>CAUJGY010000116.1:0-1495392 GCA_963170745.1 Phymatocera aterrima
CTAACCTAACCTAACCTAACCTAACCTAACCTAACCTAACCTAACCTAACCTAACCTAACCTAACCTAACCTAACCTAACCTAACCTAACCTAACCTAACCTAACCTAACCTAACCTAACCTAACCTAACCTAACCTAACCTAACCTAACCTAACCTAACCTAACCTAACCTAACCTAACCTAACCTAACCTAACCTAACCTAACCTAACCTAACCTAACCTAACCTAACCTAACCTAACCTAACCTAACCTAACCTAACCTAACCTAACCTAACCTAACCTAACCTAACCTAACCTAACCTAACCTAACCTAACCTAACCTAACCTAACCTAACCTAACCTAACCTAACCTAACCTAACCTAACCTAACCTAACCTAACCTAACCTAACCTAACCTAACCTAACCTAACCTAACCTAACCTAACCTAACCTAACCTAACCTAACCTAACCTAACCTAACCTAACCTAACCTAACCTAACCTAACCTAACCTAACCTAACCTAACCTAACCTAACCTAACCTAACCTAACCTAACCTAACCTAACCTAACCTAACCTAACCTAACCTAACCTAACCTAACCTAACCTAACCTAACCTAACCTAACCTAACCTAACCTAACCTAACCTAACCTAACCTAACCTAACCTAACCTAACCTAACCTAACCTAACCTAACCTAACCTAACCTAACCTAACCTAACCTAACCTAACCTAACCTAACCTAACCTAACCTAACCTAACCTAACCTAACCTAACCTAACCTAACCTAACCTAACCTAACCTAACCTAACCTAACCTAACCTAACCTAACCTAACCTAACCTAACCTAACCTAACCTAACCTAACCTAACCTAACCTAACCTAACCTAACCTAACCTAACCTAACCTAACCTAACCTAACCTAACCTAACCTAACCTAACCTAACCTAACCTAACCTAACCTAACCTAACCTAACCTAACCTAACCTAACCTAACCTAACCTAACCTAACCTAACCTAACCTAACCTAACCTAACCTAACCTAACCTAACCTAACCTAACCTAACCTAACCTAACCTAACCTAACCTAACCTAACCTAACCTAACCTAACCTAACCTAACCTAACCTAACCTAACCTAACCTAACCTAACCTAACCTAACCTAACCTAACCTAACCTAACCTAACCTAACCTAACCTAACCTAACCTAACCTAACCTAACCTAACCTAACCTAACCTAACCTAACCTAACCTAACCTAACCTAACCTAACCTAACCTAACCTAACCTAACCTAACCTAACCTAACCTAACCTAACCTAACCTAACCTAACCTAACCTAACCTAACCTAACCTAACCTAACCTAACCTAACCTAACCTAACCTAACCTAACCTAACCTAACCTAACCTAACCTAACCTAACCTAACCTAACCTAACCTAACCTAACCTAACCTAACCTAACCTAACCTAACCTAACCTAACCTAACCTAACCTAACCTAACCTAACCTAACCTAACCTAACCTAACCTAACCTAACCTAACCTAACCTAACCTAACCTAACCTAACCTAACCTAACCTAACCTAACCTAACCTAACCTAACCTAACCTAACCTAACCTAACCTAACCTAACCTAACCTAACCTAACCTAACCTAACCTAACCTAACCTAACCTAACCTAACCTAACCTAACCTAACCTAACCTAACCTAACCTAACCTAACCTAACCTAACCTAACCTAACCTAACCTAACCTAACCTAACCTAACCTAACCTAACCTAACCTAACCTAACCTAACCTAACCTAACCTAACCTAACCTAACCTAACCTAACCTAACCTAACCTAACCTAACCTAACCTAACCTAACCTAACCTAACCTAACCTAACCTAACCTAACCTAACCTAACCTAACCTAACCTAACCTAACCTAACCTAACCTAACCTAACCTAACCTAACCTAACCTAACCTAACCTAACCTAACCTAACCTAACCTAACCTAACCTAACCTAACCTAACCTAACCTAACCTAACCTAACCTAACCTAACCTAACCTAACCTAACCTAACCTAACCTAACCTAACCTAACCTAACCTAACCTAACCTAACCTAACCTAACCTCTTTGGTTGTCTTCTTGCTGACCGAAGCTGACCGAAGTTAGGTTAGGATTCTCTGACCGAAGTTAGGTTGCGATTCTTTCTGACCGAATTAGGTTACGATTTTCGCTGACCGGAGTTAGGTTGCGATTCTTTCTGACCAAAGTTAGGTTACGATTTTCGCTGACCGAAGTTAGGTTGCGATTCTTTCTGACTGAAGTTAGGTTACGATTTTCGCTGACCGAAGTTAGGTCAGAACTTCGGTTAGAAAAATTTCCGTTGGATCTAGGGACTTTCCGTTGGAACTTAGGTTAGAATTTTTTCGTTGGATCTAGGGACTTTCCGCTGGAACTTAGGTTGCAATTCTCGCGCCGGATCTAGTAACTTTCCGTTGGAACTTTGGTTGTAATTTTTGCGCCGGGTCTGGTAACTTTCCGTTGGAACTTCGGTTGGAAATTCGCATTTTAACTTCGGTTGGACTTCGGTTGAACATCGATTGGACTTTCCGCTGGAACTTCGGTTGGAAATTCGCATTTTAACTTCGGTTGGACTTCGGTTGAACATCGATTGGACTTTCCGCTGGAACTTCGGTTGGAAATTCGCGTTTAAACTTCGGTTGTACTTCGGTTGTACTTTGCGCTGGAACTTCGGTTGGACTTCGGTCAGAACTTCGGTTAGACGTTCCATTGCAGCTTAGGTTGAACTTTCCTTTGTAACTTAGGCTGGAACTTAGGTTAGAACTTCGTTAAACTTCGGTTAACCGTTCCGTTGCAACTTATGTTAGACTTTCCGTTGTAACCTAAGTTGGAACTTAGGTTAGACCTTCATTAAACTTTGGTTGGACGTTTCATTACGACTTAGGTTGTACCTTAGGTTAGAACTTAGGTTCGAACTTAAGTTAGAACTTCATTAACCTTCAGTTGGACGTTTCCTTACGACTTAGGTTGGAACTTAAGTTAGAACTTAGGTTAGAACTTCGTTAAACTTCGATTGGACGTTTCGTTACACCTTAGGTTGGACTTTCTGTTGGATTTCACTTCGATTACGTTCGTTCCGCCGCTTCCCGTTGGATCTCATCTACTTTCCGCTGGTACTTCGGTTGGAATTCCATTGACACTTCGGTCAGGAGTTTCATGCACATTCCGTTGGAACTTCGGTTAGCCTTTCCGTTCGTACTTAGGTGCCAAACTTGCTTCGATTAGCTTCGGTTAAGATTTCGGTTAGGATTTCATTTAACTTCAGTTGGAGCTTCGATTTCGACTTCCGTTTGTACTTAGGCTGCGATTTACAGTGACTTCGGTTACGATATGCGTTATAACTTCCGTTGGCTTCGGTTACCCTCCGTTGCAGCTTCGCTTACGATTTAAATCGATTCCGGTTGAAATTTCAATCGAGCCGCGACTTGGCTTCTGTTGCGCGCTTCAGATGGCTTCCGTTGCGGCTTCGGTTGCGATTTAGATCGTCTTCGGTTGGGATTTGGTTCAAATCTTAGCTTGGCTTCCGTTCCGTACTTCGGTGAGCGTCCGTTCCGACTTCGGTTGCAGTTCAAATCGTCTTGATTGCGATTTAAATCGAAACTTCGGTTAGCGTCGCTTCCGAACTTCGGTTGGCTTCCATTCCGACAGCGGTTGGCTTCCATTCCGACTTCGGTTGCGGTTTAAATCCTCTTCGGTTGGGATTTAAATCGAAACTTCGGTTACCGTCGCTTGCGAGCTTCGGTTGGCTTCCGTTTCGACTTCGGTTGCGGTTTAAATCCTATTCGGTTGGGATTTAATTCGCAACTTCGGTTGGCTTCGCTTGCGCGCTTCGGTTGGCTGCCGTTGCGACTTCGGTTGCCATTTCCGTCAGCTTCGGTTGCGGACTGCATTGAAACTTCATCTGGCTTCGGTTGGAACTTCGTTTCCGTTAGATCATCGGTTGGAACTTCGGTTGGGACTTCCGCTCGCCTGTCACTTCGGTTGCGACTTCTGTTCGATTGAAACTTCGGTTGGAGCATCTGTTCGGGTGAAGCTTTGATTGGAGCTTTGACTCGCGCTTCGGTTGCGACTTCAGAACAATTGGAAGTTCGGTTGGAGCTTCGGTTCGGTTGAGGCTTTCGTTGGAGCTTCGGTTGGAGCTCTGATTGCGGCTTGCGTTCGTTGGGACTTCGGTTGGATCTCCGGTCGTCTGTTGTCTGCTCTCTTGCATCTTCTTCCGCTTTTTCCGCTTCTTCGGAGTTTTCTTCTGCTCTCGTCTCTTCGATTACCTTTTGCTCTACGCGTGCCTCTTCCGCTGTCGTCTGTTATCTGCGCTCTTGCCTCTTCTTCCGCGTTTTCCGCTTCTTCGAAGTTCTCTTCTGTTCTCTTTACTCCGAATAACTTTTGCTCTTCGCGTGCTTCTTCCGCTGTCGTCTGCTATCTGCTCTCTTGCCTCTTCTTCCGCGTTTTCCGCTTCTTCGAAGTTCTCTTCTGCTCTCTTCTCTTCGATTATCTTTTGCTCTTCGCGTGCTCCTTCCGCTGTCGTCTGTTATCTGCTCTCTTGCCTCTTCTTCTGCGTTTTCCGCTTCTTCGAAGTTCTCTTCTGCTCTCTTCACTCTGATTACGTATTGCTCTTCGCGTGCTTCTTACGCTCTCGTCTGTGATCTGCTGTCTTGCGTCTTTCTCCGCTTCTTCTGCTGCTCCAAAGTTCTCTTCTTCTCTCTTCTCTCCGATTACCTTTTGCTCTTCGCGTGCTTCTTTCGCTGTCGTCTGTTATCTGCTCTCTCGCGTCTTCTTCCGCTTCTTCCGCTTCTTCGAAATTCTCTTCTGCTCTCTTCGCTCTGATTACCTTTTGCTCTTCGCGTGCTTCTTTCGCTGTCGTCTGTTATCTGCTCTCTCGCGTCTTCTTCCGCTTCTTCCGCTTCTTCGAAATTCTCTTCTGCTCTCTTCGCTCTGATTACCTTTTGCTCTTCGCGTGCTTCTTCCGCTGTCGTCTGTTATCTGCTCTCTCGCCTCTTCTTCCGCGTTTTCCGCTTCTTCGAAGTTCTCTTATGCTCTCTTCACTCCGATTACCTTTCGCTTTTCGCGTGCTTCTTACGCTCTCGTTTATTATCTGCTCTCTTGCGTCTTTTTCCGCTTCTTCCGCTGCTCCGAAGTTCTCTTCTTCTCTCTTCTCTTCGATTACCTTTTGCTCTTCGCGTGCGCCTTACGCTCTAGTCTGTGATCTGCTCTCTTGCGTCTTCTTCCGCTTCTTCCGCTTCGTCGAAGTTCTCTGCTGCTCTCTTCACTCCGATTACCTTTTGCTCTTCGCGTGCTTCTTACGCTCTCGTCTGTTATCAGCTCTCTTGCGTCTTTTTCCGCCTCTTCCGCTACTCCGAAGTTCTCTTCTTCTCTCTTCTTTTTGATTACCTTTTGCTCTTCGCGTGCTCCTTACGCTCTCGTCTGTGATCTGCTCTCCTGCGTCTTCTTCCGCGTTTTCCGCTTCTTCGAAGTTCTCTTATGCTCTCTTCACTCCGATTACCTTTCGCTTTTCGCGTGCTTCTTACGCTCTCGTTTATTATCTGCTCTCTTGCGTCTTTTTCCGCTTCTTCCGCTGCTCCGAAGTTCTCTTCTTCTCTCTTCTCTTCGATTACCTTTTGCTCTTCGCGTGCGCCTTACGCTCTAGTCTGTGATCTGCTCTCTTGCGTCTTCTTCCGCTTCTTTCGCTTCTTCGAAGTTCTCTTCTGCTCTCTTCGCTCCGATTACCTTTTGCTCTTCGCGTGCTTCTTACGCTCTCGTCTGCGATCTGCTCTCTTGCCTCTTCTTCCGCGTTTTCCGCTTCTTCGAAGTTCTCTTCTGCTCTCTTCACTCCGATTACCTTTCGCTTTTCGCGTGCTTCTTACGCTCTTGTCTCTTATCTGCTCTCTTGCGTCTTTTTCCGCTTCTTCCGCTGCTCCGAAGTTCTCTTTTTCTCTCTTCTCTTCGATTACCTTTTGCTCTTCGCGTGCTCCTTCCGCTGTCGTCTGTTATCTGCTCTCTTGCCTCTTCTTCCGCTTCGTCCGCTTCTTCGAAATTCTCTTCTGCTCTCTTCGCTCCGATTACCTTTTGCTCTTCGCGTGCTTCTTCCGCTGTCGTCTGTTATCTGCTCTCTCGCCTCTTCTTCCGCGTTTTCCGCTTCTTCGAAGTTCTCTTATGCTCTCTTCACTCCGATTACCTTTCGCTTTTCGCGTGCTTCTTACGCTCTCGTTTATTATCTGCTCTCTTGCGTCTTTTTCCGCTTCTTCCGCTGCTACGAAGTTCTCTTCTTCTCTCTTCTCTTCGATTACCTTTTGCTCTTCGCGTGCTCCTTCCGCTGTCGTCTGTTATCTGCTCTCTTGCCTCTTCTTCCGCTTCGTCCGCTTCTTCGAAATTCTCTTCTGCTCTCTTCGCTCCGATTACCTTTTGCTCTTCGCGTGCTTCTTCCGCTGTCGTCTGTTATCTGCTCTCTCGCCTCTTCTTCCGCGTTTTCCGCTCCTTCGAAGTTCTCTTCTTCTCTCTTCTTTTCGATTACCTTTCGCTCTTCGCGTGCTCCTTACGCTCTCGTCTGTTATCTGCTCTCTTGCCTCTTCTTCCGCGTTTTCCGCTTCTCCGAAGTTCTCTTCTGCTCTCTTCGCTCCGATTACCTTTTGCTCTTCGCGTGCTTCTTACGCTCTCGTCTGTGATCTGCTCTCTTGCCTCTTCTTCCGCTTTTTCCGCTTTTTCCGCTTCTTTGGAGTTCTCTTCTGCTCTCTTTACTCCGAATACCTTTTGCTTTTCGCGTGCTTCTTCCGCTGTCGTCTGTTATCTGCTCTCTTGCCTCTTCTTCCGCGTTTTCCGCTTCGTCGAAGTTCTCTTCTGCTCTCTTCTCTTCGATTACCGTTTGCTCTTCGCGTGCTCCTTCCGCTGTCGTCTGTTATCTGCTCTCTTGCCTCTTCTTCCGCTTCTTCCGCTTCTTCGAAATTCTCTTCTGTTCTCTTCGCTCCGATCACCTTTTGCTCTTCGCGTGCGTCTTACGCTCTCGTCTGCGATCTGCTCTCTTGTCTCTTCTTCCGCTTTTTCCGCTTTTTCCGCTTCTTCGGAGTTCTCTTCTGCTCTCTTTACTCCGAATACCTTTTGCTTTTCGCGTGCTTCTCCCGCTGTCGTCTGTTATCTGCTCTCTTGCCTCTTCTTCCGCGTTTTCCGCTTCTTCGAAGTTCTCTTCTGCTCTGTTCACTCCGATTACCTTTTGCTCTTCGCGGGCTTTTTCCGCTCTCGTTTTCCGTTGGAACTTCGGTTGGACTTCCGTTGGAGGTTAGGCTGAACTTTCCGTTGGATCTCACTTTATTTCCGTTGGATCTCACTTTATTTCCGTTGGATCTCACTTTATTTCCGTTGGATCTCACTTCATTTCCGTTGGATCTCATTTGCTTTCCGTTGGAACTAATTTGCTATTCGTTGGAACTAATTTGCTATTCGTTGGACCGCATTTGCATTCCGTTGGCTCTCCTATGATTGAGTATCGTTGTTACATATAGGTATAGTATATGTCCTTTTTGTGCATTTTATACGGAGTGAGGTATAATATACATTCGTTTAAGGTTATGTCGTACATTTTCAACTGGTAAATATTATTCCTTTCCACAGAATACTGTTTGACAATGGGTAAAGTGCGGAAGCTGATTGTGTCTGAAAGACATAGACGGCGGTTAGCTAATAAGCAAACTGAGGATTTTATTTTCCGAACCAAACTGAATATCCGTACTCGAACTTTTGAAAGGGAAGAAGACGCTGTTGTTAGGGATATCGTGATAACCTCTGATCGCAGCCAAGTACATTTTTCAACAATAAATCGTGAAAATTACGTTTGTGAGAATGAACGATTATACCCTGACCTACGTGATGATGATTATTGCGAATCGGACCGTGAAGATTTTGTGGATTACAGCCGAGAAACAGAGTCTATATCTGAAGCCGATGTCGCATTTTTGCTGTGGAACCGAATACTAATATTACGAAAGCTTGGCCTTTGAATGCGATCGCAGGAAAACTATGGAAAATGGAACGTCGCTCGAGATTTTGTGTCGTTGGGCTTCGACGTGTTGGCCCACGATAAAAGGGTATTCTTTCGTTATTCAATCTCATTCGAGCATTTCATCGCTGTACGATATAATATTATAGTTATTATGATAACAATATAATAATATTGTAATGTATTATAACAATGCATTACGATATTATTGTCATTATCGTTATGATTATTATCGCTATTATATTATTGTATCCTATTTTAGTTATTCTACCTCTTTTAGTATCTACAAAATATTGGCCTCGGCGTATAGTTTGGATTTGGTTCGAAACGTTTCCCCTGAGATTATTAGTGTCTGCATCGCAATCGTAAAAAGTGCGGTAAAAACAGTTGTATGAAAGTGAGGTTAGCGACGAAACCGTCATCCTCTCTGGCCAAAAGTAAAGCAATCCTATTGATAATATCGTTGAAATAAAATAATCATCGTCATCGAGCACCAAGCTTGTGTACGCACTCGTCCGATACGTATTTTGAAATAATGAATCGATCGTATGTACAAAATGTCATTCGATTCTCGTGAAAATCGTGAAGTAGAAGAATGAAAATAACTAGCCGATGATTTATAGGTTATAACGCTCGAAAACATTTTAAGACAATTTAGAAGATAATTTTATCGCGGAAACTATAAGTAATTCTACATAACTCAAATTCATGTTCATCTAGTATCAGAAACATTCCATGTGTAATATATTTCTATAATTATTGCAGTGTTCGTCATATTTGTAGAGTTTATAGGACTCGTGAAGTTCGTTGAATCGTTAGGAACGATAGTAAAATTAACTGATACGCAGCTGTTATATTGAATGTTTTCTCGTCTGTTTGAAGAAAGGAAGCTGTGCTGCTGGCTTCCGCGTTATGTCTCTCCGAGTTTCATGTACGGATGGATGGTTGTTATTCGTGTACGTACGTCGTATAAATTGATACTTATTTTCAGTTTTTCATCAGTTTTGATAATCTTCGTTTCTTTCTAGATGACGAACTTTTTTATCCTAGAGTTTGACGATGGACTTTGCCTTGTAGCCAAAAATTGGTTGTCGACGAAACGAACTATGTGTTTCTATCCGAAATTCTGATCTCAGAAAAGAATTGATAAGGCTGTCGAAAGCGTGGAGATGCCTGATAAAAACAAGCCGGAAATTTGGCCCGTATGTGAAGTAATACGCGTCTTTGGATCGGCTGGTAATACACACCGACGTCGTAATCGTACCGTAGATTCGATGCGAACGAGGAAGTTCTCGCGTTAACGCGATAGAATATTATCTGTGAACAAATTTTCAATCTTATTGTCGTGATATCCGTGGTAAACGAATTTCGAAATATGCTTTACGTGTGTCGTTATTCGTTTACGTGATGTAGTTTTTCGTGTGGCCGTTCCTCGCTGTATTTTACTTCTGAATTATTAATTTATTTTCACAATATTTTCTTGCGTTAGGATTATAAACTCCGATGTTGTGTAATTGGGATCTGTAGCTAATTGAAATTTCTTATTCTTATATCATACACATTTTCGTAAATGTATTTCAGACACCTTTAAGCGCGGACAAGAAAAGCGCGGACAAGAAAAGCTCGGAGCAGCTGAAATTCTGTCTGACGTTGATACTGACTGTGAGGAAGACGTGAAAAAAACTCGACATGAACGGGCCCGGAAAAGAAACTCCTCCGGCGACGAAAATGGTGACGCCGCGGTAAGCGAATTCGTATTGTCGGAATTCCCCGAAGACAACGAATTCCAAACAACACGTGCGCAGCCGACTGCAGAGATCGTGGCTTCCTTCGATTGCTCTGTCCTCGATATCGATGATGTCCAAACCGAATTCACGGAGGAAGTTACCGGTGCGAGATAAGAGTCGAACAAAATATTTGTCTGATAATATCGATGCGTCTGTAAACAAATGTAAGGTCGATGCCAAATGTAGTATCGTCTCGGTCTCGCTAAAAACCCACACCGATTAGGAATTATGTTTTACCAGATACGCTGTCGGAAATCCTGGAAGTAGTCGATAGAATCTTCGCAGAAGTAGTTCCAGTGATCGGAAGACTTCGTTCGGTTGTAGAAAATATTGCTGACAATAGAGTTATAGAAACTACTAAAGATACGGAGGCATTCCACTTTGAGAAAATAAAAACAGTAGAGGAGTTCGAGACATTCGATGATAACTTGAAAAACTCGGAGTATCTGCACAAAATGGCAAGTAATAGCTTTCGTACCGTGAAGTAGCGAAGAAACAGGTCGTGCGGCTCTTGTCGCGGGGACCGGCATTCCGTTGTATTGTATGAAATGTTGGCCCCTGTGACAAACGCCGTACGACCTGTTTCCTTGCTGCTACATGGTCCATGTATTGTGAACAATGTCATCCTGATTATTGCGTGATATTCTGTTACGAGGAATTTATCGTTTCAGAAGAATTTTCTACGATTAAAAGGGGGAAGTGACTCGAAAGAAGTTATAAAATATGTTCTTCGAGCATTAGTTACTGACGAGGTGCTATGCAAGTACAGCTGGAAAGGAGCCCGGAGCGAAGAAGAATTTTACAACTGCAAAGTTGTAAATTTAATATTAGGTAAATTCGTCTGGTGTTTGATTATTTGAATACTTGTTGATTAATTATTCATCGATATATTCTTCGCAGTCATTGTACGTGATAGATTCAAGGGCCTTGCCGACGATATTGTACGCATTGCTAGTTGGATCGCTCGAGCTCCGACGAGACTAGGGCGAAGTGATGCGTACGTGATAGAAATAATGAGATGAGAAGTTAAAAATAGCAATAGCCTGGCTAAAATATTTTAAATACTGCACTACGATCTTACCATTGAATTTTTTTTCGAGTATGTAAAGTTATTTTTCTTTGCAGAAAGAAATCAGCTCCGAAAGTCAGGGAAAATGTCGGAATGACTGTCCGAAAATCTGCAGAACCTATCCGTAACGATAATGATGCCGGTGGTGACGTCGAAGATTGATCTAGCGGATCCAGGTCGAGACTGCGCTCCGATACTCATATGTTGGTACATTGGTTATATAGAATATAATATATAATTATAAGATGTTCAAATGTAATATTCGATATGAGACATTTAATATCAAGTGTGATATTTATCAAAGTTCGAGATTAAGTTACACGATCGGAAGTTACGTAACATTTGGTTCGATGAAAGAAAAGGATTTAAGATATGCTTTCGTTTTGGAAGAGAAAACAATAAACTGGAATTATTGTGAACGACGGATATGAGCAGGTATAGGGGTCTGATAATAATTACCCATATGCAGTAATATAATTAAGATGAATGTGTAATATCTTTGATATAATGAAAATGTGATAAATAATTTTAAGCGGAACACAGGTCGAGTCGCTTCTACAGTGTTGAATATGGGATGCATAGACTCTTGATTTAGCCGATTAGACACCGGAATGGAGCAACTACGTGGAACTGTAATCCCGACGGTGAAAAAAATACTCAATTGATGTGATAAAATAAATTGGTTTTTATGTATTATACAACATGCGTGCATTATTCTGCTGATGGTAGACAAAAATTTCTTATACCTGCAATACAGTACCCGAGTGAGTTTATATATATGTATGGCAATACAGCTATATATGCCTATGTCTCGCTTGAGTACAGCTGTATTGCTGGTATATTACTAATTAAAATTCCTCACGTTTTTCCTCAAAATCGTACTTTCGGACATTTTCATATATATGGAGCGTACCAGACACGTAAATGAGACGTGTTGATTCATTTCTGTGATATTGCAAGAATTCCAGAATTACGTATCAGAATTGTGCTTGCGATGCGCGGTGCTGTACGGGTTATAGCTAGATAGCTCATAGCTTGAGTGCTGTTCCCGTACGAGAGGAGTACCTCACCTTGGTGAACATTCTTCTCCGAACTCGGACCCTGTGCATGAAGACGGCACTGCCGTTACTTATTCTCATACACTCCTTTCGCGAAAGGGTAGCTCGTTCTTAGTTTTATTCTTATGGTAATTCGTCGATGTAGCTTCTAACTGATACGTCTGTTTGATGTTCATAGCTCTATCATTTGCAATAAACTCATTCTTGTTGATAATTTTCATTATTCTATGTTTGTGATTTTGTAGCAGATTCGAATTATCAGAATATGCACCACCCCATGCAGCTATGCCGTAAGTGATGATGCTATGGAAGAGAGCGTAATATAATAATTTCAACGTTTTTGTTTTCATGAATTTAGAGATTTTACGAACAACATAAATTAGATATTTAGTTTTGCTGATTACATATTCTATATGCTCATGCCATTGCATTCTATAATCAAAAATGATACCAAGATATTTGTGTTTTTCAGCTCTTATGTAAGATTTTCATTATTGATTTTAATACTGATTTCACTTGGTACACTATTACAGTAATTTCCAAATGTCACGAATACACATTTGTCGATATTTAATGAGAGTTTATTTCTCGCAAAATAGTTGCATATTGTTTGCAAATAAGTATTCCTTTTTGCTTCAACAGCTTTCCAATCTTTATCAATAGCTATCGCAGCTGTATAGTCCGCAAAAGATATAATTGTGTCGTTAGGCATGTTCAGTAGTAGATCATTAACGTACAAGATGAAGAGCAGTGGCCCCAGTACAGTTCCCTGAGGCACCCCAGTCGTAACTTTGATATAATCACTCGCACAATCATTCACCATGACACTTTGGTATCTATCTGTAAGATAGCTTTTGATAATACGATATGCTTTCCCTCTTACGCCGTAGTTATACAATTTGTTTGACAATATATTATGATTAAGCGTATCTAATGCTTTGGTAAGGTCCAAAAAGGTTACGGCTACAGGATTGCTTTTATCTAATTTTTCATAAATTAAATTAGTCAAAAATGATAGCGCATCATTTGTACTTATGTTTTTTAGAAACCCATATTGCCTTTTGGATAATAGTTTATATTTATTGATAAAACTGATAATTCTATTAAAAATTGCTCTTTCAAAAATACGAGCAATGTTGGAGATTAGAGAATTGGGTCTATAATGAGAAGGTGATTGCTTACTATTTGCTTTATATATTGGTTTGATTTCAGCCTTTTTTAGTGAATCGGGCCGTACAGTTTTTTCTATACTTAAGTTAATTATGTGTACTATTGGGTCTGTGATGAAATCAGTTGACAATATTATTGTTTTTGCGCTGATTTCGTCAACTCCACCAGTTTTAGGTTTTAAATTCTTGATTAGATTTATAATTTCAATCGGATTGGTAGGTGAGATAAATATAGTGTGCGGATATATTGGGGAACATTGGATATTGTTTTCTAGCGGTTGGCAAATTTTACTACTCAGTTTCTTTCCAATACTACTAAAATAGGTATTCATTGTATTCGAAGTCATATGTGGGTCAGTTATTTTAATATTATTGCTGCTTTCATCGTTAAGATATTTGATTTTTTCAGCCTTCTTGGGCCCTTTACCAATCTTTTGATTCACAATATCCCAAAGATTTTCGGGATTATTCAAATTGCTCTCAACTAGATCGCTATCGTGTCTCAGCTTAGCTTCCTTGATCACTTTATCTAATATTTTGGCATATTTTTGATATTCATCTCTCAATACTTGATTTCTTGGCTGTCTATGCCACATCTTATATAGAAATTCTTCTCTACTGCATGATACCATTATCGCCTTGGTAATCCATTTTTTCCTAGGTTTTGATTTATGTTTGGTCTTTTTACCATGTTTTACTTCAGTCGCCAACTTAATACATTCCCTAATATATCTTATTAAAGTATCAGTAGCTCCATTGGGGTCATGCATTGTCAAAATTGTTTCCCAATTCATGCTTTGAGCTATATTTACTATCTTAATATAATTTATTTTTGAATATTCAGTTTTAAATATATTATTTCTCATCTTTTTTATTGATAGAAAGAGTGGATAATGATCACTGAATAGGTTGGTTAATTTAGAGGCAGTATGTTCAATAGAGTTTAGCTTGATGAAAATATTGTCAATGCATGATCCTTCGCTACAGTCTAGTGTAGATGGCCTAGCGATAGTTTGAAAACCTGGTATAAAACCATTTTCTAGGAAGATACTTGAGAGCTCGTGGCTATAGTTATCTAATTTGAGTAGATCTATATTGTTGTCTCCAATTACTAAATGATTTTTACATTTTTTTTTACAAGCTAAATAATTTTTCAAATCCTTAATGAACTCTGCCTTAGGTAGATCATGTGATCTATACAGTGCTGATATTTCGAGTTTATCGTTATTATTTAAATCAATACGAGTGTTTAGTAAACATAGTCTTCCCTCATTTACAATAGTAGTACTCTCATCTAAATTATCCTGTATATAAATTACTACTCCATCTGCGATATTTATATTACTGTTGTTATAATATATTTTATAGCCTGCCATCGTAAAAAAATTTATAATATTCAAGTACTCTAGTTTCTGTACAAACTATGATGCACGGCTTGACTTCTAGGCTGCCAATGAAGGCTTCCAATTTCGCAAAGTTAGCATTTAAACTCCTTATGTTCACGTAAAGAATACTATCGCTACTGCGATTTACATAGTTATTGAGAGACTCAAAGTCATAAGAAAACTTTTTCTAATTTCATTATTTCATTTTGTACGCCTTCGTTAAGATTAAGATCCATATAATAATATCTTAAGTATGTTGCACACTATTTATTTCTTTTGTTGTTTGTATTACTATGATCATTATCATTATTATTACATGCTCTGGCCAATCTTGCTCCTCTCTTGGTCCAGATGAACGTATTCTGTACCCGCTTATTCGTACCATTATTCATTATTCTAATCTCTACAATACGGAACGGCGTGCCGATCGAACGATGATTCCCGTCAAATATCTCCGGTTCTGGGTCGGAGGACGGAACGGAATTCCAACTATCCCAGCGCAGGCCTTCCTTGGCGCCGGTCTCTGGCGAACAGTCGGATAGACGAGTTGCGCCGGCGGTTGGATGTCCGGTGGCATCTGAAATACGAATAGTCTGTGTTACAATTGCTCGCTAGCTGCTTCCATTTATTTGATATTCTGATCACTACACTATAAAGCGATAGACAACTGAGATCTGATACGACGCCGGTTTACCATTCGGCGATGACTCTCCTCGAAGATCTCTGGTTTCGGTCGAGAGTACGGAATGGTATTCCGACGATCTCGGCGTAGGCTTCGGTCGGCTTCCGTCTCTCCGGGTGATATTCGTACAGTGTCTTTCGACGAGAGGTTGGATATTCGGCGGCACATGAAATTTAAATAAATCATTTGTCATTTACTCCATTGGAAAAGAAATCGATTGATATCGCAGTAGAAAACTGAGAGCTGTAAGGAGACAGGTGAAGCGAAAAACACGATCGCGTCACATACACGCATACTACTTTTTAGAAAATCAATGGAAAATATTCGCCTAACGCGAAAATCATGTTTCCGTCTTCCGTGCACGGGTCCCGATCTTCCCGTCCCTCTCCCAGCCCCCATCTACCGACGCGAATTCCAAAATCTCTACGTGCGCCCTGGTACGTTGCATCGGAACGCAAGATCCGTGTGATCGGTGAAGGGTCAGAAAAAAATTGTTCATCACACGCCTAACTGATGAGAATCTCAGTACGCCGTGCAGGGTCTTCGGCAGTTCTATTTCCCAAATACCCCCGCGAATGCCAGACGATATCTCATTACACCGTGAGGTTTTCAATCGCAATATTTTCAATCGCGCGAAAGATTTCATATTCGGCGGCGCATGAAACGCGAATAAATCTTACGCGTCATTCGCTCGATCGCGGACGGACATATATTCGAGTGATATCGCAGTGGGGAAACCGAACGCTGCAAGGAGATAGGTGAGGCAAAAGACGCGATAGCGTCGCATAGACGAATACTACGGTTCGGAAAATCAATGCAAAATATTCGCCCGACGCGAAAATCATGTTTCCGTCTTCCGTGCACGGTTCCCGATCTTCCCATCTCCCTCCCATCCCCTATCTACCGACGCGAACTGCAAAATCTCTACGTGCGCCCTGGTACGTTACATCGAAACGCAAGATCCGTGTGATCGGTTAAGCAATAAAAAAAAAATTGGTTATCACACGCCTAGCTAATTGTTATTTTCGGCTTACATTGCCTGGTCCCTAGCTAGCCTATCCCCGATGTACCCGCGTGGGCGCTGTCAAGTCCGCTTCGTCGGAAAGTTTACGCTGCGTCCGTGCTACGAGAAGCGTGGATCGACGAGATCTCAATAGATTTCCACAAGCCTAACCTACGCACTAAGAGGCTACCTTGTTCCCAGGCCGGCACTCCGTTCCTGGGGGGGCAGCGCTCCGAACGTAGGCTAGCGGGATACCCTGAGCTTTCGCGATGCCAAGGAAGCGTCGAAAACCTCCGTTGATTTCCACCACGACTCGGCTCCGGACAACGCGGGGTGGAACTTTCGCATCGTGGCACCAGGGCGACGATATTCCACGGCCGTTGCCGCGGAGGCGAGCGGGAAAGGAAACAACGGAAGGCTCACAACGATTCGTTTCCGAGCCGGACTCGAGGCGCAAGCTTTGCCGACGAACCAGAATGCTCGAACAAAATTACATCGGAACGAGAGCCGTGTGATCGGTAAAGCATTAGAAAAAAATTGTTTATCACACGCCTAGCTGATGGGAATCTCAGTACGCCGCGCAGGGTCTTCGGCAGTTCTATTTCCCGAATACCCCCGCGAATGCCAGACGATATCTCATTACACCGTGAGATTTTCAATCGCAATATTTTCAATCGCGCGAAAGATTTCATATTCGGCGGCGCATGAAACGCGAACAAATCTTACGCGTCATTCGCTCGATCGCGGACGGATATATATTCGAGTGATATCGCAGTGGGGAAACCGAACGCTGCAAGGAGATAGGTGAGGCAAAAGACGCGATAGCGTCGCATACACGCATACTACTTTTCAGAAAATCAATGCAAAATATTCGAATAACGCGAAAATCATGTTTCCGTCTTCCGTGCTCGGTTCCCGACCTTCTATTTCCGAAATACCCGCGCCAATGCCAGACGATATATTATTACACGGTCAGATTTCCAAGTACAATTTGCGCTTCATCGCGTATTCACCCGCTCGGACAAATTTGCTGATCTCTCGAAATTTGAAGTAGAAGAGGATTGCGGGACGTAATTATACCACTTACCGTCGTACTCCGTGCGGCGAATGATTACGAATCTCCGCGTTGCCTCTTTCGTTCTTCTCGTACGGCGTGCGCCGGCCTCGAATAGTCGATCGACAAATCGGTCCGGGTGCTTCGGGTCCGAAGGATCTGTAAAAGAAAGAAAAAATGAATGGGAGTAAGAGATCTTTGCGTCGCTTATTTTCACTCGACGCTCGGTCGGTTCGTATAAATTTTGATCATGAACCGAGGCAGAGTCAAGATTCGCTCGCGGTTTACAGAAATTCACGGAAGCCCGGCTTCAATATTCACCTATGTGAAGAACCTGGCACCCGACACGTTCAAAAATCAATTTTCAAAATTTCCGTCCATCCTAAATCGTTGGTAGTTATTTGTGGTAAAGAAATTTTCGTTTGTAGTAAAAAACCAAAGAAGATACAGCGTTTCGAAAAATAAGGCTCACCCCACTTTGAAATTCTTGAAAATCGTAGGAAGCTGTAGGTGCGGAATCGTTTGTAGTTAATTATTGTGCAAGAAATTTTCTTTGTAGTAGTCCGGGAAAAAAGTTACAGCCGTTTTTTGACTTTCGAAACATCAAAATTCAGTAATTTCGGAAAAATTAAGAAAATCCTTTTACTACAATCAATTGCAAACAATTCTGCGTTCGTAGGAACGTTGATATCCGATGCACCTCAAAAATGATTGAATTTTGATTTTTCGAGAATTGAAATATGACTGCATCTTTTTCCCCGGACTACTACGAACGAAATTTCTTTCACTACAATTAACCACAAGCGATTGCGCACCTACAGCTATTTACGATTTTCAAAAATTTCAAAGTGGGGTGAGCCCCATATTTCGAAACGCTGTGTCTTCTTTGGTTTTTTACTGCAAACGAAAATTTCTTTACCACAAACAACTACAAACGATTTAGAATCAATAGAAATTTTGAAAATTGATTTTTGAACATGTCGGGTGACAGGTCCACACAGGTTGAGTTCTATATTCGCACGATACTCGGAATTTTTAACGCGAAGTCAAAAATAAGCGAATTAAGAATATGAAAACAACGATTCGCATACACAATTCCGTGCCAAAATTATAACACTGAAAAGTGTATGGAAGATTCCGTGCCAAGTCACCTAGCCTTCGGCCCGGACCATTTTTAATTCAGCTAATTTTTTAACGTTTTGCCACAGCATATATATTTTCCGATTTAATATTCCACATCTTAGGATAGTCTATATCATTTCCCTAGTACTGAATCGGCAAAGAATATCAAATAACTTCCAAAAATCTACTCAATATAATATAATAATACAGTAATAATAATAATCTTATATGAGAACTTATGTTAACCTCAAAATTTGATCAAAAGAAATAGCAATTCTGTTTAGGTATTCAATATGATTTCATTATTACACATCGACACATTATAAGTTGATGTTTACAATTATCGAGTGATATATTTACATTATCATTCAATACTTGCCATCTCTCTTTCGATAATTACGCGAAATTGAAGTAAAATTAGATAATCCAAACAAAGAACGGGTTCTAAGAATCGAGATCTCAATTGCGGTTGGCACTATTGATTCACTCGAAGTTGAACTTAAAGTGGGATTCGGAAAATATTCAATTGAGAGGCGCTTAAAGTTCATATAAACTCGGCGACACACCAGCTTTAATGGAATCGTACTTTAAGATCCCCGCTTGAAGTGGATGTGCTGATGGAACCAGGCAACAGAAAAATTCTATAATCGGCGCAGAAGCCACGTGCACCCAAGTCACGCGACGCCGGAACGATGCGCAGAGAGAGGGGTGGTAATTGAATTGCTCTATAATATAATAGATATTATATAGAAAAAAGGGTAATCGGCAAAACTTACATCGCGAGATTATATAATGAATCAGGGATTAGCAAACAGCACGCAATGATAAAATATAACAATATATGATATTACAGGTTATATGCACGATAATAATCAGCTCTATTCCCCAATAAGAATAAGTATCAATTTCTCAACACTAGAACGTATCTTGCTAAGCAAGTTTCCTCATAGCCGAGCCTTTCTTGAATATTCCGTGATTGATATATTTCAATACTAATACTAACGATAACTGAATATCTCTGTTGAATTCAGCAGACAAAGAGATGACGCAACAAGGAACACGGCGAGAGGGGAAAATCCCGGGGCTCGAATAGGCCGCGATGGAGAGGTAGGGGTACGGAAGGGGAATCGCTCGTTTCGCGGATACGGAACAAAAAATCAATTAAACCAATAAATGCTAGACTCAAACTTTTCGCAAACAATCAATAATCACGAGAAACGAAGCTAGGGACCCTCTCGAATCACGAAAACCCGTTAAAACAAGTTGGCGTCCTTTGCAACGTGATGACGCCGTACACTAAAATCTCAACGAACAATAATGACCTTTGATAAATCTTATGGAGTCGTATTTTGAGGTGCTGAAGCTTACCTTGAACGAGATTATTAATCCAATTCACAATAATTAGACACACAAATAATCACAGAACCGGGGAAATACTTAATCTTCACGAGACAAGCTACGCAACAGGTACCCGAGAACAGTATTCTGTACAATGGCCGACGTGCGCTCGGTGCTGACTAGAGTTCGTTTGTCGTTCGGTTTCGACTTTCGGACGGAAACACCCGAAGACTCGCGGCGTCTTCTAACCATCGATCTGGATTCGTTGGGATAGGTCTTGGCTTCGCGGCATACAGAGGTCCGTCGGCAAACTTGGTATAGGTGGCGGCAGAGTTATTATAATGTTACGTAGATACGAAAATTAGCAAGTCCCAAGTGGCGGTAATAATAATTTGGGTAGGGTCAAGGGTTTAAACTCGTTAGAAGTATCGAAACGTTCACGCTCGTTTGATTCCAACGCCCGTATGACAGATATGCATGTGGATTTATTTCTGTATCGGCTTCGGTCGGCTCCCGTCTCTCCAGGTAATATTCGGATGCTGACATCCCACGAAATACGAATAAATCATGCGTCATTTGCTCGATTGAACGAAAATTCGAGTGCAATCGCAGTAAGAAGCTCGACGTTATAAAGAGATAGGTGATCACCTATTTCTCACCTCGTGCCAAAATAAAGGTAGCGGAGGCACGTTCAAAATTATGGCTTACAAACAGAGTTCCATAATACGGTTTCGTACGTGTGGATCTGTGTACGCAGAGGAAAGCGCCCGAAACTTACAAATAATACAGTATTCACCAATTATCATTACCATTCACACATTGTACCTTACGTGAATTAATTTTATATTTTTTTTTTCTCCACTAGAACTTCATAGAGCTGAAAGCTTAGTGGTAATTCACATCTTTGAGATACTATTCATAAAATAATAGTACTAATAATTTTAGGTATTAATTTTCCATCAGGATCAGCTGCGCCTCTCGATGAGTCGCAAGTATTTATTACGCGTAAGCCTCAAATAGTATTTAAGTAGTGCGATTGTACATTATATGAATGTTTTACAGCACGTACAGATAATAAGCGAGTCGTTCAATGAATTTTCCTGGTCGCGTAGGAAAGAATGCCTTGAACCACAAGATTTGAGGATCGGACTTGCGAAACGTATAGCTTCTAGAGTACTAATACTTGTTTTCAATCTAGGAAACTGCATTTCGAGTCAAGATATGATTTATGATTGAGTTGCAGGTTAGTATTTGAAATTCTCCCAATTTGAGCCGCGCCAAGACTCTAAAGGCCTATATGAAATTGAATGATGCATATCGAGCCTGATATTTTCGATATATGGATAATTTACAGCACGTACGGATAATAAGCAAGTCGTTCAATGAATTTTCCTGGTTGCGTAGGAAAGAACGCTAGATTTGGCAGTTTTTCACTTTGAACTACGAGATTTGAGGATCCGACTTGCAAAACGTATAGCTTCTAGAGTACTAATACTTGTTTTCATTCTAGGAAACTGCATTTCGAGTCAAGATATGATTTATGATTGAGTTGCAGGTTAGTATTTGAAATTCTCCCAATTTGAGCCGCGCCAAGACTCCAAAGGCCCATATGAAATTGAACGATGCATATGGAGCCTGATATTTTCGATATATGGATAATCTTTCTCTCTCTATATACCGTTGCCATGAGATTCCGAAACGTAAACACGACGTCGAGCTAGTATAGTCACAGAAAAAGTTGGCAGCGACGCAACGAATAAAATAATACTGTCCGAATCGAAGTGGAACTAAATATCAGCTGACTTACCGATTTCTTCTTCAGTCTGTCCTGATTCGTTGCTTTTTTTCATTCGTATGCTCTCTTATCAATTCATTCGTCCACTTATTAATTCACTAAGTCATTGATTTCAATAATAAGAATGCAGCATCGAGTTTCATCACGCTTCCGTAATGTCTTCATTTCTCGTTGGAGAAAACCCTGTTCATTCGCTTTGATTGTCGTAACAATGTTTATCGCGTTAGTTACAGAGAACTTTCGAGTTGATCGAGCGCCGTGATCACGCGCAAAACAGTCATGAGTTTTTGTAAATAGGCCAAATTTCACGTCTCTCTCTCTCTCTCTCTCTTTCGCTCCTTCTCTCCCATCCTGTTACCCGTTACGTGGCGAAGGGTGACGTGTCTATCGATATAAGCCCATTCCGTTACACAGATCACACATTTTAGCGTTTTACGACTCGCGATATTCACTTAAATCGACATCGCAGTAATTTACACGAAAGAAGAATGTCGAACGCAGACGATGAACAATGGCCGATATTTACGGACGATTTTTTCGATTACTTTCACTAATTTCCCCTGATCTCGTTCGTTTGTTTGTCCGTTTATTTTTCCTCTTCAACTTTTCAAGCATCGGTCTATTTCCTAACAAAACACCATTATTTTCACACAGCGAAACGCGAGTAGCCTGCACGCGCGACGACCGATCTCCGACTGGCGGCACCGACGCTCGCGCACGCTTGCGCTGCTGCCCCGCCCATACCCGGTCGGCGGTGTGCCGCGATGCCGCGCGGCGTAGGCTCGTCTCACGACGATACAGAGTCTCCGGAACGTCGCGACATCTGAACAAATATATACATTGTACGGAGAGGGCAATAGTAATAGTAGAACCTCTCTCGTTCTATGTCAGGAGCGTGACACGATGAAATAGGTGCCCGGGCTAGTGACGCGTAATAATAAAAAAAATAAGTCTTCGTCTATTATTTGTGATGACCGAATATTACTCACATTGTAATGGTATTGAACATTTTTTATTTATCAAATTATTTCAAAGTAAATTGACGAAGAATTGTCATATATTCAACTAATTAGGTACTTGGGTAAAAAATAAATTATGAATGACTAGTATTATAAGAAATTATCATTATACTTTTTATTCTTGTATAAAAACATAACATTCCACCGGCATCGTAATTACTCAATTACTACTGATGTACTGCTGCTGTTGGGTGTTGTAAATCACTGTTAAACTTGGTTAAATGATCCGTACAGGGCACCGCGAGCCACTTGATACGGATCTTACGAGTCACGCGATTGAAATGCATGGGGCCGATCACATTCTCCGAGACAGAGACAGGATGTGTACTATCAGTATGTCAATCTATCTGCCATTTTACACCTATGCGAAAGATACCGAATGCTCCTCCCTCCGAGACCGCAGGCTCAAAGATTGTCCCGGAATGTGGCGACATCTGAAGAGAGTTAACGGCACGAACATTCGGGAAGCAACCGACGTTATAAAAATTTACACCATTAGCCTAACTTGGCTTGCTGGAAGAGACATTTTTAATATTGTATAGAAATTATTGAGAAATTATTAAAATTATTACGTTAATGTATACAAATTATAACCATTTAGTCCTAAAAATAACCTGAGAATAATTGACGAAGAATTGTCATACATTCAACTAATTAGGTACTTGGGTAAAAATAAATTATGAGTGACTAGTATTATAAGAAATTATCATTATACTTTTTATTCTTGTATAAAAACATAAGATTTCACCGGCATCGTAATTACTCAATTACTACTGATGCACTGCTGCTGTTGGGTGTTGTAAATCACTGTTAAATTTTGTTAAATGCTCCGTACAGGGCGTCGCGAGCCACTTGATACGGATCTGACTAGTCACGTGACTAAAATGCATGGGGCCGATCGCATTCGCCGAGACAGAGACAGGATGTGTACTATTAGTATGCCTATCTCTCTGCCATTTTACACCTATGCGTGAGATACCGAATGCTCCTCCCTCCAGGACCTCAGGCTCAAAGATTGTCCCGGAATGTGGCGACATCTGAAGAGAGTTAACGGCACGAACATTCGGGAAGCAACCGAGGTTATAAAAATTGACACCATTAGCCTAACTTGGCTTGCTGGAAGAGACACTTTTAATATTGTATAGAAATTATTAAGAAATTATTAAAATTATTACGTCAATGTATACAAATTATAAACATTTAGTCCTAAAAATAACCTGAGAATAACCACATGCTTCGCGCTTATTGGCTTGACGCTTTTGGTAACGCAATTTTGCTGGTGCGCTCCCTATCCTTCCCGAGCTTTAACATTAAAAATGTTAAAAAACCCGAGGAAAAAAGTCTCGAGTCACACAAAGTATTATACGGGCCAACCTGCGATTTACCACGTCGCGAATCATAGAGATCCGCAATCGAGTATAGCATATACACACACGACATATATGCACTGACACATTCGTACGCCGAGAACAGCTGGTGACCTCACGCGAGGTATATGCAGAAAGTAAACAGACTCGTTCCCTGCCAAACTGACGATTCATTCGTACGAACAAAAGGATAAGATTTCGTGGTACATAGGTATGTATTTCACACATCAAGCAGCGAAATCATTATTTTTATAATTTTATTATATTTTACAGTTTATGGTCGACTCACGAAAGGAAGTTGACTGAGATTCATCTAGTTATTTTCAACAGCGAAAAGTCCGATGCCTGACGTAGTAACATATCAGAGTCGACGACAGATTTGGATACAAAGGCAATCAGAGCGAAGCGCTAGGGTAGGTCAAAATATGTATTATTATTATTATTATCATTATTATTATGACAAGAATGCATAATAATTTTATGAAAATCATTTGTGCTGAGCTGAAACGATTCGATAATCATTTCTCACGGTCATTCGTTGGAACTGCACTTTTAATGAGGTTCAAGCTTATAACGTCGATGCACTCTGATAGTTGAACAAAACTCTGTGATCCAAGACTGCTATACTATAAATCAGAAAATTGTTCTGCAGAATTGGACAGTCGTTGTATTCTTCAGTTTTCATGTTCGAATCCTGAAATGAAGGATCTTCGTCCGCAATCTTTTCTTGCGTCAAAGCTACGAACCTCAACCACATGTTTAGAAACTGTTTGCATACAGAGAAATTATCGAGTATGTGGGAAAATAGTGTACAACCCGCATGTACTAATACAACTCATGTCTCTCACAGTTTGTTGATGGCAGATTCATTCCGACGAGCGCACCTCGAAGAAAATTGGGCAATACCTGAGCGATTGCTGCACGACCTACGGAGCATATTATAGACAAATCTACATCTAGTATGGGATATTCTCCTCGATACACCAACAATTAACACGACAGATGAATGACTTTTGCTAGGCATTATATTAGCCACGTTTTGATGTTTTCATGGTAAATGATTATTGCAAAAATATACATACGCTGGATATAGAACTTGAGTGATTATGGTCGATTGAGGATTTCAGCTACGCAATCATTTGATGACCTATTTTCATTTATGGTTTGCATTGGAAAAAATATGATGTTCAGAATAATTGTGAAACTTCCATCGAATGACGCGACTTATATATTATCTATTACAGTTTGTGGATACCGGATTTATCGCGCTGAGTACATCTCAAAGAGAAATAGGCAACAAATAAGTTCTTGCCGCATTACCTACGGAGCATTATTGTACGCGATACATGCCAATAAACTACGCGGAGCCATATTCATGTGCTTTCTAATTTTTATTGAATATTATAATCATTGTGACGATGTACGTCGGGTATAGAATTTCAGCAATCGTTGCCGGTCGAGGATTTCAGCGAAGCAATTATTTATTGAACTTAAATCACTATATTTGTTGTAAGGTGTGTCTCATTGCTGAAGTTAGTTATCATGATTTCCATTCACATGCCGAATGAAGAGCCATATGTTACGTTTACAAAGCTCATAATCCATGTAATACATAAAATGAATCATCCAATAAACTTGGGATCAAAACGATAACACCGTTCGTATTATTCTTTGGAATATACCTTGTATTTGGCGCGACAGTCCGAGACATCCGAGATCCTATTGGTTGGTTCGAATCATAGAAATCTAATTCAGTCAACCGATATTTGATCTGTAAAGTGTTGAAATGGTTCTTCTGTAGAAATCAAATTAGACCGGGATCGGATGATGAACAAGAGATTTGTGTTCGCGAAGGAAAAGGAAAAGAAATGTGCCCGCCAAGTAGGTTCCATCAAATACCTCAACCACGCCTATCGATATGTGAAATTGCCTATTAATTGTGAAATTTGGTATTTGTTTTCCGGCGTAGGTATTATTTGATCGTAGAATTTGTATCATCATTTCTGGCTTGATAACTGATTCAGCATTAATTAATATCTCGACCACGCCTATTAATACGTGAAATTGTTATTTTATACCTTCACTCTATATTATTTCGCTATATTACCTTGAATTGTTATAATTGGTTTCAAGAATGAATATAAGGTCAATTGTAAAGAATAATACGAACGGTGTTATCATTTTGATCTCAAGTTTATTGGATGATTCATTTTATATCATGGATTATGAGTTTCGTAAACGTAGCATAGGGCTCTTCATTCGGCATGTAAATGGAAATCATAATAACTAACTTCATTAATGACACACATCACCTTATAACAAATATATTATGTGATTTAAGCTCAATATATAATTGCTTCGCTGAAATCCTCGATCGGCAACGATTACTCAAATTCACATGAATATGGCTCCGCGTGTGAGCGCTTCTCTTCTTGAGTTTATCGGCATGTATCGCGTACAATAATGCTCCGTAGGTTATGCGGCAAGGACTTATTTGTTGCCCATTTCTCTTTGAGATGTACTGAGCGCAATAATTTCGGTATCCACAAACTGTAATAGATAATATATAAGTCACGCCATTCGATGAAAGTTTCAGAATTATTCTGAACAACATATTTTTTCCTATGCAAACTATAAATGAAAATAGGTCATTAAATAATTGCTTAGCTAAAATCCTCAATTGACAATAATCACTCAACTTCTATATCCAACATATGTATAATTTTCCAATAATCTTTTACCATGACAACATCAAAACGTGGCTAATATAACGCCTAGCGAAAGTCACTCGTCTCCTGTGGTAATTGTTGGTTTATCAAGGAGAATGTCCCATACTAGATGCAGGTTTGTCTATCATATGCTCCGTAGGTCGAGTAGCAATCGCTCAGGTATTGCCCAATGTTCTTCGAGGTGCGCTCGTCGGAATGAATCTGCCATCAACAAACTGTGAGAGACATGAGTTGTATTAGTACATGCGGGTTGTACACTTTTTTTCCACATACTCGATAATTTCTCTGTATGCAAACAGTTTCTAAACATGTGGTTGAGGTTCGTAGCTTTGACGCAAGAAAAGATTGCGGACGAAGATCCTTCATTTCAGGATTCGAACATGAAAACTGAAGAATACAACGACTGTCCAATTCTGCAGAACGATTTTCTGATTTATAGTATACCAGTCTTGGATCACAGAGTTTTGTTCAACTATCAGAGTGCATCGATGTTATAAGCTTGACCCTCGTTAAAAGTGCAGTTCCAACGAATGAATGTGAGAAATGATTGTCTAATTGTTTCAGCTCAGTACAAATAATTTTCATAAAATTATTTTGCATTCTTGTAATAATAATGATGATAATAATAATAATAATACATATTTGGACCCACCATAGCGCTTCGCTCTAATTGCCCTCGTATCCAACTCTGTCGTCAACTGTGATACATATGTTCCCACGTTGAGCATCGGACTTTTCGCTGTTGAAACTAACCAAATGAAACTCAGTCAACTTCCTTTCGTGGGTCGACCATAAACTGTAAGACGTAATAAAATTATAAAAATAATGATTTCGCTGCCCTTCGCAGTAAACCATTCCGAATTCCAAATTTGAGGTTAGAATAGAACATATGTATGCATTTATAGTTGAATTATCATTAAATACGCATACGAATATTATATGCCGTCTACGTCAATTCAATTACCATTGTTGTGTAACTCTAATTTTTATAGGTCGAGTTGATTTTGCGTTATTACCATTATTATTAAATATCCCTGGTACCGATCAAAGCTGTCAACGCACTATGGTCATGCTGCCGCGAGCAGACTGCGTGACGTCACTTGCTGCAAGCGTCCCGCTGCCATCGGCCGTGATGTGTGAAATACATATTTACCGAGAAATCTTATCCTTTGGTTCGTGCGAATGAATCGTCCGTTTGGCAGAAAACGAGTCTGTTTACTTTCTGTATAGTATACCTCGCGTGACGTCGCCAGCTGTTCTGGGCGTACGCATGAGTGATGCCGTGAGCTACCGGCGTTATTGTGTGAGTGCATGTATGTCGTGCGTGTAGCGCTTCGGGGTTGCCTCGCGGATATCTTTTTATCGCGATGTCGAATCTTGCCCGAAATCAACAGATCCCAATGCCAATGATATTTGTGGCAAAGCACAACTTTTTTTATCGTCCGGTTCAACAGATATCGTGGTCATTAGTAAATAAAAGATATAATGAAAGATATCGAACGAGCGTGAGAGCGAAAGGGAGAGACAGAGGAGACGATAGTTTGAGTTTTCTTTCTCTCTTTCTTTGTACGCCTACGCTTGTTCGTGGGTGGTTTCTTGATTTTGTTTTGCGAGTTTCCTGCACTGGACCCTCGAGTTCCTCGGACGACGATCGCGCTCACGTTTGGTGTCAACGACGCGAGGCCAGCTGCTGTTGGGATGTTTAGCTACAACGATCTTTGCTCGTCCGAAGGCCTAAGCCTGAGGTCTCGAATTTACGATCGCTGACTACCATATTGGAATATGCTTTCGCAATGCAATGCGCAATGCTATACTCGATTGTGAATTTCTATGATCCGCGACGTGGTAAATCGCAGGTTGACCCGTATAATGCTTTGGGAGATTCGAGACTTTTTTCCTCGGGTTTTTATAACTTCGGTTGCTTCCCGAATGTTCATGCCGTTAACTCTCTTCAGATGTCGCCACATTCCGGGACAATCTTTGAGCCTGCGGTCTCGGAGGGAGGAGCATTCGGTATCTTTCGCATAGGTGTAAAATGGCAGAGAGATAGACATACTGATAGTACACATCCTGTCTCTGTCTCGGAGAATGTGATCGGCCCCATGCATTTCAATCGCGTGACTCGTAAGATCCGTATCAAGTGGCTCGCGGTGCCCTGTACGGATCATTTAACCAAGTTTAACAGTGATTTACAACACCCAACAGCAGCAGTACATCAGTAGTAATTGAGTAATTACGATGCCGGTGGAATGTTATGTTTTTATACAAGAATAAAAAGTATAATGATAATTTCTTATAATACTAGTCATTCATAATTTATTTTTTACCCAAGTACCTAATTAGTTGAATATATGACAATTCTTCGTCAATTTACTTTGAAATAATTTGATAAATAAAAAATGTTCAATACCATTACAATGTGAGTAATATTCGGTCATCACAAATAATAGACGAAGACTTATTTTTTTTATTATTACGCGTCACTAGCCCGGGCACCTATTTCATCGTGTCACGCTCCTGACATAGAACGAGAGAGGTTCTACTATTACTATTGCCCTCTCCGTACAATGTATATATTTGTTCAGATGTCGCGACGTTCCGGAGACTCTGTATCGTCGTGAGACGAGCCTACGCCGCGCGGCATCGCGGCACACCGCCGACCGGGTATGGGCGGGGCAGCAGCGCAAGCGTGCGCGAGCGTCGGTGCCGCCAGTCGGAGATCGGTCGTCGCGCGTGCAGGCTACTCGCGATTCGCTGTGTGAAAATAATGGTGTTTTGTTAGGAAATAGACCGATGCTTGAAAAGTTGAAGAGGAAAAATAAACGGACAAACAAACGAACGAGATCAGGGGAAATTAGTGAAAGTAATCGAAAAAATCGTCCGTAAATATCGGCCATTGTTCATCGTCTGCGTTCGACATTCTTCTTTCGTGTAAATTACTGCGATGTCGATTTAAGTGAATATCGCGAGTCGTAAAACGCTAAAATGTGTGATCTGTGTAACGGAATGGGCTTATATCGATAGACACGTCACCCTTCGCCACGTAACGGGTAACAGGATGGGAGAGAAGGAGCGAAAGAGAGAGAGAGAGAGAGAGAGAGACGTGAAATTTGGCCTATTTACAAAAACTCATGACTGTTTTGCGCGTGATCACGGCGCTCGATCAACTCGAAAGTTCTCTGTAACTAACGCGATAAACATTGTTACGACAATCAAAGCGAATGAACAGGGTTTTCTCCAACGAGAAATGAAGACATTACGGAAGCGTGATGAAACTCGATGCTGCATTCTTATTATTGAAATCAACGACTTAGTGAATTAATAAGTGGACGAATGGATTGATAAGAGAGCATACGAATGAAAAAAAGCAACGAATCAGGACAGACTGAAGAAGAAATCGGTAAGTCAGCTGATATTTAGTTCCACTTCGATTCGGACAGTATTATTTTATTCGTTGCGTCGCTGCCAACTTTTTCTGTGACTATACTAGCTCGACGTCGTGTTTACGTTTCGAAATCTCATGGCAACGCTATATAGAGAGAGAAAGATTATCCATATATCGAAAATATCAGGCTCCATATGCATCGTTCAATTTCATATGGGCCTTTGGAGTCTTGGCGCGGCTCAAATTGGGAGAATTTCAAATACTAACCTGCAACTCAATCATAAATCATATCTTGACTCGAAATGCAGTTTCCTAGAATGAAAACAAGTATTAGTACTCTAGAAGCTATACGTTTTGCAAGTCGGATCCTCAAATCTCGTAGTTCAAAGTGAAAAACTGCCAAATCTAGCGTTCTTTCCTACGCAACCAGGAAAATTCATTGAACGACTTGCTTATTATCCGTACGTGCTGTAAATTATCCATATATCGAAAATATCAGGCTCGATATGCATCATTCAATTTCATATAGGCCTTTAGAGTCTTGGCGCGGCTCAAATTGGAAGAATTTCAAATACTAACCTGCAACTCAATCATAAATCATATCTTGACTCGAAATGCAGTTTCCTAGAATGAAAACAAGTATTAGTACTCTAGAAGCTATACGTTTCGCAAGTCCGATCCTCAAATCTTGTGGTTCAAGGCATTCTTTCCTACGCGACCAGGAAAATTCATTGAACGACTCGCTTATTATCTGTACGTGCTGTAAAACATTCATATAATGTACAATCGCACTACTTAAATACTATTTGAGGCTTACGCGTAATAAATACTTGCGACTCATCGAGAGGCGCAGCTGATCCTGATGGAAAATTAATACCTAAAATTATTAGTACTATTATTTTATGAATAGTATCTCAAAGATGTGAATTACCACTAAGCTTTCAGCTCTATGAAGTTCTAGTGGAGAAAAAAAAAATATAAAATTAATTCACGTAAGGTACAATGTGTGAATGGTAATGATAATTGGTGAATACTGTATTATTTGTAAGTTTCGGGCGCTTTCCTCTGCGTACACAGATCCACACGTACGAAACCGTATTATGGAACTCTGTTTGTAAGCCATAATTTTGAACGTGCCTCCGCTACCTTTATTTTGGTACGAGGTGAGAAATAGGTGATCACCTATCTCTTCATAACGTCGAGCTTCTTACTGCGATTGCACTCGAATTTTCGTTCAATCGAGCAAATGACGCATGATTCATTCGTATTTCGTGGGATGTCAGCATCCGAATATTACCTGGAGAGACGGGAGCCGAACGAAGCCGATACAGAAATAAATCCACATGCATATCTGTCATACGGGCGTTGGAATCAAACGAGCGTGAACGTTTCGATACTTCTAACGAGTTTAAACCCTTGACCCTACCCAAATTATTATTACCGCCACTTGGGACTTGCTAATTTTCGTATCTACGTAACATTATAATAACTCTGCCGCCACCTATACCAAGTTTGCCGACGGACCTCTGTATGCCGCGAAGCCAAGACCTATCCCAACGAATCCAGATCGATGGTTAGAAGACGCCGCGAGTCTTCGGGTGTTTCCGTCCGAAAGTCGAAACCGAACGACAAACGAACTCTAGTCAGCACCGAGCGCACGTCGGCCATTGTACAGAATACTGTTCTCGGGTACCTGTTGCGTAGCTTGTCTCGTGAAGATTAAGTATTTCCCCGGTTCTGTGATTATTTGTGTGTCTAATTATTGTGAATTGGATTAATAATCTCGTTCAAGGTAAGCTTCAGCACCTCAAAATACGACTCCATAAGATTTATCAAAGGTCATTATTGTTCGTTGAGATTTTAGTGTACGGCGTCATCACGTTGCAAAGGACGCCAACTTGTTTTAACGGGTTTTCGTGATTCGAGAGGGTCCCTAGCTTCGTTTCTCGTGATTATTGATTGTTTGCGAAAAGTTTGAGTCTAGCATTCATTGGTTTAATTGATTTTTTGTTCCGTATCCGCGAAACGAGCGATTCCCCTTCCGTACCCCTACCTCTCCATCGCGGCCTATTCGAGCCCCGGGATTTTCCCCTCTCGCCGTGTTCCTTGTTGCGTCATCTCTTTGTCTGCTGAATTCAACAGAGATATTCAGTTATCGTTAGTATTAGTATTGAAATATATCAATCACGGAATATTCAAGAAAGGCTCGGCTATGAGGAAACTTGCTTAGCAAGATACGTTCTAGTGTTGAGAAATTGATACTTATTCTTATTGGGGAATAGAGCTGATTATTATCGTGCATATAACCTGTAATATCATATATTGTTATATTTTATCATTGCGTGCTGTTTGCTAATCCCTGATTCATTATATAATCTCGCGATGTAAGTTTTGCCGATTACCCTTTTTTCTATATAATATCTATTATATTATAGAGCAACTCAATTACCACCCCTCTCTCTGCGCATCGTTCCGGCGTCGCGTGACTTGGGTGCGCGTGGCTTCTGCGCCGATTATAGAATTTTTCTGTTGCCTGGTTCCATCAGCACATCCACTTCAAGCGGGGATCTTAAAGTACGATTCCATTAAAGCTGGTGTGTCGCCGAGTTTATATGAACTTTAAGCGCCTCTCAATTGAATATTTTCCGAATCCCACTTTAAGTTCAACTTCGAGTGAATCAATAGTGCCAACCGCAATTGAGATCTCGATTCTTAGAACCCGTTCTTTGTTTGGATTATCTAATTTTACTTTAATTTCGCGTAATTATTGAAAGAGAGATGGCAAGTATTGAATGATAATGTAAATATATCACTCGATAATTGTAAACATCAACTTATAATGTGTCGATGTGTAATAATGAAATCATATTGAATACCTAAACAGAATTGCTATTTCTTTTGATCAAATTTTGAGGTTAACATAAGTTCTCATATAAAATTATTATTATCACTATATTATTATATTATATTAAACAGATTTTCGAAAGTTATTTGATATTCTTTGCCGATTCAGTACCAGGGAAACGGTATAGACTATCCTAAGATTTGGGATATTAAATCGGAAGAAATCATGAATGTTTTCTGCAAGATATGCTGTGGCAAAACGGTAAAAAATTAGCTGAATTAAAAAGGGTCCGGGCCGAAGGCTAGGTGACTTGGCACGGAATCTTCCATACACTTTTCAATGTTATAATTTTGGCATGAAATTGTGTATGCGAATCGTTGTTTTGATATTCTTAATTCGCTTATTTTTTACTTCGCGTTAAAAATTACGAGTATCGTGCGAATATAGAACCAACCTATGTGGACCTGTCACCCGACATGTTCAAAAATCAATTTTCAAAATTTCTATCGATTCTAAATCGTTTGTAGTTGTTTGTGGTAAAGAAATTTTCGTTTGCAGTAAAAAACCAAAGAAGACACAGCGTTTCGAAATATGGGGCTCATCCCACTTTGAAATTTTTGTAAATCGTAAATAGCTGTAGGTGCGCAATCGTTTGTGGTTAATTGTAGTGAAAGAAATTTCGTTCGTAGTAGTCCGGGAAAAAAGTTGCAGTCATATTTCAATTCTCGAAAAATCAAAATTCAATCATTTTTGAGGTGCATCGGATATCAACGTTCCTACGAACGCAGAATCGTTTGCAATTGATTGTAGCGAAAGAATTTTCTGAATTTTGATGTTTCGAAAGTCAAAAAACGGCTGTAACTTTTTTCCCGGAGTACTACAAAGAAAATTTCTCTCACCACAATTAACTACAAACGATTCCGCACCTACAGCTTTCTACGATTTTCAAGAATTTCAAAGTGGGGTGAGCCCAATTTTTCGAAACGCTGTATCTTCTTCGGTTTTTTACTACAAACGAAAATTTCTTCACCACAAGCAACTACAAACGATTTAGAATGGACGGAAATTTTGAAAATTGATTTTTGAACATGTCGGGTGCCGGGTTCTTTACATAGGTGAATATTGAAGCCGGGATTTCGTGAATTTCTGTAAACCGCGAGCGAATCTTGACTCTGCCTCGGTTCATGATCAAAATTGATACGAACCGACCGAGCGTCGAGTGGAAATAAGCGACGCAAAGATCTCTTACTCCTATTCATTTTTTCTTTCTTTCACAGATCCTTCGGACCCGGAGCACCCGGACCGATTTGTCGATCGACTATTCGAGGCCGGCGCACGCTGTACGAGCAGAACGAAAGAGGCAACGCGGAGATTCGTAATCATTCGCCGCACGGAGTACGACGGTAAGTCGTATAATTACGTCCCGCAATCCTCCTCTACCTCAAATTTCGAGAGATCAGCAAAGTCGTCCGAGCGGGTGAATACGCGATGAAGCGAAAATTGTACTTGAAAATCTGACCGTGTAATAATATATCGTCCGGCATTGGCGCGGGTATTTCGGAAATAGAAGGTCGGGAACCGAGCACGGAAGACGGAGACATGATTTGCGCGTTATTCGGATATTTTCCATTGATTTTCTGAAAAGTAGTATGCGTGTATGCGACGCTATCGCGTCTTTTGCCTCACCTATCTCCCTGCAGCGTCCGGTTTCCCCACTGCGATATCACTCGAATATATCCGTCCGCGATCGAGCGAATGACGCGTAAGATTTATTCGCGTTTCACGCGCCGCCGAATATGAAACCTTTCGCGCGATTGAAAATATTGCGATTGAAAATCTCACGGTGTATTGAGATATCGTCTGGCATTCGCGGGGGTATTTGGGAAATAGAACTGCCGAAGACCCTGCACGGCTTACTGAGATTCTCATCAGCTAGGCGTGTGATAAACAATTTTTTTCTAATGCTTTACCGATCACACGGCTCTCGTTTCGATGTAATTTTGTTCGAGCATTCTGGTTCGTCGGCAAAGCTTGCGCCTCGAGTCCGGCTCGGAAACGAATCGTTGTGAGCGTTCCGTTGTTTTCTTTCCCGCTCGCTTCCGTGGCAACGGCCGTGGAATATAGTCGGCCTGGTGCCACGATGCGAAAGTTCCACCCCGCGTTGTCCGGAGCCGAGTCGTGGTGGAAATCAACGGAGGTTTCCGACGCTTCCTTGGCATCGCGAAAGCTCAGGGTATCCCGCTAGCCTACGTTCGGAGCGCTACCCCCCCCCCCCCAGAAACGGAGTGCCGGCCTGGGAACAAGGTAGCCGCTTAGTGCGTAGGTTGGGCTCGTGGACATCTATTGAGATCTCGTCGATCCACGCTTCTTGTAGCACGGACGCAGCGTAAACTTTCCGAAGAAGCGGACTTGACAGCGCCCACGCGGGTACATCGGGGATAGGCGAGCTAGGGACCAGGCCATGTCAGCCGAAAATAACAATTAGCTAGGCGTACGATAACCAATTTTTTTTTTATTGCTTTACCGATCACACGGATCTTGCGTTTCGATGTAACGTACCAGGGCGCACGTAGAGATTTTGGAGTTCGCGTCGATAGATAGGGGTTGGGAGGGGGATGGGAAGATCGGGAACCGTGCACGGAAGACAAAAACATGATTTGATTTTCGCGTCAGGCGAACATTTTCCATTGATTTTCTGAAACGTAGTATTCGTGTATGCGACGCTATCGTGGTTTTTGCCACACCTGTCTCCTTACAGCGCTCGGTTTTCTACCGCGATATCAATCGAATTTTCGTCCAGTCGAGTAAATGACAAATGATTTATTTAAATTTTATGTGCCGCCGAATATCCAACCTTTCGTGGAATGACACTGTACGAATATCACCCGGAGAGACGGAAGCCGACCGAAGACTACGCCGAGATCGTTGGAACGCCATTTCGTACTCTCGACCAGAACCAGAGATCTTCGAGGAGAATCATCGCCGAATGGTAAACCGGCGTCGTATCAGATTTCAGTTGTCTATCGTTTTATAGTGTAGTGATCAGAATATCAAATAAATGGAAGCAGCTAGCGAGCAATTGTAACACAGTCTATTCACATTTCAGGTGCCACCGGACATCCAACCGCCGGCGCGACGCGTCTTTCCGACTGTTCGCCAGAGACGGGCGCCAAGGAAGGCCTGCGCTGGGATAGTTGGAATTCCGTTCCGTCCTCCGTCCCAGAATCGGAGATATTTGACGGAAATCATCGTTCGACCGGCACGCCGTTCCGTATTGTAGAGAATAGTATAATGAATAATGGTACGAATGAGCGGGTACAGAATACGTTTATCTGGACCAAGAGAGGAGCAAGATTCGCCAGAGCATGTAATGATAATGATAATGATCAGAGTAATACAAACAACAAACCAAATCAATAGTGTGCAACATACTCAAGATATTTTTATATGGATCTTGATTTTAATGAAGGCGTACAAAATGAAATAATGAAAATAGAAAAAGTTTTCTTATGACTTTGAGTCTCTCAATAACTACGTAAAACGCAGTAGTGATAGTATTCTTTACGTGAACATGAGGAGTTTGAATGCTAACTTTGCGAAATTGGAAGCCTTCATTGGCAGCCTAGAAGTCAAGCCGTGCATCATAGTTTGTACGGAAACTAGAGTACTTGAATATTATAAATTTTTCACAATAGCAGGGTATAAAATATATTATAATAACAGTAATATAAATATCGCAGATGGAGTAGTAGTTTATATACAGGATAATTTGAATGAGAGTACTACTATTGTAAATGAGGGAAGACTATGTTTACTAAACACTTGTATTGATTTAAATAATAACGATAAACTCGAAATATCAGCACTGTATAGATCACATGATCTACCTAAGGCAGAGTTCATTAAGGATTTGAAAGATTATTTAGCTTGTAAAGAAAAATGTAAAAATCATTTAGTAATTGGAGACTAGAATATAGATCTACTCAAATTAGATAACTATAGCGACGAGCTCTCAAGTATCTTCCTAGAAAATGGTTTTATACCAGGGTTTCAAACTATCGCTAGGCCATCTACACTAGACTGTAGCGAAGGATCATGCATTGACAATATTTTCATCCAGCTAAACTCTATTGAACATACTGCCTTTAAATTAACCAACCTGTTCAATGATCATTATCCACTCTTTCTATCAATAAAAAAGATGAGAAATAATATATTTGAAACTGAATATTCAAAAATAAATTATAATAAGATAGTAAATATAGCTCGAAGCATGAATCGGGAAACAATTTCGACAATGCATGACCCCAATGAAGCTACTGATACTTTAATAAGATATATTAGGGAATGTATTAAGTTGGCGACTGAAGTAAAACATAGTAAAAAGACCGAACTTAAATCAAAACCTAGGAAAAAATGGATTACCGAGGCTATAATGGTATCGTGTAATAGAAAAGAATTTCTGTACAAGATGTGGCATAGACGGCAAAGAAATCAAGTATTGAGAGATGAATATCAAAAATATGCCAAAATATTAGATAAAGTGATCAAGGAAGCTAAGCTGAGATACGATATCGATCTAGTTGAGAGCACTTTAAATAATCCCAAAAATCTTTGGGATATCGTGAATCAAAAGATTGGTAAAGGGCCCAAGAAGGCTGAAAAAATTAAATATCCTAATGATGAAAGCAGCAATAATATTAAAATAACTGACCCACATACGATTTCCGATACAATGAATACCTATTTTAGTAGTATTGGAGAGAAACTGAGTAGTAAAATTTGCCAACCACTGGAAAACAATATCCAACGTTCCCCAATAAATCCGCACACTGTATTTATCTCACCTACTAATCCGATTCAAATTATAAATCTAATCAAGAATTTAAAACCTAAAACTGGTGGAGTTGACAAAATCAATGCAAAAACAATAATATTGTTAACTGATTTCATCACAGACCCGATAGTGCACATAATTAACTTAAGTATAGAAAAAACTGTATGGCCAGATTCACTAAAAAAAGGCTGAAATCAAACCAATATATAAAGCAAATAGTAGGCAATCACCTTCTAATTATAGACCCAATTCTCTAATCTCCAAAATTGCTAGAATTTTTGAAAGAGCAATTTTTAATAGAATCATCAGTTTTATCAACAAATATAAACTATCATCCAAAAGGCAATATGGGTTTCTAAAAAACACAAGTACAAATGATGCACTATCATTTTTAACTAATTTAATTTATGAAAAATTAGATAAAAGCAATCCTGTAGCCGTAACCGTTTTGGACCTTACCAAAGCATTCGATACGGTTAATCATAATATATTGTCAAACAAATTGTATAACTATGGCATAAGAGGGAAAGCATATCATATTATCAAAAGCTATCTTACAGAATACCAAACAGATACCAAAGTGTCATGGTAAATGATTGTGCAAGTGATTATATCAAAGTTACTACTGGGGTGCCTCAGGGAACTGTACTGGGGCCACTTCTCTTCATCTTGTATGTTAATGATCTACTACTGAACATGCCTAATGACACAATTATATCTTTTGCGGATGATACACCTGCGATAGCTATTGATAAAGATTGGGAAGCTGTTGAAGCAAAAATGAATACTTATTTGCAAACAATATGCAACTATCTTGCGAGAAATAAACTCTCATTAAATATCGACAAATGTGTATTCGTGACATTTGGAAATTACTGTAATAGTGTACCAAGTGAAACCAGCATTAAAATCAATAATGAAAATCTTATATAAGAGCTGAAAAACACAAATATCTTGGTATCATTTTTGATTATAGAATGCAATGGCACGAGCATATAGAATATGTAATCAGCAAAACTAAATATCTAATTCATGTTGTTCGTAAAAGCTTTAAATTCATGAAAACAAAAACGTTGAAATTATTATATTATGCTCTCTTCCATAGCATCATCACTTATGGCATAGCTGCATGGGGTGGTGCATATTCTAATAATTTGAATCTGCTACAAAATCACCAAAATAGAATAATGAAAATTATCAACAAGAATGAGTTTACTGCAAATGATAGTCCTATGAACATCAAACAGACGTATCAGTTAGAAGCTCTAATATGTCACTATAATGAATTTAAGGAAATATATAGTAAATCAAACAAAAAAACAAGGAATAAGAGCTTAGTCCTACCACAAAGAAATAAAACAGTCAGTATGAAGAGCAGTAAAGTGAATGCAGTGAATACTTTCAATAAATTACCAAGCGAATTCAAGACATATGGTGATGAAAAAAAAAAAAGAAACAGCTGAAGATATGGATACAAGAAAACTCTTAGTTCATGTTCTATGTTGAATATTTGAATTTTACCTTTGCTAATTATTAATTTATATTAATTTTAAGTTAATTAGTACCAGGCCTACGCACAGGTGACTACGTTCACGTCTGTAGGATTTACTAGTGATACTACTTGATGTAAGTGTATTCAATGTGAATTTTTTTTCGGGACAATAATAATAATAATAATAATGACGGCGATGATAATAATAATGATGATAATAATGATAATATAGTTATAATTGGTTTCAAGAATGAATTCAAGGTATATTGCAAAGAATAATACGAACGGGTGTTATCATTTTGATCCCGAGTTTATTCGATGGTTCATTTTATATATTACATGGATTATGAGTTTCGTAAACGTAACATACGGCTCTTCGATCGGAATGTAAATGAAATCATAATAACTAACTTCATTAATGACACACATCACCTCATAACAAATATATTATGTGATTCAAGCTCAATATATAATTGCTTCGCTGAAATCCTCGATCGGCAACGATTACTCAAATTCACGTGAATATGGCTCTGCGTTGGAGCCGTTCTCTTCTTGAGTTTATCGGCATGTATCGCGTACAGTTATGCTCCGTAGGTTATGCGGCAAGGACTTATTTGTTGCCCATTTCTCTTTGAGATGTACTCAGCGCGATAAATTCGGTATCCACAAAGTGTAATAGATAATATATAAGTCGCGTCATTCGATGGAAGTTTCACAATTATTCTGAACATCATATTTTTTCCAATGCAAACCACCATAAATGAAAATAGGTCATCAAATGATTGCGTAGCTAAAATCCTCAATCGACAATAATCACTCAAGTTCTATATCCAACATATGTATATTTTTCGCAATAATCATTTACCATGAAAACATCAAATCGTGGCTAATATAATGCCTAGCAAAAGTCATTCGTCTCCTGTGTTAATTGTTGGTGTATCGAGGAGAATGTCCCATACTAGATGTAGATTTGTCTATAATATGCTCCGTAGGTCGTGTAGCAATCGCTCAGGTATTGCCCAATTTTCTTCGAGGTGCGCTCGTCGGAATGAATCTGCCATCGACAAACTGTGAGAGACATGAGTTGTATTATTACATGCGGGCACTTTTGGCCGAAAATGCTCCCTCCAGTACTATATGCTCTAAGGGTAGCGTACAATGTATATATTTTCTTATTCCCTTTTATATATTTCATCAAGCGGATTTATCAAGACCGTGAGAAAACAATAGCCCTTTTTAGGCTCAACGAATTATCCCCTATGAACCCCGAATAAGTACGCCGAGCAAATCCCAGGTGTTATTAATGGGATGTAAGTCTTTCATCAGTGGAATTCTCTCTCGTTTGGGATGGTGCGATGCTAGGTCCCACGAATGGTTGGTGTCAACGACGCGAGGCCAGAGCTATTGTTGGTATGTTCAGCTACAACGATCTTTGCTCGCCCGATGGCCTAAGCCTGAGGTCTCGACTTTACGATCGCCGACTACGATATTGGAACAAGCTTTCGCAATGCAATGCGCAATGCTTCACTCGATTGTGGATTTCTATGATTCGCGACGTGGTGAATCGCAGGTTGACCCGTATAATACTTTGTGAGACTCGAGACTTTTTTCCTCGGGTTTTTTTATAAACTCGGTTGCTTCCCCTCCCGAATGTTCGTGCCGTTACGCGTCGACAGATGTCGCCACGTTCCGGAGACTCTGTATCGTCGGGCGACGAACGTACGCCGCGCGGCATTTCGGCACACGGCCCACCGGCAATGGGCGGGGCAGCAGACGCAAGCGTGCGCCAGCGTCGGTGCCGCCAGTCGGAGATCGGTCGTCGCGCGTCCAGGCTCCTGCGTTTCGCTGTGTGAAAGTAATGGTTTTTTTTTGTTATGAAATAGACCGATGCCTGAAAAATTGAAGAGGGGAAATAAATGGACAAACAAACGAACGAGATCAGGGGAAATTAGTGAAAGTAATCGAAAAAATCGTCCGTAAATATCGGCCATTGTTCATCGTCTGCGTTCGACATTCTTCTTTCGTATAAATTGCTGCGATGTCGATTTAAGTGAATATCGCGAGTCGTAAAACGCTAAAATGTGTGATCTGTATAACGGAATGGGCTTATATCGATAGACACGTTATCCTTCGCCACGTAACGGGTGACAGGATGGGTGAGAAGGAGCGGAAGAGAGAGAGAGAGAGAGAGACGTGAAATTTGGCCTATTTACAGAAACTCATGACTGTTTTGCGCGTGATCACGGCGCTCGATGAACTCGAAAATTCTCTGTAACTAACGCGATAAACATTGTTACGACAATCAAAGCGAATGAACAGGGTTTTCTCCAACGAGAAATGAAGATATTACGAAAGCGTGATCAAACTCGATGCTGCATTATTATCATTGAATTCAACGATTTAGTAAATAAATAAGTGGATGAATGAATTGATAAGAGAGCATACTAACGAAAAAAAGCACCGAATCAGGGCAGACTGAAGTAGATATCGGTAAGTCAGCTGATGTTCAGTTCCACTTCGATTCGGACAGTATTATTTTATTCGTTGCGTCGCTGCCAACTTTTTCTCTGACTATACTAGCTCGACGTTGTGTTTACGTTACGGAATCTCATGGCAACGCTATAGAGAGAGAGAGAGAGAGATATTATCCATATATCGAAAATATCAGGCTCGATGTGCATCATTCAATTTCATATAGGCCTTCAGAGTCTTGGCGCGGCTCAAATTGGGAGAATTTCAAATAATAACCCGCAACTCAATCATAAAACATATCTTGACTCGAAATGCAGTTTCCTAGAATTACAACAAGTATCAGCGCTCTAGAAGCTATACGGTTCGCTAGTCCGATCCTCAAATCTCATAGTTAAAGCTGAAAAATTGCCAAATCCAGCGGTCTTTCTTATATGTAACCAGGAAAATTCATTGAACGACTTGCTCATTATCTGTACGTGCTGTAAAACATCCATATAATGTACAATCGCGCTACTTATTAAATACTATTCGAGGCTTACGCGTAATAAATACTTGCGACTCATCGAGAGGCGCAGCTGATCCTGATGGAAAATTAATACCTAAAATTAATTGTACTATTATTTTATGAATAGTATCTAAAAGATGTGAATTACCACTAAGCCACTAAGCTCTATAAAGTTCTAGCGGAGAAAAAAAATATATATAAAATTAATTCACGTAAGGTATGGACAATGTGTGAATGGTAATGATAATTGGCGAATACTGTATTATTTGTAAGTTTCGGGCGCTTTCCTCTGCGTACACAGATCCACACGTACGAAGCCGTATTATCGAACTCTGTTTGTAAGCCATAATTTTGAACGTGCCTCCGCTACCTTTATTTTGGCACGAGGTGAGAAATAGGTGATCACCTATCTCTTCATAACGTCGAGCTTCTTACTGCGATTCCACTCGAATTTTCGTCCAATCGAGCAAATGACGCACGATTTATTCGTATTTCGTGGGATGTCAGCATCCAAATATTACCTGGAGAGACGGGAGCCGAACGAAGCCGATACAGAAATAAATCCACCTGCATATCTGTTATACGGGCGTTAAAATCAAATGAGCGTAAACGTTTCGATACTCCTAACGAGGACCCTACCCAAATTATTATTACCGCCACTTCGGACTTGCTAATTTTCGTATCTACGTAACATTATAATACCTCTGCCGCCACCTATACCAAGTTTGCCGACGGACCTCTGTATGCCGCGAAGCCAAGACCTATCACAACGAATCTAGATCGATGGTTAGAAGACGCCGCGAGTCTTCGGGTGTTTCCGTCCGAAAGTCGAAACCGAACGACAAACGAACTCTAGTCAGCACCGAGCGCACGTCGGCCATTGTACAGAATACCGTTCTCGGATACCAGTTGCATAGCTTCGAATGTCTCGTGAAGATTAAGTATTTCCCCGGTTCTGTGATTATTTGTGTGTCTAATTATTGTGAATTGGATTAATAATCTCGTTCAAGGTAAGCTTCAGCACCTCAAAATACGACTCGCCAAGATTTATCGAAGGTCATTATTGTTCGATGAGATTTTACTGTACGGCGTCATCACGTTGCAAAGAACGCCAACTTGTTTCAACGGGTTTTTTGTGATTCTAGAGGGTCCCTAGCTTCGTTTTTCGAGATTATTGATTGTTTGCGAAAACTTTGAGTCTAGCATTCATTGATTCAATTGATTTTATGTTCCGTATCCGCGAAACGAGCGATTCCCCTTCCGTACCCCTACCTCTCCATCGCAGCCGATTCGAGCCCCGGGACTTCCCCTCTCGCCGTGTTCCTTGTTGCGTCATCTCTTTGTTTGCTGAATTCAACAGAGATATTCAGTTATCATTGGTATTGGTATTGAAATATATCAATCACGGAATATTCAAGAAAGGCTCGGCTATGAGGAAACTTGCTCAGCAAGATACGTTCTAGTGTTGAGAAATTGATACTAATTCTTATTGGGGAATAGAGCTGATTATTATCGTGCATATAACCTGTAATATATATTGTTATATTTTATCATTGCGTGCTGTTTGCTAATCCCTGATTCATTATATAATCTCGCGATGTAAGTTTTGCCGGTGACCCTTTTTCCTATATAATATCTATTATATTAAAGAGCAACTCAATTACCACCCCTCTCTCCTCTGCGCATCGTTCCGGCGTCGCGTGACTTGGGTGCGCGTGGCTTCTGCGCCGATTGTTGAATTTTTCTCTTGCCTGGTTCCATCCGCACATCCACTTTAAGCGGGGATCTTAAAGTACGCTTCCATTAAGGGGCAATTGGAGTCGCTATCTTGAATGTAGCGAAACCGTTTCGACAATGAGAATGGTAGATTTTTTCAAACAATTCGATAGATTTCGATGGAACTTTGAGAATTCGTCGAGTACGATGGCAGAAAGTGGCTAAGTATTTTACTTTCTCAAAACGTCGATCGGATTCGATGAAAAATAAATTTCCCCATGTTAGCTAGGTTAGATTGCCGGCGGTGACTCCAATTGCCCCTTAAAGCTGGTGTGTAGCCGAGTTTATATGAACTTTAAGCGCCTCTCAATTAAATATTTTCCGAATCCCACTTTAAGTTCAACCGTTGAGTGAATCAATAGCGCCAACCGCAATTGAGATCTCGATTTTCGGAACCCGTTCTTTGTTTGGATTATCTACTTTTACTTCAATTTCGCGTAATTATTGAAAGAGAGATGGCAAGTATTGAATGATAATGTAAATATATCACTCGATAATTGTAAACGTCAACTTATAATGTGTCGATGTATAATGATGAAATCATATTGAATACCTAAACAGAATTGCTATTTCTTTTGATCAAATTTTGAGGTTAACATAAGTTCTCATATAAAATTATTATTATCACTATATTATTATATTATATTAAACAGATTTTCGAAAGTTATTTGATATTCTTTGCCGATTCAGTACCAGGGAAACGGTATAGACTATCCTAAGATTTGGGATATTAAATCGGAAGAAATCATGAATGTTTTCTGCAAGATATGCTGTGGCAAAACGGTAAAAAATTAGCTGAATTAAAAAGGGTCCGGGCCGAAGGCTAGGTGACTTGGCACGGAATCTTCCATACACTTTTCAATGTTATAATTTTGGCATGAAATTGTGTATGCGAATCGTTGTTTTGATATTCTTAATTCGCTTATTTTTTACTTCGCGTTAAAAATTACGAGTATCGTGCGAATATAGAACTCAACCTATGTGGACCTGTCACCCGACATGTTCAAAAATCAATTTTCAAAATTTCTATCGATTCTAAATCGTTTGTAGTTGTTTGTGGTAAAGAAATTTTCGTTTGCAGTAAAAAACCAAAGAAGACACAGCGTTTCGAAATATGGGGCTCATCCCACTTTGAAATTTTTGTAAATCGTAAATAGCTGTAGGTGCGCAATCGTTTGTGGTTAATTGTAGTGAAAGAAATTTCGTTCGTAGTAGTCCGGGAAAAAAGTTGCAGTGATATTTCAATTCTCGAAAAATCAAAATTCAATCATTTTTGAGGTGCATCGGATATCAACGTTCCTACGAACGCAGAATCGTTTGCAATTGATTGTAGCGAAAGAATTTTCTGAATTTTGATGTTTCGAAAGTCAAAAAACGGCTGTAACTTTTTTCCCGGAGTACTACAAAGAAAATTTCTTTCACCACAATTAACTACAAACGATTCCGCACCTACAGCTTTCTACGATTTTCAAGAATTTCAAAGTGGGGTGAGCCCAATTTTTCGAAACGCTGTATCTTCTTCGGTTTTTTACTACAAACGAAAATTTCTTCACCACAAGCAACTACAAACGATTTAGAATGGACGGAAATTTTGAAAATTGATTTTTGAACATGTCGGGTGCCGGGTTCTTTACATAGGTGAATATTGAAGCCGGGATTTCGTGAATTTCTGTAAACCGCGAGCGAATCTTGACTCTGCCTCGGTTCATGATCAAAATTGATACGAACCGACCGAGCGTCGAGTGGAAATAAGCGACGCAAAGATCTCTTACTCCTATTCATTTTTTCTTTCTTTCACAGATCCTTCGGACCCGGAGCACCCGGACCGATTTGTCGATCGACTATTCGAGGCCGGCGCACGCTGTACGAGCAGAACGAAAGAGGCAACGCGGAGATTCGTAATCATTCGCCGCACGGAGTACGACGGTAAGTCGTATAATTACGTCCCGCAATCCTCCTCTACCTCAAATTTCGAGAGATCAGCAAAGTCGTCCGAGCGGGTGAATACGCGATGAAGCGAAAATTGTACTTGAAAATCTGACCGTGTAATAATATATCGTCCGGCATTGGCGCGGGTATTTCGGAAATAGAAGGTCGGGAACCGAGCACGGAAGACGGAGACATGATTTGCGCGTTATTCGGATATTTTCCATTGATTTTCTGAAAAGTAGTATGCGTGTATGCGACGCTATCGCGTCTTTTGCCTCACCTATCTCCCTGCAGCGTCCGGTTTCCCCACTGCGATATCACTCGAATATATCCGTCCGCGATCGAGCGAATGACGCGTAAGATTTATTCGCGTTTCACGCGCCGCCGAATATGAAACCTTTCGCGCGATTGAAAATATTGCGATTGAAAATCTCACGGTGTATTGAGATATCGTCTGGCATTCGCGGGGGTATTTGGGAAATAGAACTGCCGAAGACCCTGCACGGCTTACTGAGATTCTCATCAGCTAGGCGTGTGATAAACAATTTTTTTCTAATGCTTTACCGATCACACGGCTCTCGTTTCGATGTAATTTTGTTCGAGCATTCTGGTTCGTCGGCAAAGCTTGCGCCTCGAGTCCGGCTCGGAAACGAATCGTTGTGAGCGTTCCGTTGTTTTCTTTCCCGCTCGCTTCCGTGGCAACGGCCGTGGAATATAGTCGGCCTGGTGCCACGATGCGAAAGTTCCACCCCGCGTTGTCCGGAGCCGAGTCGTGGTGGAAATCAACGGAGGTTTCCGACGCTTCCTTGGCATCGCGAAAGCTCAGGGTATCCCGCTAGCCTACGTTCGGAGCGCTACCCCCCCCCCCCCCAGAAACGGAGTGCCGGCCTGGGAACAAGGTAGCCGCTTAGTGCGTAGGTTGGGCTCGTGGACATCTATTGAGATCTCGTCGATCCACGCTTCTTGTAGCACGGACGCAGCGTAAACTTTCCGAAGAAGCGGACTTGACAGCGCCCACGCGGGTACATCGGGGATAGGCGAGCTAGGGACCAGGCCATGTCAGCCGAAAATAACAATTAGCTAGGCGTACGATAACCAATTTTTTTTTTATTGCTTTACCGATCACACGGATCTTGCGTTTCGATGTAACGTACCAGGGCGCACGTAGAGATTTTGGAGTTCGCGTCGATAGATAGGGGTTGGGAGGGGGATGGGAAGATCGGGAACCGTGCACGGAAGACAAAAACATGATTTGATTTTCGCGTCAGGCGAACATTTTCCATTGATTTTCTGAAACGTAGTATTCGTGTATGCGACGCTATCGTGGTTTTTGCCACACCTGTCTCCTTACAGCGCTCGGTTTTCTACCGCGATATCAATCGAATTTTCGTCCAGTCGAGTAAATGACAAATGATTTATTTAAATTTTATGTGCCGCCGAATATCCAACCTTTCGTGGAATGACACTGTACGAATATCACCCGGAGAGACGGAAGCCGACCGAAGACTACGCCGAGATCGTTGGAACGCCATTTCGTACTCTCGACCAGAACCAGAGATCTTCGAGGAGAATCATCGCCGAATGGTAAACCGGCGTCGTATCAGATTTCAGTTGTCTATCGTTTTATAGTGTAGTGATCAGAATATCAAATAAATGGAAGCAGCTAGCGAGCAATTGTAACACAGTCTATTCACATTTCAGGTGCCACCGGACATCCAACCGCCGGCGCGACGCGTCTTTCCGACTGTTCGCCAGAGACGGGCGCCAAGGAAGGCCTGCGCTGGGATAGTTGGAATTCCGTTCCGTCCTCCGTCCCAGAATCGGAGATATTTGACGGAAATCATCGTTCGACCGGCACGCCGTTCCGTATTGTAGAGAATAGTATAATGAATAATGGTACGAATGAGCGGGTACAGAATACGTTTATCTGGACCAAGAAAGGAGCAAGATTCGCCAGAGCGCGTGATACTTAGTTTCGATCTATCCGAGGTCTATATCGAGAGTATATACGAACGAAATACGGACGCGATATATCTGAGTCTGATGTAGCATATCACCTTCATTACAAGAATTCAGCGGTCTCGTGTTCCTTAGTTGGTATTGGAAGCCAGAGGGTAGTTGGAACTGATTAATGATCTCTTATACTTCTGGAAACAGCTTGTAGTCTGGTCTATCCTTCATCGTCTGCTAGAATTAAGCGCAGAGTGTTTGTCTGAATAATCATGTTCGTTACTTCTATATTCATCTGAGATTAGAGTATACACGGAAAGAACTGCATCTACAATGTACAAAAACAGCCGCCAAGTGCCACGGTATTTCACCTGACGAAACATATGAGAAAATAGATGGATAGGTAATAATAAGACTCTGGAATTATTGAATCATTCGACAAACAAAAAACAAAAACCTACTCCTAGTCGGCCGAAATGAATAATCCTATACGAATATCAGAGTTAATAAGATTTTACATGAAAATTCAAACGGGCTGCCGGACTATACAATAATATAGAATAAAGGCACAACAAAACCATGCAACATTTATAAGCATGGTCAAGATATTAATATTAAATCAGTTATTTAGCCAGATATGATAATTAGGAATTGACGATTAAATTGTACCTACGCTGGTAGAAAATCCTTGATTCAGAAGGCTTTTCGCCGTATTCTGTGACCTAAAGCCGCCAACTTAAGGGGGGGGGGGGGGGGGGGGGTAAGGGTTTCAGCGTGAAAAAAAACACTCTGTTTGTGATTTTTTTTCTCAAGTATGGATTGAACAATTTTATTCTCACCTATCGTACATTATAGAGCATACTTTTGACAGTGTTGTGTAATTTTTTCATGTAGAAATATTGAAGCATAAGCCCGTAACAGAGTTTCCCCCAGAACGTGTTGAAAAAAAACGAATTCGCGGTGTTCACTGTCACTCGGCCGGAAATTATCTGAAAATGGAAAACCATGAAAATTTAGTCAAATTATAATCAAATCTTGGCCCCAACGTTCTCTGATAATTTTTTTGTTCATTTCAAAAATTTTGGTGGCCATCTAAAGTGTGAACTGTTATTTTCCACGAAAATTTCCGCCATTTTGTGAGTGGAAAACACCCTTAATGTAAAAAAAAAAAATTTAACTAAACGTTGGGGCCTGGTATTTTATATAAAGAAAATGTGTGCAAAGTTTGAAATGAATCGGTCAAGTAGTTTTCAAATGGCAGTGAACACGGACTTTGAAAAACTAGTTTTGAGAAAAACGCGTCTAAAGTTTATGAAGTAAAACAGTGTAGAACAAAATTTTTTTTCCCAACTTACACAGAATCATCGATTCCAGCTCCATACAGCAGACTTCCTGTGGCATTGTCGATGTCTTCAGCCTCTTTTCTCTCAAGTCTTCGTTTTATTCTGGCTTCTTTGCTCTGCTTCTCAGCTTGAATCTCGGCCCTATCAATGCGATTGCTGTCCGTGAATGATGCATAATCATGAGCGCTTGGGCCGACGCTGACGTTCATGTCAGACAAAAAAGTTAGAAAAGCACTAGCACCTTCATTGAAAGTGCATGCAGCTATATAAGATGCAAATTCAACAATTTGTCTGCTGCCAGATAATTTTTTCGGTGCAATTCTCCAAATCAGCTGGTTCAAACTTTCATTGGCATTTTGAGTGAAGCCTCAAAGACACCTTTGTAGAAGTTCGTCTTTACTCAAATCTTCATAAATCGGTTTGATCGCTTCTATGACTTCTTGTGGAAGTGGAGTGTAGTCATGTTTGAAATTTTTCACTCCTGTTGTGGCCAAAGCTTTTTGATATGAACACCACGAGTTCTCACCGCTCATACACTTATGGTGTTGAGGGTTATCGTCTGTTGACTGCTGGTGGTAGAACGTTGCCCAGATTGCATTTTTCATTCCTTCCAGCGAATCACAATTATGTCTGATTGCTGCTCCGTAGTATCGACTCAAATTATCGATGACTTTTCCAGTGAGCTCTCCTTTGCCGCCGAGTAACTTACTTTGCCTTGTTTTACCAGCATTTTTTCCGGTTTTTACAACTTTATTTTCTACCGTTTTATTCACTAGATCACGTAGACGTTTACCCATTCGTTTTTGCACGTGACCTACACATTCTTTTTTATTTATAGTGAAATTTTCACCGTAAGGTTTAGCTTTCACTAAATTGCCGTAAGTTTTACTGTCACCGTCTCCGATATAATTGCTGATCTTTGCTCCGTATTTTTCTTCTGATCGGCGGAACAATTCGATAACAGCATTAACTTCCATGTTACCTGATGGTCCGGTGTGATTGGCTTGGCATTCATCATTTTTAACATGTTCTTGGTACCACTCTTCGAATTCAGTGGTATTCAATTGCTTTTCCCATAATTTGCAAGCCTGACAGTGCAAACTACTCACGAAAATGTCGATAACTTTTCCAGACCAATATCCAATCAAGGAAGTGACGCCAAAGGAAGAGCTGAAGCCTTGCTTCTGCCACGTGCCGTCACCAGAAACGGTCAAAGTGTCTGACTCCGAATTTGCACGTGTTAGCTGTTTTTCTTCGTCTGCGGCGGGAACAAGAAATTTTTCAGCAGTCGTTTTGATGCTACTGCACATTGATTTAATGAGATCCAAATAAGATGGTTTTGATAGAAAACTACTCGCTATGCCCATGAGCCCGCAAAATTTATTGCAGCCTGCTAAACCCAAACCCAATGTACGCATTACAAAGGCAAAACGAGTGTTGAGACCTGCGCGACAGCTGCACTGCTAGCCCGACCGCCCGCAGCAGGTATAGCGTTGAAGGCCAGGAGACGATAACTTCAAGAATATTGCTTAGATCGGTTTAAAATTTTAATGACATATTCTTGGGATATTAAACAATAAGATAAGACAAAAAAAATAAATTCGATTTTTCGAAAGTGAAAACCCTTACCCCTCCCCCCCCCCCCCCCCCCCTAAAGAATTACATTCAATTTATGCATCAGGATTGAAAATATTTGTACCATGCGAATTCAGCATAGTTTCATTATTTCTTCATGCTCCGAAAGAAATACATTCCCAGTTGTGAATATTTGTGGATTGTTTGATTCACTCACCGTAGCACATTGATAATCCCGGCAATCGTCAACAATATTAATAAAATGAAATGGATTCATCTAAAAGTTATTTAATTACATCAAAGATGATATATTGCAAACATGAATTGCTAAAGTGAGTATGAAATAACAGTTATTCTTACAATTCAGTCGCTTTGAAGCCAGAAGAGCCGTTATGCTATTGATAATGAAGCAACTATATTGTAATGAACAATTTTAGGTGCGTAACTTTTATTACCGTGTTTCGTATGTTGACAGAAGATACAAAAACTTGAAGAATTTTTTTCGAAAGTTACAGTAAAACATCATAAACCGCATTTATTGAGTACACAATTTGAAGTTATTAATATTACATATCAGGATGATATTTTATAAAAACAACGCAAGGAATCGGATAAATCAGGATTCCATCGGCAAGAATAGCTAGGTGGATTTTTGGTTGATTCGAAGAACTTGGGTTTGAAACTACACTTTTATAAGAGAGAAAGCAGCTATCTTGCGGCGAAGGACTATTTTATCGTAAAATTAGTTCCGTCAATGGCTAAGAGTAATCAAACATTAAAACTTGAATTAAATAGCAGGTAAATTTATTCATATGCCAACATGAAGATTCTCGAATCAATTGATCGATTTAGATCGGGGGAGTGCTAATTAACGGCAGTGGTGTCGGCGGCGGTAACGCCGTTGAAGGCGGTTTCGTCATCGGTTGCGGCGGCGGCGGCGGCGTCGGCTCCCGAGTCTGAGACTGCAACGCAAGCGAGTATCGATATAATTAACAGACCCCAGCGATAACATGCACTCAGCCTCACTCGAAATACTCGCCGTCCTAGAGATTTTGCGGCTCGACGACGTTGTTCCATAGCTTTCACGCTGTTGGTGCTATCATTGTACCCATCGAAAACTATGACAGTGTTTGAACCGTAATACCTTTGTACATAACTAATATACTTTGAACAAATAGAATCGAAAGATTCATTCTGATGCCACACAACCCGATGTAAGAGAAACCCTCCGTCGATGACGTATGTAATTTTTGTCAAATCAAGTTCAGCTACCGATAGCTTGAAGACGTCAAACAAAGCTGACTTTTTTCCCTTACGCAGGTACCCTTCCACAAACATTGACAGCGGGAATGGAGCTAATTCATATCGCATATAAATCCGGAGCTCTCCATCCGATCTTTTCATGGCACTGATTCTTTGGAATAGTAATAATGGATCAATAGGCACCGTCTTATCACGAATTTTGACGTTACTGTTGACCGTTAAAAGCGAAAGTACTCTGTCAGCGCGGGAGGATTTGATATCTTTGAAATTTTGACCGATTTTCTTCTCCATCACAGTAGTGCCGATCTTCTGAGCATTGTGGCAGTTTATTTTCTCGTCACCACTTATCCCCGTTGCGATGGACATAATTTGTTGAATATCGGGGAAAGGATCATGAGATTGAAACCATTGGAGTATCTTTTGTACATCTTCATGGTCTCTGCTCACGCGAGAGTCTCTTGCATCGACATGTTGATCTGCAGTATCGAAAGAAAGTTTACAAAAGCTCTCTAGACCTTCAGAAATGTTGCTCGCAGTCAATAGTCCAAAAATCCATTTACTCAAAACACTTTCCTTGGTACTTCTCCCATGTGTGAAGCCTTCTCTCGATTTTGAAGATTTCATGAGATGCTGTTCAATTATCATGTCACTCCATGTTCCGCAGAAATATTTGTCCGAACGTTTTATGGAGAAGAAGTTATTAGTGAACTTCTTAAAAGCTTCATTTTTCATAGACGTTTCTAGTTTTTCCATATCTTGAACATACAAATGTGCAGATTTCGCGTATAAAAAATGCCCCGTAGCATGAAAGTATGGAAGCATTTTTTTAATAGCAGTCAAATGCGCCTTCCAACAGCCCAGTCTTTCAGCTCGAATGAATTCTTTTGCAATAGTGACCATCTCAAAATACTGTACCCACAGCTTCGCAGTTGAGCCTTTATTTTCCAATTCAGACATTTTGTTATCAAATGCTTTTTTCAACTCGCTGACTGCACTTGAACTTTCAATATCATCAAATGATGGCGATGCTTCGTCTGAATTTTCAAGACAAAACTTTACTAACACATCCTGATCGTCATCGAACGTGATCTCATTGAACACAATTTGAGACAATGCCACTTGGAGCAATGTATGAGCTCTGATTGCTCTGGCGTATGCGTGACCCTGCAACATTTTATCTACAGAATTTGGTGCGTAAACAGTGCTGATTGCTTCCTTCAGACCACTTCCTGCCATTATGTATCCGATCGATCCGAGAAAAGACATTAGCAAATGAAAACCTCCAAGCCTCACGATTATTTTCGAAAGCTGCGTATCACCATCCGATGCTGCAACAATTTCACGTGCTTTTAAATACAGGGGTTGATCGAATGTGACAACGCACGTCGTATGGCCGTGTTTTTGGCCATCGTTGAGAACGCACTTCAAAGATGTATATATAGTGTTGTTATCACTTGCGGGTGCATTAATAAACGGCAAGAAAATTATACGTGACTTGGAATATACCTCGTTTTTCGTTAAATACTCCATGAAGCCACTCCAACCTGGTACTTTTTGTATGTTTTTCCACTTTCCATACATCCATAATACATCTGTATTTCGCAACAATGACTTCGTCGTTACCTCATCACAATCAAGTTCTTCCACCGTGATCTTCTTTAATCCTTGCACACCACTATTTTCATAAGTCTGCATCGAAACTTTGGCAACCGTTCCCATCTCTGCTGCAGTAGGCATCGTTCGTAATCTGAATATTTGTTGACTGTCATGAATGGTATCATGCGGAGTAACGATTCGAATGATGCCCATAGAATGGAATGTATTCGCACCGTCAAGCGTAGACACATTGTGGTCTGCATTGTCACAAACATGTTGAATGGAACAGCCGTCTTCTGGACGAGAAAGTAAAGGCTCGGGATGAAATATACTTGAAGATTCGTATGGAAGTGTTTCTTTGTAAGATGCACAAAAACCCAAGCACGATGAAATTTCGACTAGTCGTTTTGACGCGAATTGCCTGTGAAGATGAACGGAAAGTCCAATCTGTAGAGGTGGAAGAAATGATCGTGGACGAACTGCAGACATGATAGCATGGCTAATGGCGGTACATTTCTTTTCTAGTGGCTCCAATTTACCTTTTTTATTTTTAATAATGAGCTCCTCTATGAAAAAACTAAGAGATTTTGGAACAGAACTGTTTACATCGTTAAACATATGCGTGCTCGGAGGATAATAGTCAGTTTCACAGGCCACAGAACGTATATCCTGTCGAAGAATTGCTGCAGCTGCTGTTAAAACTCGATAACGTTCTTCATCAGCGTTTGTTTTTTTGTTTTCGTACCATGTTTTATTGAGAATATTGTAGTGCGTATCTCGCAAACAAATAATCGATGGTCCCGTACTTTTCGACGTAATGACAATTCTATCCCCATACCGGTCCTGAAGTTTCGTTCTAATAGTTTTATCGTCTGGTTGAAAATCTTCGAGGACTCCTTTCAATTCAGTGAACGTAAATTGGCAGTCATCGTTATTTTCTATGTAGGCGAAAATGTTTTCCATTGCCACGATAATTCGGCCATCCTCAGGGCGACCTATTTTTTTTCCGGTGCTTGGTGAAAGAAAATGAATGAAGCAATTGCTGTGATATTTTGCTTCAGCCGCAACCAAATCTGTCTCGAAGATAATCCTTTTCCCAACAGCCTGGGTCTGATCATCTTTTCTTTTTTCGACGATCTGCATTACGGTTTCTTTGACGCCGATTGTTTCAACGTGCTTAATCGTTTTGCGGAGCTCCTTACGTTTTTTTTTTTTCTTTCTCCTCATCAGCTTCGTTTTCGCAAAAAATACAAAATTTTTTAAAGTTGAAAGATGGTGCGGATGATCGCATCTTGCTTTTTGGAGGGCTACATCTCGATGAACTAGCAGCATCCTCGATAGCACGTTTCTTTTTAAAAGCGTTAATACTGGACTGGCGAGTGTAGTCTTTACGGCAGGCCACGTGCACTTGTATAGATCGCACATCACTAAATAGAGCTATTTTTCCATCACTTCTCTCACCACTCGCGGCCTTCAACTTATCTATTCCCCGCTCAACTGTTACCGATTCGTCTCTTGCGAGAGGTTTGTCACAAATACCGCATAATCGTTCCAATATGAGTAATTTCTTTAAAAACGCGACATATTATACGTCTAGTTTACCACGACAACCATATTTTTTGATAGTTTTTCCTCACGATCAAGTACCATAATGATGGTAGATTTCTAAAATATAGCGATATCCTGTTATGGTTTGATCTAAGTTGGTAATAATTTGAGTGTAATAGAATCGTACCATATCTTTGCAAGCTTCTGAACTTTCCGATAATTTTGTTTCCAATGAGTATAGGTCGTCTAAACTCTTTACTGGAAAGTCGGTTGCATATTTTTCAGCCAGTGTTTTTTCTCCATGTGGATTACCGAATTCTTTGAGAAGGAGATGTTCAATATTTTTCATTAATGTCGCCTGTGCTTTCATTCCTTGTTCAATATATATAAGTTTTGTTAGCAGAATAGTATATTCTGAAAGCAAGTAAAGTACATGTTCGTCCTTAGCAAATGAGTGATGGGTAAAAAAAAAAATGATTACCGTTTTGTTTTAATATTCTTAACTAACCTTCGTGGGTTATGTTAATACTTTTTCCAACACTTTTTTTATTAGTGGTAGGGTTGGCTTCAGGACTTTTGAACCCATATGGTTCATGAAATTCTTTCTGATCTATAAATTTGAAGAAAGTTGTTTTGAAACCAACTTAAGCAAGTAATTGAGGAATTTGATAGTTAAAAAAAAATTAACCTGATGTAACGGTCGTGCCAATCTCTTTGGCTAATAATTCCTCGAAAGAAAATGATAAATTTCCTTCTCCAAGATTTAATTTCATAGGACTTATAGCCGAGAACCAGGATTGGTTGATCTGGGATGAAGTATTGGTGGAAATATTACTAATCACTTGATTTTGGACAGAGGCGGTTGTTTTAATTCCATGATGATTGGCATTTTTCTCAAGAGAAACAACAAATTGCTCAACATCTTCGGCGATGGGTCCTTGATGAGAGATATTAGATTTAGAAATCGGAGAGTTGACTGGCCTGATTTCTTTTTTCTTAACTAGTTTGCTCTGCGATGTGTTCACAGTAAGGTTCATATTTGTCGATAAGTTCTTTGAGGTATCTGTGAGATAAAGGTAATTCAACAATAATAAACTCGAATAACCCGGAATATGTGTCTTATTCCTGATAAGAAAAACTATCTTACTATTTTCATTGTCCGACGATGAATAATTTGCATCTTTTTTTGACGATTGATTTTTCTTCAAAGTTTCAGTTTTAGATTTTAGCTTCGTCGGTGACTTATTTGGTTTCGGTTTAGATTTTTTTTTGGCCTTCGTATCAGATGATTCATTCAATGCTGTAAATTGAAATGTGTGATAGTAAAAACCAACGCGCACTATGCCGAAGCGAAGCGAAACGAAGCGAAGCGAAGGCATCGGAAGCGAAGGTATCGGAAGCGAAGCGAAGGTATCGCAAGCGATCGGAAGCGAAGTACAGTCTCCGCTGTCGTGCCTTGCATTTTTTTTTTTTTTTTTAATGATAAATTCTTTCATTTGAAAAAACAGATGCGACCGTATTCGAAACGACAGCGGAGACTGTACTTCGCTTCCGATCGCTTCCGATACCTTCGCTTCCCTTCCGATACCTTCGCTTCCGATGCCTTCGCTTCGGCATAGTGCGCGTTGGCCTTAACAGTTCAAAAATCTGGCTACGTCCCAAAAGGGTATAAGCCTGAAGGATAAGAAGAAGAAGAACAGTTCAAAAACCGATTAGACATTATTTATGGATATAGCTAGCGCACAGGGATAAATAGAAGTTTCATTAAGTTTTGGTGAGAAACTACCTCCAGGATCTTCATCGTAATCCATTGTTGATTTTAATTTTTGAAGGCTATTTTCCAACTGTCGAATTTTAAAAGCTTTCTCAAGCATGGCAGTCTTTTGCTTTGAATCACATTCTGTATCTGATGTGAATATGTTATCCTTTACAGCCAATTGTTTCATTTTACGAACTGCTTCCTTGTATGTTGCTGGTTGTGCAAGAAAATTTGGTATTATAAAATGTCAACAAGTTGAAACGTATGCAACAAAACTCAATATTTATCAAATAATCTCCTAATAAATAAATAATGAATTACATAGAATAGAAACGTAAACTCTGAGGTCACTTTATTTTACAGTATGCAAATACTCACATGATCGACCTTTAATTGCTATGGTAAATTTTACCCACGATGGGTCAGCAGTGACTTCTTCTTTAACTATTTTATGAAGATTTGTAAAAGGCGGTGGTGGGAATGGACATGAATATTTGTTTTTTTACATCATCATAGATGATCCATGAATATGGGACTACATCCACCGACCTTTGCGCTGGTCTTCTACCTCGGGCAACGAATTGAATGATTTGAAATTTTTCAATATCTGCGATTCCGGTACTGTTGCTGTCGTCGTGATTCATACCTGTAATATTGTTTAATTCTTCTCACATTTATTTGTGTGATTTCGTGTAAAATTTGGTTTGTATTAAATTATGGAATACACTTACTGATACTGGTGTAAGGCGATCTCTCGGAATAATTTGAGGTTATAACGCTCCGTGTACGTGGTTCTGACTAATAAAAGCGCGAAGACACGTTTGTTGTTTATGTTTATGCGTTCGTAGCGCCCACCCGGTGGCCACAGTTGGAAACTTTGAGTATTAGGTCTGATTCGAAAAGTTTGATGGCAAATGCGCGAATGTAAAGAAAATTTCAAATATATATTAAATCTCCCTGAAAAATACGTTTAGGTTACATTATATTCACTTATTCATTAAATTGATAAATTCATTAAAATTTTGTCATCAATTGTTCAATATACAAAATCAAATAAATTGATTCGTCAAAGAATTTTGAGGTTCGGGGTGTCTACTGACAAGCTCGTCTGTTGATCCAGGACAGTTTGAGGATTTTCAGGGTGGATTTGAGAAATTTCTAGTATCGGAAGGATTAAAGTGGGACGTTATGATTCCATATTTTTAAAATTTCTATAATTTTTTGGATCAATTTTTTTTTGTAAGGAGTCACATAAGATAACAAAAGATAACGAAATAATGGGTAGAAAATATTTCCAGGAAATGATTCGGAATTTCAGGATTTTTCCATCGGGAATTCTAGGACCTAAATGTTAGTTCAGGATATTTTTAGGATTTCTCAAACTAGTAGACACCCTGAAATTGCAACAGCCTGAACAGCGATTAATATTGATTGAAACAAAATACATTTTCTATAATTATTGTAACACTCACGTTTTGTTGATTATTGTTGTGGTTGATTAGTGATGTAGTAGAGGGATAGCAAAAACTTGTTTTCCGTCACCCGGTGCTAACTCCAGGGTGAGTTTCATCATTTTCAATTTTACATCATCAATAGATATATTTATTGTAGTTGGCAATGGTCTCTCGCGTAGTTCACATATATTCAAACGTGTGGATTCGATGGGATCTTGGTAAACAGTGTCTTTTACCTGCCACAACGCACCTTTTATCCAGATAGAATCATCCTGGCGATATATTTTCTTTATCACAAGAATTTTCTCATTTCTCAAAAGAACTAAGTTGTTAGGTTGAGCCTTCGAAAGAAAACTTTCTCTGTACCTTACTTTGAAAATTTCAGACTCATCCTCTTTCAAGATTTCAAGATTAGTAATCAATTTGGCTGGTCCTTTGAATACAGCTCGCTCATGCAATCTACGACACAGTTGTGCAAGCGTTCGGTTTGGCGACCGCAGATCTCTTTTAATCTTGCCTAATTCATTTTCATATGGGAATGCATGGATCTCACTCAAACTGCAATTCATATTTTTGACATCATCTATTAGATGAATGAGATGATGCATATTGACCGTAGCGAATTCTTCACCATATATATTTACAGCACCCAGAAAAAATTGGTTCAAATACTCTTTTGCATATTCTTGACATCTAATATTTGTCGCCGTCATTTTAGACCAAAGGAGTCGAGAAGCTATATGCATTAATATAAAATTATCATATACTTCTGGCCTCAAAGTGTGTTTCAATACTATTGGCCCCAGATAAAGTAAAAAAAGTTTGTGTTCAGTTCCTTTCCACTTGGAAACATGGGCTAGAGCTCTCGTCTGTCGTTGGAATTCATGCGGTATTTGTGAACTAATACATTTCAAACGCCGTGATATTTCTGTCTTGTTTGCTTGGCTTAGCTTAACAGCTGATTTACCACACATCAAATTATCTAATAACTTTGCATTGCATCCGAGGAAACCCAAATGAAAAAAGTCTAGTACAAAGTGCTTTATCATATCAACATTTGGGACGATGAGTAGAAACGGCGAAGCCTTATTATGATGATCAGGATCACTGAAATTTCGAAATGTCTCGTTGGATCTTAGGTTAGCATCAACAGATGAAAAAGTCATAGTGCCTCCGACTCTTCGGCCTACACATTCACATCTCTCACAGGCATTGAAACTTGTGTGGCCTTTAGTGCACTTCAGAAATGCTCTCGCCGGCGTATCGCAGATAAAACACTTTATTTTGACAGCGTAGTTTACTCCGAGGATTGTGATACCATTTGCCAATAACAGATTAATTTCTGAAACGAAATCTTTGGCATAATCTTCGACTCGTTTTGGTTTGGATTCACCACAATATAAAGCAACAACAAATGGTTCGTAATTTGCTATTCCAGAGTGCACTTTACATAGTATAGGCCACATATGGCGTGAACTGGACTTTGATAGTGAGAGTCCGTCGGAATTGAATTGCAGCTCTATTCTAGGTGTCCTATGTGCATTCGGATTTATACACAACTTTAAGCCTTTTTCTATACCAAGATAAGTAAATTTTCCAACAGAACCATTTCCATCTTCCATATCGATAATTGTATATTCAGCCCCAGCAGTCCCTAGAAATGTCTTAGAACTTGCTGGTAGATCTGGAAGGACTCTGACCCGTAGAATTTTGAGAAGAGGATCAAGGTGTGCATGAGCAATTCTACATTGCATTGCCCATTTCCGTAGCTGTTGTATTTCGGGATTGTTTCCTTGGTCTGCTTCTATAGGTGGTGGCGGGTTAGGTTCATCATCATCTTCAGGTTCACTCTCACTCAGCGGGTCAATAGGTCTATGATTTTCATTAATTATTTCATTTTCGACACCACTATTTTCTTCTCCATCGGCACTATCATCATTCCTAGAAACACTATCGTTACTATCAAATTGTAGCTGATCTGTTCCAAATCTGTTCGTTCTGATCAGAACTCGAGGAACTGTGGTTATTGACCGAATCAAAACCAAATTGATTTTCACCAGAATCATCTGAACTACTACTGTCTTCTGCAGTACGATCATTTACATTTTCTAATCGTTCTCTAAGTTTTTCAAGTGCTCGAAACCTACGGACCCGCATTCGTGTTGAGGTTAGCTTTCGTTTTCTTTTTGCGTCCATCTTGCGGAATGACTACAACACCGTTCTAACGCAAACTCAAAGCCACAACACAGCTGCCTACTTCTCGTTCTCAAGCAAACTCACTTCGAATACACAACGATAGATCGCGCCTAGCTACGTTACTGTAACATCCGACCGGAATACCACTACCATTTTTCACTAAATAATAATGTACTACGACTAAAATAACTATACGATTCAAGTAAGAGAATCTCATGGTAGAAATTCACCTTAATATATTTTTACGTCTAACTTTTCAAGAGTTAGATCTCTATTACCCCTAGATAATCTAGCCAAGAAGATCCTCCTGCTTCGATCATAAATATTATACTCATATGATAATTACTCACTAAAATAGATTCCTTTTACTATACTAGTTATTACAGACAGAACTCTGTTGATATCAGCAGCAGTCACTCAATCCATCACGGATAAATTACCGACAATAGAGGTTGACATTACCAATAGAAAGGTAATCCCATATATGCATAGAACACTGTAATACTTTTGAGTATTCGGTGATAACTACTATATGTTCATTTCGAAACACAACATAATATAAATTCGACCACACCCAACATACGATATTATAAATGAACTATTAACCCATATTGTTACCATAAACATATTCTATAATATAATTCAACAGCAAACCAATGATCGAATGTTCACACTTATAAATTCCATATCCTTAAACAATATTTGATATCTAAACACTGACATTCAATCATTGTCCCGCTGGAATATAATTAATACCAATATTATATCATCAACTACAAGTAACAGCATATAACTATGCGTATTCATGTATACGACATGGTATATACTTATACCTTTATATATATATATTACGTATTAAGAGATTTGATTATTACTGCCATAAACTATCAGAATATGCTTTGATTAAGATGTTATAGGAATCTCGAAACGAGCAAAACCCTAAACACAAATTAACTTGATTCAATATAAAATACTATTGACCTTATATGGAAATCAAAAGGAACACAGGAATCGTGAATATGAAAAGTTAAGCAATAATATAGAAATTACGAATAGGAAAGTACGCAATATAAAAAACCACGATTTCCGCCCGGTAAAAGAACCAGGAACGATAACCACATATAGAAAAGAGGCCACTGACGCAATTCTTATAAAATATGATATCTTAGATCCATAAAAGGCAATATCCTGTAAAATAATGAACAAGTTCACACGACACTAATCTTCCACCACCATAGAAATTACCAGGCCTCGCCCAGATTACAAAACTATAAAAAGGCAAGACAATTGACGATCGGCGCGTTAAGATGATGTGTTAAGAGCGTTAAGATGGTGTGTTAAAAGAGCGTTGAGATCGGTGCGTTAAGAGCACGTTAAGAATATGTGTTAAGATCGTGTTAAGAAAGTTAAGAGTGTTAAGCAAGAGCTAAGAGCTAAGTATCAAGTATCAATTGTTAAATGTATCGAAGATTGTCAATAAGATAATATCAGAGTACTAAAACACATCAAAGATTATCAGAGTAACATTAGACGATTAAATTCAAAAGACGACATTAAACTGGAACCATTGAAGTATATTTTCTAAAGTATAAAATCACAACGAAACATATTCCTGATTTTACCTTAGCGCCCTAGTTGTTCAGAATACTTCAAAATACTTCTTCCAATGAAACAACTAGTAAAACTTATTCAAAGCATATTTCTAAATCAAAGTTAATCTTTATAATTACTACATTATATCTTTTCTACTTATAAAATATCACGTATATTATATCAATAAATCAAAGTGTTAATGACTCTCGTTTCACATTAAATAATCCAATTCATAATCCTGAATTCGCCTCATCAACTTCAGTCAACGGCAGAATCCTCAAGGTAAGACAAATCAAATCCAGATAATAAAATAATTCTTTCTCTTGAATCAACGCAGTCATAATTTTCATAGAGGAAATTCCCCAAGTATCATTGAATTTCTAACTTGTCCAGCGTACTTCAGTACTTACAGCCGTATTCATAGTCCTTCCTTGAGGAACAAGGATTCCTTGTTCCTTATCTCGCGTTTCATAGACCTTCCTCGACAGAACAAGGAGCCTTATTGGCCTCCTTCTTTCAAGGCAGGTCTCGAGCTTCCTTGAGGAAGCCTTCGGCACTGCGATTGGCTGTTTCGTTTCATGTAGCCAAAGCTTGCGCTTCCGCTTGGCGTCTATGCACTTGGGACCCGTATGACGCAGATCACAGCCAGTCTACAGGTTAACCTCAAAAACAATAAAAAGTGGAGCACGTAAATTCGAAACATATCGAAGTGAACGGAGTGTAATTTTTTTTAAGCCGTTGGAACTCGTAAAAAGTGTCGAAGTGTATCACAATTCACGGCGTAATCGAAATAATCAATTGAAATCACGTAAAACGTATCGGAGTGCATCAGTGTACGATAAACCTCGATAAACAATTAAAATCCCGTGGAAACTCGTGCAATAGTTTTGCATATCGGCATAATGAACAACGATTTTTTAAACAACTCTGATAATGAGTTTGATGATGATTTTGAGGAAATTGTGGATCAATTTCGATGGCGGCTCGCTAAAAGATATATTCGGGACTTTCAAAATCCTATCGAAATGTACGACGATGTTCCTTTTCGAAGGAGATATCGGTTCAGCAAAGGAGCTGTGGTCGACCTTCTATTGCCGTTGGTAAATGCACAATTGAGGAGATTGAATAATCGTGGACTGCCCGTGTCTCCGTTGATACAGCTCCTAATAACATTGCGTTTTTACGCAACAAGTAGTTTCCAGGTTTGTAAATATGTTTCTCGTGTAATGTGATATGAAAATGCACTATTAACTTTTTATATATTTATTGCGTTGTGCGTTCATTGCAGATGGTTAATGGAGACTTACGAGGATACAGTCAACCATCTGTATCACGAATCGTGGCTCGAGTTTCAAGAATTTTCGCATCGCACTTGAATGAACATATAAATTTTTCTACTGAGCGTGTACGTTCAGGCTACAAGAACAAATTTTATGGATTGGCAAACTTCCCAGCTGTAATTGGATGCATCGATTGCACCCATATACGAATCGCGAACCCTGGAGGAAATAACGGAGAAGTATTTCGAAATCGGAAAGGCTGGTTTTCTCTAAATGTGCAGGTAATTTTTTAAATGCTGTATTTTTATTAAGGACGTATGAGCCACATTGTCCTAACTAAAAATGGTATTTGATCAAAATTTCCGTACTTTATGATTCGATGAAAATCTGATATTGTTATGAATAATCGTTGATCATAGCTTGCTAAATGTTGTTTTCACTGGATTTTTGGGATGATCCAGTGTGAGTTATGCGGTACACAACAATTTTGTTGAGGTGTTTGCAAAGATGTGCGTCAATAGCTCATTTTTGCATAATTATTACGGAAAATTGTACAGAATATCCTTGAAAAGTTCTTCTATTATATACTTCTCATTCAAAATGATATAAATTAACTGTGTCGTAAAAAAAAAAAATGATCGTAAATATGCTTTTTTCGTAGCAAAATAACCTCACCCCCCTCCCTTAATTCATGGTTCATTGAGTTATTCGATGGAAGCTGGATAATGGAGTATTTTTCATAGGTTGTATCCAGTCCTGACCGAGAAATTCTTGATATCGTGGTTCGACACCCTGGTTCAACTCACGATGCAGTTATATTTGATCGCAGTGGCCTGCGCTGCCGTTTTGAGCTAGGACAACTGAATGGAATTCTACTCGGTGATAGCGGGTACGCATGTCGCAGCTATCTATTGACACCTGTTTTGAGGCCTGAAACGGATGCTGAAGAGCGGTATAATATCGCCCACAAAAAAACACGAGTTATCGTTGAACAACTTTTCGGAATGTGGAAACGTCGATTTCCATGTTTACAATATGGCTTAAGAACGAAATTAAGCACAACTGTGGCAATCATTTGCGCACTCGCCGTTTTGCATAACCTATGCATGCGACACAATCTGGACGAATTGTTTGAGGGGGAGTTCAATGAGATCGCGTTTGAAAATGACGTTCATCCTGAGCAAAATGGCGTAGGACTTGCACACAGGAACGCTTTTATATTGAGACATTTCACGTAAATCACTAATAATTGTATATATGTAAATATATGGAATGAATATACTTTGCTTAAAGTATGTTTGAAAATGATGTTAATCCTGAGTTAAATGGCGTAGGGCTTGCACACAGGAACGCTTTTATATTGACACATTCTACGTACATCACTGATAATTGTATACATGTAAATATATGGAATAAATATACAATTTGCTTGAAATAAATTTGTATTTATTATTATTGATGAAACATGACTTGGATATAATTGACATATAACTTTGATTTCATAACAAACAATAATATAAAGAAAATTATATTCGATTTGTTTTCCAATCAACTTCACTTCAGCTGTTCTTCTAGTTTTAGAATATTGAGTATTGCTATCTTCTCTTCTGCTTCGGCAATTTTCATTCTTTTTGCATGAAGCTCTCGCTGCTGTTCAATCGCTTCTCGCAGTCGTATCAGCCTCAGTGCCCTTTCATCGGAAATATTCTGAAAAGCAATTGCATGAAATTGTAAAATATATATGTAATTTTGTACAAATCGGGTAAAATAAATAAAAATAATCACGCAACTTTAATAAGATAGAATCTTCACTTTAGCAGCAATGAAATTGATATCCACGTGACTCGGACTCATGTTCCTGATTTTATTATAAATTATTCGAATGTTTTCTTATTATTTATCTTATTTTTCATTTCTTTTTTTTGTTTTATATATTATATGTTTGTTAATTATTTTTACCTTGAGGTTTTCATGACTCGATGTCCCTTTTTTCGTCGACGATGGTGCTAGATACGAAGACCTGTGACTTTGGTTTCCCGGATGAGATTGGATAGTGTCACTGTAGATATCTTCATCCTGATCCAGAGAAATTTGGATTTATTATTTTGTTTTTGTACACATCATATCTTTCATTTATTCATTTTTTTATTTACTTTAAGTTATGTTTTCTTATATTTATTAATTATTTTTACCTTGAGGTTTTCATGACTCGATGTCCTTTTTTTCTTTGACGATGACGCTAGGTACGGAGACACTTGCCTGCGACTTTAGGTTTACTAATTAACATAATAGTAAGATTTAAAATCAATACGAAATGCTATTGATAATGATATAACACATCAAAACATACTACCAAACTCCGACTCCCAGTCATCGTTTAACTTTTCGACTTCTGGAATGTCGAAGAGTTCTTTGGCCGATTTCTTCATTATTTTTTCGGTGGCCTTCTGTGACTTATTCAATATGGGTCTGCATCAGTGTCCGTCGTGTAGGCGTAAGCAGATTTTTTCAGCTTTTCGATGCGCGCGAGAGTATTTCCGTATGTATCTATGATATAAGAGAAAATGTTTGTGCACTTTTTATTTTCATTTAAATACCAACTGTAACTTGAGGTAGATTTTTTTATCAGAATGAAATGTCCAAGCCTTGCTGGGTAATCTCCACAAACATGAATGTTTACAAAGCCTAACGTAACCGCCTGCGTAAGAGCTTTAGAATATATCTACATGTCTACAGAGAAATTAAAGAACTATGCATTTTATGATGTTTAGACTATATGAAAGCGAATCCTATGGAAGAAGAATAATGAACGAATAAATAAATCTATAATTTTAAAATTCGAATCTGCATTTAGTTTCGAAACGTGTATAATTTTTTCAGGATATAGGTATATCATTTGCGATCGAGTCCATCGAGCATCGACGCCTTCCCGCGGAGCCTGGAAAAGAAGAATCCGATTCCGAAAGAAGAACCAGAGAAAAGCGGCTTCCGCCGGATACGAAAAATGAAAATAAATCAAGAACATACGGGTATACATACATGCATCCGAAAGAAGGAACTAGGAAAAATAAAGCACACACGTCATCCCCGATCGAGGCCGTCGAGGAAGGTCCGCTCCTTGTCCTCGGTCGTGGGTCGGTAGCGGGCCCAGCACGACTCCCGGTACCCACGCCACCGACCGTCCGCCTTACCGGGGACTCGTCTGACCGACCTCTTCACGAAGCCCCACAGCGGCCCTTGGTTACGGCAGGGACCGTCACACCGCCACCAATGCGGAGTCAGAACCTCCGTTTCCCGCGCGTACACGTGCGTGGCCTGCAACATGAAGAACGATCGACGGCGGTTATCTCGCACCGACGTACTCGCACGGCGGACGTCGAGCGAGACGAAAACGTGCTCGGACGCGACTTGCCGTTATCTGCAGGCCGGACAGTCGACCGACGCGCTCCGCCTCCTCCCGGAACGCCGGCCCATGATCCCGGTCCTCTCTGCCCGTCACGTAAAGGTGGGCGGTGGGCGTGGATCATCTCGTGCTGAAACAAGCAGGCGACACGGATCAAGGTCTATCGTACGTCGCCGTTGGAGCGGGTCCGGGATATCGGGCTTTTACTCACCAGCAGAATTCTGACCAGTTCGGCCCGAGGCAGCTGATCCAACAGGGGAGCGCTCAGCTGAATCGTGGCCCCCCGTCTGCCTCGTCCCAGGTCATTGGGTCTCGTGTGCTCCGCGGCCCTGCAGAGTCGCAATACCGTCATCGATCCTTCGCAACGATCATCCCCCCGCAGCCCCTACCCCTGCGCGATCGCTTGCCGGGTCATGCCGGGGCCGCTCCATCTTACTCTGACATGGTGGAGCCTCCCGCCGAAGAAGCGGGCGTCGAATTCGAGCCACGGATCTCCGACCCACGATGGAGTGAATCCCCGAGGAATCTGCGGGAACGGACGGTCGGTCATCATTCGCGGACTCTTCGGGCCGGGTATCACTCTGCAACCGTTAATAACACTCACCTGTTGGGTGAAGACCCCCCTCGACGTCAAGCCGCCCGCCCACGCATCCGGATGGGAATCCTCGCGCGGCGTCGGTGCCGTCCTCGCCACAGCCCCCTCCGTCTCCGCCTCAGCTTCCGCTGACGTAGTGCACGATCTGCGGCGATAAAACACACGTGAGAACAACGAAACGCAACCACCCGCCAACACTCGTTCGAGGTACGACCGAGTCCCGTCACACTCGACGCGACTCCGCTATCCCCGCACCACGTACTCTCCCACGGCGAGCGCGCCGAAACGGGCATCGGAAATCACTCCGTTCTTCTCGCCTTTTACGTATTCACTATCCGCTACTTTACTTCCAAACTTATTCCTATCTCCGTTATTACTAAGGTTACTTGGAGTATCCTCTCCCGTACTAAAAAGTACGATTCATTTCAGATGACTCTCCGCTATTATACTCGATCTCGCCTGGTACCGTCGTGTATATGAGACGCACGCACGCGACCGGCTCACCGATGAGCTGAGCTTCCCGCCGCCCAACAACTTGGTGTGCCACCGGCGTGCTCAGTTGGCTGCCCGCTACATGGAGCGCCACGGTCGCTTACCAACGCCTGCAAAAGTTACGCGTAAACGCCATACAATACATCCAATCTTTACACCGACGACGGTGCTTTAAATTCACCGCTGCTAACTGCTTGGAAAAATCTGAAGTAAGATGATTGAAAATTGGCATGCGGATCAATTGAAAAATCGATAACTCGGTTGATATTGATTCTGCAACAAAATTTCTTGTCTCATTTTACGCGGAAAAACTTCAAGTTTTTCATCGTAAAATGAAAAGACGCAAAAAATATTAACATTTTAATTGTTTATTCACCAAAAACTGGAGAATTCAGAATTTCCGCTCCATAATATTGCAGCTGGAATTATCAAAAATTCCCCGCAGTGATGAATTGCGATAACGATGCAGATTGCAATGATTCGCACGACACGCGGTTTTCCGAATCACCCATGAGGTACTGCGGCAAATTCGGTTCCCATTATTTCACATGGCGGGATCCCCAGTAGGCGTACTACCATATTCATTGATGATAATGTAATGAGAATGATTTAAGAAAAGGATGATGTCGGGGTGCTTGGTTCACGTGAGTCCCCTCGCCTCTCACGATTTCTAATCGAAAAAATGGAATGAATTCAATTACCCCTAAATTTCTTTATAGATGAATCACAACTCAAACTTTCTGCAGCACTACGTTTCCCAGACTCGCGAACTTGGTTCGAATACCACTGTAACCCTCTAACTAGTCGAGAAATTGACAGACTGCGGAGCGAAAAAATCCTATGATTGCGACAACTATCCCTTAACCAATTCTTATCCTGACTCGTAATTCTTTTAACTAACAACTCAACGACATTGTATACGTGACCTATTTCCGAATAATATTTTTGAAAAACCCGCAAATGAACTGACGCGACCTGCCAATATTTTTCGGAAGCTGCAACGGGATTACCTAAGGGAGCCCGATTTTGCTTTGGAAACGCCTTGAAAAATTTAAGAACCGGCTCACTTGATATGCCATCACTTATACGACTATCGAGAAGTATTTCCCTACATCTACTGCAATTAAATTTCGGAAGCGTTTTTTTCACGGAAAAACCTGAAAAATAATAGATCGCGTTATCCTCTAAAGTAACTTGGTTATTATTACCCACCTCTACCTCAAAAGAATCATCTCTCTCCCCTACTCCTGTATCCAAACTATTTCTCTGCACGTCGTCGAGTTCGTCCGTTTGATTTTCGTTCGTATTGTCGGTGTTCTGTCGTTCAGTTTCGCCCTCTGTCGGAAGTGGTAAAATCGTGTCATTGTCGTTTTCGCAATTTGCTGTTTCCGGTAGGATCAATAGTCGGTTACTAATAGTTTGCTGCAAATTTTGTCGGAATTGTGTCGCAGAAAACGCGTTGTCTTGCGACGGAAAATAAATTTTCCACCAGGTCCTGTTGAAGTCGTGATGTCAGTAGGTACTTCAAACCCTCGGATTGCAAGTCCTCCCATAATTTTAAAACTGACGTGATACTCACTATCAAACTTTGAAAAGATGACGGATTTCCTGCGGTGGGATTATGGATTTGCAGCCGAGAGAGCCAGTATAAGGCGTCTCGTGAAATTTCGGTAGATCGCGTATTGTCCGTATTCAATGGTCTGGGATTCGGGTTTTTGTCAAATAAAAATTGACTATTCATCGCGTCGAATATACTGTTAATCTGTCCAATAAAGTTACCTAAATTGATTAATTCGTCCTGAGTCTTACTGTCCTGCACAGTCATAGAAGCTAATGTCAAAAGCCCTGCGTGAACCGAATGACTAAATACCTGAGCCGCGAGTTTAACATTCATTTTATCGAAAGGACCTGGATTTACATGTCGAGGCGAAAGCTTAGGCACCGACCGAGCTACCCCTCTAGAATCTATCTCATACAAATATTTTAATGCCCTCCAAGTAATTACGTCTTCTCCTATCACGAAATCATGTTTTAATAAATTGTTACGCAAAAATTTTATCAAATACGTAAAATCGAAAAGCCCATATATTCTGCTCCCCCCCCCCCCCCCCCCCCCCCCTAACAATAAGAGGATTTTACTCGTTGATTCCTAACATACGAAATAATTTTTGATTCGGCCCACCCTGATCGCAAGCGAAAGCTCTAACTTGTAACCCTTACTTACTCAAAGAATCTATCCTGCCTTTGAACAATTGAAGTGATTGCGCCGCGGTTACTGGACCTGCTGATAAATAATAAACTACCGGCATTCTCCAACTATATGTCAAACCTCTAACCATGAATACTAACGCGTGTGAAGCTAATTTATCACGTCTACCTAACTCTCCGAGATCCTCAAAACCTTGTATGCAATCAAATTTCCTATTATAATTTAACCACTTCTTTATCGTCATCTGATCAAACATTAAAACGCATTGTTTTTCCCGCGTATCCATCGTCGCTACCGCTCTTGCTAGTTCACTGAACAGCTCACTCGAAATCCCTGGCTTAAGATCCAAATTGTTAACCCAGTACCTAATTCTACGAACACTCGGCAATTTGAAACCTATTCTTAACATAGCTTTGTACGATTTTGGAGACCTATAGAACAACGCTAGACCTAACTCTTTCTCTTCCTCCGACCACTTACTAACTTTTTTCCCTACACGAAGCTGACATTTTACAAAAGTTAGAGGAGCGCCTTCTAAACCTGTAGGAAATGCAACATTTCTTCTATTCACCCTACTTTGGGAATTAGTGCTACGCCTAAGATTCAATTTCAAATTACGAATCCGTCTTTCGTTCTGATTGCTAATTGTGAGTCTGCTGCGAGAATTCAAATTACGTTCTTTGCTTGTCTATCTTGTCGTCGTCGTTGCTGTGGCAGTTTCGTCCGTAATCATTGTTACGTCTCTAGTGGCGTCGGTGTCGAGTATTGTCTTGGAAGATGTCGCATCCGAAGTTCCTTGATTGTCGGAAGAATTCAGTGGCAAATCTGTCGCATTAATTAATTCGTCAAACCTATTCTCAATTTCTCGAGTTCAAAGGAAGCGCATTTCTATTTAACTTTTTTTCGAGTAGAGATTTGAAAAGCATCCAACGAAAAATGAAGATCACAGATACGTTTCTCCCTAAGCCTCGAAGTAGGAAGATCTTGGAGCCCGTCATCACTGCCGCTACGAAGTATCCGTTCCAAACCCCTGTTATGGGAAAAATATCTATGAACATACGGGTCGAAAAATCGGTGCACGAGGGATTCACGATTTGTCCGATTATTGTTCGTACCTGCCATAATTTCGAACATATTGCAATTTTTCACATAGCGTTGTATTTGCAGGATCCTGAGGATTGGGTGTGAAATATTTGAAAATTTTATCGGCATTTCCGACGGAACTGGGGTGAGGTGAAATTGAGCGCCGTGCTAAAGTCGGCAAAACCTACGTTTTTCAACACAACTAGCCATATTCTGCTGCGCAAATTTAGCAGCAGTTATGCCTGTGATAGCTAGACGTAGAATATTCGACGCGTTCAGAAACTGTATGATGCGAAGTTCTATGATTTTTTTCAGCAGAGATATCGAGCTTCAAACCCACGTGCACCGAATTTTCGGCCCGATAATAGTTCATCGATCTGTATATGCCACAGTTTCTAAGAGAAAATCATTCGAGCGTATACAATGCAAATGTATCGATTGCTTTATCTATTACAAGTTTTATGCTTTCATACGTAAGAACGTTTACATACCTATCTTTATCGTTAACGGGAAATCTGAAGAAACTAGCACTAACACCTTCGGAAATTCCCTGACACCCTTTGTAGTAGCACTTACGCTTAGACATTATAATTAATGAATAATGATCAATAAACAATAAAATGAAGAAATAAATTGAATAAGGAAATGAAAAGAAAATCAAATGGAATGAGAACAGAGTATATCAGTATTCAGTATTCAAAAATTGCCAATAAAATCGGAGATAGACGTCTTGCCACTGTAACGAATAGTCTGCGATTGAGGAGAAACGATGATGTGGTGACTACTCTGAGCAACGTCTCACGCTTGATTGTGCAAGCGTATCCTATTGTAACAAAAGCGTGTAAGCAACGACGCGGCAGGTGGACGGGGGACGACACCACCCATCCACAATCCCTTCACAATGTTGTTAACAATTGCATTGTTTTCAGTATTTCGAAAACACAATACATATCGTCTCAACGCTGCAGATATAGAAGAGAATTATCATCGCAGATTGCGAGTATTTTATTTATATTGAATAATGAAATGGAATGAAAAACGAAAAATATTTAGATTTCAATATGTGTACAGTAACGTCCGAATTAGATTTTCATTGACCATAGCATACGTGAGAATAATTAAACTTTTGATGATTTATTTTACGATAAATTGAAATTTTGAACATGATCTGTAGAATTTTACCATAAAAGAAATTGCGCACTAAAAATTACTAAAACAAGAGTGAAATCAAAGTTGGCGAGGCCCTGAAGTGACCCGCTCCACGTGAAATCCCTCATGTACTATTAATAGTCATTATTGTTTGTAATAATTCTATTGTGAGAGGCGAGGGGGCTCAAGTGATACAAGCATCCCGACATCATTCTTTAAGATAATCATTATGAACGAATTATTCACAATGCATGTTACTACATTTTCTTCATCAATTCATGGTAGTAACCACATTCATGTGAATTTGAGTAATCGTTGCCGATCGAGGATTCCAGCGAAGCAATTATATATTGAGCTCAAATCACATAATATATATGTTATAAGGTGATGCGTGTCATTAATGAAGTTAGTTATTATGATTTCCATTTACATGCCGAACGAAGAGCCGTATGTTACGTTTACGAAACTCATATTATATAAAATGAATCATCGAATAAACTTGGGATCAAAATTATAACACCCGTTCGTATTATTCTTTGCAATATACCTTAAATTCGTTCTTGAAATCAATTATAACTATATTATTATTATTATCATTATTATTATTGACCAGAAAAAAAATTTACATTGAATACACTTAGATCAAGTAGTATCACTAGTAAATCCTACAGACGTGAACGTAGTCACCTGTGCGTAGGCCTGGTACTAATTAACTTAAAATTAATATAAATTAATAATTACCAACAGTAAAATTCAAATATTCAACATAGAACATAAACTAAGAGTTTTCTGGTATCCATATGTTTAGCTGTTTCTTTTTTTTTTCATTACCATATGTCTTGAATTCGCTTGGTAATTTATTGAAAGTATTCACTGCATTCACTTTACTGCTCTTCATACTAACTGTTTTACTTCTTTGTGGTAGACTATGCTTTTATTCCTTGTTTTTTTGTCTGATTTACTATATATTTCCTTAAATTCATTATAGTGACATATTAGAGCTTCTAACTGATACGGCTGTTTGATGTTCATAGGACTATCATTTGCAATAAACTCATTCTTGTTGATAATTTTCATTATTCTATTTTGGTGGTTTTGTAGCAGATTCAAATTATTAGAATATGCACCACCCCATGCAGCTATGCCATAAGTGATGATGCTATGGAAGAGAGCATAATATAATAATTTCAACGTTTTTGTTTTCATGAATTTAGAGATTTTACGAACAACATAAATTAGATATTCAGTTTTGCTGATTACATATTCTATATGCTCATGCCATTGCATTCTATAATCAAAAATGATACCAAGATATTTGTGTTTTTCATCTTTTATATAAGATTTTCATTATTGATTTTAATGCTGATTTCACTTGGTACACTATGACAGTAATTTCCAATTGTCACGAATACACATCTGTCGATGTTTAATGAGAGTTTAATTCTCGCAAGATAGTTGCATATTGTTTGCAAATAAGTATTCATTTTTGCTTCAACAGCAACAGTTCAGTAGTAGATCATTGACATACAAGATGAAGAGAAGTGGCCCCAGTACAGTTCCCTGAGGCACCCCAGTAGTAACTGTGATATAATCACTTGCACAATCATTTACCATGACACTTTGGTATCTATCTGTAAGATAGCTTTTGATGATACGATATGCTTTCCCTCTTATGCCGTAGTTATACAATTTGTTTAACAATATATTATGATTAACCGTATCGAATGCTTTGGTAAGGTCCAAAAAGGTTGCGGCTACAGGATTGCTTTTATCTAATTCTTCAGAAATTGAATTAGTTAAAAATAATAGTGCACCATTTGTACTTATGTTTTTTAGACACCCATATTGCCTTTTCGATAATAGTTTATATTTGTTGATAAAACTGATAATTCTATTAAAAATTGATCTTTCAATAATTCGAGCAATGTTGGAGATTAGAGAATCAAGTCTATAATTAGAAGGTGATTGCTTACTATTTGCTTTGTATATTGGTTTGATTTCAGCCTTTTTTAGTGAATTGGGCCATACAGTTTTTTCTATACTTAAGTTAATTATGTGTACTATTGGGTCTGTGATGAAATCAGTTAACAATATTATTGTTTTTGCATTGATTTTGTCAACTCCACCAGTTTTAGGTTTTAAATTCTGGATTAGATTTATAATTTGAATCGGATTAGTAGGTGAGATAAATATAGTGTGCAGGTTTATTGGGGAACGTTGGATATTGTTTTCTAGTGGTTGGCAAATTTTACTACTCAGTTTCTCTCCAATACTACTAAAATAGGTATTCATTGTATTCGAAATCATATGTGGGTCAGTTATTTTAATATTATTGCTGCTTTCATCATTAAGATATTTAATTTTTTCAGCCTTCTTGGGCCCTTTACCAATCTTTTGATTCATGATATCCCAAAGATTTTTGGGATTATTTAAAGTGCTCGCAACTAGATCGCTATCGTATCTCGGCTTAGCTTCCTTGATCACTTCATCTAATATTTTGGCATATTTTTGATATTCATCTCTCAATACTTGATTTCTTGGCTGTCTATGCCACATCTTATAGGTATAGAAATTCTTTTCTATTGCACGATACCATTATAGCCTTGGTAATCCATTTTTTCCTAGATTTTGATTTATGTTTGGTCTTTTTACTATGTTTTACTTCAGTCGCCAACTTAATACATTCCCTAATATATCATATTAAAGTATCAGTAGCTTCATTGGGGTCATGCATTGTAGAAATTGTTTCCCGATTCATGCTTTGAGCTGTATTTACTATCTTATTATAATTTATTTTTGAATATTCAGTTTTAAATATATTATTTCTCATCTTTTTTATTGATAGAAAGAGTGGATAATGATCATTGAATAGGTTGGTTAATTTAAAGGCAGTATGTTCAATAGAGTTTAGCTTGATGAAAATATTGTCAATGCATGATCCTTCGCTACAGTCTAGTGTAGATGGCCTAGCGATAGTTTGAAAACCTGGTATAAAACCATTTTCTAGGAAGACACTTGACAGCTCGTGGCTATAGTTATCTAATTTGAGTAGACCTATATTGTAGTCTCCAATTACTGAATGATTTGTTCATTTTTTTTTACAAGCTAAATAATTTTTCAAATCCTTAATGAACTCTGCCTTAGGTAGATCATGTGATCTATACAGTGCTGATATTTCGAGTTTATCGTTATGATTTAAATCAATACAAGTGGTTAGTAAACATAGTCTTCCCTCATTTACAATAGTAGTACTCTCATTTAAATTATCCTGTATATAAATTACTACTCCATCTGCGATATCAAGATTCGCGGTAGCGAATCGCCGCCAAGTACAAAAAAAGACGAGGAACGTGTGACAACGGCGGGCGCTAGCCAAGAATCATTTACTCTAGGGGACTTTTATACCTGTAAGCAGAGGCCTATAACTCCGAAACGAGTAAATATTTTGAGACGAAATTTATATGGCTGGAAGACCCCGACGATATGTCCCTAATGTATAAATTTAAAAACAATAGATTAATTAATCACCGAGATATTAGCACCCAAAGTTGATGAAAAATCACAATCTTCTTCTTCTTCTTCTTCTTCTTCTTCTTCTTCTTCTCCAGTCCGTGCAGCTTGGGACCTCGATATCTGTCGTACCGTTGCATGGATTGACTTGAAATTTTTATTGTGGATATTGTCAACATAGATCTCGCCCCCTATTGTATTTGGGTTCCATTTATACACTAATTCAGCACATAGATTTTATTAAAATAACAAAGTGGCCTAATGGCCGCCCGGACCCCGTGACGCTATCGTAACGACCAATCGATTTGTGTAGCAGTAATCGCATGACGATGATTTGAAACACAATAATCGATCGTGGACAACAAGAAAAAAGATGGCTACACGCATGGCCTGTCAGAATAGCTGCAACCGTACATGTCAAACTACGAGTCAAGTAATATTATTAAATAAATGATTGCACTGTGTTACTTCCGTAGAAAGATTCGTGTAATAAAATTTGAATGACATTGTTGAGTGAATATCAGTGACATGACTGATGATTTGGTTGCCTTATAAAATTTTAGCCTACACAAACGTGATTTTACAGGTAGGTTAGCTTCACCCGGAATGTGGTGGTGTTTCTATGATATTATTATTTGATACTACATTGTGAAAAAATAAGAATAGGTGTATATGAAAAGATACGTTTGAGTAAGATGAACCATTATAATTTTTAATAAACGAACTTTTCATACACACTCACCTAACTCAGAGTTCTAATACTTAAAAAATTGATTAACATTTTTATGAATTTTATATAATAAATATTATGGCATTCAAAGCTCAATTTACTGCTCAGTTTACTGTACAGAAGTCGCCAACCTCAATCAGTGATAATACACAGTGAAAGACTTGTAATGTCGGGATGAATTTCAATCTGTAGAGTGAAGCTCAGGAAGGAAAGGAGGGAAGGAAGAAGCATGGAATTAAAAAATATGGGATACAAAATTGAGAAAATGTTTGGCACGCTGTGGAGCGGCGTACGTATATATAGGAGACTCTGAATGTAAAACTCAAAAACGGTACGGTACTCGAAAATTATTATTATAATTTATCACGGTTAAATTAACCTAATGTATGCGCCACATAACGAAGCCACATAACGAAAATTTAGATAAACTAGTTTAATTAAAATGAATAATGAGAATATTTATTTAATATTACATTTTAATGAATGTATCATTATAAAAATTATCAACCTACCGCTAATCTTTATGTTATTGGGTGCGCAGAAAACCAAGAAGTAATTACTCTTGTTTACATGCTTTTAGTGATGCTGTGAGAAGCAGAAGAATGGACACAACACAAGACGACCATATAGAGAGGACAAGGACGATAGCATGATTTTTTGTTATAAAGGAAATGACAAGACCAAGCGACGATTAACGCACTATATGCTGTATATGAGTTGTATATAGGACAGAAAAAATGTTAAAACGATACATATACATATAATGACCATAATGGAGGGGAAAATAATCATCAAATATGGGGCATAGAAGGGAATTTTATATAATTATTTTACTATAAAAATAAAATTATAGGACTGTAATTGATGTGTTGATTCGCATCTCAGATAACTCAATATTTATATGCGTATCGCATCAATATACAGTAAATACAACATGAGATGGTAGTTTTAATGGTACAAAAAAGTTGGGTTTCGGGTGCAAAACGTCCATATTTGCGTAAGAAGTTTTTGTAGAAAATTATTTAAAATTTGTAATTTCACTGTGAATATGAGTTGAAAGGGGATAATTTAATTGAAAAATTGTTGTACAGGCATATTGGTACTATATTCGTCAAAGTTGGTAAAGGCTTAATCTATGTATTCAAAATTTGTAAATCGCGCTGGGGTACTTCAATTGATGAAATTAATAAATTAATTACAGTTCTTTTCCGATAATTGTAAAATAATTATTATCAATTGCATTATGGTTATGTGTAACAAACTAATTCATGTAGAGTACAACATTAGCGGGATTCTCTAATATACGTCAGATATTAAAAAATTTAAAATAAACTGTTTTTAGGATGTTTGTCTATCGATATGCCATTATTGATTGTAATTAAGATTAGCACGAGCGAAATCGCCGACAACCATAAGAAAAAAAAATAAAATTTTTTTGTTAGGGGTCATGTATATATTAAAAATTTATGAAAGAAAAAATAACGAAGAAAATGGTATATTTATAAACGAAAACTTTATTAATTTAATTTAAAAACAATAAACGGAAATATATTAATTTAATTTAAAAAACAAATTGGGTGACATGGACCTTGGCGCCACCTGCCTCGGTCATGCCACCCACGATGATTTATATTTCTTTGGGGCCAGCTACGGCCCCTGGTGGCCCGAGCCACGAAAATAAGTGCCTCGGACCTGTCCCTGCTGGCCCCGGCCCATGGCCCCTGGTGGCCCCGGCCCCCCTCTGTTGCTGCGGAAGTGGCCCTGGCGGCCCCCTCGTCCACCGCGGCAATGGGCGGCCACCTCGTCCCACCGCTGCCCTGGGGGCCCACTTGTTTCGCGGCGGGGTTGGTTGCCCCCTCGTCCCGCCATGGACCCTGGTGGGCCTGGTGGCCCCCGACCCCCCTCTGACGCAGCGGGCCACGTCCCGCCCCGGCCCCCGCATGTACCGGTTGATGGTGCAAATAATTAAATTCATCTGTAAAAAAAAAAATGATAGTTTTTATTAAGCTGATAAGAATCTAATAAATAAGAATAAAAAAAATTAGGTTGTAGAGATTGAATAATAATGCAATAAATTAACATAAATTTGAAAAAGTTTAGTTGTATATTAAGCTAAAAGAAGAGTCATATACATACCAATTGGTTGGTCTATGGCGGGCGCGAGGGGCGGACGCTTCCGCAGCAACCTCCCTGGGGAGGTGGTGCATTAAAACTGTGCGTTGTTTGCACCACCTCCAGGCGACATTTCGAGCGCGCTGATATCTGCTGTGATTCAATAAGAAATATATAAAAATGCATGGATGAATATAGCGAGTCATTTAATTATAAGGTATTGTTTACAAAGGGCAGAATCACCTTCACATATATCATACAAAAAATATATTAGTCATTGAATATAAAAAAAAATACGTATGGAATACAAACGAACTATCGGTTGCTACGTCAACCAAAATATATTAAAAAAAAGTCTTGCGCTAGATATTAATTTGAACGGACATATTAAAAAAATGCTAATATTTAACAAATTAATATTTTCGTATATGTTTTAAATCAGAACCAACTACTTATTCATTAGTTGAAAACCAGATTTAGTGAAGGGTGTGAAAATCACTCTTTGTAAACATCATAATATTCAGCTTGAAATATTTTATAATACTCGTAATTAATTTGAAAAAATTATATTGGATTTTTGTTAGGGTGAGAATAAGGACTATCAACCGTGATTCATATCAAATAAAGATAATTAGATATTAAATTAAAATTCGTGAAATTTTACTTACACATGTTGCTATTGGTGTGGTCAGACATTAAATGAAGGTGGAGTTTTGAATTTGAAAAAACTTTTGAATTAGTAGATTTGAGTACAATATAAGATGACGAAACGGTTGATCAGTGATATGAATTGGCTGGATATAAAAAAAACGACCAATCACGTATTCAGTTTAATTATTGTGAAGACAGCAAAACATTGTTGTCTATTTTGTTTATTATATAAATAACTTTCGTTGACTACCGACAGCCAATTGCAGGGACGAGCTGCCAGAAAGGCACACTGCTCATCGGATATCGCTCGCTGACGATATCGTTAGCGAACGGAAGTGGTGTACATATAGAAAACAAAGCCACACAAATATTCGATTTATTCGCAAAAAAATTTATTTCACTTAGAGATCAGTGAAGTAAACAAGTGTATAGGTAAACGTACATATTGTTTTGACTAATTAATCGAAAAGTGATTTATTAGAATTAATAACAAAAAAATTAAGAGTTCATAGCATATTGTTATAAAACAATATTACTATTAATTCTCTATTGGTAAAATCATAGAAAGCCGGCAATAAAAATTTTAGTATTTAATTGAAAATTTTAATACACATATATAAATTAGGTTATATATATGTTCATAAAAATAAATACATAATACATTGGAATAGTATAAATTTTAATTAGATGAAAATAATTGTCGGTTGTGACGGTGTTCAATGTGTTTAGGCAACATATAAATTCGTACGTGAAAAGTATCACGTATCGACGTATCATAAAAAAAAAATTGCATAAATAGTATACAGAACATCTTAGTGTTGGAAAAATAATCATATATTACGTAAGTACACTACAGAATAAATTAAGCTTACGAATAATTATCGTAGAGCATATTATTCGTAGTTAATAAATTGTTTATATTTATTGGTTAATCGAATCGTATACAGAAAATTTGACAGTATTGGATACATATACATAGATAGTACGGTAAAATAATAAAAATGCCAAAAACAAAACAGCTTAGTTATGCGAAACGGAGGAAACGTAGGAACGAGGCGAAGCGATTATTGCGAATAAAATGATAATAAAAATAGCGGTAGTTCAAAGCGTATTGAGGGTGCTGCGAGTCTGGAATCGCAGAAAGCGATTGAAATAAAGGACGATAATATAGATATAGATGATCAAGACGTGAATAAAAACATTAAAAAAATTAAAAATTGCATTCTCAACGTAAATCGAGAATTGGACGACACGTGTATCAATGCATTTTCAAAAGTATTATCTACGAACACGTCGTTCATACCTCAGGATCCGCTGCTCTATCAGGGTATACATTGGTACAAACGAGTTGAAGACGATAAAGATATACAAATATTTTACGGAGGAGATATAGGTCCGAACAGGGTTGGGCACTGGACATGTATATATTACGACGGATCAGTAGTCCCCGTCTATGATACTTTGCGCAGAAAATTACTACCGATTCACGATGAGATATTGAAAAACCTGTATAGAAAGTATTCGATCGTGTACGAAAACGTACAGCGTCAACCGGATGGGACGTCGTGCGGAGTGTTCGCTTGTGCTATCGCGGTATCTCTCGCACAGGGAACAGACCCTACAACGGTACGCTACATAATAGACGACGGCGATGAACGTTCAAAATCTACGCACGCGATGAGACACCACTTATGCAAAATATTAGACCAAGAAAAGTTGATTCCATTCCCGACGACGGTTAGAGTTGAATCGCATAACGTGCAACAAGAATCTGGCGTAGCCTTGATTAATACAACAACACCGGGCGGACTTATGTTGGAGGTGCAATTGCCATCTCACAAGACTTACGCGGAAGTCTGTCAAGCGGCACACGAAGATTCGTTAGCTCAACGCACAAAAATTAGTAATGATAACGTAGATAAGCAGAATTCTAAAGAAGAATTGTGGCGTGTTCACAAAGAGAGAATAAATAAAAAAAGACAAGATGACCATTCGGAGCAAGTAGCTAGATGTAGTGATAGCGGGAAAGAACATGTTGTTCGATCGTATCGAAAATTAACACAAACTGCCTCTCGCGCAGACGAATGGTCACTAAAAAATATGATTGATGAAGAAAAATCTAAGATAAAAAAAGATAAAAATAAAATTTATTATGCAGCCAACGCAGAAAAAATAAAATTTAAAAAACAGATAAGATATGCAGCGGATCCTGAGACGAAAAAGAATATAGAAATAATCAGGTACGCCGAAAACCAGGATTTTAAAAGGAATCGTGAAAAAGAGAAGTATTATGCGAATCCAAAATTATGAACGAAATAAATACGCCGACGATCCTGGAGAAAAACAAAATTATGAAAAGAAAAAATACGCCGCCGATCCTGGAAAAAAACAAAATTATGAAAAAAAAAAATACGCTGCCGATACTGTAAAAAAACGAAATTATGAAAAAAAAAAATATGCAGTAGATACAGAAATTAAAATAAATTATGAAAAGTAAAAATACGCAGCAAATCCAGAAATAAAACAAATACATGAAAAAAAAAAATACGCTACCTATCCGGAAATAAAAAAAAATTACGAAAGAATGAAATATACGGTTAATCCGGATAAAAAAAAAATTATTGAAAAAATAAAGTACAATGCCAATCCAGACCAAAAAAAAAAATCAAATAAGCAAAATTATTACGCATACAAAGAAAGGAAGCAAAATTCAATAAAATTTATGAAAACAAAAAATATAATAAAAAAATACAGAAAATTAAGAAAACAAAGTCATACAATGGCACTTTTAGGATCCGTAGAAAGATACATTACCATTCTAACACGTAAACTTAGCCGTAGGCCTAATCCGCAATCAAGAATTGAAGCGGAAAAAATAATAAAGTGGTGTATTCAAGCTAGGAAAGGTATAGTATTCAGCGTTAAAAAGGCATTAACCAATTCAAAAAATAGAATAGAAGTATGTTCGATACGAGCATCAGAATCGGTTGATATTGAATCAAAGATAGCAGCCTTTTGCGGTGAATCAAAACATACTGGGTCAACCGAAGCTTCTTTTGCAGATTCAGCTTACAATGTATTGGATGTGGAGGTAGACCAACAATTAATTGGGACAACTAAAGGTCATGTCGTTAATATTCTACCGACGAGTAAGTCCAAACATGTACGCAAGTCGTGGGTATGCTCTGAACTTTGTGTAAGACCCGATTCGCAGACTATTAACAGACTAGAGTATTTGCTAACAGCTATCATCTCCTGGAAAATTACAAATATTCGTAGCAACATGAGACGAATTAATGAATGTACTGTCAACAAGTCGAATCGTAGATTAGGACACTTGCAAAGCTGTTATACAAATCCAAGATTGCAAGAAACGATTACCACATAGACATAAAGTACAGAAGGTAAAGGGTAGGACTTTTCACTTGCCGTTACCTTTGGAGGAGACATTGAAAAAATTACCATTACCCACTGATCCAATAAATATCAACCAAGAGCTATTTGTTATGGTATGTGGAATACCAAATAAGGCAAAAGTAGTATGGAGTAATTTGGTAGATGTAAATAAAGTATACGACGCATTAATGTGGCTGAAAAAATGTAATACATTATATTCAAAAATTGAATTACCAACTGAACCTGGAATGTTGTTAGAATCGCTTACGCAGGACGTTGAAATTAAGATAGAACCACAACAGTTGGGCACGAATGGGGACGATCGCACGGCATTGCCGGCGGAAGTTGATGCAAAAGAGAATGTCAAGCATAAAGCGATATTAACACAAATCATGGACACAGACGAGTACTGCGAACAGTACACAATTTGTCCAATCAATCCGGGAAGGGAAAACAGGAGCGCAACAACTCTATATCAGATGTTGAAGGTTCAAGAACCGGCTATGAACACATGGGATAAATGCTTGGATATCATGTGCTTTCCAGATTTATATCCTCATGGCAACAATGGCCAACATGAAAGCCGGATCGTTTCTCTGCGGGAATACGATTTTATTAAAAACAGGCTCATGTCAAAGCATTCAAAATTTAGATTAAATCAGCAATATTTGTTTTTCCTATTGAACGATTCAAATATACGGCAATTGAAGAGTGGTATATTCCATAAATTGAATGTAATTAATCCTAAAGAAAAACTGAACGCTGAGAGTTATTTAGAAATGATGTCCAAAGAGCTTCTCGAAGGGAATTTAACAACTATTTTCGTGAGATTACGCAATACAGATCAATATTGGCGTAGGGCAAGAAACATGTTGAATTGTATGGTTCACCATTATGGTTCGGCTACATGGTTTCTTACACTCAGGCCAAGTGAATGGATGTGGAACGATTTAGCAGAATATATTCGTAAAGTGAACGGCCCAAAAATGGCGAATATGCCTACAAGCGAGCTGGTTGCTACCGATCCAATATCTGCTTCACGATACATAGATAATAAATTTCAAGGTATGCTAAAATCAAGGTAGGGGTACTCAACATTTTCATAAGTTGATATGGATTAAAGACGCTCCTACTATTGGAGAATCGTCCACGGAGGACGTGGCTAAGTTCATCAACGAGTATGTAACCTGTAGAATACCTGATAGAAACATATCACCGATTTTATATAACCGAGTAACTAATTATCAACAACACAAACATAATGATTACTGTTTGCGTAATAAAAAAAATAAAAAAGGAATATCAAGAGTGTGTAGATTTGGTTTTCCCAGACCTGTTACGGATTCGCTGATAATGAGAGATGTGGCCGTGTCCATCGCTGGTAGAAAACAACTAAAGTCAAAAAGTAGACTGTACGATCTACCGCGATCGGAAAAGGAAATATTTATTAATGATTACAATCCGGTTGTCCTAACTGCGTGGGAAGGCAATATGGATATCCAGTTCATTGGCGATAAATCAACGATACTGAATTGGTACTGTACGAAGTATACTACTAAGCCGGAGACTAGTACATCCGTAGAAATGTTCGATGAAATTAATTCGACTAAGTCATTGGCTAGTAGGCTTTGGAGCGTTACAACGCGCAGTCTGAATAACAGAGACTGCGGAGCTCTGGAGGCTGCCGACACGTTGTTGGGAATATCGTTGTACGGAACTGATCCTGACACAACTATTAAATGGTTGGACGTAAATCAAGTCAGGAGCAAAAGAGTAAAGGCGCATAACGTTGTCATTGAACTAGATCCGGGGTCGAAAGATATTTTTTATCCCTCGCTTATTGACGATCACTATCCGAACAGACCCGAAGAACTGGAGTTGTTATCTTTGTATGACTTTGCAAAATGGTATGAGATAACAAAAACAAAACCCGTGGATAGTAATGTTGAAGTTTACGAACTTGGCAATGGGTTTTTGAAGAGAAGGAGACGCGGCTGTCTAATAAACCATTATAAGTACAATGCTAACGTCGAGCCTGAAAAATATTATCACGCGCTATTACTTCTGTTCAAACCGTGGCGAGATACCGATGACTTGAAAGGTAATCGCGATACATATGCGGAAGCTTTCGATGCGAGCAAGGAACAACTTGTCGAAGCGTTGCAATACCACGAGCGTTCAACAGACATTCAAAAAGGATTGGAATGCGTGAAACAATTGATTGAACAGAAGGTAGATGATCTTGTACGTCAAATTAGCCGTCAAAGTAACGATATGACAGAAAATATGGATAATCCATTACAGTTCCAGCCGATCGAAGCTGATCTAGCTATGCGGGAATTCGTTGACGTTGTTGAGCACAACGACGACGTTGACGTTGATATTTTGATAGGGAAACTAAATGATGACCAAAGGAGAATATTCGATAAAATTACGAAAATTTTAAATACAGGCGATAATGACGAGGTATTGCGAATGTTCGTGAGTGGCGCCGGGGGTACTGGCAAAAGTTTTCTGATTAAAACAATACGAACATGGACTAAACAGATGCTTCATAAAACAACTGCCGTCACAGCGCCTACCGGTCTGGCGGCTTTCAATGTCGACGGCCTAACGGTACACAGGCTTTTCCAACTGCCGATCGAGCATGGTGGTACACCTAAATACGAAGAACTTACAGACCATGTATTGAAAATATTGCGGGCCGAGTTGAAAGACGTGGTATTATTTATCATAGACGAAGTATCGATGATTTCAAATATCACATTGACTTATATTCATTTGCGATTGTGTGAAATATTTGACACGCACAATTTAGCCGACGATTGGTTTGGTGGAAAACACATACTGGTATTGGGCGATTTGTTACAGCTTTCGCCAGTGAATGAAAGTTCGGCGTTTATCGAACTATCTCGCGACAAAATACACAAATACCTAGGATCGGTGGGAAGTGTAAATTTATGGTCCCATTTATTCGCATACGACGAGCTAATAATTAACGTACGACAACAAAACGACCCGATCTATCTTGAAATATTATCTAGAGTTCGTTTTGGAATAATGACGCTTGAGGACGAACGCGTTCTGAAATCGAGAAAAATTGAAATTGTTGAGACGCCAGTACATGCCAGACTTCAAAGCTTATGCAGGTACATCGAAAAACTACCAGTAGATACGGTCTGTCTATTATCGACTCGACACCAGTGTGAAGTTCTGAATAAAGCTATGCTAGACAAAATTTCCGGTGAGGAAATCGAGCTTAGGGCAGAGGACTCGGTTGATTGTGTACCGTATCTGAAGAAAAAAATCACAAAACTTCTAAATAAGGAAGGTGATGACGACTCCCGAACAGCCGGGCTAGCAAGAAGTATAATAATAAAAATTGGCGTGAAAATAATGGTAAGACGTAATATTGATATATCACTGGGTATCATCAACGGCACTATTGGTCATGTTACTTCCGTCAATCGAGCTATCGATACGAATCGCGTTGAGTCATTGACTATAGCTTTAGCGACGGGGACGGAACATATTATAGAAAAGGTAACTACAAAATTTGAAGTAATGACTGGCGCGTTCATTTTCAGAAAACAATTCCCTATTTCATTAAGCTATGGTGTAACAATCCACAAAAGTCAGGGACTTACTTTGAAAAACGCGGTAATGGATGTTGGTAACAGCTTGTTCACCTGCGGACAAGCTTACGTCGCTTTATCCAGAGTCACGTCGCTCGAGGGCCTGCACATAATCAATCTAGATCCAGGATCATTAAAAGTTCAGGAATCGGCCCTGATAGAGTACAATCGTCTCAGAAAAATTTACAGGCCAGAACTGGCTGAAATTAATATTTCACGTAAGCGGAATAGGAAGATTAGGGACACTGTATGGTCAATTCCCGTACGTCATTTACAAGCAGACGACAACGACAATACCGTATTGCCTGATGATCCGATACCAACAATCAATGGCATAGAGAATGTTGACGGTGTATAATGTTACGCCAATGCTTCTATACAGGCTATATTTCATTGTAAATCCATTGTCCGCGAGTTAACAAAATTGAAAAATAACGATTCATTGGAAAAATTGGCCTATTCGTATATTATGAACGAAAATCAAATAAATTCACTGTCTGTTAGAGAATTTGCAGGCACCCAGTTCACAGAGAATATACAACAAGACGCTGCCGAATTTATCACGGCTTTATGCCAACAGTCAAGTATAATACGCGACGTAATTGAACACGAACTGATCACAATTACTCGGTGTAATCAATGCGGAATCAGCTCTAGAGACCTGCAGCTGAATAATATTCTTGCAATACCCGTTACGTTAACGCCGGGTACTAAATGTCATAAGAATCTTCAAGATCTAATGGATATCTCTTTGTCGAAATGGACGAGAATAGACGGTGCATGCAAAGATTGTCACAGTAACGATAAACTTCAAAAAACTAGCGTGAGCGCGGTCAAAGACATCATTATTATACAATTGATGCTCTTTTCATATCAGTACAACAGCGTGGTTAAAATAACAAATCTCAAAGTAAACGCAGTACCTAACACAAAAGTCACGATTAATGGTGCAAAATTTCGAGTAAAAAGTACTATATTTCATCACGGTGAAAGTATAGATCGTGGTCACTATACCGTAATGCTTAAAAGCGAATTAAATAAATGGATAAATGTGAGCGACATGCACGTGCGTGAAATGATCTGGCCACGAGGAGCTAAGGACGCTTACATATTTATAATGGAGAAAATACCATGATTCGTTCTGAAAGATGACAATATTCCAAAGAATCATTATCCGTGGTGTTCAATTTGAAAGTAAAACGATCGGATGAATTTTGTTGTATTATAATGATAATGCAGTATGAAATATTAGGCCATGGATCTCAATCGAAAAATATAGAGGGTCGTGAAATATTATGAAGTACGTCGACTGTTGTATCTTGCAGAATCATAATGAAAGTATTGAAAGACCGCAATCAGTTTGATACAAATACGGATAAAAAGTAAAACAAACACAACACCTAAACCAACCATATCTTATGCTTCTGCGGAATGACCAATATATCACACTACTTCATTTAATTTGAAACCAACATACGTCAATTGTTTTGTGATATAACATAACTATCATTATCGTAATGCTCTAATATATCCGGCTTATTCAAGCATCGAGGTATACACATGTATTATCCAGACGGATATGCTATTTAACAATACATGGCGCATGCTAATGCATCTTTACTCAACGATTATTGGACACGTACAAAATGATGCATCGTCAGGGTGTATGAACGAAAGTCGTATTATTATCGTTCATCAAGATTCGCGGTAGCGAATCGCCGCAAAGTGGTTATTTCTACCCGACACATTCACATTTTACATAAATTGAACAATATTTTAAGGTTGTAGAAATACCGCGAATCTTGATGCAATGGAGTACTTATAGTGCTCATCATTAAAGGCTTTCGAAAGCAGTTGAGTGGTTAACACATTCAACTAATGATACATGTTGGCAAAGAGTAGACGATTGAATCGAAAATCAGTAATAAAATGAATCATTTCACATCGGTTTCATATTACAGTTCGTCGTTGGTTCAGAATCCGTAACGTGTAAAAATATGAAGCAGGCATTAGCAAATCATGAGAAATCAGGGTATACCGTTTCGGCTAATAGTTGCGTTACGAGGTAACCTGTAAGTTGGATGTAATGCTAGATCTAAAAATATTCATCCGAACAAGCGCAGCTGATACATTGTGATCCGATTCTGAACCGATATCTGACGTATACTAGAGAATCCCGCTAATGTTGTACTCTACATGAATTAGTTATTACACATAACCATAATGCAATTGATAATAATTATTTTTCAATTATCGGAAAAGAACTGTAATTATGAATACCGCATGCAAATATAAAAGCCTGCAATAAAATAACATGCAAATATCATAAAAGCCGGCAGTAAAATCACATGATTTTCACATAAATAGACATCCATTGGATGATTACACTATTGATGGGAATACAAATGGTCAAAATACCTGCGTGACAATAAGGCACGCGTATGAAATATGCCATTCATGTATAAAAACCTCTCATATACGCGAAGACCACGTGAAACGGTACATTAGGTAAAATGCGTGAAGCGGATAGGTGCTAAACTCTCATTCGTCAACGATACAAACAACATCGTTAAAAACGGGTAGTTTGCCCATATGTGTTTCACACTCTGTGCAAATGTACCGCTCCACGAGATATCGTGAGATCATGACTTAAACTGAATCGAACAATACGAAACTGTAGACATGGAATAAAAATAATAGACAGTATGACAGGCGTATCTCGTAACTGAACTATTAGCCATGGCGGTATACTCTGATCTCTCAGTTGGCTTGGATTATGATCCAACAACAGTACATGCATGTATACATGACATTCGGAAAATTCTGGAATTAACTGAAAGTTACAATATGTTGACATTTAATTTGCTCAACGGCCAAGCCACTTCCTGAACATCCATTTACAAAACTCAGCCACATGTATCACAATATTTTATTTATACCTATAATTCGCCACCCCTTCATGTATCAACAGGATGTCAGTCTGCTTAACCTTTCGAGCGTCAAAAAATTTAAAAAACCATACTATGCCTAATTTTGAATCGGACTATTCAAACGTTTTATATTCGACAGTTGAAACCACGATTCTATTGGAATTAATGAATGAAATTCATTTAATTTTTTCAAGATATTAAGTTTAAAATGAATATGCATGAAGAGGTGGTTGTAATAATCATCAAGTTTCTTACAGGAAGATAGTCATCGGAACACTGTTAATAATCATTGTTTCAAACCAATTCAGTGTTGGGATAACTGTAGCAAATTTAAGAAATGTAACATATAACTATTAGATTCATCACATAGTATCACAAAGGATGTATAACAATTTAGTCTGACAGATGAAGCTTATTAGTTTAAAGGTATGGATGGATTAAATGACTTATTTCTAATACATCGTTATATCATTTCGATACAATTATATAAAATATATGACGAATACTGCTTACTATTTATTAGGAATACCTTCATTGCATGACTGATTAAAAAAGTTAATCAGATATTATATAAATGATGTATATTTCATTTTGAAGCCAAGTCGCAAGATAACATACAACGTATTACTAACAAGTCATTGATATAAATAAGTAATCATATTCACTACCGCGAGTCTTGATACATTATTACACAAATAGATTATTACATTTTCTTTATGTTGTAGAAACAAACAGAATGTATTGTTATTATGACTGAATTAAGAATTAAAATTATAAATTATACTAGCATCGTAATGACATTGAATTTGGTAGATCAATTTTGAAATAGTTTAAACTTAAATTGAATAGTTCAACAGGATATGTCTTCTAAGTCTTCATGTTATATAGTAGTACACATGATCGTAGGCAGCAAGGGATAATTTTTATTATTGATATAGTAATGGTATCAGGTAGTCGTCCAAACACTAATTTGAATTATATACGTATCACGAGTGAGTTACGAATGTCCGAATCAAATACGTCAGGCGTATATTATGTTATTATTACACATTCGTATTTCTATTTATGAAATTTACTGAAACACATGATAGCCACACGTAATGTATTACGTGTTACACTGTTAACATAACTATTCTCAATAAGTAATCGTGTATATCCGTACGTATCATGTTTTGTAGAAAATAATCTCTGGTATATGCTAAGACCATTGTTCTGAATTTAATTGAAATGTTGATGAGAAAAAAAGTATGAAATTAATAATATATACAGAGATAAATACACATATATTCCAAGCAAACGGAATATGATAGATCACCTATCGATCATATCTAAAACAATACGCAAAAACCCACATATCAAATGGAGCTCACTCTTACAACCGGAAGATGATAATCTGATCAGCAGATACAGATAGATCGTTGTTGGTAAGTTACATATTAATTTCTACATTTTTTAATATACACCAATAATAAAGTTATGGTGAGTTTTGTTCCTCGAACTACAAGAACACGTAGTATCATTAATCTTGAATTGTATAGGTGCCTTGACAACGCATATTGGAGGATAACTTTACATGCGGAAAAATTAGATAGGTCCACCGATCAGACACGTTGTACAGTCAAAAGTGCAACGTCTTAACCACAGCAAACGGAGACACGCGGTGATCTATGCTACATTCAGAATGGTTTCGTGGACAAACACCTTTAAATTATATCTGACGGGTAATTCACGTAGGTATGAATCCTATGAAAATCATCATAATACTAATCATAATATGTGCAAGATTGACGTATTGATTGAAATCTCACAATGTCGCAAATAATTATCGTATGTAACATTTCAAAAAACAATAGATATAAACATAATTAATTCTTTCATTAAAATATAACGTTTTCTATTCTAGGGTAATGGCGCACACATCCGAAGAAGTCGAATGGTTAAAGTGATACGACTCCACCGAAACAACGAAGCTTATACCAAAGACGATGATAACCACTCAGCAAAGAATGAAACTACTCGGAAGCGCTTGTACAAGCAGCTGTATCAGTCTTTAGGAATTCGAACCATGGCACGTCTAACAACAACTATAACCACATTGAAAATCAGATTATTGGAACTCCGCTTTAAAAATTCATTCATTCTGTACATAAGCGATCCATCGAATAAAGTGTATTGTAATTGATTCTAATCAGTAAATCTTAATTTCCCAAAAAGAAGTGAAATAAACGGCAAAAACATTTTCAATGTAAAAAATTCCGCCAAGTAAAAAAATTCATAACAGGCAAAAATGTTTTCATTGTAGAAATTTCAGAAAAGTACAAAAATTCATATACGGCAAAAACACCGAGCACGATACAAGTCGTGAAATGAAAAAAGAATACTAAGTCCAGCCATAAACAATTCAAAAACTTACGCTCGTATAGGTATAGTGAAATCAAACAAATCGCCAAGTACTAACGAATTACTCAAAAGTTTACATTATACGACATCCGCGAAGAATATTTTTATTATTCGAAGAGGAATGAAATCTTAGCACTAGTTAACCCATCCCATTACCAGAAAACCTACTTGGCGGGCATATTCCTTCCGCCCACTCTGCGACCACCATACATTAGCGAGTGTGACAATCTACAAACCTTACTATGACTAAGCTATTAAAGAACGTACTCAACGTGAAAATAATTACTAAAACAATGGTGAATATGGTGCGCAAACGAATATATTTAGGATATATCATGCTCTTATTACCAATTTTTACATTGCTCCAAGTATTGTGCCTCCGCTTATGACGCTTTGATATACGGTGTGTATGATAAATCATTCAACACATGTCATATCTTCACCATCGCTGGATTTATGTAATCGATAATGTAAGGTGAAAGCGATATTTGATTGAAAGTTTGGCAGCGAAAAAACTCAGTCGATTAACATAATTTCGATGTATAGTGGGTTCAAATATTCTTTCACCGGTACACTAACCTTAACAGCGTTAGAATGTTATCAAGACAAGGGGATACTGGGATGTCACATGCATTGAAACAGTACTTTGAAATATAAAAAAAAAAGGCAGAAAGTACTGCGAGTACTAGCAGCAAACCTAGGTTCCACCGCTGATCTTTTCACTGGTGGCACCGGGAACTCTACTCCGGGTTCATCTAATGTTTCTGACGTTCCGACATCCGAACTAGTATCATCACTTTCAGAAATAGGTCGCGCTGCCCGTTGTTGTCTTGCCAAGTTGAAGGATGCCGAGAAAGTCTAAGACCTTAATTCAGATGAAGAAAAAAAAAAAAGGAATGTGCCCGCCAAGTAGGTTTTCTGGTAATGGGATGGGTTAACTAGTGCTAAGATTTCATTCCTCTTCGAATAATAAAAATATTCTTTGTTAATGTCGTATAATGTAAACTTGATAGTAATTCGTTAGTACTTGGCGATTTGTTTGATTTCACTACCTATACGAGCGTAAGTTTTTGAATTGTTTATGGCTGGACTTAGTATTCTTTTTTCATTTCACGACTTGTATCGTGCTCGGTGTTTTTGCCGTATATGAATTTTTGTACTTTTCTGAAATTTTTACAATGAAAACATTTTTGCCTGTTTAGGCTATACTTGCATGATTTTGATTACATTGAATTTTACAGTTACTTGCGTTGTAAGAATGCTACAGTTTGTCAAGGTACCGCAAAAATAGTTAACAGAATCATACAGGAGTTAACCCCACATTCGGAATATTGTTTGCCGGACAATGAAGCAGAGCCAACATACCGATTCAAACAGGCTATTAAAGAAGCTCTTGCCGCACATTGGTATAGATTGAAGGACCTGTACGACTCTCTAGCTGCCGTGTAAGTTTTATGACGCGATTATTGATATGATATATCCGTGGAAAATTTCAATGTTGATTAATATATATGCACGCATTCACCTGATTTATTTTTTCAAATTTCACCACACTTCGATTGATTTGAGGTGAAGATTGCGAACCGCTATAAGAATAGTCAAGAATTTGTGTTTCGAAACTAACGTGAAGTACCTAACTGTTACACCTATTCTGGTATTACTTGAAATTGATTCGTACTGAGAGCTATTTCGTATCTGAATTATATATTCCATTATTTGCGAATAATGAAGCACATCGCGCCAAAAAAATAAATGTGCTCTACTTTGTTACTTGAATGTTGTTTACCGATCAATATTATATTTCAATATGTTCGATGTTATAAAAAGCAGACAGAAAGAATAACCAGATATGCTAGGTGCGGCTGCTCATTTGTACATCCACTAAGCTTGTGTTTATAATTTTAGTCATATTATTGAGCGTCGGTATATGATGTTACACGATCTGCAATATAATTTAATTTAAACTGTTATTTGATAATGCTTACTTTCAATGTCAATACAAATAACGAAAGTCTTAGTGTAAACTGTATCATCCATTTATTACACAGTCACCCGGAGGCTGCCGAAAGTATTTCGTTCAGAAGCATAAGGAGTTACATGACGAAGTGTAGGAGAAAGCAATATCCTCCAAGTCCAAATAATCTAGAAGACTTTGCTGACAGACTTACGGACCCCCAGTACGCACGAAACCTCGAATACGAGAATGGACGATTGTCCTGCCAATTGATAACCGACGATAATGGCGACCATCACGTATTATTTTACGACATAGATTTCATATCTTCGGAGATGCATCAAGTAACGCAGTTATTCATTGACGCCACGTTTAGATGTACGCCTAGCATACAAGATGCATATCAAATATTAACCGTCATGGGCGTAAAATTCAACTACGTAAGAAATCTCTTATCACTTTGTAGTTTCAGTTGAAATATAAGAAAAATTGAAGCTATTAATTAATATCAATCGTATAAAAATATGTACATAGGAAATTATGAAAATTCGCGCATTATATTTGATTCACGGATAGTCTGTTAGTTTGGATTTGTGGGTGCCCGTATTTGTCGGCAAGATATTCTCAATTCATTTTCATTTGCTGTAAACATGCTAATATATATAGGTATTCATATATGGATGTTTTTAAATATTTTCTACCGCAATAGATTGCCCTGGAAAATTGGAGAGAAAATTAACAACCAGATTAGCATGCATTTTTCTTGTTTTCTTTAAAATAATTTTTAAATCATTATATTTATTCGTATACAGGGGTTTCCCTTCATTTGGGTTGTGATGTCTCGGAAAACCGAGTCAGCATACTCAGCAGTTCTCCAGCACATAAAAGATCATGTTATCCCAAATAACAACATTAGCCTTGTGATGACTGATTTCGGCCGCGCGTTACGTAATGCAATTGGCGAAGTTTTTGCCAACGCTTACTGTACTGGGTGCAACGTGCATTGCGATAGAGTACGTACCGTTACTGATTTAAATAATGACTTGATTCGTATGACATATTTCGATAGTCTGATTTCAGTTGTTTCACGCTCTTGCTGATATCCCATTTTATCAGTAAAGATTGTGATATATTGACATACAAATAAAAATTCATCCAATTACAATTATGAATTCAAAAGTCAAGTATTTAAATTCGCCATTTATTTCTGCGAAAGTGACGCATATTATTCATTATACTCGTAGAATCCTATGTAATCTGGAATGTTGTTCAATTCATTGATATATATATATTTAAAATCTCATGAAATCGAGACAGATGTTGCAAACTCTCTGAAAAACGCATTACATATTTTTTGCCACATGATCTTTTGATAATTCCATCATCGTATTATATTTGTATTTGTAATATATCTAAAGAATTTTGGAATCATGATATTTTAATAATCACGAAACGAATAGTGCTGGAACATCGTTGAAAAATGGGTGAAAAAATATAAGTATATACTTTTCCAGGCACTTTATCAGAAAGCTAAGGCAACGGGACTTGAAAATGTATTGAAGCTCGACTCTGATGCAAAATGGTTTTTTAAACAAATTTTGGCTCTGGCATATTTGCGTAGTGATTTGATCGAGGGCCAATACCGACGTATGAGAGACGCATTAACTGTAAACCTGCGAAGAAAATTCCATCAGTTTTTACAATATTTTCAGCGATATTGGCTGGGTATTGTGAAACCGTACGGCTCTAGTGTTTATGGGCTCAGACGACGTACAAATAATGTCATAGAATCATATCATAGCCGGCTTGGACATAGACTAGAGACCCATCCTGCGGCATGGGATTTTGTATGTAAGTATTGATAGGGGAGCATATGATGCTGCAGCTTGAAACATTTTAGTTGACATATTGACTGTAATTCCCTCTAAGGCAAGCTACTGAAATTACAAGGCGATGTGAAGTCAGACATTAGAAGGTTGGGTAATAACCGCCAAATCGGCCGACACGCAAGATACGACATGATATTTAAACAACAGCGACTTGTTAAGGGTGAGCTATTATATACCAAAAGAAAAGCACGAATTTTGCATCATTTCAAATACGGTTCCTATTTTTTTTGGCTGAAGTTTGTAACGTGACGCAACGCAAATTCGATGAAGAAAAAAGAAACGAAATCAATATTTTTTTCTTCATCGACTTTGCGTTGCGTTAACGTTACAAACTCGGACCAAATTCTATTTTGGAGACTTGAACGTCAAGCAATAACCGTACCTTATTGAAAACTAACGCCTAAATTGGAGACTTTCATACATAGTAGTATTAAAAAAACAGCGTTCGCTAAGACAATGTCTGTTATTTGGAAATGGGAACAGCTAGAAGTATAGCTAATATAGATATATTACCCGCCGGGAATGAAATTTTTTTTTTTTTTAATAGCGTGGAGAGAGTTTCATCTACATCAGATAACTGTTGAGGAACTTTTACATAAAGCGGCGTCTCTGAAAGGCAATGTCGAGGACTTAGTTGAACGAGCGTCTAATGGACGGGAAGGTGATGAATTTGAGCTACGGGAGCCTCCAATAGCTATACGTTTAGGTAGTGATTAAAGATATATAATATTATAATGCTTCAATTGCGAATTCATATGTACCAGTCTGCAATAAACATTGATCATACTATACAGGGTGGGGCATTTAAAGTGACCCTGGCGATTTTCTCAAAAACGAAGCGGTATACAAAAATATTTTAAACCGGAGTTGTAGGGTATCAAGGGGGACACAAGATAGTGCTTCTGAATTTCTTCCTGAGCGGATGCATCAAGGTTATTTGAAGGTTAACTTCGATTCTTTGAATGGAATGGTATATTTCTCTCCCCGAAAATCGAAAGAGCGTTCAATTTAGAGTCTGAAAGTGTCGTATACTAATGGCCCAAGATTTATAGTTCATGAGATATTTCGAAAATCATACCGGAAAAATACGTCTTTCAAGATAGCGAGATCAATCGCATAGACGTTGCGGGAATATTCCTTGTTTGCGCGCGTTGTCAGTTGTATGTACGTTCATATTTTTGATATTGTTTTTTATTTTCAATTTGTGCATGTTTTTTTCAATTTTTTTTAGATGAAAATGAAAGTTTTGTTCTAATTTTGTTTTAATTAAACAACAAAATTCCAATTTTTTTCTGTTATACAGCGCGTTCGGACTCAAAATTGAACGCTTTTTCAATTTCCGGGAGAAAAAATATGCCATTCCATTTAGATAATCAAAGTTGACCATCCAATAACCTTGATGCCTCCGCTCATGAAGAAATTCAGAAGCACTATCTTGTGTCCCCCTTGATACCCTAGTACTTCAGTTTCAAACATTTATTGATATCTTACTTTGTTTTTGATAAAATCGCCCGGGTCACTTTAATTGCCCCACCCTGTATATGAATGCAGCCTAGCGGTAGTTTACTTCGAACTTGATGATATCTGCTTTGGGTTTCCGGAACTATATATACATTCGCGTTTATTCATAGAAGTATTTATTTTTCATCCGTGACCAGGCATCACCGTACTTTCACCATTTTGTTTTACTAATTCACAGAGAATGATCCAGACTATAACCGAGGGCTATTTGCCGAAGAGCCACCGCATTGGCTCATCGACATTGCGGGAGCTGCTGCAGTACCACAAGAAAATGGTAATCTAGTGTGTGTATATGTCAATGCATGAAAAGTTAACAATTCACTTCCTTTTTTGCATTGGATAATCATAGGTTCATATTTTATAATGTTATTGGATAACAGTATTATTCTCTGAAAATTTTGTTTAGCTGTATCTGATAGTGACGATGCTACCGATGAGGAAATCTTAGGAATATCTGAAGATGAGACACCTCAAAATATCATGGGTGTAGTTGGTAATACTAAATAGTGAAGCAATTTTCGCAACTCATTTATGGACTTATTTAGATAACTAGAGAATCGCTCCCTCTCGTCCTGCTGTACTAAACATATAAGTGTAATCGTTCGTTATTATTTTTTACGGGCAGAAACCGACGAAACTGATGAGGTAGTCGGAGTCGAACTCATAGATGATGACGCCGGTCGTCAAACACCACCCGCTGTAGATAATGCTAATTCTACAAAATCTCAATGTACTCAGTTATCAATCTATTGAACGACTCGTTCGTGATTATTTTACACGAAAAACTACCACTTCGACCATCCCGAACTCTCCTTCAACAAATTCCAATAATTCAATATTATTTTTGGCGTATAGAAGTGGAACATGATAATGAGGTAGCCGACATCGAGGATGACGCCGATCGTCAAACACCAGCGGCTGTCGATAATGGTAATTCTCATTATAAAATATTGGAGTCAAATATTTGATCACAAATCAGAATGTAATATATATCGTACTTCAGAAATGGTATAATGATTAACTCAATGTACTTTTTGTAGCGCGACGTACTGGAAACCGCAGGCGTCGTAACAAACGACGGCAAGTGGCGGTAGGTGCTGACGAATCGACGTCAGATAGGAGAAAATCAAGGAATAAAAGACGAAAAAGTAAGATTTCGATGTTAATTAGAAAAAAAACCGAAATATTAACATCAATTATTTACAGATAATCGAAGAAGAGCGCAATTGCGCAGAGTAGAACAGAGGCACAATGAGGCTGCATTGTTACAAGCAGAAGCTGAGGGGTTACGGGCTCAAGTAGTTGAACTACAGCACCAAGCTGCAACCGCTCAAGCCGACGCGACGGAGCAGCTCCAATTGGTCGAAGAGAATGGTACTGACATCATTGTTTATTAATTCACTAATACAGAATCGAATATTTTATAATATTATAAATTAGTGTCCATGAACGTTTATCCTGAAATTTATACAAGTTTCTGTCAGTGCAAGACAAAATTTAAATTTAACTTCCAAATTGAAGCTCGCAGCTAAAAATAGCTACATTTCACTTCAGTTCATGTGACCAAGCAATTCAATTTATATTTCCAAAAAATAACTACTCGTCTTGTTTCTGATACATGTCTCTTAGATAATAATGATGTTACTACTGGTATACATTTTTTATTATGTGCAATGACATGGACGTTCGAATGAAATACTGTCTTTATTAGTGTGGAAATCGAAATCACGTATTTAATTTTTAAATCATTGATATCTGAATTAATATAAAAGCTGGGCCTGTAATGTACGATCCTTTAGAAGAATACTATTATGATATGCGTAATAATTCGTATATTCGTTCATCGTTTATTGAATAAAATCGTCACTTGTCGTATTAGTAGATCGCGGTACAATAGAATTCGATCGGGTGCATAACCGCTAAAAAATACATGCAATCGACCTTAATGGATGAATGCTGAATTCTACTCATAGGTTATTTGGGATTGTAGCGTCGACAGAGTAGCCTGCCGTTATGACACCAGATACCACACGGCCGCTTCTCCGAGTTAGCTTGGAGTTAACGTGGCCCGAGGTGACTGCCGGCGCTTGAATTTGAATCCATTCTAGTGCTGGTGGGAAATGTGACGTTTCTTCTTCTTCGGGGTATTCATACAGTCGTGACGCGATCAGAGAGTTGGGCATTGATACGATTTTCAGGAAGTCGAGCGTTCACAGTGTACCCTGCCGTTATGACACCAGACACCGTACGGCCGCTTCTCCGAGTTAGCTTGGAGTTAACGTGGCCCGAGGTGACTGCCGGCGCTTGAATTTGAATCCATTCTAGCGCTGGTGGGAAATGTGACGCTGGTTCTTCTTTGAATAAGTACACTTCGTCACTTCGAAACAGACCTGCGTGGTTGGTAAATTAGGATTCACTGTTTTATCATTGAAACTATCAAATTGTGTTTTTGTTTCATACGAGCGCACGTTTAGGAAGCCCCGTGCCTTCTACTGCAGTTTATCCAGCCTGAGGTGTCCATCACCCAGGAAAATGATTCATTTCGATATACGAACTTGATACGTAATTTACGTTCAAGAAATGTAAGTTTTTTCAACCCGAGTAAATATACTATTGCTATTATTTATTAGTTTGTAGCAGAAGCGTGTATGTACATTCGTTGTTACTGACATTTTTGATTTATTCTGAAATTATTCACTCCAGATAACCGAAATTTAATATATTGAATAGAAGACAGACCCGATGTTTGGTTGAGAATGCTTTATAATTGAACTTTTACTTCAATTTCCGTGATTTACAACAAAGCAAACAATCAATGACTACCCTTGTACCCATATTAAGTAAAAGATTAGGCATTGCAATAATGGCGAATCACAGCAAAGTGTGACTTACGATTGGTTTAGTGTTAAGTTTGTAAGTTTGTCGATGGAGTCTTCTTGTATAGAGCGAAACGCCGAAGTCTTACTCGAACCTGTGATGCAAGACCAAGTTTAAATGCCGTGGAGCTCGATTCAGATTTACTAGTAAATAATTATGTATTAATTTGAGAGTCTGTATCATTGCCACATATTTTGCACTGCGATCGGCGTTGCATGAAAGTATGTGTACTCCTTGTCAAAATTTTATATTATAGCATTGTGTCGCGTTTGCCTACTGGTACCAGCAACGTACACATACCTGCCATGTGGACATTTCTGTTGCTGCGCCGATTGCGTCGTCAGAATTTGGGACGAAGAGCAACCGCATCGCCGCCGCTGTCCTATCTGTAGGTCAGATAGTAGTGTCCGCCCACTAAGAGTTTATGTGACCTCTGGGCGATGAATTAACATAATATTATGAACCCTCATTTTAAGATTATGAAATATAATGTAAATACACAATAAATGATAGACTCATAATCTTGTCTTAACTCGTGTATGGCAAATAATGACTGATGAAATGTATACAAGATGGCATACCGATTATGTTACCCATTATTCATAACCAATGAACAATGATTGATTATTTACTTGATCAATGATAGCAATTTATAATGTATTTTACAACGGGTAAACACGCTTCTCGTTTCAGAAATAACAACCAATATTATTCGCTAAGATTATATGGACCGGCATATTCAGTCGAACTCTTCTGTACGTGAATGGATTATGATAAATAAAATAAGTATTATATTGTAACATTAACTATAAATACTTATTCGTGACAAACATAAACCCACCACATCAATGTTGTTTGTGCTTTATTCCGTTCTTTCATATATTACGCTAGCCTCGCCTGAATTCCGTATACAAACTCAAAACGACAAGATGTCGAAATTTTGGCTTTTCGATATTTGGACCATTCTACATTTCACATTTAGAACTTATACTCTTTATGAATTCGTGTTTTCAACATAATGATATTCGATTTATTGGCGATTATACATATTAGCTACTCGTAATTTTTGTTTTATAAAATACAGACTTTCCACTTGTATGTTCTGCTCATTTCGAGTAAAAATTATCCGACAATACGTTTCAGAATGAATGACGTATCGAATAAATTATCTTTTGATGGAACAGGTATTCGGCTTATTGATCCATATGAAATGAAAATTTCTAAATAAAAACCATTTGTTATTCGTTTGTTCGAATTTTCGAAATTCGAAATATTGGGCATTCTAGATAATAGTCTTTCGACATTTTGACCCCCACTCAGGTACAATATTAATGGTTATGATGATTGGTGAATACTGTATTATTTGTAAGTTTCGGGCGCTTTCCTCTGCGTACACAGATCCACAACGTACGAAACCGTATTATCGAACTCTGTTTGTAGGACATAATTTTGAACGTGCCTCCGCTACCTTTATTTTGGCACGAGGTGAGAAATAGGTGATCACCTATGTCTTCATCACGTTCAGCTTCTTACTGCGATATCAATCGAATTTTCGTCCAATCAAGTAAATGACAAATGATTTATTTAAATTTCATGTGCCGCCGAATATCCAACCATTCGTGGAACGACACTGTACGAATATCACCCGGAGAGACGGGAGCCGACCGAAACCTACGCCGAGATCGTTGGAATACCATTTCGTACGCGACCAGAACCAGAGATCTTCCTGGAGAATCATCGCCGAATGGTAAGCCGGCGTCGTATCAGATTTCAGTTGTCTATCGTTTTGTAGCGTAGTGATCAGAATATCAAATACATGAAAGCAGCTAGCGAGCAATTGTAACACAGTCTATTCGTATTTCAGGTGCCACCGGACATCCAACCGCCGGCGCGACGCGTCTTTCCGACTGTTCGCCAGAGACCGGCGCCAAGGAAGGCCTGCGCTGGGATAGTTGGAATTCTGTTGCGTCCTCCGACCCAGAACCGGAGATACTTGACGGAAATCATCGTTCGATCGGCACGCCGTTCCGTATTGTAGAGGATAGAATAATGAATAATGGTACGAATAAGCGGCTACAGAATACGTTTATCCTGACCAAGAGAGGGGCAAGATTCGCCAAAGCGCATGATACTCAGTTTCGACCTATCCGAGGTCTATATCGAGAGTATATACGAACGAAATACGGACGTGATATATCTGAGTCCGATGTAGCATATCATCTTCATTACAAGAATTCAGCGGTCTCGTGTTCCTTAGTAGGTATTGGAAGCCGGAGGGTAGTTGAAACTGATTGATGATCTCTTATACTTCTGTAAACAGCTTGTAGTCTGGTCTATTCTTCATCGTCTGCTAGAATTAAGCGCAGAGTGTTTGTCTGAATAATCACGTTCGTTAGTTCTATATTCATCTGAGATTAGAGTATACACGGAAAGAACATTTACAATGTACAAAAACAGCCGCCAAGTGCCACGGTATTTCACCTGGCAAAATATATGAGGAAATAGATCGATAGGTAATAAGAAGACTCTGGAATTATTGAATCATTCGACAAACGAAAAACAAAAACCTACCGCAGGTGCAGTTGATAACATTGTTCGTTTATTTGATTATAAAAATAACAAAGATGATAAATTGGCGGATACGACCCCATACAAGGTCGAGAAATTTGGTAAATTTTTTATGTACATAAATAGATTTGCAACCCCTTCGAAAATCGAGAAATCTGACCAGTTTAGCAGTTTCCAGAAGATTTGCAATGACACAAATTTTGGTGTCCACGACCTGATGCCGTCATTTTCGAAAAATAATTCTAAAATAAAAAAATGTTCGACTGTTTTTCAATATCTATAAATTTTTGCGTTTCCGATGTTTCCCAAATATACGAAGAAAAACGAAACTTGGCACTGTCGACTTCCTCGCATTGATGCATGTAATAATAATGATAATGATCATAGTAATAATAATAATTAGTACATTGAGTTTGATACAAAAAGGAGTCCTTGTTTTAATAATTGTGATTTTCATTATGTTTCAATAACTACTTCGAAAAGTTTCAAAAAACAAAACATTGTTCATAGGTTGGATTACATTCGGTGTAATTTAAAAAAAAAAAAGAATCCTTGTTAAGATAATTACGAATTGGACCCTGCGGCGACACACCGCCGTCTGTCACGGAATAGTTGGAATTTTTCAGATGCGTGAAAATTTGGTATTCGTCTGCCGGCGTAGGTATTATTTGATCGTAGAATTTGTCCCATCATTTCTGGCTCGATAACTGATTTAGCATTAATTAATATCTCAACCACGCCTATTGATATGTGAAATTGTTATTTTATACCTTCACTCTATGTTATTTCGCTATATTACCTTGAATTGTTATAATTGGTTTCAAGAATGAATACAAGGTATATTGCAAAGAATAATACGAAAGGTGTTATCATTTTGATCCCAAGTTTATTGGAGATTCATTTTATATATTACATGGATTATGAGTTTCGTAAACGTTACATACGGCTCTTCGTTCGGCATGTGAATGGAAATCATAATAACTAACTTCATTAATGACACACATCACCTTATAACATATATATTATGTGATTCGAGCTCAATATATAATTGCTTCGCTGAAATCCTCGATCGGCAACGATTACTCAAATTCACATGAATGTGGTTACTACCATGAATTGATGAAGAAAATGTAGTAACATGCATTGTGAATAATTCGTTCATAATGATTATCGTAAAGAATGATGTCGGGATGCTTGTATCACTTGAGCCCCCTCGCCTCTCACAATAGAATTATTATAAACAATAATGACTATTAATAGTACATGAGGGGTTTCACGTGGAGCGGGTCACTTCAGGGCCTCGCCACATTCGATTTCACTTTTGTTTTAGTAATTTTTAGTGCGCAATTTCTTTCATGGTAAAATTTTACAGATCATGTTCAAAATTTCAATTTATTGTAAAATAAATCATCAAAAATTTGATTATTCTCACGTATGCTATGGTCAATGAAAATCTATTTCGGACGTTACTATACACGTATTGAAATCTAAATATTTTTCGTATTTCATTCCATTTCATTATTCAATATAAATAAAATACTCGCAATCTGCGATGATAATTCTCGTCTATATCGGCAGCGTTGAGACGATATGTATTGTGTTTTCGAAAATACTGAAAACAATGCAATTGTTAACAACATTGTGAAGGGATTGTGGATGGGTGGTGTCGTCCCCCGTCCACCTGCCGCGTCGTTGCTTACACGCTTTTGTTACAATAGGATACGCTTGCACAATCAAGCGTGAGACGTTGCTCAGAGTAGTCACCACATCATCGTTTCTCCTCAATCGCAGACTATTCGTTACAGCGGCAAGACGTCTATCTCCGATTTTATTGGCAATTTTTGAATACTGAATACTGATATACTCTGTTCTCATTCCATTTGATTTTCTTTTCATTTCCTTATTCAATTTATTTCTTCATTTTATTGTTTATTGATCATTATTCATTAATTATAATGTCTAAGCGTAAGTGCTACTACAAAGGGTGTCAGGGAATTTCCGAAGGTGTTAGTGCTAGTTTCTTCAGATTTCCCGTTAACGATAAAGATAGGTATGTAAACGTTCTTACGTATGGAAGTAGAAAACTTGTAATGGATAAAGTAATCGATACATTTGCATTGTATACGCTCGAATGATTTTCTCTTAGAAACTGTGGCATATACAGATCGATGTAACTATTATCTTGCCGAGAATTCGATGCACGTGGGTTTGAAGCTCGATATCTCTGCTGAAAAAATCATAGAACTTCGCATCATACAGTTTCTGAACGCGTCGAATATTCTACGTCTAGCTATCACAGGCATAACTGCTGCTAAATTTGCGCAGCAGAATATGGCTAGTTGTGTTGGAAAACGTAGGTTTTGCCGACTTTTGCACGGCGCTCAATTTCACCTCACCCCAGTTCCGTCGGGAATGCCGATAAAATTTTCAAATATTTCACACCCAATCCTCAGGATCTTGCAAATACAACGCTATGTGAAAAATTGCAATATGTTCGAAATTATGGCAGGTACGAACAATAATCGGACACATCGTGAAACCCTCGTCACTCGTGCACCGATTTTTCGACCCGTGTATTCATAGATATTTTTCCCATAACAGGGGTTTGGAATGGATACTTCGTAGCGGCAGTGATGACGGGCTCCAAGATCTTCCTACTTCGAGGCTTAGGGAAAAACGTATCTGTGATCTTCATTCTTCGTTGGATGCTTTTAAAAACTCTTCTCGAAAAAAAGTTAAATAGAAATGCGCTTCCTTTGATGGCAGATTCAACTAGAGAAATTGAGAATAGGTTTGACGAATTAATTAATGCGACAGATTTGCCACTAAATTCTTCCGACAATCAAGGAACTTCGGATGCGACATCTTCCAAGACAATACTCGACACCGACGCCACTAGAGACGTAACAATGATTACGGACGAAACTGCCACAGCAACGACGGCGACAGGATGGACAAGCAAAGAACGTAATTTGAATTCTCGTAGCAGACTTACAATTAGCAATCAGAACGAAAGACGGATTCGTAATTTGAAATTGAAACTTAGGCGTAGCACTAATTCCCAAAGGAGGATGAATAGAAGAAATGTTGCATTTCCTACAGGTTTAGAAGGCGCTCCTCTAACTTTTGTAAAATGTCAGCTTCGTGTAGGGAAAAAAGTTAGTAAGTGGTCGGAAGAAGAGAAAGAGTTAGGTCTAGCGTTGTTCTATAGGTCTCCAAAATCGTACAAAGCTATGTTAAGAATGGGTTTCAAATTGCCGAGTGTTCGTAGAATTAGGTACTGGGTTAACACTTTGGATCTCAAGCCAGGGATTTCGAGTGAGCTGTTTAGTAAACTAGCAAGTGCAGTAGCGACGATGCATACGCGGGAAAAACAATGCGTTCTAATGTTTGATGAGATGACGATAAAGAAGTGGTTGAATGATAATAGGAAATTTGATTGCATAGAAGGTTTTGAGGATCTCGGAGAGTTAGGTAGACGTGATAAATTAGCTTTACACGCGTTAGTATTCATGGTTAGACGTTTGACATATAGTCGGAAAATGCCGGTAGCTCATTATTTATCAGCAGGTCTAGTAACCGCGGCGAAATTACTTCAACTGTTTAAAAGCATGATAGATTCTTTGAGTAAGTTGGGGTTACAAGTTAGAGGTTTCGCTTGCGATCAGGGTGGGCCGGATCAAAAATTATTTCGTATGTTAGGAATCAATGAGGAAAATCCTCTTATTGTTGTGTGTGTGTGAGTGTGTGTGTGTGTGTGTGTGTGTGTGTGTGGGGGGGGGGGGGAGGGAATACATGGGCTTTTCGATTTTCCGCATTTGATAAAATTTTTGCGTAACAATTTATTAAAACATGATTTCGTGATAGGAGAAGACGTAATTACTTGGAGGGCATTAAAATATTTGTATGAGATAGATTCTAGAGGGGTAGCTCGGTCGGTGCCTAAGCTTTCGCCTCGACATGTAAATCCAGGTCCTTTCGATAAAATGAATGTTAAACTCGCGACTCAGGTATTCAGTCATTCGGTTCACGCGCAGGGCTTTTGACATGAGCTTCCATGACTGTGTAGGCCAGTAAGACACAGGACGAATTAATTGATTGAGGTAACTTTATTGGACAGATTAACAGTATATTCGACGCGATGAATAGTCAATTTTTATTTGACGAAAACCCGAATCGCAGACCATTGAATACGGACAATACGCGATCTACCGAAATTTCACGAGACACCTTATACTGGCTCCCTCGGCTGCAAATCCATAATCCCACCGCAGGAAATCCGTCAACTTTCCAAAATTTGATAGTGAGTATCACGTCAGTTTTAAAATTATGGGAGGACTTGCAATCCGAGGGTTTGAAGTACCTACTGACATCACGACTTCAACAGGACCCGGTGGAGAATTTATTTTCCATCGCAAGACAACACGTTTCCCACGGCACGAATCCCACTGCGACACAATTCCGACAAAATTTGCAGCAAACTATTAGTAACCGACTATTGATCCCACCGAAAACAGCAAATTGCGAAAACGACAATGACACGATTTTACCACTTCCGACAGAGGCCGAAACTGAGCGACAGAACACCGAGAATATGAACGAAAATCAAACGGACGAACTCGACGACGTGCAGAGAAATAGTTTGGGTACAGGAGAAGAGGAGAGAGATGATTCTTTTCAGGTAGAGGTGGGTAATAATAACCAAGTTAGTTTAGAGGATAACGCGATCTATTATTTTTCAGGTTTTTCCGTGAAAAAAACGCTCCCGAAATTTAATTGCAGTAGATGTAGGGAAATACTTCTCGATAGTCGTATAAGTGATGGCATATCAAGTGAGCCGGTTCTTAAATTTTTCAAGGCGTTTCCAAAGCAAAATCGGGCTCCCATAGGTAATCTCGTTGCAGCTTCTGAAAAATATTGGCAGGTCGTGTCAGTTCATTTGCGGCTTTTTCAAAAATATTATTCGGAAATAGGTCACGTATACAATGTCGTTGAGTTGTTAGTTAAAAGAATTACGAGTCAGGATAAGAATTGGTTAAGGGATAGTTGTCGCAATCATAGGATTTTTTTGCTCCGCAGTCTGTTAATTTCTCGACTAGTTAGAGGGTTACAGTGGTATTCGAATCAAGCTCGCGAGGCTGGGAAACGTAGTGCTGCAGAAAGTTTGGGTTGTGATTCATCTATAAAGAAATTTAGCGGTAATTGAATTCATTCCATTTTTTCGATTAGAAATCGTGAGAGGCGAGGGGACTCACGTGAAACAAGCACCCCGACATCATCCTTTTCTTAAATCATTCTCATTACATTATCATCAATGAATATGGTAGTACGCCTACTGGGGATCCCGCCATGTGAAATAATGGTAAACGAATTTGCCGCAGTACCTCATGGGTGATTCGGAAAACCGCGTGTCGTGCGAATCATTGCAATCTGCATCGTTATCGCAATTCATCACTGCGGGGAATTTTTGATAATTCCAGCTGCAATATTATGGAGCGGAAATTCTGAATTCTCCAGTTTTTGGCGAATAAACAATTAAAATGTTAATATTTTTTGCGTGTTTTCATTTTACGATGAAAAACTTGAAGATTTTCCGCGTAAAATGAGACAAGAAATTTTGTTGCAGGATCAATAATAACCGAGTTATCGATTTTTCAATCGATCCGCATGCCAATGTTGAACGCGGGCCGCCGCGCCGCGCCGGAGTAGAATCATCTTACATTAGATTTTTCCAAGCAGTTAGCAGTGACGAATTTAAAGCACCGTCGTCGGTGAAAAGGTTGGATGTATTGTATGGCGTTTACGCGTAATTGTTGCATGTGTTGTTAAGCGATCGTGGCGCTCCATGTAGCGGGCGGCCAACTGAGCACGCCGGTGGCACACCAAGCGGTTGGGAGAGAAGCTCGGCTCATCGGTGAGCCGGTCGCATTTCTGGGTCTCATATACACGACGGTCTCTCATGTGTGCGTAAAATGGAGCAAAATTTGTGGGCGCCATCTCCGAGTAGGGAGGCGAAGTTCTTGTATATAAGGAAAAGACATAAGCATACCCCACCACGCCGTCCGCACCTCTATACGCTTCTACACTCAACGTGTCTATATTACACTGGATGGCGCATGCTGTGGATAAAGTGTGTTATGATTTAAAGGCTTGGCTTGAATTGATCAATTTATAAATTATATGGAACATTTACAAATTGATACGACAGTTCGTGGAAGAAAGAGAAAAACCATAGCAGGTGAAGTTCAGGACAACAAAAAAAATATGCAAATGAATTACTGTAACAATTTTTTCATCGATAATACTGTACGTTAACCAGTTACCAAATTTTCAGCCACAAGAGTCGGTTTCCTTGGGTTTATTGTTTCTTTGAAGAATCTTTACAGCTTGAGCACTACGTTAATTGAAGATAATATTGTTCAATATATTTTATCATATAAACTATCTCAGGATCATGTCGAGATGTTTTTTACTCTGATAAGGCGTATGAATGGGTTATGCAATAATCCAACTACGGTGCAGTTTCTATCTGCTTATAGAAAATTACTTCTGAACAAAATGAATGTGTGGATATCCATCTCTGCGAACTGTACGCCCCAAGACGAAACAATGCTTATTTGTGATGAAGACACTACTCTCGATATAAATAAACCAATCGATAATTCCGAAGTAGAAAACAGGGTAAAAAAAACAGTAAAAAGAAGCAATTAGGTCCTTCACAAAGATCAATAGTTGAATGTTTCCCAATTACCAATCTTTTGCATAATGACTACACAACGTTCGAGCATGATTATGCCAAAGAATAGGGTTGGTGTTCATCAGAATATGCTGATGAAGAAGTCAAACACGTGAGCGGTTTTATAGTATTTTCATTGAAGAAAAAAATTCATTGCCAGCAGTGTCTTACTTTAATCGAAGGAGGGAAAAGTCATAGTGCCAATTCAAAATTAACTCAATTAAAGAATCGCGGTGGATTGAATTTTGGATCTGCAGATGTTTATTTCATATGTATGCAGGACAGAAAAAATCTTACGCAGAAATAAACATTCGATTTTCACCAAAAATATCATGGATAAAGTTGTGACAGAAACTTTGAAAATACTACCAAGTGCGATATTGGATGATGGTCAACATTCTTTGGAACAAGACCCCCTTTGCGACCACCGGCATAAATTAATATATTTTTCAATATAATCAAGTGCTTTGCAAATCTTCAATTGCTCCGAAAAAAATTGATCAGCTTGTTCAGAATAGTATTTGAAACTAGAATCTCCATGAAAATTCATAATCGGAGGTGGGTTTGCGGAAAAATATTTTTTTTTTTCGAATTCGCGGCATGATTTCCGATGATATTATACCCGACCGCCTCGACGGAAGAAGAAATATTGATGTGTGAACTCATTTTTCAATTGCTCCGAAAAAAAATTGATCAGCTTGTTCGAAATAGTATTCTAAACTATAATCTTCATGAAAATTTATAATCAGAGGTGGGTCTCTGGAAAAATATTTTTTTTGTGAATTTGCGGCATGATTTCCGATGATATTATACCCTACCGCCTCGACGGAAGAAGAAATATTGATTTTTGACCTCATTTTTCAATTGCTCCGAAAAAAAATTGATCAGCTTGTTCGAAATAGTATTCCAAACTAGAATCTCTATGAAAATTTATAATCGGAGGTGGGTCTCTGGAACAATATTTTTTTTTTTAATTTGCGGCATGATTTCCGATGATATTATACCCTACCGCCTCGACGGAAGAAGAAATATTGATTTTTGAACTCATTTTTCAATTGCTCCGAAAAAAAATTGATCAGCTTGTTGGGAATAGTGTTTCAAACTAGAATCTTGATGGAAATTTGTAATCGGAGGAGGGTCTCTGGAAAAATATTTTTTTTTTCGAATTTGCGGCATGATTTTCGATGATATTATACCCTACCGCCTCGACGGAAGAAGGAATATTGAGTTTGAACTCATTTTTCAATTTCTCCGAAAAAAATTGATCAGCTTTTTCGAAATAGTATTTGAAACTAGAATCTCCATGGAAATTCATAATCGGAGGTGGGTCTTCGGAAAAATATTTTTTTTTTCGAATTTGCGGCATGATTTCCGATGATATTATACCCTACCGCCTCGACGGAAGAAGGAATATTCATTTTTGAACTTATTTTTCAATTGCTCCGAAAAAAAATTAATCAGCTTGTTTGGAATAGTATTTCAAACTAGAATCTTCATGAAAATTTATAATCGGAGGTGGGTCTCTGGAAAAATATTTTTTGTTACGAATTTGCGGCATGATTTCCGATGATATTATACCCTACCGCCTCGACGGAAGAAGAAATATTCATTTGTGAACTCATTTTTCAATTGCTCCGAAATAAAATTCATCAGCTTGTTCGAAATAGTATTCTAAACTAGAATCTCCATGAAAATTGATGATCGGAGGTGGGTCGCTGGAAAAATAATTTTTTTTTTCAATATGCGGCATGATTTTCGATGATATTATACCCTACCACCTTGACGGAAGAAGAAATATTGATTTTTGAACTCATTTGTCAATTGCTCCAGAAAAAAATTGATCAGCTTGTTCGAAATAGTATTCTAAACTAGAATCTCTATGAAAATTTATAATCGGAGGTGGGTCTCTGGAAAAAGATTTTTTCTTTTTAATTTGCGGCATGATTTCCGATGATATTATACCCTACCGCCTCGACGGAAGGGGAAATATTGATTTTTGAACTCATTTTTCAATTGCTCCGAAAAAAAATTGATCAGCTTGTTCGGAATAGTATTCGAAACTAGAATCTCCATGGAAATTCATAATCGGAGGTGGGTCTTCGGAAAAATATTTTTTTTTTCGAATTTGCGGCATGATTTCCGATGATATTATACCCTACCGCCTCGACGGAAGAAGAAATACTGATTTTTGGACTCATTTTTCAATTGCTCCGGGAAAAAATTGATCAGCTTGTTCAGAATAGTATTTCAAACTAGAATCTCCATGAAAATTCATAATCGGAGGTGGGTTTCCGGAAAAATATTTTTTTTTTTCGAATTCGCGGCATGATTTCCGATGATATTATACCCGACCGCCTCGACGGAAGAAGAAATATTGATGTGTGAACTCATTTTTCAATTGCTCCGAAAAAAAATTGATCAGCTTGTTCGAAATAGTATTCTAAACTATAATCTTCATGAAAATTTATAATCAGAGGTGGGTCTCTGGAAAAATATTTTTTTTGTGAATTTGCGGCATGATTTCCGATGATATTTTACCCTACCGCCGCGACGGAAGAAGAAATATTGATTGTTGAGCTCATTTTTCAATTGCTCCGAAAAAAAATTGATCAGCTTGTTCGAAATAGTATTCCAAACTAGAATCTCTATGAAAATTTATAATCGGAGGTGGGTCTCTGGAACAATATTTTTTTTCTTTAATTTGCGGCATGATTTCCGATGATATTATACCCTACCGCCTCGACGGAAGAAGAAATATTGATTTTTGAACTCATTTTTCGATTGCTCCGAAAAAAAATTGATCAGCTCGTTGGGAATAGTGTTTCAAACTAGAATCTTGATGGAAATTTATAATCGGAGGAGGGTCTCTGGAAAAATATTTTTTTTTTCGAATTTGCGGCATGATTTTCGATGATATTATACCCTACCGCCTCGACGGAAGAAGAAATATTGAGTTTGAACTCATTTTTCAATTGCTCCGAAAAAATTGATCAGCTTGTTCGAAATAGTATTTGAAACTAGAATCTCCATGGAAATTCATAATCGGAGGTGGGTCTTCGGAAAAATATTTTTTTTTTCGAATTTGCGGCATGATTTCCGATGATATTATACCCTACCGCCTCGACGGAAGAAGGAATATTCATTTTTGAACTTATTTTTCAATTGCTCCGAAAAAAAATTAATCAGCTTGTTTGAAATAGTATTTCAAACTAGAATCTTCATGAAAATTTATAATCGGAGGTGGGTCTCTGGAAAAATATTTTTTTTTTCGAATTCGCGGCATGATTTCCGATGATATTATACCCGACCGCCTCGACGGAAGAAGAAATATTGATGTGTGAACTCATTTTTCAATTGCTCCGAAAAAAAATTGATCAGCTTGTTCGAAATAGTATTCTAAACTATAATCTTCATGAAAATTTATAATCAGAGGTGGGTCTCTGGAAAAATATTTTTTTTGTGAATTTGCGGCATGATTTCCGATGATATTATACCCTACCGCCTCGACGGAAGAAGAAATATTGATTTTTGACCTCATTTTTCAATTGCTCCGAAAAAAAATTGATCAGCTTGTTCGAAATAGTATTCCAAACTAGAATCTCTATGAAAATTTATAATCGGAGGTGGGTCTCTGGAACAATATTTTTTTTTTTTAATTTGCGGCATGATTTCCGATGATATTATACCCTACCGCCTCGACGGAAGAAGAAATATTTATTTTTGAACTCATTTTTCAATTGCTCCGAAAAAAAATTGATCAGCTTGTTGGGAATAGTGTTTCAAACTAGAATCTTGATGGAAATTTGTAATCGGAGGAGGGTCTCTGGAAAAATATTTTTTTTTTCGAATTTGCGGCATGATTTTCGATGATATTATACCCTACCGCCTCGACGGAAGAAGAAATATTGAGTTTGAACTCATTTTTCAATTTCTCCGAAAAAAATTGACCAGCTTTTTCGAAATAGTATTTGAAACTAGAATCTCCATGGAAATTCATAATCGGAGGTGGGTCTTCGGAAAAATATTTTTTTTTTCGAATTTGCGGCATGATTTCCGATGATATTATACCCTACCGCCTCGACGGAAGGAGGAATATTCATTTTTGAACTTATTTTTCAATTGCTCCGAAAAAAAATTAATCAGCTTGTTTGGAATAGTATTTCAAACTAGAATCTTCATGAAAATTTATAATCGGAGGTGGGTCTCTGGAAAAATATTTTTTGTTACGAATTTGCGGCATGATTTCCGATGATATTATACCCTACCGCCTCGACGGAAGAAGAAATATTCATTTGTGAACTCATTTTTCAATTGCTCCGAAATAAAATTCATCAGCTTGTTCGAAATAGTATTCTAAACTAGAATCTCCATGAAAATTGATGATCGGAGGTGGGTCGCTGGAAAAATAATTTTTTTTTTCAATATGCGGCATGATTTTCGATGATATTATACCCTACCACCTTGACGGAAGAAGAAATATTGATTTTTGGACTCATTTTTCAATTGCTTCGGGAAAAATTGATCAGCTTGTTCAGAATAGTATTTCAAACTAGAATCTCCATGAAAATTCATAATCGGAGGTGGGTCTCTGGAAAAATATTTTTTTTTCGAATTTGCGGCATGATTTTCGATGATATTATACCCTACCGCCTCGACGGAAGAAGAAATATTGATTTTTGAACTCATTTGTCAATTGCTCCAGAAAAAAATTGATCAGCTTGTTCGAAATAGTATTCTAAACTAGAATCTCTATGAAAATTTATAATCGGAGGTGGGTCTCTGGAAAAAGATTTTTTCTTTTTAATTTGCGGCATGATTTCCGATGATATTATACCCTACCGCCTCGACGGAAGGGGAAATATTGATTTTTGAACTCATTTTTCAATTGCTCCGAAAAAAAATTGATCAGCTTGTTCGGAATAGTATTCGAAACTAGAATCTCCATGGAAATTCATAATCGGATGTGGGTCTTCGGAAAAATATTTTTTTTTTCGAATTTGCGGCATGATTTCCGATGATATTATACCCTACCGCCTCGACGGAAGAAGAAATACTGATTTTTGGACTCATTTTTCAATTGCTCCGGGAAAAAATTGATCAGCTTGTTCAGAATAGTATTTCAAACTAGAATCTCCATGAAAATTCATAATCGGAGGTGGGTTTCCGGAAAAATATTTTTTTTTTTCGAATTCGCGGCATGATTTCCGATGATATTATACCCGACCGCCTCGACGGAAGAAGAAATATTGATGTGTGAACTCATTTTTCAATTGCTCCGAAAAAAAATTGATCAGCTTGTTCGAAATAGTATTCTAAACTATAATCTTCATGAAAATTTATAATCAGAGGTGGGTCTCTGGAAAAATATTTTTTTTGTGAATTTGCGGCATGATTTCCGATGATATTTTACCCTACCGCCGCGACGGAAGAAGAAATATTGATTTTTGAGCTCATTTTTCAATTGCTCCGAAAAAAAATTGATCAGCTTGTTCGAAATAGTATTCCAAACTAGAATCTCTATGAAAATTTATAATCGGAGGTGGGTCTCTGGAACAATATTTTTTTCCTTTAATTTGCGGCATGATTTCCGATGATATTATACCCTACCGCCTCGACGGAAGAAGAAATATTGATTTTTGAACTCATTTTTCGATTGCTCCGAAAAAAAATTGATCAGCTCGTTGGGAATAGTGTTTCAAACTAGAATCTTGATGGAAATTTATAATCGGAGGAGGGTCTCTGGAAAAATATTTTTTTTTTCGAATTTGCGGCATGATTTTCGATGATATTATACCCTACCGCCTCGACGGAAGAAGAAATACTGATTTTTGGACTCATTTTTCAATTGCTCCGGGAAAAAATTGATCAGCTTGTTCAGAATAGTATTTCAAACTAGAATCTCCATGAAAATTCATAATCGGAGGTGGGTTTCCGGAAAAATATTTTTTTTTTTCGAATTCGCGGCATGATTTCCGATGATATTATACCCGACCGCCTCGACGGAAGAAGAAATATTGATGTGTGAACTCATTTTTCAATTGCTCCGAAAAAAAATTGATCAGCTTGTTCGAAATAGTATTCTAAACTATAATCTTCATGAAAATTTATAATCAGAGGTGGGTCTCTGGAAAAATATTTTTTTTGTGAATTTGCGGCATGATTTCCGATGATATTTTACCCTACCGCCGCGACGGAAGAAGAAATATTGATTTTTGAGCTCATTTTTCAATTGCTCCGAAAAAAAATTGATCAGCTTGTTCGAAATAGTATTCCAAACTAGAATCTCTATGAAAATTTATAATCGGAGGTGGGTCTCTGGAACAATATTTTTTTTCTTTAATTTGCGGCATGATTTCCGATGATATTATACCCTACCGCCTCGACGGAAGAAGAAATATTGATTTTTGAACTCATTTTTCGATTGCTCCGAAAAAAAATTGATCAGCTCGTTGGGAATAGTGTTTCAAACTAGAATCTTGATGGAAATTTATAATCGGAGGAGGGTCTCTGGAAAAATATTTTTTTTTTCGAATTTGCGGCATGATTTTCGATGATATTATACCCTACCGCCTCGACGGAAGAAGAAATATTGAGTTTGAACTCATTTTTCAATTGCTCCGAAAAAATTGATCAGCTTGTTCGAAATAGTATTTGAAACTAGAATCTCCATGGAAATTCATAATCGGAGGTGGGTCTTCGGAAAAATATTTTTTTTTTCGAATTTGCGGCATGATTTCCGATGATATTATACCCTACCGCCTCGACGGAAGAAGGAATATTCATTTTTGAACTTATTTTTCAATTGCTCCGAAAAAAAATTAATCAGCTTGTTTGAAATAGTATTTCAAACTAGAATCTTCATGAAAATTTATAATCGGAGGTGGGTCTCTGGAAAAATATTTTTTTTTTCGAATTCGCGGCATGATTTCCGATGATATTATACCCGACCGCCTCGACGGAAGAAGAAATATTGATGTGTGAACTCATTTTTCAATTGCTCCGAAAAAAAATTGATCAGCTTGTTCGAAATAGTATTCTAAACTATAATCTTCATGAAAATTTATAATCAGAGGTGGGTCTCTGGAAAAATATTTTTTTTGTGAATTTGCGGCATGATTTCCGATGATATTATACCCTACCGCCTCGACGGAAGAAGAAATATTGATTTTTGACCTCATTTTTCAATTGCTCCGAAAAAAAATTGATCAGCTTGTTCGAAATAGTATTCCAAACTAGAATCTCTATGAAAATTTATAATCGGAGGTGGGTCTCTGGAACAATATTTTTTTTTTTTAATTTGCGGCATGATTTCCGATGATATTATACCCTACCGCCTCGACGGAAGAAGAAATATTTATTTTTGAACTCATTTTTCAATTGCTCCGAAAAAAAATTGATCAGCTTGTTGGGAATAGTGTTTCAAACTAGAATCTTGATGGAAATTTGTAATCGGAGGAGGGTCTCTGGAAAAATATTTTTTTTTTCGAATTTGCGGCATGATTTTCGATGATATTATACCCTACCGCCTCGACGGAAGAAGAAATATTGAGTTTGAACTCATTTTTCAATTTCTCCGAAAAAAATTGACCAGCTTTTTCGAAATAGTATTTGAAACTAGAATCTCCATGGAAATTCATAATCGGAGGTGGGTCTTCGGAAAAATATTTTTTTTTTCGAATTTGCGGCATGATTTCCGATGATATTATACCCTACCGCCTCGACGGAAGGAGGAATATTCATTTTTGAACTTATTTTTCAATTGCTCCGAAAAAAAATTAATCAGCTTGTTTGGAATAGTATTTCAAACTAGAATCTTCATGAAAATTTATAATCGGAGGTGGGTCTCTGGAAAAATATTTTTTGTTACGAATTTGCGGCATGATTTCCGATGATATTATACCCTACCGCCTCGACGGAAGAAGAAATATTCATTTGTGAACTCATTTTTCAATTGCTCCGAAATAAAATTCATCAGCTTGTTCGAAATAGTATTCTAAACTAGAATCTCCATGAAAATTGATGATCGGAGGTGGGTCGCTGGAAAAATAATTTTTTTTTTCAATATGCGGCATGATTTTCGATGATATTATACCCTACCACCTTGACGGAAGAAGAAATATTGATTTTTGGACTCATTTTTCAATTGCTCCGGGAAAAATTGATCAGCTTGTTCAGAATAGTATTTCAAACTAGAATCTCCATGAAAATTCATAATCGGAGGTGGGTCTCTGGAAAAATATTTTTTTTTCGAATTTGCGGCATGATTTTCGATGATATTATACCCTACCGCCTCGACGGAAGAAGAAATATTGATTTTTGAACTCATTTGTCAATTGCTCCAGAAAAAAATTGATCAGCTTGTTCGAAATAGTATTCTAAACTAGAATCTCTATGAAAATTTATAATCGGAGGTGGGTCTCTGGAAAAAGATTTTTTCTTTTTAATTTGCGGCATGATTTCCGATGATATTATACCCTACCGCCTCGACGGAAGGGGAAATATTGATTTTTGAACTCATTTTTCAATTGCTCCGAAAAAAAATTGATCAGCTTGTTCGGAATAGTATTCGAAACTAGAATCTCCATGGAAATTCATAATCGGATGTGGGTCTTCGGAAAAATATTTTTTTTTTCGAATTTGCGGCATGATTTCCGATGATATTATACCCTACCGCCTCGACGGAAGAAGAAATACTGATTTTTGGACTCATTTTTCAATTGCTCCGGGAAAAAATTGATCAGCTTGTTCAGAATAGTATTTCAAACTAGAATCTCCATGAAAATCCATAATCGGAGGTGGGTTTCCGGAAAAATATTTTTTTTTTTCGAATTCGCGGCATGATTTCCGATGATATTATACCCGACCGCCTCGACGGAAGGAGAAATATTGATGTGTGAACTCATTTTTCAATTGCTCCGAAAAAAAATTGATCAGCTTGTTCGAAATAGTATTCTAAACTATAATCTTCATGAAAATTTATAATCAGAGGTGGGTCTCTGGAAAAATATTTTTTTTGTGAATTTGCGGCATGATTTCCGATGATATTATACCCTACCGCCTCGACGGAAGAAAAAATATCGATTTTTGAGCTCATTTTTCAATTGCTCCGAAAAAAAATTGATCAGCTTGTTCGAAATAGTATTCCAAACTAGAATCTCTATGAAAATTTATAATCGGAGGTGGGTCTCTGGAACAATATTTTTTTTTTTTAATTTGCGGCATGATTTCCGATGATATTATACCCTACCGCCTCGACGGAAGAAGAAATATTGAGTTTGAACTCATTTTTCAATTGCTCCGAAAAAATTGATCAGCTTGTTCGAAATAGTATTTGAAACTAGAATCTCCATGGAAATTCATAATCGGAGGTGGGTCTTCGGAAAAATATTTTTTTTTTCGAATTTGCGGCATGATTTCCGATGATATTATACCCTACCGCCTCGACGGAAGAAGGAATATCCATTTTTGAACTTATTTTTCAATTGCTCCGAAAAAAATTAATCAGCTTGTTTGAAATAGTATTTCAAACTAGAATCTTCATGAAAATTTATAATCGGAGGTGGGTCTCTGGAAAAATATTTTTTGTTACGAATTTGCGGCATGATTTCCGATGATATTATACCCTACCGCCTCGACGGAAGAAGAAATATTGATTTTTGAACTCATTTGTCAATTGCTCCAGAAAAAAATTGATCAGCTTGTTCGAAATAGTATTCTAAACTAGAATCTCTATGAAAATTTATAATCGGAGGTGGGTCTCTGGAAAAAGATTTTTTCTTTTTAATTTGCGGCATGATTTCCGATGATATTATACCCTACCGCCTCGACGGAAGGGGAAATATTGATTTTTGAACTCATTTTTCAATTGCTCCGAAAAAAAAATTGATCAGCTTGTTCGGAATAGTATTCGAAACTAGAATCTCCATGGAAATTCATAATCGGAGGTGGGTCTTCGGAAAATTATTTTTTTTTTCGAATTTGCGGCATGATTTCCGATGATATTATACCCTACCGACTCGACGGAAGAGGAAATATTGATTTTTGAACTTATTTTTCAATTGCTCCGAAAAAAAATTATTCAGCTTGTTTGGAATAGTATTCCAAACTAGAATCTTCATGAAAATTTATAATCGGAGGTGGGTCTCTGGAAAAATATTTTTTGTTACGAATTCGCGGCATGATTTCCGATGATATTATACCCTACCGCCTCGACGGAAGAAGAAATATTGATTTTTGAACTCATTTGTCAATTGCTCCGAAAAAAAATTGATCAGCTTGTTCGAAATAGTATTCTAAACTATAATCTTCATGAAAATTGATGATCGGAGGTGGGTCGCTGGAAAAATAATTTTTTTTTTCAATTTGCGGCAGGATTTCCGATGATATTATACCCTACCACCTCGACGGAAGAAGAAATATTGATTTTTGGACTCATTTTTCAATTGCTCCGGGGAAAAATTGATCAGCTTGTTCAGAATAGTATTTCAAACTAGAATCTCCATGAAAATTCATAATCGGAGGTGGGCTTCCGGAAAAATATTTTTTTTTTTCGAATTTGCGGCATGATTCCCGATGATATTATACCCTACCGCCTCGACGGAAGAGGAAATATTGATTTTTGGACTCATTTTCCAATTGCTCCGAAAAAAAATTGATCAGCTTGTTTGGAATAGTATTTCAAAGTAGAATCTTCATGGAAATTTATAATCGGAGGTGGGTCTCTGGCAAAATATTTTTTTCTTCGAATTTGCGGCATGATTCCCGATGATATTATACCCTACCGCCTCGACGGAAGAGGAAATATTGATTTTTGGACTCATTTTTCGATTGCTCCGAAAAAAAATTGATCAGCTTGTTTGGAATAGTATTTCAAACTAGAATCTTCATGGAAATTTATAATCGGAGGTGGGTCTCTGGCAAAATATTTTTTTTTTCGAATTTGCGGCATGATTTTCGATGATATTATACCCTACCGCCTCGACGGAAGAAGAAATATTGATTATTGAACTCATTTGTCAATTGCTCCGAAAAAAATTGGTCAGCTTGTTCGAAATAGTATTCTAAACTAGAATCTCTATGAAAATTTATAATCATAGGTGGGTCTTTGAAAAAATATTTTTTTTTTTAATTTGCGGCATGATTTCCGATGATATTATACCCTACCGCCTCGACGGAAGAAGAAATATTGATTTTTGAACTCATTTGTCAATTGCTCCGAAAAAAAATTGATCAGCTTGTTCGAAATAGTATTCGAAACTAGAATCTCCATGAAAATTCATAATCGGAGGTGGGTCTTGGGGAAAATATTTTTTTTTTCGAATTCGCGGCATGATTTCCGATGATATTATACCCTACCGCCTCGACGGAAGAAGAAATATTGATTTTTGAACTCACTTGTCAATTGCTCCAGAAAAAAATTGATCAGCTTGTTCGAAATAGTATTCTAAACTAGAATCTCTATGAAAATTTATAATCGGAGGTGGGTCTCTGGAAATATATTTTTTCTTTTTAATTTGCGGCATGATTTCCGATGATATTATACCCTACCGCCTCGACGGAAGAGGAAATATTGATTTTTGGACTCATTTTTCAATTGCTCCGAAAAAAAATTGATCAGCTTGTTTGGAATAGTATTTCAAACTAGAATCTTCATGGAAATTTATAATCGGAGGTGGGTCTCTGGCAAAATATTTTTTTTTCGAATTTGCGGCATGATTTTCGATGATATTATACCCTACCGCCTCGACGGTAGAAGAAATATTGATTTTTGAACTCATTTGTCAATTGCTCAGAAAAAAATTGATCAGCTTGTTCGAAATAGTATTCTAAACTAGAATCTCCATGGAAATTCATAATCGGAGGTGGGTCTTCGGAAAAATATTTTTTTTTTCGAATTTGCGGCACGATTTCCGATGATATTATACCCTACCGCCTCGACGGAAGAGGAAATATTGATTTTTGAACTTATTTTTCAATTGCTCCGAAAAAAAAATGATCAGCTTGTTCGAAATAGTATTCTAAACTAGAATCTCCATGGAAATTCATAATCGGAGGTGGGTCTTCGGAAAAATATTTTTTTTTTCGAATTTGCGGCATGATTTCCGATGATATTATACCCTACCGCCTCGACGGAAGAGGAAATATTGATTTTTGAACTTATTTTCCAATTGCTCCGAAAAAAAATTAATCAGCTTGTTTGGAATAGTATTTCAAACTAGAATCTTTATGAAAATTTATAATCGGAGGTGGGTCTCTGGAAAAATATTTTTTGTTACGAATTTGCGGCATGATTTCCGATGATATTATACCCTACCGCCTCGACGGAAGAAGAAATATTCATTTTTGGACTCATTTTTCAATTGCTCCGGGAGAAAATTGATCAGCTTGTTCAGAATAGTATTTCAAACTAGAATCTCCATGAAAAATCATAATCGGAGGTGGGCTTCCGGAAAAATATTTTTTGTTTTCGAATTTGCGGCATGATTCCCGATGTTATTATACCCTACCGCCTCGACGGTAGAAGAAATATTGATTTTTGAACTCATTTGTCAATTGCTCAGAAAAAAATTGATCAGCTTGTTCGAAATAGTATTCTAAACTAGAATCTCCATGGAAATTCATAATCGGAGGTGGGTCTTCGGAAAAATATTTTTTTTTTCGAATTTGCGGCACGATTTCCGATGATATTATACCCTACCGCCTCGACGGAAGAGGAAATATTGATTTTTGAACTTATTTTTCAATTGCTCCGAAAAAAAAATGATCAGCTTGTTCGAAATAGTATTCTAAACTAGAATCTCCATGGAAATTCATAATCGGAGGTGGGTCTTCGGAAAAATATTTTTTTTTTCGAATTTGCGGCATGATTTCCGATGATATTATACCCTACCGCCTCGACGGAAGAGGAAATATTGATTTTTGAACTTATTTTCCAATTGCTCCGAAAAAAAATTAATCAGCTTGTTTGGAATAGTATTTCAAACTAGAATCTTTATGAAAATTTATAATCGGAGGTGGGTCTCTGGAAAAATATTTTTTGTTACGAATTTGCGGCATGATTTCCGATGATATTATACCCTACCGCCTCGACGGAAGAAGAAATATTCATTTTTGGACTCATTTTTCAATTGCTCCGGGAGAAAATTGATCAGCTTGTTCAGAATAGTATTTCAAACTAGAATCTCCATGAAAAATCATAATCGGAGGTGGGCTTCCGGAAAAATATTTTTTGTTTTCGAATTTGCGGCATGATTCCCGATGTTATTAAACCCTACCGCCTCGACGGAAGAGGAAATATTGATTTTTGGACTCATTTTTCAATTGCTCCGAAAGAAAATTGATCAGCTTGTTCGGAATAGTATTCGAAACTAGAATCTCCATGGAAATTCATAATCGGAGGTGGGTCTTCGGAAAAATATTTTCTTTTTCGAATTTGCGGCATGATTTCCGATGATATTATACCCTACCGCCTCGACGGAAGAAGAAATACTGATTTGTGTACTCATTTTTCAATTGCTCCGGGGAAAAATTAATCAGCTTGTTCAGAATAGTATTTCAAACTAGAATCTCCATGAAAATTCATAATCCGAGGTGGGTTTCCGGAAAAATATTTTTTTTTTTCGAATTCGCGGCATGATTTCCGATGATATTATACCCGACCGCCTCGACGGAAGAAGAAATATTGATGTGTGAACTCATTTTTCAATTGCTCCGAAAAAAAATTGATCAGCTTGTTCGAAATAGTATTCTAAACTATAATCTTCATGAAAATTTATAATCAGAGGTGGGTCTCTGGAAAAATATTTTTTTTGTGACTTTGCGGCATGATTTCCGATGATATTATACCCTACCGCCTCGACGGAAGAAGAAATATTGATTTTTGAGCTCATTTTTCAATTGCTCCGAAAAAAAATTGATCAGCTTGTTCGAAATAGTATTCCAAACTAGAATCTCTATGAAAATTTATAATCGGAGGTGGGTCTCTGGAACAATATTTTTTTTTTTTAATTTGCGGCATGATTTCCGATGATATTATACCCTACCGCCTCGACGGAAGAAGAAATATTGATTTTTGAACTCATTTTTCAATTGCTCCGAAAAAAAATTGATCAGCTTGTTGGGAATAGTGTTTCAAACTAGAATCTTGATGGAAATTTATAATCGGAGGAGGGTCTCTGGAAAAATATTTTTTTTTTCGAATGTGCGGCATGATTTTCGATGATATTATACCCTACCGCCTCGACGGAAGGAGAAATATTGAGTTTGAACTCATTTTTCAATTGCTCCGAAGAAATTGATCAGCTTGTTTGGAATAGTATTTCAAACTAGAATCTTCATGAAAATTTATAATCGGAGGTGGGTCTCTGGAAAAATATTTTTTGATACGAATTTGCGGCATGATTTCCGATGATATTATACCCTACCGCCTCGACGGAAGAAGAAATATTCATTTTTGACCTCATTTTTCAATTGCTCCGAAATAAAATTCATCAGCTTGTTCGAAATAGTATTCTAAACTAGAATCTCCATGAAAATTGATGATCGGAGGTGGGTCGCTGGAAAAATAATTTTTTTTTTCAATATGCGGCATGATTTTCGATGATATTATACCCTACCACCTTGACGGAAGAAGAAATATTGATTTTTGGACTCATTTTTCAATTGCTCCGGGAAAAATTGATCAGCTTGTTCAGAATAGTATTTCAAACTAGAATCTCCATGAAAATTCATAATCGGAGGTGGGTCTCTGGAAAAATATTTTTGTTTCGAATTTGCGGCATGATTTTCGATGATATTATACCCTACCGCCTCGACGGAAGAAGAAATATTGATTTTTGAACTCATTTGTCAATTGCTCCAGAAAAAAATTGATCAGCTTGTTCGAAATAGTATTCTAAACTAGAATCTCTATGAAAATTTATAATCGGAGGTGGGTCTCTGGAAAAAGATTTTTTCTTTTTAATTTGCGGCATGATTTCCGATGATATTATACCCTACCGCCTCGACGGAAGGGGAAATATTGAGTTTTGAACTCATTTTTCAATTGCTCCGAAAGAAAATTGATCAGCTTGTTCGGAATAGTATTCGAAACTAGAATCTCCATGGAAATTCATAATCGGAGGTGGGTCTTCGGAAAAATATTTTCTTTTTCGAATTTGCGGCATGATTTCCGATGATATTATACCCTACCGCCTCGACGGAAGAAGAAATACTGATTTGTGTACTCATTTTTCAATTGCTCCGGGGAAAAATTAATCAGCTTGTTCAGAATAGTATTTCAAACTAGAATCTCCATGAAAATTCATAATCCGAGGTGGGTTTCCGGAAAAATATTTTTTTTTTTCGAATTCGCGGCATGATTTCCGATGATATTATACCCGACCGCCTCGACGGAAGAAGAAATATTGATGTGTGAACTCATTTTTCAATTGCTCCGAAAAAAAATTGATCAGCTTGTTCGAAATAGTATTCTAAACTATAATCTTCATGAAAATTTATAATCAGAGGTGGGTCTCTGGAACAATATTTTTTTTGTGACTTTGCGGCATGATTTCCGATGATATTATACCCTACCGCCTCGACGGAAGAGGAAATATTGATTTTTGAACTTATTTTTCAATTGCTCCGAAAAAAAATTAATCAGCTTGTTTGGAATAGTATTCCAAACTAGAATCTTCATGGAAATTTATAATCGGAGGTGGGTCTCTGGCAAAATATTTTTTTCTTCGAATTTGCGGCATGATTCCCGATGATATTATACCCTACCGCCTCGACGGAAGAGGAAATATTGATTTTTGGACCCATTTTTCAATTGCTCCGAAAAAAAATTGATCAGCTTGTTTGGAATAGTATTTCAAACTAGAATCTTCATGGAAATTTATAATCGGAGGTGGGTCTCTGGCAAAATATTTTTTTTTTTTAATTTGCGGCATGATTTCCGATGATATTATACCCTACCGCCTCGACGGAAGAAGAAATATTGATTTTTGAACTCATTTGTCAATTGCTTCGAAAAAAAATTGATCAGCTTGTTCGAAATAGTATTCGAAACTAGAATCTCCATGAAAATTCATAATCGGAGGTGGGTCTTGGGGAAAATATTTTTTTTTTCGAATTCGCGGCATGATTTCCGATGATATTATACCCTACCGCCTCGACGGAAGAGGAAATATTGATTTTTTGATTTATTTTTCAATTGCTCCGAAAAAAAATTAATCAGCTTGTTTGGAATAGTATTCTAAACTAGAATCTCCATGAAAATTTATAATCGGAGGTGGGTCTTCGGAAAAATATTTTTTTTTTCGAATTTGCGGCATGATTTCCGATTATATTATACCCTACCGCCTCGACGGAAGAAGAAATATTGATTTTTGAACTCACTTGTCAATTGCTCCAGAAAAAAATTGATCAGCTTGTTCGAAATAGTATTCTGAACTAGAATCTCTATGAAAATTTATAATCGGAGGTGGGTCTCTGGAAATATATTTTTTCTTTTTAATTCGCGGCATGATTTCCGATGATATTATACCCTACCGCCTCGACGGAAGAAGAAATATTGATTTTTGGACTCATTTTTCAATTGCTCCGGGAAAAAATTGATCAGCTTGTTCAGAATAGTATTTCAAACTAGAATCTCCATGAAAATTCATAATCGGAGGTGGGTTTCCGGAAAAATATTTTTTTTTTTCGAATGTGCGGCATGATTCCCGATGATATTGTACCCTACCGCCTCGACGGAAGAGGAAATATTGATTTTTGGACTCATTTTTCAATTGCTCCGAAAAAAAATTGATCAGCTTGTTTGGAATAGTATTTCAAACTAGAATCTTCATGGAAATTTATAATCGGAGGTGGGTCTCTGGCAAAATATTTCTTTTTCGAATTTGCGGCATGATTTTCGATGATATTATACCCTACCGCCTCGACGGAAGAAGAAATATTGATTTTTGAACTCATTTGTCAATTGCTCAGAAAAAAATTGATCAGCTTGTTCGAAATAGTATTCTAAACTAGAATCTCTATGAAAATTTATAATCGGAGGTGGGTCTTTGGAAAAATATTTTTTTTTTTAATTTGCGGCATGATTTCCGATGATATTATACCCTACCGCCTCGACGGAAGAAGAAATATTGATTTTTGGACTCATTTGTCAATTGCTCCGAAAAAAAATTGATCAGCTTGTTCGAAATAGTATTCTAAACTAGAATCTCCATGAAAATTCATAATCGGAGGTGGGTCTTCGGAAAAATATTTTTTTTTTTGAATTCGCGGCATGATTTCCGATGATATTATACCCTACCGCCTCGACGGAAGAGGAAATATTGATTTTTTGACTTATTTTTCAATTGCTCCGAAAACAAATTAATCAGCTTGTTTGGAATAGTATTCTAAACTAGAATCTCCATGAAAATTCATAATCGGAGGTGGGTCTTCGGAAAAATATTTTTTTTTTTGAATTTGCGGCATGATTTCCGATGATAATATACCCTACCGCCTCGACGGAAGAGGAAATATTAAATTTTGCACTTATTTTTCAATTGCTCTGAAAAAAAATTAATCAGCTTGTTTGGAATAGTATTTCAAACTAGAATCTTCATGAAAATTTATAATCGGAGGTGGGTCTCTGGAAAAATATTTTTTGTTTCGAATTTGCGGCATGATTTCCGATGATATTATACCCTACCGCCTCGACGGAAGAAGAAATATTGATTTTTGAACTCACTTGTCAATTGCTCCAGAAAAAAATTGATAAGCTTGTTCGAAATAGTATTCTAAACTAGAATCTCTATGAAAATTTATAATCGGAGGTGGGTCTCTGGAAATATATTTTTTCTTTTTAATTCGCGGCATGATTTCCGATGATATTATACCCTACCGCCTCGACGGAAGAAGAAATATTGATTTTTGGACTCATTTTTCAATTGCTCCGGGAAAAAATTGATCAGCTTGTTCAGAATAGTATTTCAAACTAGAATCTCCATGAAAATTCATAATCGGAGGTGGGTTTCCGGTAAAATATTTTTTTTTTTCGAATGTGCGGCATGATTCCCGATGATATTGTACCCTACCGCCTCGACGGAAGAGGAAATATTGATTTTTGGACTCATTTTTCAATTGCTCCGAAAAAAAATTGATCAGCTTGTTTGGAATAGTATTTCAAACTAGAATCTTCATGGAAATTTATAATCGGAGGTGGGTCTCTGGCAAAATATTTCTTTTTCGAATTTGTGGCATGATTTTCGATGATATTATACCCTACCGCCTCGACGGAAGAAGAAATATTGATTTTTGAACTCATTTGTCAATTGCTCAGAAAAAAATTGATCAGCTTGTTCGAAATAGTATTCTAAACTAGAATCTCTATGAAAATTTATAATCGGAGGTGGGTCTTTGGAAAAATATTTTTTTTTTTAATTTGCGGCATGATTTCCGATGATATTATACCCTACCGCCTCGACGGAAGAAGAAATATTGATTTTTGGACTCATTTGTCAATTGCTCCGAAAAAAAATTGATCAGCTTGTTCGAAATAGTATTCTAAACTAGAATCTCCATGAAAATTCATAATCGGAGGTGGGTCTTCGGAAAAATATTTTTTTTTTTGAATTCGCGGCATGATTTCCGATGATATTATACCCTACCGCCTCGACGGAAGAGGAAATATTGATTTTTTGACTTATTTTTCAATTGCTCCGAAAACAAATTAATCAGCTTGTTTGGAATAGTATTCTAAACTAGAATCTCCATGAAAATTCATAATCGGAGGTGGGTCTTCGGAAAAATATTTTTTTTTTTGAATTTGCGGCATGATTTCCGATGATAATATACCCTACCGCCTCGACGGAAGAGGAAATATTAAATTTTGCACTTATTTTTCAATTGCTCTGAAAAAAAATTAATCAGCTTGTTTGGAATAGTATTTCAAACTAGAATCTTCATGAAAATTTATAATCGGAGGTGGGTCTCTGGAAAAATATTTTTTGTTTCGAATTTGCGGCATGATTTCCGATGATATTATACCCTACCGCCTCGACGGAGAAAGGAATATTGATTTTTGAATTCATTTTTCAATTGCTCCGAAAAAAAATTGATCAGCTTGTTTGAAATAGTATTTTAAACTAGAATCTTCATGAAAATTGATAATCGGAGGTGGGTCTCTGGAAGAATATTTTTTCTTTTTAATTTGCGGCATGATTTCCGATGATATTATACCCTACCGCCTCGACGGAAGAAGAAATATTGATTTTTGGACTCATTTGTCAATTGCTCCGAAAAAAAATTGATCAGCTTGTTCGAAATAGTATTCTAAACTAGAATCTCCATGAAAATTCATAATCGGAGGTGGGTCTTCGGAAAAATATTTTTTTTTTTGAATTCGCGGCATGATTTCCGATGATATTATACCCTACCGCCTCGACGGAAGAGGAAATATTGATTTTTTGACTTATTTTTCAATTGCTCCGAAAACAAATTAATCAGCTTGTTTGGAATAGTATTCTAAACTAGAATCTCCATGAAAATTCATAATCGGAGGTGGGTCTTCGGAAAAATATTTTTTTTTTTGAATTTGCGGCATGATTTCCGATGATAATATACCCTACCGCCTCGACGGAAGAGGAAATATTAAATTTTGCACTTATTTTTCAATTGCTCTGAAAAAAAATTAATCAGCTTGTTTGGAATAGTATTTCAAACTAGAATCTTCATGAAAATTTATAATCGGAGGTGGGTCTCTGGAAAAATATTTTTTGTTTCGAATTTGCGGCATGATTTCCGATGATATTATACCCTACCGCCTCGACGGAGAAAGGAATATTGATTTTTGAACTCATTTTTCAATTGCTCCGAAAAAAAATTGATCAGCTTGTTTGAAATAGTATTTTAAACTAGAATCTTCATGAAAATTGATAATCGGAGGTGGGTCTCTGGAAGAATATTTTTTCTTTTTAATTTGCGGCATGATTTCCGATGATATTATACCCTACCGCCTCGACGGAAGGGGAAATATTGATTTTTGAACTCATTTTCCAATTGCTCCGAAAAAAAATTGATCAGCTTGTTCGAAACAGTATTCGAAACTAGAATCTCCATGGAAATTCATAATCGGAGGTGGGTCTTCGGAAAAATATTTTTTTTTTCGAATTTTAGGCATGATTCCCGATGATATTATACCCAACCGCCTCGACGGAAGAAGAAATATTGATTTTTGACCTCATTTTTCAATTGCTCCGAAAAAAAATTGATCAGCTTGTTCGAAATAGTATTCTAAACTAGAATCTCCATGGAAATTCATAATCGGAGGTGGGTCTTCGGAAAAATATTTTTTTTTTCGAATTTGCGGCATGATTTCCGATGATATTATACCCTACCGCCTCGACGGAAGAGGAAATATTGATTTTTGAACTCATTTTCCAATTGTTCCGAAAAAAAATTAATCAGCTTGTTTGGAATAGTATTTCAAACTAGAATCTTTATGAAAATTTATGATCGGAGGTGGGTCTCTGGAAAAATATTTTTTGTTACGAATTTGCGGCATGATTTCCGATGATATTATACCCTACCGCCTCGACGGAAGAAGAAATATTCATTTTTGGACTCATTTTTCAATTGCTCCGGGAGAAAATTGATCAGCTTGTTCAGAATAGTATTTCAAACTAGAATCTCCATGAAAATTCATAATTGGAGGTGGGCTTCCGGAAAAATATTTTTTGTTTTCGAATTTGCGGCATGATGCCCGATGTTATTAAACCCTACCGCCTCGACGGAAGAGGAAATATTGATTTTTGGACTCATTTTTCAATTGCTCCGAAAGAAAATTGATCAGCTTGTTCGAAATAGTATTCTAAACTAGAATCTCTATGAAAATTTATAATCGGAGGTGGGTCTTTGGAAAAATATTTTTTTTTTTAATTTGCGGCATGATTTCCGATGATATTATACCCTACCGCCTCGACGGAAGAAGAAATATTGATTTTTGAACTCATTTGTCAATTGCTCCGAAAAAAAATTGATCAGCTTGTTCGAAATAGTATTCTAAACTAGAATCTTCATGAAAATTCATAATCGGAGGTGGGTCTTCGGAAAAATATTTTTTTTTTTTGAATTTGCGGCATGATTTCCGATGATATTATACCCTACTGCCTCGAAGGAAGAGGAAATATTAATTTTTGCACTTATTTTTCAATTGCTCTGAAAAAAAATTGATCAGCTTGTTTGGAATAGTATTTCAAACTAGAATCTTCATGAAAATTTATAATCGGAGGTGGGTCTCTGGAAAAATATTTTTTGTTCCGAATTTGCGGCATGATTTCCGATGATATTATACCCTACCGCCTCGACGGAGAAAGGAATATTGATTTTTGAACTCATTTTTCAATTGCTCCGAAAAAAAATTGATCAGCTTGTTTGGAATAGTATTTTGAACTAGAATCTTCATGAAAATTGATAATCGGAAGCGGGTCTCTGGAAAAATATTTTTTTTTTCGAATTTGCGGCATGATTTTCGATGATATTATACCCTACCCCCTCGACGGAAGAAGAAATATTGATTTTTGAACTCACTCGTCAATTGCTCCAGAAAAAAATTGATCAGCTTGTTCGAAATAGTATTCTAAACTAGAATCTCTATGAAAATTTATAATCGGAGGTGGGTCTCTGGAAAAATATTTTTTCTTTTTAATTTGCGGCATGATTTCCGATGATATTGTACCCTACCGCCTCGACGGAAGAGGAAATATTGATTTTTGGACTCATTTTTCAATTGCTCCGAAAAAAAATTGATCAGCTTGTTTGGAATAGTATTTCAAACTAGAATCTTCATGGAAATTTATAATCGGAGGTGGGTCTCTGGCAAAATATTTCTTTTTCGAATTTGCGGCATGATTTTCGATGATATTATACCCTACCGCCTCGACGGAAGAAGAAATATTGATTTTTGAACTCATTTGTCAATTGCTCAGAAAAAATTTGATCAGCTTGTTCGAAATAGTATTCTAAACTAGAATCTCTATGAAAATTTATAATCGGAGGTGGGTCTTTGGAACAATATTTTTTTTTTTAATTTGCGGCATGATTTCCGATGATATTATACCCTACCGCCTCGACGGAAGAAGAAATATTGATTTTTGGACTCATTTGTCAATTGCTCCGAAAAAAAATTGATCAGCTTGTTCGAAATAGTATTCTAAACTAGAATCTCCATGAAAATTCATAATCGGAGGTGGGTCTTCGGAAAAATATTTTTTTTTTTGAATTCGCGGCATGATTTCCGATGATATTATACCCTACCGCCTCGACGGAAGAGGAAATATTGATTTTTTGACTTATTTTTCAATTGCTCCGAAAACAAATTAATCAGCTTGTTTGGAATAGTATTCTAAACTAGAATCTCCATGAAAATTCATAATCGGAGGTGGGTCTTCGGAAAAATATTTTTTTTTTTTAATTTGCGGCATGATTTCCGATGATAATATACCCTACCGCCTCGACGGAAGAGGAAATATTAAATTTTGCACTTATTTTTCAATTGCTCTGAAAAAAAATTTATCAGCTTGTTTGGAATAGTATTTCAAACTAGAATCTTCATGAAAATTTATAATCGGAGGTGGGTCTATGGAAAAATATTTTTTGTTTCGAATTTGCGGCATGATTTCCGATGATATTATACCCTACCGCCTCGACGGAGAAAGGAATATTGATTTTTGAACTCATTTTTCAATTGCTCCGAAAAAAAATTGATCAGCTTGTTTGAAATAGTATTTTAAACTAGAATCTTCATGAAAATTGATAATCGGAGGTGGATCTCTGGAAAAATATTTTTTTTTTCGAATTCGCGGCATGATTTTCGATGATATTATACCCTACCGCCTCGACGGAAGAAGAAATATTGATTTTTGAACTCACTCGTCAATTGCTCCAGAAAAAAATTGATCAGCTTGTTCGAAATAGTATTCTAAACTAGAATCTCTATGAAAATTTATAATCGGAGGTGGGTCTCTGGAAGAATATTTTTTCTTTTTAATTTGCGGCATGATTTCCGATGATATTATACCCTACCGCCTCGACGGAAGGGGAAATATTGATTTTTGAACTCATTTTCCAATTGCTCCGAAAAAAAATTGATCAGCTTGTTCGAAATAGTATTCGAAACTAGAATCTCCATGGAAATTCATAATCGGAGGTGGGTCTTCGGAAAAATATTTTTTTTTTCGAATTTTAGGCATAATTCCCGATGATATTATACCCTACCGCCTCGACGGAAGAAGAAATATTGATTTTTGACCTCATTTTTCAATTGCTCCGAAAAAAAATTGATCAGCTTGTTCGAAATAGTATTCTAAACTAGAATCTCCATGGAAATTCATAATCGGAGGTGGATCTTCGGAAAAATATTTTTTTTTTCGAATTTGCGGCATGATTTCCGATGATATTATACCCTACCGCCTCGACGGAAGAGGAAATATTGATTTTTGAACTTATTTTCCAATTGATCCGAAAAAAAATTAATCAGCTTGTTTGGAATAGTATTTCAAACTAGAATCTTTATGAAAATTTATGATCGGAGGTGGGTCTATGGAAAAATATTTTTTGTTACGAATTTGCGGCATGATTTCCGATGATATTATACCCTACCGCCTCGACGGAAGAAGAAATATTCATTTTTGGACTCATTTTTCAATTGCTCCGGGAGAAAATTGATCAGCTTGTTCAGAATAGTATTTCAAACTAGAATCTCCATGAAAATTCATAATCGGAGGTGGGCTTCCGGAAAAATATTTTTTGTTTTCGAATTTGCGGCATGATTCCCGATGTTATTAAACCCTACCGCCTCGACGGAAGAGGAAATATTGATTTTTGGACTCATTTTTCAATTGCTCCGAAAGAAAATTGATCAGCTTGTTCGAAATAGTATTCTAAACTAGAATCTCTATGAAAATTTATAATCGGAGGTGGGTCTTTGGAAAAATATTTTTTTTTTTAATTTGCGGCATGATTTCCGATGATATTATACCCTACCGCCTCGACGGAAGAAGAAATATTGATTTTTGAACTCATTTGTCAATTGCTCCGAAAAAAAATTGATCAGCTTGTTCGAAATAGTATTCTAAACTAGAATCTCCATGAAAATTCATAATCGGAGGTGGGTCTTCGGAAAAATATATTTTTTTTTGAATTCGCGGCATGATTTCCGATGATATTATACCCTACCGCCTCGACGGAAGAGGAAATATTGAATTTTTGACTTATTTTTCAATTGCTCCGAAAAAAAATTAATCAGCTTGTTTGGAATAGTATTTCAAACTAGAATCTTCATGAAAATTTATAATCGGAGGTGGGTCTCTGGAAAAATATTTTTTGTTTCGAATTTGCGGCATGATTTCCGATGATATTATACCCTACCGCCTCGACGGAGAAAGGAATATTGATTTTTGAACTCATTTTTCAATTGCTCCGAAAAAAAATTGATCAGCTTGTTTGAAATAGTATTTTAAACTAGAATCTTCATGAAAATTGATAATCGGAGGTGGGTCTCTGGGAAAATATTTTTTTTTTCGAATTTGCGGCATGATTTTCGATGATATTATACCCTACCCCCTCGACGGAAGAAGAAATATTGATTTTTGAACTCACTCGTCAATTGCTCCAGAAAAAAATTGATCAGCTTGTTCGAAATAGTATTCTAAACTAGAATCTCTATGAAAATTTATAATCGGAGGTGGGTCTCTGGAAAAATATTTTTTCTTTTTAATTTGCGGCATGATTTCCGATGATATTATACCCTACCGCCTCGACGGAAGGGGAAATATTGATTTTTGAACTCATTTTCCAATTGCTCCGAAAAAAAATTGATCAGCTTGTTCGAAATAGTATTCGAAACTAGAATCTCCATGGAAATTCATAGTCGGAGGTGGGTCTTCGGAAAAATATTTTTTTTTTCGAATTTTAGGCATGATTCCCGATGATATTACACCCTACCGCCTCGACGGAAGAAGAAATATTGATTTTTGACCTCATTTTCCAATTGCTCCGAAAAAAAATTTATCAGCTTGTTCGAAATAGTATTCGAAACTAGAATCTCCATGGAAATTCATAATCGGAGGTGGGTCTTCGGAAAAATATTTTTTTTTTCGAATTTTAGGCATGATTCCCGATGATATTATACCCTACCGCCTCGACGGAAGAAGAAATATTGATTTTTGACCTCATTTTTCAATTGCTCCGAAAAAAAATTAATCAGCTTGTTTGGAATAGTATTTCAAACTAGAATCTTCATGAAAATTTATAATCGGAGGTGGGTCTCTGGAAAAATATTTTTTGTTACGAATTTGCGGCATGATTTCCGATGATATTATACCCTACCGCCTCGACGGAAGAAGAAATATTCATTTTTGGACTCATTTTTCAATTGCTCCGGGAGAAAATTAATCAGCTTGTTCAGAATAGTATTTCAAACTAGAATCTCCATGAAAATTCATAATCGGAGGTGGGCTTCCGGAAAAATATTTTTTGTTTTTGAATTTGCGGCATGATTCCCGATGTTATTAAACCCTACCGCCTCGACGGAAGAGGAAATATTGATTTTTGGACTCATTTTTCAATTGCTCCGGAAAAAAATTGATCAGCTTGTTTGGAATAGTATTTCAAACTAGAATCTTCATGGAAATTTATAATCGGAGGTGGGTCTCTCGAAAAATATTTTTTTTTTCGAATTTTAGGCATGATTCCCGATGATATTATACCCTACCGCCTCGACGGAAGAAGAAATATTGATTTTTGACCTCATTTTTCAATTGCTCCGAAAAAAAATTAATCAGCTTGTTTGGAATAGTATTTCAAACTAGAATCTTTATGAAAATTTATAATCGGAGGTGGGTCTCTGGAAAAATATTTTTTGTTACGAATTTGCGGCATGATTTCCGATGATATTATACCCTACCGCCTCGACGGAAGAAGAAATATTGATTTTTGGACTCATTTTTCAATTGCTCCGGGAGAAAATTGATCAGCTTGTTCAGAATAGTATTTCAAACTAGAATCTCCATGAAAATTCATAATCGGAGGCGGGCTTCCGGAAAAATATATTTTGTTTTCGAATTTGCGGCATGATTCCCGATGTTATTAAACCCTACCGCCTCGACGGAAGAGGAAATATTGATTTTTGGACTCATTTTTCAATTGCTCCGAAAAAAAATTGATCAGCTTGTTTGGAATAGTATTTCAAACTAGAATCTTCACGGAAATTTATAATCGGAGGTGGGTCTCTGGAAAAATATTTTTTTTCTCGAATTTGCGGCATGATTTTCGATGATATTATACCCTACCGCCTCGACGGCAGAAGAAATATTGATTTTTGACCTCATTTTTCAATTACTCCGAAAAAAAATTGATCAGCTTGTTCGAAATAGTATTCTAAACTAGAATCTCCATGTAAATTCATAATCGGAGGTTGGTCTTCGGAAAAATATTTTTTTTTCGAATTTGCGGCATGATTTCCAATGATATTAAACCCTACCGCCTCGACGGAAGAGGAAATATTGATTTTTGGACTCATTTTCCAATTGCTCCGAAAATAATTGATCAGCTTGTTTGGAATAGTATTTCAAACTAGAATCTTCATGGAAATTTATAATCGGAGGTGGGTCTCTGGAAAAATATTTTTTTTTCGAATTTGCGGCATGATTTTCGATGATATTATACCCTACCGCCTCGACGGAAGAAGAAATATTGATTTTCGAACTCATTTGTCAATTGCTCCGAAAGAAAATTGATCAGCTTGTTCGAAATAGTATTCTAAACTAGAATCTCTATGAAAATTTATAATCGGAGGTGGGTCTTTGGAAAAATATTTTTTTTTTTAATTTGCGGCATGATTTCCGATGATATTATACCCTACCGCCTCGACGGAAGAAGAAATATTGATTTTTGAACTCATTTGTCAATTGCTCCGAAAGAAAATTGATCAGCTTGTTCGAAATAGTATTCTAAACTAGAATCTCTATGAAAATTTATAATCGGAGGTGGGTCTTTGGAAAAATATTTTTTTTTTTAATTTGCGGCATGATTTCCGATGATATTATACCCTACCGCCTCGACGGAAGAGGAAATATTGATTTTTTGACTTATTTTTCAATTGCTCCGAAAACAAATTAATCAGCTTGTTTGGAATAGTATTCTAAACTAGAATCTCCATGAAAATTCATAATCGGAGGTGGGTCTTCGGAAAAATATTTTTTTTTTTGAATTTGCGGCATGATTTCCGATGATAATATACCCTACCGCCTCGACGGAAGAGGAAATATTAAATTTTGCACTTATTTTTCAATTGCTCTGAAAAAAAATTAATCAGCTTGTTTGGAATAGTATTTCAAACTAGAATCTTCATGAAAATTTATAATCGGAGGTGGGTCTCTGGAAAAATATTTTTTGTTTCGAATTTGCGGCATGATTTCCGATGATATTATACCCTACCGCCTCGACGGAGAAAGGAATATTGATTTTTGAACTCATTTTTCAATTGCTCCGAAAAAAAATTGATCAGCTTGTTTGAAATAGTATTTTAAACTAGAATCTTCATGAAAATTGATAATCGGAGGTGGGTCTCTGGAAAAATATTTTTTTTTTCGAATTCGCGGCATGATTTTCGATGATATTATACCCTACCGCCTCGACGGAAGAAGAAATATTGATTTTTGAACTCACTCGTCAATTGCTCCAGAAAAAAATTGATCAGCTTGTTCGAAATAGTATTCTAAACTAGAATCTCTATGAAAATTTATAATCGGAGGTGGGTCTCTGGAAGAATATTTTTTCTTTTTAATTTGCGGCATGATTTCCGATGATATTATACCCTACCGCCTCGACGGAAGGGGAAATATTGATTTTTGAACTCATTTTTCAATTGCTCCGAAAAAAAATTGATCAGCTTGTTCGGAATAGTATTCGAAACTAGAATCTCCATGGAAATTCATAATCGGAGGTGGGTCTTCGGAAAAATATTTTTTTTTTCGAATTTGCGGCATGATTTCCGATGATATTATACCCTACCGCCTCGACGGAAGAAGAAATACTGATTTTTGGACTCATTTTTCAATTGCTCCGGGGAAAAATTAATCAGCTTGTTCAGAATAGTATTTCAAACTAGAATCTCCATGAAAATTCATAATCGGAGGTGGGTTTCCGGAAAAATATTTTTTTTTTTCGAATTCGCGGCATGATTTCCGATGATATTATACCCGACCGCCTCGACGGAAGAAGAAATATTGATGTGTGAACTCATTTTTCAATTGCTCCGAAAAAAAATTGATCAGCTTGTTCGAAATAGTATTCTAAACTATAATCTTCATGAAAATTTATAATCAGAGGTGGGTCTCTGGAAAAATATTTTTTTTGTGACTTTGCGGCATGATTTCCGATGATATTATACCCTACCGCCTCGACGGAAGAGGAAATATTGATTTTTTGACTTATTTTTCAATTGCTCCGAAAACAAATTAATCAGCTTGTTTGGAATAGTATTCTAAACTAGAATCTCCATGAAAATTCATAATCGGAGGTGGGTCTTCGGAAAAATATTTTTTTTTTTGAATTTGCGGCATGATTTCCGATGATAATATACCCTACCGCCTCGACGGAAGAGGAAATATTAAATTTTGCACTTATTTTTCAATTGCTCTGAAAAAAAATTAATCAGCTTGTTTGGAATAGTATTTCAAACTAGAATCTTCATGAAAATTTATAATCGGAGGTGGGTCTCTGGAAAAATATTTTTTGTTTCGAATTTGCGGCATGATTTCCGATGATATTATACCCTACCGCCTCGACGGAGAAAGGAATATTGATTTTTGAACTCATTTTTCAATTGCTCCGAAAAAAAATTGATCAGCTTGTTTGAAATAGTATTTTAAACTAGAATCTTCATGAAAATTGATAATCGGAGGTGGGTCTCTGGAAAAATATTTTTTTTTTCGAATTCGCGGCATGATTTTCGATGATATTATACCCTACCGCCTCGACGGAAGAAGAAATATTGATTTTTGAACTCACTCGTCAATTGCTCCAGAAAAAAATTGATCAGCTTGTTCGAAATAGTATTCTAAACTAGAATCTCTATGAAAATTTATAATCGGAGGTGGGTCTCTGGAAGAATATTTTTTCTTTTTAATTTGCGGCATGATTTCCGATGATATTATACCCTACCGCCTCGACGGAAGGGGAAATATTGATTTTTGAACTCATTTTTCAATTGCTCCGAAAAAAAATTGATCAGCTTGTTCGGAATAGTATTCGAAACTAGAATCTCCATGGAAATTCATAATCGGAGGTGGGTCTTCGGAAAAATATTTTTTTTTTCGAATTTGCGGCATGATTTCCGATGATATTATACCCTACCGCCTCGACGGAAGAAGAAATACTGATTTTTGGACTCATTTTTCAATTGCTCCGGGGAAAAATTAATCAGCTTGTTCAGAATAGTATTTCAAACTAGAATCTCCATGAAAATTCATAATCGGAGGTGGGTTTCCGGAAAAATATTTTTTTTTTTCGAATTCGCGGCATGATTTCCGATGATATTATACCCGACCGCCTCGACGGAAGAAGAAATATTGATGTGTGAACTCATTTTTCAATTGCTCCGAAAAAAAATTGATCAGCTTGTTCGAAATAGTATTCTAAACTATAATCTTCATGAAAATTTATAATCAGAGGTGGGTCTCTGGAAAAATATTTTTTTTGTGACTTTGCGGCATGATTTCCGATGATATTATACCCTACCGCCTCGACGGAAGAAGAAATATTGATTTTTGAGCTCATTTTTCAATTGCTCCGAACAAAAATTGATCAGCTTGTTCGAAATAGTATTCCAAACTAGAATCTCTATGAAAATTTATAATCGGAGGTGGGTCTCTGGAACAATATTTTTTTTTTTTAATTTGCGGCATGATTTCCGATGATATTATACCCTACCGCCTCGACGGAAGAAGAAATATTGATTTTTGAACTCATTTTTCAATTGCTCCGAAAAAAAATTGATCAGCTTGTTGGGAATAGTGTTTCAAACTAGAATCTTGATGGAAATTTATAATCGGAGGAGGGTCTCTGGAAAAATATTTTTTTTTTCGAATGTGCGGCATGATTTTCGATGATATTATACCCTACCGCCTCGACGGAAGAAGAAATATTGAGTTTGAACTCATTTTTCAATTGCTCCGAAAAAATTGATCAGCTTGTTTGGAATAGTATTTCAAACTATAATCTTCATGAAAATTTATAATCGGAGGTGGGTCTCTGGAAAAATATTTTTTGTTACGAATTTGCGGCATGATTTCCGATGATATTATACCCTACCGCCTCGACGGAAGAAGAAATATTCATTTTTGACCTCATTTTTCAATTGCTCCGAAATAAAATTCATCAGCTTGTTCGAAATAGTATTCTAAACTAGAATCTCCATGAAAATTGATGATCGGAGGTGGGTCGCTGGAAAAATAATTTTTTTTTTCAATATGCGGCATGATTTTCGATGATATTATACCCTACCACCTTGACGGAAGAAGAAATATTGATTTTTGGACTCATTTTTCAATTGCTCCGGGAAAAATTGATCAGCTTGTTCAGAATAGTATTTCAAACTAGAATCTCCATGAAAATTCATAATCGGAGGTGGGTCTCTGGAAAAATATTTTTGTTTCGAATTTGCGGCATGATTTTCGATGATATTATACCCTACCGCCTCGACGGAAGAAAAAATATTGATTTTTGAACTCATTTGTCAATTGCTCCAGAAAAAAATTGATCAGCTTGTTCGAAATAGTATTCTAAACTAGAATCTCTATGAAAATTTATAATCGGAGGTGGGTCTCTGGAAAAAGATTTTTTCTTTTTAATTTGCGGCATGATTTCCGATGATATTATACCCTACCGCCTCGACGGAAGGGGAAATATTGATTTTTGAACTCATTTTTCAATTGCTCCGAAAAAAATTGATCAGCTTGTTCGGAATAGTATTCGAAACTAGAATCTCCATCGAAATTCATAATCGGAGGTGGGTCTTCGGAAAAATATTTTTTTTTTCGAATTTGCGGCATGATTTCCGATGATATTATACCCTACCGCCTCGACGGAAGAGGAAATATTGATTTTTGAACTTATTTTTCAATTGCTCCGAAAAAAAATTATTCAGCTTGTTTGGAATAGTATTCCAAACTAGAATCTCCATGGAAATTTATAATCGGAGGTGGGTCTCTGGCAAAATATTTTTTTCTTCGAATTTGCGGCATGATTCCCGATGATATTATACCCTACCGCCTCGACGGAAGAGGAAATATTGATTTTTGGACTCATTTTTCAATTGCTCCGAAAAAAAATTGATCAGCTTGTTTGGAATAGTATTTCAAACTAGAATCTTCATGGAAATTTATAATCGGAGGTGGGTCTCTGGCAAAATATTTTTTTTTTTTAATTTGCGGCATGATTTCCGATGATATTATACCCTACCGCCTCGACGGAAGAAGAAATATTGATTTTTGAACTCATTTGTCAATTGCTCAGAAAAAAATTGATCAGCTTGTTCGAAATAGTATTCTAAACTAGAATCTCTATGAAAATTTATAATCGGAGGTGGGTCTTTGGAAAAATATTTTTTTTTTTAATTTGCGGCATGATTTCCGATGATATTATACCCTACCGCCTCGACGGAAGAAGAAATATTGATTTTTGGACTCATTTGTCAATTGCTCCGGAAAAAAATTGATCAGCTTGTTCGAAATAGTATTCTAAACTAGAATCTCCATGAAAATTCATAATCGGAGGTGGGTCTTCGGAAAAATATTTTTTTTTTTGAATTCGCGGCATGATTTCCGATGATATTATACCCTACCGCCTCGACGGAAGAGGAAATATCGATTTTTTGACTTATTTTTCAATTGCTCCGAAAACAAATTAATCAGCTTGTTTGGAATAGTATTCTAAACTAGAATCTCCATGAAAATTCATAATCGGAGGTGGGTCTTCGGAAAAATATTTTTTTTTTTGAATTTGCGGCATGATTTCCGATGATAATATACCCTACCGCCTCGACGGAAGAGGAAATATTAAATTTTGCACTTATTTTTCAATTGCTCTGAAAAAAAATTAATCAGCTTGTTTGGAATAGTATTTCAAACTAGAATCTTCATGAAAATTTATAATCGGAGGTGGGTCTCTGGAAAAATATTTTTTGTTTCGAATTTGCGGCATGATTTCCGATGATATTATACCCTACCGCCTTGACGGAGAAAGGAATATTGATTTGTGAACTCATTTTTCAATTGCTCCGAAAAAAAATTGATCAGCTTGTTTGAAATAGTATTTTAAACTAGAATCTTCATGAAAATTGATAATCGGAGGTGGGTCTCTGGAAAAATATTTTTTTTTTCGAATTCGCGGCATGATTTTCGATGATATTATACCCTACCGCCTCGACGGAAGAAGAAATATTGATTTTTGAACTCACTCGTCAATTGCTCCAGAAAAAAATTGATCAGCTTGTTCGAAATAGTATTCTAAACTAGAATCTCTATGAAAATTTATAATCGGAGGTGGGTCTCTGGAAGAATATTTTTTCTTTTTAATTTGCGGCATGATTTCCGATGATATTATACCCTACCGCCTCGACGGAAGGGGAAATATTGATTTTTGAACTCATTTTCCAATTGCTCCGAAAAAAAATTGATCAGCTTGTTCGAAATAGTATTCGAAACTAGAATCTCCATGGAAATTCATAATCGGAGGTGGGTCTTCGGAAAAATATTTTTTTTTTCGAATTTTAGGCATGATTCCCGATGATATTATACCCTACCGCCTCGACGGAAGAAGAAATATTGATTTTTGACCTCATTTTTCAATTGCTCCGAAAAAAAATTGATCAGCTTGTTCGAAATAGTATTCTAAACTAGAATCTCCATGGAAATTCATAATCGGAGGTGGGTCTTCGGAAAAATATTTTTTTTTTCGAATTTGCGGCATGATTTCCGATGATATTATACCCTACCGCCTCGACGGAAGAGGAAATATTGATTTTTGAACTTATTTTCCAATTGTTCCGAAAAAAAATTAATCAGCTTGTTTGGAATAGTATTTCAAACTAGAATCTTTATGAAAATTTATGATCGGAGGTGGGTCTCTGGAAAAATATTTTTTGTTACGAATTTGCGGCATGATTTCCGATGATATTATACCCTACCGCCTCGACGGAAGAAGAAATATTCATTTTTGGACTCATTTTTCAATTGCTCCGGGAGAAAATTGATCAGCTTGTTCAGAATAGTATTTCAAACTAGAATCTCCATGAAAATTCATAATCGGAGGTGGGCTTCCGGAAAAATATTTTTTGTTTTCGAATTTGCGGCATGATTCCCGATGTTATTAAACCCTACCGCCTCGACGGAAGAGGAAATATTGATTTTTGGACTCATTTTTCAATTGCTCCGAAAGAAAATTGATCAGCTTGTTCGAAATAGTATTCTAAACTAGAATCTCTATGAAAATTTATAATCGGAGGTGGGTCTTTGGAAAAATATTTTTTTTTTTAATTTGCGGCATGATTTCCGATGATATTATACCCTACCGCCTCGACGGAAGAAGAAATATTGATTTTTGAACTCATTTGTCAATTGCTCCGAAAAAAAATTGATCAGCTTGTTCGAAATAGTATTCTAAACTAGAATCTTCATGAAAATTCATAATCGGAGGTGGGTCTTCGGAAAAATATTTTTTTTTTTGAATTTGCGGCATGATTTCCGATGATATTATACCCTACTGCCTCGAAGGAAGAGGAAATATTAATTTTTGCACTTATTTTTCAATTGCTCTGAAAAAAAATTGATCAGCTTGTTTGGAATAGTATTTCAAACTAGAATCTTCATGAAAATTTATAATCGGAGGTGGGTCTCTGGAAAAATATTTTTTGTTCCGAATTTGCGGCATGATTTCCGATGATATTATACCCTACCGCCTCGACGGAGAAAGGAATATTGATTTTTGAACTCATTTTTCAATTGCTCCGAAAAAAAATTGATCAGCTTGTTTGGAATAGTATTTTAAACTAGAATCTTCATGAAAATTGATAATCGGAAGTGGGTCTCTGGAAAAATATTTTTTTTTTCGAATTTGCGGCATGATTTTCGATGATATTATACCCTACCGCCTCGACGGAGAAAGGAATATTGATTTTTGAACTCATTTTTCAATTGCTCCGAAAAAAAATTGATCAGCTTGTTTGGAATAGTATTTCAAACTAGAATCTTCATGAAAATTTATAATCGGAGGTGGGTCTCTGGAAAAATATTTTTTCTTTTTAATTTGCGGCATGATTTCCGATGATATTGTACCCTACCGCCTCGACGGAAGAGGAAATATTGATTTTTGGACTCATTTTTCAATTGCTCCGAAAAAAAATTGATCAGCTTGTTTGGAATAGTATTTCAAACTAGAATCTTCATGGAAATTTATAATCGGAGGTGGGTCTCTGGCAAAATATTTCTTTTTCGAATTTGCGGCATGATTTTCGATGATATTATACCCTACCGCCTCGACGGAAGAAGAAATATTGATTTTTGAACTCATTTGTCAATTGCTCAGAAAAAAATTGATCAGCTTGTTCGAAATAGTATTCTAAACTAGAATCTCTATGAAAATTTATAATCGGAGGTGGGTCTTTGGAAAAATATTTTTTTTTTTAATTTGCGGCATGATTTCCGATGATATTATACCCTACCGCCTCGACGGAAGAAGAAATATTGATTTTTGGACTCATTTGTCAATTGCTCCGAAAAAAAATTGATCAGCTTGTTCGAAATAGTATTCTAAACTAGAATCTCCATGAAAATTCATAATCGGAGGTGGGTCTTCGGAAAAATATTTTTTTTTTTGAATTCGCGGCATGATTTCCGATGATATTATACCCTACCGCCTCGACGGAAGAGGAAATATTGATTTTTTGACTTATTTTTCAATTGCTCCGAAAACAAATTAATCAGCTTGTTTGGAATAGTATTCTAAACTAGAATCTCCATGAAAATTCATAATCGGAGGTGGGTCTTCGGAAAAATATTTTTTTTTTTGAATTTGCGGCATGATTTCCGATGATAATATACCCTACCGCCTCGACGGAAGAGGAAATATTAAATTTTGCACTTATTTTTCAATTGCTCTGAAAAAAAATTTATCAGCTTGTTTGAAATAGTATTTCAAACTAGAATCTTCATGAAAATTTATAATCGGAGGTGGGTCTCTGGAAAAATATTTTTTGTTTCGAATTTGCGGCATGATTTCCGATGATATTATACCCTACCGCCTCGACGGAGAAAGGAATATTGATTTTTGAACTCATTTTTCAATTGCTCCGAAAAAAAATTGATCAGCTTGTTTGAAATAGTATTTTAAACTAGAATCTTCATGAAAATTGATAATCGGAGGTGGGTCTCTGGAAAAATATTTTTTTTTTCGAATTCGCGGCATGATTTTCGATGATATTATACCCTACCGCCTCGACGGAAGAAGAAATATTGATTTTTGAACTCACTCGTCAATTGCTCCAGAAAAAAATTGATCAGCTTGTTCGAAATAGTATTCTAAACTAGAATCTCTATGAAAATTTATAATCGGAGGTGGGTCTCTGGAAGAATATTTTTTCTTTTTAATTTGCGGCATGATTTCCGATGATATTATACCCTACCGCCTCGACGGAAGGGGAAATATTGATTTTTGAACTCATTTTCCAATTGCTCCGAAAAAAAATTGATCAGCTTGTTCGAAATAGTATTCGAAACTAGAATCTCCATGGAAATTCATAATCGGAGGTGGGTCTTCGGAAAAATATTTTTTTTTTCGAATTTTAGGCATAATTCCCGATGATATTATACCCTACCGCCTCGACGGAAGAGGAAATATTGATTTTTTGACTTATTTTTCAATTGCTCCGAAAACAAATTAATCAGCTTGTTTGGAATAGTATTCTAAACTAGAATCTCCATGGAAATTCATAATCGGAGGTGGATCTTCGGAAAAATATTTTTTTTTTCGAATTTGCGGCATGATTTCCGATGATATTATACCCTACCGCCTCGACGGAAGAGGAAATATTGATTTTTGAACTTATTTTCCAATTGTTCCGAAAAAAAATTAATCAGCTTGTTTGGAATAGTATTTCAAACTAGAATCTTTATGAAAATTTATGATCGGAGGTGGGTCTATGGAAAAATATTTTTTGTTACGAATTTGCGGCATGATTTCCGATGATATTATACCCTACCGCCTCGACGGAAGAAGAAATATTCATTTTTGGACTCATTTTTCAATTGCTCCGGGAGAAAATTGATCAGCTTGTTCAGAATAGTATTTCAAACTAGAATCTCCATGAAAATTCATAATCGGAGGTGGGCTTCCGGAAAAATATTTTTTGTTTTCGAATTTGCGGCATGATTCCCGATGTTATTAAACCCTACCGCCTCGACGGAAGAGGAAATATTGATTTTTGGACTCATTTTTCAATTGCTCCGAAAGAAAATTGATCAGCTTGTTCGAAATAGTATTCTAAACTAGAATCTCTATGAAAATTTATAATCGGAGGTGGGTCTTTGGAAAAATATTTTTTTTTTTAATTTGCGGCATGATTTCCGATGATATTATACCCTACCGCCTCGACGGAAGAAGAAATATTGATTTTTGAACTCATTTGTCAATTGCTCCGAAAAAAAATTGATCAGCTTGTTTGGAATAGTATTCTAAACTAGAATCTCCATGAAAATTCATAATCGGAGGTGGGTCTTCGGAAAAATATTTTTTTTTTTGAATTTGCGGCATGATTTCCGATGATATTATACCCTACTGCCTCGAAGGAAGAGGAAATATTAATTTTTGCACTTATTTTTCAATTGCTCTGGAAAAAAATTGATCAGCTTGTTTGGAATAGTATTTCAAACTAGAATCTTCATGAAAATTTATAATCGGAGGTGGGTCTCTGGAAAAATATTTTTTGTTTCGAATTTGTGGCATGATTTCCGATGATATTATACCCTACCGCCTCGACGGAGAAAGGAATATTGATTTTTGAACTCATTTTTCAATTGCTCCGAAAAAAAATTGATCAGCTTGTTTGGAATAGTATTTTAAACTAGAATCTCCATGAAAATTGATAATCGGAGGTGGGTCTCTGGGAAAATATTTTTTTTTTCGAATTCGCGGCATGATTTTCGATGATATTATACCCTACCCCCTCGACGGAAGAAGAAATATTGATTTTTGAACTCACTCGTCAATTGCTCCAGAAAAAAATTGATCAGCTTGTTCGAAATAGTATTCTAAACTAGAATCTCTATGAAAATTTATAATCGGAGGTGGGTCTCTGGAAAAATATTTTTTCTTTTTAATTTGCGGCATGATTTCCGATGATATTATACCCTACCGCCTCGACGGAAGGGGAAATATTGATTTTTGAACTCATTTTCCAATTGCTCCGAAAAAAAATTGATCAGCTTGTTCGAAATAGTATTCGAAACTAGAATCTCCATGGAAATTCATAATCGGAGGTGGGTCTTCGGAAAAATATTTTTTTTTTCGAATTTTAGGCATGATTCCCGATGATATTACACCCTACCGCCTCGACGGAAGAAGAAATATTGATTTTTGACCTCATTTTCCAATTGCTCCGAAAAAAAATTGATCAGCTCGTTCGAAATAGTATTCGAAACTAGAATCTCCATGGAAATTCATAATCGGAGGTGGGTCTTCGGAAAAATATTTTTTTTTTCGAATTTTAGGCATGATTCCCGATGATATTATACCCTACCGCCTCGACGGAAGAAGAAATATTGATTTTTGACCTCATTTTTCAATTGCTCCGAAAAAAAATTAATCAGCTTGTTTGGAATAGTATTTCAATCTAGAATCTTTATGAAAATTTATAATCGGAGGTGGGTCTCTGGAAAAATATTTTTTGTTACGAATTTGCGGCATGATTTCCGATGATATTATACCCTACCGCCTCGACGGAAGAAGAAATATTCATTTTTGGACTCATTTTTCAATTGCTCCGGGAGAAAATTAATCAGCTTGTTCAGAATAGTATTTCAAACTAGAATCTCCATGAAAATTCATAATCGGAGGTGGGCTTCCGGAAAAATATTTTTTGTTTTCGAATTTGCGGCATGATTCCCGATGTTATTGAACCCTACTGCCTCGACGGAAGAGGAAATATTGATTTTTGGACTCATTTTTCAATTGCTCCGGAAAAAAATTGATCAGCTTGTTTGGAATAGTATTTCAAACTAGAATCTTCATGGAAATTTATAATCGGAGGTGGGTCTCTCGAAAAATATTTTTTTTTTCGAATTTGCGGCATGATTTTCGATGATATTATACCCTACCGCCTCGACGGAAGAAGAAATATTGATTTTTGACCTCATTTTTCAATTGCTCCGAAAAAAAATTGATCAGCTTGTTCGAAATAGTATTCTAAACTAGAATCTCCATGGAAATTCATAATCGGAGGTGGGTCTTCGGAAAAATATTTTTTTTTTCGAATTTGCGGCATGATTTCCGATGATATTATACCCTACCGCCTCGACGGAAGAGGAAATATTGATTTTTGAACTTATTTTTCAATTGCTCCGAAAAAAAATTGATCCGCTTGTTTGGAATAGTATTTCAAACTAGAATCTTTATGAAAATTTATAATCGGAGGTGGGTCTCTGGAAAAATATTTTTTGTTACGAATTTGCGGCATGATTTCCGATGATATTATACCCTACCGCCTCGACGGAAGAAGAAATATTGATTTTTGGACTCATTTTTCAATTGCTCCGGGAGAAAATTGATCAGCTTGTTCAGAATAGTATTTCAAACTAGAATCTCCATGAAAATTCATAATCGGAGGTGGGCTTCCGGAAAAATATATTTTGTTTTCGAATTTGCGGCATGATTCCGGATGTTATTAAACCCTACCGCCTCGACGGAAGAGGAAATATTGATTTTTGGACTCATTTTTCAATTGCTCCGAAAAAAAATTGATCAGCTTGTTTGGAATAGTATTTCAAACTAGAATCTTCATGGAAATTTATAATCGGAGGTGGGTCTCTGGAAAAATATTTTTTTTTTCGAATTTGCGGCATGATTTTCGATGATATTATACCCTACCGCCTCGACGGAAGAAGAAATATTGATTTTTGACCTCATTTTTCAATTACTCCGAAACAAAATTGATCAGCTTGTTCGAATTAGTATTCTTAACTTGAATCTCCATGGAAATTCATAATCGGAGGTGGGTCTTCGGAAAAATATTTTTTTTTTCGAATTTGCGGCATGATTTCCGATGATATTATACCCTACCGCCTCGACGGAAGAGGAAATATTGATTTTTGAACTTATTTTTCAATTGCTCCGAAAAAAAATTAATCAGCTTGTTTGGAATAGTATTTCAAACTAGAATCTCCATGAAAATTCATAATCGGAGGTGGGCTCCCGGAAAAATATTTTTTTTTTTCGAATTTGCGGCATGATTCCCGATGATATTAAACCCTACCGCCTCGACGGAAGAGGAAATATTGATTTTTGGACTCATTTTTCAATTGCTCCGAAAAAAATTGATCAGCTTGTTTGGAATAGTATTTCAAACTAGAATCTTCATGGAAATTTATAATCGGAGGTGGGTCTCTGGAAAAATATTTTTTTTTTCGAATTTGCGGCATGATTTTCGATGATATTATACCCTACCGCCTCGACGGAAGAAGAAATATTGATTTTTGGACTCATTTTTCAATTGCTCCGGGAGAAAATTGATCAGCTTGTTCAGAATAGTATTTCAAACTAGAATCTCCATGAAAATTCATAATCGGAGGTGGGCTTCCGGAAAAATATATTTTGTTTTCGAATTTGCGGCATGATTCCGGATGTTATTAAACCCTACCGCCTCGACGGAAGAGGAAATATTGATTTTTGGACTCATTTTTCAATTGCTCCGAAAAAAAATTGATCAGCTTGTTTGGAATAGTATTTCAAACTAGAATCTTCATGGAAATTTATAATCGGAGGTGGGTCTCTGGAAAAATATTTTTTTTTTCGAATTTGCGGCATGATTTTCGATGATATTATACCCTACCGCCTCGACGGAAGAAGAAATATTGATTTTTGACCTCATTTTTCAATTACTCCGAAACAAAATTGATCAGCTTGTTCGAATTAGTATTCTTAACTTGAATCTCCATGGAAATTCATAATCGGAGGTGGGTCTTCGGAAAAATATTTTTTTTTTCGAATTTGCGGCATGATTTCCGATGATATTATACCCTACCGCCTCGACGGAAGAGGAAATATTGATTTTTGAACTTATTTTTCAATTGCTCCGAAAAAAAATTAATCAGCTTGTTTGGAATAGTATTTCAAACTAGAATCTCCATGAAAATTCATAATCGGAGGTGGGCTCCCGGAAAAATATTTTTTTTTTTCGAATTTGCGGCATGATTCCCGATGATATTAAACCCTACCGCCTCGACGGAAGAGGAAATATTGATTTTTGGACTCATTTTTCAATTGCTCCGAAAAAAATTGATCAGCTTGTTTGGAATAGTATTTCAAACTAGAATCTTCATGGAAATTTATAATCGGAGGTGGGTCTCTGGAAAAATATTTTTTTTTTCGAATTTGCGGCATGATTTTCGATGATATTATACCCTACCGCCTCGACGGAAGAAGAAATATTGATTTTTGAACTCATTTGTCAATTGCTCCGAAAGAAAATTGATCAGCTTGTTCGAAATAGTATTCTGAACTAGAATCTCTATGAAAATTTATAATCGGAGGTGGGTCTTTGGAAAAATATTTTTTTTTTTAATTTGCGGCATGATTTCCGATGATATTATACCCTACCGCCTCGACGGAAGAAGAAATATTGATTTTTGAACTCATTTGTCAATTGCTCCGAAAGAAAATTGATCAGCTTGTTCGAAATAGTATTCTAAACTAGAATCTCTATGAAAATTTATAATCGGAGGTGGGTCTTTGGAAAAATATTTTTTTTTTTAATTTGCGGCATGATTTCCGATGATATTATACCCTACCGCCTCGACGGAAGAGGAAATATTGATTTTTTGACTTATTTTTCAATTGCTCCGAAAACAAATTAATCAGCTCGTTTGGAATAGTATTCTAAACTAGAATCTCCATGAAAATTCATAATCGGAGGTGGGTCTTCGGAAAAATATTTTTTTTTTTGAATTTGCGGCATGATTTCCGATGATAATATACCCTACCGCCTCGACGGAAGAGGAAATATTAAATTTTGCACTTATTTTTCAATTGCTCTGAAAAAAAATTAATCAGCTTGTTTGGAATAGTATTTCAAACTAGAATCTTCATGAAAATTTATAATCGGAGGTGGGTCTCTGGAAAAATATTTTTTGTTTCGAATTTGCGGCATGATTTCCGATGATATTATACTCTACCGCCTCGACGGAGAAAGGAATATTGATTTTTGAACTCATTTTTCAATTGCTCCGAAAAAAAATTGATCAGCTTGTTTGAAATAGTATTTTAAACTAGAATCTTCATGAAAATTGATAATCGGAGGTGGGTCTCTGGAAAAATATTTTTTTTTTCGAATTCGCGGCATGATTTTCGATGATATTATACCCTACCGCCTCGACGGAAGAAGAAATATTGATTTTTGAACTCACTCGTCAATTGCTCCAGAAAAAAATTGATCAGCTTGTTCGAAATAGTATTCTAAACTAGAATCTCTATGAAAATTTATAATCGGAGGTGGGTCTCTGGAAGAATATTTTTTCTTTTTAATTTGCGGCATGATTTCCGATGATATTATACCCTACCGCCTCGACGGAAGGGGAAATATTGATTTTTGAACTCATTTTCCAATTGCTCCGAAAAAAAATTGATCAGCTTGTTCGAAATAGTATTCTAAACTAGAATCTCCATGGAAATTCATAATCGGAGGTGGGTCTTCGGAAAAATATATTTTTTTTTGAATTCGCGGCATGATTTCCGATGATATTATACCCTACCGCCTCGACGGAAGAGGAAATATTGAATTTTTGACTTATTTTTCAATTGCTCCGAAAAAAAATTAATCAGCTTGTTTGGAATAGTATTCTAAACTAGAATCTCCATGAAAATTCATAATCGGAGGTGGGTCTTCGGAAAAATATTTTTTTTTTTGAATTTGCGGCATGATTTCCGATGATATTATACCCTACTGCCTCGAAGGAAGAGGAAATATTAATTTTTGCACTTATTTTTCAATTGCTCTGAAAAAAAATTGATCAGCTTGTTTGGAATAGTATTTCAAACTAGAATCTTCATGAAAATTTATAATCGGAGGTGGGTCTCTGGAAAAATATTTTTTGTTTCGAATTTGTGGCATGATTTCCGATGATATTATACCCTACCGCCTCGACGGAGAAAGGAATATTGATTTTTGAACTCATTTTTCAATTGCTCCGAAAAAAAATTGATCAGCTTGTTTGGAATAGTATTTTAAACTAGAATCTCCATGAAAATTGATAATCGGAGGTGGGTCTCTGGGAAAATATTTTTTTTTTCGAATTTGCGGCATGATTTTCGATGATATTATACCCTACCCCCTCGACGGAAGAAGAAATATTGATTTTTGAACTCACTCGTCAATTGCTCCAGAAAAAAATTGATCAGCTTGTTCGAAATAGTATTCTAAACTAGAATGTCTATGAAAATTTATAATCGGAGGTGGGTCTCTGGAAAAATATTTTTTGTTTCGAATTTGTGGCATGATTTCCGATGATATTATACCCTACCGCCTCGACGGAGAAAGGAATATTGATTTTTGAACTCATTTTTCAATTGCTCCGAAAAAAAATTGATCAGCTTGTTTGGAATAGTATTTTAAACTAGAATCTCCATGAAAATTGATAATCGGAGGTGGGTCTCTGGGAAAATATTTTTTTTTTCGAATTTGCGGCATGATTTTCGATGATATTATACCCTACCCCCTCGACGGAAGAAGAAATATTGATTTTTGAACTCACTCGTCAATTGCTCCAGAAAAAAATTGATCAGCTTGTTCGAAATAGTATTCTAAACTAGAATCTCTATGAAAATTTATAATCGGAGGTGGGTCTCTGGAAAAATATTTTTTCTTTTTAATTTGCGGCATGATTTCCGATGATATTATACCCTACCGCCTCGACGGAAGGGGAAATATTGATTTTTGAACTCATTTTCCAATTGCTCCGAAAAAAAATTGATCAGCTTGTTCGAAATAGTATTCGAAACTAGAATCTCCATGGAAATTCATAATCGGAGGTGGGTCTTCGGAAAAATATTTTTTTTTTCGAATTTTAGGCATGATTCCCGATGATATTACACCCTACCGCCTCGACGGAAGAAGAAATATTGATTTTTGACCTCATTTTTCAATTGCTCCGAAAAAAAATTAATCAGCTTGTTTGGAATAGTATTTCAAACTAGAATCTTTATGAAAATTTATAATCGGAGGTGGGTCTCTGGAAAAATATTTTTTGTTACGAATTTGCGGCATGATTTCCGATGATATTATACCCTACCGCCTCGACGGAAGAAGAAATATTCATTTTTGGACTCATTTTTCAATTGCTCCGGGAGAAAATTAATCAGCTTGTTCAGAATAGTATTTCAAACTAAAATCTCCATGAAAATTCATAATCGGAGGTGGGCTTCCGGAAAAATATTTTTTGTTTTCGAATTTGCGGCATGATTCCCGATGTTATTAAACCCTACCGCCTCGACGGAAGAGGAAATATTGATTTTTGGACTCATTTTTCAATTGCTCCGGAAAAAAATTGATCAGCTTGTTTGGAATAGTATTTCAAACTAGAATCTTCATGGAAATTTATAATCGGAGGTGGGTCTCTCGAAAAATATTTTTTTTTTCGAATTTGCGGCATGATTTTCGATGATATTATACCCTACCGCCTCGACGGAAGAAGAAATATTGATTTTTGACCTCATTTTTCAATTGGTCCGAAAAAAAATTGATCAGCTTGTTCGAAATAGTATTCTAAACTAGAATCTCCATGGAAATTCATAATCGGAGGTGGGTCTTCGGAAAAATATTTTTTTTTTCGAATTTGCGGCATGATTTCCGATGATATTATACCCTACCGCCTCGACGGAAGAGGAAATATTGATTTTTGAACTTATTTTTCAATTGCTCCGGAAAAAAATTGATCAGCTTGTTTGGAATAGTATTTCAAACTAGAATCTTTATGAAAATTTATAATCGGAGGTGGGTCTCTGGAAAAATATTTTTTGATACGAATTTGCGGCATGATTTCCGATGATATTATACCCTACCGCCTCGACGGAAGAAGAAATATTGATTTTTGGACTCATTTTTCAATTGCTCCGGGAGAAAATTGATCAGCTTGTTCAGAATAGTATTTCAAACTAGAATCTCCATGAAAATTCATAATCGGAGGTGGGCTTCCGGAAAAATATATTTTGTTTTCGAATTTGCGGCATGATTCCCGATGTTATTAAACCCTACCGCCTCGACGGAAGAGGAAATATTGATTTTTGGACTCATTTTTCAATTGCTCCGAAAAAAAATTGATCAGCTTGTTTGGAATAGTATTTCAAACTAGAATCTTCATGGAAATTTATAATCGGAGGTGGGTCTCTGGAAAAATATTTTTTTTTTCGAATTTGCGGCATGATTTTCGATGATATTATACCCTACCGCCTCGACGGAAGAAGAAATATTGATTTTTGACCTCATTTTTCAATTACTCCGAAAAAAAATTGATCAGCTTGTTCGAAATAGTATTCTAAACTAGAATCTCCATGGAAATTCATAATCGGAGGTTGGTCTTCGGAAAAATATTTTTTTTTTCGAATTTGCGGCATGATTTCCGATGATATTAAACCCTACCGCCTCGACGGAAGAGGAAATATTGATTTTTGGACTCATTTTTCAATTGCTCCGAAAAAAAATTGATCAGCTTGTTTGGAATAGTATTTCAAACTAGAATCTCCATGGAAATTTATAATCGGAGGTGGGTCTCTGGAAAAATATTTTTTTTTTCGAATTTGCGGCATGATTTTCGATGATATTATACCCTACCGCCTCGACGGAAGAAGAAATATTGATTTTTGACCTCATTTTTCAATTACTCCGAAACAAAATTGATCAGCTTGTTCGAAATAGTATTCTTAACTAGAATCTCCATGGAAATTCATATTCGGAGGTGGGTCTTCGGAAAAATATTTTTTTTTTCGAATTTGCGGCATGATTTCCGATGATATTATACCCTACCGCCTCGACGGAAGAGGAAATATTGATTTTCGAACTTATTTTTCAATTGCTCCGAAAAAAAATTAATCAGCTTGTTTGGAATAGTATTTCAAACTAGAATCTCCATGAAAATTCATAATCGGAGGTGGGCTCCCGGAAAAATATTTTTTTTTTTCGAATTTGCGGCATGATTCCCGATGATATTAAACCCTACCGCCTCGACGGAAGAGGAAATATTGATTTTTGGACTCATTTTTCAATTGCTCCGAAAAAAATTGATCAGCTTGTTTGGAATAGTATTTCAAACTAGAATCTTCATGGAAATTTATAATCGGAGGTGGGTCTCTGGAAAAATATTTTTTGATACGAATTTGCGGCATGATTTCCGATGATATTATACCCTACCGCCTCGACGGAAGAAGAAATATTGATTTTTGGACTCATTTTTCAATTGCTCCGGGAGAAAATTGATCAGCTTGTTCAGAATAGTATTTCAAACTAGAATCTCCATGAAAATTCATAATCGGAGGTGGGCTTCCGGAAAAATATATTTTGTTTTCGAATTTGCGGCATGATTCCCGATGTTATTAAACCCTACCGCCTCGACGGAAGAAGAAATATTGATTTTTGACCTCATTTTTCAATTACTCCGAAACAAAATTGATCAGCTTGTTCGAAATAGTATTCTTAACTAGAATCTCCATGGAAATTCATATTCGGAGGTGGGTCTTCGGAAAAATATTTTTTTTTTCGAATTTGCGGCATGATTTCCGATGATATTATACCCTACCGCCTCGACGGAAGAGGAAATATTGATTTTTGAACTTATTTTTCAATTGCTCCGAAAAAAAATTAATCAGCTTGTTTGGAATAGTATTTCAAACTAGAATCTCCATGAAAATTCATAATCGGAGGTGGGCTCCCGGAAAAATATTTTTTTTTTTCGAATTTGCGGCATGATTCCCGATGATATTAAACCCTACCGCCTCGACGGAAGAGGAAATATTGATTTTTGGACTCATTTTTCAATTGCTCCGAAAAAAATTGATCAGCTTGTTTGGAATAGTATTTCAAACTAGAATCTTCATGGAAATTTATAATCGGAGGTGGGTCTCTGGAAAAATATTTTTTTTTTCGAATTTGCGGCATGATTTTCGATGATATTATACCCTACCGCCTCGACGGAAGAAGAAATATTGATTTTTGAACTCATTTGTCAATTGCTCTGAAAGAAAATTGATCAGCTTGTTCGAAATAGTATTCTAAACTAGAATCTCTATGAAAATTTATAATCGGAGGTGGGTCTTTGGAAAAATATTTTTTTTTTTAATTTGCGGCATGATTTCCGATGATATTATACCCTACCGCCTCGACGGAAGAAGAAATATTGATTTTTGAACTCATTTGTCAATTGCTCCGAAAGAAAATTGATCAGCTTGTTCGAAATAGTATTCTAAACTAGAATCTCTATGAAAATTTATAATCGGAGGTGGGTCTTTGGAAAAATATTTTTTTTTTTAATTTGCGGCATGATTTCCGATGATATTATACCCTACCGCCTCGACGGAAGAGGAAATATTGATTTTTTGACTTATTTTTCAATTGCTCCGAAAACAAATTAATCAGCTTGTTTGGAATAGTATTCTAAACTAGAATCTCCATGAAAATTCATAATCGGAGGTGGGTCTTCGGAAAAATATTTTTTTTTTTGAATTTGCGGCATGATTTCCGATGATAATATACCCTACCGCCTCGACGGAAGAGGAAATATTAAATTTTGCACTTACTTTTCAATTGCTCTGAAAAAAAATTAATCAGCTTGTTTGGAATAGTATTTCAAACTAGAATCTTCATGAAAATTTATAATCGGAGGTGGGTCTCTGGAAAAATATTTTTTGTTTCGAATTTGCGGCATGATTTCCGATGATATTATACCCTACCGCCTCGACGGAGAAAGGAATATTGATTTTTGAACTCATTTTTCAATTGCTCCGAAAAAAAATTGATCAGCTTGTTTGAAATAGTATTTTAAACTAGAATCTTCATGAAAATTGATAATCGGAGGTAGGTCTCTGGAAAAATATTTTTTTTTTCGAATTCGCGGCATGATTTTCGATGATATTATACCCTACCGCCTCGACGGAAGAAGAAATATTGATTTTTGAACTCACTCGTCAATTGCTCCAGAAAAAAATTGATCAGCTTGTTCGAAATAGTATTCTAAACTAGAATCTCCATGGAAATTCATAATCGGAGGTGGGTCTTCGGAAAAATATTTTTTTTTTCGAATTTGCGGCATGATTTCCGATGATATTATACCCTACCGCCTCGACGGAAGAGGAAATATTGATTTTTGAACTTATTTTTCAATTGCTCCGGAAAAAAATTGATCAGCTTGTTTGGAATAGTATTTCAAACTAGAATCTTTATGAAAATTTATAATCGGAGGTGGGTCTCTGGAAAAATATTTTTTGATACGAATTTGCGGCATGATTTCCGATGATATTATACCCTACCGCCTCGACGGAAGAAGAAATATTGATTTTTGGACTCATTTTTCAATTGCTCCGGGAGAAAATTGATCAGCTTGTTCAGAATAGTATTTCAAACTAGAATCTCCATGAAAATTCATAATCGGAGGTGGGCTTCCGGAAAAATATATTTTGTTTTCGAATTTGCGGCATGATTCCCGATGTTATTAAACCCTACCGCCTCGACGGAAGAGGAAATATTGATTTTTGGACTCATTTTTCAATTGCTCCGAAAAAAAATTGATCAGCTTGTTTGGAATAGTATTTCAAACTAGAATCTTCATGGAAATTTATAATCGGAGGTGGGTCTCTGGAAAAATATTTTTTTTTTCGAATTTGCGGCATGATTTTCGATGATATTATACCCTACCGCCTCGACGGAAGAAGAAATATTGATTTTTGACCTCATTTTTCAATTACTCCGAAAAAAAATTGATCAGCTTGTTCGAAATAGTATTCTAAACTAGAATCTCCATGGAAATTCATAATCGGAGGTTGGTCTTCGGAAAAATATTTTTTTTTTCGAATTTGCGGCATGATTTCCGATGATATTAAACCCTACCGCCTCGACGGAAGAGGAAATATTGATTTTTGGACTCATTTTTCAATTGCTCCGAAAAAAAATTGATCAGCTTGTTTGGAATAGTATTTCAAACTAGAATCTCCATGGAAATTTATAATCGGAGGTGGGTCTCTGGAAAAATATTTTTTTTTTCGAATTTGCGGCATGATTTTCGATGATATTATACCCTACCGCCTCGACGGAAGAAGAAATATTGATTTTTGACCTCATTTTTCAATTACTCCGAAACAAAATTGATCAGCTTGTTCGAAATAGTATTCTTAACTAGAATCTCCATGGAAATTCATATTCGGAGGTGGGTCTTCGGAAAAATATTTTTTTTTTCGAATTTGCGGCATGATTTCCGATGATATTATACCCTACCGCCTCGACGGAAGAGGAAATATTGATTTTTGAACTTATTTTTCAATTGCTCCGAAAAAAAATTAATCAGCTTGTTTGGAATAGTATTTCAAACTAGAATCTCCATGAAAATTCATAATCGGAGGTGGGCTCCCGGAAAAATATTTTTTTTTTTCGAATTTGCGGCATGATTCCCGATGATATTAAACCCTACCGCCTCGACGGAAGAGGAAATATTGATTTTTGGACTCATTTTTCAATTGCTCCGAAAAAAATTGATCAGCTTGTTTGGAATAGTATTTCAAACTAGAATCTTCATGGAAATTTATAATCGGAGGTGGGTCTCTGGAAAAATATTTTTTGATACGAATTTGCGGCATGATTTCCGATGATATTATACCCTACCGCCTCGACGGAAGAAGAAATATTGATTTTTGGACTCATTTTTCAATTGCTCCGGGAGAAAATTGATCAGCTTGTTCAGAATAGTATTTCAAACTAGAATCTCCATGAAAATTCATAATCGGAGGTGGGCTTCCGGAAAAATATATTTTGTTTTCGAATTTGCGGCATGATTCCCGATGTTATTAAACCCTACCGCCTCGACGGAAGAGGAAATATTGATTTTTGGACTCATTTTTCAATTGCTCCGAAAAAAAATTGATCAGCTTGTTTGGAATAGTATTTCAAACTAGAATCTTCATGGAAATTTATAATCGGAGGTGGGTCTCTGGAAAAATATTTTTTTTTTCGAATTTGCGGCATGATTTTCGATGATATTATACCCTACCGCCTCGACGGAAGAAGAAATATTGATTTTTGACCTCATTTTTCAATTACTCCGAAAAAAAATTGATCAGCTTGTTCGAAATAGTATTCTAAACTAGAATCTCCATGGAAATTCATAATCGGAGGTTGGTCTTCGGAAAAATATTTTTTTTTTCGAATTTGCGGCATGATTTCCGATGATATTAAACCCTACCGCCTCGACGGAAGAGGAAATATTGATTTTTGGACTCATTTTTCAATTGCTCCGAAAAAAAATTGATCAGCTTGTTTGGAATAGTATTTCAAACTAGAATCTCCATGGAAATTTATAATCGGAGGTGGGTCTCTGGAAAAATATTTTTTTTTTCGAATTTGCGGCATGATTTTCGATGATATTATACCCTACCGCCTCGACGGAAGAAGAAATATTGATTTTTGACCTCATTTTTCAATTACTCCGAAACAAAATTGATCAGCTTGTTCGAAATAGTATTCTTAACTAGAATCTCCATGGAAATTCATATTCGGAGGTGGGTCTTCGGAACAATATTTTTTTTTTCGAATTTGCGGCATGATTTCCGATGATATTATACCCTACCGCCTCGACGGAAGAGGAAATATTGATTTTTGAACTTATTTTTCAATTGCTCCGAAAAAAAATTAATCAGCTTGTTTGGAATAGTATTTCAAACTAGAATCTCCATGAAAATTCATAATCGGAGGTGGGCTCCCGGAAAAATATTTTTTTTTTTCGAATTTGCGGCATGATTCCCGATGATATTAAACCCTACCGCCTCGACGGAAGAGGAAATATTGATTTTTGGACTCATTTTTCAATTGCTCCGAAAAAAATTGATCAGCTTGTTTGGAATAGTATTTCAAACTAGAATCTTCATGGAAATTTATAATCGGAGGTGGGTCTCTGGAAAAATATTTTTTTTTTCGAATTTGCGGCATGATTTTCGATGATATTATACCCTACCGCCTCGACGGAAGAAGAAATATTGATTTTTGAACTCATTTGTCAATTGCTCTGAAAGAAAATTGATCAGCTTGTTCGAAATAGTATTCTAAACTAGAATCTCTATGAAAATTTATAATCGGAGGTGGGTCTTTGGAAAAATATTTTTTTTTTTAATTTGCGGCATGATTTCCGATGATATTATACCCTACCGCCTCGACGGAAGAAGAAATATTGATTTTTGAACTCATTTGTCAATTGCTCCGAAAGAAAATTGATCAGCTTGTTCGAAATAGTATTCTAAACTAGAATCTCTATGAAAATTTATAATCGGAGGTGGGTCTTTGGAAAAATATTTTTTTTTTTAATTTGCGGCATGATTTCCGATGATATTATACCCTACCGCCTCGACGGAAGAGGAAATATTGATTTTTTGACTTATTTTTCAATTGCTCCGAAAACAAATTAATCAGCTTGTTTGGAATAGTATTCTAAACTAGAATCTCCATGAAAATTCATAATCGGAGGTGGGTCTTCGGAAAAATATTTTTTTTTTTGAATTTGCGGCATGATTTCCGATGATAATATACCCTACCGCCTCGACGGAAGAGGAAATATTAAATTTTGCACTTACTTTTCAATTGCTCTGAAAAAAAATTAATCAGCTTGTTTGGAATAGTATTTCAAACTAGAATCTTCATGAAAATTTATAATCGGAGGTGGGTCTCTGGAAAAATATTTTTTGTTTCGAATTTGCGGCATGATTTTCGATGATATTATACCCTACCGCCTCGACGGAGAAAGGAATATTGATTTTTGAACTCATTTTTCAATTGCTCCGAAAAAAAATTGATCAGCTTGTTTGAAATAGTATTTTAAACTAGAATCTTCATGAAAATTGATAATCGGAGGTAGGTCTCTGGAAAAATATTTTTTTTTTCGAATTCGCGGCATGATTTTCGATGATATTATACCCTACCGCCTCGACGGAAGAAGAAATATTGATTTTTGAACTCACTCGTCAATTGCTCCAGAAAAAAATTGATCAGCTTGTTCGAAATAGTATTCTAAACTAGAATCTCTATTATAATCGGAGGTGGGTCTCTGGAAGAATATTTTTTCTTTTTAATTTGCGGCATGATTTCCGATGATATTATACCCTACCGCCTCGACGGAAGGGGAAATATTGATTTTTGAACTCATTTTCCAATTGCTCCGAAAAAAAATTGATCAGCTTGTTCGAAATAGTATTCGAAACTAGAATCTCCATGGAAATTCATAATCGGAGGTGGGTCTTCGGAAAAATATTTTTTTTTTCGAATTTTAGGCATGATTCCCGATGATATTATACCCTACCGCCTCGACGGAAGAAGAAATATTGATTTTTGACCTCATTTTTCAATTGCTCCGAAAAAAAATTGATCAGCTTGTTCGAAATAGTATTCTAAACTAGAATCTCCATGGAAATTCATAATCGGAGGTGGGTCTTCGGAAAAATATTTTTTTTTTCGAATTTGCGGCATGATTTCCGATGATATTATACCCTACCGCCTCGACGGAAGAGGAAATATTGATTTTTGAACTTATTTTCCAATTGTTCCGAAAAAAAATTAATCAGCTTGTTTGGAATAGTATTTCAAACTAGAATCTTTATGAAAATTTATGATCGGAGGTGGGTCTCTGGAAAAATATTTTTTGTTACGAATTTGCGGCATGATTTCCGATGATATTATACCCTACCGCCTCGACGGAAGAAGAAATATTCATTTTTGGACTCATTTTTCAATTGCTCCGGGAGAAAATTGATCAGCTTGTTCAGAATAGTATTTCAAACTAGAATCTCCATGAAAATTCATAATCGGAGGTGGGCTTCCGGAAAAATATTTTTTGTTTTCGAATTTGCGGCATGATTCCCGATGTTATTAAACCCTACCGCCTCGACGGAAGAGGAAATATTGATTTTTGGACTCATTTTTCAATTGCTCCGAAAGAAAATTGATCAGCTTGTTCGAAATAGTATTCTAAACTAGAATCTTCATGAAAATTCATAATCGGAGGTGGGTCTTCGGAAAAATATTTTTTTTTTTGAATTTGCGGCATGATTTCCGATGATATTATACCCTACTGCCTCGAAGGAAGAGGAAATATTAATTTTTGCACTTATTTTTCAATTGCTCTGAAAAAAAATTGATCAGCTTGTTTGGAATAGTATTTCAAACTAGAATCTTCATGAAAATTGATAATCGGAAGTGGGTCTCTGGAAAAATATTTTTTTTTTCGAATTTGCGGCATGATTTTCGATGATATTATACCCTACCCCCTCGACGGAAGAAGAAATATTGATTTTTGAACTCACTCGTCAATTGCTCCAGAAAAAAATTGATCAGCTTGTTCGAAATAGTATTCTAAACTAGAATCTCTATGAAAATTTATAATCGGAGGTGGGTCTCTGGAAAAATATTTTTTCTTTTTAATTTGCGGCATGATTTCCGATGATATTGTACCCTACCGCCTCGACGGAAGAGGAAATATTGATTTTTGGACTCATTTTTCAATTGCTCCGAAAAAAAATTGATCAGCTTGTTTGGAATAGTATTTCAAACTAGAATCTTCATGGAAATTTATAATCGGAGGTGGGTCTCTGGCAAAATATTTCTTTCTCGAATTTGCGGCATGATTTTCGATGATATTATACCCTACCGCCTCGACGGAAGAAGAAATATTGATTTTTGAACTCATTTGTCAATTGCTCAGAAAAAAATTGATCAGCTTGTTCGAAATAGTATTCTAAACTAGAATCTCTATGAAAATTTATAATCGGAGGTGGGTCTTTGGAAAAATATTTTTTTTTTTAATTTGCGGCAAGATTTCCGATGATATTATACCCTACCGCCTCGACGGAAGAAGAAATATTGATTTTTGACCTCATTTTTCAATTGCTCCGAAAAAAAATTGATCAGCTTGTTCGAAATAGTATTCTAAACTAGAATCTCCATGGAAATTCATAATCGGAGGTGGGTCTTCGGAAAAATATTTTTTTTTTCGAATTTGCGGCATGATTTCCGATGATATTATACCCTACCGCCTCGACGGAAGAGGAAATATTGATTTTTGAACTTATTTTCCAATTGTTCCGAAAAAAAATTAATCAGCTTGTTTGGAATAGTATTTCAAACTAGAATCTTTATGAAAATTTATGATCGGAGGTGGGTCTCTGGAAAAATATTTTTTGTTACGAATTTGCGGCATGATTTCCGATGATATTATACCCTACCGCCTCGACGGAAGAAGAAATATTCATTTTTGGACTCATTTTTCAATTGCTCCGGGAGAAAATTAATCAGCTTGTTCGAAATAGTATTCTAAACTAGAATCTTCATGAAAATTCATAATCGGAGGTGGGTCTTCGGAAAAATATTTTTTTTTTTGAATTTGCGGCATGATTTCCGATGATATTATACCCTACTGCCTCGAAGGAAGAGGAAATATTAATTTTTGCACTTATTTTTCAATTGCTCTGAAAAAAAATTGATCAGCTTGTTTGGAATAGTATTTCAAACTAGAATCTTCATGAAAATTTATAATCGGAGGTGGGTCTATGGAAAAATATTTTTTGTTTCGAATTTGCGGCATGATTTCCGATGATATTATACCCTACCGCCTCGACGGAGAAAGGAATATTGATTTTTGAACTCATTTTTCAATTGCTCCGAAAAAAAATTGATCAGCTTGTTTGGAATAGTATTTTAAACTAGAATCTTCATGAAAATTGATAATCGGAAGTGGGTCTCTGGAAAAATATTTTTTTTTTCGAATTTGCGGCATGATTTTCGATGATATTATACCCTACCGCCTCGACGGAAGAAGAAATATTGATTTTTGAACTCACTCGTCAATTGCTCCAGAAAAAAATTGATCAGCTTGTTCGAAATAGTATTCTAAACTAGAATCTCTATGAAAATTTATAATCGGAGGTGGGTCTCTGGAAAAATATTTTTTCTTTTTTATTTGCGGCATGATTTCCGATGATATTGTACCCTACCGCCTCGACGGAAGAGGAAATATTGATTTTTGGACTCATTTTTCAATTGCTCCGAAAAAAAATTGATCAGCTTGTTTGGAATAGTATTTCAAACTAGAATCTTCATGGAAATTTATAATCGGAGGTGGGTCTCTGGCAAAATATTTCTTTTTCGAATTTGCGGCATGATTTTCGATGATATTATACCCTACCGCCTCGACGGAAGAAGAAATATTGATTTTTGAACTCATTTGTCATTGCTCAGAAAAAAATTGATCAGCTTGTTCGAAATAGTATTCTAAACTAGAATCTCTATGAAAATTTATAATCGGAGGTGGGTCTTTGGAAAAATATTTTTTTTTTTAATTTGCGGCATGATTTCCGATGATATTATACCCTACCGCCTCGACGGAAGAAGAAATATTGATTTTTGGACTCATTTGTCAATTGCTCCGAAAAAAAAATTGATCAGCTTGTTCGAAATAGTATTCTAAACTAGAATCTCCATGAAAATTCATAATCGGAGGTGGGTCTTCGGAAAAATATTTTTTTTTTTGAATTCGCGGCATGATTTCCGATGATATTATACCCTACCGCCTCGACGGAAGAGGAAATATTGATTTTTTGACTTATTTTTCAATTGCTCCGAAAACAAATTAATCAGCTTGTTTGGAATAGTATTCTAAACTAGAATCTCCATGAAAATTCATAATCGGAGGTGGGTCTTCGGAAAAATATTTTTTTTTTTGAATTTGCGGCATGATTTCCGATGATAATATACCCTACCGCCTCGACGGAAGAGGAAATATTAAATTTTGCACTTATTTTTCAATTGCTCTGAAAAAAAATTTATCAGCTTGTTTGGAATAGTATTTCAAACTAGAATCTTCATGAAAATTTATAATCGGAGGTGGGTCTCTGGAAAAATATTTTTTGTTTCGAATTTGCGGCATGATTTCCGATGATATTATACCCTACCGCCTCGACGGAAGAAGAAATATTGATTTTTGGACTCATTTTTCAATTGCTCCGGGAGAAAATTGATCAGCTTGTTCAGAATAGTATTTCAAACTAGAATCTCCATGAAAATTCATAATCGGAGGTGGGCTTCCGGAAAAATATATTTTGTTTTCGAATTTGCGGCATGATTCCCGATGTTATTAAACCCTACCGCCTCGACGGAAGAGGAAATATTGATTTTTGGACTCATTTTTCAATTGCTCCGAAAAAAAATTGATCAGCTTGTTTGGAATAGTATTTCAAACTAGAATCTTCATGGAAATTTATAATCGGAGGTGGGTCTCTGGAAAAATATTTTTTTTTTCGAATTTGCGGCATGATTTTCGATGATATTATACCCTACCGCCTCGACGGAAGAAGAAATATTGATTTTTGACCTCATTTTTCAATTACTCCGAAAAAAAATTGATCAGCTTGTTCGAAATAGTATTCTAAACTAGAATCTCCATGGAAATTCATAATCGGAGGTTGGTCTTCGGAAAAATATTTTTTTTTTCGAATTTGCGCATGATTCCCGATGATATTATACCCTACCGCCTCGACGGAAGAAGAAATATTGATTTTTGACCTCATTTTTCAATTGCTCCGAAAAAAAATTGATCAGCTTGTTCGAAATAGTATTCTAAACTAGAATCTCCATGGAAATTCATAATCGGAGGTGGATCTTCGGAAAAATATTTTTTTTTTCGAATTTGCGGCATGATTTCCGATGATATTATACCCTACCGCCTCGACGGAAGAGGAAATATTGATTTTTGAACTTATTTTCCAATTGTTCCAAAAAAAATTAATCAGCTTGTTTGGAATAGTATTTCAAACTAGAATCTTTATGAAAATTTATGATCGGAGGTGGGTCTCTGGAAAAATATTTTTTGTTACGAATTTGCGGCATGATTTCCGATGATATTATACCCTACCGCCTCGACGGAAGAAGAAATATTCATTTTTGGACTCATTTTTCAATTGCTCCGGGAGAAAATTGATCAGCTTGTTCAGAATAGTATTTCAAACTAGAATCTCCATGAAAATTCATAATCGGAGGTGGGCTTCCGGAAAAATATTTTTTGTTTTCGAATTTGCGGCATGATTCCCGATGTTATTAAACCCTACCGCCTCGACGGAAGAGGAAATATTGATTTTTGGACTCATTTTTCAATTGCTCCGAAAGAAAATTGATCAGCTTGTTCGAAATAGTATTCTAAACTAGAATCTCTATGAAAATTTATAATCGGAGGTGGGTCTTTGGAAAAATATTTTTTTTTTTAATTTGCGGCATGATTTCCGATGATCTTATACCCTACCGCCTCGACGGAAGAAGAAATATTGATTTTTGAACTCATTTGTCAATTGCTCCGAAAAAAAATTGATCAGCTTGTTCGAAATAGTATTCTAAACTAGAATCTCCATGAAAATTCATAATCGGAGGTGGGTCTTCGGAAAAATATATTTTTTTTTGAATTCGCGGCATGATTTCCGATGATATTATACCCTACCGCCTCGACGGAAGAGGAAATATTGAATTTTTGACTTATTTTTCAATTGCTCCGAAAAAAAATTAATCAGCTTGTTTGGAATAGTATTCTAAACTAGAATCTCCATGAAAATTCATAATCGGAGGTGGGTCTTCGGAAAAATATTTTTTTTTTTGAATTTGCGGCATGATTTCCGATGATATTATACCCTACTGCCTCGAAGGAAGAGGAAATATTAATTTTTGCACTTATTTTTCAATTGCTCTGAAAAAAAATTGATCAGCTTGTTTGGAATAGTATTTCAAACTAGAATCTTCATGAAAATTTATAATCGGAGGTGGGTCTCTGGAAAAATATTTTTTGTTTCGAATTTGCGGCATGATTTCCGATGATATTATACCCTACCGCCTCGACGGAAGGGGAAATATTGATTTTTGAACTCATTTTCCAATTGCTCCGAAAAAAAATTGATCAGCTTGTTCGAAATAGTATTCGAAACTAGAATCTCCATGGAAATTCATAATCGGAGGTGGGTCTTCGGAAAAATATTTTTTTTTTCGAATTTTAGGCATGATTCCCGATGATATTACACCCTACCGCCTCGACGGAAGAAGAAATATTGATTTTTGAACTCATTTTCCAATTGCTCCGAAAAAAAATTGATCAGCTTGTTCGAAATAGTATTCGAAACTAGAATCTCCATGGAAATTCATAATCGGAGGTGGGTCTTCGGAAAAATATTTTTTTTTTCGAATTTTAGGCATGATTCCCGATGATATTACACCCTACCGCCTCGACGGAAGAAGAAATATTGATTTTTGACCTCATTTTTCAATTGCTCCGAAAAAAAATTAATCAGCTTGTTTGGAATAGTATTTCAAACTAGAATCTTTATGAAAATTTATAATCGGAGGTGGGTCTCTGGAAAAATATTTTTTGTTACGAATTTGCGGCATGATTTCCGATGATATTATACCCTACCGCCTCGACGGAAGAAGAAATATTCATTTTTGGACTCATTTTTCAATTGCTCCGGGAGAAAATTAATCAGCTTGTTCAGAATAGTATTTCAAACTAGAATCTCCATGAAAATTCATAATCGGAGGTGGGCTTCCGGAAAAATATTTTTTGTTTTCGAATTTGCGGCATGATTCCCGATGTTATTAAACCCTACCGCCTCGACGGAAGAGGAAATATTGATTTTTGGACTCATTTTTCAATTGCTCCGGAAAAAAATTGATCAGCTTGTTTGGAATAGTATTTCAAACTAGAATCTTCATGGAAATTTATAATCGGAGGTGGGTCTCTCGAAAAATATTTTTTTTTTCGAATTTGCGGCATGATTTTCGATGATATTATACCCTACCGCCTCGACGGAAGAAGAAATATTGATTTTTGACCTCATTTTTCAATTGCTCCGAAAAAAAATTGATCAGCTTGTTCGAAATAGTATTCTAAACTAGAATCTCCATGGAAATTCATAATCGGAGGTGGGTCTTCGGAAAAATATTTTTTTTTTCGAATTTGCGGCATGATTTCCGATGATATTATACCCTACCGCCTCGACGGAAGAGGAAATATTGATTTTTGAACTTATTTTTCAATTGCTCCGAAAAAAAATTGATCAGCTTGTTTGGAATAGTATTTCAAACTAGAATCTTTATGAAAATTTATAATCGGAGGTGGGTCTCTGGAAAAATATTTTTTGTTACGAATTTGCGGCATGATTTCCGATGATATTATACCCTACCGCCTCGACGGAAGAAGAAATATTGATTTTTGGACTCATTTTTCAATTGCTCCGGGAGAAAATTGATCAGCTTGTTCAGAATAGTATTTCAAACTAGAATCTCCATGAAAATTCATAATCGGAGGTGGGCTTCCGGAAAAATATATTTTGTTTTCGAATTTGCGGCATGATTCCCGATGTTATTAAACCCTACCGCCTCGACGGAAGAGGAAATATTGATTTTTGGACTCATTTTTCAATTGCTCCGAAAAAAAATTGATCAGCTTGTTTGGAATAGTATTTCAAACTAGAATCTTCATGGAAATTTATAATCGGAGGTGGGTCTCTGGAAAAATATTTTTTTTTTCGAATTTGCGGCATGATTTTCGATGATATTATACCCTACCGCCTCGACGGAAGAAGAAATATTGATTTTTGACCTCATTTTTCAATTACTCCGAAAAAAAATTGATCAGCTTGTTCGAAATAGTATTCTAAACTAGAATCTCCATGGAAATTCATAATCGGAGGTTGGTCTTCGGAAAAATATTTTTTTTTTCGAATTTGCGGCATGATTTCCGATGATATTAAACCCTACCGCCTCGACGGAAGAGGAAATATTGATTTTTGGACTCATTTTTCAATTGCTCCGAAAAAAAATTGATCAGCTTGTTTGGAATAGTATTTCAAACTAGAATCTCCATGGAAATTTATAATCGGAGGTGGGTCTCTGGAAAAATATTTTTTTTTTCGAATTTGCGGCATGATTTTCGATGATATTATACCCTACCGCCTCGACGGAAGAAGAAATATTGATTTTTGACCTCATTTTTCAATTACTCCGAAACAAAATTGATCAGCTTGTTCGAAATAGTATTCTTAACTAGAATCTCCATGGAAATTCATAATCGGAGGTGGGTCTTCGGAAAAATATTTTTTTTTTCGAATTTGCGGCATGATTTCCGATGATATTATACCCTACCGCCTCGACGGAAGAGGAAATATTGATTTTTGAACTTATTTTTCAATTGCTCCGAAAAAAAATTAATCAGCTTGTTTGGAATAGTATTTCAAACTAGAATCTCCATGAAAATTCATAATCGGAGGTGGGCTCCCGGAAAAATATTTTTTTTTTTCGAATTTGCGGCATGATTCCCGATGATATTAAACCCTACCGCCTCGACGGAAGAGGAAATATTGATTTTTGGACTCATTTTTCAATTGCTCCGAAAAAAATTGATCAGCTTGTTTGGAATAGTATTTCAAACTAGAATCTTCATGGAAATTTATAATCGGAGGTGGGTCTCTGGAAAAATATTTTTTTTTTCGAATTTGCGGCATGATTTTCGATGATATTATACCCTACCGCCTCGACGGAAGAAGAAATATTGATTTTTGAACTCATTTGTCAATTGCTCCGAAAGAAAATTGATCAGCTTGTTCGAAATAGTATTCTAAACTAGAATCTCTATGAAAATTTATAATCGGAGGTGGGTCTTTGGAAAAATATTTTTTTTTTTAATTTGCGGCATGATTTCCGATGATATTATACCCTACCGCCTCGACGGAAGAAGAAATATTGATTTTTGAACTCATTTGTCAATTGCTCCGAAAAAAAATTGATCAGCTTGTTCGAAATAGTATTCTAAACTAGAATCTCCATGAAAATTCATAATCGGAGGTGGGTCTTCGGAAAAATATATTTTTTTTTGAATTCGCGGCATGATTTCCGATGATATTATACCCTACCGCCTCGACGGAAGAGGAAATATTGAATTTTTGACTTATTTTTCAATTGCTCCGAAAAAAAATTAATCAGCTTGTTTGGAATAGTATTCTAAACTAGAATCTCCATGAAAATTCATAATCGGAGGTGGGTCTTCGGAAAAATATTTTTTTTTTCGAATTCGCGGCATGATTTCCGATGATATTTGTTGGTAATATAGGATACCTTTACTTTGTACATATGGTGGGAGTGAGCGACAGCGCGAACGACCGCACGTACGCACCCGAATAAGCAATAGAGTCGAACTAGAGAGTTAACCGGCAGTCGCTGTATGACGGGCTTCAAGTTGCCGTGACATTTTGGAACCGTGTAAAACATAATTGTAACCCTTAATAAATACTATCCTTTTGCTAAGAAACTGTCCCCATCAATTATATTAACATGGTAGCATAGCCTGGTTCGTGGTTAGTGATAAGAAGCGAGGAATATCGTGTGCGCAGTGCAGTCTCATTCACGAAGGAACGCTTGAAAACGTGTCCCGACACACAATGGCAAAAGTAAATGATATTACAATACCGGTGTTTGATGGAGAGGACTACAGCATGTGGAAAAAACGTATCACATTGTTTTTGAGGTATAAAAAATGTGATGAGGTGATAAAAAGAGCAAGAACGACTCAAGATAAAGACTCGTGGGATGAAAGTGATTTAAAAGCAATGAACTACATATACAGTGCGATAACGAACAAACAATTGGAGTTTGTGAGTGAAAAAACAACGTCATACGAAGTCATGAAAAAGTTTGACGAGATGTACCTAAAAGAGTCTACAGCGCTGCAAATTGTATGCCGAAACAAATTGGAAAAGTTGAAACTCAAAGACTTCAGTGAAATAGGAACATTTTTCAGTGTCTTTGAACGATCAGTGAACGAGCTGAAATCCGCGGGTGCTAGTGTGTTGGAGAAAGAGAAGCTAAATTATATGCTAAACACACTGCCTGAATCCTACAGTTACATCGGCGACCTGATAGACGCATTAAAGGAGGAGGATCAGACTGTGGATTATGTGAAAAGTAAAATCCAAATGGCAGAATTAAAATTTCATATAGATGAATACCCTGAAAGAAAATCGAATGCATTCGTGGCGGATAAAAGTCGACAGGGACAAGGGTGTTTCAAATGTGGCAAGTCTGGGCATTTCGCGAGAGACTGTCAAGATGGCAACGGCCATGTGGCAAGCAGCGGCGAATATTGGAGAAGACCAACACGTGGTCGAGGAGAAGCCGGAAGAGGCCATTACGCCAGGGGGCGTGGAAATTTTCGTGGACAGCGAGGAGCAAGCGCACACCGCGCAATTCAACAAGGACAGAAGAATCCAGAGGCCAGCGCGTGGGTCACGAAGGTCGACTATCACGCGGCACACAACAGTGAGACAAATAGGTTAAGCGATTGCGAAATAACTTGGCTGTTAGACAGCGGTTGTACAGACCACATAATCAATAACGATAAATATTTTGAAAAATGTGTCGATTTGAGAGAACCAGTCAACGTTTATCTGGGGGATAATAGAGTTGTGAAAGCAACAAAGATTGGGAATGTAGTAAGCTATTTCGAAGTGTTTGGCAAGAAAAATAAAGTCAACATGCGAAATGTATTCTATGCGAAAGATATGCATTCAAACTTGATAAGCTATGGCAAGATAGCAGAAAACAACACGATTGTCTCCAAAGATAGAATGACAAAAATTGTCGATTGCAGCGGCAATCTCACAGCAGTAGCCTGGAAAGGAGACGGCCTGTACGTCATGAAAAGTGTCTTGAACTATAGAGAGACATCAGTAAATGTTGCTAATAAGGTGGTTGAGAATATGAGTCAAAAGGAGAAATGGCATCGCATGCTGGGCCATGTAAATTTCAACTACTTGAGTACCTTGAGCAGAAATCAACTGTTAGATGGTATCCCAACTGAACTCGAGAACGAATTCATGAAATGTAAAACGTGTATAGAAAATGAAATGCACAACGTTGCGTTCGAAAACAATAGAAATAGAGCGAAAGATGTTTTAGAGATTATACATACTGACGTGTGTAGACCGTTCAGAACAAAGGGTCTCAACGGGGAAAAATTCTTTGTTTCTTTCATTGATGATTATAGTAAAATCGCTAAAGTGTACTGCATAAAATCCAAAGCAGAGGTGCATGATTGCTTTGTACGAGTTGTTAATGAATGTGAAAACTTAACGGAAAAAAAGGTAAAACTTCTAAGATGCGATAATGGGAAAGAATACTTGAATGGCAGTATTTACAAGTTCACCAGGGAAAAGGGTATCATAATTGATCCTTGTCCAGTATATGTTCACGAATTAAATGGAACTGCCGAACGGTTCAATAGAACAATAATGGACATGGCTCGTTGTCTATTGGCGGAGGCACAGGTACATAAATGCTATTGGCCAGAAATAGTCTGTGCAGCTATTTACTTGAAAAACCGAACCTTAGCCAATACTATCGAAAAGAAAACGCCGTATGAAATATTCTTTGGAAAGAAGCCAGATGTTAGAAATTTACGTTTATACGGCAGCATAGTTTTCGTGAGAAAACCAGAAGAAAAAAGAACGTCTAAATGGGATAAAAAGGCAGATATGGGAATTCTGTTAGGTTACAGTGAAGTAGGATACAGAGTACTTGTAAAGAATAGGATAATTGTCGCCAGGCACGTAGATATTATTGAAGAAAATGTAAAATGTATTGGTTTAAGTGAAAACGAATCGGACAACGAACAGGATGTTAACGAATTTGCGGATGAGGGATTATTAGATGAAAGCTTTAAGAGCACAGATGAAAATCAAAAGGTCAAAATAGAAAGTGATCAGGAATCCGAATCAGAAACTGAACAGGTTGCACGGAGGCCCCAGCGTAAGAGAAACCCCCCAGAGCGTTTTGAGGTTAATTACGCGTACAATAACAATGTATATGCAAACTTCTGTAGAGCAGACACTCCCAATACGTTCGAGGAGGCGCTCGAGAGTATCGAGAGTAGACACTGGGTAAAAGCAATGGATAGAGAAATAGATTGTTTGAACAAAAATGAAACCTGGAAATTAGTCGGAAGTTCAAGAGGTGAGAAAGTATTAGATGTCAAATGGGTTTACACAAAGAAGTCCGATAAAAACTATAAGGCGAGATTAGTTGTAAGAGGGTATCAACAAACAGATGAAGTTGACGATGTCTATTCGCCTGTAGCAAAAATGCAAACATTAAAAGTCTTGTTGTCATATAGTTGCCAAATGGGCCTAGGTATTGAGCAGATGGATGTGGTAACGGCCTTCTTAAATGGTAAGGTAAGCTCTGAAGTCTATATACGCCAACCAAAAGGTTATGATGACGGCACGAATAGAGTATGCAGATTAGTAAAAGCTCTTTACGGTCTCAAGGAAAGTCCTAGAGCCTGGTATGAGTGCCTTGATAAATACTTGACAAGCTTGGGTATGAAGAAAAGTAATCTGGACAATTGCTTATACACCTTTGGAAAAGGAAAAGAAATTATTTACTTGCTAATATTTGTCGATGATCTGCTAATCTGCGGCATAAACAAAACTAGAGTACAGAGTGTCAAGGATCTCTTGTCAGGAAAGTTTGAGATGAAAGATCTCGGCAAAATAAAAGAATATCTTGGTATCAGCATAGAGTACGATAGCCAAAGTCACGAAATGAAACTAAGCCAAACAAAGTATATTGAGTCATTAGTAAGTAAGTATAAGTTAGAAAGTAGTAAACTATACGATACACCAATGGAGGTAAACTTGAAAATCGAAAAATCTGACGTTTGTGAACGAAACATTCAGTACAAAAACTTGATTGGTGCATTGTTATATATACGCTCAGGTACGAGACCTGACATTAGCTACAGTGTGAATTACCTGAGTAGATTCCAGAACTGTTACGACGAAACTCATTTCAAATACGCGTTAAGAATATTGAAATATTTGTGCGCTACGAAGGATTTGAAATTGAATTACAATAAAAATGTAAACTCGGAAATAGTCGATTGCTATGTAGACGCCGATTGGGCAGGTGATAACCTGGATAGAAAATCCACAACTGGGTATGTGATTCGATTATTTGGAAATGCTATATACTGGAAATCAAAAAAACAAAAAAGTCTAACGAAGGCCTCGACATATGCAGAATATGTAGCACTGTCGGAAGCCGTAACCGAATTGATCTTTGTAAGAGAATTAATAAAAATCTTTGGGGGAAGTCTGATTAAGCCAATGAATGTTTACGAAGATAATTCGGGAGCGATAGATATAGCCAAGTATGGAAACTTCACGAAAAACTCTAAGCACATTGAAGTTCACTACCATTACGTACATGATTACGTGAGAGAGAATGTAATAAATATGAAAAAAAGTTAACTCTGATGAAAATATGGCTGATATGTTCACTAAAGCATTGTGCAAAGGGAAATTTGTGAAGCTGCGGAACATGTTGAACCTGAAATGTACAATATAAATGTAAGGAGGGGTGTTGGTAATATAGGATACCTTTACTTTGTACATATGGTGGGAGCGAGCGACAGCGCGAACGACCGCACGTACGCACCCGAATAAGCAATAGAGTCGAACTAGAGAGTTAACCGGCAGTCGCTGTATGACGGGCTTCAAGTTGCCGTGACATTTTGGAACCGTGTAAAACATAATTGTAACCCTTAATAAATACTATCCTTTTGCTAAGAAACTGTCCCCATCAATTATATTAACAATATTATACCCTACCGCCTCGACGGAAGAGGAAATATTGATTTTTGGACTTATTTTTCAATTGCTCCGAAAAAAAATTAATCAGCTTGTTTGGAATAGTATTTCGAACTAGAATCGTCATGAAAATTTATAATCGGAGGTGGGTCTCTGGAAAAATATTTTTTGTTTCGAATTTGCGGCATGATTTCCGATGATATTATACCCTACCGCCTCGACGGAGGAAAAAATATTGATTTGTGAACTCATTTTTCAATTGCTCCGAAATAAAATTGATCAGCTTGTTCGAAATAGTATTCTAAACTAGAATCTCTATGAAAATTTATAATCGGAGGTGGGTCTCTGGAAAAATATTTTTTCTTTTTAATTTGCGGCATGATTTCCGATGATATTATACCCTACCGCCTCGACGGAAGAAGAAATATTGATTTTTGAACTCATTTTTCAATTGCTCCGAAATAAAATTGATCAGCTTGTTCGAAATAGTATTCTACACTAGAATCTCCATGAAAATTTATGATCGGAGGTGGGTCTCTGGAAAAATAATTTTTTTTTTCAATTTGCGGCATGATTCCCGATGATATTATACCCTACCGCCTCGACGGAAGAGGAAATATTGATTTTTGGACTCATTTTTCAATTGCTCCGAAAAAAAATTGATCAGCTTGTTTGGAATAGTATTTCAAACTAGAATCTTCATGAAAATTTATAATCGGAGGTGGGTCTCTGGAAAAATATTTTTTCTTCTTAATTTGCGCCATGATTTCCGATGATATTATACCCTACCGCCTCGACGGAAGAGGAAATATTGATTTTTGAACTCATTTGTCAATTGCTCCAAAAAAAAATTGATCAGCTTGTTCGAAATAGTATTCTAAACTAGAATCTCTATGAAAATTTATAATCGGAGGTGGGTCTCTGGAAAAATATTTTTTCTTCTTAATTTGCGCCATGATTTCCGATGATATTATACCCTATCGCCTCGACGGAAGAAGAAATATTGATTTTTGACCTCATTTTTCAATTGCTCCGAAAAAAAATTGATCAGCTTGTTCGAAATAGTATTCTCAACTAGAATCTCCATGGAAATTCATAATCGGAGGTGGGTCTTCGGAAAAATATTTTTTTTTTCGAATTTGCGGCATGATTTCCGATGATATTATACCCTACCGCCTCGACGGAAGAAGAAATATTCATTTTTGAACTCATTTTTCAATTGGTCCGGGAAAAAATTGATCAGCTTGTTCAGAATAGTATTTCAAACTAGAATCTCCATGAAAATTCATGATCGGAGGTGAGCTTCCGGAAAAATATTTGTTTTTTTCGAATTTGCGGCATGATTCCCGATGATATTATACCCTACCGCCTCGACGGAAGAGGAAATATTGATTTTTGGACTCATTTTTCAATTGTTCCGAAAAAAAATTGATCAGCTTGTTTGGAATAGTATTTCAAACTAGAATCTTCATGGAAATTTATAATCGGAGGTGGGTCTCTGGAAAAATATTTTTTGTTACGAATTTGCGGCATGATTTCCGATGATATTATACCCTACCGCCTCGACGGAAGAAGAAATATTCATTTTTGAACTCATTTTTCAATTGGTCCGGGAAAAAATTGATCAGCTTGTTCGAAATAGTATTCTAAACTAGAATCTCTATGAAAATTTATAATCGGAGGTGGGCTTCCGGAAAAATATTTTTTTTTTTCGAATTTGCGGCATGATTCCCGATGATATTATACCCTACCGCCTCGACGGAAGAGGAAATATTGATTTTTGAACTCATTTTTCAATTGTTCCGAAAAAAAATTGATCAGCTTGTTTGGAATAGTATTTCAAACTAGAATCTTCATGGAAATTTATAATCGGAGGTGGGACTCTGGAAAAATTTTTTTTTTTTTAAATTCGCGGCATGATTTTCGATGATATTATACCCTACCGCCTCGACGGAAGAAGAAATATTGATTTTTGAACTCACTCGTCAATTGCTCCAGAAAAAAATTGATCAGCTTGTTCAGAATAATATTTCAAACTAGAATCTCCATGAAAATTCATAATCGGAGGTGAGCTTCCGGAAAAATATTTTTTTTTTTCGAATTTGCGGCATGATTCCCGATGATATTATACCCTACCGCCTCGACGGAAGAGGAAATATTGATTTTTGGACTCATTTTTCAATTGTTCCGAAAAAAAATTGATCGGCTTGTTTGGAATAGTATTTCAAACTAGAATCTTCATGGAAATTTATAATCGGAGGTGGGTCTCTGGAAAAATATTTTTTTTTTTTGAATTTGCGGCATGATTTCCGATGAGATTATACCCTACCGCCTCGACGGAAGAAGAAATACTGATTTTTGAACTCATTTGTCAATTGCTCCGAAAAAAAGTTGATCAGCTTGTTCAAAATAGTATTCTAAACTAGAATCTCCATGAAAATTCATAATCGGAGGTGGGTCTTCGGAAAAATATTTTTTTTTTCGGATTTGCGGCATGATTTCCGATGATATTATACCCTACCGCCTCGACGGAAGAGGAAATATTGATGTTTGGACTCATTTTTCAATTGCTCTGAAAAAAAATTAATCAGCTTGTTTGGAATAGTATTTCAAACTAGAATCTTCATGAAAATTTATAATCGGAGGTGGGTCTCTGGAAAAATATTTTTTGTTTCGAATTTGCGGCATGATTTCCGATGATATTATACCCTACCGCCTCGACGGAGGAAGAAATATTGATTTTTGAACTCATTTTTCAATTGCTCCAAAATAAAATTGATCAGCTTGTTCGAAATAGTATTTCAAACTAGAATCTCCATGAAAATTGATAATCGGAGGTGGGTCTCTTGAAAAATATTTTTTTTTTCGAATTTGCGGCATGATTTTCGATGATATTATACCCTACCGCCTCGACGGAAGAAGAAATATTGATTTTTGAACTCATTTGTCAATTGCTCCAAGAAAAAATTGATCAGCTTGTTCGAAATAGTATTCTAAACTAGAGTCTCTATGGAAATTTATAATCGGAGGTGGGTCTCTGGAAAAATATTTTTTTTTTTCAATTTGCGGCATGATTTCCGATGATATTATACCCTACCGCCTCGACGAAAGAAGAAATATTGATTTTTGAACTCATTTTTCAATTGCTCCGAAAAAAAATTGATCAGCTTGATAGAAATAGTATTCTAAACTAGAATCTTCATGGAAATTCATAATCGGAGGTGGGTCTGCGGAAAAATATTTTCTTTTTGAATTTGCGGCATGATTTCCAAGTGATATTATACCCTACCACCTCGACGGAAGAAGAAATATTGATTTTCGGACTCATTTTTCAATTGCTCCGGGAAAAAATTGATCAGCTTGTTCAGAATAGTATTTCAAACTAGAATCTCCATGAAAATTCATATTCGGAGGTGGGCTTCCGGAAAAATATTTTTTTTTTCGAATTTGCGGCATGATTTCCGTTGATATTATACCCTACCGCCTCGACGGAAGAAGAAATATTCATTTTTGAACTCATTTTTCAATTGGTCCGGGAAAAAATTGATCAGCTTGTTCGAAATAGTATTCTAAACTAGAATCTCTATGAAAATTTATAATCGGAGGTGGGCTTCCGGAAAAATATTTTTTTTTTTCGAATTTGCGGCATGATTCCCGATGATATTATACCCTACCGCCTCGACGGAAGAGGAAATATTGATTTTTGAACTCATTTTTCAATTGTTCCGAAAAAAAATTGATCAGCTTGTTTGGAATAGTATTTCAAACTAGAATCTTCATGGAAATTTATAATCGGAGGTGGGACTCTGGAAAAATTTTTTTTTTTTTGAATTCGCGGCATGGTTTTCGATGATATTATACCCTACCGCCTCGACGAAAGAAGAAATATTGATTTCTGAACTCATTTTTCAATTGGTCCGGGAAAAAATTGATCAGCTTGTTCGAAATAGTATTCTAAACTAGAATCTCTATGAAAATTTATAATCGGAGGTGGGCTTCCGGAAAAATATTTTTTTTTTTCGAATTTGCGGCATGATTCCCGATGATATTATACCCTACCGCCTCGACGGAAGAGGAAATATTGATTTTTGAACTCATTTTTCAATTGTTCCGAAAAAAAATTGATCAGCTTGTTTGGAATAGTATTTCAAACTAGAATCTTCATGGAAATTTATAATCGGAGGTGGGACTCTGGAAAAATTTTTTTTTTTTTGAATTCGCGGCATGATTTTCGATGATATTATACCCTACCGCCTCGACGGAAGAAGAAATATTGATTTTTGAACTCACTCGTCAATTGCTCCAGAAAAAAATTGATCAGCTTGTTCAGAATAATATTTCAAACTAGAATCTCCATGAAAATTCATAATCGGAGGTGAGCTTCCGGAAAAATATTTTTTTTTTTCGAATTTGCGGCATGATTCCCGATGATATTATACCCTACCGCCTCGACGGAAGAGGAAATATTGATTTTTGGACTCATTTTTCAATTGTTCCGAAAAAAAATTGATCAGCTTGTTTGGAATAGTATTTCAAACTAGAATCTTCATGGAAATTTATAATCGGAGGTGGGTCTCTGGAAAAATTTTTTTTTTTTTCAATTTGCGGCATGATTTTCGATGATATTATACCCTACCGCCTCGACGGAAGAAGAAATATTGATTTTTGAACTCATTTGTCAATTGCTCCGAAAAAAAATTGATCAGCTTGTTCGAAATAGTATTCTAAACTAGAATCTCTATGAAAATTTATAATCGGAGGTGGGTGTCTGGAAAAATATTTTTTTTTTTTGAATTTGCGGCATGATTTCCGATGAGATTATACCCTACCGCCTCGACGGAAGAAGAAATACTGATTTTTGAACTCATTTGTCAATTGCTCCGAAAAAAAATTGATCAGCTTGTTCGAAATAGTATTCTAAACTAGAATCTCCATGAAAATTCATAATCGGAGGTGGGTCTTCGGAAAAATATTGTTTTTTTCGGATTTGCGGCATGATTTCCGATGATATTATACCCTACCGCCTCGACGGAAGAGGAAATATTGATGTTTGGACTTATTTTTCAATTGCTCTGAAAAAAAATTAATCAGCTTGTTTGGAATAGTATTTCAAACTAGAATCTTCATGAAAATTTATAATCGGAGGTGGGTCTCTGGAAAAATATTTTTTGTTTCGAATTTGCGGCATGATTTCCGATGATATTATACCCTACCGCCTCGACGGAGAAAGGAATATTGATTTTTGAACTCATTTTTCAATTGCTCCAAAATAAAATTAATCAGCTTGTTCGAAATAGTATTCTAAACTAGAGTCTCTATGGAAATTTATAATCGGAGGTGGGTCTCTGGAAAAATATTTTTTTTTTTCAATTTGCGGCATGATTTCCGATGATATTATACCCTACCGCCTCGACGAAAGAAGAAATATTGATTTTTGAACTCATTTTTCAATTGCTCCGAAAAAAAATTGATCAGCTTGATAGAAATAGTATTCTAAACTAGAATCTTCATGGAAATTCATAATCGGAGGTGGGTCTGCGGAAAAATATTTTCTTTTTGAATTTGCGGCATGATTTCCAAGTGATATTATACCCTACCACCTCGACGGAAGAAGAAATATTGATTTTCGGACTCATTTTTCAATTGCTCCGGGAAAAAATTGATCAGCTTGTTCAGAATAGTATTTCAAACTAGAATCTCCATGAAAATTCATATTCGGAGGTGGGCTTCCGGAAAAATATTTTTTTTTTCGAATTTGCGGCATGATTTCCGTTGATATTATACCCTACCGCCTCGACGGAAGAAGAAATATTCATTTTTGAACTCATTTTTCAATTGGTCCGGGAAAAAATTGATCAGCTTGTTCGAAATAGTATTCTAAACTAGAATCTCTATGAAAATTTATAATCGGAGGTGGGCTTCCGGAAAAATATTTTTTTTTTTCGAATTTGCGGCATGATTCCCGATGATATTATACCCTACCGCCTCGACGGAAGAGGAAATATTGATTTTTGAACTCATTTTTCAATTGTTCCGAAAAAAAATTGATCAGCTTGTTTGGAATAGTATTTCAAACTAGAATCTTCATGGAAATTTATAATCGGAGGTGGGACTCTGGAAAAATTTTTTTTTTTTTGAATTCGCGGCATGATTTTCGATGATATTATACCCTACCGCCTCGACGAAAGAAGAAATATTGATTTCTGAACTCATTTTTCAATTGGTCCGGGAAAAAATTGATCAGCTTGTTCGAAATAGTATTCTAAACTAGAATCTCTATGAAAATTTATAATCGGAGGTGGGCTTCCGGAAAAATATTTTTTTTTTTCGAATTTGCGGCATGATTCCCGATGATATTATACCCTACCGCCTCGACGGAAGAGGAAATATTGATTTTTGAACTCATTTTTCAATTGTTCCGAAAAAAAATTGATCAGCTTGTTTGGAATAGTATTTCAAACTAGAATCTTCATGGAAATTTATAATCGGAGGTGGGACTCTGGAAAAATTTTTTTTTTTTTGAATTCGCGGCATGATTTTCGATGATATTATACCCTACCGCCTCGACGGAAGAAGAAATATTGATTTTTGAACTCACTCGTCAATTGCTCCAGAAAAAAATTGATCAGCTTGTTCAGAATAATATTTCAAACTAGAATCTCCATGAAAATTCATAATCGGAGGTGAGCTTCCGGAAAAATATTTTTTTTTTTCGAATTTGCGGCATGATTCCCGATGATATTATACCCTACCGCCTCGACGGAAGAGGAAATATTGATTTTTGGACTCATTTTTCAATTGTTCCGAAAAAAAATTGATCAGCTTGTTTGGAATAGTATTTCAAACTAGAATCTTCATGGAAATTTATAATCGGAGGTGGGTCTCTGGAAAAATTTTTTTTTTTTTCAATTTGCGGCATGATTTTCGATGATATTATACCCTACCGCCTCGACGGAAGAAGAAATATTGATTTTTGAACTCATTTGTCAATTGCTCCGAAAAAAAAATGATCAGCTTGTTCGAAATAGTATTCTAAACTAGAATCTCTATGAAAATTTATAATCGGAGGTGGGTGTCTGGAAAAATATTTTTTTTTTTTGAATTTGCGGCATGATTTCCGATGAGATTATACCCTACCGCCTCGACGGAAGAAGAAATACTGATTTTTGAACTCATTTGTCAATTGCTCCGAAAAAAAATTGATCAGCTTGTTCGAAATAGTATTCTAAACTAGAATCTCCATGAAAATTCATAATCGGAGGTGGGTCTTCGGAAAAATATTGTTTTTTTCGGATTTGCGGCATGATTTCCGATGATATTATACCCTACCGCCTCGACGGAAGAGGAAATATTGATGTTTGGACTTATTTTTCAATTGCTCTGAAAAAAAATTAATCAGCTTGTTTGGAATAGTATTTCAAACTAGAATCTTCATGAAAATTTATAATCGGAGGTGGGTCTCTGGAAAAATATTTTTTGTTTCGAATTTGCGGCATGATTTCCGATGATATTATACCCTACCGCCTCGACGGAGAAAGGAATATTGATTTTTGAACTCATTTTTCAATTGCTCCAAAATAAAATTAATCAGCTTGTTCGAAATAGTATTCTAAACTAGAGTCTCTATGGAAATTTATAATCGGAGGTGGGTCTCTGGAAAAATATTTTTTTTTTTCAATTTGCGGCATGATTTCCGATGATATTATACCCTACCGCCTCGACGAAAGAAGAAATATTGATTTTTGAACTCATTTTTCAATTGCTCCGAAAAAAAATTGATCAGCTTGATAGAAATAGTATTCTAAACTAGAATCTTCATGGAAATTCATAATCGGAGGTGGGTCTGCGGAAAAATATTTTCTTTTTGAATTTGCGGCATGATTTCCAAGTGATATTATACCCTACCACCTCGACGGAAGAAGAAATATTGATTTTCGGACTCATTTTTCAATTGCTCCGGGAAAAAATTGATCAGCTTGTTCAGAATAGTATTTCAAACTAGAATCTCCATGAAAATTCATATTCGGAGGTGGGCTTCCGGAAAAATATTTTTTTTTTCGAATTTGCGGCATGATTTCCGTTGATATTATACCCTACCGCCTCGACGGAAGAAGAAATATTCATTTTTGAACTCATTTTTCAATTGGTCCGGGAAAAAATTGATCAGCTTGTTCGAAATAGTATTCTAAACTAGAATCTCTATGAAAATTTATAATCGGAGGTGGGCTTCCGGAAAAATATTTTTTTTTTTCGAATTTGCGGCATGATTCCCGATGATATTATACCCTACCGCCTCGACGGAAGAGGAAATATTGATTTTTGAACTCATTTTTCAATTGTTCCGAAAAAAAATTGATCAGCTTGTTTGGAATAGTATTTCAAAGTGGAATCTTCATGAAAATTTATAATCGGAGGTGGGTCTCTGGAAAAATATTTTTTTTTTCTAATTTGCGGCATGATTTTCGATGATATTATACCCTACCGCCTCGACGGAAGAAGAAATATTGATTTTTGAACTCATTTGTCAATTGCTCCAAGAAAAAATTGATCAGCTTGTTCGAAATAGTATTCTAAACTCGAATCTCCATGAAAATTCATAATCGGAGGTGGGTCTTCGGAAAAATATTTTTTTTTTCGGATTTGCGGCATGATTTCCGATGATATTATACCCTACCGCCTCGACGGAAGAGGAAATATTGATGTTTGGACTTATTTTTCAATTGCTCTGAAAAAAAATTAATCAGCTTGTTTGGAATAGTATTTCAAAGTAGAATCTTCATGAAAATTTATAATCGGAGGTGGGTCTCTGGAAAAATATTTTTTTTTTCGAATGTGCGGCATGATTCCCGTTGATATTATACCCTACCGCCTTGACGGATGAGGAAATATTGATTTTTGGACTCATTTTTCAATTGCTCCGAAAATAAATTGATCAGCTTGTTTGGAATAGTATTTCAAACTAGAATCTTCATGGAAATTCATAATCGGAGGTGGGTCTCTGGAAAAATATTTTTTGTTTCGAATTTGCGGCATGATTTTCGATGATATTATACCCTACCGCCTCGACGGAAGAAGAAATATTGATTTTTGAACTCATTTGTCAATTGCTCCGAAAAAAAATTGATCAGCTTGTTCGAAATAGTATTCTCAACTAGAATCTCTATGAAAATTTATAAACGGAGGTGGGTCTCTGGAAAAATAATTTTTTTCTTCAATTTGCGGCAGGATTTCCGATGATATTATACCCTACCGCCTCGACGGAAGAGGAAATATTGATGTTTGGACTCATTTTTCAATTGCTCTGAAAAAAAATTAATCAGCTTGTTTGGAATAGTATTTCAAACTAGAATCTTCATGAAAATTTATAATCGGAGGTGGGTCTCTGGAAAAATATTTTTTGTTTCGAATTTGCGGCATGATTTCCGATGATATTATACCCTACCGCCTCGACGGAGGAAGAAATATTGATTTTTGAACTCATTTTTCAATTGCTCCAAAATAAAATTGATCAGCTTGTTCGAAATAGTATTTCAAACTAGAATCTCCATGAAAATTTATAATCGGAGGTGGGTCTCTGGAAAAATATTTTTTTTTTCGAATTTGCGGCATGATTTTCGATGATATTATACCCTACCGCCTCGACGGAAGAAGAAATATTGATTTTTGAACTCATTTGTCAATTGCTCCAAGAAAAAATTGATCAGCTTGTTCGAAATAGTATTCTAAACTAGAGTCTCTATGGCAATTTATAATCGGAGGTGGGTCTCTGGAAAAATATTTTTTTTTTTCAATTTGCGGCATGATTTCCGATGATATTATACCCTACCGCCTCGACGAAAGAAGAAATATTGATTTTTGAACTCATTTTTCAATTGCTCCGAAAAAAAATCGATGAGCTTGATAGAAATAGTATTCTAAACTAGAATCTTCATGGAAATTCATAATCGGAGGTGGGTCTGCGGAAAAATATTTTCTTTTTGAATTTGCGGCATGATTTCCAAGTGATATTATACCCTACCACCTCGACGGAAGAAGAAATATTGATTTTCGGACTCATTTTTCAATTGCTCCGGGAAAAAATTGATCAGCTTGTTCAGAATAGTATTTCAAACTAGAATCTCCATGAAAATTCATATTCGGAGGTGGGCTTCCGGAAAAATATTTTTTTTTTCGAATTTGCGGCATGATTTCCGTTGATATTATACCCTACCGCCTCGACGGAAGAAGAAATATTCATTTTTGAACTCATTTTTCAATTGGTCCGGGAAAAAATTGATCAGCTTGTTCGAAATAGTATTCTAAACTAGAATCTCTATGAAAATTTATAATCGGAGGTGGGCTTCCGGAAAAATATTTTTTTTTTTCGAATTTGCGGCATGATTCCCGATGATATTATACCCTACCGCCTCGACGGAAGAGGAAATATTGATTTTTGAACTCATTTTTCAATTGTTCCGAAAAAAAATTGATCAGCTTGTTTGGAATAGTATTTCAAACTAGAATCTTCATGGAAATTTATAATCGGAGGTGGGACTCTGGAAAAATTTTTTTTTTTTTGAATTCGCGGCATGATTTTCGATGATATTATACCCTACCGCCTCGACGGAAGAAGAAATATTGATTTTCGAACTCACTCGTCAATTGCTCCAGAAAAAAATTGATCAGCTTGTTCAGAATAATATTTCAAACTAGAATCTCCATGAAAATTCATAATCGGAGGTGAGCTTCCGGAAAAATATTTTTTTTTTTCGAATTTGCGGCATGATTCCCGATGATATTATACCCTACCGCCTCGACGGAAGAGGAAATATTGATTTTTGGACTCATTTTTCAATTGTTCCGAAAAAAAATTTATCAGCTTGTTTGGAATAGTATTTCAAACTAGAATCTTCATGGAAATTTATAATCGGAGGTGGGTCTCTGGAAAAATTTTTTTTTTTTTCAATTTGCGGCATGATTTTCGATGATATTATACCCTACCGCCTCGACGGAAGAAGAAATATTGATTTTTGAACTCATTTGTCAATTGCTCCGAAAAAAAATTGATCAGCTTGTTCGAAATAGTATTCTAAACTCGAATCTCCATGAAAATTCATAATCGGAGGTGGGTCTTCGGAAAAATATTTTTTTTTTCGGATTTGCGGCATGATTTCCGATGATATTATACCCTACCGCCTCGACGGAAGAGGAAATATTGATGTTTGGACTTATTTTTCAATTGCTCTGAAAAAAAATTAATCAGCTTGTTTGGAATAGTATTTCAAAGTAGAATCTTCATGAAAATTTATAATCGGAGGTGGGTCTCTGGAAAAATATTTTTTTTTTCGAATGTGCGGCATGATTCCCGTTGATATTATACCCTACCGCCTTGACGGATGAGGAAATATTGATTTTTGGACTCATTTTTCAATTGCTCCGAAAATAAATTGATCAGCTTGTTTGGAATAGTATTTCAAACTAGAATCTTCATGGAAATTCATAATCGGAGGTGGGTCTCTGGAAAAATATTTTTTGTTTCGAATTTGCGGCATGATTTTCGATGATATTATACCCTACCGCCTCGACGGAAGAAGAAATATTGATTTTTGAACTCATTTGTCAATTGCTCCGAAAAAAAATTGATCAGCTTGTTCGAAATAGTATTCTCAACTAGAATCTCTATGAAAATTTATAAACGGAGGTGGGTCTCTGGAAAAATAATTTTTTTCTTCAATTTGCGGCAGGATTTCCGATGATATTATACCCTACCACCTCGACGGATGAAGAAATATTGATTTTTGGACTCATTTTTCAATTGCTCCGGGAAAAAATTGATCAGCTTGTTCAGAATAGTATTTCAAACTAGAATCTCCATGAAAACTCATAATCAGAGGTGAGCTTCCGGAAAAATATTTTTTTTTTTCGAATTTGCGGCATGATTCCCGTTGATATTATACCCTACCGCCTCGACGGAAGACGAAATATTGATTTTTGAACTCATTTGTCAATTGCTCCAAAAAAAAATTGATCAGCTTGTTCGAAATAGTATTCTAAACTAGAATCTCTATGAAAATTTATAATCGGAGGTGGGTCTCTGGAAAAATATTTTTTTTTTTCGAATTTGCGGCATGATTCCCGTTGATATTATACCCTACCGCCTCGACGGAAGAAGAAATACTGATTTTTGAACTCATTTGTCAATTGCTCCGAAAAAAAATTGATCAGCTTGTTCAAAATAGTATTCTAAACTAGAATCTCCATGAAAATTCATAATCGGAGGTGGGTCTTCGGAAAAATATTTTTTTTTTCGGATTTGCGGCATGATTTCCGATGATATTATACCCTACCGCCTCGACGGAAGAGGAAATATTGATGTTTGGACTCATTTTTCAATTGCTCTGAAAAAAAATTAATCAGCTTGTTTGGAATAGTATTTCAAACTAGAATCTTCATGAAAATTTATAATCGGAGGTGGGTCTCTGGAAAAATATTTTTTGTTTCGAATTTGCGGCATGATTTTCGATGATATTATACCCTACCGCCTCGACGGAAGAAGAAATATTGATTTTTGAACTCATTTGTCAATTGCTCCAAGAAAAAATTGATCAGCTTGTTCGAAATAGTATTCTAAACTAGAGTCTCTATGGAAATTTATAATCGGAGGTGGGTCTCTGGAAAAATATTTTTTTTTTTCAATTTGCGGCATGATTTCCGATGATATTATACCCTACCGCCTCGACGAAAGAAGAAATATTGATTTTTGAACTCATTTTTCAATTGCTCCGAAAAAAAATTGATGAGCTTGATAGAAATAGTATTCTAAACTAGAATCTTCATGGAAATTCATAATCGGAGGTGGGTCTGCGGAAAAATATTTTCTTTTTGAATTTGCGGCATGATTTCCAAGTGATATTATACCCTACCACCTCGACGGAAGAAGAAATATTGATTTTCGGACTCATTTTTCAATTGCTCCGGGAAAAAATTGATCAGCTTGTTCAGAATAGTATTTCAAACTAGAATCTCCATGAAAATTCATATTCGGAGGTGGGCTTCCGGAAAAATATTTTTTTTTTCGAATTTGCGGCATGATTTCCGTTGATATTATACCCTACCGCCTCGACGGAAGAAGAAATATTCATTTTTGAACTCATTTTTCAATTGGTCCGGGAAAAAATTGATCAGCTTGTTCGAAATAGTATTCTAAACTAGAATCTCTATGAAAATTTATAATCGGAGGTGGGCTTCCGGAAAAATATTTTTTTTTTTCGAATTTGCGGCATGATTCCCGATGATATTATACCCTACCGCCTCGACGGAAGAGGAAATATTGATTTTTGAACTCATTTTTCAATTGTTCCGAAAAAAAATTGATCAGCTTGTTTGGAATAGTATTTCAAACTAGAATCTTCATGGAAATTTATAATCGGAGGTGGGACTCTGGAAAAATTTTTTTTTTTTTGAATTCGCGGCATGATTTTCGATGATATTATACCCTACCGCCTCGACGGAAGAAGAAATATTGATTTTTGAACTCACTCGTCAATTGCTCCAGAAAAAAATTGATCAGCTTGTTCAGAATAATATTTCAAACTAGAATCTCCATGAAAATTCATAATCGGAGGTGAGCTTCCGGAAAAATATTTTTTTTTTTCGAATTTGCGGCATGATTCCCGATGATATTATACCCTACCGCCTCGACGGAAGAGGAAATATTGATTTTTGGACTCATTTTTCAATTGTTCCGAAAAAAAATTGATCAGCTTGTTTGGAATAGTATTTCAAACTAGAATCTTCATGGAAATTTATAATCGGAGGTGGGTCTCTGGAAAAATTTTTTTTTTTTTCAATTTGCGGCATGATTTTCGATGATATTATACCCTACCGCCTCGACGGAAGAAGAAATATTGATTTTTGAACTCATTTGTCAATTGCTCCGAAAAAAAATTGATCAGCTTGTTCGAAATAGTATTCTAAACTAGAATCTCTATGAAAATTTATAATCGGAGGTGGGTGTCTGGAAAAATAATTTTTTTTTTTGAATTTGCGGCATGATTTCCGATGAGATTATACCCTACCGCCCCGACGGAAGAAGAAATACTGATTTTTGAACTCATTTGTCAATTGCTCCGAAAAAAAATTGATCAGCTTGTTCGAAATAGTATTCTAAACTAGAATCTCCATGAAAATTCATAATCGGAGGTGGGTCTTCGGAAAAATATTGTTTTTTTCGGATTTCCGGCATGATTTCCGATGATATTATACCCTACCGCCTCGACGGAAGAGGAAATATTGATGTTTGGACTTATTTTTCAATTGCTCTGAAAAAAAATTAATCAGCTTGTTTGGAATAGTATTTCAAACTAGAATCTTCATGAAAATTTATAATCGGAGGTGGGTCTCTGGAAAAATATTTTTTGTTTCGAATTTGCGGCATGATTTCCGATGATATTATACCCTACCGCCTCGACGGAGGAAGAAATATTGATTTTTGAACTCATTTTTCAATTGCTCCAAAATAAAATTAATCAGCTTGTTCGAAATAGTATTCTAAACTAGAGTCTCTATGGAAATTTATAATCGGAGGTGGGTCTCTGGAAAAATATTTTTTTTTTTCAATTTGCGGCATGATTTCCGATGATATTATACCCTACCGCCTCGACGAAAGAAGAAATATTGATTTTTGAACTCATTTTTCAATTGCTCCGAAAAAAAATTGATCAGCTTGATAGAAATAGTATTCTAAACTAGAATCTTCATGGAAATTCATAATCGGAGGTGGGTCTGCGGAAAAATATTTTCTTTTTGAATTTGCGGCATGATTTCCAAGTGATATTATACCCTACCACCTCGACGGAAGAAGAAATATTGATTTTCGGACTCATTTTTCAATTGCTCCGGGAAAAAATTGATCAGCTTGTTCAGAATAGTATTTCAAACTAGAATCTCCATGAAAATTCATATTCGGAGGTGGGCTTCCGGAAAAATATTTTTTTTTTCGAATTTGCGGCATGATTTCCGTTGATATTATACCCTACCGCCTCGACGGAAGAAGAAATATTCATTTTTGAACTCATTTTTCAATTGGTCCGGGAAAAAATTGATCAGCTTGTTCGAAATAGTATTCTAAACTAGAATCTCTATGAAAATTTATAATCGGAGGTGGGCTTCCGGAAAAATATTTTTTTTTTTCGAATTTGCGGCATGATTCCCGATGATATTATACCCTACCGCCTCGACGGAAGAGGAAATATTGATTTTTGAACTCATTTTTCAATTGTTCCGAAAAAAAATTGATCAGCTTGTTTGGAATAGTATTTCAAAGTAGAATCTTCATGAAAATTTATAATCGGAGGTGGGTCTCTGGAAAAATATTTTTTTTTTCTAATTTGCGGCATGATTTTCGATGATATTATACCCTACCGCCTCGACGGAAGAAGAAATATTGATTTTTGAACTCATTTGTCAATTGCTCCAAGAAAAAATTGATCAGCTTGTTCGAAATAGTATTCTAAACTAGAATCTCCATGAAAATTCATAATCGGAGGTGGGTCTTCGGAAAAATATTTTTTTTTTCGGATTTGCGGCATGATTTCCGATGATATTATACCCTACCGCCTCGACGGAAGAGGAAATATTGATGTTTGGACTTATTTTTCAATTGCTCTGAAAAAAAATTAATCAGCTTGTTTGGAATAGTATTTCAAAGTAGAATCTTCATGAAAATTTATAATCGGAGGTGGGTCTCTGGAAAAATATTTTTTTTTTCGAATGTGCGGCATGATTCCCGTTGATATTATACCCTACCGCCTTGACGGATGAGGAAATATTGATTTTTGGACTCATTTTTCAATTGCTCCGAAAATAAATTGATCAGCTTGTTTGGAATAGTATTTCAAACTAGAATCTTCATGGAAATTCATAATCGGAGGTGGGTCTCTGGAAAAATATTTTTTGTTTCGAATTTGCGGCATGATTTTCGATGATATTATACCCTACCGCCTCGACGGAAGAAGAAATATTGATTTTTGAACTCATTTGTCAATTGCTCCGAAAAAAAATTGATCAGCTTGTTCGAAATAGTATTCTCAACTAGAATCTTCATGAAAATTTATAATCGGAGGTGGGTCTCTGGAAAAATATTTTTTGTTTCGAATTTGCGGCATGATTTCCGATGATATTATACCCTACCGCCTCGACGGAGGAAGAAATATTGATTTTTGAACTCATTTTTCAATTGCTCCAAAATAAAATTAATCAGCTTGTTCGAAATAGTATTCTAAACTAGAGTCTCTATGGAAATTTATAATCGGAGGTGGGTCTCTGGAAAAATATTTTTTTTTTTCAATTTGCGGCATGATTTCCGATGATATTATACCCTACCGCCTCGACGAAAGAAGAAATATTGATTTTTGAACTCATTTTTCAATTGCTCCGAAAAAAAATTGATCAGCTTGATAGAAATAGTATTCTAAACTAGAATCTTCATGGAAATTCATAATCGGAGGTGGGTCTGCGGAAAAATATTTTCTTTTTGAATTTGCGGCATGATTTCCAAGTGATATTATACCCTACCACCTCGACGGAAGAAGAAATATTGATTTTCGGACTCATTTTTCAATTGCTCCGGGAAAAAATTGATCAGCTTGTTCAGAATAGTATTTCAAACTAGAATCTCCATGAAAATTCATATTCGGAGGTGGGCTTCCGGAAAAATATTTTTTTTTTCGAATTTGCGGCATGATTTCCGTTGATATTATACCCTACCGCCTCGACGGAAGAAGAAATATTCATTTTTGAACTCATTTTTCAATTGGTCCGGGAAAAAATTGATCAGCTTGTTCGAAATAGTATTCTAAACTAGAATCTCTATGAAAATTTATAATCGGAGGTGGGCTTCCGGAAAAATATTTTTTTTTTTCGAATTTGCGGCATGATTCCCGATGATATTATACCCTACCGCCTCGACGGAAGAGGAAATATTGATTTTTGAACTCATTTTTCAATTGTTCCGAAAAAAAATTGATCAGCTTGTTTGGAATAGTATTTCAAAGTAGAATCTTCATGAAAATTTATAATCGGAGGTGGGTCTCTGGAAAAATATTTTTTTTTTCTAATTTGCGGCATGATTTTCGATGATATTATACCCTACCGCCTCGACGGAAGAAGAAATATTGATTTTTGAACTCATTTGTCAATTGCTCCAAGAAAAAATTGATCAGCTTGTTCGAAATAGTATTCTAAACTAGAATCTCCATGAAAATTCATAATCGGAGGTGGGTCTTCGGAAAAATATTTTTTTTTTCGGATTTGCGGCATGATTTCCGATGATATTATACCCTACCGCCTCGACGGAAGAGGAAATATTGATGTTTGGACTTATTTTTCAATTGCTCTGAAAAAAAATTAATCAGCTTGTTTGGAATAGTATTTCAAAGTAGAATCTTCATGAAAATTAATAATCGGAGGTGGGTTTCTGGAAAAATATTTTTTTTTCCGAATGTGCGGCATGATTCCCGTTGATATTATACCCTACCGCCTTGACGGATGAGGAAATATTGATTTTTGGACTCATTTTTCAATTGCTCCGAAAATAAATTGATCAGCTTGTTTGGAATAGTATTTCAAACTAGAATCTTCATGGAAATTCATAATCGGAGGTGGGTCTCTGGAAAAATATTTTTTGTTTCGAATTTGCGGCATGATTTTCGATGATATTATACCCTACCGCCTCGACGGAAGAAGAAATATTGATTTTTGAACTCATTTGTCAATTGCTCCGAAAAAAAATTGATCAGCTTGTTCGAAATAGTATTCTCAACTAGAATCTCTATGAAAATTTATAAACGGAGGTGGATCTCTGGAAAAATAATTTTTTTCTTCAATTTGCGGCAGGATTTCCGATGATATTATACCCTACCACCTCGACGGAAGAAGAAATATTGATTTTTGGACTCATTTTTCAATTGCTCCGGGAAAAAATTGATCAGCTTGTTCAGAATAGTATTTCAAACTAGAATCTCCATGAAAATTCATAATCAGAGGTGAGCTTCCGGAAAAATATTTTTTTTTTTCGAATTTGCGGCATGATTCCCGTTGATATTATACCCTACCGCCTCGACGGAAGACGAAATATTGATTTTTGAACTCATTTGTCAATTGCTCCAAAAAAAAATTGATCAGCTTGTTCGAAATAGTATTCTAAACTAGAATCTCTATGAAAATTTATAATCGGAGGTGGGTCTCTGGAAAAATATTTTTTTTTTTCGAATTTGCGGCATGATTCCCGTTGATATTATACCCTACCGCCTCGACGGAAGAAGAAATACTGATTTTTGAACTCATTTGTCAATTGCTCCGAAAAAAAATTGATCAGCTTGTTCAAAATAGTATTCTAAACTAGAATCTCCATGAAAATTCATAATCGGAGGTGGGTCTTCGGAAAAATATTTTTTTTTTCGGATTTGCGGCATGATTTCCGATGATATTATACCCTACCGCCTCGACGGAAGAGGAAATATTGATGTTTGGACTCATTTTTCAATTGCTCTGAAAAAAAATTAATCAGCTTGTTTGGAATAGTATTTCAAACTAGAATCTTCATGAAAATTTATAATCGGAGGTGGGTCTCTGGAAAAATATTTTTTGTTTCGAATTTGCGGCATGATTTCCGATGATATTATACCCTACCGCCTCGACGGAGGAAGAAATATTGATTTTTGAACTCATTTTTCAATTGCTCCAAAATAAAATTGATCAGCTTGTTCGAAATAGTATTTCAAACTAGAATCTCCATGAAAATTTATAATCGGAGGTGGGTCTCTGGAAAAATATTTTTTTTTTCGAATTTGCGGCATGATTTTCGATGATATTATACCCTACCGCCTCGACGGAAGAAGAAATATTGATTTTTGAACTCATTTGTCAATTGCTCCAAGAAAAAATTGATCAGCTTGTTCGAAATAGTATTCTAAACTAGAGTCTCTATGGAAATTTATAATCGGAGGTGGGTCTCTGGAAAAATATTTTTTTTTTTCAATTTGCGGCATGATTTCCGATGATATTATACCCTACCGCCTCGACGAAAGAAGAAATATTGATTTTTGAACTCATTTTTCAATTGCTCCGAAAAAAAATTGATGAGCTTGATAGAAATAGTATTCTAAACTAGAATCTTCATGGAAATTCATAATCGGAGGTGGGTCTGCGGAAAAATATTTGCTTTTTGAATTTGCGGCATGATTTCCAAGTGATATTATACCCTACCACCTCGACGGAAGAAGAAATATTGATTTTCGGACTCATTTTTCAATTGCTCCGGGAAAAAATTGATCAGCTTGTTCAGAATAGTATTTCAAACTAGAATCTCCATGAAAATTCATATTCGGAGGTGGGCTTCCGGAAAAATATTTTTTTTTTCGAATTTGCGGCATGATTTCCGTTGATATTATACCCTACCGCCTCGACGGAAGAAGAAATATTCATTTTTGAACTCATTTTTCAATTGGTCCGGGAAAAAATTGATCAGCTTGTTCGAAATAGTATTCTAATCTAGAATCTCTATGAAAATTTATAATCGGAGGTGGGCTTCCGGAAAAATATTTTTTTTTTTCGAATTTGCGGCATGATTCCCGATGATATTATACCCTACCGCCTCGACGGAAGAGGAAATATTGATTTTTGAACTCATTTTTCAATTGTTCCGAAAAAAAATTGATCAGCTTGTTTGGAATAGTATTTCAAACTAGAATCTTCATGGAAATTTATAATCGGAGGTGGGACTCTGGAAAAATTTTTTTTTTTTTGAATTCGCGGCATGATTTTCGATGATATTATACCCTACCGCCTCGACGGAAGAAGAAATATTGATTTTTGAACTCACTCGTCAATTGCTCCAGAAAAAAATTGATCAGCTTGTTCAGAATAATATTTCAAACTAGAATCTCCATGAAAATTCATAATCGGAGGTGAGCTTCCGGAAAAATATTTTTTTTTTTCGAATTTGCGGCATGATTCCCGATGATATTATACCCTACCGCCTCGACGGAAGAGGAAATATTGATTTTTGGACTCATTTTTCAATTGTTCCGAAAAAAAATTGATCAGCTTGTTTGGAATAGTATTTCAAACTAGAATCTTCATGGAAATTTATAATCGGAGGTGGGTCTCTGGAAAAATTTTTTTTTTTTTCAATTTGCGGCATGATTTTCGATGATATTATACCCTACCGCCTCGACGGAAGAAGAAATATTGATTTTTGAACTCATTTGTCAATTGCTCCGAAAAAAAATTGATCAGCTTGTTCGAAATAGTATTCTAAACTAGAATCTCTATGAAAATTTATAATCGGAGGTGGGTGTCTGGAAAAATATTTTTTTTTTTTGAATTTGCCGCATGATTTCCGATGAGATTATACCCTACCGCCCCGACGGAAGAAGAAATACTGATTTTTGAACTCATTTGTCAATTGCTCCGAAAAAAAATTGATCAGCTTGTTCGAAATAGTATTCTAAACTAGAATCTCCATGAAAATTCATAATCGGAGGTGGGTCTTCGGAAAAATATTGTTTTTTTCGGATTTGCGGCATGATTTCCGATGATATTATACCCTACCGCCTCGACGGAAGAGGAAATATTGATGTTTGGACTTATTTTTCAATTGCTCTGAAAAAAAATTAATCAGCTTGTTTGGAATAGTATTTCAAACTAGAATCTTCATGAAAATTTATAATCGGAGGTGGGTCTCTGGAAAAATATTTTTTGTTTCGAATTTGCGGCATGATTTCCGATGATATTATACCCTACCGCCTCGACGGAGGAAGAAATATTGATTTTTGAACTCATTTTTCAATTGCTCCAAAATAAAATTAATCAGCTTGTTCGAAATAGTATTCTAAACTAGAGTCTCTATGGAAATTTATAATCGGAGGTGGGTCTCTGGAAAAATATTTTTTTTTTTCAATTTGCGGCATGATTTCCGATGATATTATACCCTACCGCCTCGACGAAAGAAGAAATATTGATTTTTGAACTCATTTTTCAATTGCTCCGAAAAAAAATTGATCAGCTTGATAGAAATAGTATTCTAAACTAGAATCTTCATGGAAATTCATAATCGGAGGTGGGTCTGCGGAAAAATATTTTCTTTTTGAATTTGCGGCATGATTTCCAAGTGATATTATACCCTACCACCTCGACGGAAGAAGAAATATTGATTTTCGGACTCATTTTTCAATTGCTCCGGGAAAAAATTGATCAGCTTGTTCAGAATAGTATTTCAAACTAGAATCTCCATGAAAATTCATATTCGGAGGTGGGCTTCCGGAAAAATATTTTTTTTTTCGAATTTGCGGCATGATTTCCGTTGATATTATACCCTACCGCCTCGACGGAAGAAGAAATATTCATTTTTGAACTCATTTTTCAATTGGTCCGGGAAAAAATTGATCAGCTTGTTCGAAATAGTATTCTAAACTAGAATCTCTATGAAAATTTATAATCGGAGGTGGGCTTCCGGAAAAATATTTTTTTTTTTCGAATTTGCGGCATGATTCCCGATGATATTATACCCTACCGCCTCGACGGAAGAGGAAATATTGATTTTTGAACTCATTTTTCAATTGTTCCGAAAAAAAATTGATCAGCTTGTTTGGAATAGTATTTCAAAGTAGAATCTTCATGAAAATTTATAATCGGAGGTGGGTCTCTGGAAAAATATTTTTTTTTTCTAATTTGCGGCATGATTTTCGATGATATTATACCCTACCGCCTCGACGGAAGAAGAAATATTGATTTTTGAACTCATTTGTCAATTGCTCCAAGAAAAAATTGATCAGCTTGTTCGAAATAGTATTCTAAACTAGAATCTCCATGAAAATTCATAATCGGAGGTGGGTCTTCGGAAAAATATTTTTTTTTTCGGATTTGCGGCATGATTTCCGATGATATTATACCCTACCGCCTCGACGGAAGAGGAAATATTGATGTTTGGACTTATTTTTCAATTGCTCTGAAAAAAAATTAATCAGCTTGTTTGGAATAGTATTTCAAACTAGAATCTTCATGGAAAATCATAATCGGAGGTGGGTCTCTGGAAAAATATTTTTTGTTTCGAATTTGCGGCATGATTTTCGATGATATTATACCCTACCGCCTCGACGGAAGAAGAAATATTGATTTTTGAACTCATTTGTCAATTGCTCCGAAAAAAAATTGATCAGCTTGTTCGAAATAGTATTCTCAACTAGAATCTCTATGAAAATTTATAAACGGAGGTGGGTCTCTGGAAAAATAATTTTTTTCTTCAATTTGCGGCAGGATTTCCGATGATATTATACCCTACCACCTCGACGGAAGAAGAAATATTGATTTTTGGACTCATTTTTCAATTGCTCCGGGAAAAAATTGATCAGCTTGTTCAGAATAGTATTTCAAACTAGAATCTCCATGAAAATTCATAATCAGAGGTGAGCTTCCGGAAAAATATTTTTTTTTTTCGAATTTGCGGCATGATTCCCGTTGATATTATACCCTACCGCCTCGACGGAAGACGAAATATTGATTTTTGAACTCATTTGTCAATTGCTCCAAAAAAAAATTGATCAGCTTGTTCGAAATAGTATTCTAAACTAGAATCTCTATGAAAATTTATAATCGGAGGTGGGTCTCTGGAAAAATATTTTTTTTTTTCGAATTTGCGGCATGATTCCCGTTGATATCATACCCTACCGCCTCGACGGAAGAAGAAATACTGATTTTTGAACTCATTTGTCAATTGCTCCGAAAAAAAATTGATCAGCTTGTTCAAAATAGTATTCTAAACTAGAATCTCCATGAAAATTCATAATCGGGGGTGGGTCTTCGGAAAAATATTTTTTTTTTCGGATTTGCGGCATGATTTCCGATGATATTATACCCTACCGCCTCGACGGAAGAGGAAATATTGATGTTTGGACTCATTTTTCAATTGCTCTGAAAAAAAATTAATCAGCTTGTTTGGAATAGTATTTCAAACTAGAATCTTCATGAAAATTTATAATCGGAGGTGGGTCTCTGGAAAAATATTTTTTGTTTCGAATTTGCGGCATGATTTCCGATGATATTATACCCTACCGCCTCGACGGAGGAAGAAATATTGATTTTTGAACTCATTTTTCAATTGCTCCAAAATAAAATTGATCAGCTTGTTCGAAATAGTATTTCAAACTAGAATCTCCATGAAAATTTATAATCGGAGGTGGGTCTCTGGAAAAATATTTTTTTTTTCGAATTTGCGGCATGATTTTCGATGATATTATACCCTACCGCCTCGACGGAAGAAGAAATATTGATTTTTGAACTCATTTGTCAATTGCTCCAAGAAAAAATTGATCAGCTTGTTCGAAATAGTATTCTAAACTAGAGTCTCTATGGAAATTTATAATCGGAGGTGGGTCTCTGGAAAAATATTTTTTTTTTTCAATTTGCGGCATGATTTCCGATGATATTATACCCTACCGCCTCGACGACAGAAGAAATATTGATTTTTGAACTCATTTTTCAATTGCTCCGAAAAAAAATTGATGAGCTTGATAGAAATAGTATTCTAAACTAGAATCTTCATGGAAATTCATAATCGGAGGTGGGTCTGCGGAAAAATATTTTCTTTTTGAATTTGCGGCATGATTTCCAAGTGATATTATACCCTACCACCTCAACGGAAGAAGAAATATTGATTTTCGGACTCATTTTTCAATTGCTCCGGGAAAAAATTGATCAGCTTGTTCAGAATAGTATTTCAAACTAGAATCTCCATGAAAATTCATATTCGGAGGTGGGCTTCCGGAAAAATATTTTTTTTTTCGAATTTGCGGCATGATTTCCGTTGATATTATACCCTACCGCCTCGACGGAAGAAGAAATATTCATTTTTGAACTCATTTTTCAATTGGTCCGGGAAAAAATTGATCAGCTTGTTCGAAATAGTATTCTAAACTAAAATCTCTATGAAAATTTATAATCGGAGGTGGGCTTCCGGAAAAATATTTTTTTTTTTCGAATTTGCGGCATGATTCCCGATGATATTATACCCTACCGCCTCGACGGAAGAGGAAATATTGATTTTTGAACTCATTTTTCAATTGTTCCGAAAAAAAATTGATCAGCTTGTTTGGAATAGTATTTCAAACTAGAATCTTCATGGAAATTTATAATCGGAGGTGGGACTCTGGAAAAATTTTTTTTTTTTTGAATTCGCGGCATGATTTTCGATGATATTATACCCTACCGCCTCGACGGAAGAAGAAATATTGATTTTTGAACTCACTCGTCAATTGCTCCAGAAAAAAATTGATCAGCTTGTTCAGAATAATATTTCAAACTAGAATCTCCATGAAAATTCATAATCGGAGGTGAGCTTCCGGAAAAATATTTTTTTTTTTCGAATTTGCGGCATGATTTTCGATGATATTATACCCTACCGCCTCGACGGAAGAGGAAATATTGATTTTTGGACTCATTTTTCAATTGTTCCGAAAAAAAATTGATCAGCTTGTTTGGAATAGTATTTCAAACTAGAATCTTCATGGAAATTTATAATCGGAGGTGGGTCTCTGGAAAAATTTTTTTTTTTTTCAATTTGCGGCATGATTTTCGATGATATTATACCCTACCGCCTCGACGGAAGAAGAAATATTGATTTTTGAACTCATTTGTCAATTGCTCCGAAAAAAAATTGATCAGCTTGTTCGAAATAGTATTCTAAACTAGAATCTCTATGAAAATTTATAATCGGAGGTGGGTCTCTGGAAAAATATTTTTTTTTTTTGAATTTGCGGCATGATTTCCGATGAGATTATACCCTACCGCCTCGACGGAAGAAGAAATACTGATTTTTGAACTCATTTGTCAATTGCTCCGAAAAAAAATTGATCAGCTTGTTCGAAATAGTATTCTAAACTAGAATCTCCATGAAAATTCATAATCGGAGGTGGGTCTTCGGAAAAATATTGTTTTTTTCGGATTTGCGGCATGATTTCCGATGATATTATACCCTACCGCCTCGACGGAAGAGGAAATATTGATGTTTGGACTTATTTTTCAATTGCTCTGAAAAAAAATTAATCAGCTTGTTTGGAATAGTATTTCAAACTAGAATCTTCATGAAAATTTATAATCGGAGGTGGGTCTCTGGAAAAATATTTTTTGTTTCGAATTTGCGGCATGATTTCCGATGATATTATACCCTACCGCCTCGACGGAGGAAGAAATATTGATTTTTGAACTCATTTTTCAATTGCTCCAAAATAAAATTAATCAGCTTGTTCGAAATAGTATTTCAAACTAGAATCTCCATGAAAATTTATAATCGGAGGTGGGTCTCTGGAAAAATATTTTTTTTTTCGAATTTGCGGCATGATTTTCGATGATATTATACCCTACCGCCTCGACGGAAGAAGAAATATTGATTTTTGAACTCATTTGTCAATTGCTCCAAGAAAAAATTGATCAGCTTGTTCGAAATAGTATTCTAAACTAGAATCTCCATGAAAATTCATAATCGGAGGTGGGTCTTCGGAAAAATATTTTTTTTTTCGGATTTGCGGCATGATTTCCGATGATATTATACCCTACCGCCTCGACGGAAGAGGAAATATTGATGTTTGGACTTATTTTTCAATTGCTCTGAAAAAAAATTAATCAGCTTGTTTGGAATAGTATTTCAAAGTAGAATCTTCATGAAAATTTATAATCGGAGGTGGGTCTCTGGAAAAATATTTTTTTTTTCGAATGTGCGGCATGATTCCCGTTGATATTATACCCTACCGCCTTGACGGATGAGGAAATATTGATTTTTGGACTCATTTTTCAATTGCTGCGAAAATAAATTGATCAGCTTGTTTGGAATAGTATTTCAAACTAGAATCTTCATGGAAATTCATAATCGGAGGTGGGTCTCTGGAAAAATATTTTTTGTTTCGAATTTGCGGCATGATTTTCGATGATATTATACCCTACCGCCTCGACGGAAGAAGAAATATTGATTTTTGAACTCATTTGTCAATTGCTCCGAAAAAAAATTGATCAGCTTGTTCGAAATAGTATTCTAAACTATAATCTTCATGGAAATTTATAATCAGAGGTCGGTCTCTGGAAAAATATTTTTTTTTTGAATTCGTGGCATGATTTCCGATGATATTATACCCTACCGCCTCGACGGAAGAGGAAATATTGATTTTTGGACTTATTTTTCAATTGCTCCGAAAAAAAATTGATCACCTTGTTTGGAATAGTATTTCAAACTAGAATCTCCATGAAAATTCATAATCGCAGGTGGGTCTTCGGAAAAATATTTTTTTTTCCGAATTGGCGGCATGATTTCCGATGATATTATACCCTACAGCCTCGACGGAAGAAGAAATATTGATTTGTGAACTCATTTTTCAATTGCTCCGAAAAAATTGATCAGCTTGTTTGGAATAGTATTTCAAACTAGAATCTTCATGGAACTTTATAATCGGAGGTGGGTCTCTGGAAAAATATCTTTTTTTTCGAATTCGCGGCATGATTTCCGATGATATTATACCCATCCTTCCGCCTCGACGGAAGAAGAAATATTGATTTGTGGACTCATTTTTCAGATGCTCCGGGAAAAAATTGATCAGCTTGTTCAGAATAGTATTTCAAACTAGAATCTTCATGAAAATTCATAATCGGAGGTGGGTTTCCGGAAAAATATTTTTTTTTTCGAATTCGCGGCATGATTTTCGATGATATTATACCCTACCGCCTCGACGGAAGAAGAAATATTGATGTGTGAACTCATTTTTCAATTGCTCCGAAAAAAAATTGATCAGCTTGTTCGAAATAGTATTCTAAACTATAATCTTCATGGAAATTTATAATCAGAGGTGGGTCTCTGTGAAAATATTTTTTTTTTGAATTTGTGGCATGATTTCCGATGATATTATACCCTACCGCCTCGACGGAAGAGAAAACATTGATTTTTGGACTTATTTTTCAATTGCTCCGAAAAAAAATTGATCAGCTTGTTTGGAATAGTATTTCAAACTAGAATCTCCATGAAAATTCATAATCGGAGGTGGGTCTTCGGAAAAATATTTTGTTTACAAATTTGCGGCATGATTTCCGATGATATTATATCCTACCGCCTCGACGGAAGAGGAAATATTGATTTTTAGACTTATTTTTCAATTGCTCCGAAAAAAAATTGATCAGCTTGTTCGGAATAGTATTTCAAACTAGAATCTTCATGGAAATTTATAATCGGAGGTGGGTCTCTGGAAAAATATTTTTTTTGTCGATTTTGCGGCATGATTTTCGATGATATCATACCCTACCGCCTCGACGGAAGAAGAAATATTGATTTTTGAACTCATTTGTCAATTGCTCCGAAAAAAAATTGATCAGCTTGTTCGAAATAGTATTCTAAACTAGAATCTCTATGGAAATTTATAATCGGAGGTGGGTCTCTGGAAAAATATTTTTTTTTTTGAGGTTGCGGCATGATTTCCGATGATATTATACCCTACCGCCTCGACGGAAGAAGAAATATTGATTTTTGAACTCATTTGTCAATTGCTCCGAAAAAAAATTGATCAGCTTGTTCGAAATAGTATTCTAAACTAGAATCTCCATGAAAATTCATAATCGGAGGTGGCTCTTCGGAAAAATATTTTTTTTTTCGAATTTGCGGCATGATTTCCGATGATATCATACCCTACCGCCTCGACGGAAGAGGAAATATTGATTTTTGGACTTATTTTTCAATTGCTCTGAAAAAAAAATTAATCAGCTTGTTTGGAATAGTATTTCAAACTGGAATCTTCATGAAAATTTATAATCGGAGGTGGGTCTCTGGAAAAATATTCTTTGTTTCGAATTCGCGGCATGATTTCCGATGATATTATACCCTACCGCCTCGACGGAGGAAGAAATATTGATTTTTGAACTCATTTTTCAATTGCTCCGAAATGAAATTGATCAGCTTGTTCGAAATAGTATTTCAAACTAGAATCTTCATGGAAATTTATAATCGGAGGTGGTTCTCTGGGAAAATATTTTTTGTTTCGAATTTGCGGCATGATTTTCGATGATATTATACCCTACCGCCTCGACGGAAGAAGAAATATTGATTTGTGAACTCATTTGTCAATTGCTCCAGGAAAAAATTGATCAGCTTGTTCGAAATAGTATTCTAAACTAGAATCTCTATGAAAATTTATAATCGGAGGTGGGTCTCTGGAAAGATATTTTTTTTTTTTAATTTGCGGCATGATTTCCGATGATATTATACCCTACCGCCTCGACGGAAGGGGAAATATTGATTTTTGAACTCATTTTTCAATTGCTCCGAAAAAAAATTGATCAGCTTGACAGAACTAGTATTCTAAACTAGAATCTCCATGGAAATTCATAATCGGAGGTGGGTCTTCGGAAAAATATTTTTTTTTTCGAATTTGCGGCATGATTGCCGATGATATTATACCCTACCGCCTCGACGGAAGAAGAAATATTGATTTGTGAACTCATTTGTCAATTGCTCCAGGAAAAAATTGATCAGCTTGTTCGAAATAGTATTCTAAACTAGAATCTCTATGAAAATTTATAATCGGAGGTGGGTCTCTGGAAAAATATTTTTTTTTTTTAATTTGCGGCATGATTTCCGATGATATTATACCCTACCGCCTCGACGGAAGGGGAAATATTGATTTTTGAACTCATTTTTCAATTGCTCCGAACAAAAATTGATCAGCTTGACAGAACTAGTATTCTAAACTAGAATCTCCATGGAAATTCATAATCGGAGGTGGGTCTTCGGAAAAATATTTTTTTTTTCGAATTTGCGGCATGATTGCCGATGATATTATACCCTACCGCCTCGACGGAAGAAGAAATATTGATTTGTGAACTCATTTGTCAATTGCTCCAGGAAAAAATTGATCAGCTTGTTCGAAATAGTATTCTAAACTAGAATCTCCATGGAAATTCATAATCGGAGGTGGGTCTTCGGAAAAATATCTTTTTTTTCGAATTTGCGGCATGATTTTCGATGATATTATACCCTACCGCCTCGACGGAAGAGGAAATATTGATTTTTGGACTTATTTTTCAATTGCCTCGAAAAAAAATTAATCAGCTTGTATGGAATAGTATTTCAAACTGGAATCTTCATGGAAATTCATAATCGGAGGTGGGTCTCTGGAAAAATATTTTTTGTTACGAATTTGCGGCATGATTTCCGATGATATTATACCCTACCGCCTCGACGGAAAAAGAAATATTCATTTTTGAACTCATTTTTCAATTGCTCCGAAATAAAATTCATCAGCTTTTTCGAAATAGTATTCTAAACTAGAATTTATATGAAAATTTATAATCGGAGGTGGGTCTCCGGAAAAATATTTTTTTTTTTGAATTTGCGGCATGATTTCCGATGATATTATACCGTACCGCCTCGACGGAAGAAGAAATATTGATTTTTGAACTCATTCTCCAATTGCTGCGATCAGCATGTTTGGAATAGTATTTCAAACTAGATTCTTCATGGAAATTCATAATCGGAGGTGGGTCTCTGGAAAAATATGTTTTTTTTTCGAATTTGCGGCATGATTTCCGATGATATTATACCCTACCGCCTCGACGGAAGAGGAAATATTGATTTTTGGACTCATTTTTCAATTGCTCCGAAAAAAAATTGATCAGCTTGTTTGGAATAGTATTTCAAACTAGAATCTCCATGAAAATTCATAATCGGAGGTGGGTCTTCGGAAAAATATTTTGTTTCCAAATTTGCGGCATGATTTCCGATGATATTATACCCATCCTTCCGCCTCGACGGAAGAAGAAATATTGATTTGTGGACTCATTTTTCAGATGCTCCGGGAAAAAATTGATCAGCTTGTTCAGAATAGTATTTCAAACTAGAATCTTCATGAAAATTCATAATCGGAGGTGGGTTTCCGGAAAAATATTTTTTTTTTCGAATTCGCGGCATGATTTTCGATGATATTATACCCTACCGCCTCGACGGAAGAAGAAATATTGATGTGTGAACTCATTTTTCAATTGCTCCGAAAAAAAATTGATCAGCTTGTTCGAAATAGTATTCTAAACTATAATCTTCATGGAAATTTATAATCAGAGGTGGGTCTCTGTAAAAATATTTTTTTTTTGAATTTGTGGCATGATTTCCGATGATATTATACCCTACCGCTTCGACGGAAGAGGAAATATTGATTTTTGGACTTATTTTTCAATTGCTCCGAAAAAAAATTGATCAGCTTGTTTGGAATAGTATTTCAAACTAGAATCTCCATGAAAATTCATAATCGGAGGTGGGTCTTCGGAAAAATATTTTGTTTCCAAATTTGCGGCATGATTTCCGATGATATTATATCCTACCGCCTCGACGGAAGAGGAAATATTGATTTTTAGACTTATTTTTCAATTGCTCCGAAAAAAAATTGATCAGCTTGTTCGGAATAGTATTTCAAACTAGAATCTTCATGGAAATTTATAATCGGAGGTGGGTCTCTGGAAAAATATTTTTTTTGTCAATTTTGCGGCATGATTTTCGATGATATCATACCCTACCGCCTCGACGGAAGAAGAAATATTGATTTTTGAACTAATTTGTCAATTGCTCCGAAAAAAAATTGATCAGCTTGTTCGAAATAGTATTCTAAACTAGAATCCCTATGGAAATTTATAATCGGAGGTGAGTCTCTGGAAAAATATTTTTTTTTTTTGAATTTGCGGCATGATTTCCGATGATATTATACCCTACCGCCTCGACGGAAGAAGAAATATTGATTTATGACCTTATTTGTCAATTGCTCCGAAAAAAAATCGATCAGCTTGTTCGAAATAGTATTCTGAACTAGAATCTCCATGGAAATTCATAATCGGAGGTGGGTCTCTGGGAAAATATTTTTTTTTTTTGAATTTGCGGCATGATTTCCGATGATATTATACCCTACCGACTCGACGGAGAAAGAAATATTGATTTATGACCTCATTTTTCAGTTGCTCTGAAAAAAAATTGATCAGCTTGTTCGAAATAGTATTCTAAACTAGAATCTCCATGGAAATTTATAATCGGAGGTGGGTCTTCGGAAAAATATTTTTTTTTTCGAATTTGCGCCATGATTTCCGATGATATTATACCCTACCGCCTCGACGGAAGAGGAAATATTGATTGTTGGACTTATTTTTCAATTGCTCCGAAAAAAAATTAATCAGCTTATTTGGAATAGTATTTCAAACTAGAATCTTCATGAAAATTTATAATCGGAGGTGGGTCTCTGGAAAAATATTTTTTGTTACGAATTTTCGGCATGATTTCCGATGATATTATACCCTACCGCCTCGACGGAAGAAGAAATATTGATTTTTGAACTCATTTTTCAATTGCTCCGATCAGCATGTTTGGAATAGTATTTCAAACTAGATTCTTCATGGAAATTTATAATCGGAGGTGGGTCTCTGGAAAAATATGTTTTTTTTTCGAATTTGCGGCATGATTTCCGATGATATTATACCCTACCGCCTCGACGGAAGAAGAAATAAAGATTTTTGGACTCATTTTTCAATTGCTCCGAAATAAAATTGATCAGCTTGTTCGAAATAGTATTCTAAATTAGAATCTCCATGAAAATTCATAATCGGAGGTGGGTCTTCGGAAAAATATTTTTTTTTTCGAATTTGCGGCATGATTTCCAATGATATTATACCCTACCGCCTCGACGGAAGAAGAAATATTGATGTGTGAACTCATTTTTCGATTGCTCCGAGAAAAAATTAATCAGCTTGTTTGGAATAGTATTTCAAACTAGAATCTTCATGAAAATTTATAATCGGAGGTGGGTCTCTGGAAAAATATTTTTTTTTTTTGAATTTGCGGCATGATTTCCGATGATATCATACCCTACCGCCTCGACGGAAGAGGAAATATTGATTTTTGAACTCATTTTCCAATTGCTGCGATCAGCATGTTTGGAATAGTATTTCAAACTAGATTCTTCATGGAAATTCATAATCGGAGGTGGGTCTCTGGAAAAATTTGTTTTTTTTTCGAATTCGCGGCATGATTTCCGATGATATTATACCCTACCGCCTCGACGGAAGAAGAAATATTGATTTTTGAACTCATTTTTCAATTGCTCCGAAAAAAAATTGATCAGCTTGTTTGGAATAGTATTTCAAACTAGAATCTTCATGGAAATTTATAATCGGAAATGGGTCTCTGGAAAAATATTTTTTTTTTCGAAACTGTGGCATGATTTTCGATGATATCATACCCTACCGCCTCGACGGAAGAAGAAATATTGATTTTTGAACTCATTTGTCAGTTGCTCCGAAAAAAAATTGATCAGCTTTTTCGAAATAGTATTCTAAACTAGAATCTCTATGAAAATTTATAATCGGAGGTGGGTCTCTGGAAAAATATTTTTGTTTTTCAGGTTGCGGCATGATTTCCGATGATATTATACCCTACCGCCTCGACGGAGGAAGAAATATTGATTTTTGAATTTATTTTTCAATTGCTCCGAAAGAAATTGATCAGCTTGTTCGAAATAGTATTTCAAACTAGAATCTTCATGGAAATTTATAATCGGAGGTGGTTCTCTGGGAAAATATTTTTTGTTTCGAATTTGCGGCATGATTTTCGATGATATTATACCCTACCGCCTCGACGGAAGAAGAAATATTCATTGTTGAACTCATTTTTCAATTGCTCCGAAAAAAAATTGATCAGCTTGACAGAACTAGTATTCTAAACTAGATTCTCCATGGAAATTCAGAATCGGAGGTGGGTCTTCGGAAAAATATTTTTTTTTTCGAATTTGCGGCATGATTGCCGATGATATTATACCCTACCGCCTCGACGGAAGAAGAAATATTGATTTTTGACCTCATTTTTCAATTGCTCCGAAAAAAAATTGATCAGCTTGTTCGAAATAGTATTCTAAACTAGAATCTCCATGGAAATTCATAATCGGAGGTGGGTCTTCGGAAAAATATCTTTTTTTTCGAATTTGCGGCATGATTTCCGATGATATTATACCCTACCGCCTCGACGGAAGAGGAAATAATGATTTTTGGACTTATTTTTCAATTGCCTCGAAAAAAAATTAATCAGCTTGTTTGGAATAGTATTTCAAACTAGAATCTTCATGAAAATTTATAATCGGAGGTGGGTCTCTGGAAAAATATTTTTTGTTACGAATTTGCGGCATGATTTCCGATGATATTATACCCTACCGCCTCGACGGAAGAAGAAATATTGATTTTTGGACTCATTTTTCAATTGCTCCGAAAAAAAACCATCAGCTTGTTCGAAATAGTATTCCAAACTAGAATCTTCATGGAAATTCATAATCGGAGGTGGGTCTTCGGAAAAATATTTTTTTTTTCGAATTGGCGGCATGATTTCCGATGATATTATACCCTACAGCCTCGACGGAAGAAGAAATATTGATTTGTGAACTCATTTTTCAATTGCTCCGAAAAAATTGATCAGCTTGTTTGGAATAGTATTTCAAACTAGAATCTTCATGGAACTTTATCATCGGAGGTGGGTCTCTGGAAAAATATCTTTTTTTTCAAATTCGCGGCATGATTTCCGATGATATTATACCCACCCTTCCGCCTCGACGGAAAAAGAAATATTGATTTGTGGACTCATTTTTCAGTTGCTCCGGGAAAAAATTGATCAGCTTGTTCGGAATAGTATTTCAAACTAGAATCTTCATGAAAATTCATAATCGGAGGTGGGTTTCCGGAAAAATATTTTTTTCTTCGAATTCGCGGCATGATTTCCGATGATATTATACCCTACCGCCTCGACGGAAGAAGAAATATTGATGTGTGAACTCATTTTTCAATTGCTCCGAAAAAAAATTGATCAGCTTGTTCGAAATAGTATTCTAAACTATAATCTTCATGGAAATTTATAATCAGAGGTGGGTCTCTGTAGAAATATTTTTTTTTTGAATTTGTGGCATGATTTCCGATGATATTATACCCTACCGCCTCGACGGAAGAGGAAATATTGATTTTTGGACTTATTTTTCAATTGCTCCGAAAAAAAATTGATCAGCTTGTTTGGAATAGTATTTCAAACTAGAATCTCCATGAAAATTCATAATCGGAGGTGGGTCTTCGGAAAAATATTTTGTTTCCAAATTTGCGGCATGATTTCCGATGATATTATATCCTACCGCCTCGACGGAAGAGGAAATATTGATTTTTAGACTTATTTTTCAATTGCTCCGAAAAAAAATTGATCAGCTTGTTCGGAATAGTATTTCAAACTAGAATCTTCATGGAAATTTATAATCGGAGGTGGGTCTCTGGAAAAATATTTTTTGTTACGAATTTGCGGCATGATTTCCGATGATATTATACCCTACCGCCTCGACGGAAGAAGAAATATTCATTGTTGAACTCATTTTTCAATTGCTCCGAAAAAAAATTGATCAGCTTGACAGAACTAGTATTCTAAACTAGAATCTCCATGGAAATTCATAATCGGAGGTGGGTCTTCGGAAAAATATTTTTTTTTTCGAATTTGCGGCATGATTGCCGATGATATTATACCCTACCGCCTCGACGGAAGAAGAAATATTGATTTTTGACCTCATTTTTCAATTGCTCCGAAAAAAAATTGATCAGCTTGTTCGAAATAGTATTCTAAACTAGAATCTCCATGGAAATTCATAATCGGAGGTTGGTCTTCGGAAAAATATCTTTTTTTTCGAATTTGCGGCATGATTTCCGATGATATTATACCCTACAGCCTCGACGGAAGAAGAAATATTGATTTGTGAACTCATTTTTCAATTGCTCCGAAAAAATTGATCAGCTTGTTTGGAATAGTATTTCAAACTAGAATCTTCATGGAACTTTATCATCGGAGGTGGGTCTCTGGAAAAATATCTTTTTTTTCAAATTCGCGGCATGATTTCCGATGATATTATACCCACCCTTCCGCCTCGACGGAAAAAGAAATATTGATTTGTGGACTCATTTTTCAGTTGCTCCGGGAAAAAATTGATCAGCTTGTTCAGAATAGTATTTCAAACTAGAATCTTCATGAAAATTCATAATCGGAGGTGGGTTTCCGGAAAAATATTTTTTTCTTCGAATTCGCGGCATGATTTCCGATGATATTATACCCTACCGCCTCGACGGAAGAAGAAATATTGATTTTTGAACTCATTTTCCAATTGCTGCGATCAGCATGTTTGGAATAGTATTTCAAACTAGATTCTTCATGGAAATTCATAATCGGAGGTGGGTCTCTGGAAAAATATGTTTTTTTTTCGAATTTGCGGCATGATTTCCGATGATATTATACCCTACCGCCTCGACGGAAGAGGAAATATTGATTTTTGGACTCATTTTTCAATTGCTCCGAAAAAAAATTGATCAGCTTGTTTGGAATAGTATTTCAAACTAGAATCTCCATGAAAATTCATAATCGGAGGTGGGTCTTCGGAAAAATATTTTGTTTCCAAATTTGCGGCATGATTTCCGATGATATTATACCCATCCTTCCGCCTCGACGGAAGAAGAAATATTGATTTGTGGACTCATTTTTCAGATGCTCCGGGAAAAAATTGATCAGCTTGTTCAGAATAGTATTTCAAACTAGAATCTTCATGAAAATTCATAATCGGAGGTGGGTTTCCGGAAAAATATTTTTTTTTTCGAATTCGCGGCATGATTTTCGATGATATTATACCCTACCGCCTCGACGGAAGAAGAAATATTGATGTGTGAACTCATTTTTCAATTGCTCCGAAAAAAAATTGATCAGCTTGTTCGAAATAGTATTCTAAACTATAATCTTCATGGAAATTTATAATCAGAGGTGGGTCTCTGTAAAAATATTTTTGTTTTGAATTTGTGGCATGATTTCCGATGATATTATACCCTACCGCCTCGACGGAAGAGGAAATATTGATTTTTGGACTTATTTTTCAATTGCTCCGAAAAAAAATTGATCAGCTTGTTTGGAATAGTATTTCAAACTAGAATCTCCATGAAAATTCATAATCGGAGGTGGGTCTTCGGAAAAATATTTTGGTTCCAAATTTGCGGCATGATTTCCGATGATATTATATCCTACCGCCTCGACGGAAGAGGAAATATTGATTTTTAGACTTATTTTTCAATTGCTCCGAAAAAAAATTGATCAGCTTGTTCGGAATAGTATTTCAAACTAGAATCTTCATGGAAATTTATAATCGGAGGTGGGTCTCTGGAAAAATTATTTTTTTTGTCGATTTTGCGGCATGATTTTCGATGATATCATACCCTACCGCCTCGACGGAAGAAGAAATATTGATTTTTGAACTAATTTGTCAATTGCTCCGAAAAAAAATTGATCAGCTTGTTCGAAATAGTATTCTAAACTAGAATCTCTATGGAAATTTATAATCGGAGGTGGGTCTCTGGAAAAATATTTTTTTTTTTGAGGTTGCGGCATGATTTCCGATGATATTATACCCTACCGCCTCGACGGAAGAAGAAATATTGATTTTTGAACTCATTTGTCAATTGCTCCGGAAAAAAATTGATCAGCTTGTTCGAAATAGTATTCTAAACTAGAATCTCTATGGAAATTCATAATCGGAGGTGGGTCTTCGGAAAAATATTTTTTTTTTCGAATTTGCGGCATGATTTCCGATGATATCATACCCTACCGCCTCGACGGAAGAGGAAATATTGATTTTTGGACTTATTTTTCAATAGCTCTGAAAAAAAAATTAATCAGCTTGTTTGGAATAGTATTTCAAACTCGAATCTTCATGAAAATTTATAATCGGAGGTCGGTCTCTGGAAAAATATTTTTTGTTTCGAATTCGCGGCATGATTTCCGATGATATTATACCCATCCTTCCGCCTCGACGGAAGAAGAAATATTGATTTGTGGACTCATTTTTCAGATGCTCCGAAATGAAATTGATCAGCTTGTTCGAAATAGTATTTCAAACTAGAATCTTCATGGAAATTTATAATCGGAGGTGGGTCTCTGGGAAAATATTTGTTGTTTCGAATTTGCGGCATGATTTTCGATGATATTATACCCTACCGCCTCGACGGAAGAAGAAATATTGATTTTTGAACTCATTTGTCAATTGCTCCAGGAAAAAATTGATCAGCTTGTTCGAAATAGTATTCTAAACTAGAATCTCTATGAAAATTTATAATCGGAGGTGGGTCTCTGGAAAAATATTTTTTCTTTTTAATTTGCGGCATGATTTCCGATGATATTACACCCTACCGCCTCGACGGAAGGGAAAATATTGATTTTTGAACTCATTTTTCAATTGCTCCGAAAAAAAATTGATCAGCTTGACAGAACTAGTATTCTAAACTAGAATCTCCATGGAAATTCATAATCGGAGGTGGGTCTTCGGAAAAATATTTTTTTTTTCGAATTTGCGGCATGATTGCCGATGATATTATACCCTACCGCCTCGACGGAAGAAGAAATATTGATTTTTGACCTCATTTTTCAATTGCTCCGAAAAAAAATTGATCAGCTTGTTCGAAATAGTATTCTAAACTAGAATCTCCATGGAAATTCATAATCGGAGGAGGGTCTTCGGAAAAATATCTTTTTTTTCGAATTTGCGGCATGATTTCCGATGATATTATACCCTACCGCCTCGACGGAAGAGGAAATATTGATTTTTGGACTTATTTTTCAATTGCCTCGAAAATAAATTAATCAGCTTGTTTGGAATAGTATTTCAAACTAGAATCTTCATGAAAATTTATAATCGGAGGTGGGTCTTCGGAAAAATATCTTTTTTTTCGAATTTGCGGCATGATTTCCGATGATATTATACCCTACCGCCTCGACGGAAGAGGAAATATTGATTTTTAGACTTATTTTTCAATTGCTCCGATAAAAAATTGATCAGCTTGTTTGGAATAGTATTTCAAACTAGAATCTCCATGAAAATTCATAATCGGAGGTGGGTCTTCGGAAAAATATTTTGTTTCCAAATTTGCGGCATGATTTCCGATGATATTATATCCTACCGCCTCGACGGAAGAGGAAATATTGATTTTTAGACTTATTTTTCAATTGCTCCGAAAAAAAATTGATCAGCTTGTTCGGAATAGTATTTCAAACTAGAATCTTCATGGAAATTTATAATCGGAGGTGGGTCTCTGGAAAAATATTTTTTTTGTCGATTTTGCGGCATGATTTTCGATGATATCATACCCTACCGCCTCGACGGAAGAAGAAATATTGATTTTTGAACTAATTTGTCAATTGCTCCGAAAAAAAATTGATCAGCTTGTTCGAAATAGTATTCTAAACTAGAATCTCTATGGAAATTTATAATCGGAGGTGGGTCTCTGGAAAAATATTTTTTTTTTTGAGGTTGCGGCATGATTTCCGATGATATTATACCCTACCGCCTCGACGGAAGAAGAAATATTGATTTTTGAACTCATTTGTCAATTGCTCCGAAAAAAAATTGATCAGCTTGTTCGAAATAGTATTCTAAACTAGAATCTCTATCAAAATTGATCAGCTTGTTTGGAATAGTATTTCAAACTAGAATCTCCATGAAAATTCATAATCGGAGGTGGGTCTTCGGAAAAATATTCTGTTTCCAAATTTGCGGCATGATTTCCGATGATATTATATCCTACCGCCTCGACGGAAGAGGAAATATTGATTTTTAGACTTATTTTTCAATTGCTCCGAAAAAAAATTGATCAGCTTGTTCGGAATAGTATTTCAAACTAGAATCTTCATGGAAATTTATAATCGGAGGTGGGTCTCTGGAAAAATATTTTTTGTTACGAATTTGCGGCATGATTTCCGATGATATTATACCCTACCGCCTCGACGGAAGAAGAAATATTCATTGTTGAACTCATTTTTCAATTGCTCCGAAAAAAAATTGATCAGCTTGACAGAACTAGTATTCTAAACTAGAATCTCCATGGAAATTCATAATCGGAGGTGGGTCTTCGGAAAAATATTTTTTTTTTCGAATTTGCGGCATGATTGCCGATGATATTATACCCTACCGCCTCGACGGAAGAAGAAATATTGATTTTTGACCTCATTTTTCAATTGCTCCGAAAAAAAATTGATCAGCTTGTTCGAAATAGTATTCTAAACTAGAATCTCCATGGAAATTCATAATCGGAGGTGGGTCTTCGGAAAAATATCTTTTTTTTCGAATTTGCGGCATGATTTCCGATGATATTATACCATACCGCCTCGACGGAAGAGGAAATATTGATTTTTGGACTTATTTTTCAATTGCCTCGAAAAAAAAATTAATCAGCTTGTTTGGAATAGTATTTCAAACTAGAATCTTCATGAAAATTTATAATCGGAGGTGGGTCTCTGGAAAAATATTTTTTGTTACGAATTTGCGGCATGATTTCCGATGATATTATACCCTACCGCCTCGACGGAAGAAGAAATATTCATTGTTGAACTCATTTTTCAAATGCTCCGAAATAAAATTCATCAGCTTTTTCGAAATAGTATTCTAAACTAGAATCTATATGAAAATTTATAATCGGAGGTGGGTCTCCGGAAAAATATTTTTTTTTTTGAATTTGCGGCATGATTTCCGATGATATTATACCCTACCGCCTCGACGGAAGAAGAAATATTGATTTTTGACCTCATTTTTCAATTGCTCCGAAAAAAAATTGATCAGCTTGTTCGAAATAGTATTCTAAACTAGAATCTCCATGGAAATTCATAATCGGAGGAGGGTCTTCGGAAAAATATCTTTTTTTTCGAATTTGCGGCATGATTTCCGATGATATTATACCCTACCGCCTCGACGGAAGAGGAAATATTGATTTTTGGACTTATTTTTCAATTGCCTCGAAAATAAATTAATCAGCTTGTTTGGAATAGTATTTCAAACTAGAATCTTCATGAAAATTTATAATCGGAGGTGGGTCTTCGGAAAAATATCTTTTTTTTCGAATTTGCGGCATGATTTCCGATGATATTATACCCTACCGCCTCGACGGAAGAGGAAATATTGATTTTTAGACTTATTTTTCAATTGCTCCGATAAAAAATTGATCAGCTTGTTTGGAATAGTATTTCAAACTAGAATCTCCATGAAAATTCATAATCGGAGGTGGGTCTTCGGAAAAATATTTTGTTTCCAAATTTGCGGCATGATTTCCGATGATATTATATCCTACCGCCTCGACGGAAGAGGAAATATTGATTTTTAGACTTATTTTTCAATTGCTCCGAAAAAAAATTGATCAGCTTGTTCGGAATAGTATTTCAAACTAGAATCTTCATGGAAATTTATAATCGGAGGTGGGTCTCTGGAAAAATATTTTTTTTGTCGATTTTGCGGCATGATTTTCGATGATATCATACCCTACCGCCTCGACGGAAGAAGAAATATTGATTTTTGAACTAATTTGTCAATTGCTCCGAAAAAAAATTGATCAGCTTGTTCGAAATAGTATTCTAAACTAGAATCTCTATGGAAATTTATAATCGGAGGTGGGTCTCTGGAAAAATATTTTTTTTTTTGAGGTTGCGGCATGATTTCCGATGATATTATACCCTACCGCCTCGACGGAAGAAGAAATATTGATTTTTGAACTCATTTGTCAATTGCTCCGAAAAAAAATTGATCAGCTTGTTCGAAATAGTATTCTAAACTAGAATCTCTATCAAAATTGATCAGCTTGTTTGGAATAGTATTTCAAACTAGAATCTCCATGAAAATTCATAATCGGAGGTGGGTCTTCGGAAAAATATTCTGTTTCCAAATTTGCGGCATGATTTCCGATGATATTATATCCTACCGCCTCGACGGAAGAGGAAATATTGATTTTTAGACTTATTTTTCAATTGCTCCGAAAAAAAATTGATCAGCTTGTTCGGAATAGTATTTCAAACTAGAATCTTCATGGAAATTTATAATCGGAGGTGGGTCTCTGGAAAAATATTTTTTGTTACGAATTTGCGGCATGATTTCCGATGATATTATACCCTACCGCCTCGACGGAAGAAGAAATATTCATTGTTGAACTCATTTTTCAATTGCTCCGAAAAAAAATTGATCAGCTTGACAGAACTAGTATTCTAAACTAGAATCTCCATGGAAATTCATAATCGGAGGTGGGTCTTCGGAAAAATATTTTTTTTTTCGAATTTGCGGCATGATTGCCGATGATATTATACCCTACCGCCTCGACGGAAGAAGAAATATTGATTTTTGACCTCATTTTTCAATTGCTCCGAAAAAAAATTGATCAGCTTGTTCGAAATAGTATTCTAAACTAGAATCTCCATGGAAATTCATAATCGGAGGTGGGTCTTCGGAAAAATATCTTTTTTTTCGAATTTGCGGCATGATTTCCGATGATATTATACCATACCGCCTCGACGGAAGAGGAAATATTGATTTTTGGACTTATTTTTCAATTGCCTCGAAAAAAAAATTAATCAGCTTGTTTGGAATAGTATTTCAAACTAGAATCTTCATGAAAATTTATAATCGGAGGTGGGTCTCTGGAAAAATATTTTTTGTTACGAATTTGCGGCATGATTTCCGATGATATTATACCCTACCGCCTCGACGGAAGAAGAAATATTCATTGTTGAACTCATTTTTCAAATGCTCCGAAATAAAATTCATCAGCTTTTTCGAAATAGTATTCTAAACTAGAATCTATATGAAAATTTATAATCGGAGGTGGGTCTCCGGAAAAATATTTTTTTTTTTGAATTTGCGGCATGATTTCCGATGATATTATACCCTACCGCCTCGACGGAAGAAGAAATATTGATTTTTGAACTCATTTTTCAATTGCTCCGAAAAAAAACCATCAGCTCGTTCGAAATAGTATTCCAAACTAGAATCTTCATGGAAATTCATAATCGGAGGTGGGTCTTTGGGAAAATATTTTTTTTTTCGAATTTGCGGCATGATTTCCGATGATATTATACCCTACCGCCTCGACGGAAGAAGAAATATTGATTTTTGAACTCATTTTCCAATTGCTGCGATCAGCATGTTTGGAATAGTATTTCAAACTAGATTCTTCATGGAAATTCATAATCGGAGGTGGGTCTCTGGAAAAATTTGTTTTTTTTTCGAATTTGCGGCATGATTTCCGATGATATTATACCCACCCTTCCGCCTCGACGGAAGAAGAAATATTGATTTGTGGACTCATTTTTCAGTTGCTCCGGGAAAAAATTGATCAGCTTGTTCAGAATAGTATTTCAAACTAGAATCTTCATGAAAATTCATAATCGGAGGTGGGTTTCCGGAAAAATATTTTTTTTTTCGAATTCGCGGCATGATTTCCGATGATATTATACCCTACCGCCTCGACGGAAGAAGAAATATTGATGTGTGAACTCATTTTTCAATTGCTCCGAAAAAAAATTGATCAGCTTGTTCGAAATAGTATTCTAAACTATAATCTTCATGGAAATTTATAATCAGAGGTGGGTCTCTGTAGAAATATTTTTTTTTCGAATTTGTGGCATGATTTCCGATGATATTATACCCTACCGCCTCGACGGAAGAGGAAATATTGATTTTTGGACTTATTTTTCAATTGCTCCGAAAAAAAATTGATCAGCTTGTTTGGAATAGTATTTCAAACTAGAATCTCCATGAAAATTCATAATCGGAGGTGGGTCTTCGGAAAAATATTTTGTTTCCAAATTTGCGGCATGATTTCCGATGATATTATATCCTACCGCCTCGACGGAAGAGGAAATATTGATTTTTAGACTTATTTTTCAATTGCTCCGAAGAAAAATTGATCAGCTTGTTCGAAATAGTATTTCAAACTAGAATCTCTATGGAAATTTATAATCGGAGGTGGGTCTCTGGAAAAATATTTTTTGTTTTGAGGTTGCGGCATGATTTCCGATGATATTATACCCTACCGCCTCGACGGAAGAAGAAATATTGATTTTTGAACTCATTTGTCAATTGCTCCGAAAAAAAATTGATCAGCTTGTTCGAAATAGTATTCTTAACTAGAATCTCTATGAAAATTTATAATCGGAGGTGGGTCTCTGGAAAAATATTTTTTCTTTTTAATTTGCGGCATGATTTCCGATGATATTATACCCTACCGCCTCGACGGAAGGGGAAATATTGATTTTTGAACTCATTTTCCAATTGCTCCGAAAAAAAATTGATCAGCTTGACAGAACTAGTATTCTAAACTAGAATCTCCATGGAAATTCATAATCGGAGGTGGGTCTTCGGAAAAATATTTTTTTTTTCGAATTTGCGGCATGATTGCCGATGATATTATACCCTACCGCCTCGACGGAAGAAGAAATATTGATTTTTGACCTCATTTTTCAATTGCTCCGAAAAAAAATTGATCAGCTTGTTCGAAATAGTATTCTAAACTAGAATCTCCATGGAAATTCATAATCGGAGGTGGGTCTTCGGAAAAATATTTTTTTTTTCGAATTTGCGGCATGATTTCCGATGATATTATACCCTACCGCCTCGACGGAATAGAAAATATTGATTTTTGGACTTATTTTTCAATTGCTCCGACAAAAAATTAATCAGCTTGTTTGAAATAGTATTTCAAACTAGAATCTTCATGAAAATTTATAATCGGAGGTGGGTCTCTGGAAAAATATTTTTTGTTACGAATTTGCGGCATGATTTCCGATGATATTATACCCTACCGCCTCGACGGAAGAAGAAATATTCATTTTTGAACTCATTTTTCAATTGCTCCGAAATAAAATTCATCAGCTTTTTCGAAATAGTATTCTAAACTAGAATCTATATGAAAATTTATAATCGGAGGTGGGTCTCCGGGAAAATAATTTTTTTTTTGAATTTGCGGCATGATTTCCGATGATATTATACCCTACCGCCTCGACGGAAGAAGAAATATTGATTTTTGAACTCATTTTTCAATTGCTCCGAAAAAAAACCATCAGCTCGTTCGAAATAGTATTCCAAACTAGAATCTTCATGGAAATTCATAATCGGAGGTGGGTCTCTGGAAAAATATGTTTTTTTTTCGAATTTGCGGCATGATTTCCGATGATATTATACCCTGCCGCCTCGACGGAAGAAGAAATATTGATTTGTGGACTCATTTTTCAGTTGCTCCGGGAAAAAATTGATCAGCTTGTTCAGAATAGTATTTCAAACTAGAATCTTCATGAAAATTCATAATCGGAGGTGGGTTTCCGGAAAAATATTTTTTTTTTCGAATTCGCGGCATGATTTCCGATGATATTATACCCTACCGCCTCGACGGAAGAAGAAATATTGATGTGTGAACTCATTTTTCAATTGCTCCGAAAAAAAATTGATCAGCTTGTTCGAAATAGTATTCTAAACTATAATCTTCATGGAAATTTATAATCAGAGGTCGGTCTCTGGGAAAATATTTTTTTTTTGAATTCGTGGCATGATTTCCGATGATATTATACCCTACCGCCTCGACGGAAGAGGAAATATTGATTTTTGGACTTATTTTTCAATTGCTCCGAAAAAAAATTGATCACCTTGTTTGGAATAGTATTTCAAACTAGAATCTCCATGAAAATTCATAATCGCAGGTGGGTCTTCGGAAAAATATTTTTTTTTTCGAATTGGCGGCATGATTTCCGATGATATTATACCCTACAGCCTCGACGGAAGAAGAAATATTGATTTGTGAACTCATTTTTCAATTGCTCCGAAAAAATTGATCAGCTTGTTTGGAATAGTATTTCAAACTAGAATCTTCATGGAACTTTATAATCGCAGGTGGGTCTCTGGAAAAATATCTTTTTTTTCGAATTCGCGGCATGATTTCCGATGATATTATACCCATCCTTCCGCCTCGACGGAAGAAGAAATATTGATTTGTGGACTCATTTTTCAGATGCTCCGGGAAAAGAGTGATCAGCTTGTTCAGAATAGTATTTCAAACTAGAATCTTCATGAAAATTCATAATCGGAGGTGGGTTTCCGGAAAAATATTTTTTTTTTCGAATTCGCGGCATGATTTTCGATGATATTATACCCTACCGCCTCGACGGAAGAAGAAATATTGATGTGTGAACTCATTTTTCAATTGCTCCGAAAAAAAATTGATCAGCTTGTTCGAAATAGTATTCTAAACTATAATCTTCATGGAAATTTATAATCAGAGGTGGGTCTCTGTAAAAATATTTTTTTTTTGAATTTGTGGCATGATTTCCGATGATATTATACCCTACCGCCTCGACGGAAGAGGAAATATTGATTTTTGGACTTATTTTTCAATTGCTCCGAAAAAAAATTGATCAGCTTGTTTGGAATAGTATTTCAAACTAGAATCTCCATGAAAATTCATAATCGGAGGTGGGTCTTCGGAAAAATATTTTGTTTCCAAATTTGCGGCATGATTTCCGATGATATTATATCCTACCGCCTCGACGGAAGAGGAAATATTGATTTTTAGACTTATTTTTCAATTGCTCCGAAAAAAAATTGATCAGCTTGTTCGGAATAGTATTTCAAACTAGAATCTCCATGGAAATTTATAATCGGAGGTGGGTCTCTGGAAAAATATTTTTTGTGTCGATTATGCGGCATGATTTTCGATGATATCATACCCTACCGCCTCGACGGAAGAAGAAATATTGATTTTTGAACTAATTTGTCAATTGCTCCGAAAAAAAATTGATCAGCTTGTTCAGAATAGTATTTGAAACTAGAATCTCCATGAAAATTCATAATCGGAGGTGGGTTTCCGGAAAAATATTTTTTTTGAACTCATTGTTCAATTGCTCCGATCAGCTTGTTTGGAATAGTATTTCAAACTAGAATCTTCATGGAAATATATAATCGGAGGTGGGTCTCTGGAAAAATATCTTTTTTTTTCGAATTTGCGGCATGATTTCCGATGACATTATACCCTACCGCCTCGACGAAAGGAGAAATATTGATTTTTGAACTCATTTGTCAATTGCTCCGAAAAGAAAATAATCAGCTTGTTCGAAATAGTATTCTAAACTAGAATCCCCATGAAAATTTATAATCGGAGGTGGGTCTCTGGAAAAATATTTTTTTTTTTTAATTTGCGGCATGATTTCCGATGATATTATACCCTACCGCCTCGACGGAAGAAGAAATATTGATTTTTGAACTCATTTTTCAATTGCTCCGAACAGCTTGTTTGTAATAGTATTTCAAACTAGAATCTTCATGGAAATTTATAATCGGAGGTGGGTCTCTGGAAAAATATCTTCTCTTTCGAATTTGCGGCATGATTTCCGATGATATTATACCCTACCGCCTCGACGGAAGAGGAAATATTGATTTTTGGACTTATTTTTCAATTGCTCCAAAAAAAATTAATCAGCTTGTTTGGAATAGTATTTCAAACTAGAATCTCTAAGGAAATTTATAATCGGAGGTGGGTCTCTGGAAAAATATTTTTTTTTTTGAGGTTGCGGCATGATTTCCGATGATATTATACCCTACTGCCTCGACGGAAGAAGAAATATTGATTTTTGAACTCATTTGTCAATTGCTCCGAAAAAAAATTGATCAGCTTGTTCGAAATAGTATTCTAAACTAGAATCTCTATCAAAATTGATCAGCTTGTTTGGAATAGTATTTCAAACTAGAATCTCCATGAAAATTCATAATCGGAGGTGGGTCTTCGGAAAAATATTTTGTTTCCAAATTTGCGGCATGATTTCCGATGATATTATATCCTACCGCCTCGACGGAAGAGGAAATATTGATTTTTAGACTTATTTTCCAATTGCTCCGAAAAAAAATTGATCAGCTTGTTCGGAATAGTATTTCAAACTAGAATCTTCATGGAAATTTATAATCGGAGGTGGGTCTCTGGAAAAATATTTTTTGTTACGAATTTGCGGCATGATTTCCGATGATATTATACCCTACCGCCTCGACGGAAGAAGAAATATTCATTGTTGAACTCATTTTTCAATTGCTCCGCAAAAAAATTGATCAGCTTGACAGAACTAGTATTCTAAAGTAGAATCTCCATGGAAATTCATAATCGGAGGTGGGTCTTCGGAAAAATATTTTTTTTTTCGAATTTGCGGCATGATTGCCGATGATATTATACCCTACCGCCTCGACGGAAGAAGAAATATTGATTTTTGACCTCATTTTTCAATTGCTCCGAAAAAAAATTGATCAGCTTGTTCGAAATAGTATTCTAAACTAGAATCTCCATGGAAATTCATAATCGGAGGTGGGTCTTCGGAAGAATATCTTTTTTTTCGAATTTGCGGCATGATTTCCGATGATATTATACCCTACCGCCTCGACGGAAGAGGAAATATTGATTTTTGGACTTATTTTTCAATTGCCTCGAAAAAAAATTAATCAGCTTGTTTGGAATAGTATTTCAAACTAGAATCTTCATGAAAATTTATAATCGGAGGTGGGTCTCTGGAAAAATATTTTTTGTTACGAATTTGCGGCATGATTTCCGATGATATTATACCCTACCGCCTCGACGGAAGAAGAAATATTCATTGTTGAACTCATTTTTCAATTGCTCCGAAATAAAATTCATCAGCTTTTTCGAAATAGTATTCTAAACTAGAATCTATATGAAAATTTATAATCGGAGGTGGGTCTCCGGAAAAATATTTTTTTTTTTGAATTTGCGGCATGATTTCCGATGATATTATACCCTACCGCCTCGACGGAAGAAGAAATATTGATTGTTGAACTCATTTTTCAATTGCTCCGAAAAAAAACCATCAGCTCGTTCGAAATAGTATTCCAAACTAGAATCTTCATGGAAATTCATAATCGGAGGTGGGTCTTTGGGAAAATATTTTTTTTTTCGAATTTGCGGCATGATTTCCGATGATATTATACCCTACCGCCTCGACGGAAGAAGAAATATTGATTTTTGAACTCATTTTCCAATTGCTGCGATCAGCATGTTTGGAATAGTATTTCAAACTAGATTCTTCATGGAAATTCATAATCGGAGGTGGGTCTCTGGAAAAATTTGTTTTTTTTTCGAATTTGCGGCATGATTTCCGATGATATTATACCCACCCTTCCGCCTCGACGGAAGAAGAAATATTGATTTGTGGACTCATTTTTCAGTTGCTCCGGGAAAAAATTGATCAGCTTGTTCAGAATAGTATTTCAAACTAGAATCTTCATGAAAATTCATAATCGGAGGTGGGTTTCCGGAAAAATATTTTTTTTTTCGAATTCGCGGCATGATTTCCGATGATATTATACCCTACCGCCTCGACGGAAGAAGAAATATTGATGTGTGAACTCATTTTTCAATTGCTCCGAAAAAAAATTGATCAGCTTGTTCGAAATAGTATTCTAAACTATAATCTTCATGGAAATTTATAATCAGAGGTGGGTCTCTGTAGAAATATTTTTTTTTTGAATTTGTGGCATGATTTCCGATGATATTATACCCTACCGCCTCGACGGAAGAGGAAATATTGATTTTTAGACTTATTTTTCAATTGCTCCGAAAAAAAATTGATCAGCTTGTTTGGAATAGTATTTCAAACTAGAATCTCCATGAAAATTCATAATCGGAGGTGGGTCTTCGGAAAAATATTTTGTTTCCAAATTTGCGGCATGATTTCCGATGATATTATATCCTACCGCCTCGACGGAAGAGGAAATATTGATTTTTAGACTTATTTTTCAATTGCTCCGAAAAAAAATTGATCAGCTTGTTCGGAATAGTATTTCAAACTAGAATCTTCATGGAAATTTATAATCGGAGGTGGGTCTCTGGAAAAATATTTTTTGTTACGAATTTGCGGCATGATTTCCGATGATATTATACCCTACCGCCTCGACGGAAGAAGAAATATTCATTGTTGAACTCATTTTTCAATTGCTCCGAAAAAAAATTGATCAGCTTGACAGAACTAGTATTCTAAACTAGAATCTCCATGGAAATTCATAATCGGAGGTGGGTCTTCGGAAAAATATTTTTTTTTTCGAATTTGCGGCATGATTGCCGATGATATTATACCCTACCGCCTCGACGGAAGAAGAAATATTGATTTTTGACCTCATTTTTCAATTGCTCCGAAAAAAAATTGATCAGCTTGTTCGAAATAGTATTCTAAACTAGAATCTCCATGGAAATTCATAATCGGAGGTTGGTCTTCGGAAAAATATCTTTTTTTTCGAATTTGCGGCATGATTTCCGATGATATTATACCCTACCGCCTAGACGGAAGAGGAAATATTGATTTTTGGACTTATTTTTCAATTGCCTCGAAAAAAAATTAATCAGCTTGTTTGGAATAGTATTTCAAACTAGAATCTTCATGAAAATTTATAATCGGAGGTGGGTCTCTGGAAAAATATTTTTTGTTACGAATTTGCGGCATGATTTCCGATGATATTATACCCTACCGCCTCGACGGAAGAAGAAATATTCATTGTTGAACTCATTTTTCAATTGCTCCGAAATAAAATTCATCAGCTTTTTCGAAATAGTATTCTAAACTAGAATCTATATGAAAATTTATAATCGGAGGTGGGTCTCCGGAAAAATATTTTTTTTTTGAATTTGCGGCATGATTTCCGATGATATTATACCCTACCGCCTCGACGGAAGAAGAAATATTGATTTTTGAACTCATTTTTCAATTGCTCCGAAAAAAAACCATCAGCTCGTTCGAAATAGTATTCCAAACTAGAATCTTCATGGAAATTCATAATCGGAGGTGGGTCTTTGGGAAAATATTTTTTTTTTCGAATTTGCGGCATGATTTCCGATGATATTATACCCTACCGCCTCGACGGAAGAAGAAATATTGATTTTTGAACTCATTTTCCAATTGCTGCGATCAGCATGTTTGGAATAGTATTTCGAACTAGATTCTTCATGGAAATTCATAATCGGAGGTGGGTCTCTGGAAAAATTTGTTTTTTTTTCGAATTTGCGGCATGATTTCCGATGATATTATACCCACCCTTCCGCCTCGACGGAAGAAGAAATATTGATTTGTGGACTCATTTTTCAGTTGCTCCGGGAAAAAATTGATCAGCTTGTTCAGAATAGTATTTCAAACTAGAATCTTCATGAAAATTCATAATCGGAGGTGGGTTTCCGGAAAAATATTTTTTTTTTCGAATTCGCGGCATGATTTCCGATGATATTATACCCTACCGCCTCGACGGAAGAAGAAATATTGATGTGTGAACTCATTTTTCAATTGCTCCGAAAAAAAATTGATCAGCTTGTTCGAAATAGTATTCTAAACTATAATCGTCATGGAAATTTATAATCAGAGGTCGGTCTCTGGAAAAATATTTTTTTTTTGAATTCGTGGCATGATTTTCGATGATATTATACCCTACCGCCTCGACGGAAGAGGAAATATTGATTTTTGGACTTATTTTTCAATTGCTCCGAAAAAAAATTGATCACCTTGTTTGGAATAGTATTTCAAACTAGAATCTCCATGAAAATTCATGATCGCAGGTGGGTCTTCGGGAAAATATTTTTTTTTTCGAATTGGCGGCATGATTTCCGATGATATTATACCCTACAGCCTCGACGGAAGAAGAAATATTGATTTGTGAACTCATTTTTCAATTGCTCCGAAAAAATTGATCAGCTTGTTTGGAATAGTATTTCAAACTAGAATCTTCATGGAACTTTATAATCGGAGGTGGGTCTCTGGAAAAATATCTTTTTTTTCGAATTCGCGGCATGATTTCCGATGATATTATACCCATCCTTCCGCCTCGACGGAAGAAGAAATATTGATTTGTGGACTCATTTTTCAGATGCTCCGGGAAAAAATTCATCAGCTTGTTCAGAATAGTATTTCAAACTGGAATCTTCATGAAAATTCATAATCGGAGGTGGGTTTCCGGAAAAATATTTTTTTTTTCGAATTCGCGGCATGATTTTCGATGATATTATACTCTACCGCCTCGACGGAAGAAGAAATATTGATGTGTGAACTCATTTTTCAATTGCTCCGAAAAAAAATTGATCAGCTTGTTCGAAATAGTATTCTAAACTATAATCTTCATGGAAATTTATAATCAGAGGTGGGTCTCTGTGAAAATATTTTTTTTGTGAATTTGTGGCATGATTTCCGATGATATTATACCCTACCGCCTCGACGGAAGAGGAAATATTGATTTTTGGACTTATTTTTCAATTGCTCCGAAAAAAAATTGATCAGCTTGTTTGGAATAGTATTTCAAACTAGAATCTCCATGAAAATTCATAATCGGAGGTGGGTCTTCGGAAAAATATTTTGTTTCCAAATTTGCGGCATGATTTCCGATGATATTATATCCTACCGCCTCGACAGAAGAGGAAATATTGATTTTAAGACTTATTTTTCAATTGCTCCGAAAAAAAATTGATCAGCTTGTTCGGAATAGTATTTCAAACTAGAATCTTCATGGAAATTTATGATCGGAGGTGGGTCTCTGGGAAAATATTTTTTTTTTCGAATTTGCGGCATGATTTTCGATGATATTATAACCTACCGCCTTGACGGAAGGAGAAATATTGATATTTGAACTCATTTGTCAATTGCTCCGAAAAAAAATTGATCAGCTTGTTCGAAATAGTATTCCAAACCAGAATCTCTATGAAAATTTATAATCGGAGGTTGGTCTCTGGAAAAATATTTTTTTTTTTGAATTTGCGGCATGATTTCCGATGATATTATACCCTACCGCCTCGACGGAAGAAGAAATATTGATTTTTGAACTCATTTTTCAATTGCTCCGAAAAAAATTTGATCAGCTTGTTTGGAATAGTATTTCAAACTAGAATCTTCATGGAAATTTATAATCGGAGGTGGGTCTCTGGAAAAATTTTTTTTTGTCGATTTTGCGGCATGATTTTCGATGATATCATACCCTACCGCCTCGACGGAAGAAGAAATATTGATTTTTGAACTCATTTGTCAATTGCTCCGAAAAAAAATTGATCAGCTTGTTCGAAATAGTATTCTAAACTAGAATCTCTATGGAAATTTATAATCGGAGGTGGGTCTCTGGAAAAATATTTTTTTTGTCGAGGTTGCGGCATGATTTCCGATGATATTATACCCTACCGCCTCGACGGAAGAAGAAATATTGATTCTTGAACTCATTTGTCAATTGCTCCGAAAAAAAATTGATCAGCTTGTTCGAAATAGTATTCTTAACTAGAATCTCTATGAAAATTTATAATCGGAGGTGGGTCTCTGGAAAAATATTTTTTCTTTTTAATTTGCGGCATGATTTCCGATGATATTATACCCTACCGCCTCGACGGAAGGGGAAATATTGATTTTTGAACTCATTTTTCAATTGCTCCGAAAAAAAATTGATCAGCTTGACAGAATTAGTATTCTAAACTAGAATCTCCATGGAAATTCATAATCGGAGGTGGGTCTTCGGAAAAATATTTTTTTTTTCGAGTTTGCGGCATGATTGCCGATGATATCATACCCTACCGCCTCGACGGAAGAGGAAATATTGATTTTTGACCTCATTTTTCAATTGCTCCGAAAAAAAATTGATCAGCTTGTTCGAAATAGTATTCTAAACTAGAATTTCCATGGAAATTGATAATCGGAGGTGGGTCTTCGGAAAAATATTTTTTTTTTCGAATTTGCGGCATGATTTCCGATGATATTATACCCTACCGCCTCGACGGAAGAGGAAATATTGATTTTTTGACTTATTTTTCAATTGCTCCGAAAAAAAATTAATCAGCTTGTTTGGAATAGTATTTCAAACTAGAATCTTCATGAAAATTTATAATCGGAGGTGGGTCTCTGGAAAAATATTTTTTGTTACAAATTTGCGGCATGATTTCCGATGATATTATACCCTACCGCCTCGACGGAAGAAGAAATATTCATTTTTGAACTCATTTTTCAATTGCTCCGAAATAAAATTCATCAGCTTTTTCGAAATAGTATTCTAAACTAGAATCTATATGAAAATTTGTAATCGGAGGTGGGTCTCCGGAAAAATATTTTTTTTTTCGAATTCGCGGCATGATTTTCGATGATATTATACCCTACCGCCTCGACGGAAGAAGAAATATAGATGTGTGAACTCATTTTTCAATTGCTCCGAAAAAAAATTGATCAGCTTGTTCGAAATAGTATTCTAAACTATAATCTTCATGGAAATTTATAATCAGAGGTGGGTCTCTGTGAAAATATTTTTTTTTTGAATTTGTGGCATGATTTCCGATGATATTATACCCTACCGACTCGACGGAAGAGGAAATATTGATTTTTGGACTTATTTTTCAATTGCTCCGAAAAAAAATTGATCAGCTTGTTTGGAATAGTATTTCAAACTAGAATCTCCATGAAAATTCATAATCGGAGGTGGGTCTTCGGAAAAATATTTTGTTTCCAAATTTGCGGCATGATTTCCGATGATATTATATCCTACCGCCTCGACAGAAGAGGAAATATTGATTTCAAGACTTATTTTTCAATTGCTCCGAAAAAAAATTGATCAGCTTGTTCGGAATAGTATTTCAAACTAGAATCTTCATGGAAATTTATAATCGGAGGTGGGTCTCTGGGAAAATATTTTTTTTTTCGAAGTTGCGGCATGATTTTCGATGATATTATAACCTACCGCCTCGACGGAAGGAGAAATATTGATATTTGAACTCATTTGTCAATTGCTCCGAAACAAAATTGATCAGCTTGTTCGAAATAGTATTCCAAACCAGAATCTCTATGAAAATTTATAATCGGAGGTTGGTCTCTGGAAAAATATTTTTTTTTTTGAATTTGCGGCATGATTTCCGATGATATTATACCCTACCGCCTCGACGGAAGAAGAAATATTGATTTTTGAACTCATTTTTCAATTGCTCCGAAATGAAATTGATCAGCTTGTTCGAAATAGTATTTCAAACTAGAATCGTCATGGAAATTTATAATCGGAGGTGGGTCTCTGGGAAAATATTTTTTGTTTCGAATATCCGGCATGATTTTCGATGATATTATACCCTACCGCCTCGACGGAAGAAGAAATATTGATTTTTGAACTCATTTGTCAATTGCTCCAGGAAAAAATTGATCAGCTTGTTCGAAATAGTATTCTAAACTAGAATCTCTATGAAAATTTATAATCGGAGGTGGGTCGCTGGAAAAATATTTTTTCTTTTTAATTTGCGGCATGATTTCCGATGATATTATACCCTACCGCCTCGACGGAAGGGGAAATATTGATTTATGAACTCATTTTTCAATGGCTCCGAAAAAAAATTGATCAGCTTGACAGAACTAGTATTCTAAACTAGAATCTCCATGGAAATTCATAATCGGAGGTGGGTCTTCGGAAAAATATTTTTTTTTTCGAATTTGCGGCATGATTTCCGATGATATTATACCCTACCACCTCGACGGAAGAGGAAATATTGATTTTTGGACTTATTTTTCAATTGCTCCGAAAAAAAATTAATCAGCTTGTTTGGAATAGTATTTCAAACTAGATTCTTCATGAAAATTTATAATCGGAGGTGGGTCTCTGGAAAAATATTTTTTGTTACGAATTTGCGGCATGATTTCCGATGATATTATACCCTACCGCCTCGACGGAAGAAGAAAAATTCATTTTTGATTTCATTTTTCAATTGCTCCGAAATAAAATTCATCAGCTTTTTCGAAATAGTATTCTAAACTAGAATCTATATGAAAATTTATAATCGGAGGTTGGTCTCCGAAAAAATATTTTTTTTTTTGAATTTGCGGCATGATTTCCGATGATATTATACCCTACCGCCTCGACGGAAGAAGAAATATTGATTTTTGAACTCATTTTTCAATTGCTCCGAAAAAAAACCATCAGCTCGTTCGAAATAGTATTCCAAACTAGAATCTTCATGGAAATTCATAATCGGAGGTGGGTCTTTGGGAAAATATTTTTTTTTTCGAATTTGCGGCATGATTTCCGATGATATTATACCCTACCGCCTCGACGGAAGAAGAAATATTGATTTTTGAACTCATTTTCCAATTGCTGCGATCAGCATGTTTGGAATAGTATTTCAAACTAGATTCTTCATGGAAATTTATAATCGGAGGTGGGTCTCTGGAAAAATATGTTTTTTTTTCGAATTTGCGGCATGATTTCCGATGATATTATACCCTGCCGCCTCGACGGAAGAAGAAATATTGATTTTTGGACTCATTTTTCAATTGCTCCGGAAAAAAATTGATCAGCTTGACAGAACTAGTATTCTAAACTAGAATCTCCATGGAAATTCATAATCGGAGGTGGGTCATCGGAAAAATATTTTTTTTTTCGAATTTGCGGCATGATTTCCGATGATATTATACCCTACCGCCTCGACGGAAGAGGAAATATTGATTTTTGGACTTATTTTTCAATTGCTCCGAAAAAAAATTAATCAGCTTGTTTGGAATAGTATTTCAAACTAGAATCTCCATGAAAATTTATAATCGGAGGTGGGTCTCTGGAAAAATATTTTTTGTTACGAATTTGCGGCATGATTTCCGATGATATTATACCCTACCGCCTCGACGGAAGAAGAAATATTCATTTTTGAACTCATTTTTCAATTGCTCCGAAATAAAATTCATCAGCTTTTTCGAAATAGTATTCTAAACTAGAATCTATATGAAAATTTATAATCGGAGGTGGGTCTCCGGAAAAATATTTTTTTTTTTGAATTTGCGGCATGATTTCCGATGATATTATACCCTACCGCCTCGACGGAAGAAGAAATATTGATTTTTGAACTCATTTTTCAATTGCTCCGAAAAAAAACCATCAGCTCGTTCGAAATAGTATTCCAAACTAGAATCTTCATGGAAATTCATAATCGGAGGTGGGTCTTTGGGAAAATATTTTTTTTTTCGAATTTGCGGCATGATTTCCGATGATATTATACCCTACCGCCTCGACGGAAGAAGAAATATTGATTTTTGAACTCATTTTCCAATTGCTGCGATCAGCATGTTTGGAATAGTATTTCAAACTAGATTCTTCATGGAAATTTATAATCGGAGGTGGGTCTCTGGAAAAATATGTTTTTTTTTCGAATTTGCGGCATGATTTCCGATGATATTATACCCTGCCGCCTCGACGGAAGAAGAAATATTGATTTTTGGACTCATTTTTCAATTGCTCCGGAAAAAAATTGATCAGCTTGTTCAGAATAGTATTTGAAACTAGAATCTCCATGAAAATTCATAATCGGAGGTGGGTCTGCGGAAAAATATTTTTTTGTTGCTAATTTGCGGCATGATTTCCAAGTGATATTATACGCTACCGCCTCGACGGAAGAAGAAATATCGATTTTTGGACTCATTTTCCAATTGCTTCGGAAAAAAATTGATCAGCTTGTTCAGAATATTATTTGAAACTAGAATCTCCATGAAAATTCATAATCGGAGGTGGGTTTCCGGAAAAATATTTTTTTTTTCGAATTCGCGGCATGATTTCCGATGATATTATACCCTACCGCCTCGACGGAAGAAGAAATATTGATTTTTGAACTCATTTTTCAATTGCTCCGAAAAAAAATTGATCAGCTTGTTTGGAATAGTATTTCAAACTAGAATCTTCATGGAAATTTATAATCGGAGGTTGGTCTCTGGAAAAATATTTTTTTTGTCGATTTTGCGGCATGATTTTCGATGATATCATACCCTACCGCCTCGACGGAAGAAGAAATATTGATTTTTGAACTCATTTGTCAATTGCTCCGAAAAAAAATTGATCAGCTTGTTCGAAATAGTATTCTAAACTAGAATCTCTATGGAAATTTATAATCGGAGGTGGGTCTCTGGAAAAATATTTTTTTTTTTGAGGTTGCGGCATGATTTCCGATGATATTATACCCTACCGCCTCGACGGAAGAAGAAATATTGATTTTTGAACTCATTTGTCAATTGCTCCGAAAAAAAATTGATCAGCTTGTTCGAAATAGTATTCTAAACTAGAATCTCCATGAAAATTCATAATCGGAGGTGGGTCTTCGGAAAAATATTTTTTTTTTCGAATTTGCGGCATGATTTCCGATGATATCATACCCTACCGCCTCGACGGAAGAGGAAATATTGATTTTTGGACTCATTTTTCAATTGCTCTGAAAAAAAAATTAATCAGCTTGTTTGGAATAGTATTTCAAACTAGAATCTTCATGAAAATTTATAATCGGGGGTGGGTCTCTGGAAAAATATTTTTTGTTTCAAATTCGCGGCATGATTTACGATGATATTATACCCTACCGCCTCGACGGAGGAAGAAATATTGATTTTTGAACTCATTTTTCAATTGCTCCGAAATGAAATTGATCAGCTTGTTCGAAATAGTATTTCAAACTAGAATCTTCATGGAAATTTATAATCGGAGGTGGGTCTCTGGGAAAATATTTTTTGTTTCGAATTTGCGGCATGATTTTCGATGATATTATACCCTACCGCCTCGACGGAAGAAGAAATATTGATTTTTGAACTCATTTGTTAATTGCTCCAGGAAAAAATTGATCAGCTTGTTCGAAATAGTATTCTAAACTAGAATCTCTATGAAAATTTATAATCGGAGGTGGGTCTCTGGAAAAATATTTTTTCTTTATAATTTGCGGCATGATTTCCGATGATATTATACCCTACCGCCTCGACGGAAGGGGAAATATTGATTTTTGAACTCATTTTTCAATTGCTCCGAAACAAAATTGATCAGCTTGACAGAACTAGTATTCTAAACTAGAATCTCCATGGAAATTCATAATCGGAGGTGGGTCATCGGAAAAATATTTTTTTTTTCGAATTTGCGGCATGATTTCCGATGATATTATACCCTACCGCCTCGACGGAAGAGGAAATATTGATTTTTGGACTTATTTTTCAATTGCTCCGAAAAAAAATTAATCAGCTTGTTTGGAATAGTATTTCAAACTAGAATCTTCATGAAAATTTATAATCGGAGGTGGGTCTCTGGAAAAATATTTTTTGTTACGAATTTGCGGCATGATTTCCGATGATATTATACCCTACCGCCTCGACGGAAGAAGAAATATCGATTTTTGGACTCATTTTCCAATTGCTTCGGAAAAAAATTGATCAGCTTGTTCGAAATAGTATTCCAAACTAGAATCTTCATGGAAATTCATAATCGGAGGTGGGTCTTCGGAAAAATATTTTTTTTTTCGAATTTGCGGCATGATTTCCGATGATATTATACCCTACCGCCTCGACGGAAGAAGAAATATTGATGTGTGAACTCATTTTTCAATTGCTCCGAAAAAAAATTGATCAGCGTGTTCGAAATAGTATTCTAAACTATAATCTTCATGAAAATTCATAATCAGAGGTGGGTCTCTGGAAAAATATTTTTTTTTTGAATTTGCGGCATGATTTCCGATGATATTATACCCTACCGCCTCGACGGAAGAAGAAATATTGATTTTTGACCTCATTTTTCAATTGCTCCAAAAAAAAATTGATCAGCTTGTTCGAAATAGTATTCTAAACTAGAATCTCCATGGAAATTCATAATCGGAGGTGGGTCTTCGGAAATATATTTTTTTTTTCGAATTTGCGGCATGATTTCCGATGATATTATACCCTACCGACTCGACGGAGAAAGAAATATTGATTTGTGAACTCATTTTTTAGTTGCTCCGATCAGCTTGTTTGGAATAGTATTTCAAACTAGAACCTTCATGGAAATTTATAATCGGAGGTGGGTATCCGGAAAAATATCTTTTTTTTCAAATTTGCGGCATGATTTCCGATGATATCATACCCTACCGCCTCGACGGAAAAAGAAATATTGATTGTTGGACTCATTTTTCAATTGCTCCGGAAAAAAATTGATCAGCTTGTTCAGAATAGTATTTCAAACTAGAATCTCCATGAAAATTCATAATAGGAGGTGGGTTTCCGGAAAAATATTTTTTTTCTCGAATTCGCGGCATGATTTCCGATGATATTATACCCTACCGCCTCGACGGAAGAAGAAATATTGATGTGTGAACTCATTTTTCAATTGCTCCGAAAAAAAATTGATCAGCTTGTTCGAAATAGTATTGTAAACTATAATCTTCATGAAAATTTATAATCAGAGGTGGGTCTCTGGAAAAATATATTTTTTTTGAATTTGCGGCATGATTTCCGATGATATTATACCCTACCGCCTCGACGGAAGAAGAAATATTGATTTTTGGACTCATTTTTCAATTGCTCCGGAAAAAAATTGATCAGCCTGTTCAGAATAGTATTTCAAACTAGAATCTCCATGAAAATTCATAATAGGAGGTGGGTTTCCGGAAAAATATGTTTTTTTACGAATTCGCGGCATGATTTCCGATGATATTATACCCTACCGCCTCGACGGAGGAACAAATATTGATTTTTGAACTCATTTTTCAATTGCTCCGAAATGAAATTGATCAGCTTGTTTGGAATAGTATTTCAAACTAGAATCTTCATGGAAATTTATAATCGGAGGTTGGTCTCTGGAAAAATATTTTTTTTGTCGATTTTGCGGCATGATTTTCGATGATATCATACCCTACCGCCTCGACGGAAGAGGAAATATTGATTTTTGAACTCATTTGTCAATTGCTCCGAAAAAAAAATTGATCAGCTTGTTCGAAATAGTATTCTAAACTAGAATCTCTATGGAAATTTATAATCGGAGGTGGGTCTCTGGAAAAATATTTTTTTTTTTGAGGTTGCGGCATGATTTCCGATGATATTATACCCTACCGCCTCGACGGAAGAAGAAATATTGATTTTTGAACTCATTTGTCAATTGCTCCGAAAAAAAATTGATCAGCTTGTTCGAAATAGTATTCTAAACTAGAATCTCCATGAAAATTCATAATCGGAGGTGGGTCATCGGAAAAATATTTTTTTTTTCGAATTTGCGGCATGATTTCCGATGATATTATACCCTACCGCCTCGACGGAAGAGGAAATATTGATTTTTGGACATATTTTTCAATTGCTCCGAAAAAAAATTAATCAGCTTGTTTGGAATAGTATTTCAAACTAGAATCTTCATGAAAATTTATAATCGGAGGTGGGTCTCTGGAAAAATATTTTTTGTTACGAATTTGCGGCATGATTTCCGATGATATTATACCCTACCGCCTCGACGGAAGAAGAAATATTCATTTTTGAACTCATTTTTCAATTGCTCCGAAATAAAATTCATCAGCTTTTTCGAAATAGTATTCTAAACTAGAATCTATATGAAAATTTATAATCGGAGGTGGGTCTCCGGAAAAATATTTTTTTTTTTGAATTTGCGGCATGATTTCCGATGATATTATACCCTACCGCCTCGACGGAAGAAGAAATATTGATTTTTGAACTCATTTTTCAATTGCTCCGAAAAAAAACCATCAGCTCGTTCGAAATAGTATTCCAAACTAGAATCTTCATGGAAATTCATAATCGGAGGTGGGTCTTCGGGAGAATATTTTTTTTTTCGAATTTGCGGCATGATTTCCGATGATATTATACCCTACCGCCTCGACGGAAGAAGAAATATTGATTTTTGAACTCATTTTTCAATTGCTGCGATCAGCATGTTTGGAATAGTATTTCAAACTAGATTCTTCATGGAAATTTATAATCGGAGGTGGGTCTCTGGAAAAATATGTTTTTTTTCGGAATTGCGGCATGATTTCCGATGATATTATACCCTGCCGCCTCGACGGAAGAAGAAATATTGATTTTTGGACTCGTTTTTCAATTGCTCCGGAAAAAAATTGATCAGCTTGTTCAGAATAGTATTTGAAACTAGAATCTCCATGAAAATTCATAATCGGAGGTGGGTCTGCGGAAAAATATTTTTTTGTTGCTAATTTGCGGCATGATTTCCAAGTGATATTATACGCTACCGCCTCGACGGAAGAAGAAATATCGATTTTTGGACTCATTTTCCAATTGCTTCGGAAAAAAATTGATCAGCTTGTTCGAAATAGTATTCCAAACTAGAATCTTCATGGAAATTCATAATCGGAGGTGGGTCTTCGGAAAAATATTTTTTTTTTCGAATTTGCGGCATGATTTCCGATGATATTATACCCTACCGCCTCGACGGAAGAAGAAATATTGATGTGTGAACTCATTTTTCAATTGCTCCGAAAAAAAATTGATCAGCGTGTTCGAAATAGTATTCTAAACTATAATCTTCATGAAAATTCATAATCAGAGGTGGGTCTCTGGAAAAATATTTTTTTTTTGAATTTGCGGCATGATTTCCGATGATATTATACCCTACCGCCTCGACGGAAGAAGAAATATTGATTTTTGACCTCATTTTTCAATTGCTCCGAAAAAAAATTGATCAGCTTGTTCGAAATAGTATTCTAAACTAGAATCTCCATGGAAATTCATAATCGGAGGTGGGTCTTCGGAAATATATTTTTTTTTTCGAATTTGCGGCATGATTTCCGATGATATTATACCCTACCGACTCGACGGAGAAAGAAATATTGATTTGTGAACTCATTTTTTAGTTGCTCCGATCAGCTTGTTTGGAATAGTATTTCAAACTAGAACCTTCATGGAAATTTATAATCGGAGGTGGGTATCCGGAAAAATATCTTTTTTTTCAAATTTGCGGCATGATTTCCGATGATATCATACCCTACCGCCTCGACGGAAAACGAAATATTGATTGTTGGACTCATTTTTCAATTGCTCCGGAAAAAAATTGATCAGCTTGTTCAGAATAGTATTTCAAACTAGAATCTCCATGAAAATTCATAATAGGAGGTGGGTTTCCGGAAAAATATTTTTTTTCTCGAATTCGCGGCATGATTTCCGATGATATTATACCCTACCGCCTCGACGGAAGAAGAAATATTGATGTGTGAACTCATTTTTCAATTGCTCCGAAAAAAAATTGATCAGCTTGTTCGAAATAGTATTGTAAACTATAATCTTCATGAAAATTTATAATCAGAGGTGGGTCTCTGGAAAAATATATTTTTTTTGAATTTGCGGCATGATTTCCGATGATATTATACCCTACCGCCTCGACGGAAGAAGAAATATTGATTTTTGGACTCATTTTTCAATTGCTCCGGAAAAAAATTGATCAGCCTGTTCAGAATAGTATTTCAAACTAGAATCTCCATGAAAATTCATAATAGGAGGTGGGTTTCCGGAAAAATATTTTTTTTTTCGAATTCGCGGCATGATTTCCGATGATATTATACCCTACCGCCTCGACGGAGGAACAAATATTGATTTTTGAACTCATTTTTCAATTGCTCCGAAATGAAATTGATCAGCTTGTTCGAAATAGTATTTCAAACTAGAATCTTCATGGAAATTTATAATCGGAGGTGGGTCTCTGGGAAAATATTTTTTGTTTCGAATTTGCGGCATGATTTTCGATGATATTATACCCTACCGCCTCGACGGAAGAAGAAATATTGATTTTCGAACTCATTTGTCAATTGCTCCGAAAAAAAATTGATCAGCTTGTTCGAAATAGTATTCTAAACTAGAATCTCCATGAAAATTCATAATCGGAGGTGGGTCTTCGGAAAAATATTTTTTTTTTCGAATTTGCGGCATGATTTCCGATGATATCATACCCTACCGCCTCGACGGAAGAGGAAATATTGATTTTTGGACTCATTTTTCAATTGCTCTGAAAAAAAAATTAATCAGCTTGTTTGGAATAGTATTTCAAACTAGAATCTTCATGAAAATTTATAATCGGGGGTGGGTCTCTGGAAAAATATTTTTTGTTTCAAATTCGCGGCATGATTTACGATGATATTATACCCTACCGCCTCGACGGAGGAAGAAATATTGATTTTTGAACTCATTTTTCAATTGCTCCGAAATGAAATTGATCAGCTTGTTCGAAATAGTATTTCAAACTAGAATCTTCATGGAAATTTATAATCGGAGGTGGGTCTCTGGGAAAATATTTTTTGTTTCGAATTTGCGGCATGATTTTCGATGATATTATACCCTACCGCCTCGACGGAAGAAGAAATATTGATTTTTGAACTCATTTGTTAATTGCTCCAGGAAAAAATTGATCAGCTTGTTCGAAATAGTATTTGAAACTAGAATCTCCATGAAAATTCATAATCGGAGGTGGGTCTGCGGAAAAATATTTTTTTGTTGCTAATTTGCGGCATGATTTCCAAGTGATATTATACGCTACCGCCTCGACGGAAGAAGAAATATCGATTTTTGGACTCATTTTCCAATTGCTTCGGAAAAAAATTGATCAGCTTGTTCGAAATAGTATTCCAAACTAGAATCTTCATGGAAATTCATAATCGGAGGTGGGTCTTCGGAAAAATATTTTTTTTTTCGAATTTGCGGCATGATTTCCGATGATATTATACCCTACCGCCTCGACGGAAGAAGAAATATTGATGTGTGAACTCATTTTTCAATTGCTCCGAAAAAAAATTGATCAGCGTGTTCGAAATAGTATTCTAAACTATAATCTTCATGAAAATTCATAATCAGAGGTGGGTCTCTGGAAAAATATTTTTTTTTCGAATTTGCGGCATGATTTCCGATGATATTATACCCTACCGCCTCGACGGAAGAAGAAATATTGATTTTTGACCTCATTTTTCAATTGCTCCGAAAAAAAATTGATCAGCTTGTTCGAAATAGTATTCTAAACTAGAATCTCCATGGAAATTCATAATCGGAGGTGGGTCTTCGGAAATATATTTTTTTTTTCGAATTTGCGGCATGATTTTCGATGATATTATACCCTACCGACTCGACGGAGAAAGAAATATTGATTTGTGAACTCATTTTTTAGTTGCTCCGATCAGCTTGTTTGGAATAGTATTTCAAACTAGAACCTTCATGGAAATTTATAATCGGAGGTGGGTATCCGGAAAAATATCTTTTTTTTCAAATTTGCGGCATGATTTCCGATGATATCATACCCTACCGCCTCGACGGAAAAAGAAATATTGATTGTTGGACTCATTTTTCAATTGCTCCGGAAAAAAATTGATCAGCTTGTTCAGAATAGTATTTCAAACTAGAATCTCCATGAAAATTCATAATAGGAGGTGGGTTTCCGGAAAAATATTTTTTTTCTCGAATTCGCGGCATGATTTCCGATGATATTATACCCTACCGCCTCGACGGAAGAAGAAATATTGATGTGTGAACTCATTTCTCAATTGCTCCGAAAAAAAATTGATCAGCTTGTTCGAAATAGTATTGTAAACTATAATCTTCATGAAAATTTATAATCAGAGGTGGGTCTCTGGAAAAATATATTTTTTTTGAATTTGCGGCATGATTTCCGATGATATTATACCCTACCGCCTCGACGGAAGAAGAAATATTGATTTTTGGACTCATTTTTCAATTGCTCCGGAAAAAAATTGATCAGCCTGTTCAGAATAGTATTTCAAACTAGAATCTCCATGAAAATTCATAATAGGAGGTGGGTTTCCGGAAAAATATTTTTTTTTTCGAATTCGCGGCATGATTTCCGATGATATTATACCCTACCGCCTCGACGGAGGAACAAATATTGATTTTTGAACTCATTTTTCAATTGCTCCGAAATGAAATTGATCAGCTTGTTCGAAATAGTATTCTAAACTAGAATCTCCATGGAAATTCATAATCGGAGGTGGGTCTTCGGAAAAATATTTTTTTTTTCGAATTTGCGGCATGATTGCCGATGATATTATACCCTACCGCCTCGACGGAAGAAGAAATATTGATTTGTGACCTCATTTTTCAATTGCTCCGAAAAAAAATTGATCAGCTTGTTCGAAATAGTATTCTAAACTAGAATCTCCATGGAAATTTATAATCGGAGGTGGGTCTTCGGAAAAATATTTTTTTTTTCGATTTTGCGCCATGATTTCCGATGATATTATACCCTACCGCCTCGACGGAAGAAGAAATATTGATTTTTGAACTCATTTTTCGAATGCTCCGATCAGCATGTTTGGAATAGTATTTCAAACTAGATTCTTCATGGAAATTTATAATCAGAGGTGGGTCTCTGGAAAAATATGTTTTTTTTTCGAATTTGCGGCATGATTTCCAATGATATTATACCCTACCGCCTCGACGGAAGAAGAAATATAGATTTTTGGACTCATTTTTCAATTGCTCCGGAAAAAAATTGATCAGCTTGTTCAGAATAGTATTTGAAACTAGAATCTCCATGAAAATTCATAATCGGAGGTGGGTCTGCGGAAAAATATGTTCTTGTTGCTAATTTGCGGCATGATTTCCAAGTGATATTATACGCTACCGCCTCGACGGAAGAAGAAATATCGATTTTTGGACTCATTTTCCAATTGCTTCGGAAAAAAATTGATCAGCTTGTTCAGAATATTATTTCAAACTAGAATCTCCATGAAAATTCATAATCGGAGGTGGGCTTCCGGAAAAATATTTTTTGTTACGAATTTGCGGCATGATTTCCGATGATATTATACCCTACCGCCTCGACGGAAGAAGAAATATCGATTTTTGAACTCATTTTTCAATTGCTCCGATCAGCATGTTTGGAATAGTATTTCAAACTAGATTCTTCATGGAAATTTATAATCGGAGGTCGGTCTCTGGAAAAATATGTTTTTTTTTCGAATTTGCGGCATGATTTCCGATGATATTATACCCTACCGCCTCGACGGAAGAAGAAATATAGATTTTTGGACTCATTTTTCAATTGCTCCGGAAAAAAATTGATCAGCTTGTTCAGAATAGTATTTGAAACTAGAATCTCCATGAAAATTCATAATCGGAGGTGGGTCTGCGGAAAAATATTTTTTTGTTGCTAATTTGCGGCATGATTTCCAAGTGATATTATACGCTACCGCCTCGACGGAAGAAGAAATATCGATTTTTGGACTCATTTTCCAATTGCTTCGGGAAAAAATTGATCAGCTTGTTCAGAATATTATTTCAAACTAGAATCTCCATGAAAATTCATAATCGGAGGTGGGTTTCCGGAAAAATATTTTTTTTTTCGAATTCGCGGCATGATTTCCGATGATATTATACCCTACCGCCTCGACGGAAGAAGAAATATTGATGTGTGAACTCATTTTTCAATTGCTCCGAAAAAAAATTGATCAGCTTGTTCGAAATAGTATTCTAAACTATAATCTTCATGAAAATTTATAATCAGAGGTGGATCTCTGGGAAAATAATTTTTTTTTGGATTTGCGGCATGATTTCCGATGATATTATACCCTAACGCTCCGAAGGAAGGAGAAATATTGATTTTTGACCTCATTTTTCAATTGCTCCGAAAAAAAAATGATCAGCTTGTCCGAAATAGTATTCTAAACTAGAATTTCCATGGAAATTCATAATCGGAGGTGGGTCTTCGGAAAAATATTTTTTTTTCCGAATTCGCGGCATGATTTACGATGATATTATACCCTACCGACTCGACGGAGGAAGAAATATTGATTTGTGAACTCATTTGTCAATTGCTCCGAAAAAAAATTGATCAGCTTGTTCGAAATAGTATTCTAAACTAGAATCTCCATGGAAATTCATAATCGGAGGTGGGTCTTCGGAAAAATATTTTTTTTTTTTGAATTTGCGGCATGATTTCCGATGATATTATACCCTTCCCGCCTCGACGGAAGAAGAAATATTGATTTTTGACCTCATTTTTCAATTGCTCCGAAAAAAAATTGATCAGCTTGTTCGAAATAGTATTCTAAACTAGAATCTCCATGGAAATTCATAATCGGAGGTGGGTCTTCGGAAAAATATTTTTTTTTTCGAATTTGCGGCATGATTTCCGATGATATTATACCCTACCGCCTCGACGGAAGGAGAAATATTGATTTTTGAACTCATTTTTCGAATGCTCCGATCAGCATGTTTGGAATAGTATTTCAAACTAGATTCTTCATGGAAATTTATAATCGGAGGTGGGTCTCTGGAAAAATATGTTTTTTTTTCGAATTTGCGGCATGATTTCCAATGATATTATACCCTACCGCCTCGACGGAAGAAGAAATATAGATTTTTGGACTCATTTTTCAATTGCTCCGGAAAAAAATTGATCAGCTTGTTCAGAATAGTATTTGAAACTAGAATCTCCATGAAAATTCATAATCGGAGGTGGGTCTGCGGAAAAATATGTTCTTGTTGCTAATTTGCGGCATGATTTCCAAGTGATATTATACGCTACCGCCTCGACGGAAGAAGAAATATCGATTTTTGGACTCATTTTCCAATTGCTTCGGAAAAAAATTGATCAGCTTGTTCAGAATATTATTTCAAACTAGAATCTCCATGAAAATTCATAATCGGAGGTGGGTTTCCGGAAAAATATTTCTTGTTACGAATTTGCGGCATGATTTCCGATGATATTATACCCTACCGCCTCGACGGAAGAAGAAATATCGATTTTTGAACTCATTTTTCAATTGCTCCGATCAGCATGTTTGGAATAGTATTTCAAACTAGATTCTTCATGGAAATTTATAATCGGAGGTCGGTCTCTGGAAAAATATGTTTTTTTTTCGAATTTGCGGCATGATTTCCGATGATATTATACCCTACCGCCTCGACGGAAGAAGAAATATAGATTTTTGGACTCATTTTTCAATTGCTCCGGAAAAAAATTGATCAGCTTGTTCAGAATAGTATTTGAAACTAGAATCTCCATGAAAATTCATAATCGGAGGTGGGTCTGCGGAAAAATATTTTTTTGTTGCTAATTTGCGGCATGATTTCCAAGTGATATTATACGCTACCGCCTCGACGGAAGAAGAAATATCGATTTTTGGACTCATTTTCCAATTGCTTCGGGAAAAAATTGATCAGCTTGTTCAGAATATTATTTCAAACTAGAATCTCCATGAAAATTCATAATCGGAGGTGGGTTTCCGGAAAAATATTTTTTTTTTCGAATTCGCGGCATGATTTCCGATGATATTATACCCTACCGCCTCGACGGAAGAAGAAATATTGATGTGTGAACTCATTTTTCAATTGCTCCGAAAAAAAATTGATCAGCTTGTTCGAAATAGTATTGTAAACTATAATCTTCATGAAAATTTATAATCAGAGGTGGGTCTCTGGAAAAATATATTTTTTTTGAATTTGCGGCATGATTTCCGATGATATTATACCCTACCGCCTCGACGGAAGAAGAAATATTGATTTTTGGACTCATTTTCCAATTGCTCCGGAAAAAAATTGATCAGCTTGTTTAGAATAGTATTTCAAACTAGAATCTCCATGAAAATTCATAATAGGAGGTGGGTTTCCGGAAAAATATTTTTTTTTTCGAATTCGCGGCATGATTTCCGATGATATTATACCCTACCGCCTCGACGGAGAAACAAATATTGATTTTTGAACTCATTTTTCAATTGCTCCAAAATGAAATTGATCAGCTTGTTCGAAATAGTATTTCAAACTAGAATCTTCATGGAAATTTATAATCGGAGGTGGGTCTCTGGGAAAATATTTTTTGTTTCGAATTTGCGGCATGATTTTCGATGATATTATACCCTACCGCCTCGACGGAAGAAGAAATATTGATTTTCGAACTCATTTGTCAATTGCTCCAAGGAAAAATTGATCAGCTTGTTCGAAATAGTATTCTAAACTAGAATCTATATGAAAATTTATAATCGGAGGTGGGTCTCTGGACAAATATTTTTTTTTTAAATTGCGGCATGATTTCCGATGATATTATACCCTACCGCCTCGACGGAAGGGGAAATATTGATTTTTGAACTCATTTTTCAATTGCTCCGAAAAAAAATTGATCAGCTTGATAGAACTAGTATTCTAAACTAGAATCTCCATGGAAATTCATAATCGGAGGTGGGTCTTCGGAAAAATATTTTTTTTTTCGAATTTGCGGCATGATTGCCGATGATATTATACCCTACCGCCTCGACGGAAGAAGAAATATTGATTTGTGACCTCATTTTTCAATTGCTCCGAAAAAAAATTGATCAGCTTGTTCGAAATAGTATTCTAAACTAGAATCTCCATGGAAATTTATAATCGGAGGTGGGTCTTCGGAAAAATATTTTTTTTTCCGATTTTGCGCCATGATTTCCGATGATATTATACCCTACCGCCTCGACGGAAGAAGAAATATCGATTTTTGAACTCATTTTTCAATTGCTCCGATCAGCATGTTTGGAATAGTATTTCAAACTAGATTCTTCATGGAAATTTATAATCGGAGGTCGGTCTCTGGAAAAATATGTTTTTTTTTCGAATTTGCGGCATGATTTCCGATGATATTATACCCTACCGCCTCGACGGAAGAAGAAATATAGATTTTTGGACTCATTTTTCAATTGCTCCGGAAAAAAATTGATCAGCTTGTTCAGAATAGTATTTGAAACTAGAATCTCCATGAAAATTCATAATCGGAGGTGGGTCTGCGGAAAAATATTTTTTTGTTGCTAATTTGCGGCATGATTTCCAAGTGATATTATACGCTACCGCCTCGACGGAAGAAGAAATATCGATTTTTGGACTCATTTTCCAATTGCTTCGGGAAAAAATTGATCAGCTTGTTCAGAATATTATTTCAAACTAGAATCTCCATGAAAATTCATAATCGGAGGTGGGTTTCCGGAAAAATATTTTTTTTTTCGAATTCGCGGCATGATTTCCGATGATATTATACCCTACCGCCTCGACGGAAGAAGAAATATTGATGTGTGAACTCATTTTTCAATTGCTCCGAAAAAAAATTGATCAGCTTGTTCGAAATAGTATTCTAAACTATAATCTTCATGAAAATTTATAATCAGAGGTGGATCTCTGGGAAAATAATTTTTTTTTGGATTTGCGGCATGATTTCCGATGATATTATACCCTAACGCTCCGAAGGAAGGAGAAATATTGATTTTTGACCTCATTTTTCAATTGCTCCGAAAAAAAAATGATCAGCTTGTCCGAAATAGTATTCTAAACTAGAATCTCCATGGAAATTCATAATCGGAGGTGGGTCTTCGGAAAAATATTTTTTTTTCCGAATTTGCGGCATGATTTCCGATGATATTATACCCTACCGACTCGACGGAGGAAGAAATATTGATTTGTGAACTCATTTGTCAATTGCTCCGAAATAAAATTGATCAGCTTGTTCAACATAGTATTCTAAACTCGAATCTCCATGGAAATTCATAATCGGAGGTGGGTCTTCGCGAAAATATTTTTTTTTTCGAATTTGCGGCATGATTTCCGATGATATTATACCTTACCGCCTCGACGGAAGAAGAAATATTGATTTTTGACCTCATTTTTCAATTGCTCCGAAAAAAAATTGATCAGCTTGTTCGAAATAGTATTCTAAACTATAATCTTCATGAAAATTTATAATCAGAGGTGGATCTCTGGGAAAATAATTTTTTTTTGGATTTGCGGCATGATTTCCGATGATATTATACCCTAACGCTCCGAAGGAAGGAGAAATATTGATTTTTGACCTCATTTTTCAATTGCTCCGAAAAAAAAATGATCAGCTTGTCCGAAATAGTATTCTAAACTAGAATTTCCATGGAAATTCATAATCGGAGGTGGGTCTTCGGAAAAATATTTTTTTTTCCGAATTCGCGGCATGATTTACGATGATATTATACCCTACCGACTCGACGGAGGAAGAAATATTGATTTGTGAACTCATTTGTCAATTGCTCCGAAATAAAATTGATCAGCTTGTTCGACATAGGATTCTAAACTCGAATCTCCATGGAAATTTATAATCGGAGGTGGGTCTCTGGAAAAATATTTTTTTTTTTTGAATTTGCGGCATGATTTCCGATGATATTATACCCTTCCCGCCTCGACGGAAGAAGAAATATTGATTTTTGACCTCATTTTTCAATTGCTCCGAAAAAAAATTGATCAGCTTGTTCGAAATAGTATTCTAAACTAGAATCTCCATGGAAATTCATAATCGGAGGTGGGTCTTCGGAAAAATATTTTTTTTTTCGAATTTGCGGCATGATTTCCGATGATATTATACCCTACCGCCTCGACGGAAGAAGAAATATTGATTTTTGAACTCATTTTTCAATTGCTCCGAAAAAAAACCATCAGCTTGTTCGAAATAGTATTCCAAACTAGAATCTCCATGGAAATTCATAATCGGAGGTGGGTCTTCGGGAAAATATTTTTTTTTTCGAATTTGCGGCCCGATTTCCGATGATATTATACCCTACCGCCTCGACGGAAGAAGGAATATTGATTTTTGAACTCATTTTTCAATTGCTCCGATCAGCTTGTTTGGAATAGTATTTCAAACTAGAACCTTCATGGAAATTTATAATCGGAGGTGGGTCTCTGGAAAAATATCTTTTTTTTCAAATTTGCGGCATGATTTCCGATGATATTATACCCTACCGCCTCGACGGAAGAAGAAATATTGATTTTTGGACTCATTTTTCAATTGCTCCGGAAAAAAATTGATCAGCTTGTTCAGAATAGTATTTCAAACTAGAATCTCCATGAAAATTCATAATCGGAGGTGGGTCTTCGGAAAAATATCTTTTTTTTCGAATTTGCGGCATGATTTCCGATGATATTATACCCTACCGCGTCGACGGAAGAGGAAATATTGATTTTTAGACTTATTTTTCAATTGCTCCGAAAAAAAATTGATCAGCTTGTTTGGAATAGTATTTCAAACTAGAATCTCCATGAAAATTCATAATCGGAGGTGGGTCTTCGGAAAAATATTTTGTTTCCAAATTTGCGGCATGATTTCCGATGATATTATATCCTACCGCCTCGACGGAAGAGGAAATATTGATTTTTAGACTTATTTTTCAAATGCTCCGAAAAAAAATTGATCAGCTTGTTCGGAATAGTATTTCAAACTAGAATCTTCATGGAAATTTATAATCGGAGGTGGGTCTCTGGAAAAATATTTTTTTTGTCGATTTTGCGGCATGATTTTCGATGATATCATACCCTACCGCCTCGACGGAAGAAGAGATATTGATTTTTGAACTAATTTGTCAATTGCTCCGAAAAAAAATTGATCAGCTTGTTCGAAATAGTATTCTAAACTAGAATCTCTATGGAAATTTATAATCGGAGATGGGTCTCTGGAAAAATATTTTTTTTTTTGAGGTTGCGGCATGATTTCCGATGATATTATACCCTACCGCCTCGACGGAAGAAGAAATATTGATGTGTGAACTCATTTTTCAATTGCTCCGAAAAAAAATTGATCAGCTTGTTCGAAATAGTATTGTAAACTATAATCTTCATGAAAATTTATAATCAGAGGTGGGTCTCTGGAAAAATATATTTTTTTTGAATTTGCGGCATGATTTCCGATGATATTATACCCTACCGCCTCGACGGAAGAAGAAATATTGATTTTTGGACTCATTTTCCAATTGCTCCGGAAAAAAATTGATCAGCTTGTTTAGAATAGTATTTCAAACTAGAATCTCCATGAAAATTCATAATAGGAGGTGGGTTTCCGGAAAAATATTTTTTTTTTCGAATTCGCGGCATGATTTCCGATGATATTATACCCTACCGCCTCGACGGAGAAACAAATATTGATTTTTGAACTCATTTTTCAATTGCTCCGAAATGAAATTGATCAGCTTGTTCGAAATAGTATTTCAAACTAGAATCTTCATGGAAATTTATAATCGGAGGTGGGTCTCTGGGAAAATATTTTTTGTTTCGAATTTGCGGCATGATTTTCGATGATATTATACCCTACCGCCTCGACGGAAGAAGAAATATTGATTTTCGAACTCATTTGTCAATTGCTCCAAGGAAAAATTGATCAGCTTGTTCGAAATAGTATTCTAAACTAGAATCTATATGAAAATTTATAATCGGAGGTGGGTCTCTGGACAAATATTTTTTTTTTTAATTTGCGGCATGATTTCCGATGATATTATACCCTACCGCCTCGACGGAAGGGGAAATATTGATTTTTGAACTCATTTTTCAATTGCTCCGAAAAAAAATTGATCAGCTTGATAGAACTAGTATTCTAAACTAGAATCTCCATGGAAATTCATAATCGGAGGTGGGTCTTCGGAAAAATATTTTTTTTTTCGAATTTGCGGCATGATTGCCGATGATATTATACCCTACCGCCTCGACGGAAGAAGAAATATTGATTTGTGACCTCATTTTTCAATTGCTCCGAAAAAAAATTGATCAGCTTGTTCGAAATAGTATTCTAAACTAGAATCTCCATGGAAATTTATAATCGGAGGTGGGTCTTCGGAAAAATATTTTTTTTTCCGATTTTGCGCCATGATTTCCGATGATATTATACCCTACCGCCTCGACGGAAGAAGAAATATCGATTTTTGAACTCATTTTTCAATTGCTCCGATCAGCATGTTTGGAATAGTATTTCAAACTAGATTCTTCATGGAAATTTATAATCGGAGGTCGGTCTCTGGAAAAATATGTTTTTTTTTCGAATTTGCGGCATGATTTCCGATGATATTATACCCTACCGCCTCGACGGAAGAAGAAATATAGATTTTTGGACTCATTTTTCAATTGCTCCGGAAAAAAATTGATCAGCTTGTTCAGAATAGTATTTGAAACTAGAATCTCCATGAAAATTCATAATCGGAGGTGGGTCTGCGGAAAAATATTTTTTTGTTGCTAATTTGCGGCATGATTTCCAAGTGATATTATACGCTACCGCCTCGACGGAAGAAGAAATATCGATTTTTGGACTCATTTTCCAATTGCTTCGGGAAAAAATTGATCAGCTTGTTCAGAATATTATTTCAAACTAGAATCTCCATGAAAATTCATAATCGGAGGTGGGTTTCCGGAAAAATATTTTTTTTTTCGAATTCGCGGCATGATTTCCGATGATATTATACCCTACCGCCTCGACGGAAGAAGAAATATTGATGTGTGAACTCATTTTTCAATTGCTCCGAAAAAAAATTGATCAGCTTGTTCGAAATAGTATTCTAAACTATAATCTTCATGAAAATTTATAATCAGAGGTGGATCTCTGGGAAAATAATTTTTTTTTGGATTTGCGGCATGATTTCCGATGATATTATACCCTAACGCTCCGAAGGAAGGAGAAATATTGATTTTTGACCTCATTTTTCAATTGCTCCGAAAAAAAAATGATCAGCTTGTCCGAAATAGTATTCTAAACTAGAATCTCCATGGAAATTCATAATCGGAGGTGGGTCTTCGGAAAAATATGTTTTTTTCCGAATTTGCGGCATGATTTCCGATGATATTATACCCTACCGACTCGACGGAGGAAGAAATATTGATTTGTGAACTCATTTGTCAATTGCTCCGAAATAAAATTGATCAGCTTGTTCAACATAGTATTCTAAACTCGAATCTCCATGGAAATTTATAATCGGAGGTGGGTCTCTGGAAAAATATTTTTTTTTTCTGAATTTGCGGCATGATTTCCGATGATATTATACCTTACCGCCTCGACGGAAGAAGAAATATTGATTTTTGACCTCATTTTTCAATTGCTCCGAAAACAAATTGATCAGCTTGTTCGAAATAGTATTCTAAACTAGAATCTCCATGGAAATTCATAATCGGAGGTGGGTCTTCGGAAAAATATTTTTTTTTTCGAATTTGCGGCATGATTTCCGATGATATTATACCCTACCGCCTCGACGGAAGAAGAAATATTGATTTTTGAACTCATTTTTCAATTGCTCCGAAAAAAAACCATCAGCTTGTTCGAAATAGTATTCCAAACTAGAATCTCCATGGAAATTCATAATCGGAGGTGGGTCTTCGCGAAAATATTTTTTTTTTCGAATTTGCGGCATGATTTCCGATGATATTATACCCTACCGCCTCGACGGAAGAAGGAATATTGATTTTTGAACTCATTTTTTAATTGCTCCGATCAGCTTGTTTGGAATAGTATTTCAAACTAGAACCTTCATGGAAATTTATAATCGGAGGTGGGTCTCTGGAAAAATATCTTTTTTTTCAAATTTGCGGCATGATTTCCGATGATATTATACCCTACCGCCTCGACGGAAGAAGAAATATTGATTTTTGGACTCATTTTTCAATTGCTCCGGAAAAAAATTGATCAGCTTGTTCAGAATAGTATTTCAAACTAGAATCTCCATGAAAATTCATAATAGGAGGTGGGTTTCCGGAAAAATATTTTTTTTTTCGAATTCGCGGCATGATTTCCGATGATATTATACCCTACCGCCTCGACGGAAGAAGAAATATTGATGTGTGAACTCATTTTTCAATTGCTCCGAAAAAAAATTGATCAGCTTGTTCGAAATAGTATTCTAAACTATAATCTTCATGAAAATTTATAATCAGAGGTGGGTCTCTGGAAAAATATATTTTTTTTTAATTTGCGGCATGATTTCCGATGATATTGTTGCCAAGGATGGCAGCAACGTAATAATTATTTAGGTCCCGAGAAGAATGAGATATTTATAATCAAAAATATATTAGTCCGGAAAAATGCGTATATTTTAAAATGCACCGATACTCGTTAAAGTCTGGAACGAGACTGTTTTTACAATAATGTTGGTTGACGCAGCAACCAAAATATCATTTGTTAAAGATTTATCTTTTATCTTCTATGACTACTAGACCTTTCAAAGATGGAAATAAGGGTAATTCCTCCCTTTATAACACTACTCCCCCCTTCGGAGAAGAGTCGTCCCGACTCGTAATACAAGTGACAGTACGGGATTATAAGGTCTAGCAGCGTAAGCTCATGTGTGGGTGCTCTCTAGGCTTGAGCATCCAAACACTGGGTAAGTTAGAGCTGTGGCTCTTAAAATCATGAACTTCCCAAATTCTACCCGACATTTGTCTTATCTCTCAAGGTAAACCACAGAAAACCTTGAGAAGATAGATGAGCAGAAAACAAAACAAATATAACAATAATCCGAGTACAAAATTTCTTCGTTCAAGTCAGGGACCCTTCCCACGAAGAATAGATGTCACCTGCTTCTCAGAAACAGGATTTGACTTAAATTGATGAAAGAAACAGGATCCTCAGTCCAAATAGACATCGAAGAAATCCGCCAAAATACAGCTGAATTTTTTCCGATAATTGAACCAAAACCTTTTGACGAAATTCTTCTCAGAAGGTTGAACAGGGAGAAGGCATGAACTAAGACGAGGAATCGCTCTCGGAAGATTTTGAAAATCCCCACAAAGCATCACACCCTAAATTGAGAGAACAGGGATAAGTCTCAGGAAATATAGGTGTAAATAAAATATTCGGCTTTTCCCAAAATAATGTCATTTTTCTCTCAGGAAAGAGTTATTTATTTTTAGAATAAAATTTCATAAAATGAAAGAATAATAAATGGAACGATCTTATCTTTGAATGAAGACCAGCACAAAGTAGTCTTCAGAATGCCGAGATCCAAGAAAATGGAATTCCTTCGTAATTCACGAAGAACAAGAGTCTGAAAAATATCTCAAACTCCAAAAGAAAGGGTTAGATTCTGTCAAGAATAAGAGATTTTTTTTTTTTTTTTTTTTTTTACTATCGCAAGAATCCACTCTCGATAAACAAAACAAAATTATTGTTCGAAAACGAGATATCAATGAAATTAAAAATTGAAAATCAAACCAACCAAAAACTACTACTTCTTTCTTATCTATAAAATATTTTCTCTTAATTTATATTGAGCTAAACGATCTAAATGAACTACTTTAGGCTTCGAGCGAGAAGAACGTTGAATTCTATAGACTACGTCATTAATTCGACTGAGAACTTTATAGGGACCTTCCCAGTTTGACTGAAGTTTCGGACATCGACCTTTTTCCCTTCTAGGATGGAATAACCAAACTAAATCTCCAATTTCGAATTTCAAATCTCTAGCACGATTCACGAATATCATAACGAGCCTTTACTCGATCAGAAATCATTTCAATTCTATCCCTAGCAAAATTATGAGTTTTCTCTAACTTTTCTTGAAGAATTAAACCATAATCAGACTGAACGAGAACTTGAGAAGGATTAGGTCCTTTTTCTAAATCCGTCGGGAGTCTAAGATCTCTCCCCGTAAGCATAGAAGCTGGAGTCTGACCTGTAGTTTCATGAACAGCTGATCTATAAGATAAAAGAAATAGAGGAATCCATTCATCCCAATCTTTCTGATTTTTATTAACGAAACAAGATAAATATTGTAATAAAGTTCGATTCATTCGCTCAATCATTCCATCAGATTGAGGATGAAGAGAAGTAGTACGAGTCTTCCTGACCCCCAAAACTTGTAAAATTTCAGCCATCAAAATTGATTCAAAATTACGACCCTGATCGGTATGCAATTCAAGAGGAGTTCCATACCGACAAACAAATTCCTTAACAAAGATTTGAGCCACTGTTTTAGCTTCCTGATTAGGTATAGGAATTACTTCAGGCCATTTCGTAAAATAATCAGCTATAACTAATGCATAGCGATTACCTGAACGAGAAAGAGGAAGAGGACCTAAAATATCCATGGCTACTCTCTCAAATGGAGCACCTACATTATAGATTTGAAAAGAACTTCTTCCCTTGGTTCTAGGACCCTTTTTAGCAACACAAATATCGCAAGTGCGACACCAATTTTCAACGTCTATACGACAACGAGCCCAAAAGTAACGTTCTCTAATACGTCCAAGAGTTTTGTTAGCAGCAAAATGACCTCCAGCAGGAGAATCGTGATGATCGGAAAGAATCTGAGTAATCTTTTTCTTCGGAACTAATAATTGCCATCTAATTTCTTTTAAATCTGGAGATTCCCATTTACGATATAATATTCCATTAATTATATGAAGAGAATCCCATTGAACCCAGTAAATCTTTAATTGTTGTTCAGCTAAAGAAACATCTTGCCATTCAGAGCGAATTCCAGATTCTTTCCAAGTTTTTATTTGGAGAAGCACGTCATCTTCCTGCTGGGCTAACCTCCATTCTTCTAAATCTCCTTCAAGAGAAATCATACGAATTTTGAAAGTAGGGTCTCGTTGAATGTCTAAGCGTGAACATTGCTTACAATCAGAAATATCGGCACAAGGTCTTCTTGAAAGAGCATCGGCATTACCATGAAGAGTACCTGCACGATGTTGAATCTCAAAATCATATTGACCTAACCTTTCCAACCATCTGGCCACTTGACCTTCAGGGGATTTGAAAGAAAGCAACCATCTCAAAGAAGCATGATCTGTTCTGATCAAAAACTTTCTACCATACAAATAATGATAAAAATGAGAAATAGTTTTAACAACGGCTAATAATTCCCTTCTTGTGACACAATAGTTCCTTTCAGTCTTACTTAAAACTCGACTGAAATAACTTATCACTCGTTCATGACCTTCCTGAACTTGCGACAAAACACCTCCTATACCAGAAAGAGAAGCATCCGTATCCACGATAAACGAAGTATCTAAAATCGGATAGGCAAGAATAGGAGAAGAGGTTAAACAAGATTTTAATTGAACAAAAGCGTTTTCACAATCAGAAGACCATTCGAAAGAAATTTTACTACCAGTAAGACGATGCAGAGGTTTAGCGATGGTAGCAAACCCCCGAACAAATCGTCGATAATAAGTACAAAGACCTATAAAACTTTGAATCCCTTCTTTATTGATTGGACGAGGCCAATTCAATACCTTTTCGATTTTTGTTGAGTCTGTTTTCACACCGTTAGGTGTTACGACATGACCGAGGAAATTTGTTTCTTCTTTGAAAAAATGACATTTCTTTGGGCTCATCTTAAGACCCGCTTGTTGTAATCGAAGAAAAACTTCCCGTAGATTTTTCAATTCATCATCAAAGGTTTTACCAAAAACAATTATATCGTCGAGATAAACAAGACAAATTTTGTCTAACAACCTGTTGCGCTTGGCGGCAAATTATTACTGTAATTTGCTGCCCTGAATTGTATCGAGAGGAAAGGTTATCGAGGATTAAAGAATTGCTGAGACGTATCTACATGAGAATAAGAAACAGATATATATGACTTTATTGAGTATATATACATACGACGCTCAAAGCCTTGTTCTCGCTTCGACGTATACGATAAGACTAATGATTTCGCCGGTTCGTGCCAGCGGCTCGTGTGCTCGTGGAAGGGGAACGAATGTTTCGCGAACCTTCCATGAGCGACCGTTACATATATGTACATAGCAACAGGAGAGGAAGAAGCATGACAAAATTACTCAACACTTCCGCCATTTGCGTGCTTGTTCGCTCTCATACCCATACGCATCCCTATGCTCTCACACAGTCGACTGAAGGCCACTCTTGGCAATGCCTTGGTAAACATATCCGCGCGTTGTAACTTCGAGCTTACATATTTTACTCGAATCACACCACTCTCAGCCAACTCTCGAATGTGATGATATCGGACATCGATGTGCTTTGTTCTTTTATGGAACTCGGGATTTTTAACCAATTTAATGGCACTCTCGTTATCTACGTACAACTCGGTAGATTGTTCACATCCATGTCCGATGTCACTCAACAACTTTCGTAGCCACACAGCTTCACTCGCAGCGGACGATGCTGCGACATACTCAGACTCGGTCGTACTTTTCGTGACCATTTTCTGTCGCTGTGACGACCACGAGACTATGCCGTTTGCTAGACTAAAAGCGTAGCCGGTTGTCGACCGTCGCGTCTCGATATCGTTCGCGTAATCGGCGTCTGAAAATCCCTTTAACTCGGGTTCGCTTCCGCCACTTATGTACTCGATTCCGAAACTTATCGTACCGACTAAATAAGCAAACACTCTTTTCACAGCCTGCCAGTGACTTCGATTGTGATTATTCAGAAACTTACTCACGTTATTCACGACAAACGTGATATCTGGTCTCGACACAATCGCCAAAAACATCAACGACCCTACGGCCTCGCGATACGGTACATCCACGAGTTTTTCTTCGTCCGTTTCTACCGGAGATAACACGACGTGAGGGTCCGCCGGTACACTGACTGGTTTTGCTTTATTCATTCGAAATTTTCCGAGTATCCTCCTGACATACGAGCTTTGATGAATAAACACAGCCTTTCGCGCTCTGTCACGTTCGATTTGAATCCCTACGAAAATGCTCCCGTCACCCAGTGTGATCTCAAATTCCTCGCTCAACCTACTCGTCATTTTGCCTAAAACTTCACGAGATTCACACGCGATCAGCCCATCGTCGACAAACAACGCCAGATAAATTTTCTCGCCCTCGAACTCTCCGTAGAACACGCATTTGTCCGCATCACTCGATTTTAAATTAAAACGTCGCAAAAAATCACAGAACTTTTTGTTCCAACAACGAGGCGCTTGTTTTAGCCCATACAACGATTTATTCAATCGACATACCCACTCTGAGGCACTTTTTCCACTGCCACTGACACTGAGTCCCTCCGGTACATCCATATCGATCTCTTCTTCGAGATCGCCGTAGAGAAACGCCGTTCTTACGTCGAACTGCACCATCTCGAGATCCTCTTGCGCGATGACAGCCAATAGTATACGAAGTGAATCGTATCTGACTACCGGCGAAAACGTCTCTTTGTAGTCGATACCCTCTCGTTGCTTGAAACCTCGTGCACACAATCGAGCCTTGTATCGATTGATGTGACCTTCCTTATCTCGAAGGACTTTAAAGACCCATTTTGAGTCAATTGGTTTCCTCCCGATCTCTCTCGGAACGATCGTCCACGTATTATTTTTCTCGTGAGCGGCAATCTCCTCGTGTATTGCCTTTACCCACCTAGCGGAATCTTTTCCTTCGACTGCCTGTTGATACGTCTCAGGCACCTTGAGTTCGGCAAAATCCAATTCGTATTCACCGAACCTCAAAGGATTTCTTAACGATGCTCGGTCTCGAAGTTGACGACGATCGGTAAGTTGCCTCGGCTGCTCGTTACCTCTCGCTTGATGTGCGGCTCCTGTATTGCCGACTGCGGGTTCTACCGGTACCTCTTGTACGGGCTCTTCTCGCTCGACCTGTCCTTCGTCGTTATCGTCGTCCACTTCCTCAGCGTCGTCCTCGCTATCGTCTGACATCGGTACAGTCACTCTCGCCTCGTTTGGCTTGAGCGTTACTGATTTCTCGAACTCCTCGTGGAAAACTACGTTTCTCGATACCGTAATTTTTCTCGTTCCCGGGTGGTACACCCGGTAGTTGGTCGAGTCGCCCTCATATCCAACGAACAATCCTTTTTTCGCTCTTGCATCGAATTTTCTCGTGAACTCTTTGGGCACGTGAACGAACGCCTCCGAACCAAACACTCTCGCGTGTCCAAGATTTGGCTTCGTTCCCGTCCATATTTCCCATGGTGTTTTTCCCCCTCGCTTCTCCGAAGATAACACTCGATTCTGCAGATAGACCGCAGTGTTTACAGCTTCCGCCCACAGGAAAGTTGGCAGCTCTTTCGCCTTCAGCAACGTACGCGCACACTCGACAATCGTACGGTTATCGCGCTCCGCTTTCCCGTTTTGTTCGGGCGTGTACGGCGCACTTGTCTCGGATTTTATCCCGCGAGACTGTAGAAACTGCGTCATCCTCTCGTTCACATACTCTCGACCGTTATCCGACCTCAACGTTTTCATCGGACTCCCGAACTTATTCGCTACGAGACTCTCGAATTTCTTGAAACACTCGAACACGTCCGACTTGTGTTTAAGAAAATACACGTGACGGTACCCCGATGCGTCGTCGATAAACGTGACAAAGAATCGCGAACCACTTACAGAATTTTCGGACATTGGCCCACACACATCACTGTGAAACAGTTCACCTGGTTTCGTGCTCACTTTTTTGTCTCTCTCGATTTTGAACGGTAAACGATGCGCTTTGCCCAACTGACACGCGTCACAGAAAAAGTCTTTGTCCTTCGCGATTTTCACTCCTTGCACGAATTGTTTTGTCACGAGTTCACTCAGCGCACGTTGATTTAGGTGTCCCAGGCGTTCATGCCACACTTTGAAACTCGTTGCTGACACGTTTACTTCGCCCACCTCACGCGCACTCTTGACTCGAACAAACATACGGTAGATCGCGTTCGATTGCTTGACTCCAATCACCACAACATAGTCTTTATCCATCACACGGACAAACTCGTCTTTAAAGTTTACTTCAAAACCTTTCGATGTGCACGTGCCCACCGAGAATAAATTTTTGCGCACTGCCGGTACATATAGTACGTTGTCGAGTCGCGCCGCGCACCACACATCACCCACGAGTCTCTCGATTCTGATTGTCCCTTCGCCGGCAACCTCGCACTCGCCGTTATCGCCCAGCGATATCTTGCTGCCGTGACTCGGTCGAAAATCGACAAACCAATCCCGTCGGTACGTGATGTGTCGGGAAGCGCCGCTGTCGGTGTACCAGATTTCTCGCGCGTCTATCTCGAGTAACCTCCTCGTTTGCTCTGTAGACGGCCTACTGTACCGACCTCGCGCTCGACTCTCTCTGTCAGACCCCTCACTCGCGACAATCAAAGCATATTCTCGTGACTCACCTTTCTCGCGGTCACCTTTGTTTTGTTTTCGTGCCGGGCAGTCCCTCGCGTAATGTCCTTTCCTTTGACAACTGTAGCACTCGATTTCTTTTTTCTTCTTCTCGCGACGAGCTTTCTTGTCACCTTTGTTCTTCGAGTCTCCTTTGTTCTGTGAACTAACGGCCTTCTCGCCGCTGTTTCTTGTTGCCGCTAATGCCGTCGCACCGTCAGTCTCCGCATTTAACCGTATTTCCTCCTTGATTAGACGTTCCTGTAGATTATTTAGCGTTTGTCTCTCTGGTTCCACGCTATCCCACGCGATTTGTAGCGTGTTAAATTTCGGCGTCAACCCCGCTAAAATTTTCGCCATGATAGTAACGTTTGACACGTTCTCACCGAGATCCAGCAGTTGTCTCGCCATATTCTGTACTTTCGCGACATGTTGTGCGACGGTATCGTTCGCACCCATTGAGTACTGATGAAATCTTTGAGTCATGAGAAGCCGATTTGTCGCCGAATTCTGTTCGTGAATCGTCGACAATGTGTCCCACATTTCTTTTGCCGTTTCACAAACCAGAAGTCCCTCGAGTTGATCAACCTCAAGCGACGACGAGATAATTACCATCGCCTTCGCGTTGTCCTTGATCCATTGTTTTCTCGCATTGTCTTCTGCCATCGTATTGCCCGGCTTGACTCTCGCACCCAAAACTACGTCATCGATTCCATGCGCGACTAGAAGCGCCTTGATTTGGAATTTCCACGCGAGAAGATTCCTCCCATCGAACTTTGGTACACTTCTTACAGAAAACTCGTCAGGCATTTTTGCAACCGTCCAAAAAACTCGATCTCGTTTTCGCGAACTTTTGACTCACGACACGCACCACGCTCTCTCGTCGTCTCAGCCACGTTTCTTTTATCTACTTTCTCTCTCGGTACAAAACCGTACCTGGGCCCATAACCTGTTGCGCTTGGCGGCAAATTATTACTGTAATTTGCTGCCCTGAATTGTATCGAGAGGAAAGGTTATCGAGGATTAAAGAATTGCTGAGACGTATCTACATGAGAATAAGAAACAGATATATATGACTTTATTGAGTATATATACATACGACGCTCAAAGCCTTGTTCTCGCTTCGACGTATACGATAAGACTAATGATTTCGCCGGTTCGTGCCAGCGGCTCGTGTGCTCGTGGAAGGGGAACGAATGTTTCGCGAACCTTCCATGAGCGACCGTTACATATATGTACATAGCAACAGGAGAGGAAGAAGCATGACAAAATTACTCAACACAACCCATCAAGAATTGTTTCCATCATTCGCTCGAAAGTAGTCGGCGCATTACATAACCCAAAAGGCATAACCTTAAACTGCCACAAACCACCTAAACCAGTGACAAAAGCCGTTTTTTCTTTATCTACTAAATCCATTTCGACTTGCCAATAACCACTCTGCAAATCAATGGTACTAAACCAACGAGCTCCAGAAATTTTATCTAAGGTGTCTTCGATTCTAGGAAGAGGATAAGAATCTTTTTTGGTTATGTCATTTAACCTCCTATAATCGATACAGAATCGTGTCGACCCATCCTTCTTTTTAACTAAAACAATAGGAGAAGCCCAAGGACTAGAAGAAGGTTCTATTACATCATTAGACAACATGTCTTTTACGAGTTTAGTAACCTCCTCCCTCCCGCTGAAAGGAAGTCTCCTGGCAGCTTGTTTAATAGGAAGATTATCACCAACATCTATTTTATGCTTACTAATTTTACAACGACCTTTATCACCACTACTATTAGCGAAAGCATCTCGAAATTGAAAAAGTAAAGAAACGAAATCAACTTTTTGATTTTCAGAAAAATCTTTTGTAGATCTAAGAAAAAGATCTTCAAGAAATGAAGGAACTGAATCTGAAAACTGTTTATCGACTAATTGATTAGAAGGCAGAAGATCAACTTCTCGAACCCTGGGAAAAGAGATGATTTTCCGAGAGGTTAAAAGAGGAATCTCATGACGACCCGATTTTAAAGAATTTCTCATCGTAGAAATTTCACATTTATGAGCCGAAAGAAAATCTATTCCTAAAATTCCTTCATCCTCGATATCAGCAACAAAAACTTTATGTGAAGAATCTAAACAATCTGAAATATTAATTCGAACAAATATTTCTTTTAATACAGGAGTCGTTTCTCCCGTAGCGGTACGCAAAGAAGAAGAGGGGTTAGACCGTTCTAAACACTTGAAAAGATCTGAACGAACTACTGTTACTTCTGACCCAGTATCTATTACCCAAAGACAATTAACACCATTAACCGAACCCTCAGCATAAAGACCTGTTTGACGAAGACTCCTAACCAAAAACTGAGTGGATAAAGGGCTTTTAACAAACCGATCTGATGATGATTTTCGCCCCTCTAAATCATCCGAAATTAGTTTTTTGGATTTTCACAAGAATTATTACTTCGCCAATTAGAGTCATTAGAATTACTAGAACGTGGATTAGTTAATGACAAACAATGATTTGCATCGTGGCCGGTTCTGTTACAATTGTAACACTACTCCCCCCTTCGGAGACCAGTGTTGCCAAGAATGGCAGCAACGTAATAATTATTTAGGTCCCGAGAAGAATGAGATATTTATAATCAAAAATATATTAGTCCGGAAAAATGCGTATATTTTAAAATGCACCGATACTCGTTAAAGTCTGGAACGAGACTGTTTTTACAATAATGTTGGTTGACGCAGCAACCAAAATATCATTTGTTAAAGATATATCTTTTATCTTCTATGACTACTAGACCTTTCAAAGATGGAAATAAGGGTAATTTCTCCCTTTGTAACAATATTATACCCGAACGCCTCGAAGGAAGAAGAAATATTGATTTTTGACCTCATTTTTCAATTGCTCCGAAAAAAAATTGATCAGCTTGTTTGGAATAGTATTTTAAACTAGAATCTTCATGGAAATTTATAATCGGAGGTGGGTCTCTGGAAAAATATATTCTTTTTTCGAATTTGCGGCATGATTTTCGATGATATCATACCCTACCGCCTCGACGGAAGAAGAAATATTGATTTTTGAACTCATTTGTCAATTGCTCCGAAACAAAATTGATCAGCTTGTTCGAAATAGTATTCTAAACTAGAATCTCTATGATAATTTATAATCGGAGGTGGGTCTCTGGAAAAATATTTTTTTTTTTGAATTTGCGGCATGATTTCCGATGATATTATACCCTACCGCCTCGACGGACGAAGAAATATTGATTTTTGAAGTCATTGGTCAATTGCCCCAAAAAAAAATTGATCAGCTTGTTCGAAATAGTATTCTAAATTAGAATCTCCATGAAAATTCATAATCGGAGGTGGGTCTTCGGAAAAATATTTTTTTTTTTCGAATTTGCGGCATGATTTCCAATGATATTATACCCTACCGCCTCGACGGAAGAAGAAATATTGATGTGTGAACTTATTTTTCGATTGCTCCGAGAAAAAATTAATCAGCTTGTTTGGAATAGTATTTCAAACTAGAATCTTCATGAAAATTTATAATCGGAGGTGGGTCTCTGGACAAATATTTTTGGTTTCGAATTTGCGGCATGATTTCCGATGATATTATACCCTACCGCGTCGACGGAGGAAGAAATTATGATTTTTGAACTCATTTTTCAATTGCTCCGAAATAAAATTGATCAGCTTGTTCGAAATAGTATTCTAAACTAGAATCTCTATGATAATTTATAATCGGAGGTGGGTCTCTGGAAAAATATTTTTTTTTTTGAATTCGCGGCATGATTTCCGATGATATTATACCCTACCGCGTCGACGGAGCAAGAAATTATGATTTTTGAACTCATTTTTCAATTGCTCCGAATTAAAATTGATCAGCTTGTTCAAAATATTATTCTAAACTAGAATCTCCATGAAAATTTATAATCGGAGGTGGGTCTCTGGAAAAATATATTTTTTTTTGAATTTGCGGCATGATTTCCGATGATATTATACCCTACCGCCTCGACGGAAGAGGAAATATTGATTTTTGGACTTATTTTTCAATTGCTCCGAAAAAAAATTAATCAGCTTGTTTGGAATAGTATTTCAAACTAGAATCTTCATGAAAATTTATAATCGGAGGTGGGTCTCTGGAAAAATATTTTTTGTTACGAATTTGCGGCATGATTTCCAATAATATTATACCCTAACGCCTCGAAGGAAGAAGAAATATTGATTTTTGACCTCATTTTTCGATTGCTCCGGAAAAAAATTGATCAGCTTGTTCGAAATAGTATTCTAAACTATAATCTTCATGAAAATTTATAATCAGAGGTGGATCTCTGGGAAAATAATTTTTTTTTGGATTTGCGGCATGATTTCCGATGATATTATACCCTAACGCTCCGAAGGAAGGAGAAATATTGATTTTTGACCTCATTTTTCAATTGCTCCGAAAAAAAAATGATCAGCTTGTCCGAAATAGTATTCTAAACTAGAATCTCCATGGAAATTCATAATCGGAGGTGGGTCTTCGGACAAATATTTTTTTTTCCGAATTTGCGGCATGATTTCCGATGATATTATACCCTACCGCCTCGACGGAAGAGGAAATATTGATTTTTGAACTCATTTTTCAATTGCTCCGAAAAAAAATTAATCAGCTTGTTTGGAATAGTATTTCAAACTAGAATCTTCATGAAAATTTATAATCGGAGGTGGGTCTCTGGAAAAATATGTTTTTTTTTCGAATTTGCGGCATGATTTCCGATGATATTATACCCTACCGCCTCGACGGAAGAAGAAATATTGATTTTTGACCTCATTTTTCAATTGCTCCGAAATAAAATTCATCAGCTTGTTCGAAATAGTATTCTAAACTAGAATCTTCATGAAAATTGGTGATCGGAGGTGGGTCTCTGGAAAAATAATTTTTTTTTTCAATTTGCGGCAGGATTTCCGATGATATTATACCCTACCACCACGACGGAAGAAGAAATATTGATTTTTGGACTCATTTTTCAATTGCTCCGGGAAAAAATTGATCAGCTTGTTCAGAATAGTATTTCAAACTAGAATCTCCATGGAAATTCATAATCGGAGGTGGGTCTCTGGAAAAATATTTTTTTTTTTGAATTTGCGGCATGATTTCCGATGATATTATACCCTACCGCCTCGACGGAAGAAGAAATATTGATTTTTGACCTCATTTTTCAATTGCTCCGAAATAAAATTCATCAGCTTGTTCGAAATAGTATTCTAAACTAGAATCTTCATGAAAATTGATGACCGGAGGTGGGTCTCTGGAAAAATAATTTTTTTTTTCAATTTGCGGCAGGATTTCCGATGATATTATACCCTACCACCTCGACGGAAGAAGAAATATTCATTTTTGAACTCATTTTTCAATTGCTCCGAAATAAAATCCATCAGCTTTTTCGAAATAGTATTCTAAACTAGAATCTATATAAAAATTTATAATCGGAGGTGGGTCTCCGGAAAAATATTTTTTTTTTTGAATTTGCGGCATGATTTCCGATGATATTATACCCTACCGCCTCGACGGAAGAAAAAATATTGATTTTTGAACTCATTTTTCAATTGCTCCGAAAAAAAACCATCAGCTCGTTCGAAATAGTATTCCAAACTAGAATCTTCATGGAAATTCATAATCGGAGGTGGGTCTTCGGGAAAATATTTTTTTTTTCGAATTTGCGGCATGATTTCCGATGATATTATACACTACCGCCTCGACGGAAGAAGAAATATTGATTTTTGAACTCATTTTTCAATTGCTGCGATCAGCTCGTTCGAAATAGTATTCCAAACTAGAATCTTCATGGAAATTCATAATCGGAGGTGGGTCTTCGGGAAAATATTTTTTTTTTCGAATTTGCGTCATGATTTCCGATGATATTATACCCTACCGCCTCGACGGAAGAAGAAATATTGATTTTTGACCTCATTTTTCAATTGCTCCGAAAAAAAATTGATCAGCTTGTTCGAAATAGTATTCTAAACTAGAATCTCCATGGAAATTCATAATCAGAGGTGGGTCTTCGGAAAAATATTTTTTTTTCGAATTTGCGGCATGATTTCCGATGATATTATACCCTACCGCCTCGACGGAAGAGGAAATATTGATTTTTGGACTTATTTTTCAATTGCTCCAAAATAAAATTCATCAGCTTGTTCGAAATAGTATTCTAAACTATAATCTTCATGAAAATTTATAATCAGAGGTGGATCTCTGGAAAAATAATTTATTTTTGGATTTGCGGCATGATTTCCGATGATATTATACCCTACCGCCTCGACGGAAGAGGAAATATTGATTTTTGAACTTATTTTTCAATTGCTCCGAAAAAAAATTGTTCAGCTTGTTTGGAATAGTATTTCAAACTAGAATCTTCATGAAAATTTATAATCGGAGGTGGGTCTCTGGGAAAATATTTTTTGTTTCGAATTTGCGGCATGATTTCCGATGATATTATACCCTACCGCCTCGACGGAGGAAGAAATATTGATTTTTGAACTTATTTTTCAATTGCTCCGAAAAAAAATTATTCAGCTTGTTTGGAATAGTATTTCAAACTAGAATCTTCATGAAAATTTATAATCGGAGGTGGGTCTTCGGAAAAATATTTTTTTTTTCGAATTCGCGGCATGATTTCCGATGATATTATACCCTACCGCCTCGTCGGAAGAGGAAATATTGATTTTTTGACCTATTTTTCAATTGCTCCGGACAAAAATTGATCAGCTTGTTCAGAATAGTATTTCAAACTAGAATCTCCATGAAAATTCATAATAGGAGGTGGGTTTCCGGAAAAATATTTTTTTTTTCGAATTCGCGGCATGATTTCCGATGATATTATACCCTACCGCCTCGACGGAAGAAGAAATATTGATGTGTGAACTCATTTTTCAATTGCTCCGAAAAAAAATTGATCAGCTTGTTTGGAATAGTATTTTAAACTAGAATCTTCATGGAAATTTATAATCGGAGGTGGGTCTCTGGAAAAATATATTTTTTTTTCGAATTTGCGGCATGATTTTCGATGATATCATACCCTACCGCCTCGACGGAAGAAGAAATATTGATTTTTGAACTCATTTGTCAATTGCTCCGAAACAAAATTGATCAGCTTGTTCGAAATAGTATTCTAAACTATAATCTCTATGATAATTTATAATCGGAGGTGGGTCTCTGGAAAAATATTTTTTTTTTTGAATTTGCGGCATGATTTCCGATGATATTATACCCTACCGCCTCGACGGACGAAGAAATATTGATTTTTGAACTCATTGGTCAATTGCCCCCAAAAAAAATTGATCAGCTTGTTCGAAATAGTATTCTAAATTAGAATCTCCATGAAAATTCATAATCGGAGGTGGGTCTTCGGAAAAATATTTTTTTTTTTCGAATTTGCGGCATGATTTCCAATGATATTATACCCTACCGCCTCGACGGAAGAAGAAATATTGATGTGTGAACTTATTTTTCGATTGCTCCGAGAAAAAATTAATCAGCTTGTTTGGAATAGTATTTCAAACTAGAATCTTCATGAAAATTTATAATCGGAGGTGGGTCTCTGGACAAATATTTTTGGTTTCGAATTTGCGGCATGATTTCCGATGATATTATACCCTACCGCGTCGACGGAGGAAGAAATTATGATTTTTGAACTCATTTTTCAATTGCTCCGAAATAAAATTGATCAGCTTGTTCGAAATAGTATTCTAAACTAGAATCTCTATGATAATTTATAATCGGAGGTGGGTCTCTGGAAAAATAGTTTTTTTCTTGAATTTGCGGCATGATTTCCGATGATATTATACCCTACCGCGTCGACGGAGCAAGAAATTATGATTTTTGAACTCATTTTTCAATTGCTCCGAAATAAAATTGATCAGCTTGTTCAAAATATTATTCTAAACTAGAATCTCCATGAAAATTTATAATCGGAGGTGGGTCTCTGGAAAAATATTTTTTTATTTTGAATTTGCGGCATGATTTCCGATGATATTATACCCTACCGCCTCGACGGAAGAGGAAATATTGATTTTTGGACTTATTTTTCAATTGCTCCGAGAAAAAATTAATCAGCTTGTTTGGAATAGTATTTCAAACTAGAATCTTCATGAAAATTTATAATCGGAGGTGGGTCTCTGGAAAAATATTTTTTGTTACGAATTTGCGGCATGATTTCCGATGATATTATACCCTAACGCTCCGAAGGAAGGAGAAATATTGATTGTTGACCTCATTTTTCAATTGCTCCGAAAAAAAAATGATCAGCTTGTCCGAAATAGTATTCTAAACTAGAATCTCCATGGAAATTCATAATCGGAGGTGGGTCTTCGGAAGAATATTTTTTTTTCCGAATTTGCGGCATGATTTCCGATGATATTATACCCTACCGCCTCGACGGAAGAGCAAATATTGATTTTTGAACTTATTTTTCAATTGCTCCGAAAAAAAATTAATCAGCTTGTTTGGAATAGTATTTCAAACTAGAATCTTCATGAAAATTTATAATCGGAGGTGGGTCTCTGGAAAAATATGTTTTTTTTTCGAATTTGCGGCATGATTTCCGATGATATTATACCCTACCGCCTCGACGGAAGAAGAAATATTCATTTTTGAACTCATTTTTCAATTGCTCCGAAATAAAATTCATCAGCTTTTTCGAAATAGTATTCTGAACTAGAATCTCCATGAAAATTCATAATAGGAGGTGAGTTTCCGGAAAAATATTTTTTTTTTCGAATTCGCGGCATGATTTCCGATGATATTATACCCTACCGCCTCGACGGAAGAAGAAATATTGATGTGTGAACTCATTTTTCAATTGCTCCGAAAAAAAATTGATCAGCTTGTTCGAAATAGTATTCTAAACTAGAATCTCTATGATAATTTATAATCGGAGGTGGGTCTCTGGAAAAATATTTTTTTTTTTGAATTTGCGGCATGATTTCCGATGATATTATACCCTACCGCGTCGACGGAGGAAGAAATTATGATTTTTGAACTCATTTTTCAATTGCTCCGGAATAAAATTGATCAGCTTGTTCGAAATAGTATTCTAAAATAGAATCTCTATGATAATTTATAATCGGAGGTGGGTCTCTGGAAAAATATTTTTGTTTTTGAATTTGCGGCATGATTTCCGATGATATTATACCCTACCGCGTCGACGGAGGAAGAAATTATGATTTTTGAACTCATTTTTCAATTGCTCCGAAATAAAATTGATCAGCTTGTTCAAAATATTATTCTAAACTAGAATCTCCATGAAAATTTATAATCGGAGGTGGGTCTCTGGAAAAATATTTTTTTTTGTTGAATTTGCGGCATGATTTCCGATGATATTATACCCTACCGCTTCGACGGAAGAGGAAATATTGATTTTTGGACTTATTTTTCAATTGCTCCGAAAAAAAAATTGATCAGCTTGTTTGGAATAGTATTTCAAACTAGAATCTTCATGAAAATTTATAATCGGAGGTGGGCCTCTGGAAAAATATTTTTTGTTACGAATTTGCGGCATGATTTCCAATGATATTATACCCTAACGCCTCGAAGGAAGAAGAAATATTGATTTTTGACCTCATTTTTCAATTGCTCCGAAAAAAAATTGATCAGCTTGTTTGGAATAGTATTTTAAACTAGAATCTTCATGGAAATTTATAATCGGAGGTGGGTCTGTGGAAAAATATATTCTTTTTTCGAATTTGCGGCATGATTTTCGATGATATCATACCCTACCGCCTCGACGGAAGAAGAAATATTGATTTTTGAACTCATTTGTCAATTGCTCCGAAACAAAATTGATCAGCTTGTTTGAAATAGTATTCTAAACTAGAATCTCTATGATAATTTATAATCGGAGGTGGGTCTCTGGAAAAATATTTTTTTTTTTGAATTTGCGGCATGATTTCCGATGATATTATACCCTACCGCGTCGACGGAGCAAGAAATTATGATTTTTGAACTCATTTTTCAATTGCTCCGAAATAAAATTGATCAGCTTGTTCAAAATATTATTCTAAACTAGAATCTCCATGAAAATTTATAATCGGAGGTGGGTCTCTGGAAAAATATTTTTTTTTTTTGAATTTGCGGCATGATTTCCGATGATATTATACCCTACCGCCTCGACGGAAGAGGAAATATTGATTTTTGGACTTATTTTTCAATTGCTCCGAAAAAAAATTGATCAGCTTGTTTGGAATAGTATTTCAAACTAGAATCTTCATGAAAATTTATAATCGGAGGTGGGTCTCTGGAAAAATATTTTTTGTTACGAATTTGCGGCATGATTTCCAATGATATTATACCCTAACGCCTCGAAGGAAGAAGAAATATTGATTTTTGACCTCATTTTTCAGTTGCTCCGAAAAAAAATTGATCAGCTTGTTCGAAATAGTATTCTAAACTATAATCTTCATGAAAATTTATAATCAGAGGTGGATCTCTGGGAAAATAATTTTTTTTTGGATATGCGGCATGATTTCCGATGATATTATACCCTAACGCTCCGAAGGAAGGAGAAATATTGATTTTTGACCTCATTTTTCAATTGCTCCGAAAAAAAAATGATCAGCTTGTCCGAAATAGTATTCTAAACTAGAATCTCCATGGAAATTCATAATCGGAGGTGGGTCTTCGGAAAAATATTTTTTTTTCCGAATTTGCGGCATGATTTCCGATGATATTATACCCTACCGTCTCGACGGAAGAGCAAATATTGATTTTTGAACTTATTTTTCAATTGCTCCGAAAAAAAATTAATCAGCTTGTTTGGAATAGTATTTCAAACTAGAATTTTCATGAAAATTTATAATCGGAGGTGGGTCTCTGGAAAAATATGTTTTTTTTTCGAATTTGCGGCATGATTTCCGATGATATTATACCCTACCGCCTCGACGGAAGAAAAAATATTCATTTTTGAACTCATTTTTCAATTGCTCCGAAATAAAATTCATCAGCTTTTTCGAAATAGTATTCTGAACTAGAATCTATATGAAAATTTAAAATCGGAGGTGGGTCTCTGGAAAAATATTTTTTTTTTTTGAATTTGCGGCATGATTTCCGATGATATTATACCCTACCGCTTCGACGGAAGAGGAAATATTGATTTTTGGACTTATTTTTCAATTGCTCCGAAAAAAAAATTAATCAGCTTGTTTGGAATAGTATTTCAAACTAGAATCTTCATGAAAATTTATAATCGGAGGTGGGCCTCTGGGAAAATATTTTTTGTTACGAATTTGCGGCATGATTTCCAATGATATTATACCCTAACGCCTCGAAGGAAGAAGAAATATTGATTTTAGACCTCATTTTTCAATTGCTCCGAAAAAAAATTGATCAGCTTGTTTGGAATGGTATTTTAAACTAGAATCTTCATGGAAATTTATAATCGGAGGTGGGTCTGTGGAAAAATATATTCTTTTTTCGAATTTGCGGCATGATTTTCGATGATATCATACCCTACCGCCTCGACGGAAGAAGAAATATTGATTTTTGAACTCATTTGTCAATTGCTCCGAAACAAAATTGATCAGCTTGTTTGAAATAGTATTCTAAACTAGAATCTCTATGATAATTTATAATCGGAGGTGGGTCTCTGGAAAAATATTTTTTTTTTTGAATTTGCGGCATGATTTCCGATGATATTATACCCTACCGCGTCGACGGAGCAAGAAATTATGATTTTTAAACTCATTTTTCAATTGCTCCGAAATAAAATTGATCAGCTTGTTCAAAATATTATTCTAAACTAGAATCTCCATGAAAATTTATAATCGGAGGTGGGTCTCCGGAAAAATTTTTTTTTTTTTTGAATTTGCGGCATGATTTCCGATGATATTATACCCTACCGCCTCGACGGAAGAGGAAATATTGATTTTTGGACTTATTTTTCAATTGCTCCGAAAAAAAATTGATCAGCTTGTTTGGAATAGTATTTTAAACTAGAATCTTCATGGAAATTTATAATCGGAGGTGGGTCTCTGGAAAAATATATTTTTTTTTCGAATTTGCGGCATGATTTTCGATGATATCATACCCTACCGCCTCGACGGAAGAAGAAATATTGATTTTTGAACTCATTTGTCAATTGCTCCGAAACAAAATTGATCAGCTTGTTTGAAATAGTATTCTAAACTAGAATCTCTATGATAATTTATAATCGGAGGTGGGTCTCTGGAAAAATATTTTTTTTTTTGAATTTGCGGCATGATTTCCGATGATATTATACCCTACCGCGTCGACGGAGCAAGAAATTATGATTTTTGAACTCATTTTTCAATTGCTCCGAAATAAAATTGATCAGCTTGTTCAAAATATTATTCTAAACTAGAATCTCCATGAAAATTTATAATCGGAGGTGGGTCTCTGGAAAAATATTTTTTTTTTTTGAATTTGCGGCATGATTTCCGATGATATTATACCCTACCGCCTCGACGGAAGAGGAAATATTGATTTTTGGACTTATTTTTCAATTGCTCCGAAAAAAAATTAATCAGCTTGTTTGGAATAGTATTTCAAACTAGAATCTTCATGAAAATTTATAATCGGAGGTGGGTCTCTGGAAAAATATTTTTTGTTACGAATTCGCGGCATGATTTCCAATGATATTATACCCTAACGCCTCGAAGGAAGAAGAAATATTGATTTTTGACCTCATTTTTCAATTGCTCCGAAAAAAAATTGATCAGCTTGTTCGAAATAGTATTCTAAACTATAATCTTCATGAAAATTTATAATCAGAGGTGGATCTCTGGGAAAATAATTTTTTTTTGGATTTGCGGCATGATTTCCGATGATATTATACCCTAACGCTCCGAAGGAAGGAGAAATATTGATTTTTGACCTCATTTTTCAATTGCTCCGAAAAAAAAATGATCAGCTTGTCCGAAATAGTATTCTAAACTAGAATCTCCATGGAAATTCATAATCGGAGGTGGGTCTTCGGAAAAATATTTTTTTTTCCGAATTTGCGGCATGATTCCCGATGATATTATACCCTACCGCCTCGACGGAAGAGCAAATATTGATTTTTGAACTTATTTTTCAATTGCTCCGAAAAAAAATTAATCAGCTTGTTTGGAATAGTATTTCAAACTAGAATTTTCATGAAAATTTATAATCGGAGGTGGGTCTCTGGAAAAATATGTTTTTTTTTCGAATTTGCGGCATGATTTCCGATGATATTATACCCTACCGCCTCGACGGAAGAAGAAATATTCATTTTTGAACTCATTTTTCAATTGCTCCGAAATAAAATTCATCAGCTTCTTCGAAATAGTATTCTGAACTAGAATCTATATGAAAATTTATAATCGGAGGTGGGTCTCTGGAAAAATATTTTTTTTTTAATTTGCGGCATGATTTCCGATGATATTATACCCTACCGCCTCGACGGAAGAAGAAATATTGATTTTTGGACTCATTTTTCAATTGCTCCGGAAAAAAATTGATCAGCTTGTTCAGAATAGTATTTCAAACTAGAATCTCCATGAAAATTCATAATAGGAGGTGAGTTTCCGGAAAAATATTTTTTTTTTTGAATTCGCGGCATGATTTCCGATGATATTATACCCTACCGCCTCGACGGAAGAAGAAATATTGATGTGTGAACTCATTTTTCAATTGCTCCGAAAAAAAATTGATCAGCTTGTTCGAAATAGTATTCTAAACTAGAATCTCTATGATAATTTATAATCGGAGGTGGGTCTCTGGAAAAATATTTTTTTTTTTGAATTTGCGGCATGATTTCCGATGATATTATACCCTACCGCGTCGACGGAGGAAGAAATTATGATTTTTGAACTCATTTTTCAATTGCTCCGGAATAAAATTGATCAGCTTGTTCGAAATAGTATTCTAAAATAGAATCTCTATGATAATTTATAATCGGAGGTGGGTCTCTGGAAAAATATTTTTTTTTTTGAATTTGCGGCATGATTTCCGATGATATTATACCCTACCGCGTCGACGGAGGAAGAAATTATGATTTTTGAACTCATTTTTCAATTGCTCCGAAATAAAATTAATCAGCTTGTTCAAAATATTATTCTGAACTAGAATCTCCATGAAAATTTATAATCGGAGGTGGGTCTCTGGAAAAATATTTTTTTTTTTTGAATTTGCGGCATGATTTCCGATGATATTATACCCTACCGCTTCGACGGAAGAGGAAATATTGATTTTTGGACTTATTTTTCAATTGCTCCGAAAAAAAAATTAATCAGCTTGTTTGGAATAGTATTTCAAACTAGAATCTTCATGAAAATTTATAATCGGAGGTGGGTCTCTGGAAAAATATTTTTTGTTACGAATTTGCGGCATGATTTCCAATGATATTATACCCTAACGCCTCGGAGGAAGAAGAAATATTGATTTTTGACCTCATTTTTCAATTGCTCCGAAAAAAAATTGATCAGCTTGTTTGGAATAGTATTTTAAACTAGAATCTTCATGGAAATTTATAATCGGAGGTGGGTCTGTGGAAAAATATATTCTTTTTTCGAATTTGCGGCATGATTTTCGATGATAATATACCCTACCGCCTCGACGGAAGAAGAAATATTGATTTTTGAACTCATTTGTCAATTGCTCCGAAACAAAATTGATCAGCTTGTTTGAAATAGTATTCTAAACTAGAATCTCTATGATAATTTATAATCGGAGGTGGGTCTCTGGAAAAATATTTTTTTTTTTGAATTTGCGGCATGATTTCCGATGATATTATACCCTACCGCTTCGACGGAAGAGGAAATATTGATTTTTGGACTTATTTTTCAATTGCTCCGAAAAAAAAATTAATCAGCTTGTTTGGAATAGTATTTCAAACTAGAATCTTCATGAAAATTTATAATCGGAGGTGGGTCTCTGGAAAAATATTTTTTGTTACGAATTTGCGGCATGATTTCCAATGATATTATACCCTAACGCCTCGAAGGAAGAAGAAATATTGATTTTTGACCTCATTTTTCAATTGCTCCGAAAAAAAATTGATCAGCTTGTTTGGAATAGTATTTTAAACTAGAATCTTCATGGAAATTTATAATCGGAGGTGGGTCTGTGGAAAAATATATTCTTTTTTCGAATTTGCGGCATGATTTTCGATGATATCATACCCTACCGCCTCGACGGAAGAAGAAATATTGATTTTTGAACTCATTTGTCAATTGCTCCGAAACAAAATTGATCAGCTTGTTTGAAATAGTATTCTAAACTAGAATCTCTATGATAATTTATAATCGGAGGTGGGTCTCTGGAAAAGTATTTTTTTTTTTTGAATTTGCGGCATGATTTCCGATGATATTATACCCTACCGCGTCGACGGAGCAAGAAATTATGATTTTTGAACTCATTTTTCAATTGCTCCGAAATAAAATTGATCAGCTTGTTCAAAATATTATTCTAAACTAGAATCTCCATGAAAATTTATAATCGGAGGTGGGTCTCTGGAAAAATATTTTTTTTTTTTGAATTTGCGGCATGATTTCCGATGATATTATACCCTACCGCCTCGACGGAAGAGGAAATATTGATTTTTGGACTTATTTTTCAATTGCTCCGAAAAAAAATTAATCAGCTTGTTTGGAATAGTATTTCAAACTAGAATCTTCATGAAAATTTATAATCGGAGGTGGGTCTCTGGAAAAATATTTTTTGTTACGAATTTGCGGCATGATTTCCAATGATATTATACCCTAACGCCTCGAAGGAAGAAGAAATATTGATTTTTGACCTCATTTTTCAATTGCTCCGAAGAAAAATTGATCAGCTTGTTCGAAATAGTATTCTAAACTATAATCTTCATGAAAATTTATAATCAGAGGTGGATCTCTGGGACAATAATTTTTTTTTGGATTTGCGGCATGATTTCCGATGATATTATACCCTAACGCTCCGAAGGAAGGAGAAATATTGATTTTTGACCTCATTTTTCAATTGCTCCGAAAAAAAAATGATCAGCTTGTCCGAAATAGTATTCTAAACTAGAATCTCCATGGAAATTCATAATCGGAGGTGGGTCTTCGGAAAAATATTTTTTTTTCCGAATTTGCGGCATGATTTCCGATGATATTATACCCTACCGCCTCGACGGAAGAGCAAATATTGATTTTTGAACTTATTTTTCAATTGCTCCGACAAAAAATTAATCAGCTTGTTTGGAATAGTATTTCAAACTAGAATTTTCATGAAAATTTATAATCGGAGGTGGGTCTCTGGAAAAATATGTTTTTTTTTCGAATTTGCGGCATGATTTCCGATGATATTATACCCTACCGCCTCGACGGAAGAAGAAATATTCATTTTTGAACTCATTTTTCAATTGCTCCGAAATAAAATTCATCAGCTTTTTCGAAATAGTATTCTGAACTAGAATCTATATGAAAATTTATAATCGGAGGTGGGTCTCTGGAAAAATATTTTTTTTTTTTGAATTTGCGGCATGATTTCCGATGATATTATACCCTACCGCCTCGACGGAAGAAGAAATATTGATTTTTGGACTCATTTTTCAATTGCTCCGGAAAAAAATTGATCAGCTTGTTCAGAATAGTATTTCAAACTAGAATCTCCATGAAAATTCATAATAGGAGGTGAGTTTCCGGAAAAATATTTTTTTTTTCGAATTCGCGGCATGATTTCCGATGATATTATACCCTACCGCCTCGACGGAAGAAGAAATATTGATGTGTGAACTCATTTTTCAATTGCTCCGAAAAAAAATTGATCAGCTTGTTCGAAATAGTATTCTAAACTAGAATCTCTATGATAATTTATAATCGGAGGTGGGTCTCTGGAAAAATATTTTTTTTTTTGAATTTGCGGCATGATTTCCGATGATATTATACCCTACCGCGTCGACGGAGGAAGAAATTATGATTTTTGAACTCATTTTTCAATTGCTCCGGAATAAAATTGATCAGCTTGTTCGAAATAGTATTCTAAAATAGAATCTCTATGATAATTTATAATCGGAGGTGGGTCTCTGGAAAAATATTTTTTTTTTTGAATTTGCGGCATGATTTTCGATGATATTATACCCTACCGCGTCGACGGAGGAAGAAATTATGATTTTTAAACTCATTTTCCAATTGCTCCGAAATAAAATTGATCAGCTTGTTCAAAATATTATTCTAAACTAGAATCTCCATGAAAATTTATAATCGGAGGTGGGTCTCTGGAAAAATATTTTTTTTTGTTGAATTTGCGGCATGATTTCCGATGATATTATACCCTACCGCTTCGACGGAAGAGGAAATATTGATTTTTGGACTTATTTTTCAATTGCTCCGAAAAAAAATTAATCAGCTTGTTTGGAATAGTATTTCAAACTAGAATCTTCATGAAAATTTATAATCGGAGGTGGGTCTCTGGAAAAATATTTTTTGTTACGAATTTGCGGCATGATTTCCAATGATATTATACCCTAACGCCTCGAAGGAAGAAGAAATATTGATTTTTGACCTCATTTTTCAATTGCTCCGAAAAAAAATCGTTCAGCTTGTTTGGAATAGTATTTTAAACTAGAATCTTCATGGAAATTTATAATCGGAGGTGGGTCTGTGGAAAAATATATTCTTTTTTCGAATTTGCGGCATGATTTTCGATGATATCATACCCTACCGCCTCGACGGAAGAAGAAATATTGATTTTTGAACTCATTTGTCAATTGCTCCGAAACAAAATTGATCAGCTTGTTCGAAATAGTATTCTAAACTAGATTCTCTATGATAATTTATAATCGGAGGTGGGTCTCTGGAAAAATATTTTCTTTTTTGAATTTGCGGCATGATTTCCGATGATAATATACCCTACCGCGTCGACGGAGGAAGAAATTATGATTTTTGAACTCATTTTTCAATTGCTCCGAAATAAAATTCATCAGCTTGTTCGAAATATTATTCTAAACTAGAATCTCCATGAAAATTTATAATCGGAGGTGGGTCTCTGGAAAAATATTTTTTTTTTTTGAATTTGCGGCATGATTTCCGATGATATTATACCCTACCGCCTCGACGGAAGAGGAAATATTGATTTTTGGACTTATTTTTCAATTGCTCCGAAAAAAAATTAATCAGCTTGTTTGGAATAGTATTTCAAACTAGAATCTTCATGAAAATTTATAATCGGAGGTGGGTCTCTGGAAAAATATTTTTTGTTACGAATTTGCGGCATGATTTCCGATGATATTATACCCTACCGCCTCGACGGAAGAAGAAATATAGATTTTTGGACTCATTTTTCAATTGCTCCGGAAAAAAATTGATCAGCTTGTTCAGAATAGTATTTGAAACTAGAATCTCCATGAAAATTCATAATCGGAGGTGGGTCTGCGGAAAAATATTTTTTTGTTGCTAATTTGCGGCATGATTTCCAAGTGATATTATACGCTACCGCCTCGACGGAAGAAGAAATATCGATTTTTGGACTCATTTTCCAATTGCTTCGGAAAAAAATTGATCAGCTTGTTCAGAATATTATTTCAAACTAGAATCTCCATGAAAATTCATAATCGCAGGTGGGTTTCCGGAGAAATATTTTTTTTTTCGAATTCGCGGCATGATTTCCGATGATATTATACCCTACCGCCTCGACGGAAGAAGAAATATTGATGTGTGAACTCATTTTTCAATTGCTCCGAAAAAAAATTGATCAGCTTGTTCGAAATAGTATTCTAAACTATAATCTTCATGGAAATTTATAATCAGAGGTGGATCACTGGGAAAATAATTTTTTTTTGGATTTGCGGCATGATTTCCGATGATATTATACCCAAACGCTCCGAAGGAAGGAGAAATATTGATTTTTGACCTCATTTTTCAATTGCTCCGAAAAAAAATTGATCAGCTTGTTCGAAATAGTATTCTAAACTAGAATCTCCATGGAAATTCATAATCGGAGGTGGGTCTTCGGAAAAATATTTTTTTTTTCGAATTTGCGGCATGATTTCCGATGATATTATACCCTACCGCCTCGACGGAAGAAGAAATATTGATTTTTGAACTCATTTTTCAATTGCTCCGAAGAAAAACCATCAGCTTGTTCGAAATAGTATTCCAAACTAGAATCTCCATGGAAATTCATAATCGGAGGTGGGTCTGCGGAAAAATATTTTTTTGTTGCTAATTTGCGGCATAATTTCCAAGTGATATTATACGCTACCGCCTCGACGGAAGAAGAAATATCGATTTTTGGACTCATTTTACAATTGCTTCGGAAAAAAATTGATCACCTTGTTCAGAATATTATTTCAAACTAGAATCTCCATAAAAATTCATAATCGGAGATGGGTTTCCGGAAAAATATTTTTTTTTTTCGAATTCGCGGCATGATTTCCGATGATATTATACCCTTCCGCCTCGAAGGAAGAAGAAATATTGATTTTTGACCTCATTTTTTAATTGCTCCGAAAGAAAAAATGATCAGCTTTCTCGAAATAGTATTCTCAACTAGAATCTATATGAAAATTTATAATCGGAGGTGGGTCTCTGGAAAAATATTTTTTTTTTTTGAATTTGCGGCATGATTTCCGATGATATTATACCCTACCGCCTCGACGGAAGCAGAAATATTGATTTTTGAACTCATTTTTCAATTGCTCCGATCAGCATGTTTGGAATAGTATTTCAAACTAGATTCTTCATGGAAATTTATAATCGGAGGTGGGTCTCTGGAAAAATATGTTTTTTTTTCGGATTTGCGGCATGATTTCCGATGATATTATACCCTACCGCCTCGACGGAAGAAGAAATATAGATTTTTGGACTCATTTTTCAATTGCTCCGGAAAAAAATTGATCAGCTTGTTCAGAATAGTATTTGAAACTAGAATCTCCATGAAAATTCATAATCGGAGGTGAATCTGCGGAAAAATATTTTTTTGTTGCTAATTTGCGGCATGATTTCCAAGTGATATTATACGCTACCGCCTCGACGGAAGAAGAAATATCGATTTTTGGACTCATTTTCCAATTGCTTCGGGAAAAAATTGATCAGCTTGTTCAGAATATTATTTCAAACTAGAATCTCCATGAAAATTCATAATCGGAGGTGGGTTTCCGGAAAAATATTTTTTTTTTCGAATTCGCGGCATGATTTCCGATGATATTATACCCTACCGCCTCGACGGAAGAAGAAATATTGATGTGTGAACTCATTTTTCAATTGATCCGAAAAAAAATTGATCAGCTTGTTCGAAATAGTATTCTAAACTATAATCTTCATGAAAATTTATAATCAGAGGTGGATCTCTGGGGAAATAATTTTTTTTTGGATTTGCGGCATGATTTCCGATGATATTATACCCTAACGCTCCGAAGGAAGGAGAAATATTGATTTGTGACCTCATTTTTCAATTGCTCCGGAAAAAAAATGATCAGCTTGTCCGAAATAGTATTCTAAACTAGAATCTCCATGGAAATTCATAATCGGAGGTGGGTCTTCGGAAAGATATTTTTTTTTCCGAATTTGCGGCATGATTTCCGATGATATTATACCCTACCGCCTCGACGGAAGAGGAAATATTGATTTTTGAACTTATTTTTCAATTGCTCCGAAAAAAAATTAATCAGCTTGTTTGGAATAGTATTTCAAACTAGAATCTTCATGAAAATTTATAATCGGAGGTGGGTCTCTGGGAAAATATTTTTTGTTTCGAATTTGCGGCATGATTTCCGATGATATTATACCCTACCGACTCGACGGAGGAAGAAATATTGATTTGTGAACTCATTTTTCAATTGCTCCGGAATAAAATTGATCAGCTTGTTCAAAATAGTATTCTAAACTCGAATCTCCATGGAAATTTATAATCGGAGGTGGGTCTATGGAAAAATATTTTTTTTTTTTGAATTTGCGGCATGATTTCCGATGATATTATACCCTACCGCCTCGACGGAAGAAGAAATATTGATTTTTGACCTCATTTTTCAATTGCTCCGAAAAAAAATTGATCAGCTTGTTCGAAATAGTATTCTAAACTAGAATCTCCATGGAAATTCATAATCGGAGGTGGGTCTTCGGAAAAATATTTTTTTTTTCGAATTTGCGGCATGATTTCCGATGATATTATACCCTACCGCCTCGACGGAAGAAGAAATATTGATTTTTGAACTCATTTTTCAATTGCTCTGAAGAAAAACCATCAGCTTGTTCGAAATAGTATTCCAAACTAGAATCTCCATGGAAATTCATAATCGGAGGTGGGTCTTCGGAAAAATATTTTTTTTTCGAATTTGCGGCATGATTTCCGATGATATTATACCCTACCGCCTCGACGGAAGAAGAAATATTGATTTTTGAACTCATTTTTTAATTGCTCCGATCAGCTTGTTTGGAATAGTATTTCAAACTAGAACCTTCATGGAAATTTATAATCGGAGGTGGGTCTCTGGAAAAATATCTTTTTTTTCAAATTTGCGGCATGATTTCCGATGATATTATACCCTACCGCCTCGACGGAAGAAGAAATATTGATTTTTGGACTCATTTTTCAATTGCTCCGGAAAAAAATTGATCAGCTTGTTCAGAATAGTATTTCAAACTAGAATCTCCATGAAAATTCATAATCGGAGGTGGGTTTCCGGAAAAATATTTTTTTTTTTCGAATTCGCGGCATGATTTCCGATGATATTATACCCTTCCGCCTCGAAGGAAGAAGAAATATTGATTTTTGACCTCATTTTTTAATTGCTCCGGAAAAAAAAATGATCAGCTTTTTCGAAATAGTATTCTAAACTAGAATCTATATGAAAATTTATAATCGGAGGTGGGTCTCTGGAAAAATATTTTTTTTTTTGAATTTGCGGCATGATTTCCGATGATATTATACCCTACCGCCTCGACGGAAGAAGAAATATTGATTTTTGAACTCATTTTTCAATTGCTCCGATCAGCATGTTTGGAATAGTATTTCAAACTAGATTCTTCATGGAAATTTATAATCGGAGGTGGGTCTCTGGAAAAATATGTTTTTTTTTCGGATTTGCGGCATGATTTCCGATAATATTATACCCTACCGCCTCGACGGAAGAAGAAATATAGATTTTTGGACTCATTTTTCAATTGCTCCGGAAAAAAATTGATCAGCTTGTTCAGAATAGTATTTGAAACTAGAATCTCCATGAAAATTCATAATCGGAGGTGAATCTGCGGAAAAATATTTTTTTGTTGCTAATTTGCGGCATGATTTCCAAGTGATATTATACGCTACCGCCTCGACGGAAGAAGAAATATCGATTTTTGGACTCATTTTTCAATTGCTCCGGAAAAAAAATGATCAGCTTTTCCGAAATAGTATTCTAAACTAGAATCTCCATGGAAATTCATAATCGGAGGTGGGTCTTCGGAAAGATATTTTTTTTTCCGAATTTGCGGCATGATTTCCGATGATATTATACCCTACCGCCTCGACGGAAGAGGAAATATTGATTTTTGAACTTATTTTTCAATTGCTCCGAAAAAAAATTAATCAGCTTGTTTGGAATAGTATTTCAAACTAGAATCTTCATGAAAATTTATAATCGGAGGTGGGTCTCTGGGAAAATATTTTTTGTTTCGAATTTGCGGCATGATTTCCGATGATATTATACCCTACCGACTCGACGGAGGAAGAAATATTGATTTGTGAACTCATTTTTCAATTGCTCCGGAATAAAATTGATCAGCTTGTTCGAAATAGTATTCTAAACTCGAATCTCCATGGAAATTTATAATCGGAGGTGGGTCTCTGGAAAAATATATTTTTTTTTTGAATTTGCGGCATGATTTCCGATGATATTATACCCTACCGCCTCGACGGAAGAAGAAATATTGATTTTTGAACTCATTTTTCAATTGCTCCGATCAGCATGTTTGGAATAGTATTTCAAACTAGATTCTTCATGGAAATTTATAATCGGAGGTGGGTCTCTGGAAAAATATGTTTTTTTTTCGGATTTGCGGCATGATTTCCGATAATATTATACCCTACCGCCTCGACGGAAGGAGAAATATAGATTTTTGGACTCATTTTTCAATTGCTCCGGAAAAAAATTGATCAGCTTGTTCAGAATAGTATTTGAAACTAGAATCTCCATGAAAATTCATAATCGGAGGTGAATCTGCGGAAAAATATTTTTTTGTTACTAATTTGCGGCATGATTTCCAAGTGATATTATACGCTACCGCCTCGACGGAAGAAGAAATATCGATTTTTGGACTCATTTTTCAATTGCTCCGGAAAAAAAATGATCAGCTTTTCCGAAATAGTATTCTAAACTAGAATCTCCATGGAAATTCATAATCGGAGGTGGGTCTTCGGAAAGATATTTTTTTTTCCGAATTTGCGGCATGATTTCCGATGATATTATACCCTACCGCCTCGACGGAAGAGGAAATATTGATTTTTGAACTTATTTTTCAATTGCTCCGAAAAAAAATTAATCAGCTTGTTTGGAATAGTATTTCAAACTAGAATCTTCATGAAAATTTATAATCGGAGGTGGGTCTCTGGGAAAATATTTTTTGTTTCGAATATGCGGCATGATTTCCGATGATATTATACCCTACCGACTCGACGGAGGAAGAAATATTGATTTGTGAACTCATTTTTCAATTGCTCCGGAATAAAATTGATCAGCTTGTTCGAAATAGTATTCTAAACTCGAATCTCCATGCAAATTTATAATCGGAGGTGGGTCTCTGGAAAAATATTTTTTTTTTTTGAATTTGCGGCATGATTTCCGATGATATTATACCCTACCGCCTCCACGGAAGAAGAAATATTGATTTTTGAACTCATTTTTCAATTGCTCCGAAGAAAAACCATCAGCTTGTTCGAAATAGTATTCCAAACTAGAATCTCCATGGAAATTCATAATCGGAGGTGGGTCTTCGGAAAAATATTTTTTTTTTCGAATATGCGGCATGATTTCCGATGATATTATACCCTACCGCCTCGACGGAAGAAGAAATATTGATTTTTGAACTCATTTTTTAATTGCTCCGATCAGCTTGTTTGGAATAGTATTTCAAACTAGAACCTTCATGGAAATTTATAATCGGAGGTGGGTCTCTGGAAAAATATTTGTTTTTTTGAATTTGCGGCATGATTTCCGATGATATTATACCCTACCGCCTCGACGGAAGAAGAAATATTGATTTTTGAACTCATTTTTCAATTGCTCCGAAAAAAAACCATCAGCTCGTTCGAAATAGTATACCAAACTAGAATTTTCATGGAAATTCATAATCGGAGGTGGGTCTTCGGGAAAATATTTTTTTTTTCGAATTTGCGGCATGATTTCCGATGATATTATACCCTACCGCCTCGACGGAAGAAGAAATATTGATTTTTGAACTCATTTTTCAATTGCTGCGATCAGCATGTTTGGAATAGTATTTCAAACTAGATTCTTCATGGAAATTTATAATCGGAGGTGGGTCTCTGGAAAAATATGTTTTTTTTTCCGAATTTGCGGCACGATTTCCGATGATATTATACCCTACCGCCTTGACGGAAGAAGAAATATTGATTTTTGGACTCATTTTTCAATTGCTCCGGAAAAAAATTGATCAGCTTGTTCAGAATAGTATTTGAAACTAGAATCTCCATGAAAATTCATAATCGGAGGTGGGTCTGCGGAAAAATATTTTTTTGTTGCTAATTTGCGGCATAATTTCCAAGTGATATTATACGCTACCGCCTCGACGGAAGAAGAAATATCGATTTTTGGACTCATTTTCCAATTGCTTCGGAAAAAAATTGATCACCTTGTTCAGAATATTATTTCAAACTAGAATCTCCATAAAAATTCATAATCGGAGGTGGGTTTCCGGAAAAATATTTTTTTTTTTCGAATTCGCGGCATGATTTCCAATGATATTATACCCTTCCGCCTCGAAGGAAGAAGAAATATTGATTTTTGACCTCATTTTTTAATTGCTCCGAAAAAAAAAATGATCAGCTTGTTCGAAATAGTATTCTAAACTAGAATCTCCATGAAAATTCATAATCAGAGGTGGGTCTCTGGGAAAATATTTTTTTTTTGAATTTGCGGCATGATTTCCGATGATATTATACCCTACCGCCTCGACGGAAGAAGAAATATTGATTTTTGACCTCATTTTTCAATTGCTCCGAAAAAAATTGATCAGCTTGTTCGAAATAGTATTCTAAACTAGAACCTTTATGGAAATCTATATTCGGAGGTGGGTCTCTGGAAAAATATCTTTTTTTTCAAATTTGAGGCATGATTTCCGATGATATCATACCCTACCGCCTCGACGGAAGAAGAAATATTGATTTTTGGACTCATTTTTCAATTGCTCCGGAAAAAAATTGATCAGCTTGTTCAGAATAGTATTTCAAACTAGAATCTCCATGAAAATTCATAATAGGAGGTGGGTTTCCGGAAAAATATTTTTTTTTTCGAATTCGCGGCATGATTTCCGATGATATTATACCCTACCGCCTCGACGGAAGAAGAAATAGTGATTTTTGAACTCATTTGTCAATTGCTCCGAAAAAAAATTGATCAGCTTGTTCGAAATAGTATTCTAAACTAGAATCTCCATGGAAATTCATAATCGGAGGTGGGTCTCTGGAGAAATATTTTTTTTTTGAATTTGCGGCATGATTTTCGATGATATCATACCCTACCGCCTCGACGGAAGAAGAAATATTGATTTTTGAACTCATTTTTCAATTGATATGAAAAAAAATTGATCAGCTTGTTCGAAATAGTATTCTCAACTGGAATCTCCATGGAAATTCATAATCGGAGGTGGGTCTCCGGAAAAATATTTTTTTTTTCGAATTTGCGGCATGATTTCCGATGATATTATACCCTACCGCCTCGACGGAAGAGGAAATATTGATCTTTGGACTTATTTTTCAATTGCTCCGAAAAAAAATTGATCAGCTTGTTCGAAATAGTATTCTAAACTAGAATCTCCATGGAAATTCATAATCGGAGGTGGGTCTCCGGAAAAATATTTTTTTTTCGAATTTGCGGGATGATTTCCGATGATATTATACCCTACCGCCTCGACGGAAGAAGAAATCTTGATTTTTGAACTCATTTTTCAGTTGCTCCGAAAAAAAATTGATCAGCTTGTTCGAAATAGTATTCTGAACTAGAACCTTTATGAAAATTCATAATCGGAGGTGGGTCTTCGGAAAAATATTTTTTTTTCGAATTTGCGGCATGATTTCCGATGATATTATACCCTACCGCCTCGACGGAAGAAGAAATATTGATGTGTGAACTCATTTTTCAATTGCTCCGAAAAAAAATTGATCAGCTTGTTCGAAATAGTATTCTAAACTATAATCTTCATGAAAATTTATAATCAGAGGTGGATCTCTGGGAAAATAATTTTTTTTTGGATTTGCGGCATGATTTCCGATGATATTATACCCTAACGCTCCGAAGGGAGGAGAAATATTGATTTTTGACCTCATTTTTCAATTGCTCCGGAAAAAAAATGATCAGCTTGTCCGAAATAGTATTCTAAACTAGAATCTCCATGGAAATTCACAATCGGAGGTGGGTCTTCGGAAAGATATTTTTTTTTCCGAATTTGCGGCATGATTTCCGATGATATTATACCCTACCGCCTCGACGGAAGAGGAAATATTGATTTTTGAACTTATTTTCCAATTGCTCCGAAAAAAAATTAATCAGCTTGTTTGGAATAGTATTTCAAACTAGAATCTTCATGAAAATTTATAATCGGAGGTGGGTCTCTGGGAAAATATTTTTTGTTTCGAATTTGCGGCATGATTTCCGATGATATTATACCCTACCGACTCGACGGAGGAAGAAATATTGATTTGTGAACTCATTTTTCAATTGCTCCGGAATAAAATTGATCAGCTTGTTCGAAATAGTATTCTAAACTCGAATCTCCATGGAAATTTATAATCGGAGGTGGGTCTCTGGAAAAATATTTTTTTTTTTTGAATTTGCGGCATGATTTCCGATGATATTATACCCTACCGCCTCGACGGAAGAAGAAATATTGATTTTTGACCTCATTTTTCAATTGCTCCGAAAAAAAATTGATCAGCTTGTTCGAAATAGTATTCTAAACTAGAATCTCCATGGAAATTCATAATCGGAGGTGGGTCTTCGGAAAAATACTTTTTTTTTCGAATTTGCGGCATGATTTCCGATGATATTATACCCTACCGCCTCGACGGAAGAAGAAATATTGATTTGTGAACTCATTTTTCAATTGCACCGAAGAAAAACCATCAGCTTGTTCGAAATAGTATTCCAAACTAGAATCTCCATGGAAATTCATAATCGGAGGTGTGTCTTCGGAAAAATATTTTTTTTTTCGAATATGCGGCATGATTTCCGATGATATTATACCCTACCGCCTCGACGGAAGAAGAAATATTGATTTTTGAACTCATTTTTTAATTGCTCCGATCAGCTTGTTTGGAATAGTATTTCAAACTAGAACCTTCATGGAAATTTATAATCGGAGGTGGGTCTCTGGAAAAATATCTTTTTTTTCAAATTTGCGGCATGATTTCCGATGATATTATACCCTACCGCCTCGACGGAAGAAGAAATATTGATTTTTGGACTCATTTTTCAATTGCTCCGGAAAAAAATTGATCAGCTTGTTCAGAATAGTATTTCAAACTAGAATCTCCATGAAAATTCATAATCGGAGGTGGGTTTCAGGAAAAATATTTTTTTTTTTCGAATTCGCGGCATGATTTCCGATGATATTATACCCTCCCGCCTCGAAGGAAGAAGAAATATTGATTTTTGACCTCATTTTTTAATTGCTCAGAAAAAAAAAATGATCAGCTTTTTCGAAATAGTATTCTAAACTAGAATCTATATGAAAATTTATAATCGGAGGTGGGTCTCTGGAAAAATATTTTTTTTTTTTGAATTTGCGGCATGATTTCCGATGATATTATACCCTACCGCCGCGACGGAAGAAGAAATATTGATTTTTGAACTCATTTTTCAATTGCTCCGATCAGCATGTTTGGAATAGTATTTCAAACTAGATTCTTCATGGAAATTTATAATCGGAGGTGGGTCTCTGGAAAAATATGTTTTTTTTTCGGATTTGCGGCATGATTTCCGATGATATTATACCCTACCGCCTCGACGGAAGAAGAAATATAGATTTTTGGACTCATTTTTCAATTGCTCCGGAAAAAAATTGATCAGCTTGTTCAGAATAGTATTTGAAACTAGAATCTCCATGAAAATTCATAATCGGAGGTGAATCTGCGGAAAAATATTTTTTTGTTGCTAATTTGCGGCATGATTTCCAAGTGATATTATACGCTACCGCCTCGACGGAAGAAGAAATATCGATTTTTGGACTCATTTTCCAATTGCTTCGGAAAAAAATTGATCAGCTTGTTCAGAATATTATTTCAAACTAGAATCTCCATGAAAATTCATAATCGGAGGTGGGTTTCCGGAAAAATATTTTTTTTTTCGAATTCGCGGCATGATTTCCGATGATATTATACCCTACCGCCTCGACGGAAGAAGAAATATTGATGTGTGAACTCATTTTTCAATTGCTCCGGAAAAAAATTGATCAGCTTGTTCGAAATAGTATTCTAAACTATAATCTTCATGAAAATTTATAATCAGAGGTGGATCTCTGGGAAAATAATTTTTTTTTGGATTTGCGGCATGATTTCCGATGATATTATACCCTAACGCTCCGAAGGAAGGAGAAATATTGATTTTTGACCTCATTTTTCAATTGCTCCGGAAAAAAAATGATCAGCTTGTCCGAAATAGTATTCTAAACTAGAATCTCCATGGAAATTCATAATCGGAGGTGGGTCTTCGGAAAGATATTTTTTTTTCCGAATTTGCGGCATGATTTCCGATGATATTATACCCTACCGCCTCGACGGAAGAGGAAATATTGATTTTTGAACTTATTTTTCAATTGCTCCGGAAAAAAATTGATCAGCTTGTTCAGAATAGTATTTCAAACTAGAATCTCCATGAAAATTCATAATAGGAGGTGGGTTTCCGGAAAAATATTTTTTTTTTCGAATTCGCGGCATGATTTCCGATGATATCATACCATACCGCCTCGACGGAGGAACAAATATTGATTTTTGAACTCATTTTTCAATTGCTCCGAAATGAAATTGATCAGCTTGTTCGAAATAGTATTTCAAACTAGAATCTTCATGGAAATTTATAATCGGAGGTGGGTCTCTGGGAAAATATTTTTTGTTTCGAATTTGCGGCATGATTTTCGATGATATTATACCCTACCGCCTCGACGGAAGAAGAAATATTGATTTTCGAACTCATTTGTCAATTGCTCCAAGAAAAAATTGATCAGCTTGATAGAACTAGTATTCTAAACTAGAATCTCCATGGAAATTCATAATCCGAGGTGGGTCTTCGGAAAAATATTTTTTTTTTCGAATTTGCGGCATGATTGCCGATGATATTATACCCTACCGCCTCGACGGAAGAAGAAATATTGATTTGTGACCTCATTTTTCAATTGCTCCGAAAAAAATTGATCAGCTTGTTCGAAATAGTATTCTAAACTAGAATCTCCATGGAAATTTATAATCGGAGGTGGGTCTTCGGAAAAATATTTTTTTGTTCAAATTTGCGCCATGATTTCCGATGATATTATACCCTACCGCCTCGACGGAAGAGGAAATATTGATTTTTGGACTTATTTTTCAATTGCTCCGAAAAAAAATTAATCAGCTTATTTGGAATAGTATTTCAAACTAGAATCTTCATGAAAATTTATAATCGGAGGTGGGTCTCTGGAAAAATATTTTTTGTTACGAATTTGCGGCATGATTTCCGATGATATTATACCCTACCGCCTTGACGGAAGAAGAAATATTGATTTTTGAACTCATTTTTTAATTGCTCCGATCAGCATGTTTGGAATAGTATTTCAAACTAGATTCTTCATGGAAATTTATAATCGGAGGTGGGTCTCTGAAAAATATGTTTTTTTTTCGAATTTGCGGCATGATTTCCGATGATATTATACCCTACCGCCTCGACGGAAGAAGAAATAAAGATTTTTGGACTCATTTTTCAATTGCTCCCGAAAAAAATTAATCAGCTTGTTCAGAATAGTATTTGAAACTAGAATCTCCATGAAAATTCATAATCGGAGGTGGGTCTGCGGAAAAATATTTTTTTGTTGCTAATTTGCGGCATGATTTCCAAGTGATATTATACGCTACCGCCTCGACGGAAGAAGAAATATCGATTTTTGGACTCATTTCCCAGTTGCTTCGGAAAAAAAATGATCAGCTTGTTCAGAATATTACTTCAAACTGGAATCTCCATGAAAATTCATAATCGGAGGTGGGTTTCCGGAAAAATATTTTTTTTTTCGAATTCGCGGCATGATTTCCGATGATATTATACCCTACCGCCTCGACGGAACAAGAAATATTGATTTTTGACCTCATTTTTCAATTGCTCCGAAAAAACATTAATCAGCTTGTTTGGAATAGTATTCTAAACTAGAATCTCCATGGAAATTCATAATCGGAGGTGGGTCTTCGGAAGAATATTTTTTTTTCCGAATTTGCGGCATGATTTCCGATGATATTATACCCTACCGCCTCGACGGAAGAGGAAATATTGATTTTTGAACTTATTTTTCAATTGCTCCGAAAAAAAATTAATCAGCTTGTTTGGAATAGTATTTCAAACTAGAATCTTCATGAAAATTTATAATCGGAGGTGGGTCTCTGGGAAAATATTTTTTGTTTCGAATTTGCGGTATGATTTCCGATGATATTATACCCTACCGACTCGACGGAGAAAGAAATATTGATTTGTGAACTCATTTTTCAATTGCTCCGAAATAAAATTGATCAGCTTGTTCGAAATAGTATTCTAAATTAGAATCTCCATGAAAATTCATAATCGGAGGTGGGTCTTCGGAAAAATATTTTTTTTTTCGAATTTGCGGCATGATTTCCAATGATATTATACCCTACCGCCTCGACGGAAGAAGAAATATTGATGTGTGAACTCATTTTTCGATTGCTCCGAGAAAAAATTAATCAGCTTGTTTGGAATAGTATTTCAAACTAGAATCTTCATGAAAATTTATAATCGGAGGTGGGTCTCTGGACAAATATTTTTGGTTTCGAATTTGCGGCATGATTTCCGATGATATTATACCCTACCGCGTCGACGGAGGAAGAAATTATGATTTTTGAACTCATTTTTCAATTGCTCCGAAATAAAATTGATCAGCTTGTTCGAAATACTATTCTAAACTAGAATCTCCATGAAAATTTATAATCGGAGGTGGGTCTCTGGAAAAATATTTTTTTTTTTTGAATTTGCGGCATGATTTCCGATGATATTATATCCTACCGCCTCGACGAAAGAGGAAATATTGATTTCTGGACTTATTTTTCAATTGCTCCGAAATAAAATTCATCGGCTTTTTCGAAATAGTATTCTAAACTAGAATCTATATGAAAATTTATAATCGGAGGTGGGTCTCTGGAAAAATATTTGTTTTTTCAAATTTGCGGCATGATTTCCGATGATATTATACCCTACCGCCTCGACGGAAGAAGAAATATTGATTTTTGGACTCAGTTTTCAATTGCTCCGGAAATAAATTGATCAGCTTGTTCAGAATAGTATTTGAAACTAGAATCTCCATGAAAATTCATAATCGGAGGTGGGTCTGCGGAAAAATATTTTTTATTTCGAATTCGCGGCATGATTTCCGATGATATTATACCCTACCGCCTCGACGGAAGAAGAAATATTGATTTTTGAACTCATTTTTCAATTGCTCCGAAAAAAAACCATCAGCTTGTTCGAAATAGTATTCCAAACTAGAATCTTCATGAAAATTTATAATCAGAGGTGGGTCTCTGGAAAAATATATTTTTTTTGAATTTGCGGCATGATTTCCGATGATATTATACCCTAACGCCTCGACGGAAGAAGAAATATTGATTTTTGAACTCATTTGTCAATTGCTCCGAAACAAAATTGATCAGCTTGTTCGAAATAGTATTCTAAACTAGAATCTCTATGATAATTTATAATCGGAGGTGGGTCTCTGGAAAAATATTTTTTTTTTTTAATTTGCGGCATGATTTCCGATGATATTATACCCTACCGCCTCGACGGACGAAGAAATATTGATTTTTGAACTCATTCGTCAATTGCCCCAAAAAAAAATTGATCAGCTTGTTCGAAATAGTATTCTAAATTAGAATCTCCATGAAAATTCATAATCGGAGGTGGGTCTTCGGAAAAATATTTTTTTTTTCGAATTTGCGGCATGATTTCCGATGATATTATACCCTACCGCCTCGACGGAAGGAGAAATATTGATTTTTGAACTCATTTTTCAATTGCTCCGATCAGCTTGTTTGGAATAGTATTTCAAACTAGAACCTTCATGGAAATTTATAATCGGAGGTGGGTCTCTGGCAAAATATCTTTTTTTTCAAATTTGCGGCATGATTTCCGATGATATTATACCCTACCGCCTCGACGGAAGAAGAAATATTGATTTTTGGACTCAGTTTTCAATTGCTCCGGAAATAAATTGATCAGCTTGTTCAGAATAGTATTTGAAACTAGAATCTCCATGAAAATTCATAATCGGAGGTGGGTCTGCGGAAAAATATTTTTTTTTTCGAATTCGCGGCATGATTTCCGATGATATTATACCCTACCGCCTCGACGGAAGAAGAAATATTGATGTGTGAACTTATTTTTCAATTGCTCCGAAAAAAAATTGATCAGCTTGTTCGAAATAGTATTCTGAACTAGAATCTCCATGAAAATTCGGAATCGGAGGTGGGTCTTCGGAAAAATATTTTTTTTTTCGAATGTGCGGCATGATTTCCGATGATATTATACCCTACCGACTCGACGGAGAAAGAAATATTGATTTGTGAACTCAGTTTTCAATTGCTCCGAAATAAAATTGATCAGCTTGTTCGAAATAGTATTCTAAACTAGAATCTCCCTGGAAATTTATAATCGGAGGTGGGTCTCTGGAAAAATATTTTTTTTTTGTGAATTTGCGGCATGATTTCCGATGATATTATACCCTACCGCCTCGACGGAAGAAGAAATATTGATTTATGACCTCATTTTTCAATTGCTCCCGAAAAAAATTAATCAGCTTGTTCAGAATAGTATTTGAAACTAGAATCTCCATGAAAATTCATAATCGGAGGTGGGTCTGCGGAAAAATATTTTTTTGTTGCTAATTTGCGGCATGATTTCCAAGTGATATTATACGCTACCGCCTCGACGGAAGAAGAAATATCGATTTTTGGACTCATTTCCCAATTGCTTCGGAAAAAAATTGATCAGCTTGTTCAGAATATTATTTCAAACTGGAATCTCCATGAAAATTCATAATCGGAGGTGGGTTTCCGGAAAAATATTTTTTTTTTCGAATTCGCGGCATGATTTCCGATGATATTATACCCTACCGCCTCGACGGAACAAGAAATATTGATTTTTGACCTCATTTTTCAATTGCTCCGAAAAAACATTAATCAGCTTGTTTGGAATAGTATTCTAAACTAGAATCTCCATGGAAATTCATAATCGGAGGTGGGTCTTCGGAAAAATATTTTGTTTTCCGAATTTGCGGCATGATTTCCGATGATATTATACACTACCGCCTCGACGGAAGAGGAAATATTGATTTTTGAACTTATTTTTCAATTGCTCCGAAAAAAAATTAATCAGCTTGTTTGGAATAGTATTTCAAACTAGAATCTTCATGAAAATTTATAATCGGAGGTGGGTCTCTGGGAAAATATTTTTTGTTTCGAATTTGCGGTATGATTTCCGATGATATTATACCCTACCGACTCGACGGAGAAAGAAATATTGATTTGTGAACTCATTTTTCAATTGCTCCGAAATAAAATTGATCAGCTTGTTCGAAATAGTATTCTAAATTAGAATCTCCATGAAAATTCATAATCGGAGGTGGGTCTTCGGAAAAATATTTTTTTTTTCGAATTTGCGGCATGATTTCCAATGATATTATACCCTACCGCCTCGACGGAAGAAGAAATATTGATGTGTGAACTCATTTTTCGATTGCTCCGAGAAAAAATTAATCAGCTTGTTTGGAATAGTATTTCAAACTAGAATCTTCATGAAAATTTATAATCGGAGGTGGGTCTCTGGACAAATATTTTTGGTTTCGAATTTGCGGCATGATTTCCGATGATATTATACCCTACCGCGTCGACGGAGGAAGAAATTATGATTTTTGAACTCATTTTTCAATTGCTCCGAAATAAAATTGATCAGCTTGTTCGAAATACTATTCTAAACTAGAATCTCCATGAAAATTTATCATCGGAGGTGGGTCTCTGGAAAAATATTTTTTTTTTTTGAATTTGCGGCATGATTTCCGATGATATTATATCCTACCGCCTCGACGAAAGAGGAAATATTGATTTCTGGACTTATTTTTCAATTGCTCCGAAAAAAAATTGATCAGCTTGTTTAGAATAGTATTTCAAACTAGAATCTTCATGGAAATTTATAACCGGAGGTGGGTCTTTGGAAAAATATTTTTTTTTTCGAATTTGCGGCATGATTTTTGATGATATTATAACCTACCGCCTCGACGGAAGGAGAAATATTGATATTTGAACTCATTTGTCAATTGCTCCGAAAAAAAAAAGATCAGCTTGTTCGAAATAGTATTCCAAACTAGAATCTCTATGAAAATTTATAATCGGAGGTGGGTCTCTGGAAAAATATTTGTTTTTTTGAATTTGCGGCATGATTTTCGATGATATTATACCCTACCGCCTCGACGGAAGAAGAAATATCCATTTTTGAACTCATTTTTCAATTGCTCCGAAATAAAATTCATCGGCTTTTTCGAAATAGTATTCTAAACTAGAATCTATATGAAAATTTATAATCGGAGGTGGGTCTCTGGAAAAATATTTGTTTTTTCAAATTTGCGGCATGATTTCCGATGATATTATACCCTACCGCCTCGACGGAAGAAGAAATATTGATTTTTGGACTCAGTTTTCAATTGCTCCGGAAATAAATTGATCAGCTTGTTCAGAATAGTATTTGAAACTAGAATCTCCATGAAAATTCATAATCGGAGGTGGGTCTGCGGAAAAATATTTTTTATTTCGAATTCGCGGCATGATTTCCGATGATATTATACCCTACCGCCTCGACGGAAGAAGAAATATTGATTTTTGAACTCATTTTTCAATTGCTCCGAAAAAAAACCATCAGCTTGTTCGAAATAGTATTCCAAACTAGAATCTTCATGAAAATTTATAATCAGAGGTGGGTCTCTGGAAAAATATATTTTTTTTTAATTTGCGGCATGATTTCCGATGATATTATACCCTAACGCCTCGACGGAAGAAGAAATATTGATTTTTGAACTCATTTGTCAATTGCTCCGAAACAAAATTGATCAGCTTGTTCGAAATAGTATTCTAAACTAGAATCTCTATGATAATTTATAATCGGAGGTGGGTCTCTGGAAAAATATTTTTTTTTTTTAATTTGCGGCATGATTTCCGATGATATTATACCCTACCGCCTCGACGGACGAAGAAATATTGATTTTTGAACTCATTTGTCAATTGCCCCAAAAAAAAATTGATCAGCTTGTTCGAAATAGTATTCTAAATTAGAATCTCCATGAAAATTCATAATCGGAGGTGGGTCTTCGGAAAAATATTTTTTTTTTCGAATTTGCGGCATGATTTCCGATGATATTATACCCTACCGCCTCGACGGAAGGAGAAATATTGATTTTTGAACTCATTTTTCAATTGCTCCGATCAGCTTGTTTGGAATAGTATTTCAAACTAGAACCTTCATGGAAATTTATAATCGGAGGTGGGTCTCTGGCAAAATATCTTTTTTTTCAAATTTGCGGCATGATTTCCGATGATATTATACCCTACCGCCTCGACGGAAGAAGAAATATTGATTTTTGAACTCATTTTTCAATTGCTCCGAAAAAAAACCATCAGCTTGTTCGAAATAGTATTCCAAACTAGAATCTTCATGAAAATTTATAATCAGAGGTGGGTCTCTGGAAAAATATATTTTTTTTGAATTTGCGGCATGATTTCCGATGATATTATACCCTAACGCCTCGACGGAAGAAGAAATATTGATTTTTGAACTCATTTGTCAATTGCTCCGAAACAAAATTGATCAGCTTGTTCGAAATAGTATTCTAAACTAGAATCTCTATGATAATTTATAATCGGAGGTGGGTCTCTGGAAAAATATTTTTTTTTTTTAATTTGCGGCATGATTTCCGATGATATTATACCCTACCGCCTCGACGGACGAAGAAATATTGATTTTTGAACTCATTTGTCAATTGCCCCAAAAAAAAATTGATCAGCTTGTTCGAAATAGTATTCTAAATTAGAATCTCCATGAAAATTCATAATCGGAGGTGGGTCTTCGGAAAAATATTTTTTTTTTCGAATTTGCGGCATGATTTCCGATGATATTATACCCTACCGCCTCGACGGAAGGAGAAATATTGATTTTTGAACTCATTTTTCAATTGCTCCGATCAGCTTGTTTGGAATAGTATTTCAAACTAGAACCTTCATGGAAATTTATAATCGGAGGTGGGTCTCTGGCAAAATATCTTTTTTTTCAAATTTGCGGCATGATTTCCGATGATATTATACCCTACCGCCTCGACGGAAGAAGAAATATTGATTTTTGGACTCAGTTTTCAATTGCTCCGGAAATAAATTGATCAGCTTGTTCAGAATAGTATTTGAAACTAGAATCTCCATGAAAATTCATAATCGGAGGTGGGTCTGCGGAAAAATATTTTTTTTTTCGAATTCGCGGCATGATTTCCGATGATATTATACCCAACCGCCTCGACGGAAGAAGAAATATTGATGTGTGAACTTATTTTTCAATTGCTCCGAAAAAAAATTGATCAGCTTGTTCGAAATAGTATTCTGAACTAGAATCTCCATGAAAATTCGGAATCGGAGGTGGGTCTTCGGAAAGATATTTTTTTTTTCGAATGTGCGGCATGATTTCCGATGATATTATACCCTACCGACTCGACGGAGAAAGAAATATTGATTTGTGAACTCAGTTTTCAATTGCTCCGAAATAAAATTGATCAGCTTGTTCGAAATAGTATTCTAAACTAGAATCTCCCTGGAAATTTATAATCGGAGGTGGGTCTCTGGAAAAATATTTTTTTTTTGTGAATTTGCGGCATGATTTCCGATGATATTATACCCTACCGCCTCGACGGAAGAAGAAATATTGATTTATGACCTCATTTTTCAATTGCTCCCGAAAAAAATTAATCAGCTTGTTCAGAATAGTATTTGAAACTAGAATCTCCATGAAAATTCATAATCGGAGGTGGGTCTGCGGAAAAATATTTTTTTGTTGCTAATTTGCGGCATGATTTCCAAGTGATATTATACGCTACCGCCTCGACGGAAGAAGAAATATCGATTTTTGGACTCATTTCCCAATTGCTTCGGAAAAAAATTGATCAGCTTGTTCAGAATATTATTTCAAACTGGAATCTCCATGAAAATTCATAATCGGAGGTGGGTTTCCGGAAAAATATTTTTTTTTCGAATTCGCGGCATGATTTCCGATGATATTATACCCTACCGCCTCGACGGAACGAGAAATATTGATTTTTGACCTCATTTTTCAATTGCTCCGAAAAAACATTAATCAGCTTGTTTGGAATAGTATTCTAAACTAGAATCTCCATGGAAATTCATAATCGGAGGTGGGTCTTCGGAAAAATATTTTTTTTTCCGAATTTGCGGCATGATTTCCGATGATATTATACACTACCGCCTCGACGGAAGAGGAAATATTGATTTTTGAACTTATTTTTCAATTGCTCCGAAAAAAAATTAATCAGCTTGTTTGGAATAGTATTTCAAACTAGAATCTTCATGAAAATTTATAATCGGAGGTGGGTCTCTGGGAAAATATTTTTTGTTTCGAATTTGCGGTATGATTTCCGATGATATTATACCCTACCGACTCGACGGAGAAAGAAATATTGATTTGTGAACTCATTTTTCAATTGCTCCGAAATAAAATTGATCAGCTTGTTCCAAATAGTATTCTAAATTAGAATCTCCATGAAAATTCATAATCGGAGGTGGGTCTTCGGAAAAATATTTTTTTTTTCGAATTTGCGGCATGATTTCCATTGATATTATACCCTACCGCCTCGACGGAAGAAGAAATATTGATGTGTGAACTCATTTTTCGATTGCTCCGAGAAAAAATTAATCAGCTTGTTTGGAATAGTATTTCAAACTAGAATCTTCATGAAAATTTATAATCGGAGGTGGGTCTCTGGACAAATATTTTTGGTTTCGAATTTGCGGCATGATTTCCGATGATATTATACCCTACCGCGTCGACGGAGGAAGAAATTATGATTTTTGAACTCATTTTTCAATTGCTCCGAAATAAAATTGATCAGCTTGTTCGAAATACTATTCTAAACTAGAATCTCCATGAAAATTTATAATCGGAGGTGGGTCTCTGGAAAAATATTTTTTTTTTTTGAATTTGCGGCATGATTTCCGATGATATTATATCCTACCGCCTCGACGAAAGAGGAAATATTGATTTCTGGACTTATTTTTCAATTGCTCCGAAAAAAAATTGATCAGCTTGTTTGGAATAGTATTTCAAACTAGAATCTTCATGGAAATTTATAACCGGAGGTGGGTCTCTGGAAAAATATTTTTTTTTTCGAATTTGCGGCATGATTTTTGATGATATTATAACCTACCGCCTCGACGGAAGGAGAAATATTGATATTTGAACTCATTTGTCAATTGCTCCGAAAAAAAAAAGATCAGCTTGTTCGAAATAGTATTCCAAACTAGAATCTCTATGAAAATTTATAATCGGAGGTGGGTCTCTGGAAAAATATTTGTTTTTTTGAATTTGCGGCATGATTTCCGATGATATTATACCCTACCGCCTCGACGGAAGAAGAAATATTCATTTTTGAACTCATTTTTCAATTGCTCCGAAATAAAATTCATCGGCTTTTTCGAAATAGTATTCTAAACTAGAATCTATATGAAAATTTATAATCGGAGGTGGGTCTCTGGCAAAATATCTTTTTTTTCAAATTTGCGGCATGATTTCCGATGATATTATACCCTACCGCCTCGACGGAAGAAGAAATATTGATTTTTGGACTCAGTTTTCAATTGCTCCGGAAATAAATTGATCAGCTTGTTCAGAATAGTATTTGAAACTAGAATCTCCATGAAAATTCATAATCGGAGGTGGGTCTGCGGAAAAATATTTTTTTTTTCGAATTCGCGGCATGATTTCCGATGATATTATACCCTACCGCCTCGACGGAAGAAGAAATATTGATGTGTGAACTTATTTTTCAATTGCTCCGAAAAAAAATTGATCAGCTTGTTCGAAATAGTATTCTGAACTAGAATCTCCATGAAAATTCGGAATCGGAGGTGGGTCTTCGGAAAAATATTTTTTTTTTCGAATGTGCGGCATGATTTCCGATGATATTATACCCTACCGACTCGACGGAGAAAGAAATATTGATTTGTGAACTCAGTTTTCAATTGCTCCGAAATAAAATTGATCAGCTTGTTCGAAATAGTATTCTAAACTAGAATCTCCCTGGAAATTTATAATCGGAGGTGGGTCTCTGGAAAAATATTTTTTTTTTGTGAATTTGCGGCATGATTTCCGATGATATTATACCCTACCGCCTCGACGGAAGAAGAAATATTGATTTATGACCTCATTTTTCAATTGCTCCGAAAAAAAATTGATCAGCTTGTTCGAAATAGTATTCTAAACTAGAATCTCCATGGAAATTCATAATCGGAGGTGGGTCTTCGGAAAAATATTTTTTTTTTCGAATTTGCGGCATGATTTCCGATGATATTATACCCTACCGCCTCGACGGAAGAGAAAATATTGATTTTTGGACTCATTTTTCAATTGCTCCGAAAAAAAATTGATCAGCTTGTTTGGAATAGTATTTCAAACTAGAATCTTCATGAAAATTTATAATCGGAGGTGGGTCTCTGGAAAAATATTTTTTTTTTGAATTTGTGGCATGATTTCCGATGATATTATACCCTACCGCCTCGACGGAAGGAGAAATATTGGTTTTTGAACTCATTTTTCAATTGCTCCGATCAGCTTGTTTGGAATAGTATTTCAAACTAGAATCTTCATGAAAATTTATAATCGGAGGTGGGTCTCTGGACAAATATTTTTGGTTTCGAATTTGCGGCATGATTTCCGATGATATTATACCCTACCGCGTCGACGGAGGAAGAAATTATGATTTTTGAACTCATTTTTCAATTGCTCCGAAATAAAATTGATCAGCTTGTTCGAAATACTATTCTAAACTAGAATCTCCATGAAAATTTATAATCGGAGGTGGGTCTCTGGAAAAATATTTTTTTTTTTTGAATTTGCGGCATGATTTCCGATGATATTATATCCTACCGCCTCGACGAAAGAGGAAATATTGATTTCTGGACTTATTTTTCAATTGCTCCGAAAAAAAATTGATCAGCTTGTTTGGAATAGTATTTCAAACTAGAATCTTCATGGAAATTTATAACCGGAGGTGGGTCTCTGGAAAAATATTTTTTTTTTCGAATTTGCGGCATGATTTTTGATGATATTATAACCTACCGCCTCGACGGAAGGAGAAATATTGATATTTGAACTCATTTGTCAATTGCTCCGAAAAAAAAAAGATCAGCTTGTTCGAAATAGTATTCCAAACTAGAATCTCTATGAAAATTTATAATCGGAGGTGGGTCTCTGGAAAAATATTTGTTTTTTTGAATTTGCGGCATGATTTCCGATGATATTATACCCTACCGCCTCGACGGAAGAAGAAATATTCATTTTTGAACTCATTTTTCAATTGCTCCGAAATAAAATTCATCGGCTTTTTCGAAATAGTATTCTAAACTAGAATCTATATGAAAATTTATAATCGGAGGTGGGTCTCTGGAAAAATATTTGTTTTTTCAAATTTGCGGCATGATTTCCGATGATATTATACCCTACCGCCTCGACGGAAGAAGAAATATTGATTTTTGGACTCAGTTTTCAATTGCTCCGGAAATAAATTGATCAGCTTGTTCAGAATAGTATTTGAAACTAGAATCTCCATGAAAATTCATAATCGGAGGTGGGTCTGCGGAAAAATATTTTTTATTTCGATTTCGCGGCATGATTTCCGATGATATTATACCCTACCGCCTCGACGGCAGAAGAAATATTGATTTTTGAACTCATTTTTCAATTGCTCCGAAAAAAAACCATCAGCTTGTTCGAAATAGTATTCCAAACTAGAATCTTCATGAAAATTTATAATCAGAGGTGGGTCTCTGGAAAAATATATTTTTTTTGAATTTGCGGCATGATTTCCGATGATATTATACCCTAACGCCTCGACGGAAGAAGAAATATTGATTTTTGAACTCATTTGTCAATTGCTCCGAAACGAAATTGATCAGCTTGTTCGAAATAGTATTCTAAACTAGAATCTCTATGATAATTTATAATCGGAGGTGGGTCTCTGGAAAAATATTTTTTTTTTTTAATTTGCGGCATGATTTCCGATGATATTATACCCTACCGCCTCGACGGACGAAGAAATATTGATTTTTGAACTCATTTGTCAATTGCCCCCAAAAAAAATTGATCAGCTTGTTCGAAATAGTATTCTAAATTAGAATCTCCATGAAAATTCATAATCGGAGGTGGGTCTTCGGAAAAATATTTTTTTTTTCGAATTTGCGGCATGATTTCCGATGATATTATACCCTACCGCCTCGACGGAAGGAGAAATATTGATTTTTGAACTCATTTTTCAATTGCTCCGATCAGCTTGTTTGGAATAGTATTTCAAACTAGAACCTTCATGGAAATTTATAATCGGAGGTGGGTCTCTGGCAAAATATCTTTTTTTTCAAATTTGCGGCATGATTTCCGATGATATTATACCCTACCGCCTCGACGGAAGAAGAAATATTGATTTTTGGACTCAGTTTTCAATTGCTCCGGAAATAAATTGATCAGCTTGTTCAGAATAGTATTTGAAACTAGAATCTCCATGAAAATTCATAATCGGAGGTGGGTCTGCGGAAAAATATTTTTTTTTTCGAATTCGCGGCATGATTTCCGATGATATTATACCCTACCGCCTCGACGGAAGAAGAAATATTGATGTGTGAACTTATTTTTCAATTGCTCCGAAAAAAAATTGATCAGCTTGTTCGAAATAGTATTCTGAACTAGAATCTCCATGAAAATTCGGAATCGGAGGTGGGTCTTCGGAAAAATATTTTTTTTTTCGAATGTGCGGCATGATTTCCGATGATATTATACCCTACCGACTCGACGGAGAAAGAAATATTGATTTGTGAACTCAGTTTTCAATTGCTCCGAAATAAAATTGATCAGCTTGTTCGAAATAGTATTCTAAACTAGAATCTCCCTGGAAATTTATAATCGGAGGTGGGTCTCTGGAAAAATATTTTTTTTTTGTGAATTTGCGGCATGATTTCCGATGATATTATACCCTACCGCCTCGACGGAAGAAGAAATATTGATTTATGACCTCATTTTTCAATTGCTCCGAAAAAAAATTGATCAGCTTGTTCGAAATAGTATTCTAAACTAGAATCTCCATGGAAATTCATAATCGGAGGTGGGTCTTCGGAGAAATATTTTTTTTTTCGAATTTGCGGCATGATTTCCGATGATATTATACCCTACCGCCTCGACGGAAGAGAAAATATTGATTTTTGGACTCATTTTTCAATTGCTCCGAAAAAAAATTGATCAGCTTGTTTGGAATAGTATTTCAAACTAGAATCTTCATGAAAATTTATAATCGGAGGTGGGTCTCTGGAAAAATATTTTTTTTTTGAATTTGTGGCATGATTTCCGATGATATTATACCCTACCGCCTCGACGGAAGGAGAAATATTGGTTTTTGAACTCATTTTTCAATTGCTCCGATCAGCTTGTTTGGAATAGTATTTCAAACTAGAATCTTCATGGAAATATATAATCGGAGGTGTGTCTCTGGAAAAATATCTTTTTTTTTCGAATTTGCGGCATGATTTCCGATGACATTATACCCTACCGCCTCGACGGAAGGAGAAATATTGATTTTTGAACTCATTTGTCAATTGCTCCGAAAAAAAAATAATCAGCTTGTTCGAAATAGTATTCTAAACTAGAATCCCCATGAAAATTTATAATCGGAGGTGGGTCTCTGGAAAAATATTTTTTTTTTTTAATTTGCGGCATGATTTCCGATGATATTATACCCTACCGCCTCGACGGAAGAAGAAATATTGATTTTTGAACTCATTTTTCAATTGCTCCGAACAGCTTGTTTGTAATAGTATTTCAAACTAGAATCTTCATGGAAATTTATAATCGGAGGTGGGTCTCTGGAAAAATATCTTTTCTTTCGAATTTGCGGCATGATTTCCGATGATATTATACCCTACCCCTCGACGGAAGAGGAAATATTGATTTTTGGACTTATTTTTCAATTGCTCCAAAAAAAATTAATCAGCTTGTTTGGAATAGTATTTCAAACTAGAATCTCCATGAAAATTTATAATCGGAGGTGGGTCTCTGGAAAAATATTTTTTGTTACGAATTTGCGGCATGATTTCCGATGATATTATACCCTACCGCCTCGACGGAAGAACAAATATTCATTTTTGAACTCATTCTTCAATTGCTCCGAAATAAAATTCATCAGCTTGTTCGAAATAGGATTCTAAACTAGAATCTCCATGAAAATGGATGATCTGAGGTGGGTCTCTGGATAAAATAATTTTTTTTTTCAATCTGCGGCAGGATTTCCGATGATATTATACCCTACCACATCGACGGAAGAAGAAATATCGATTTTTGAACTCATTTTTCAATTGCTCCGAAAACAAACCATCAGCTTGTTCGAAATAGTATTCTAAACTAGAATCTCCATGGAAATTTATAATCGGAGGTGGGTCTTCGGAAAAATATTTTTTTTTTCGAATTTGCGCCATGACTTCCGATGATATTATACCCTACCGCCTCGACGGAAGAGGAAATATTGATTTTTGGACTTATTTTTCAATTGCTCCGAAAAAAAATTAATCAGCTTATTTGGAATAGTATTTCAAACTAGAATCTTCATGAAAATTTATAATCGGAGGTGGGTCTCTGGAAAAATATTTTTTGTTACGAATTTGCGGCATGATTTCCGATGATATTATACCCTACCGCCTCGACGGAAGAAGAAATATTGATTCTTGAACTCATTTTTCAATTGCTCCGATCAGCATGTTTGGAATAGTATTTCAAACTAGATTCTTCATGGAAATTTATAATCGGAGGTGGGTCTCTGGAAAAATATGTTTTTTTTTCGAATTTGCGGCATGATTTCCGATGATATTATACCCTACCGCCTCGACGGAAGAAGAAATAAAGATTTTTGGACTCATTTTTCAATTGCTCCCGAAAAAAATTAATCAGCTTGTTCAGAATAGTATTTGAAACTAGAATCTCCATGAAAATTCATAATCGGAGGTGGGTCTGCGGAAAAATATTTTTTTGTTGCTAATTTGCGGCATGATTTCCAAGTGATATTATACGCTACCGCCTCGACGGAAGAAGAAATATCGATTTTTGGACTCATTTCCCAATTGCTTCGGAAAAAAATTGATCAGCTTGTTCAGAATATTATTTCAAACTGGAATCTCCATGAAAATTCATAATCGGAGGTGGGTTTCCGGAAAAATATTTTTTTTTTCGAATTCGCGGCATGATTTCCGATGATATTATACCCTACCGCCTCGACGGAACAAGAAATATTGATTTTTGACCTCATTTTTCAATTGCTCCGAAAAAACATCAATCAGCTTGTTTGGAATAGTATTCTAAACTAGAATCTCCATGGAAATTCATAATCGGAGGTGGGTCTTCGGAAAAATATTTTTTTTTCCGAATTTGCGGCATGATTTCCGATGATATTATACCCTACCGCCTCGACGGAAGAGGAAATAATGATTTTTGAACTTATTTTTCAATTGCTCCGAAAAAAAATTAATCAGCTTGTTTGGAATAGTATTTCAAACTAGAATCTTCATGAAAATTTATAATCGGAGGTGGGTCTCTGGACAAATATTTTTGGTTTCGAATTTGCGGCATGATTTCCGATGATATTATACCCTACCGCGTCGACGGAGGAAGAAATTATGATTTTTGAACTCATTTTTCAATTGCTCCGAAATAAAATTGATCAGCTTGTTCGAAATATTATTCTAAACTAGAATCTCCATGAAAATTTATAATCGGAGGTGGGTCTCTGGAAAAATATTTTTTTTTTTTGAATTTGCGGCATGCTTTCCGATGATATTATATCCTACCGCCTCGACGGAAGAGGAAATATTGATTTCTGGACTTATTTTTCAATTGCTCCGAAAAAAAATTGATCAGCTTGTTTGGAATAGTATTTCAAACTAGAATCTTCATGGAAATTTATAACCGGAGGTGGGTCTCTGGAAAAATATTTTTTTTTTCGAATTTGCGGCATGATTTTTGATGATATTATAACCTACCGCCTCGACGGAAGGAGAAATATTGATATTTGAACTCATTTGTCAATTGCTCCGAAAAAAAATTGATCAGCTTGTTCGAAATAGTATTCCAAACTAGAATCTCTATGAAAATTTATAATCGGAGGTGGGTCTCTGGAAAAATATTTGTTTTTTTGAATTTGCGGCATGATTTCCGTTGATATTATACCCTACCGCCTCGACGGAAGAAGAAATATTGATTTTTGAACTCATTTTTCAATTGCTCCGAAATAAAATTCATCGGCTTTTTCGAAATAGTATTCTAAACTAGAATCTATATGAAAATTTATAATCGGAGGTGGGTCTCTGGAAGAATATTTGTTTTTTTGAATTTGCGGCATGATTTCCGATGATATTATACCCTACCGCCTCGACGGCAGAGGGAATATTGATTTTTGAACTTATTTTTCAATTGCTCCGAAAAAAAATTAATCAGCTGGTTCGGAATAGTATTTCAAACTAGAATCTTCATGAAAATTTATAATCGGAGGTGGGTCTCTGGGAAAATATTTTTTGTTTCGAATTTGATGCATGATTTCCGATGATATTATACCCTACCGACTCGACGGAGAAGGAAATATTGATTTGTGATCTCATTTTTCAATTGCTCCGAAATAAAATTGATCAGCTTGTTCGAAATAGTATTCTAAACTAGAATCTCCATGGAAATTTATAATCGGAGGTGGGTCTCTGGAAAAATATTTTTTTTTTTTGAATTTGCGGCATGATTTCCGATGATATTATACCCTACCGCCTCGACGGAAGAAGAAATATTGATTTATGACCTCATTTGTCGATTGCTCCGAAAAAAAATTGATCAGCTTGTTCGAAATAGTATTCTAAACTAGAATCTCCATGGAAATTCATAATCGGAGGTGGGTCTCTGGAAAAATATTTTTTTTTTTTGAATTTGCGGCATGATTTTCGATGATATTATACCCTACCGACTCGACGGAGAAAGAAATATTGATTTGTGACCTCATTTTTCAATTGCTCCGAAAAAAAATTAATCAGCTTGTTCGAAATAGTATTCTAAACTAGAATCTCCATGGAAATTTATAATCGGAGGTGGGTCTTCGGAAAAATATTTTTTTTTTCGAATTTGCGCCATGATTTCCGATGATATTATACCCTACCGCCTCGACGGAAGAGGAAATATTGATTTTTGGACTTATTTTTCAATTGCTCCGAAAAAAAATTAATCAGCTCATTTGGAATAGTATTTCAAACTAGAATCTTCATGAAAATTTATAATCGGAGGTGGGTCTCTGGAAAAATATTTTTTGTTACGAATTTGCGGCATGATTTCCGATGATATTATACCCTACCGCCTCGACGGAAGAAGAAATATTGATTTTTGAACTCATTTTTCAATTGCTCCGATCAGCATGTTTGGAATAGTATTTCAAACTAGATTCTTCATGGAAATTTATAATCGGAGGTGGGTCTCTGGAAAAATATGTTTTTTTTTCGAATTTGCGGCATGATTTCCGATGATATTATACCCTACCGCCTCGACGGAAGAAGAAATAGAGATTTTTGGACTCATTTTTCAATTGCTCCCGAAAAAAATTAATCAGCTTGTTCAGAATAGAATTTGAAACTAGAATCTCCATGAAAATTCATAATCGGAGGTGGGTCTGCGGAAAAATATTTTTTTGTTGCTAATTTGCGGCATGATTTCCAAGTGATATTATACGCTACCGCCTCGACGGAAGAAGAAATATCGATTTTTGGACTCATTTCCCAATTGCTTCGGAAAAAAATTGATCAGCTTGTTCAGAATATTATTTCAAACTGGAATCTCCATGAAAATTCATAATCGGAGGTGGGTTTCCGGAAAAATATTTTTTTTTTCGAATTCGCGGCATGACTTCCGATGATATTATACCCTACCGCCTCGACGGAACAAGAAATATTGATTTTTGACCTCATTTTTCAATTGCTCCGAAAAAACATTAATCAGCTTGTTTGGAATAGTATTCTAAACTAGAATCTCCATGGAAATTCATAATCGGAGGTGGGTCTTCGGAAAAATATTTTTTTTTCCGAATTTGCGGCATGATTTCCGATGATATTATACCCTACCGCCTCGACGGAAGAGGAAATATTGATTTTTGAACTTATTTTTCAATTGCTCCGAAAAAAAATTAATCAGCTTGTTTGGAATAGTATTTCAAACTAGAATCTTCATGAAAATTTATAATCGGAGGTGGGTCTCTGGGAAAATATTTTTTGTATCGAATTTGCGGTATGATTTCCGATGATATTATACCCTACCGACTCGACGGAGAAAGAAATATTGATTTGTGAACTCATTTTTCAATTGCTCCGAAATAAAATTGATCAGCTTGTTCGAAATAGTATTCTAAATTAGAATCTCCATGAAAATTCATAATCGGAGGTGGGTCTTCGGAAAAATATTTTTTTTTTCGAATTTGCGGCATGATTTCCAATGATATTATACCCTACCGCCTCGACGGAAGAAGAAATATTGATGTGTGAACTCATTTTTCGATTGCTCCGAGAAAAAATTAATCAGCTTGTTTGGAATAGTATTTCAAACTAGAATCTTCATGAAAATTTATAATCGGAGGTGGGTCTCTGGACAAATATTTTTGGTTTCGAATTTGCGGCATGATTTCCGATGATATTATACCCTACCGCGTCGACGGAGGAAGAAATTATGATTTTTGAACTCATTTTTCAATTGCTCCGAAATAAAATTGATCAGCTTGTTCGAAATATTATTCTAAACTAGAATCTCCATGAAAATTTATAATCGGAGGTGGGTCTCTGGAAAAATATTTTTTTTTTTTGAATTTGCGGCATGATTTCCGATGATATTATACCCTACCGCCTCGACGGAAGGAGAAATATTGGTTTTTGAACTCATTTTTTAATTGCTCCGATCAGCTTGTTTGGAATAGTATTTCAAACTAGAATCTTCATGGAAATATATAATCGGAGGTGGGTCTCTGGAAAAATATCTTTTTTTTTTCGAATTTGCGGCATGATTTCCGATGACATTATAACCTACCGCCTCGACGGAAGGAGAAATATTGATTTTTGAACTCATTTGTCAATTGCTCCGAAAAAAATTGATCAGCTTGTTCGAAATAGTATTCCAAACTAGAATCTCTATGAAAATTTATAATCGGAGGTGGGTCTCTGGAAAAATATTTGTTTTTTTGAATTTGCGGCATGATTTCCGATGATATTATACCCTACCGCCTCGACGGAAGAGGAAATATTGATTTCTGGACTTATTTTTCAATTGCTCCGAAAAAAAATTGATCAGCTTGTTTGGAATAGTATTTCAAACTAGAATCTTCATGGAAATTTATAACCGGAGGTGGGTCTCTGGAAAAATATTTTTTTTTTCGAATTTGCGGCATGATTTTTGATGATATTATAACCTACCGCCTCGACGGAAGGAGAAATATTGATATTTGAACTCATTTGTCAATTGCTCCGAAAAAAAATTGATCAGCTTGTTCGAAATAGTATTCCAAACTAGAATCTCTATGAAAATTTATAATCGGAGGTGGGTCTCTGGAAAAATATTTGTTTTTTTGAATTTGCGGCATGATTTCCGATGATATTATACCCTACCGCCTCGACGGAAGAAGAAATATCGATTTTTGAACTCATTTTTCAATTGCTCCGAAAACAAACCATCAGCTTGTTTGAAATAGTATTCTAAACTAGAATCTCCATGGAAATTTATAATCGGAGGTGGGTCTTCGGAAAAATATTTTTTTTTTCGAATTTGCGCCATGATTTCCGATGATATTATACCCTACCGCCTCGACGGAAGAGGAAATATTGATTTTTGGACTTATTTTTCAATTGCTCCGAAAAAAAATTAATCAGCTTATTTGGAATAGTATTTCAAACTAGAATCTTCATGAAAATTTATAATCGGAGGTGGGTCTCTGGAAAAATATTTTTTGTTACGAATTTGCGGCATGATTTCCGATGATATTATACCCTACCGCCTCGACGGAAGAAGAAATATTGATTTTTGAACTCATTTTTCAATTGCTCCGATCAGCATGTTTGGAATAGTATTTCAAACTAGATTCTTCATGGAAATTTATAATCGGAGGTGGGTCTCTGGAAAAAATATGTTTTTTTTTCGAATTTGCGGCATGATTTCCGATGATATTATACCCTACCGCCTCGACGGAAGAAGAAATAAAGATTTTTGGACTGATTTTTCAATTGCTCCCGAAAAAAATTAATCAGCTTGTTCAGAATAGTATTTGAAACTAGAATCTCCATGAAAATTCATAATCGGAGGTGGGTCTGCGGAAAAATATTTTTTTGTTGCTAATTCGCGGCATGATTTCCAAGTGATATTATACGCTACCGCCTCGACGGAAGAAGAAATATCGATTTTTGGACTCATTTCCCAATTGCTTCGGAAAAAAATTGATCAGCTTGTTCAGAATATTATTTCAAACTGGAATCTCCATGAAAATTCATAATCGGAGGTGGGTTTCCGGAAAAATATTTTTTTTTTTCGAATTCGCGGCATGACTTCCGATGATATTATACCCTACCGCCTCGACGGAACAAGAAATATTGATTTTTGACCTCATTTTTCAATTGCTCCGAAATAAAATTGATCAGCTTGTTCGAAATATTATTCTAAACTAGAATCTCCATGAAAATTTATAATCGGAGGTGGGTCTCTGGAAAAATATTTTTTTTTTTTGAATTTGCGGCATGATTTCCGATGATATTATACCCTACCGCCTCGACGGAACAAGAAATATTGATTTTTGACCTCATTTTTCAATTGCTCCGAAAAAACATTAATCAGCTTGTTTGGAATAGTATTCTAAACTAGAATCTCCATGGAAATTCATAATCGGAGGTGGGTCTTCGGAAAAATATTTTTTTTTCCGAATTTGCGGCATGATTTCCGATGATATTATACCCTACCGCCTCGACGGAAGAGGAAATATTGATTTTTGAACTTATTTTTCAATTGCTCCGAAAAAAAATTAATCAGCTTGTTTGGAATAGTATTTCAAACTAGAATCTTCATGAAAATTTATAATCGGAGGTGGGTCTCTGGGAAAATATTTTTTGTATCGAATTTGCGGTATGATTTCCGATGATATTATACCCTACCGACTCGACGGAGAAAGAAATATTGATTTGTGAACTCATTTTTCAATTGCTCCGGAAAAAAATTGATCAGCTTGTTTGGAATAGTATTTCAAACTAGAATCTTCATGAAAATTTATAATCGGAGGTGGGTCTCTGGGAAAATATTTTTTGTATCGAATTTGCGGTATGATTTCCGATGATATTATACCCTACCGACTCGACGGAGAAAGAAATATTGATTTGTGAACTCATTTTTCAATTGCTCCGAAATAAAATTGATCAGCTTGTTCGAAATAGTATTCTAAATTAGAATCTCCATGAAAATTCATAATCGGAGGTGGGTCTTCGGAAAAATATTTTTTTTTTCGAATTTGCGGCATGATTTCCAATGATATTATACCCTACCGCCTCGACGGAAGAAGAAATATTGATGTGTGAACTCATTTTTCGATTGCTCCGAGAAAAAATTAATCAGCTTGTTTGGAATAGTATTTCAAACTAGAATCTTCATGAAAATTTATAATCGGAGGTGGGTCTCTGGACAAATATTTTTGGTTTCGAATTTGCGGCATGATTTCCGATGATATTATACCCTACCGCGTCGACGGAGGAAGAAATTATGATTTTTGAACTCATTTTTCAATTGCTCCGAAATAAAATTGATCAGCTTGTTCGAAATATTATTCTAAACTAGAATCTCCATGAAAATTTATAATCGGAGGTGGGTCTCTGGGAAAATATTTTTTTTTTTTGAATTTGCGGCATGATTTCCGATGATATTATATCCTACCGCCTCGACGGAAGAGGAAATATTGATTTCTGGACTTATTTTTCAATTGCTCCGAAAAAAAATTGATCAGCTTGTTTGGAATAGTATTTCAAACTAGAATCTTCATGGAAATTTATAACCGGAGGTGGGTCTCTGGAAAAATATTTTTTTTTTCGAATTTGCGGCATGATTTTTGATGATATTATAACCTACCGCCTCGACGGAAGGAGAAATATTGATATTTGAACTCATTTGTCAATTGCTCCGAAAAAAAATTGATCAGCTTGTTCGAAATAGTATTCCAAACTAGAATCTCTATGAAAATTTATAATCGGAGGTGGGTCTCTGGAAAAATATTTGTTTTTTTGAATTTGCGGCATGATTTCCGATGATATTATACCCTACCGCCTCGACGGAAGAAGAAATATTCATTTTTGAACTCATTTTTCAATTGCTCCGAAATAAAATTGATCAGCTTGTTCGAAATAGTATTCTAAATTAGAATCTCCATGAAAATTCATAATCGGAGGTGGGTCTTCGGAAAAATATTTTTTTTTTCGAATTTGCGGCATGATTTCCAATGATATTATACCCTACCGCCTCGACGGAAGAAGAAATATTGATGTGTGAACTCATTTTTCGATTGCTCCGAGAAAAAATTAATCAGCTTGTTTGGAATAGTATTTCAAACTAGAATCTTCATGAAAATTTATAATCGGAGGTGGGTCTCTGGACAAATATTTTTGGTTTCGAATTTGCGGCATGATTTCCGAAGATATTATACCCTACCGCGTCGACGGAGGAAGAAATTATGATTTTTGAACTCATTTTTCAATTGCTCCGAAATAAAATTGATCAGCTTGTTCGAAATATTATTCTAAACTAGAATCTCCATGAAAATTTATAATCGGAGGTGGGTCTCTGGAAAAATATTTTTTTTTTTTGAATTTGCGGCATGATTTCCGATGATATTATACCCTACCGCCTCGACGGAACAAGAAATATTGATTTTTGACCTCATTTTTCAATTGATCCGAAAAAACATTAATCAGCTTGTTTGGAATAGTATTCTAAACTAGAATCTCCATGGAAATTCATAATCGGAGGTGGGTCTTCGGAAAAATATTTTTTTTTCCGAATTTGCGGCATGATTTCCGATGATATTATACCCTACCGCCTCGACGGAAGAGGAAATATTGATTTTTGAACTTATTTTTCAATTGCTCCGAAAAAAAATTAATCAGCTTGTTTGGAATAGTATTTCAAACTAGAATCTTCATGAAAATTTATAATCGGAGGTGGGTCTCTGGGAAAATATTTTTTGTATCGAATTTGCGGTATGATTTCCGATGATATTATACCCTACCGACTCGACGGAGAAAGAAATATTGATTTGTGAACTCATTTTTCAATTGCTCCGAAATAAAATTGATCAGCTTGTTCGAAATAGTATTCTAAATTAGAATCTCCATGAAAATTCATAATCGGAGGTGGGTCTTCGGAAAAATATTTTTTTTTTCGAATTTGCGGCATGATTTCCAATGATATTATACCCTACCGCCTCGACGGAAGAAGAAATATTGATGTGTGAACTCATTTTTCGATTGCTCCGAGAAAAAATTAATCAGCTTGTTTGGAATAGTATTTCAAACTAGAATCTTCATGAAAATTTATAATCGGAGGTGGGTCTCTGGACAAATATTTTTGGTTTCGAATTTGCGGCATGATTTCCGATGATATTATACCCCACCGCGTCGACGGAGGAAGAAATTATGATTTTTGAACTCATTTTTCAATTGCTCCGGAATAAAATTGATCAGCTTGTTCGAAATATTATTCTAAACTAGAATCTCCATGAAAATTTATAATCGGAGGTGGGTCTCTGGAAAAATATTTTTTTTTTTTGAATTTGCGGCATGATTTCCGATGATATTATATCCTACCGCCTCGACGGAAGAGGAAATATTGATTTCTGGACTTATTTTTCAATTGCTCCGAAAAAAATCGATCAGCTTGTTTGGAATAGTATTTCAAACTAGAATCTTCATGGAAATTTATAACCGGAGGTGGGTCTCTGGAAAAATATTTTTTTTTTCGAATTTGCGGCATGATTTTTGATGATATTATAACCTACCGCCTCGACGGAAGGAGAAATATTGATATTTGAACTCATTTGTCAATTGCTCCGAAAAAAAATTGATCAGCTTGTTCGAAATAGTATTCCAAACTAGAATCTCTATGAAAATTTATAATCGGAGGTGGGACTCTGGAAAAATATTTGTTTTTTTGAATTTGCGGCATGATTTCCGATGATATTATACCCTACCGCCTCGACGGAAGAAGAAATATTCATTTTTGAACTCATTTTTCAATTGCTCCGTAATAAAATTCATCGGCTTTTTCGAAATAGCATTCTAAACTAGAATCTATATGAAAATTTATAATCGGAGGTGGGTCTCTGGAAAAATATTTGTTTTTTTGAATTTGCGGCATGATTTCCGATGATATTATACCCTACCGCCTCGACGGCAGAGGGAATATTGATTTTTGAACTTATTTTTCAATTGCTCCGAAAAAAAATTAATCAGCTGGTTTGGAATAGTATTTCAAACTAGAATCTTCATGAAAATTTATAATCGGAGGTGGGTTTCTGTGAAAATATTTTTTGTTTCGAATTTGATGCATGATTTCCGATGATATTATACCCTACCGACTCGACGGAGAAAGAAATATTGATTTATGAACTCATTTTTCAATTGCTCCGAAATAAAATTGATCAGCTTGTTCGAAATAGTATTCTAAACTAGAATCTCCATGGAAATTTATAATCGGAGGTGGGTCTCTGGAAAAATATTTTTTTTTTTTGAATTTGCGGCATGATTTCCGATGATATTATACCCTACCGCCTCGACGGAAGAAGAAATATTGATTTATGACCTCATTTTTCAATTGCTCCGAAAAAAAATTGATCAGCTTGTTCGAAATAGTATTCTAAACTAGAATCTCCATGGAAATTCATAATCGGAGGTGGGTCTCTGGAAAAATATTTTTTTTTTTTGAATTTGCGGCATGATTTCCGATGATATTATACCCTACCGACTCGACGGAAGAAGAAATATTGATTTTTGAACTCATTTTTCAATTGCTCCGATCAGCATGTTTGGAATAGTATTTCAAACTAGATTCTTCATGGAAATTTATAATCGGAGGTGGGTCTCTGGAAAAATATGTTTTTTTTTTCGAATTTGCGGCATGATTTCCGATGATATTATACCCTACCGCCTCGACGGAAGAAGAAATAAAGATTTTTGGACTGATTTTTCAATTGCTCCCGAAAAAAATTAATCAGCTTGTTCAGAATAGTATTTGAAACTAGAATCTCCATGAAAATTCATAATCGGAGGTGGGTCTGCGGAAAAATATTTTTTTGTTGCTAATTCGCGGCATGATTTCCAAGTGATATTATACGCTACCGCCTCGACGGAAGAAGAAATATTGATTTTTGAACTCATTTTTCAATTGCTCCGATCAGCATGTTTGGAATAGTATTTCAAACTAGATTCTTCATGGAAATTTATAATCGGAGGTGAGTCTCTGGAAAAATATTTTTTTTTCGAATTTGCGGCATGATTTTCGATGATATTATACCCTACCGCCTCGACGGAAGAAGAAATAAAGATTTTTGGACTCATTTTTCAATTGCTCCCGAAAAAAATTAATCAGCTTGTTCAGAATAGTATTTGAAACTAGAATCTCCATGAAAATTCATAATCGGAGGTGGGTCTGCGGAAAAATATTTTTTTGTTGCTAATTTGCGGCATGATTTCCAAGTGATATTATACGCTACCGCCTCGACGGAAGAAGAAATATCGATTTTTGGACTCATTTCCCAATTGCTTCGGAAAAAAATTGATCAGCTTGTTCAGAATATTATTTCAAACTGAAATCTCCATGAAAATTCATAATCGGAGGTGGGTTTCCGGAAAAATATTTTTTTTTTCGAATTCGCGGCATGATTTCCGATGATATTATACCCTACCGCCTCGACGGAACAAGAAATATTGATTTTTGACCTCATTTTTCAATTGCTCCGAAAAAACATTAATCAGCTTGTTTGGAATAGTATTCTAAACTAGAATCTCCATGGAAATTCATAATCGGAGGTGGGTCTTCGGAAAAATATTTTGTTTTCCGAATTTGCGGCATGATTTCCGATGATATTATACCCTACCGCCTCGACGGAAGAGGAAATATTGATTTTTGAACTTATTTTTCAATTGCTCCGAAAAAAAATTAATCAGCTTGTTTGGAATAGTATTTCAAACTAGAATCTTCATGAAAATTTATAATCGGAGGTGGGTCTCTGGGAAAATATTTTTTGTTTCGAATTTGCGGTATGATTTCCGATGATATTATACCCTACCGACTCGACGGAGAAAGAAATATTGATTTGTGAACTCATTTTTCAATTGCTCCGAAATAAAATTGATCAGCTTGTTCGAAATAGTATTCTAAATTAGAATCTCCATGAAAATTCATAATCGGAGGTGGGTCTTCGGAAAAATATTTTTTTTTCCGAATTTGCGGCATGATTTCCAATGATATTATACCCTACCGCCTCGACGGAAGAAGAAATATTGATGTGTGAACTCATTTTTCGATTGCTCCGAGAAAAAATTAATCAGCTTGTTTGGAATAGTATTTCAAACTAGAATCTTCATGAAAATTTATAATCGGAGGTGGGTCTCTGGAAAAATATCTTTTTTTTTCGAATTTGCGGCATGATTTCCGATGACATTATACCCTACCGCCTCGACGGAAGGAGAAATATTGATTTTTGAACTCATTTGTCAATTGCTCCGAAAAAAAAATAATCAGCTTGTTCGAAATAGTATTCTAAACTAGAATCCCCATGAAAATTTATAATCGGAGGTGGGTCTCTGGAAAAATATTTTTTTTTTTTAATTTGCGGCATGATTACCGATGATATTATACCCTACCGCCTCGACGGAAGAGGAAATATTGATTTTTGGACTTATTTTTCAATTGCTCCGAAAAAAAATTAATCAGCTTATTTGGAATAGTATTTCAAACTAGAATCTTCATGAAAATTTATAATCGGAGGTGGGTCTCTGGAAAAATATTTTTTGTTACGAATTTGCGGCATGATTTCCGATGATATTATACCCTACCGCCTCGACGGAAGAAGAAATATTGATTTTTGAACTTATTTTTCAATTGCTCCAATCAGCTTGTTTGGAATAGTATTTCAAACTAGAATCTTCATGAAAATTTATAATCGGAGGTGGGTCTCTGGGAAAATATTTTTTGTTTCGAATTTGCGGTATGATTTCCGATGATATTATACCCTACCGACTCGACGGAGAAAGAAATATTGATTTGTGAACTCATTTTTCAATTGCTCCGAAAAAAAATTGATCAGCTTGTTTGGAATAGTATTTCAAACTAGAATCTTCATGAAAATTTATAATCGGAGGTGGGTCTCTGGAAAAATATTTTTTTTTTGAATTTGCGGCATGATTTCCGATGATATTATACCCTACCGCCTCGACGGAAGGAGAAATATTGGTTTTTGAACTCATTTTTTAATTGCTCCGATCAGCTTGTTTGGAATAGTATTTCAAACTAGAATCTTCATGGAAATATATAATCGGAGGTGGGTCTCTGGAAAAATATCTTTTTTTTTTCGAATTTGCGGCATGATTTCCGATGACATTATAACCTACCGCCTCGACGGAAGGAGAAATATTGATTTTTGAACTCATTTGTCAATTGCTCCGAAAAAAAATTGATCAGCTTGTTCGAAATAGTATTCCAAACTAGAATCTCTATGAAAATTTATAATCGGAGGTGGGTCTCTGGAAAAATATTTGTTTTTTTGAATTTGCGGCATGATTTCCGATGATATTATACCCTACCGCCTCGACGGAAGAAGAAATATTGATTTTTGAACTCATTTTTCAATTGCTCCGAAATAAAATTCATCGGCTTTTTCGAAATAGTATTCTAAACTAGAATCTATATGAAAATTTATAATCGGAGGTGGGTCTCTGGAAGAATATTTGTTTTTTTGAATTTGCGGCATGATTTCCGATGATATTATACCCTACCGCCTCGACGGCAGAGGGAATATTGATTTTTGAACTTATTTTTCAATTGCTCCGAAAAAAAATTAATCAGCTGGTTCGGAATAGTATTTCAAACTAGAATCTTCATGAAAATTTATAATCGGAGGTGGGTCTCTGGGAAAATATTTTTTGTTTCGAATTTGATGCATGATTTCCGATGATATTATACCCTACCGACTCGACGGAGAAGGAAATATTGATTTGTGATCTCATTTTTCAATTGCTCCGAAATAAAATTGATCAGCTTGTTCGAAATAGTATTCTAAACTAGAATCTCCATGGAAATTTATAATCGGAGGTGGGTCTCTGGAAAAATATTTTTTTTTTTTGAATTTGCGGCATGATTTCCGATGATATTATACCCTACCGCCTCGACGGAAGAAGAAATATTGATTTATGACCTCATTTGTCAATTGCTCCGAAAAAAAATTGATCAGCTTGTTCGAAATAGTATTCTAAACTAGAATCTCCATGGAAATTCATAATCGGAGGTGGGTCTCTGGAAAAATATTTTTTTTTTTTGAATTTGCGGCATGATTTTCGATGATATTATACCCTACCGACTCGACGAAGAAAGAAATATTGATTTGTGACCTCATTTTTCAATTGCTCCGAAAAAAAATTGATCAGCTTGTTCGAAATAGTATTCTAAACTAGAATCTCCATGGAAATTTATAATCGGAGGTGGGTCTTCGGAAAAATATTTTTTTTTTCGAATTTGCGCCATGATTTCCGATGATATTATACCCTACCGCCTCGACGGAAGAGGAAATATTGATTTTTGGACTTATTTTTCAATTGCTCCGAAAAAAAATTAATCAGCTTATTTGGAATAGTATTTCAAACTAGAATCTTCATGAAAATTTATAATCGGAGGTGGGTCTCTGGAAAAATATTTTTTGTTACGAATTTGCGGCATGATTTCCGATGATATTATACCCTACCGCCTCGACGGAAGAAGAAATATTGATTTTTGAACTCATTTTTCAATTGCTCCGATCAGCATGTTTGGAATAGTATTTCAAACTAGATTCTTCATGGAAATTTATAATCGGAGGTGGGTCTCTGGAAAAATATGTTTTTTTTTCGAATTTGCGGCATGATTTCCGATGATATTATACCCTACCGCCTCGACGGAAGAAGAAATAAAGATTTTTGGACTCATTTTTCAATTGCTCCCGAAAAAAATTAATCAGCTTGTTCAGAATAGTATTTGAAACTAGAATCTCCATGAAAATTCATAATCGGAGGTGGGTCTGCGGAAAAATATTTTTTTGTTGCTAATTTGCGGCATGATTTCCAAGTGATATTATACGCTACCGCCTCGACGGAAGAAGAAATATCGATTTTTGGACTCATTTCCCAATTGCTTCGGAAAAAAATTGATCAGCTTGTTCAGAATATTATTTCAAACTGGAATCTCCATGAAAATTCATAATCGGAGGTGGGTTTCCGGAAAAATATTTTTTTTTTCGAATTCGCGGCATGATTTCCGATGATATTATACCCTACCGCCTCGACGGAAGAAGAAATATTGATTTTTGAACTCATTTTTCAATTGCTCCAAACAGCTTGTTTGTAATAGTATTTCAAACTAGAATCTTCATGGAAATTTATAATCGGAGGTGGGTCTCTGGAAAAATATCTTTTCTTTCGAATTTGCGGCATGATTTCCGATGATATTATACCCTACCGCCTCGACGGAAGAGGAAATATTGATTTTTGGACTTATTTTTCAATTGCTCCAAAAAAAATTAATCAGCTTGTTTGGAATAGTATTTCAAACTAGAATCTCCATGAAAATTTATAATCGGAGGTGGGTCTCTGGAAAAATATTTTTTGTTACGAATTTGCGGCATGATTTCCGATGATATTATACCCTACCGCCTCGACGGAAGAACAAATATTCATTTTTGAACTCATTCTTCAATTGCTCCGAAATAAAATTCATCAGCTTGTTCGAAATAGGATTCTAAACTAGAATCTCCATGAAAATTGATGATCTGAGGTGGGTCTCTGGATAAAATAATTTTTTTTTTCAATCTGCGGCAGGATTTCCGATGATATTATACCCTACCACATCGACGGAAGAAGAAATATTGATTTGTGAACTCATTTTTCAATTGCTCCGAAATAAAATTGATCAGCTTGTTCAAAATAGTATTCTAAATTAGAATCTCCATGAAAATTCATAATCGGAGGTGGGTCTTCGGAAAAATATTTTTTTTTTCGAATTTGCGGCATGATTTCCAATGATATTATACCCTACCGCCTCGACGGAAGAAGAAATATTGATGTGTGAACTCATTTTTCGATTGCTCCGAGAAAAAATTAATCAGCTTGTTTGGAATAGTATTTCAAACTAGAATCTTCATGAAAATTTATAATCGGAGGTGGGTCTCTGGACAAATATTTTTGGTTTCGAATTTGCGGCATGATTTCCGATGATATTATACCCTACCGCGTCGACGGAGGAAGAAATTATGATTTTCGAACTCATTTTTCAATTGCTCCGAAATAAAATTGATCAGCTTGTTCGAAATATTATTCTAAACTAGAATCTCCATGAAAATTTATAATCGGAGGTGGGTCTCTGGAAAAATATTTTTTTTTTTTGAATTTGCGGCATGATTTCCGATGATATTATATCCTACCGCCTCGACGGAAGAGGAAATATTGATTTCTGGACTTATTTTTCAATTGCTCCGAAAAAAAATTGATCAGCTTGTTTGGAATAGTATTTCAAACTAGAATCTTCATGGAAATTTATAACCGGAGGTGGGTCTCTGGAAAAATATTTTTTTTTTCGAATTTGCGGCATGATTTTTGATGATATTATAACCTACCGCCTCGACGGAAGGAGAAATATTGATATTTGAACTCATTTGTCAATTGCTCCGAAAAAAAATTGATCAGCTTGTTCGAAATAGTATTCCAAACTAGAATCTCTATGAAAATTTATAATCGGAGGTGGGTCTCTGGAAAAATATTTTTTTTTTTTAATTTGCGGCATGATTTCCGATGATATTATACCCTACCGCCTCGACGGAAGAGGAAATATTGATTTCTGGACTTATTTTTCAATTGCTCCGAAAAAAAATTGATCAGCTTGTTTGGAATAGTATTTCAAACTAGAATCTTCATGGAAATTTATAACCGGAGGTGGGTCTCTGGAAAAATATTTTTTTTTTTTAATTTGCGGCATGATTACCGATGATATTATACCCTACCGCCTCGACGGAAGAGGAAATATTGATTTTTGGACTTATTTTTCAATTGCTCCGAAAAAAAATTAATCAGCTTATTTGGAATAGTATTTCAAACTAGAATCTTCATGAAAATTTATAATCGGAGGTGGGTCTCTGGAAAAATATTTTTTGTTACGAATTTGCGGCATGATTTCCGATGATATTATACCCTACCGCCTCGACGGAAGAAGAAATATTGATTTTTGAACTTATTTTTCAATTGCTCCAATCAGCTTGTTTGGAATAGTATTTCAAACTAGAATCTTCATGAAAATTTATAATCGGAGGTGGGTCTCTGGGAAAATATTTTTTGTTTCGAATTTGCGGTATGATTTCCGATGATATTATACCCTACCGACTCGACGGAGAAAGAAATATTGATTTGTGAACTCATTTTTCAATTGCTCCGAAAAAAAATTGATCAGCTTGTTTGGAATAGTATTTCAAACTAGAATCTTCATGAAAATTTATAATCGGAGGTGGGTCTCTGGAAAAATATTTTTTTTTTGAATTTGCGGCATGATTTCCGATGATATTATACCCTACCGCCTCGACGGAAGGAGAAATATTGGTTTTTGAACTCATTTTTTAATTGCTCCGATCAGCTTGTTTGGAATAGTATTTCAAACTAGAATCTTCATGGAAATATATAATCGGAGGTGGGTCTCTGGAAAAATATCTTTTTTTTTTCGAATTTGCGGCATGATTTCCGATGACATTATAACCTACCGCCTCGACGGAAGGAGAAATATTGATTTTTGAACTCATTTGTCAATTGCTCCGAAAAAAAATTGATCAGCTTGTTCGAAATAGTATTCCAAACTAGAATCTCTATGAAAATTTATAATCGGAGGTGGGTCTCTGGAAAAATATTTGTTTTTTTGAATTTGCGGCATGATTTCCGATGATATTATACCCTACCGCCTCGACGGAAGAAGAAATATTGATTTTTGAACTCATTTTTCAATTGCTCCGAAATAAAATTCATCGGCTTTTTCGAAATAGTATTCTAAACTAGAATCTATATGAAAATTTATAATCGGAGGTGGGTCTCTGGAAGAATATTTGTTTTTTTGAATTTGCGGCATGATTTCCGATGATATTATACCCTACCGCCTCGACGGCAGAGGGAATATTGATTTTTGAACTTATTTTTCAATTGCTCCGAAAAAAAATTAATCAGCTGGTTCGGAATAGTATTTCAAACTAGAATCTTCATGAAAATTTATAATCGGAGGTGGGTCTCTGGGAAAATATTTTTTGTTTCGAATTTGATGCATGATTTCCGATGATATTATACCCTACCGACTCGACGGAGAAGGAAATATTGATTTGTGATCTCATTTTTCAATTGCTCCGAAATAAAATTGATCAGCTTGTTCGAAATAGTATTCTAAACTAGAATCTCCATGGAAATTTATAATCGGAGGTGGGTCTCTGGAAAAATATTTTTTTTTTTTGAATTTGCGGCATGATTTCCGATGATATTATACCCTACCGCCTCGACGGAAGAAGAAATATTGATTTATGACCTCATTTGTCAATTGCTCCGAAAAAAAATTGATCAGCTTGTTCGAAATAGTATTCTAAACTAGAATCTCCATGGAAATTCATAATCGGAGGTGGGTCTCTGGAAAAATATTTTTTTTTTTTGAATTTGCGGCATGATTTTCGATGATATTATACCCTACCGACTCGACGAAGAAAGAAATATTGATTTGTGACCTCATTTTTCAATTGCTCCGAAAAAAAATTGATCAGCTTGTTCGAAATAGTATTCTAAACTAGAATCTCCATGGAAATTTATAATCGGAGGTGGGTCTTCGGAAAAATATTTTTTTTTTCGAATTTGCGCCATGATTTCCGATGATATTATACCCTACCGCCTCGACGGAAGAGGAAATAAAGATTTTTGGACTCATTTTTCAATTGCTCCCGAAAAAAATTAATCAGCTTGTTCAGAATAGTATTTGAAACTAGAATCTCCATGAAAATTCATAATCGGAGGTGGGTCTGCGGAAAAATATTTTTTTGTTGCTAATTTGCGGCATGATTTCCAAGTGATATTATACGCTACCGCCTCGACGGAAGAAGAAATATCGATTTTTGGACTCATTTCCCAATTGCTTCGGAAAAAAATTGATCAGCTTGTTCAGAATATTATTTCAAACTGGAATCTCCATGAAAATTCATAATCGGAGGTGGGTTTCCGGAAAAATATTTTTTTTTTCGAATTCGCGGCATGATTTCCGATGATATTATACCCTACCGCCTCGACGGAAGAAGAAATATTGATTTTTGAACTCATTTTTCAATTGCTCCAAACAGCTTGTTTGTAATAGTATTTCAAACTAGAATCTTCATGGAAATTTATAATCGGAGGTGGGTCTCTGGAAAAATATCTTTTCTTTCGAATTTGCGGCATGATTTCCGATGATATTATACCCTACCGCCTCGACGGAAGAGGAAATATTGATTTTTGGACTTATTTTTCAATTGCTCCAAAAAAAATTAATCAGCTTGTTTGGAATAGTATTTCAAACTAGAATCTCCATGAAAATTTATAATCGGAGGTGGGTCTCTGGAAAAATATTTTTTGTTACGAATTTGCGGCATGATTTCCGATGATATTATACCCTACCGCCTCGACGGAAGAACAAATATTCATTTTTGAACTCATTCTTCAATTGCTCCGAAATAAAATTCATCAGCTTGTTCGAAATAGGATTCTAAACTAGAATCTCCATGAAAATTGATGATCTGAGGTGGGTCTCTGGATAAAATAATTTTTTTTTTCAATCTGCGGCAGGATTTCCGATGATATTATACCCTACCACATCGACGGAAGAAGAAATATTGATTTGTGAACTCATTTTTCAATTGCTCCGAAATAAAATTGATCAGCTTGTTCAAAATAGTATTCTAAATTAGAATCTCCATGAAAATTCATAATCGGAGGTGGGTCTTCGGAAAAATATTTTTTTTTTCGAATTTGCGGCATGATTTCCAATGATATTATACCCTACCGCCTCGACGGAAGAAGAAATATTGATGTGTGAACTCATTTTTCGATTGCTCCGAGAAAAAATTAATCAGCTTGTTTGGAATAGTATTTCAAACTAGAATCTTCATGAAAATTTATAATCGGAGGTGGGTCTCTGGACAAATATTTTTGGTTTCGAATTTGCGGCATGATTTCCGATGATATTATACCCTACCGCGTCGACGGAGGAAGAAATTATGATTTTCGAACTCATTTTTCAATTGCTCCGAAATAAAATTGATCAGCTTGTTCGAAATATTATTCTAAACTAGAATCTCCATGAAAATTTATAATCGGAGGTGGGTCTCTGGAAAAATATTTTTTTTTTTTGAATTTGCGGCATGATTTCCGATGATATTATATCCTACCGCCTCGACGGAAGAGGAAATATTGATTTCTGGACTTATTTTTCAATTGCTCCGAAAAAAAATTGATCAGCTTGTTTGGAATAGTATTTCAAACTAGAATCTTCATGGAAATTTATAACCGGAGGTGGGTCTCTGGAAAAATATTTTTTTTTTCGAATTTGCGGCATGATTTTTGATGATATTATAACCTACCGCCTCGACGGAAGGAGAAATATTGATATTTGAACTCATTTGTCAATTGCTCCGAAAAAAAATTGATCAGCTTGTTCGAAATAGTATTCCAAACTAGAATCTCTATGAAAATTTATAATCGGAGGTGGGTCTCTGGAAAAATATTTTTTTTTTTTAATTTGCGGCATGATTTCCGATGATATTATACCCTACCGCCTCGACGGAAGAAGAAATATTGATTTTTGAACTCATTTTTCAATTGCTCCGAACAGCTTGTTTGTAATAGTATTTCAAACTAGAATCTTCATGGAAATTTATAATCGGAGGTGGGTCTCTGGAAAAATATCTTTTCTTTCGAATTTGCGGCATGATTTCCGATGATATTATACCCTACCGCCTCGACGGAAGAGGAAATATTGATTTTTGGACTTATTTTTCAATTGCTCCGAAATAAAATTCATCAGCTTGTTCGAAATAGGATTCTAAACTAGAATCTCCATGAAAATTGATGATCTGAGGTGGGTCTCTGGATAAAATAATTTTTTTTTTCAATCTGCGGCAGGATTTCCGATGATATTATACCCTACCACATCGACGGAAGAAGAAATATCGATTTTTGAACTCATTTTTCAATTGCTCCGAAAACAAACCATCAGCTTGTTCGAAATAGTATTCTAAACTAGAATCTCCATGGAAATTTATAATCGGAGGTGGGTCTTCGGAAAAATATTTTTTTTTTCGAATTTGCGCCATGATTTCCGATGATATTATACCCTACCGCCTCGACGGAAGAGGAAATATTGATTTTTGGACTTATTTTTCAATTGCTCCGAAAAAAAATTAATCAGCTTATTTGGAATAGTATTTCAAACTAGAATCTTCATGAAAATTTATAATCGGAGGTGGGTCTCTGGAAAAATATTTTTTGTTACGAATTTGCGGCATGATTTCCGATGATATTATACCCTACCGCCTCGACGGAAGAAGAAATATTGATTTTTGAACTTATTTTTCAATTGCTCCAATCAGCTTGTTTGGAATAGTATTTCAAACTAGAATCTTCATGAAAATTTATAATCGGAGGTGGGTCTCTGGGAAAATATTTTTTGTTTCGAATTTGCGGTATGATTTCCGATGATATTATACCCTACCGACTCGACGGAGAAAGAAATATTGATTTGTGAACTCATTTTTCAATTGCTCCGGAAAAAAATTGATCAGCTTGTTTGGAATAGTATTTCAAACTAGAATCTTCATGAAAATTTATAATCGGAGGTGGGTCTCTGGAAAAATATTTTTTTTTTGAATTTGCGGCATGATTTCCGATGATATTATACCCTACCGCCTCGACGGAAGGAGAAATATTGGTTTTTGAACTCATTTTTCAATTGCTCCGATCAGCTTGTTTGGAATAGTATTTCAAACTAGAATCTTCATGGAAATATATAATCGGAGGTGGGTCTCTGGAAAAATATCTTTTTTTTTCGAATTTGCGGCATGATTTCCGATGACATTATAACCTACCGCCTCGACGGAAGGAGAAATATTGATTTTTGAACTCATTTGTCAATTGCTCCGAAAAAAAAATAATCAGCTTGTTCGAAATAGTATTCTAAACTAGAATCCCCATGAAAATTTATAATCGGAGGTGGGTCTCTGGAAAAATATTTTTTTTTTTTAATTTGCGGCATGATTTCCGATGATATTATACCCTACCGCCTCGACGGAAGAAGAAATATTGATTTATGACCTCATTTGTCAATTGCTCCGAAAAAAAATCGATCAGCTTGTTCGAAATAGTATTCTGAACTAGAATCTCCATGGAAATTCATAATCGGAGGTGGGTCTCTGGAAAAATATCTTTTCTTTCGAATTTGCGGCATGATTTCCGATGATATTATACCCTACCGCCTCGACGGAAGAGGAAATATTGATTTTTGGACTTATTTTTCAATTGCTCCAAAAAAAATCAATCAGCTTGTTTGGAATAGTATTTCAAACTAGAATCTCCATGAAAATTTATAATCGGAGGTGGGTCTCTGGAAAAATATTTTTTTTTTGAATTTGCGGCATGATTTCCGATGATATTATACGCTACCGCCTCGACGGAAGAAGGAATATCGATTTTTGAACTCATTTTTCAATTGCTCCGAAAACAAACCATCAGCTTGTTCGAAATAGTATTCTAAACTAGAATCTCCATGGAAATTTATAATCGGAGGTGGGTCTTCGGAAAAATATTTTTTTTTTCGAATTCGCGGCATGATTTCCGATGATATTATACCCTACCGCCTCGACGGAACAAGAAATATTGATTTTTGACCTCATTTTTCAATTGCTCCGAAAAAACATTAATCAGCTTGTTTGGAATAGTATTCTAAACTAGAATCTCCATGGAAATTCATAATCGGAGGTGGGTCTTCGGAAAAATATTTTTTTTTCCGAATTTGCGGCATGATTTCCGATGATATTATACACTACCGCCTCGACGGAAGAGGAAATATTGATTTTTGAACTTATTTTTCAATTGCTCCGAAAAAAAATTGATCAGCTTGTTTGGAATAGTATTTCAAACTAGAATCTTCATGAAAATTTATAATCGGAGGTGGGTCTCTGGAAAAATATTTTTCTTTTGAATTTGCGGCATGATTTCCGATGATATTATACCCTACCGCCTCGACGGAAGGAGAAATATTGGTTTTTGAACTCATTTTTTAATTGCTCCGATCAGCTTGTTTGGAATAGTATTTCAAACTAGAATCTTCATGGAAATATATAATCGGAGGTGGGTCTCTGGAAAAATATCTTTTTTTTTCGAATTTGCGGCATGATTTCCGATGACATTATAACCTACCGCCTCGACGGAAGGAGAAATATTGATTTTTGAACTCATTTGTCAATTGCTCCGAAAAAAAATTGATCAGCTTGTTCGAAATAGTATTCCAAACTAGAATCTCTATGAAAATTTATAATCGGAGGTGGGTCTCTGGAAAAATATTTGTTTTTTTGAATTTGCGGCATGATTTCCGATGATATTATACCCTACCGCCTCGACGGAAGAAGAAATATTGATTTTTGAACTCATTTTTCAATTGCTCCGAAATAAAATTCATCGGCTTTTTCGAAATAGTATTCTAAACTAGAATCTATATGAAAATTTATAATCGGAGGTGGGTCTCTGGAAGAATATTTGTTTTTTTGAATTTGCGGCATGATTTCCGATGATATTATACCCTACCGCCTCGACGGCAGAGGGAATATTGATTTTTGAACTTATTTTTCAATTGCTCCGAAAAAAAATTAATCAGCTGGTTCGGAATAGTATTTCAAACTAGAATCTTCATGAAAATTTATAATCGGAGGTGGGTCTCTGGGAAAATATTTTTTGTTTCGAATTTGATGCATGATTTCCGATGATATTATACCCTACCGACTCGACGGAGAAGGAAATATTGATTTGTGATCTCATTTTTCAATTGCTCCGAAATAAAATTGATCAGCTTGTTCGAAATAGTATTCTAAACTAGAATCTCCATGGAAATTTATAATCGGAGGTGGGTCTCTGGAAAAATATTTTTTTTTTTTGAATTTGCGGCATGATTTCCGATGATATTATACCCTACCGCCTCGACGGAAGAAGAAATATTGATTTATGACCTCATTTGTCAATTGCTCCGAAAAAAAATTGATCAGCTTGTTCGAAATAGTATTCTAAACTAGAATCTCCATGGAAATTCATAATCGGAGGTGGGTCTCTGGAAAAATATTTTTTTTTTTTGAATTTGCGGCATGATTTTCGATGATATTATACCCTACCGACTCGACGGAGAAAGAAATATTGATTTGTGACCTCATTTTTCAATTGCTCCGAAAAAAAATTGATCAGCTTGTTCGAAATAGTATTCTAAACTAGAATCTCCATGGAAATTTATAATCGGAGGTGGGTCTTCGGAAAAATATTTTTTTTTTCGAATTTGCGCCATGATTTCCGATGATATTATACCCTACCGCCTCGACGGAAGAGGAAATATTGATTTTTGGACTTATTTTTCAATTGCTCCGAAAAAAAATTAATCAGCTTATTTGGAATAGTATTTCAAACTAGAATCTTCATGAAAATTTATAATCGGAGGTGGGTCTCTGGAAAAATATTTTTTGTTACGAATTTGCGGCATGATTTCCGATGATATTATACCCTACCGCCTCGACGGAAGAAGAAATATTGATTTTTGAACTTATTTTTCAATTGCTCCAATCAGCTTGTTTGGAATAGTATTTCAAACTAGAATCTTCATGAAAATTTATAATCGGAGGTGGGTCTCTGGGAAAATATTTTTTGTTTCGAATTTGCGGTATGATTTCCGATGATATTATACCCTACCGACTCGACGGAGAAAGAAATATTGATTTGTGAACTCATTTTTCAATTGCTCCGAAAAAAAATTGATCAGCTTGTTTGGAATAGTATTTCAAACTAGAATCTTCATGAAAATTTATAATCGGAGGTGGGTCTCTGGAAAAATATTTTTTTTTTGAATTTGCGGCATGATTTCCGATGATATTATACCCTACCGCCTCGACGGAAGGAGAAATATTGGTTTTTGAACTCATTTTTCAATTGCTCCGATCAGCTTGTTTGGAATAGTATTTCAAACTAGAATCTTCATGGAAATATATAATCGGAGGTGGGTCTCTGGAAAAATATCTTTTTTTTTCGAATTTGCGGCATGATTTCCGATGACATTATAACCTACCGCCTCGACGGAAGGAGAAATATTGATTTTTGAACTCATTTGTCAATTGCTCCGAAAAAAAAATAATCAGCTTGTTCGAAATAGTATTCTAAACTAGAATCCCCATGAAAATTTATAATCGGAGGTGGGTCTCTGGAAAAATATTTTTTTTTTTTAATTTGCGGCATGATTTCCGATGATATTATACCCTACCGCCTCGACGGAAGAAGAAATATTGATTTATGACCTCATTTGTCAATTGCTCCGAAAAAAAATCGATCAGCTTGTTCGAAATAGTATTCTGAACTAGAATCTCCATGGAAATTCATAATCGGAGGTGGGTCTCTGGAAAAATATCTTTTCTTTCGAATTTGCGGCATGATTTCCGATGATATTATACCCTACCGCCTCGACGGAAGAGGAAATATTGATTTTTGGACTTATTTTTCAATTGCTCCAAAAAAAATCAATCAGCTTGTTTGGAATAGTATTTCAAACTAGAATCTCCATGAAAATTTATAATCGGAGGTGGGTCTCTGGAAAAATATTTTTTTTTTGAATTTGCGGCATGATTTCCGATGATATTATACGCTACCGCCTCGACGGAAGAAGAAATATCGATTTTTGAACTCATTTTTCAATTGCTCCGAAAACAAACCATCAGCTTGTTCGAAATAGTATTCTAAACTAGAATCTCCATGGAAATTTATAATCGGAGGTGGGTACTTCGGAAAAATATTTTTTTTTTCGAATTCGCGGCATGATTTCCGATGATATTATACCCTACCGCCTCGACGGAACAAGAAATATTGATTTTTGACCTCATTTTTCAATTGCTCCGAAAAAACATTAATCAGCTTGTTTGAAATAGTATTCTAAACTAGAATCTCCATGGAAATTCATAATCGGAGGTGGGTCTTCGGAAAAATATTTTTTTTTCCGAATTTGCGGCATGATTTCCGATGATATTATACACTACCGCCTCGACGGAAGAGGAAATATTGATTTTTGAACTTATTTTTCAATTGCTCCGAAAAAAAATTGATCAGCTTGTTTGGAATAGTATTTCAAACTAGAATCTTCATGAAAATTTATAATCGGAGGTGGGTCTCTGGAAAAATATTTTTTTTTTGAATTTGCGGCATGATTTCCGATGATATTATACCCTACCGCCTCGACGGAAGGAGAAATATTGGTTTTTGAACTCATTTTTTAATTGCTCCGATCAGCTTGTTTGGAATAGTATTTCAAACTAGAATCTTCATGGAAATATATAATCGGAGGTGGGTCTCTGGAAAAATATCTTTTTTTTTCGAATTTGCGGCATGATTTCCGATGACATTATAACCTACCGCCTCGACGGAAGGAGAAATATTGATTTTTGAACTCATTTGTCAATTGCTCCGAAAAAAAATTGATCAGCTTGTTCGAAATAGTATTCCAAACTAGAATCTCTATGAAAATTTATAATCGGAGGTGGGTCTCTGGAAAAATATTTGTTTTTTTGAATTTGCGGCATGATTTCCGATGATATTATACCCTACCGCCTCGACGGAAGAAGAAATATTGATTTTTGAACTCATTTTTCAATTGCTCCGAAATAAAATTCATCGGCTTTTTCGAAATAGTATTCTAAACTAGAATCTATATGAAAATTTATAATCGGAGGTGGGTCTCTGGAAGAATATTTGTTTTTTTGAATTTGCGGCATGATTTCCGATGAAATTATACCCTACCGCCTCGACGGCAGAGGGAATATTGATTTTTGAACTTATTTTTCAATTGCTCCGAAAAAAAATTAATCAGCTGGTTCGGAATAGTATTTCAAACTAGAATCTTCATGAAAATTTATAATCGGAGGTGGGTCTCTGGGAAAATATTTTTTGTTTCGAATTTGATGCATGATTTCCGATGATATTATACCCTACCGACTCGACGGAGAAGGAAATATTGATTTGTGATCTCATTTTTCAATTGCTCCGAAATAAAATTGATCAGCTTGTTCGAAATAGTATTCTAAACTAGAATCTCCATGGAAATTTATAATCGGAGGTGGGTCTCTGGAAAAATATTTTTTTTTTTTGAATTTGCGGCATGATTTCCGATGATATTATACCCTACCGCCTCGACGGAAGAAGAAATATTGATTTATGACCTCATTTGTCAATTGCTCCGAAAAAAAATTGATCAGCTTGTTCGAAATAGTATTCTAAACTAGAATCTCCATGGAAATTTATAATCGGAGGTGGGTCTCTGGAAAAATATTTTTTTTTTTTGAATTTGCGGCATGATTTTCGATGATATTATACCCTACCGACTCGACGGAGAAAGAAATATTGATTTGTGACCTCATTTTTCAATTGCTCCGACAAAAAATTGATCAGCTTGTTCGAAATAGTATTCTAAACTAGAATCTCCATGGAAATTTATAATCGGAGGTGGGTCTTCGGAAAAATATTTTTTTTTTCGAATTTGCGCCATGATTTCCGATGATATTATACCCTACCGCCTCGACGGAAGAGGAAATATTGATTTTTGGACTTATTTTTCAATTGCTCCGAAAAAAAATTAATCAGCTTATTTGGAATAGTATTTCAAACTAGAATCTTCATGAAAATTTATAATCGGAGGTGGGTCTCTGGAAAAATATTTTTTGTTACGAATTTGCGGCATGATTTCCGATGATATTATACCCTACCGCCTCGACGGAAGAAGAAATATTGATTTTTGAACTTATTTTTCAATTGCTCCAATCAGCTTGTTTGGAATAGTATTTCAAACTAGAATCTTCATGAAAATTTATAATCGGAGGTGGGTCTCTGGGAAAATATTTTTTGTTTCGAATTTGCGGTATGATTTCCGATGATATTATACCCTACCGACTCGACGGAGAAAGAAATATTGATTTGTGAACTCATTTTTCAATTGCTCCGAAAAAAAATTGATCAGCTTGTTTGGAATAGTATTTCAAACTAGAATCTTCATGAAAATTTATAATCGGAGGTGGGTCTCTGGAAAAATATTTTTTTTTTGAATTTGCGGCATGATTTCCGATGATATTATACCCTACCGCCTCGACGGAAGGAGAAATATTGGTTTTTGAACTCATTTTTCAATTGCTCCGATCAGCTTGTTTGGAATAGTATTTCAAACTAGAATCTTCATGGAAATATATAATCGGAGGTGGGTCTCTGGAAAAATATCTTTTTTTTTCGAATTTGCGGCATGATTTCCGATGACATTATACCCTACCGCCTCGACGGAAGGAGAAATATTGATTTTTGAACTCATTTGTCAATTGCTCCGAAAAAAAAATAATCAGCTTGTTCGAAATAGTATTCTAAACTAGAATCCCCATGAAAATTTATAATCGGAGGTGGGTCTCTGGAAAAATATTTTTTTTTTTTAATTTGCGGCATGATTTCCGATGATATTATACCCTACCGCCTCGACGGAAGAAGAAATATTGATTTTTGAACTCATTTTTCAATTGCTCCGAACAGCTTGTTTGTAATAGTATTTCAAACTAGAATCTTCATGGAAATTTATAATCGGAGGTGGGTCTCTGGAAAAATATCTTTTCTTTCGAATTTGCGCCATGATTTCCGATGATATTATACCCTACCGCCTCGACTGAAGAGGAAATATTGATTTTTGGACTTATTTTTCAATTGCTCCGATCAGCATGTTTGGAATAGTATTTCAATCTAGATTCTTCATGGAAATTTATAATCGGAGGTGGGTCTCTGGAAAAATATGTTTTTTTTTCGAATTTGCGGCATGATTTCCGATGATATTATACCCTACCGCCTCGACGGAAGAAGAAATAAAGATTTTTGGACTCATTTTTCAATTGCTCCCGAAAAAAATTAATCAGCTTGTTCAGAATAGTATTTGAAACTAGAATCTCCATGGAAATTTATAATCGGAGGTGGGTCTCTGGAAAAATATTTTTTTTTTTTGAATTTGCGGCATGATTTCCGATGATATTATACCCTACCGCCTCGACGGAAGAAGAAATATTGATTTGTGACCTCATTTGTCAATTGCTCCGAAAAAAAATCGATCAGCTTGTTCGAAATAGTATTCTGAACTAGAATCTCCATGGAAATTCATAATCGGAGGTGGGTCTCTGGGAAAATATTTTTTTTTTTTGAATTTGCGGCATGATTTCCGATGATATTATACCCTACCGACTCGACGGAGAAAGAAATATTGATTTATGACCTCATTTTTCAGTTGCTCTGAAAAAAAATTGATCAGCTTGTTCGAAATAGTATTCTAAACTAGAATCTCCATGGAAATTTATAATCGGAGGTGGGTCTTCGGAAAAATATTTTTTTTTTCGAATTTGCGCCATGATTTCCGATGATATTATACCCTACCGCCTCGACGGAAGAGGAAATATTGATTGTTGGACTTATTTTTCAATTGCTCCGAAAAAAAATTAATCAGCTTATTTGGAATAGTATTTCAAACTAGAATCTTCATGAAAATTTATAATCGGAGGTGGGTCTCTGGAAAAATATTTTTTGTTACGAATTTGCGGCATGATTTCCGATGATATTATACCCTACCGCCTCGACGGAAGAAGAAATATTGATTTTTGAACTCATTTTTCAATTGCTCCGATCAGCATGTTTGGAATAGTATTTCAAACTAGATTCTTCATGGAAATTTATAATCGGAGGTGGGTCTCTGGAAAAATATGTTTTTTTTTCGAATTTGCGGCATGATTTCCGATGATATTATACCCTACCGCCTCGACGGAAGAAGAAATAAAGATTTTTGGACTCATTTTTCAATTGCTCCGAAATAAAATTGATCAGCTTGTTCGAAATAGTATTCTAAATTAGAATCTCCATGAAAATTCATAATCGGAGGTGGGTCTTCGGAAAAATATTTTTTTTTTCGAATTTGCGGCATGATTTCCAATGATATTATACCCTACCGCCTCGACGGAAGAAGAAATATTGATGTGTGAACTCATTTTTCGATTGCTCCGAGAAAAAATTAATCAGCTTGTTTGGAATAGTATTTCAAACTAGAATCTTCATGAAAATTTATAATCGGAGGTGGGTCTCTGGAAAAATATTTTTTTTTTTTGAATTTGCGGCATGATTTCCGATGATATTATACCCTACCGCCTCGACGGAGAAAGAAATATTGATTTGTGACCTCATTTTTCAATTGCTCCGAAAAAAAATTGATCAGCTTGTTCGAAATAGTATTCTAAACTAGAATCTCCATGGAAATTTATAATCGGAGGTGGGTCTCTGGAAAAATATTTTTTGTTACGAATTTGCGGCATGATTTCCGATGATATTATACCCTACCGCCTCGACGGAAGAACAAATATTCATTTTTGAACTCATTCTTCAATTGCTCCGAAATAAAATTCATCAGCTTGTTCGAAATAGGATTCTAAACTAGAATCTCCATGAAAATTGATGATCTGAGGTGGGTCTCTGGATAAAATAATTTTTTTTTTCAATCTGCGGCAGGATTTCCGATGATATTATACCCTACCACATCGACGGAAGAAGAAATATCGATTTTTGAACTCATTTTTCAATTGCTCCGAAAACAAACCATCAGCTTGTTCGAAATAGTATTCTAAACTAGAATCTCCATGGAAATTTATAATCGGAGGTGGGTCTTCGGAAAAATATTTTTTTTTTCGAATTTGCGCCATGATTTCCGATGATATTATACCCTACCGCCTCGACGGAAGAGGAAATATTGATTTTTGGACTTATTTTTCAATTGCTCCGAAAAAAAATTAATCAGCTTATTTGGAATAGTATTTCAAACTAGAATCTTCATGAAAATTTATAATCGGAGGTGGGTCTCTGGAAAAATATTTTTTGTTACGAATTTGCGGCATGATTTCCGATGATATTATACCCTACCGCCTCGACGGAAGAAGAAATATTGATTTATGACCTCATTTGTCAATTGCTCCGAAAAAAAATTGATCAGCTTGTTCGAAATAGTATTCTAAACTAGAATCTCCATGGAAATTTATAATCGGAGGTGGGTCTCTGGAAAAATATTTTTTTTTTTTGAATTTGCGGCATGATTTCTGATGATATTATACCCTACCGCCTCGACGGAAGAAGAAATATTGATTTATGACCTCATTTGTCAATTGCTCCGAAAAAAAATTGATCAGCTTGTTCGAAATAGTATTCTAAACTAGAATCTCCATGGAAATTCATAATCGGAGGTGGGTCTCTGGGAAAATATTTTTTTTTTTTGAATTTGCGGCATGATTTCCGATGATATTATACCCTACCGACTCGACGGAGAAAGAAATATTGATTTGTGACCTCATTTTTCAATTGCTCCGAAAAAAAATTGATCAGCTTGTTCGAAATAGTATTCTAAACTAGAATCTCCATGGAAATTTATAATCGGAGGTGGGTCTTCGGAAAAATATTTTTTTTTTCGAATTTGCGCCATGATTTCCGATGATATTATACCCTACCGCCTCGACGGAAGAGGAAATATTGATTTTTGGACTTATTTTTCAATTGCTCCGAAAAAAAATTAATCAGCTTGTTCAGAATAGTATTTGAAACTAGAATCTCCATGAAAATTCATAATCGGAGGTGGGTCTGCGGAAAAATATTTTTTTGTTGCTAATTTGCGGCATGATTTCCAAGTGATATTATACGCTACCGCCTCGACGGAAGAAGGAATATCGATTTTTGAACTCATTTTTCAATTGCTCCGAAAACAAACCATCAGCTTGTTCGAAATAGTATTCTAAACTAGAATCTCCATGGAAATTTATAATCGGAGGTGGGTCTTCGGAAAAATATTTTTTTTTTCGAATTTGCGCCATGATTTCCGATGATATTATACCCTACCGCCTCGACGGAAGAGGAAATATTGATTTTTGAACTCATTTTTCAATTGCTCCGAACAGCTTGTTTGTAATAGTATTTCAAACTAGAATCTTCATGGAAATTTATAATCGGAGGTGGGTCTCTGGAAAAATATCTTTTCTTTCGAATTTGCGGCATGATTTCCGATGATATTATACCCTACCGCCTCGACGGAAGAGGAAATATTGATTTTTGGACTTATTTTTCAATTGCTCCAAAAAAAATTAATCAGCTTGTTTGGAATAGTATTTCAAACTAGAATCTCCATGAAAATTTATAATCGGAGGTGGGTCTCTGGAAAAATATTTTTTTTTACGAATTTGCGGCATGATTTCCGATGATATTATACCCTACCGCCTCGACGGAAGAAGAAATATTGATTTTTGAACTCATTTTTCAATTGCTCCGATCAGCATGTTTGGAATAGTATTTCAAACTAGATTCTTCATGGAAATTTATAATCGGAGGTGGGTCTCTGGAAAAATATGTTTTTTTTTCGAATTTGCGGCATGATTTCCGATGATATTATACCCTACCGCCTCGACGGAAGAAGAAATAAAGATTTTTGGACTCATTTTTCAATTGCTCCCGAAAAAAATTAATCAGCTTGTTCAGAATAGTATTTGAAACTAGAATCTCCATGGAAATTTATAATCGGAGGTGGGTCTCTGGAAAAATATTTTTTTTTTTGAATTTGCGGCATGATTTCCGATGATATTATACCCTACCGCCTCGACGGAAGAAGAAATATTGATTTATGACCTCATTTGTCAATTGCTCCGAAAAAAAATTGATCAGCTTGTTCGAAATAGTATTCTAAACTAGAATCTCCATGGAAATTCATAATCGGAGGTGGGTCTCTGGAAAAATATTTCTTTTTTTTGAATTTGCGGCATGATTTTCGATGATATTATACCCTACCGACTCGACGGAGAAAGAAATATTGATTTGTGACCTCATTTTCCAATTGCTCCGAAAAAAAATTGATCAGCTTGTTCGAAATAGTATTCTAAACTAGAATCTCCATGGAAATTTATAATCGGCGGTGGGTCTTCGGAAAAATATTTTTTTTTTCGAATTTGCGCCATGATTTCCGATGATATTATACCCTACCGCCTCGACGGAAGAGGAAATATTGATTTTTGGACTTATTTTTCAATTGCTCCGAAAAAAAATTAATCAGCTTATTTGGAATAGTATTTCAAACTAGAATCTTCATGAAAATTTATAATCGGAGGTGGGTCTCTGGAAAAATATTTTTTGTTACGAATTTGCGGCATGATTTCCGATGATATTATACCCTACCGCCTCGACGGAAGAAGAAATATTGATTTTTGAACTCATTTTTCAATTGCTCCGATCAGCATGTTTGGAATAGTATTTCAAACTAGATTCTTCATGGAAATTTATAATCGGAGGTGGGTCTCTGGAAAAATATGTTTTTTTTTCGAATTTGCGGCATGATTTCCGATGATATTATACCCTACCGCCTCGATGGAAGAAGAAATAAAGATTTTTGGACTCATTTTTCAATTGCTCCCGAAAAAAATTAATCAGCTTGTTCAGAATAGTATTTGAAACTAGAATCTCCATGAAAATTCATAATCGGAGGTGGGTCTGCGGAAAAATATTTTTTTGTTGCTAATTTGCGGCATGATTTCCAAGTGATATTATACGCTACCGCCTCGACGGAAGAAGAAATATCGATTTTTGGACTCATTTCCCAATTGCTTCGGAAAAAAATTGATCAGCTTGTTCAGAATATTATTTCAAACTGGAATCTCCATGAAAATTCACAATCGGAGGTGGGTTTCCGGAAAAATATTTTTTTTTTCGAATTCGCGGCATGATTTCCGATGATATTATACCCTACCGCCTCGACGGAGAAAGAAATATTGATTTGTGACCTCATTTTTCAATTGCTCCGAAAAAAAATTGATCAGCTTGTTCGAAATAGTATTTCAAACTAGAATCTTCATGAAAATTTATAATCGGAGGTGGGTCTCTGGGAAAATATTTTTTTTTTTTAATTTGCGGCATGATTTCCGATGATATTATACCCTACCGCCTCGACGGAAGAAGAAATATTGATTTTTGAACTCATTTTTCAATTGCTCCGATCAGCATGTTTGGAATAGTATTTCAAACTAGATTCTTCATGGAAATTTATAATCGGAGGTGGGTCTCTGGAAAAATATTTTTTGTTACGAATTTGCGGCATGATTTCCGATGATATTATACCCTACCGCCTCGACGGAAGAAGAAATATTGATTTTTGAACTCATTTTTCAATTGCTCCGAAAAAAAATTGATCAGCTTGTTTGGAATAGTATTTCAAACTAGAATCTTCATGAAAATTTATAATCGGAGGTGGGTCTCTGGAAAAATATTTTTTTTTTCGAATTTGCGGCATGATTTTCGATGATATTATACCCTACCGCCTCGACGGAAAAAGAAATATTGATTTGTGAACTCATTTGTCAATTGCTCCGAAAAAAAATTGATCAGCATGTTCGAAATAGTATTCTAAACTAGAATCTCCATGAAAATTTATAATCGGAGGTGGGTCTCTGGAAAAATATTTTTTTTTTCGAATTTGCGGCATGATTTTCGATGATATTATACCCTACCGCCTCGACGGAAAAAGAAATATTGATTTGTGAACTCATTTGTCAATTGCTCCGAAAAAAAATTGATCAGCATGTTCGAAATAGTATTCTGAACTAGAATCTCCATGAAAATTTATAATCGGAGGTGGGTCTCTGGAAAAATATTTTTTTTTTCGAATTTGCGGCATGATTTCCGATGATATTATACCCTACCGGCTCGACGGAAGAGAAAATATTGATTTTTGGACTCATTTTTCAATTGCTCCGAAAAAAAATTGATCAGCTTGTTTGGAATAGTATTTCAAACTAGAATCTTCATGGAAATATATAATCGGAGGTGGGTCTCTGGAAAAATATCTTTTTTTTTCGAATTTGCGGCATGATTTCCGATGATATTATACCCTACCGCCTCGACGGAAGAAGAAATATTGATTTTTGAACTCATTTGTCAATTGCTCCGAAAAAAAAATGATCAGCTCGTTCGAAATAGTATTCTAAACTAGAATCTCCATGAAAATTTATAATCGGAGGTGGGTCTCTGGAAAAATATTTTTTCTTTTTAATTTGCGGCATGATTTCCGATGATATTATACCCTACCGCCTCGACGGAAGAAGAAATATTGATTTTTGCACTCATTTTTCAATTGCTCCGAACAGCTTGTTTGTAATAGTATTTCAAACTAGAATCTTCATGGAAATTTATAATCGGAGGTGGGTCTCTGGAAAAATATCTTTTCTTTCGAATTTGCGGCATGATTTCCGATGATATTATACCCTACCGCCTCGACGGAAGAGGAAATATTGATTTTTGGACTTATTTTTCAATTGCTCCAAAAAAAAATTAATCAGCTTGTTTGGAATAGTATTTCAAACTAGAATCTCCATGAAAATTTATAATCGGAGGTGGGTCTCTGGAAAAATATTTTTTGTTACGAATTTGCGGCATGATATCCGGTGATATTATACCCTACCGCCTCGACGGAAGAACAAATATTTATTTTTGAACTCCTTCTTCAATTGGTCCGGAATAAAATTCATCAGCTTGTTCGAAATAGGATTCTAAACTAGAATCTCCATGAAAATTGATAATCGGAGGTGGGTCTCTGAATAAAATAATTTTTTTTTTCAATTTGCGGCAGGATTTCCGATGATATTATACCCTACCACCTCGACGGAAGAAGAAATATCGATTTTTGAACTCATTTTTCAATTGCTCCGAAAACAAACCATCAGCTTGTTCGAAATAGTATTCTAAACTAGAATCTCCATGGAAATTTATAATCGGAGGTGGGTCTTCGGAAAAATATTTTTTTTTTCGAATTTGCGCCATGATTTCCGATGATATTATACCCTACCGCCTCGACGGAAGAGGAAATATTGATTTTTGGACTTATTTTTCAATTGCTCCGAAAAAAAATTAATCAGCTTATTTGGAATAGTATTTCAAACTAGAATCTTCATGAAAATTTATAATCGGAGGTGGGTCTCTGGAAAAATATTTTTTGTTACGAATTTGCGGCATGATTTCCGATGATATTATACCCTACCGCCTCGACGGAAGAAGAAATATTGATTTTTGAACTTATTTTTCAATTGCTCCAATCAGCTTGTTTGGAATAGTATTTCAAACTAGAATCTTCATGGAAATTTATAATCGGAGGTGGGTCTCTGGGAAAATATTTTTTGTTTCGAATTTGCGGTATGATTTCCGATGATATTATACCCTACCGACTCGACGGAGAAAGAAATATTGATTTGTGAACTCATTTTTCAATTGCTCCGAAAAAAAATTGATCAGCTTGTTTGGAATAGTATTTCAAACTAGAATCTTCATGAAAATTTATAATCGGAGGTGGGTCTCTGGAAAAATATTTTTTTTTTAATTTGCGGCATGATTTCCGATGATATTATACCCTACCGCCTCGACGGAAGAAGAAATATTGATTTTTGAACTCATTTTTCAATTGCTGCGAACAGCTTGTTTGTAATAGTATTTCAAACTAGAATCTTCATGGAAATTTATAATCGGAGGTGGGTCTCTGGAAAAATATCTTTTCTTTCGAATTTGCGGCATGATTTCCGATGATATTATACCCTACCGCCTCGACGGAAGAGGAAATATTGATTTTTGGACTTATTTTTCAATTGCTCCAAAAAAAATTAATCAGCTTGTTTGGAATAGTATTTCAAACTAGAATCTCCATGAAAATTTATAATCGGAGGTGGGTCTCTGGAAAAATATTTTTTGTTACGAATTTGCGGCATGATTTCCGATGATATTATACCCTACCGCCTCGACGGAAGAACAAATATTCATTTTTGAACTCATTCTTCAATTGCTCCGAAATAAAATTCATCAGCTTGTTCGAAATAGGATTCTAAACTAGAATCTCCATGAAAATTGATGATCTGAGGTGGGTCTCTGGATAAAATAATTTTTTTTTTCAATTTGCGGCAGGATTTCCGATGATATTATACCCTACCACATCGACGGAAGAAGAAATATCGATTTTTGAACTCATTTTTCAATTGCTCCGAAAACAAACCATCAGCTTGTTCGAAATAGTATTCTAAACTAGAATCTCCATGGAAATTTATAATCGGAGGTGGGTCTTCGGAAAAATATTTTTTTTTTCGAATTTGCGACATGATTTCCGATGATATTATACCCTACCGCCTCGACGGAAGAGGAAATATCGATTTTTGGACTTATTTTTCAATTGCTCCGAAAAAAAATTAATCAGCTTATTTGGAATAGTATTTCAAACTAGAATCTTCATGAAAATTTATAATCGGAGGTGGGTCTCTGGAAAAATATTTTTTGTTACGAATTTGCGGCATGATTTCCGATGATATTATACCCTACCGCCTCGACGGAAGAAGAAATATTGATTTTTGAACTCATTTTTCAATTGCTCCGATCAGCATGTTTGGAATAGTATTTCAAACTAGATTCTTCATAGAAATTTATAATCGGAGGTGGGTCTCTGGAAAAATATGTTTTTTTTTCGAATTTGCGGCATGATTTCCGATGATATTATACCCTACCGCCTCGACGGAAGGAGAAATAAAGATTTTTGGACTCATTTTTCAATTGCTCCCGAAAAAAATTAATCAGCTTGTTCAGAATAGTATTTGAAACTAGAATCTCCATGGAAATTTATAATCGGAGGTGGGTCTCTGGAAAAATATATTTTTTTTTTGAATTTGCGGCATGATTTCCGATGATATTATACCCTACCGCCTCGACGGAAGAAGAAATATTGATTTATGACCTCATTTGTCAATTGCTCCGAAAAAAAATTGATCAGCTTGTTCGAAATAGTATTCTAAACTAGAATCTCCATGGAAATTCATAATCGGAGGTGGGTCTCTGGAAGAATATTTCTTTTTTTTGAATTTGCGGCATGATTTTCGATGATATTATACCCTACCGACTCGACGGAGAAAGAAATATTGATTTGTGACCTCATTTTCCAATTGCTCCGAAAAAAAATTGATCAGCTTGTTCGAAATAGTATTCTAAACTAGAATCTCCATGGAAATTTATAATCGGCGGTGGGTCTTCGGAAAAATATTTTTTTTTTCGAATTTGCGCCATGATTTCCGATGATATTATACCCTACCGCCTCGACGGAAGAGGAAATATTGATTTTTGGACTTATTTTTCAATTGCTCCGAAAAAAAATTAATCAGCTTATTTGGAATAGTATTTCAAACTAGAATCTTCATGAAAATTTATAATCGGAGGTGGGTCTCTGGGAAAATATTTTTTGTTACGAATTTGCGGCATGATTTCCGATGATATTATACCCTACCGCCTCGACGGAAGAAGAAATATTGATTTTTGAACTCATTTTTCAATTGCTCCGATCAGCATGTTTGGAATAGTATTTCAAACTAGATTCTTCATGGAAATTTATAATCGGAGGTGGGTCTCTGGAAAAATATGTTTTTTTTTCGAATTTGCGGCATGATTTCCGATGATATTATACCCTACCGCCTCGACGGAAGGAGAAATATTGATTTTTGAACTCATTTGTCAATTGCTCCGAAAAAAAAATAATCAGCTTGTTCGAAATAGTATTCTAAACTAGAATCCCCATGAAAATTTATAATCGGAGGTGGGTCTCTGGAAAAATATTTTTTTTTTTTAATTTGCGGCATGATTTCCGATGATATTATACCCTACCGCCTCGACGGAAGAAGAAATATTGATTTTTGAACTCATTTTTCAATTGCTCCGAAAAAAAATTGATCAGCTTGTTTGGAATAGTATTTCAAACTAGAATCTTCATGAAAATTTATAATCGGAGGTGGGTCTCTGGAAAAATATTTTTTTTTTCGAATTTGCGGCATGATTTTCGATGATATTATACCCTACCGCCTCGACGGAAAAAGAAATATTGATTTGTGAACTCATTTGTCAATTGCTGCGAAAAAAAATTGATCAGCATGTTCGAAATAGTATTCTAAACTAGAATCTCCATGAAAATTTATAATCGGAGGTGGGTCTCTGGAAAAATATTTTTTTTTTCGAATTTGCGGCATGATTTTCGATGATATTATACCTCACCGCCTCGACGGAAAAAGAAATATTGATTTGTGAACTCATTTGTCAATTGCTCCGAAAAAAAATTGATCAGCATGTTCGAAATAGTATTCTAAACTAGAATCTCCATGAAAATTTATAATCGGAGGTGGGTCTCTGGAAAAATATTTTTTTTTCGAATTTGCGGCATGATTTCCGATGATATTATACCCTACCGCCTCGACGGAAGAGAAAATATTGATTTTTGGACTCATTTTTCAATTGCTCCGAAAAAAAATTGATCAGCTTGTTTGGAATAGTATTTCAAACTAGAATCTTCATGGAAATATATAATCGGAGGTGGGTCTCTGGAAAAATATCTTTTTTTTTCGAATTTGCGGCATGATTTGCGATGATATTATACCCTACCGCCTCGACGGAAGAAGAAATATTGATTTTTGAACTCATTTGTCAATTGCTCCGAAAAAAAAATGATCAGCTCGTTCGAAATAGTATTCTAAACTAGAATCTCCATGAAAATTTATAATCGGAGGTGGGTCTCTGGAAAAATATTTTTTTTTTTTAATTTGCGGCATGATTTCCGATGATATTATACCCTACCGCCTCGACGGAAGAAGAAATATTGATTTTTGAACTCATTTTTCAATTGCTCCGAACAGCTTGTTTGTAATAGTATTTCAAACTAGAATCTTCATGGAAATTTATAATCGGAGGTGGGTCTCTGGAAAAATATCTTTTCTTTCGAATTTGCGGCATGATTTCCGATGATATTATACCCTACCGCCTCGACGGAAGAGGAAATATTGATTTTTGGACTTATTTTTCAATTGCTCCAAAAAAAAATTAATCAGCTTGTTTGGAATAGTATTTCAAACTAGAATCTCCATGAAAATTTATAATCGGAGGTGGGTCTCTGGAAAAATATTTTTTGTTACGAATTTGCGGCATGATATCCGGTGATATTATACCCTACCGCCTCGACGGAAGAACAAATATTCATTTTTGAACTCCTTCTTCAATTGGTCCGAAATAAAATTCATCAGCTTGTTCGAAATAGGATTCTAAACTAGAATCTCCATGAAAATTGATAATCGGAGGTGGGTCTCTGAATAAAATAATTTTTTTGTTCAATTTGCGGCAGGATTTCCGATGATATTATACCCTACCACCTCGACGGAAGAAGAAATATCGATTTTTGAACTCATTTTCCAAATGCTCCGAAAACAAACCATCAGCTTGTTCGAAATAGTATTCTAAACTAGAATCTCCATGGAAATTTATAATCGGAGGTGGGTCTTCGGAAAAATATTTTTTTTTTCGAATTTGCGCCATGATTTCCGATGATATTATACCCTACCGCCTCGACGGAAGAGGAAATATTGATTTTTGGACTTATTTTTCAATTGCTCCGAAAAAAATTTAATCAGCTTGTTTGGAATAGTATTTCAAACTAGAATCTTCATGAAAATTTATAATCGGAGGTGGGTCTCTGGAAAAATATTTTTTGTTACGAATTTGCGGCATGATTTCCGATGATATTATACCCTACCGCCTCGACGGAAGAAGAAATATTGATTTTTGAACTTATTTTTCAATTGCTCCAATCAGCTTGTTTGGAATAGTATTTCAAACTAGAATCTGCATGGAAATTTATAATCGGAGGTGGGTCTCTGGGAAAATATTTTTTGTTTCGAATTTGCGGTATGATTTCCGATGATATTATACCCTACCGACTCGACGGAGAAAGAAATATTGATTTGTGAACTCATTTTTCAATTGCTCCGAAAAAAAATTGATCAGCTTGTTTGGAATAGTATTTCAAACTAGAATCTTCATGAAAATTTATAATCGGAGGTGGGTCTCTGGAAAAATATTTTTTTTTTGAATTTGCGGCATGATTTCCGATGATATTATACCCTACCGCCTCGACGGAAGGAGAAATATTGGTTTTTGAACTCATTTTTCAATTGCTCCGATCAGCTTGTTTGGAATAGTATTTCAAACTAGAATCTTCATGGAAATATATAATCGGAGGTGGGTCTCTGGAAAAATATCTTTTTTTTTCGAATTTGCGGCATGATTTCCGATGACATTATACCCTACCGCCTCGACGGAAGGAGAAATATTGATTTTTGAACACATTTGTCAATTGCTCCGAAAAAAAAATAATCAGCTTGTTCGAAATAGTATTCTAAACTAGAATCCCCATGAAAATTTATAATCGGAGGTGGGTCTCTGGAAAAATATTTTTTTTTTTTAATTTGCGGCATGATTTCCGATGATATTATACCCTACCGCCTCGACGGAAGAAGAAATATTGATTTTTGAACTCATTTTTCAATTGCTCCGAACAGCTTGTTTGTAATAGTATTTCAAACTAGAATCTTCATGGAAATTTATAATCGGAGGTGGGTCTCTGGAAAAATATCTTTTCTTTCGAATTTGCGGCATGATTTCCGATGATATTATACCCTACCGCCTCGACGGAAGAGGAAATATTGATTTTTGGACTTATTTTTCAATTGCTCCAAAAAAAATTAATCAGCTTGTTTGGAATAGTATTTCAAACTAGAATCTCCATGAAAATTTATAATCGGAGGTGGGTCTCTGGAAAAATATTTTTTGTTACGAATTTGCGGCATGATTTCCGATGATATTATACCCTACCGCCTCGACGGAAGAACAAATATTCATTTTTGAACTCATTCTTCAATTGCTCCGAAATAAAATTCATCAGCTTGTTCGAAATAGGATTCTAAACTAGAATCTCCATGAAAATTGATGATCTGAGGTGGGTCTCTGGATAAAATAATTTTTTTTTTCAATCTGCGGCAGGATTTCCGATGATATTATACCCTACCACATCGACGGAAGAAGAAATATCGATTTTTGAACTCATTTTTCAATTGCTCCGAAAACAAACCATCAGCTTGTTCGAAATAGTATTCTAAACTAGAATCTCCATGGAAATTTATAATCGGAGGTGGGTCTTCGGAAAAATATTTTTTTTTTCGAATTTGCGCCATGATTTCCGATGATATTATACCCTACCGCCTCGACGGAAGAGAAAATATTGATTTTTGGACTTATTTTTCAATTGCTCCGAAAAAAAATTAATCAGCTTATTTGGAATAGTATTTCAAACTAGAATCTTCATGAAAATTTATAATCGGAGGTGGGTCTCTGGAAAAATATTTTTTGTTACGAATTTGCGGCATGATTTCCGATGATATTATACCCTACCGCCTCGACGGAAGAAGAAATATTGATTTTTGAACTCATTTTTCAATTGCTCCGATCAGCATGTTTGGAATAGTATTTCAAACTAGATTCTTCATGGAAATTTATAATCGGAGGTGGGTCTCTGGAAAAATATTTTTTGTTACGAATTTGCGGCATGATTTCCGATGATATTATACCCTACCGCCTCGACGGAAGGAGAAATATTGATTTTTGAACTCATTTGTCAATTGCTCCGAAAAAAAAATAATCAGCTTGTTCGAAATAGTATTCTAAACTAGAATCCCCATGAAAATTTATAATCGGAGGTGGGTCTCTGGAAAAATATTTTTTTTTTTTAATTTGCGGCATGATTTCCGATGATATTATACCCTACCGCCTCGACGGAAGAAGAAATATTGATTTTTGAACTCATTTTTCAATTGCTCCGAAAAAAAATTGATCAGCTTGTTTGGAATAGTATTTCAAACTAGAATCTTCATGAAAATTTATAATCGGAGGTGGGTCTCTGGAAAAATATTTTTTTTTTCGAATTTGCGGCATGATTTTCGATGATATTATACCCTACCGCCTCGACGGAAAAAGAAATATTGATTTGTGAACTCATTTGTCAATTGCTCCGAAAAAAAATTGATCAGCATGTTCGAAATAGTATTCTAAACTAGAATCTCCATGAAAATTTATAATCGGAGGTGGGTCTCTGGAAAAATATTTTTTTTTTCGAATTTGCGGCATGATTTCCGATGATATTATACCCTACCGCCTCGACGGAAGAGAAAATATTGATTTTTGGACTCATTTTTCAATTGCTCCGAAAAAAAATTGATCAGCTTGTTTGGAATAGTATTTCAAACTAGAATCTTCATGGAAATATATAATCGGAGGTGGGTCTCTGGAAAAATATCTTTTTTTTTCGAATTTGCGGCATGATTTCCGATGATATTATACCCTACCGCCTCGACGGAAGAAGAAATATTGATTTTTGAACTCATTTGTCAATTGCTCCGAAAAAAAATGATCAGCTCGATCGAAATAGTATTCTAAACTAGAATCTCCATGAAAATTTATAATCGGAGGTGGGTCTCTGGAAAAATATTTTTTTTTTTTAATTTGCGGCATGATTTCCGATGATATTATACCCTACCGCCTCGACGGAAGAAGAAATATTGATTTTTGAACTCATTTTTCAATTGCTCCGAACAGCTTGTTTGTAATAGTATTTCAAACTAGAATCTTCATGGAAATTTATAATCGGAGGTGGGTCTCTGGAAAAATATCTTTTCTTTCGAATTTGCGGCATGATTTCCGATGATATTATACCCTACCGCCTCAACGGAAGAGGAAATATTGATTTTTGGACTTATTTTTCAATTGCTCCAAAAAAAAATTAATCAGCTTGTTTGGAATAGTATTTCAAACTAGAATCTCCATGAAAATTTATAATCGGAGGTGGGTCTCTGGAAAAATATTTTTTGTTACGAATTTGCGGCATGATATCCGGTGATATTATACCCTACCGCCTCGACGGAAGAACAAATATTCATTTTTGAACTCATTCTTCAATTGGTCCGAAATAAAATTCATCAGCTTGTTCGAAATAGGATTCTAAACTAGAATCTCCATGAAAATTGATAATCGGAGGTGGGTCTCTGAATAAAATAATTTTTTTTTTCAATTTGCGGCAGGATTTCCGATGATATTATACCCTACCACCTCGACGGAAGAAGAAATATCGATTTTTGAACTCATTTTTCAATTGCTCCGAAAACAAACCATCAGCTTGTTCGAAATAGTATTCTAAACAAGAATCTTCATGGAAATTCATAATCGGAGGTGGGTCTGCGGAAAAATATTTTCTTTTTGAATTTGCGGCATGATTTCCAAGTGATATTATACGCTACCGCCTCGACGGAAGAAGAAATATTGATTTTTGAACTCATTTTTCAATTGCTCCGAAAAAAAATTGATCAGCTTGTTTGGAATAGTATTTCAAACTAGAATCTTCATGAAAATGTATAATCGGAGGTGGGTCTCTGGAAACATATTTTTTTTTTCGAATTTGCGGCATGATTTTCGATGATATTATACCCTACCGCCTCGACGGAAGAGAAAATATTGATTTTTGGACTCATTTTTCAATTGCTCCGAAAAAAAATTGATCAGCTTGTTTGGAATAGTATTTCAAACTAGAATCTTCATGAAAATTTAGAATCGGAGGTGGGTCTCTGGAAAAATATTTTTTATTTGAATTTGCGGCATGATTTCCGATGATATTATACCCTACCGCCTCGACGGAAGAAGAAATATTGATTTTTGAACTCATTTTTCAATTGCTCCGACTAGCTTGTTTGTAATAGTATTTCAAACTAGAATCTTCATGGAAATTCATAATCAGAGGTGGGTCTCTGGGAAAATATTTTTTTTTTGAATTTGCGGCATGATTTCCGATGATATTATACCCTACCGCCTCGACGGAAGAAGAAATATTGATTTTTGAACTCATTTTTCAATTGCTCCGAAAACAAACCATCAGCTTGTTCGAAATAGTATTCTAAACTAGAATCTTCATGGAAATTCATAATCGGAGGTGGGTCTGCGGAATAATATTTTCTTTTTGAATTTGCGGCATGATTTCCAAGTGATATTATACGCTACCGCCTCGACGGAAGAAGAAATATCGATTTTTGGACTCATTTTCCAATTGCTCCGGGAAAAAATTGATCAGCTTGTTCAGAATAGTATTTCAAACTAGAATCTCCATGAAAATTCATAATCGGAGGTGGGTTTCCGGAAAAATATTTTTTTTCTCGAATTCGCGGCATGATTTCCGCTGATATTATACCCTACCGCCTCGACGGAAGAAGAAATATTGATTTTTGAACTCATTTGTCAATTGCTCCGAAAAAAAATTCATCAGCTTGTTCGAAATAGGATTCTAAACTAGAATCTCCATGAAAATTGATAATCGGAGGTGGGTCTCTGAATAAAATAATTTTTTTTTTCAATTTGCGGCAGGATTTCCGATGATATTATACCCTACCACCTCGACGGAAGAAGAAATATCGATTTTTGAACTCATTTTTCAAATGCTCCGAAAACAAACCATCAGCTTGTTCGAAATAGTATTCTAAACTAGAATCTCCATGGAAATTTATAATCGGAGGTGGGTCTTCGGAAAAATATTTTTTTTTTCGAATTTGCGCCATGATTTCCGATGATATTATACCCTACCGCCTCGACGGAAGAGGAAATATTGATTTTTGGACTTATTTTTCAATTGCTCCGAAAAAAATTTAATCAGCTTGTTTGGAATAGTATTTCAAACTAGAATCTTCATGAAAATTTATAATCGGAGGTGGGTCTCTGGAAAAATATTTTTTGTTACGAATTTGCGGCATGATTTCCGATGATATTATACCCTACCGCCTCGACGGAAGAAGAAATATTGATTTTTGAACTTATTTTTCAATTGCTCCAATCAGCTTGTTTGGAATAGTATTTCAAACTAGAATCTTCATGGAAATTTATAATCGGAGGTGGGTCTCTGGGAAAATATTTTTTGTTTCGAATTTGCGGTATGATTTCCGATGATATTATACCCTACCGACTCGACGGAGAAAGAAATATTGATTTGTGAACTCATTTTTCAATTGCTCCGAAAAAAAATTGATCAGCTTGTTTGGAATAGTATTTCAAACTAGAATCTTCATGAAAATTTATAATCGGAGGTGGGTCTCTGGTAGAATATTTTTTTTTTGAATTTGCGGCATGATTTCCGATGATATTATACCCTACCGCCTCGACGGAAGGAGAAATATTGGTTTTTGAACTCATTTTTCAATTGCTCCGATCAGCTTGTTTGGAATAGTATTTCAAACTAGGATCTTCATGGAAATATATAATCGGAGGTGGGTCTCTGGAAAAATATCTTTTTTTTTCGAATTTGCGGCATGATTTCCGATGACATTATACCCTACCGCCTCGACGGAAGGAGAAATATTGATTTTTGAACTCATTTTTCAATTGCTCCGACTAGCTTGTTTGTAATAGTATTTCAAACTAGAATCTTCATGGAAATTCATAATCAGAGGTGGGTCTCTGGGAAAATATTTTTTTTTTGAATTTGCGGCATGATTTCCGATGATATTATACCCTACCGCCTCGACGGAAGAAGAAATATTGATTTTTGAACTCATTTTTCAATTGCTCCGAAAACAAACCATCAGCTTGTTCGAAATAGTATTCTAAACTAGAATCTTCATGGAAATTCATAATCGGAGGTGGGTCTGCGGAATAATATTTTCTTTTTGAATTTGCGGCATGATTTCCAAGTGATATTATACGCTACCGCCTCGACGGAAGAAGAAATATCGATTTTTGGACTCATTTTCCAATTGCTCCGGGAAAAAATTGATCAGCTTGTTCAGAATAGTATTTCAAACTAGAATCTCCATGAAAATTCATAATCGGAGGTGGGTTTCCGGAAAAATATTTTTTTTCTCGAATTCGCGGCATGATTTCCGCTGATATTATACCCTACCGCCTCGACGGAAGAAGAAATATTGATTTTTGAACTCATTTGTCAATTGCTCCGAAAAAAAATTCATCAGCTTGTTCGAAATAGGATTCTAAACTAGAATCTCCATGAAAATTGATAATCGGAGGTGGGTCTCTGAATAAAATAATTTTTTTTTTCAATTTGCGGCAGGATTTCCGATGATATTATACCCTACCACCTCGACGGAAGAAGAAATATCGATTTTTGAACTCATTTTTCAAATGCTCCGAAAACAAACCATCAGCTTGTTCGAAATAGTATTCTAAACTAGAATCTCCATGGAAATTTATAATCGGAGGTGGGTCTTCGGAAAAATATTTTTTTTTTCGAATTTGCGCCATGATTTCCGATGATATTATACCCTACCGCCTCGACGGAAGAGGAAATATTGATTTTTGGACTTATTTTTCAATTGCTCCGAAAAAAATTTAATCAGCTTGTTTGGAATAGTATTTCAAACTAGAATCTTCATGAAAATTTATAATCGGAGGTGGGTCTCTGGAAAAATATTTTTTGTTACGAATTTGCGGCATGATTTCCGATGATATTATACCCTACCGCCTCGACGGAAGAAGAAATATTGATTTTTGAACTTATTTTTCAATTGCTCCAATCAGCTTGTTTGGAATAGTATTTCAAACTAGAATCTTCATGAAAATTTATAATCGGAGGTGGGTCTCTGGGAAAATATTTTTTGTTTCGAATTTGCGGTATGATTTCCGATGATATTATACCCTACCGACTCGACGGAGAAAGAAATATTGATTTGTGAACTCATTTTTCAATTGCTCCGAAAAAAAATTGATCAGCTTGTTTGGAATAGTATTTCAAACTAGAATCTTCATGAAAATTTATAATCGGAGGTGGGTCTCTGGTAGAATATTTTTTTTTTGAATTTGCGGCATGATTTCCGATGATATTATACCCTACCGCCTCGACGGAAGGAGAAATATTGGTTTTTGAACTCATTTTTCAATTGCTCCGATCAGCTTGTTTGGAATAGTATTTCAAACTAGAATCTTCATGGAAATATATAATCGGAGGTGGGTCTCTGGAAAAATATCTTTTTTTTTCGAATTTGCGGCATGATTTCCGATGACATTATACCCTACCGCCTCGACGGAAGGAGAAATATTGATTTTTGAACTCATTTGTCAATTGCTCCGAAAAAAAAATAATCAGCTTGTTCGAAATAGTATTCTAAACTAGAATCCCCATGAAAATTTATAATCGGAGGTGGGTCTCTGGAAAAATATTTTTTTTTTTTAATTTGCGGCATGATTTCCGATGATATTATACCCTACCGCCTCGACGGAAGAAGAAATATTGATTTTTGAACTCATTTTTCAATTGCTCCGAACAGCTTGTTTGTAATAGTATTTCAAACTAGAATCTTCATGGAAATTTATAATCGGAGGTGGGTCTCTGGAAAAATATCTTTTCTTTCGAATTTGCGGCATGATTTCCGATGATATTATACCCTACCGCCTCGACGGAAGAGGAAATATTGATTTTTGGACTTATTTTTCAATTGCTCCAAAAAAAATTAATCAGCTTGTTTGGAATAGTATTTCAAACTAGAATCTCCATGAAAATTTATAATCGGAGGTGGGTCTCTGGAAAAATATTTTTTGTTACGAATGTGCGGCATGATTTCCGATGATATTATACCCTACCGCCTCGACGGAAGAAGAAATATTGATTCTTGAACTCATTTGTCAATTGCTCCGAAAAAAAATGATCAGCTCGATCGAAATAGTATTCTAAACTAGAATCTCCATGAAAATTTATAATCGGAGGTGGGTCTCTGGAAAAATATTTTTTTTTTTTAATTTGCGGCATGATTTCCGATGATATTATACCCTACCGCCTCGACGGAAGAAGAAATATTGATTTTTGAACTCATTTTTCAATTGCTCCGAACAGCTTGTTTGTAATAGTATTTCAAACTAGAATCTTCATGGAAATTTATAATCGGAGGTGGGTCTCTGGAAAAATATCTTTTCTTTCGAATTTGCGGCATGATTTCCGATGATATTATACCCTACCGCCTCGACGGAAGAGGAAATATTGATTTTTGGACTTATTTTTCAATTGCTCCAAAAAAAAATTAATCAGCTTGTTTGGAATAGTATTTCAAACTAGAATCTCCATGAAAATTTATAATCGGAGGTGGGTCTCTGGAAAAATATTTTTTGTTACGAATTTGCGGCATGATATCCGGTGATATTATACCCTACCGCCTCGACGGAAGAACAAATATTCATTTTTGAACTCATTCTTCAATTGGTCCGAAATAAAATTCATCAGCTTGTTCGAAATAGGATTCTAAACTAGAATCTCCATGAAAATTGATAATCGGAGGTGGGTCTCTGAATAAAATAATTTTTTTTTTCAATTTGCGGCAGGATTTCCGATGATATTATACCCTACCACCTCGACGGAAGAAGAAATATCGATTTTTGAACTCATTTTTCAATTGCTCCGAAAACAAACCATCAGCTTGTTCGAAATAGTATTCTAAACAAGAATCTTCATGGAAATTCATAATCGGAGGTGGGTCTGCGGAAAAATATTTTCTTTTTGAATTTGCGGCATGATTTCCAAGTGATATTATACGCTACCGCCTCGACGGAAGAAGAAATATTGATTTTTGAACTCATTTTTCAATTGCTCCGAAAAAAAATTGATCAGCTTGTTTGTAATAGTATTTCAAACTAGAATCTTCATGAAAATGTATAATCGGAGGTGGGTCTCTGGAAACATATTTTTTTTTTCGAATTTGCGGCATGATTTTCGATGATATTATACCCTACCGCCTCGACGGAAGAGAAAATATTGATTTTTGGACTCATTTTTCAATTGCTCCGAAAAAAAATTGATCAGCTTGTTTGGAATAGTATTTCAAACTAGAATCTTCATGAAAATTTAGAATCGGAGGTGGGTCTCTGGAAAAATATTTTTTATTTGAATTTGCGGCATGATTTCCGATGATATTATACCCTACCGCCTCGACGGAAGAAGAAATATTGATTTTTGAACTCATTTTTCAATTGCTCCGACTAGCTTGTTTGTAATAGTATTTCAAACTAGAATCTTCATGGAAATTCATAATCAGAGGTGGGTCTCTGGGAAAATATTTTTTTTTTGAATTTGCGGCATGATTTCCGATGATATTATACCCTACCGCCTCGACGGAAGAAGAAATATTGATTTTTGAACTCATTTTTCAATTGCTCCGAAAACAAACCATCAGCTTGTTCGAAATAGTATTCTAAACTAGAATCTTCATGGAAATTCATAATCGGAGGTGGGTCTGCGGAATAATATTTTCTTTTTGAATTTGCGGCATGATTTCCAAGTGATATTATACGCTACCGCCTCGACGGAAGAAGAAATATCGATTTTTGGACTCATTTTCCAATTGCTCCGGGAAAAAATTGATCAGCTTGTTCAGAATAGTATTTCAAACTAGAATCTCCATGAAAATTCATAATCGGAGGTGGGTTTCCGGAAAAATATTTTTTTTCTCGAATTCGCGGCATGATTTCCGCTGATATTATACCCTACCGCCTCGACGGAAGAAGAAATATTGATTTTTGAACTCATTTGTCAATTGCTCCGAAAAAAAATTGATCAGCTTGTTCGAAATAGTATTCTAAACTAGAATCTCCATGAAAATTCATAATCGGAGATGGGTCTTCGGAAAAATATTTTTTTTTTCGAATTTGCGGCATGATTTCCGATGATATTATATCCTACCGCCTCGACGGAAGAGGAAATATTGATTTCTGGACTTATTTTTCAATTGCTCCGAAAAAAAATTGATCAGCTTGTTCGAAATAGTATTCTAAACTAGAATCTCCATGAAAATTCATAATCGGAGGTGGGTTTCCGGAAAAATATTTTTTTTGTCGAATTCGCGGCATGATTTCCGATGATTTTATACCCTACCGCCTCGACGGGAGAAGAAATATTGATGTGTGAACTCATTTTTCAATTGCTCCAAAAAAAAATTGATCAGCTTGTTCGAAATAGTATTCTAAACTAGAATCTCCATGAAAATTCATAATCGGAGGTGGGTCTTCGGAAAAATATTTTTTTTTTCGAACTTGCGGCATGATTTTCGATGATATTATATCCTACCGCCTCGACGGAAGAGGAAATATTGATTTCTGGACTTATTTTTCAATTGCTCCGAAAAAAAATTGATCAGCTTGTTTGGAATAGTATTTCAAACTAGAATCTTCATGGAAATTTATAATCGGAGGTGGGTCTCTGGAAAAATATTTTTTTGATCGAATTTGCGGCATGATTTTCGATGATATTATAACCTACCGCCTCGACGGAAGGAGAAATATTGATATTTGAACTCATTTGTCAATTGCTCCGAAAAAAAATTGATCAGCTTGTTCGAAATAGTATTCCAAACTAGAATCTCTATGAAAATTAATAATCGGATGTGGGTCTCTGGAAAAATATTTTTTTTTTTGAATTTGCGGCATGATTTCCGATGATATTATACCCGACCGCCTCGATGGAAGAAGAAATATTGATTTTTGAACTCATTTTTCAATTGCTCCGAAAAAAAATTGATCAGCTTGTTTGGAATAGTATTTCAAACTAGAATCTTCATGAAAATTTATAATCGGATGTGGGTCTCTGGAAAAATATTTTTTTTTCCGAATTTGCGGCATAATTTCCGATGATATTATACCCTACCGCCTCGACGGAAGAGGAAATATTGATTTTTGGACTTATTTTTCAATTGCTCGGAAAAAAAATTAATCAGCTTGTTTGGAATAGTATTTCAAACTAGAATCTTCATGAAAATTTATAATCGGAGGTGGGTCTCTGGGAAAATATTTTTTGTTACGAATTTGCGGCATGATTTCCGATGATATTATACCCTACCGCCTCGACGGAAGAACAAATATTCATTTTTGAACTCATTTTTCAATTGCTCCGAAATAAAATTCATCAGCTTGTTCGAAATAGTATTCTAAACTAGAATCTCCATGAAAATTGATGATCGGAGGTGGGTCTCTGGGAAAATAATTTTTTTTTTCAATTTGCGGCATGATTTTCGATGATATTATACCCTACCGCCACGACGGAAGAACAAATATTCATTTTTGAACTCATTTTTCAATTGCTCCGAAAACAAACCATCGGCTTGTTCAAAATAGTATTCCAAACTAGAATCTCCATGGAAATTCATAATCGGAGGTGGGTTTCCGGAAAAATATTTTTTTTTTCGAATTCGCGGCATGATTTCCGATGATATTATACCCTACCGCCTCGACGGAAGAAGAAATATTGATTTTTGAACTCATTTTTCAATTGCTCCGATCAGCTTGTTCAGAATAGTATTTCAAACTAGAATCTCCATGAAAATTCATAATCGGAGGTGGGTTTCCGGAAAAATATTTTTTTTTTCGAATTCGCGGCATGATTTCCGATGATATTATACCCTACCGCCTCGACGGAAGAAGAAATATTGATATTTGAACTCATTTGTCAATTGCTCCGAAAAAAAATTGATCAGCTTGTTCGAAATAGTATTCCAAACTAGAATCTCTATGAAAATTAATAATCGGATGTGGGTCTCTGGAAAAATATTTATTTTTTTGAATTTGCGGCATGATTTCCGATGATATCATACCCGACCGCCTCGATGGAAGAAGAAATATTGATTTTTGAACTCATTTTTCAATTGCTCCGAAAAAAATTGATCAGCTTGTTTGGAATAGTATTTCAAACTAGAATCTTCATGAAAATTTATAATCGGATGTGGGTCTCTGGAAAAATATTTTTTTTTCCGAATTTGCGGCATAATTTCCGATGATATTATACCCTACCGCCTCGACGGAAGAGGAAATATTGATTTTTGGACTTATTTTTCAATTGCTCGGAAAAAAAATTAATCAGCTTGTTTGGAATAGTATTTCAAACTAGAATCTTCATGAAAATTTATAATCGGAGGTGGGTCTCTGGGAAAATATTTTTTGTTACGAATTTGCGGCATGATTTCCGATGATATTATACCCTACCGCCTCGACGGAAGAACAAATATTCATTTTTGAACTCATTTTTCAATTGCTCCGAAATAAAATTCATCAGCTTGTTCGAAATAGTATTCTAAACTAGAATCTCCATGAAAATTGATGATCGGAGGTGGGTCTCTGGAAAAATAATTTTTTTTTTCAATTTGCGGCATGATTTTCGATGATATTATACCCTACCGCCACGACGGAAGAACAAATATTCATTTTTGAACTCATTTTTCAATTGCTCCGAAAACAAACCATCGGCTTGTTCGAAATAGTATTCCAAACTAGAATCTTCATGGAAATTCATAATCGGAGGTGGGTCTGCGGAAAAATATTCTCTTTTTGAATTTGCGGCATGATTTCCAAGTGATATTATACGCTACCGCCTCAACGGAAGAAGAAATATCGATTTTTGGACTCATTTTCCAATTGCTCCGGGAAAAAATTGATCAGCTTGTTCGGAATAGTATTTCAAACTAGAATCTCCATGAAAATTCATAATCGGAGGTGGGTTTCCGGAAAAATATTTTTTTTTTCGAATTCGCGGCATGATTTCCGATGATATTATACCCTACCGCCTCGACGGAAGAAGAAATATTGATTTTTGAACTCATTTTTCAATTGCTCCGATCAGCTTGTTTGGAATAGTATTTCAAACTAGAATCTTCATGGAAATTTATAATCGGAGGTGGGTCTCTGGAAAAATATCTTTTTTTTCGAATTTGCGGCATGATTTCCGATGATATTATACCCTACCGCCTCGACGGAAGAGGAAATATTTATTTTTTGACTTATTTTTCAATTGCTCCGGGAAAAAATTAATCAGCATGTTTGGAATAGTATTTCAAACTAGAATCTTCATGGAAATTTATAATCGGAGGTGGGTCTCTGGAAAAATATCTTTTTTTTCGAATTCGCGGCATGATTTCCGATGATATTATACCCTACCGCCTCGACGGAAGAAGAAATATTGATTTTTGAACTCATTTTTCAATTGCTCCGAAAAAAAATTGATCAGCTTGTTCGAAATAGTATTCTAAACTATAATCTTTATGGAAATTCATAATCAGAGGTGGGTCTCTGGGAAAATATTTTTTATTTGAATTTGCGGCATGATTTCCGATGATATTATACCCTAAAGCCTCGACGGAAGAAGAAATAGTGATTTTTGAACTCATTTGTCAATTGCTCCGAAATAAAATTCATCAGCTTGTTCGAAATAGTATTCTAAACTAGAATCTCCATGAAAATTGATGATCGGAGGTGGGTCTCTGGAAAAATAATTTTTTTTTTCAATTTGCGGCATGATTTTCGATGATATTATACCCTACCGCCTCGACGGAAGAACAAATATTCATTTTTGAACTCATTTTTCAATTGCTCCGAAAACAAACCATCAGCTTGTTCGAAATAGTATTCCAAACTAGAATCTTCATGGAAATTCATAATCGGAGGTGGGTCTGCGGTAAAATATTTTCTTTTTGAATTTGCGGCATGATTTCCAAGTGATATTATACGCTACCGCCTCAACGGAAGAAGAAATATCGATTTTTGGACTCATTTTCCAATTGCTCCGGGAAAAAATTGATCAGCTTGTTCAGAATAGTATTTCAAACTAGAATCTCCATGAAAATTCATAATCGGAGGTGGGTCTCTGGAAAAATATTTTTTTTTTCGAATTTGCGGCATGATTTCCGATGATATTATACCCTACCGCCTCGACGGAAGAGAAAATATTGATTTTTGGACTCATTTTTCAATTGCTCCGAAAAAAAATTGATCAGCTTGTTTGGAATAGTATTTCAAACTAGAATCTTCATGGAAATATATAATCGGAGGTGGGTCTCTGGAAAAATATCTTTTTTTTCGAATTCGCGGCATGATTTCCGATGATATTATACCCTACCGCCTCGACGGAAGAAGAAATATTGATTTTTGAACTCATTTTTCAATTGCTCCGATCAGCTTGTTTGGAATAGTATTTCAAACTAGAATCTTCATGGAAATTTATAATCGGAGGTGGGTCTCTGGAAAAATATCTTTTTTTTCGAATTTGCGGCATGATTTCCGATGATATTATACCCTACCGCCTCGACGGAAGAGGAAATATTTATTTTTTGACTTATTTTTCAATTGCTCCGGGAAAAAATTAATCAGCATGTTTGGAATAGTATTTCAAACTAGAATCTTCATGGAAATTTATAATCGGAGGTGGGTCTCTGGAAAAATATCTTTTTTTTCGAATTCGCGGCATGATTTCCGATGATATTATACCCTACCGCCTTGACGGAAGAAGAAATATTGATTTTTGAACTCATTTTTCAATTGCTCCGAAAAAAAATTGATCAGCTTGTTCGAAATAGTATTCTAAACTATAATCTTTATGGAAATTCATAATCAGAGGTGGGTCTCTGGGAAAATATTTTTTATTTGAATTTGCGGCATGATTTCCGATGATATTATACCCTAAAGCCTCGACGGAAGAAGAAATAGTGATTTTTGAACTCATTTGTCAATTGCTCCGAAATAAAATTCATCAGCTTGTTCGAAATAGTATTCTAAACTAGAATCTCCATGAAAATTGATGATCGGAGGTGGGTCTCTGGAAAAATAATTTTTTTTTTCAATTTGCGGCATGATTTTCGATGATATTATACCCTACCGCCTCGACGGAAGAACAAATATTCATTTTTGAACTCATTTTTCAATTGCTCCGAAAACAAACCATCAGCTTGTTCGAAATAGTATTCCAAACTAGAATCTTCATGAAAATTCATAATCGGAGGTGGGTCTGCGGAAAAATATTTTCTTTTTGAATTTGCGGCATGATTTCCAAGTGATATTATACGCTACCGCCTCAACGGAAGAAGAAATATCGATTTTTGGACTCATTTTCCAATTGCTCCGGGAAAAAATTGATCAGCTTGTTCAGAATAGTATTTCAAACTAGAATCTCCATGAAAATTCATAATCGGAGGTGGGTCTCTGGAAAAATATTTTTTTTTTCGAATTTGCGGCATGATTTCCGATGATATTATACCCTACCGCCTCGACGGAAGAGAAAATATTGATTTTTGGACTCATTTTTCAATTGCTCCGAAAAAAAATTGATCAGCTTGTTTGGAATAGTATTTCAAACTAGAATCTTCATGGAAATATATAATCGGAGGTGGGTCTCTGGAAAAATATCTTTTTTTTTCGAATTTGCGGCATGATTTCCGATGATATTATACCCTACCGCCTCGACGGAAGAAGAAATATTGATTTTTGAACTCATTTGTCAATTGCTCCGATCAGCTTGTTTGGAATAGTATTTCAAACTAGAATCTTCATGGAAATTTATAATCGGAGGTGGGTCTCTGGAAAAATATCTTTTTTTTCGAATTTGCGGCATTATTTCCGATGATATTATACCCTACCGCCTCGACGGAAGAGGAAATATTTATTTTTTGACTTATTTTTAAATTGCTCCGGAAAAAAATTAATCAGCATGTTTGGAATAGTATTTCAAACTAGAATCTTCATGGAAATTTATAATCGGAGGTGGGTCTCTGGAAAAATATCTTTTTTTTCGAATTCGCGGCATGATTTCCGATGATATTATACCCTACCGCGTCGACGGAAGAAGAAATATTGATTTTTGAACTCATTTTTCAATTGCTCCGAAAAAAAATTGATCAGCTTGTTCGAAATAGTATTCTAAACTATAATCTTTATGGAAATTCATAATCAGAGGTGGGTCTCTGGGAAAATATTTTTTTTTTGAATTTGCGGCATGATTTCCGATGATATTATACCCTACCGCCTCGACGGAAGAAGAAATAGTGATTTTTGAACTCATTTGTCAATTGCTCCGAAAAAAAATTGATCAGCTTGTTCGAAATAGTATTCTTAACTAGAATCTCCATGAAAATTCATAGTCGGAGGTGGGTCTTCGGAAAAATATTTTTTTTTTCGAATTTGCGACATGATTTCCGATGATATTATATCCTACCGCCTCGACGGAAGAGGAAATATTGATTTCTGGACTTATTTTGCAATTGCTCCGAAAAAAAATTGATCAGCTTGTTTGGAATAGTATTTCAAACTAGAATCTTCATGGAAATTTATAATCGGAGGTGGGTCTCTGGAAAAATATTTTTTTTTCGAATATGCGGCATGATTTCCGAAGATATTATACCCTACCGCCGCGACGGAAGGAGAAATATTGATATTTGAACTCATTTGTCAATTGCTCCGAAAAAAAATTGATCAGCTTGTTCGAAATAGTATTCCAAACTAGAATCTCTATGAAAATTTATAATCGGAGGTGGGTCTCTGGAAAAATATTTTTTTTTTGAATTTGCGGCATGATTTCCGATGATATTATACCCTACCGCCTCGACGGAAAAAGAAATATTGATTTGTGAACTCATTTGTCAATTGCTCCGAAAAAAAATTGATCAGCTTGTTCGAAAAAGTATTCTAAACTAGAATCTCCATGAAAATTCATAATCGGAGGTGGGTCTCTGGAAAAATATTTTTTTTTCCGAATTTGCGGCATGATTTCCGATGATATTATACCCTACCGCCTCGACGGAAGAGAAAATATTGATTTTTGGACTCATTTTTCAATTGCTCCGAAAAAAAATTGATAAGCTTGTTTGGAATAGTATTTCAAACTAGAATCTTCATGGAAATATATAATCGGAGGTGGGTCTCTGGAAAAATATCTTTTTTTTTCGAATTTGCGGCATGATTTCCGATGATATTATACCCTACCGCCTCGACGGAAGAAGAAATATTGATTTTTGAACTCATTTGTCAATTGCTCCGAAAAAAAAATGATCAGCTTGTTCGAAATAGTATTCTAAACTAGAATCTCCATGTAAATTTATAATCGGAGGTGGGTCTCTGGAAAAATATTTTTTTTTTTTAATTTGCGGCATGATTTCCGATGATATTATACCCTACCGCCTCGACGGAAGAAGAAATATTGATTTTTGAACTCATTTTTCAATTGCTCCGAACAGCTTGTTTGTAATAGTATTTCAAACTAGAATCTTCATGGAAATTTATAATCGGAGGTGGGTCTCTGGAAAAATATCTTTTCTTTCGAATTTGCGGCCTGATTTCCGATGATATTATACCCTACCGCCTCGACGGAAGAGGAAATATTGATTTTCGGACTTATTTTTCAATTGCTCCAAAAAAAAATTGATCAGCTTGTTCGAAATAGTATTCCAAACTAGAATCTCTATGAAAATTTATAATCGGAGGTGGGTCTCTGGAAAAATATTTTTTTTTTGAATTTGCGGCATGTTTTCCGATGATATTATACCCTACCGCCTCGACGGAAAAAGAAATATTGATTTGTGAACTCATTTGTCAATTGCTCCGAAAAAAAATTGATCAGCTTGTTCGAAATAGTATTCTAAACTAGAATCTCCATGAAAATTCATAATCGGAGGTGGGTCTCTGGAAAAATATTTTTTTTTTCGAATTTGCGGCATGATTTCCGATGATATTATACCCTACCGCCTCGACGGAAGAGAAAATATTGATTTTTGGACTCATTTTTCAATTGCTCCGAAAAAAAATTGATCAGCTTGTTTGGAATAGTATTTCAAACTAGAATCTTCATGGAAATATATAATCGGAAGTGGGTCTCTGGAAAAATATCTTTTTTTTTCGAATTTGCGGCATGATTTCCGATGATATTATACCCTACCGCCTCGACGGAAGAAGAAATATTGATTTTTGAACTCATTTGTCAATTGCTCCGAAAAAAAAATGATCAGCTTGTTCGAAATAGTATTCTAAACTAGAATCTCCATGAAAATTTATAATCGGAGGTGAGTCTCCGGAAAAATATTTTTTTTTTTAATTTGCGGCATGATTTCCGATGATATTATACCCTACCGCCTCGACGGATGAAGAAATATTGATTTTTGAACTCATTTTTCAATTGCTCCGAACAGCTTGTTTGTAATAGTATTTCAAACTAGAATCTTCATGGAAATTTATAATCGGAGGTGGGTCTCTGGAAAAATATCTTTTCTTTCGAATTTGCGGCATGATTTCCGATGATATTATACCCTACCGCCTCGACGGAAGAGGAAATATTGATTTTTGGACTTATTTTTCAATTGCTCCAAAAAAAAATTAATCAGCTTGTTTGGAATAGTATTTCAAACTAGAATCTCCATGAAAATTTATAATCGGAGGTGGGTCTCTGGAAAAATATTTTTTGTTACGAATTTGCGGCATGATTTCCGGTGATATTATACCCTACCGCCTCGACGGAAGAACAAATATTCATTTTTGAACTCATTCTTCAATTGCTCCGAAACAAAATTCATCAGCTTGTTCGAAATAGGATTCTAAACTAGAATCTCCATGAAAATTGATGATCGGAGGTGGGTCTCTGAATAAAATAATTTTTTTTTTCAATTTGCGGCAGGATTTCCGATGATATTATACCCTACCACCTCGACGGAAGAAGAAATATCGATTTTTGAACTCATTTTTCAATTGCTCCGAAAACAAACCATCAGCTTGTTCGAAATAGTATTCTAAACAAGAATCTTCATGGAAATTCATAATCGGAGGTGGGTCTGCGGAAAAATATTTTCTTTTTGAATTTGCGGCATGATTTCCAAGTGATATTATACGCTACCGCCTCGACGGAAGAAGAAATATTGATTTTTGAACTCATTTTTCAATTGCTCCGAAAAAAAATTGATCAGCTTGTTTGGAATAGTATTTCAAACTAGAATCTTCCTGAAAATTTATAATCGGAGGTGGGTCTCTGGAACAATATTTTTTCTTTTTAATTTGCGGCATGATTTCCGATGATATTATACCCTACCGCCTCGACGGAATAAGAAATATTGATTTTTGAACTCATTTGTCAATTGCTCCGAAACAAAATTGATCAGCTTGTTCGAAATAGTATTCTAAACTAGAATCTCTATGATAATTTATAATCGGAGGTGGGTCTCTGGAAAAATATTTTTTTTTTTGAATTTGCGGCATGATTTCCGATGATATTATACCCTACCGCCTCGACGGACGAAGAAATATTGATTTTTGAACTCATTTGTCAATTGCCCCAAAAAAAAATTGATCAGCTTGTTCGAAATAGTATTCTAAATTAGAATCTCCATGAAAATTCATAATCGGAGGTGGGTCTTCGGAAAAATATTTTTTTTTTCGAATTTGCGGCATGATTTCCGATGATATTATACCCTACCGCCTCGACGGAAGGAGAAATATTGATTTTTGAACTCATTTATCAATTGCTCCGATAAGCTTGTTTGGAATAGTATTTCAAACTAGAACCTTCATGGAAATTTATAATCGGAGGTGGGTCTCTGGCAAAATATCTTTTTTTTCAAATTTGCGGCATGATTTCCGATGATATTATACCCTACCGCCTCGACGGAAGAAGAAATATTGATTTTTGGACTCATTTTTCAATTGCTCCGGAAATAAATTGATCAGCTTGTTCAGAATAGTATTTGAAACTAGAATCTCCATGAAAATTCATAATCGGAGGTGGGTCTGCGGAAAAATATTTTTTTTTTCGAATTCGCGGCATGATTTCCGATGATATCATACCCTACCGCCTCGACGGAAGAAGAAATATTGATGTGTGAACTTATTTTTCAATTGCTCCGAAAAAAAATTGATCAGCTTGTTCGAAATAGTATTCCAAACTAGAATCTCTATGAAAATTTATAATCGGAGGTGGGTCTCTGGAACAATATTTTTTCTTTTTAATTTGCGGCATGATTTCCGATGATATTATACCCTACCGCCTCGACGGAAGAAGAAATATTGATTTTTGAACTCATTTTTCAATTGCTCCGAAAAAAAACCATCAGCTCGTTCGAAATAGTATTCCGAACTAGAATCTTCATGGAAATTCATAATCGGAGGTGGGTCTTCGGGAGAATATTTTTTTTTTCGAATTTGCGGCATGATTTCCGATGATATTATACCCTACCGCCTCGACGGAAGAAGAAATATTGATTTTTGAACTCATTTTTCAATTGCTGCGATCAGCATGTTTGGAATAGTATTTCAAACTAGATTCTTCATGGAAATTTATAATCGGAGGTGGGTCTCTGGAAAAATATGTTTTTTTTCGGAATTGCGGCATGATTTCCGATGATATTATACCCTGCCGCCTCGACGGAAGAAGAAATATTGATTTTTGGACTCGTTTTTCAATTGCTCCGGAATAAAATTGATCAGCTTGTTCAGAATAGTATTTGAAACTAGAATCTCCATGAAAATTCATAATCGGAGGTGGGTCTGCGGAAAAATATTTTTTTGTTGCTAATTTGCGGCATGATTTCCAAGTGATATTATACGCTACCGCCTCGACGGAAGAAGAAATATCGATTTTTGGACTCATTTTCCAATTGCTTCGGAAAAAAATTGATCAGCTTGTTCGAAATAGTATTCCAAACTAGAATCTTCATGGAAATTCATAATCGGAGGTGGGTCTTCGGAAAAATATTTTTTTTTTCGAATTTGCGGCATGATTTCCGATGATATTATACCCTACCGCCTCGACGGAAGAAGAAATATTGATGTGTGAACTCATTTTTCAATTGCTCCGAAAAAAAATTGATCAGCGTGTTCGAAATAGTATTCTAAACTATAATCTTCATGAAAATTCATAATCAGAGGTGGGTCTCTGGAAAAATATTTTTTTTTTGAATTTGCGGCATGATTTCCGATGATATTATACCCTACCGCCTCGACGGAAGAAGAAATATTGATTTTTGACCTCATTTTTCAATTGCTCCGAAAAAAAATTGATCAGCTTGTTCGAAATAGTATTCTAAACTAGAATCTCCATGGAAATTCATAATCGGAGGTGGGTCTTCGGAAATATATTTTTTTTTTCGAATTTGCGGCATGATTTCCGATGATATTATACCCTACCGACTCGACGGAGAAAGAAATATTGATTTGTGAACTCAATTTTTAGTTGCTCCGATCAGCTTGTTTGGAATAGTATTTCAAACTAGAACCTTCATGGAAATTTATAATCGGAGGTGGGTATCCGGAAAAATATCTTTTTTTTCAAATTTGCGGCATGATTTCCGATGATATCATACCCTACCGCCTCGACGGAAAAAGAAATATTGATTGTTGGACTCATTTTTCAATTGCTCCGGAAAAAAATTGATCAGCTTGTTCAGAATAGTATTTCAAACTAGAATCTCCATGAAAATTCATAATAGGAGGTGGGTTTCCGGAAAAATATTTTTTTTCTCGAATTCGCGGCATGATTTCCGATGATATTATACCCTACCGCCTCGACGGAAGAAGAAATATTGATGTGTGAACTCATTTTTCAATTGCTCCGAAAAAAAATTGATCAGCTTGTTCGAAATAGTATTGTAAACTATAATCTTCATGAAAATTTATAATCAGAGGTGGGTCTCTGGAAAAATATATTTTTTTTGAATTTGCGGCATGATTTCCGATGATATTATACCCTACCGCCTCGACGGAAGAAGAAATATTGATTTTTGGACTCATTTTTCAATTGCTCCGGAAAAAAATTGATCAGCCTGTTCAGAATAGTATTTCAAACTAGAATCTCCATGAAAATTCATAATAGGAGGTGGGTTTCCGGAAAAATATTTTTTTTTTCGAATTCGCGGCATGATTTCCGATGATATTATACCCTACCGCCTCGACGGAGGAACAAATATTGATTTTTGAACTCATTTTTCAATTGCTCCGAAATGAAATTGATCAGCTTGTTCGAAATAGTATTTCAAACTAGAATCTTCATGGAAATTTATAATTGGAGGTGGGTCTCTGGGAAAATATTTTTTGTTTCGAATTTGCGGCATGATTTTCGATGATATTATACCCTACCGCCTCGACGGAAGAAGAAATATTGATTTTCGAACTCATTTGTCAATTGCTCCGAAAACAAATTGATCAGCTTGTTCGAAATAGTATTCTAAACTAGAATCTCCATGAAAATTCATAATCGGAGGTGGGTCTTCGGAAAAATATTTTTTTTTCGAATTTGCGGCATGATTTCCGATGATATCATACCCTACCGCCTCGACGGAAGAGGAAATATTGATTTTTGGACTCATTTTTCAATTGCTCTGAAAAAAAAATTAATCAGCTTGTTTGGAATAGTATTTCAAACTAGAATCTTCATGAAAATTTATAATCGGGGGTGGGTCTCTGGAAAAATATTTTTTGTTTCAAATTCGCGGCATGATTTACGATGATATTATACCCTACCGCCTCGACGGAGGAAGAAATATTGATTTTTGAACTCATTTTTCAATTGCTCCGAAATGAAATTGATCAGCTTGTTCGAAATAGTATTTCAAACTAGAATCTTCATGGAAATTTATAATCGGAGGTGGGTCTCTGGGAAAATATTTTTTGTTTCGAATTTGCGGCATGATTTTCGATGATATTATACCCTACCGCCTCGACGGAAGAAGAAATATTGATTTTTGAACTCATTTGTTATTTGCTCCAGGAAAAAATTGATCAGCTTGTTCGAAATAGTATTCTAAACTAGAATCTCTATGAAAATTTATAATCGGAGGTGGGTCTCTGGAAAAATATTTTTTCTTTATAATTTGCGGCATGATTTCCGATGATATTATACCCTACCGCCTCGACGGAAGGGGAAATATTGATTTTTGAACTCATTTTTCAATTGCTCCGAAACAAAATTGATCAGCTTGACAGAACTAGTATTCTAAACTAGAATCTCCATGGAAATTCATAATCGGAGGTGGGTCATCGGAAAAATATTTTTTTTTTCGAATTTGCGGCATGATTTCCGATGATATTATACCCTACCGCCTCGACGGAAGAGGAAATATTGATTTTTGGACTTATTTTTCAATTGCTCCGAAAAAAAATTAATCAGCTTGTTTGGAATAGTATTTCAAACTAGAATCTTCATGAAAATTTATAATCGGAGGTGGGTCTCTGGAAAAATATTTTTTGTTACGAATTTGCGGCATGATTTCCGATGATATTATACCCTACCGCCTCGACGGAAGAAGAAATATTCATTTTTGAACTCATTTTTCAATTGCTCCGAAATAAAATTCATCAGCTTTTTCGAAATAGTATTCTAAACTAGAATCTATATGAAAATTTATAATCGGAGGTGGGTCTCCGGAAAAATATTTTTTTTTTTGAATTTGCGGCATGATTTCCGATGATATTATACCCTACCGCCTCGACGGAAGAAGAAATATTGATTTTTGAACTCATTTTTCAATTGCTCCGAAAAAAAACCATCAGCTCGTTCGAAATAGTATTCCAAACTAGAATCTTCATGGAAATTCATAATCGGAGGTGGGTCTTCGGGAGAATATTTTTTTTTTCGAATTTGCGGCATGATTTCCGATGATATTATACCCTACCGCCTCGACGGAAGAAGAAATATTGATTTTTGAACTCATTTTTCAATTGCTGCGATCAGCATGTTTGGAATAGTATTTCAAACTAGATTCTTCATGGAAATTTATAATCGGAGGTGGGTCTCTGGAAAAATATGTTTTTTTTCGGAATTGCGGCATGATTTCCGATGATATTATACCCTGCCGCCTCGACGGAAGAAGAAATATTGATTTTTGGACTCGTTTTTCAATTGCTCCGGAAAAAAATTGATCAGCTTGTTCAGAATAGTATTTGAAACTAGAATCTCCATGAAAATTCATAATCGGAGGTGGGTCTGCGGAAAAATATTTTTTTGTTGCTAATTTGCGGCATGATTTCCAAGTGATATTATACGCTATCGCCTCGACGGAAGAAGAAATATCGATTTTTGGACTCATTTTCCAATTGCTTCGGAAAAAAATTGATCAGCTTGTTCGAAATAGTATTCCAAACTAGAATCTTCATGGAAATTCATAATCGGAGGTGGGTCTTCGGAAAAATATTTTTTTTTTCGAATTTGCGGCATGATTTCCGATGATATTATACCCTACCGCCTCGACGGAAGAAGAAATATTGATGTGTGAACTCATTTTTCAATTGCTCCGAAAAAAAATTGATCAGCGTGTTCGAAATAGTATTCTAAACTATAATCTTCATGAAAATTCATAATCAGAGGTGGGTCTCTGGAAAAATATTTTTTTTTTGAATTTGCGGCATGATTTCCGATGATATTATACCCTACCGCCTCGACGGAAGAAGAAATATTGATTTTTGACCTCATTTTTCAATTGCTCCGAAAAAAAATTGATCAGCTTGTTCGAAATAGTATTCTAAACTAGAATCTCCATGGAAATTCATAATCGGAGGTGGGTCTTCGGAAATATATTTTTTTTTTCGAATTTGCGGCATGATTTCCGATGATATTATACCCTACCGACTCGACGGAGAAAGAAATATTGATTTGTGAACTCATTTTTTAGTTGCTCCGATCAGCTTGTTTGGAATAGTATTTCAAACTAGAACCTTCATGGAAATTTATAATCGGAGGTGGGTATCCGGAAAAATATCTTTTTTTTCAAATTTGCGGCATGATTTCCGATGATATCATACCCTACCGCCTCGACGGAAAAAGAAATATTGATTGTTGGACTCATTTTTCAATTGCTCCGGAAAAAAATTGATCAGCTTGTTCAGAATAGTATTTCAAACTAGAATCTCCATGAAAATTCATAATAGGAGGTGGGTTTCCGGAAAAATATTTTTTTTCTCGAATTCGCGGCATGATTTCCGATGATATTATACCCTACCGCCTCGACGGAAGAAGAAATATTGATGTGTGAACTCATTTTTCAATTGCTCCGAAAAAAAATTGATCAGCTTGTTCGAAATAGTATTGTAAACTATAATCTTCATGAAAATTTATAATCAGAGGTGGGTCTCTGGAAAAATATATTTTTTTTGAATTTGCGGCATGATTTCCGATGATATTATACCCTACCGCCTCGACGGAAGAAGAAATATTGATTTTTGGACTCATTTTTCAATTGCTCCGGAAAAAAATTGATCAGCCTGTTCAGAATAGTATTTCAAACTAGAATCTCCATGAAAATTCATAATAGGAGGTGGGTTTCCGGAAAAATATTTTTTTTTTCGAATTCGCGGCATGATTTCCGATGATATTATACCCTACCGCCTCGACGGAGGAACAAATATTGATTTTTGAACTCATTTTTCAATTGCTCCGAAATGAAATTGATCAGCTTGTTCGAAATAGTATTTCAAACTAGAATCTTCATGGAAATTTATAATCGGAGGTGGGTCTCTGGGAAAATATTTTTTGTTTCGAATTTGCGGCATGATTTTCGATGATATTATACCCTACCGCCTCGACGGAAGAAGAAATATTGATTTGTGACCTCATTTTTCAATTGCTCCGAAAAAAAATTGATCAGCTTGTTCGAAATAGTATTCTAAACTAGAATCTCCATGGAAATTCATAATCGGAGGTGGGTCTTCGGAAATATATTTTTTTTTTCGAATTTGCGGCATGATTTCCGATGATATTATACCCTACCGACTCGACGGAGAAAGAAATATTGATTTGTGAACTCATTTTTTAGTTGCTCCGATCAGCTTGTTTGGAATAGTATTTCAAACTAGAACCTTCATGGAAATTTATAATCGGAGGTGGGTATCCGGAAAAATATCTTTTTTTTCAAATTTGCGGCATGATTTCCGATGATATCATACCCTACCGCCTCGACGGAAAAAGAAATATTGATTGTTGGACTCATTTTTCAATTGCTCCGGAAAAAAATTGATCAGCTTGTTCAGAATAGTATTTCAAACTAGAATCTCCATGAAAATTCATAATAGGAGGTGGGTTTCCGGAAAAATATTTTTTTTCTCGAATTCGCGGCATGATTTCCGATGATATTATACCCTACCGCCTCGACGGAAGAAGAAATATTGATGTGTGAACTCATTTTTCAATTGCTCCGAAAAAAAATTGATCAGCTTGTTCGAAATAGTATTGTAAACTATAATCTTCATGAAAATTTATAATCAGAGGTGGGTCTCTGGAAAAATATATTTTTTTTGAATTTGCGGCATGATTTCCGATGATATTATACCCTACCGCCTCGACGGAAGAAGAAATATTGATTTTTGGACTCATTTTTCAATTGCTCCGGAAAAAAATTGATCAGCCTGTTCAGAATAGTATTTCAAACTAGAATCTCCATGAAAATTCATAATAGGAGGTGGGTTTCCGGAAAAATATTTTTTTTTTCGAATTCGCGGCATGATTTCCGATGATATTATACCCTACCGCCTCGACGGAGAAACAAATATTGATTTTTGAACTCATTTTTCAATTGCTCCGAAATGAAATTGATCAGCTTGTTCGAAATAGTATTTCAAACTAGAATCTTCATGGAAATTTATAATCGGAGGTGGGTCTCTGGGAAAATATTTTTTGTTTCGAATTTGCGGCATGATTTTCGATGATATTATACCCTACCGCCTCGACGGAAGAAGAAATATTGATTTTCGAACTCATTTGTCAATTGCTCCAAGGAAAAATTGATCAGCTTGTTCGAAATAGTATCCTAAACTAGAATCTCTATGAAAATTTATAATCGGAGGTGGGTCTCTGGAAAAATATTTTTTTTTTTAATTTGCGGCATGATTTCCGATGATATTATACCCTACCGCCTCGACGGAAGGGGAAATATTGATTTTTGAACTCATTTTTCAATTGCTCCGAAAAAAAATTGATCAGCTTGATAGAACTAGTATTCTAAACTAGAATCTCCATGGAAATTCATAATCGGAGGTGGGTCTTCGGAAAAATATTTTTTTTTTCGAATTTGCGGCATGATTGCCGATGATATTATACCCTACCGCCTCGACGGAAGAAGAAATATTGATTTGTGACCTCATTTTTCAATTGCTCCGAAAAAAAATTGATCAGCTTGTTCGAAATAGTATTCTAAACTAGAATCTCCATGGAAATTTATAATCGGAGGTGGGTCTTCGGAAAAATATTTTTTTTTTCGATTTTGCGCCATGATTTCCGATGATATTATACCCTACCGCCTCGACGGAAGAAGAAATATTGATTTTTGAACTCATTTTTCGAATGCTCCGATCAGCATGTTTGGAATAGTATTTCAAACTAGATTCTTCATGGAAATTTATAATCGGAGGTGGGTCTCTGGAAAAATATGTTTTTTTTTCGAATTTGCGGCATGATTTCCAATGATATTATACCCTACCGCCTCGACGGAAGAAGAAATATAGATTTTTGGACTCATTTTTCAATTGCTCCGGAAAAAAATTGATCAGCTTGTTCAGAATAGTATTTGAAACTAGAATCTCCATGAAAATTCATAATCGGAGGTGGGTCTGCGGAAAAATATGTTCTTGTTGCTAATTTGCGGCATGATTTCCAAGTGATATTATACGCTACCGCCTCGACGGAAGAAGAAATATCGATTTTTGGACTCATTTTCCAATTGCTTCGGAAAAAAATTGATCAGCTTGTTCAGAATATTATTTCAAACTAGAATCTCCATGAAAATTCATAATCGGAGGTGGGTTTCCGGAAAAATATTTTTTGTTACGAATTTGCGGCATGATTTCCGATGATATTATACCCTACCGCCTCGACGGAAGAAGAAATATCGATTTTTGAACTCATTTTTCAATTGCTTCGATCAGCATGTTTGGAATAGTATTTCAAACTAGATTCTTCATGGAAATTTATAATCGGAGGTCGGTCTCTGGAAAAATATGTTTTTTTTTCGAATTTGCGGCATGATTTCCGATGATATTATACCCTACCGCCTCGACGGAAGAAGAAATATAGATTTTTGGACTCATTTTTCAATTGCTCCGGAAAAAAATTGATCAGCTTGTTCAGAATAGTATTTGAAACTAGAATATCCATGAAAATTCATAATCGGAGGTGGGTCTGCGGAAAAATATTTTTTTGTTGCTAATTTGCGGCATGATTTCCAAGTGATATTATACGCTACCGCCTCGACGGAAGAAGAAATATCGATTTTTGGACTCATTTTCCAATTGCTTCGGGAAAAAATTGATCAGCTTGTTCAGAATATTATTTCAAACTAGAATCTCCATGAAAATTCATAATCGGAGGTGGGTTTCCGGAAAAATATTTTTTTTTTCGAATTCGCGGCATGATTTCCGATGATATTATACCCTACCGCCTCGACGGAAGAAGAAATATTGATGTGTGAACTCATTTTTCAATTGCTCCGAAAAAAAATTGATCAGCTTGTTCGAAATAGTATTCTAAACTATAATCTTCATGAAAATTTATAATCAGAGGTGGATCTCTGGGAAAATAATTTTTTTTTGGATTTGCGGCATGATTTCCGATGATATTATACCCTAACGCTCCGAAGGAAGGAGAAATATTGATTTTTGACCTCATTTTTCAATTGCTCCGAAAAAAAAATGATCAGCTTGTCCGAAATAGTATTCTAAACTAGAATTTCCATGGAAATTCATAATCGGAGGTGGGTCTTCGGAAAAATATTTTTTTTTCCGAATTCGCGGCATGATTTACGATGATATTATACCCTACCGACTCGACGGAGGAAGAAATATTGATTTGTGAACTCATTTGTCAATTGCTCCGAAATAAAATTGATCAGCTTGTTCGACATAGGATTCTAAACTCGAATCTCCATGGAAATTTATAATCGGAGGTGGGTCTCTGGAAAAATATTTTTTTTTTTTGAATTTGCGGCATGATTTCCGATGATATTATACCCTTCCCGCCTCGACGGAAGAAGAAATATTGATTTTTGACCTCATTTTTCAATTGCTCCGAAAAAAAATTGATCAGCTTGTTCGAAATAGTATTCTAAACTAGAATCTCCATGGAAATTCATAATCGGAGGTGGGTCTTCGGAAAAATATTTTTTTTTTCGAATTTGCGGCATGATTTCCGATGATATTATACCCTACCGCCTCGACGGAAGAAGAAATATTGATTTTTGAACTCATTTTTCGAATGCTCCGATCAGCATGTTTGGAATAGTATTTCAAACTAGATTCTTCATGGAAATTTATAATCGGAGGTGGGTCTCTGGAAAAATATGTTTTTTTTTCGAATTTGCGGCATGATTTCCAATGATATTATACCCTACCGCCTCGACGGAAGAAGAAATATAGATTTTTGGACTCATTTTTCAATTGCTCCGGAAAAAAATTGATCAGCTTGTTCAGAATAGTATTTGAAACTAGAATCTCCATGAAAATTCATAATCGGAGGTGGGTCTGCGGAAAAATATGTTCTTGTTGCTAATTTGCGGCATGATTTCCAAGTGATATTATACGCTACCGCCTCGACGGAAGAAGAAATATCGATTTTTGGACTCATTTTCCAATTGCTTCGGAAAAAAATTGATCAGCTTGTTCAGAATATTATTTCAAACTAGAATCTCCATGAAAATTCATAATCGGAGGTGGGTTTCCGGAAAAATATTTCTTGTTACGAATTTGCGGCATGATTTCCGATGATATTATACCCTACCGCCTCGACGGAAGAAGAAATATCGATTTTTGAACTCATTTTTCAATTGCTCCGATCAGCATGTTTGGAATAGTATTTCAAACTAGATTCTTCATGGAAATTTATAATCGGAGGTCGGTCTCTGGAAAAATATGTTTTTTTTTCGAATTTGCGGCATGATTTCCGATGATATTATACCCTACCGCCTCGACGGAAGAAGAAATATAGATTTTTGGACTCATTTTTCAATTGCTCCGGAAAAAAATTGATCAGCTTGTTCAGAATAGTATTTGAAACTAGAATCTCCATGAAAATTCATAATCGAAGGTGGGTCTGCGGAAAAATATTTTTTTGTTGCTAATTTGCGGCATGATTTCCAAGTGATATTATACGCTACCGCCTCGACGGAAGAAGAAATATCGATTTTTGGACTCATTTTCCAATTGCTTCGGGAAAAAATTGATCAGCTTGTTCAGAATATTATTTCAAACTAGAATCTCCATGAAAATTCATAATCGGAGGTGGGTTTCCGGAAAAATATTTTTTTTTTCGAATTCGCGGCCTGATTTCCGATGATATTATACCCTACCGCCTCGACGGAAGAAGAAATATTGATGTGTGAACTCATTTTTCAATTGCTCCGAAAAAAAATTGATCAGCTTGTTCGAAATAGTATTCTAAACTATAATCTTCATGAAAATTTATAATCAGAGGTGGATCTCTGGGAAAATAATTTTTTTTTGGATTTGCGGCATGATTTCCGATGATATTATACCCTAACGCTCCGAAGGAAGGAGAAATATTGATTTTTGACCTCATTTTTCAATTGCTCCGAAAAAAAAATGATCAGCTTGTCCGAAATAGTATTCTAAACTAGAATTTCCATGGAAATTCATAATCGGAGGTGGGTCTTCGGAAAAATATTTTTTTTTCCGAATTCGCGGCATGATTTACGATGATATTATACCCTACCGACTCGACGGAGGAAGAAATATTGATTTGTGAACTCATTTGTCAATTGCTCCGAAATAAAATTGATCAGCTTGTTCGACATAGGATTCTAAACTCGAATCTCCATGGAAATTTATAATCGGAGGTGGGTCTCTGGAAAAATATTTTTTTTTTTTGAATTTGCGGCATGATTTCCGATGATATTATACCCTTCCCGCCTCGACGGAAGAAGAAATATTGATTTTTGACCTCATTTTTCAATTGCTCCGAAAAAAAATTGATCAGCTTGTTCGAAATAGTATTCTAAACTAGAATCTCCATGGAAATTCATAATCGGAGGTGGGTCTTCGGAAAAATATTTTTTTTTTCGAATTTGCGGCATGATTTCCGATGATATTATACCCTACCGCCTCGACGGAAGAAGAAATATTGATTTTTGAACTCATTTTTCAATTGCTCCGAAAAAAAACCATCAGCTTGTTCGAAATAGTATTCCAAACTAGAATCTCCATGGAAATTCATAATCGGAGGTGGGTCTTCGGGAAAATATTTTTTTTTTCGAATTTGCGGCATGATTTCCGATGATATTATACCCTACCGCCTCGACGGAAGAAGGAATATTGATTTTTGAACTCATTTTTTAATTGCTCCGATCAGCTTGTTTGGAATAGTATTTCAAACTAGAACCTTCATGGAAATTTATAATCGGAGGTGGGTCTCTGGAAAAATATCTTTTTTTTCAAATTTGCGGCATGATTTCCGATGATATTATACCCTACCGCCTCGACGGAAGAAGAAATATTGATTTTTGGACTCATTTTTCAATTGCTCCGGAAAAAAATTGATCAGCTTGTTCAGAATAGTATTTCAAACTAGAATCTCCATGAAAATTCATAATCGGAGGTGGGTCTTCGGAAAAATATCTTTTTTTTCGAATTTGCGGCATGATTTCCGATGATATTATACCCTACCGCCTCGACGGAAGAGGAAATATTGATTTTTGGACTTATTTTTCAATTGCCTCGAAAATAAATCAATCAGCTTGTTTGGAATAGTATTTCAAACTAGAATCTTCATGAAAATGTATAATCGGAGGTGGGTCTTCGGAAAAATATCTTTTTTTTCGAATTTGCGGCATGATTTCCGATGATATTATACCCTACCGCCTCGACGGAAGAGGAAATATTGATTTTTAGACTTATTTTTCAATTGCTCCGAAAAAAAATTGATCAGCTTGTTTGGAATAGTATTTCAAACTAGAATCTCCATGAAAATTCATAATCGGAGGTGGGTCTTCGGAAAAATATTTTGTTTCCAAATTTGCGGCATGATTTCCGATGATATTATATCCTACCGCCTCGACGGAAGAGGAAATATTGATTTTTAGACTTATTTTTCAATTGCTCCGAAAAAAAATTGATCAGCTTGTTCGAAATAGTATTCTAAACTAGAATCTCTATGGAAATTTATAATCGGAGATGGGTCTCTGGAAAAATATTTTTTTTTTTGAGGTTGCGGCATGATTTCCGATGATATTATACCCTACCGCCTCGACGGAAGAAGAAATATTGATGTGTGAACTCATTTTTCAATTGCTCCGAAAAAAAATTGATCAGCTTGTTCGAAATAGTATTGTAAACTATAATCTTCATGAAAATTTATAATCAGAGGTGGGTCTCTGGAAAAATATATTTTTTTTGAATTTGCGGCATGATTTCCGATGATATTATACCCTACCGCCTCGACGGAAGAAGAAATATTGATTTTTGGACTCATTTTCCAATTGCTCCGGAAAAAAATTGATCAGCTTGTTTAGAATAGTATTTCAAACTAGAATCTCCATGAAAATTCATAATAGGAGGTGGGTTTCCGGAAAAATATTTTTTTTTTCGAATTCGCGGCATGATTTCCGATGATATTATACCCTACCGCCTCGACGGAGAAACAAATATTGATTTTTGAACTCATTTTTCAATTGCTCCGAAATGAAATTGATCAGCTTGTTCGAAATAGTATTTCAAACTAGAATCTTCATGGAAATTTATAATCGGAGGTGGGTCTCTGGGAAAATATTTTTTGTTTCGAATTTGCGGCATGATTTTCGATGATATTATACCCTACCGCCTCGACGGAAGAAGAAATATTGATTTTCGAACTCATTTGTCAATTGCTCCAAGGAAAAATTGATCAGCTTGTTCGAAATAGTATTCTAAACTAGAATCTATATGAAAATTTATAATCGGAGGTGGGTCTCTGGACAAATATTTTTTTTTTTAATTTGCGGCATGATTTCCGATGATATTATACCCTACCGCCTCGACGGAAGGGGAAATATTGATTTTTGAACTCATTTTTCAATTGCTCCGAAAAAAAATTGATCAGCTTGATAGAACTAGTATTCTAAACTAGAATCTCCATGGAAATTCATAATCGGAGGTGGGTCTTCGGAAAAATATTTTTTTTTTCGAATTTGCGGCATGATTGCCGATGATATTATACCCTACCGCCTCGACGGAAGAAGAAATATTGATTTGTGACCTCATTTTTCAATTGCTCCGAAAAAAAATTGATCAGCTTGTTCGAAATAGTATTCTAAACTAGAATCTCCATGGAAATTTATAATCGGAGGTGGGTCGTCGGAAAAATATTTTTTTTTCCGATTTTGCGCCATGATTTCCGATGATATTATACCCTACCGCCTCGACGGAAGAAGAAATATCGATTTTTGAACTCATTTTTCAATTGCTCCGATCAGCATGTTTGGAATAGTATTTCAAACTAGATTCTTCATGGAAATTTATAATCGGAGGTCGGTCTCTGGAAAAATATGTTTTTTTTTCGAATTTGCGGCATGATTTCCGATGATATTATACCCTACCGCCTCGACGGAAGAAGAAATATAGATTTTTGGACTCATTTTTCAATTGCTCCGGAAAAAAATTGATCAGCTTGTTCAGAATAGTATTTGAAACTAGAATCTCCATGAAAATTCATAATCGGAGGTGGGTCTGCGGAAAAATATTTTTTTGTTGCTAATTTGCGGCATGATTTCCAAGTGATATTATACGCTACCGCCTCGACGGAAGAAGAAATATCGATTTTTGGACTCATTTTCCAATTGCTTCGGGAAAAAATTGATCAGCTTGTTCAGAATATTATTTCAAACTAGAATCTCCATGAAAATTCATAATCGGAGGTGGGTTTCCGGAAAAATATTTTTTTTTTCGAATTCGCGGCATGATTTCCGATGATATTATACCCTACCGCCTCGACGGAAGAAGAAATATTGATGTGTGAACTCATTTTTCAATTGCTCCGAAAAAAAATTGATCAGCTTGTTCGAAATAGTATTCTAAACTATAATCTTCATGAAAATTTATAATCAGAGGTGGATCTCTGGGAAAATAATTTTTTTTTGGATTTGCGGCATGATTTCCGATGATATTATACCCTAACGCTCCGAAGGAAGGAGAAATATTGATTTTTGACCTCATTTTTCAATTGCTCCGAAAAAAAAATGATCAGCTTGTCCGAAATAGTATTCTAAACTAGAATCTCCATGGAAATTCATAATCGGAGGTGGGTCTTCGGAAAAATATGTTTTTTTCCGAATTTGCGGCATGATTTCCGATGATATTATACCCTACCGACTCGACGGAGGAAGAAATATTGATTTGTGAACTCATTTGTCAATTGCTCCGAAATAAAATTGATCAGCTTGTTCAACATAGTATTCTAAACTCGAATCTCCATGGAAATTTATAATCGGAGGTGGGTCTCTGGAAAAATATTTTTTTTTTTTGAATTTGCGGCATGATTTCCGATGATATTATACCTTACCGCCTCGACGGAAGAAGAAATATTGATTTTTGACCTCATTTTTCAATTGCTCCGAAAACAAATTGATCAGCTTGTTCGAAATAGTATTCTAAATCAGAATCTCCATGGAAATTCATAATCGGAGGTGGGTCTTCGGAAAAATATTTTTTTTTTCGAATTTGCGGCATGATTTCCGATGATATTATACCCTACCGCCTCGACGGAAGAAGAAATATTGATTTTTGAACTCATTTTTCAATTGCTCCGAAAAAAAACCATCAGCTTGTTCGAAATAGTATTCCAAACTAGAATCTCCATGGAAATTCATAATCGGAGGTGGGTCTTCGCGAAAATATTTTTTTTTTCGAATTTGCGGCATGATTTCCGATGATATTATACCCTACCGCCTCGACGGAAGAAGGAATATTGATTTTTGAACTCATTTTTTAATTGCTCCGATCAGCTTGTTTGGAATAGTATTTCAAACTAGAACCTTCATGGAAATTTATAATCGGAGGTGGGTCTCTGGAAAAATATTTTTTTTTTCGAATTCGCGGCATGATTTCCGATGATATTATACCCTACCGCCTCGACGGAAGAAGAAATATTGATGTGTGAACTCATTTTTCAATTGCTCCGAAAAAAAATTGATCAGCTTGTTCGAAATAGTATTCTAAACTATAATCTTCATGAAAATTTATAATCAGAGGTGGGTCTCTGGAAAAATATATTTTTTTTTAATTTGCGGCATGATTTCCGATGATATTGTTGCCAAGGATGGCAGCAACGTAATAATTATTTAGGTCCCGAGAAGAATGAGATATTTATAATCAAAAATATATTAGTCCGGAAAAATGCGTATATTTTAAAATGCACCGATACTCGTTAAAGTCTGGAACGAGACTGTTTTTACAATAATGTTGGTTGACGCAGCAACCAAAATATCATTTGTTAAAGATTTATCTTTTATCTTCTATGACTACTAGACCTTTCAAAGATGGAAATAAGGGTAATTCCTCCCTTTATAACACTACTCCCCCCTTCGGAGAAGAGTCGTCCCGACTCGTAATACAAGTGACAGTACGGGATTATAAGGTCTAGCAGCGTAAGCTCATGTGTGGGTGCTCTCTAGGCTTGAGCATCCAAACACTGGGTAAGTTAGAGCTGTGGCTCTTAAAATCATGAACTTCCCAAATTCTACCCGACATTTGTCTTATCTCTCAAGGTAAACCACAGAAAACCTTGAGAAGATAGATGAGCAGAAAACAAAACAAATATAACAATAATCCGAGTACAAAATTTCTTCGTTCAAGTCAGGGACCCTTCCCACGAAGAATAGATGTCACCTGCTTCTCAGAAACAGGATTTGACTTAAATTGATGAAAGAAACAGGATCCTCAGTCCAAATAGACATCGAAGAAATCCGCCAAAATACAGCTGAATTTTTTCCGATAATTGAACCAAAACCTTTTGACGAAATTCTTCTCAGAAGGTTGAACAGGGAGAAGGCATGAACTAAGACGAGGAATCGCTCTCGGAAGATTTTGAAAATCCCCACAAAGCATCACACCCTAAATTGAGAGAACAGGGATAAGTCTCAGGAAATATAGGTGTAAATAAAATATTCGGCTTTTCCCAAAATAATGTCATTTTTCTCTCAGGAAAGAGTTATTTATTTTTAGAATAAAATTTCATAAAATGAAAGAATAATAAATGGAACGATCTTATCTTTGAATGAAGACCAGCACAAAGTAGTCTTCAGAATGCCGAGATCCAAGAAAATGGAATTCCTTCGTAATTCACGAAGAACAAGAGTCTGAAAAATATCTCAAACTCCAAAAGAAAGGGTTAGATTCTGTCAAGAATAAGAGATTTTTTTTTTTTTTTTTTTTTTTACTATCGCAAGAATCCACTCTCGATAAACAAAACAAAATTATTGTTCGAAAACGAGATATCAATGAAATTAAAAATTGAAAATCAAACCAACCAAAAACTACTACTTCTTTCTTATCTATAAAATATTTTCTCTTAATTTATATTGAGCTAAACGATCTAAATGAACTACTTTAGGCTTCGAGCGAGAAGAACGTTGAATTCTATAGACTACGTCATTAATTCGACTGAGAACTTTATAGGGACCTTCCCAGTTTGACTGAAGTTTCGGACATCGACCTTTTTCCCTTCTAGGATGGAATAACCAAACTAAATCTCCAATTTCGAATTTCAAATCTCTAGCACGATTCACGAATATCATAACGAGCCTTTACTCGATCAGAAATCATTTCAATTCTATCCCTAGCAAAATTATGAGTTTTCTCTAACTTTTCTTGAAGAATTAAACCATAATCAGACTGAACGAGAACTTGAGAAGGATTAGGTCCTTTTTCTAAATCCGTCGGGAGTCTAAGATCTCTCCCCGTAAGCATAGAAGCTGGAGTCTGACCTGTAGTTTCATGAACAGCTGATCTATAAGATAAAAGAAATAGAGGAATCCATTCATCCCAATCTTTCTGATTTTTATTAACGAAACAAGATAAATATTGTAATAAAGTTCGATTCATTCGCTCAATCATTCCATCAGATTGAGGATGAAGAGAAGTAGTACGAGTCTTCCTGACCCCCAAAACTTGTAAAATTTCAGCCATCAAAATTGATTCAAAATTACGACCCTGATCGGTATGCAATTCAAGAGGAGTTCCATACCGACAAACAAATTCCTTAACAAAGATTTGAGCCACTGTTTTAGCTTCCTGATTAGGTATAGGAATTACTTCAGGCCATTTCGTAAAATAATCAGCTATAACTAATGCATAGCGATTACCTGAACGAGAAAGAGGAAGAGGACCTAAAATATCCATGGCTACTCTCTCAAATGGAGCACCTACATTATAGATTTGAAAAGAACTTCTTCCCTTGGTTCTAGGACCCTTTTTAGCAACACAAATATCGCAAGTGCGACACCAATTTTCAACGTCTATACGACAACGAGCCCAAAAGTAACGTTCTCTAATACGTCCAAGAGTTTTGTTAGCAGCAAAATGACCTCCAGCAGGAGAATCGTGATGATCGGAAAGAATCTGAGTAATCTTTTTCTTCGGAACTAATAATTGCCATCTAATTTCTTTTAAATCTGGAGATTCCCATTTACGATATAATATTCCATTAATTATATGAAGAGAATCCCATTGAACCCAGTAAATCTTTAATTGTTGTTCAGCTAAAGAAACATCTTGCCATTCAGAGCGAATTCCAGATTCTTTCCAAGTTTTTATTTGGAGAAGCACGTCATCTTCCTGCTGGGCTAACCTCCATTCTTCTAAATCTCCTTCAAGAGAAATCATACGAATTTTGAAAGTAGGGTCTCGTTGAATGTCTAAGCGTGAACATTGCTTACAATCAGAAATATCGGCACAAGGTCTTCTTGAAAGAGCATCGGCATTACCATGAAGAGTACCTGCACGATGTTGAATCTCAAAATCATATTGACCTAACCTTTCCAACCATCTGGCCACTTGACCTTCAGGGGATTTGAAAGAAAACAACCATCTCAAAGAAGCATGATCTGTTCTGATCAAAAACTTTCTACCATACAAATAATGATGAAAATGAGAAATAGTTTTAACAACGGCTAATAATTCCCTTCTTGTGACACAATAGTTCCTTTCAGTCTTACTTAAAACTCGACTGAAATAACTTATCACTCGTTCATGACCTTCCTGAACTTGCGACAAAACACCTCCTATACCAGAAAGAGAAGTATCCGTATCCACGATAAACGAAGTATCTAAAATCGGATAGGCAAGAATAGGAGAAGAGGTTAAACAAGATTTTAATTGAACAAAAGCGTTTTCACAATCAGAAGACCATTCGAAAGAAATTTTACTACCAGTAAGACGATGCAGAGGTTTAGCGATGGTAGCAAACCCCCGAACAAATCGTCGATAATAAGTACAAAGACCTATAAAACTTTGAATCCCTTCTTTATTGATTGGACGAGGCCAATTCAATACCTTTTCGATTTTTGTTGAGTCTGTTTTCACACCGTTAGGTGTTACGACATGACCGAGGAAATTTGTTTCTTCTTTGAAAAAATGACATTTCTTTGGGCTCATCTTAAGACCCGCTTGTTGTAATCGAAGAAAAACTTCCCGTAGATTTTTCAATTCATCATCAAAGGTTTTACCAAAAACAATTATATCGTCGAGATAAACAAGACAAATTTTGTCTAACAACCTGTTGCGCTTGGCGGCAAATTATTACTGTAATTTGCTGCCCTGAATTGTATCGAGAGGAAAGGTTATCGAGGATTAAAGAATTGCTGAGACGTATCTACATGAGAATAAGAAACAGATATATATGACTTTATTGAGTATATATACATACGACGCTCAAAGCCTTGTTCTCGCTTCGACGTATACGATAAGACTAATGATTTCGCCGGTTCGTGCCAGCGGCTCGTGTGCTCGTGGAAGGGGAACGAATGTTTCGCGAACCTTCCATGAGCGACCGTTACATATATGTACATAGCAACAGGAGAGGAAGAAGCATGACAAAATTACTCAACACTTCCGCCATTTGCGTGCTTGTTCGCTCTCATACCCATACGCATCCCTATGCTCTCACACAGTCGACTGAAGGCCACTCTTGGCAATGCCTTGGTAAACATATCCGCGCGTTGTAACTTCGAGCTTACATATTTTACTCGAATCACACCACTCTCAGCCAACTCTCGAATGTGATGATATCGGACATCGATGTGCTTTGTTCTTTTATGGAACTCGGGATTTTTAACCAATTTAATGGCACTCTCGTTATCTACGTACAACTCGGTAGATTGTTCACATCCATGTCCGATGTCACTCAACAACTTTCGTAGCCACACAGCTTCACTCGCAGCGGACGATGCTGCGACATACTCAGACTCGGTCGTACTTTTCGTGACCATTTTCTGTCGCTGTGACGACCACGAGACTATGCCGTTTGCTAGACTAAAAGCGTAGCCGGTTGTCGACCGTCGCGTCTCGATATCGTTCGCGTAATCGGCGTCTGAAAATCCCTTTAACTCGGGTTCGCTTCCGCCACTTATGTACTCGATTCCGAAACTTATCGTACCGACTAAATAAGCAAACACTCTTTTCACAGCCTGCCAGTGACTTCGATTGTGATTATTCAGAAACTTACTCACGTTATTCACGACAAACGTGATATCTGGTCTCGACACAATCGCCAAAAACATCAACGACCCTACGGCCTCGCGATACGGTACATCCACGAGTTTTTCTTCGTCCGTTTCTACCGGAGATAACACGACGTGAGGGTCCGCCGGTACACTGACTGGTTTTGCTTTATTCATTCGAAATTTTCCGAGTATCCTCCTGACATACGAGCTTTGATGAATAAACACAGCCTTTCGCGCTCTGTCACGTTCGATTTGAATCCCTACGAAAATGCTCCCGTCACCCAGTGTGATCTCAAATTCCTCGCTCAACCTACTCGTCATTTTGCCTAAAACTTCACGAGATTCACACGCGATCAGCCCATCGTCGACAAACAACGCCAGATAAATTTTCTCGCCCTCGAACTCTCCGTAGAACACGCATTTGTCCGCATCACTCGATTTTAAATTAAAACGTCGCAAAAAATCACAGAACTTTTTGTTCCAACAACGAGGCGCTTGTTTTAGCCCATACAACGATTTATTCAATCGACATACCCACTCTGAGGCACTTTTTCCACTGCCACTGACACTGAGTCCCTCCGGTACATCCATATCGATCTCTTCTTCGAGATCGCCGTAGAGAAACGCCGTTCTTACGTCGAACTGCACCATCTCGAGATCCTCTTGCGCGATGACAGCCAATAGTATACGAAGTGAATCGTATCTGACTACCGGCGAAAACGTCTCTTTGTAGTCGATACCCTCTCGTTGCTTGAAACCTCGTGCACACAATCGAGCCTTGTATCGATTGATGTGACCTTCCTTATCTCGAAGGACTTTAAAGACCCATTTTGAGTCAATTGGTTTCCTCCCGATCTCTCTCGGAACGATCGTCCACGTATTATTTTTCTCGTGAGCGGCAATCTCCTCGTGTATTGCCTTTACCCACCTAGCGGAATCTTTTCCTTCGACTGCCTGTTGATACGTCTCAGGCACCTTGAGTTCGGCAAAATCCAATTCGTATTCACCGAACCTCAAAGGATTTCTTAACGATGCTCGGTCTCGAAGTTGACGACGATCGGTAAGTTGCCTCGGCTGCTCGTTACCTCTCGCTTGATGTGCGGCTCCTGTATTGCCGACTGCGGGTTCTACCGGTACCTCTTGTACGGGCTCTTCTCGCTCGACCTGTCCTTCGTCGTTATCGTCGTCCACTTCCTCAGCGTCGTCCTCGCTATCGTCTGACATCGGTACAGTCACTCTCGCCTCGTTTGGCTTGAGCGTTACTGATTTCTCGAACTCCTCGTGGAAAACTACGTTTCTCGATACCGTAATTTTTCTCGTTCCCGGGTGGTACACCCGGTAGTTGGTCGAGTCGCCCTCATATCCAACGAACAATCCTTTTTTCGCTCTTGCATCGAATTTTCTCGTGAACTCTTTGGGCACGTGAACGAACGCCTCCGAACCAAACACTCTCGCGTGTCCAAGATTTGGCTTCGTTCCCGTCCATATTTCCCATGGTGTTTTTCCCCCTCGCTTCTCCGAAGATAACACTCGATTCTGCAGATAGACCGCAGTGTTTACAGCTTCCGCCCACAGGAAAGTTGGCAGCTCTTTCGCCTTCAGCAACGTACGCGCACACTCGACAATCGTACGGTTATCGCGCTCCGCTTTCCCGTTTTGTTCGGGCGTGTACGGCGCACTTGTCTCGGATTTTATCCCGCGAGACTGTAGAAACTGCGTCATCCTCTCGTTCACATACTCTCGACCGTTATCCGACCTCAACGTTTTCATCGGACTCCCGAACTTATTCGCTACGAGACTCTCGAATTTCTTGAAACACTCGAACACGTCCGACTTGTGTTTAAGAAAATACACGTGACGGTACCCCGATGCGTCGTCGATAAACGTGACAAAGAATCGCGAACCACTTACAGAATTTTCGGACATTGGCCCACACACATCACTGTGAAACAGTTCACCTGGTTTCGTGCTCACTTTTTTGTCTCTCTCGATTTTGAACGGTAAACGATGCGCTTTGCCCAACTGACACGCGTCACAGAAAAAGTCTTTGTCCTTCGCGATTTTCACTCCTTGCACGAATTGTTTTGTCACGAGTTCACTCAGCGCACGTTGATTTAGGTGTCCCAGGCGTTCATGCCACACTTTGAAACTCGTTGCTGACACGTTTACTTCGCCCACCTCACGCGCACTCTTGACTCGAACAAACATACGGTAGATCGCGTTCGATTGCTTGACTCCAATCACCACAACATAGTCTTTATCCATCACACGGACAAACTCGTCTTTAAAGTTTACTTCAAAACCTTTCGATGTGCACGTGCCCACCGAGAATAAATTTTTGCGCACTGCCGGTACATATAGTACGTTGTCGAGTCGCGCCGCGCACCACACATCACCCACGAGTCTCTCGATTCTGATTGTCCCTTCGCCGGCAACCTCGCACTCGCCGTTATCGCCCAGCGATATCTTGCTGCCGTGACTCGGTCGAAAATCGACAAACCAATCCCGTCGGTACGTGATGTGTCGGGAAGCGCCGCTGTCGGTGTACCAGATTTCTCGCGCGTCTATCTCGAGTAACCTCCTCGTTTGCTCTGTAGACGGCCTACTGTACCGACCTCGCGCTCGACTCTCTCTGTCAGACCCCTCACTCGCGACAATCAAAGCATATTCTCGTGACTCACCTTTCTCGCGGTCACCTTTGTTTTGTTTTCGTGCCGGGCAGTCCCTCGCGTAATGTCCTTTCCTTTGACAACTGTAGCACTCGATTTCTTTTTTCTTCTTCTCGCGACGAGCTTTCTTGTCACCTTTGTTCTTCGAGTCTCCTTTGTTCTGTGAACTAACGGCCTTCTCGCCGCTGTTTCTTGTTGCCGCTAATGCCGTCGCACCGTCAGTCTCCGCATTTAACCGTATTTCCTCCTTGATTAGACGTTCCTGTAGATTATTTAGCGTTTGTCTCTCTGGTTCCACGCTATCCCACGCGATTTGTAGCGTGTTAAATTTCGGCGTCAACCCCGCTAAAATTTTCGCCATGATAGTAACGTTTGACACGTTCTCACCGAGATCCAGCAGTTGTCTCGCCATATTCTGTACTTTCGCGACATGTTGTGCGACGGTATCGTTCGCACCCATTGAGTACTGATGAAATCTTTGAGTCATGAGAAGCCGATTTGTCGCCGAATTCTGTTCGTGAATCGTCGACAATGTGTCCCACATTTCTTTTGCCGTTTCACAAACCAGAAGTCCCTCGAGTTGATCAACCTCAAGCGACGACGAGATAATTACCATCGCCTTCGCGTTGTCCTTGATCCATTGTTTTCTCGCATTGTCTTCTGCCATCGTATTGCCCGGCTTGACTCTCGCACCCAAAACTACGTCATCGATTCCATGCGCGACTAGAAGCGCCTTGATTTGGAATTTCCACGCGAGAAGATTCCTCCCATCGAACTTTGGTACACTTCTTACAGAAAACTCGTCAGGCATTTTTGCAACCGTCCAAAAAACTCGATCTCGTTTTCGCGAACTTTTGACTCACGACACGCACCACGCTCTCTCGTCGTCTCAGCCACGTTTCTTTTATCTACTTTCTCTCTCGGTACAAAACCGTACCTGGGCCCATAACCTGTTGCGCTTGGCGGCAAATTATTACTGTAATTTGCTGCCCTGAATTGTATCGAGAGGAAAGGTTATCGAGGATTAAAGAATTGCTGAGACGTATCTACATGAGAATAAGAAACAGATATATATGACTTTATTGAGTATATATACATACGACGCTCAAAGCCTTGTTCTCGCTTCGACGTATACGATAAGACTAATGATTTCGCCGGTTCGTGCCAGCGGCTCGTGTGCTCGTGGAAGGGGAACGAATGTTTCGCGAACCTTCCATGAGCGACCGTTACATATATGTACATAGCAACAGGAGAGGAAGAAGCATGACAAAATTACTCAACAGTTAGTTCTCTAGAAGATGTACGTTTCGCAAGTCCGATCCTCGAACCTGATAGTTCAAGCTGAAAAATTGCCAAATCCAGCGGTCTTTTCTATGCAACCAGGTAGATTGATTGAACGACTTGCCCATTATTTGGACGTGCTGTTTATTATCCACATACCCAGAATACCAGGCTTGCCATGCGTCATTCAATTTCATACAGGACTTCCGAGTCTTGGGGCGGCTCAAATTGGGAGAATTTCAAATACTTCAGCGCCTTTCTTCCCACTCTCAAAAAGTCAATCAAAACTCAATTATAAAGCATATCTTGGCTCGAAATGCAGTTTCCTGGAATGGAAACAAGTGTGAGTACTCTAGAAGCTATACGTTTCGCTAGTCCGATCCTCAAGTCTCATAGTTCAAGCTGAAAAATTGGCAAATCCAGCGTTCATTTCTATGCAACCAGGAAAATTCATTGAACGACTCGCTCATTATTTGTACGTGCTGTAAATTATGCATCTATCCAAAATATCAGGCTCGCTATGCGTCTTTCGATGTCATACAGGCCCTTAGAGTCTTGGGGCGGCTCAAATTGGGAGAATTTCAAACACTTCAGCGCCTTTCTTCTCACTCTCAAAAAGTCATTCACAACTTAATTATAAAACATATCTTGGCTCGAAATGCAGTTTCCTGGAATGGAAACAAGTGTTAGTACTCTAGAAGCTATACGTTTCGCTAGTCCGATCCTCAAGTCTCATAGTTCAAGCTGAAAAATTGCCAAATCCACCGGTCTTTCCTATGCAACCAGGAAAATTTATTGAACGTCTTGCTCCCTATTTGTACGTGCTGTAAATTATGCATCTATCTGAAATATCAGGCTCGCCATGCGTCATTCAATTTCATACAGGACTTCCGAGTCTTGGCGCGGCTCAAATTGGGAGAATTTCAAATAATTCATCGCCATGCATGATACTCGAAAATAATTACCTGAAAATCGATTATGAAACATATCTTGACTCGGAATGCGGTTTCCCATAATAAAAACAAGTATTAGTACTGTATAAGCTATACGTTGATACTCGAAAATAATTACCTGAAAATCGATTATGAAACATATCTTGACTCGGAATGCGGTTTCCCATAATAAAAACAAGTATTAGTACTGTATAAGCTATACGTTCCGCAAGTTCGATGCTCAAATCTCATAGTTCAAGCTGAAAAGTTGCCAAATCCAGCGTTCTTTCCTATGCAACCAGGCAAATTCATTGAACGACTCGCTCATTATTTGTACGTGCTCTCAATTATCCATGTATCTGAGATATCAGGCTCGCTATGCGTCTTTCGATGTCATACAGGCCCTTAGAGTCTTGGGGCGGTTTAAATTGGGAGAATGTCAAATACTTCAGCGCCTTTCTTCCCACTCTCAAGAAGTCAATCGAAACTTAATTATAAAGCATATCTTGGCTCGAAATGCAGTTTCCTGGAATGGAAACAAGTGTTAGTACTCTAGAAGCTATACGTTTCGCTAGTCCGATCCTCAAGTCTCGTAGTTCAAGCTGAAAAATTGGCAAATCCAGCGTTCATTTCTATGCAACCAGGAAAATTCATTGAACGACTCGCTCATTATTTGTACGTGCTGTAAATTATGCATCTATCCAAAATATCAGGCTCGCTATGCGTCTTTCAATGTCATACAGGCCCTTAGAGTCTTGGGGCGGCTCAAATTGGGAGAATTTCAAATACTTCAGCGCCTTTCTTCCCACTCTCAAAAAGTCAATCAAAACTCAATTATAAAGCATATCTTGGCTCGAAATGCAGTTTCATGGAATGGAAACAAGTGTTAGTACTATAGAAGCTATACGTTTCGCTAGTCCGATCCTCAAGTCTCATAGTTCAAGCTGAAAAATTGGAAAATCCAGCGTTCATTTCTATGCAACCAGGAAAATTCATTGAACGACTCGCTCATTATTTGAACGTGCTCTCAAATATCCATGTATCTGAGATATCAGGCTCGCTATGCGTCTTTCGATGTCATACAGGCCCTTAGAGTCTTGGGGCGGCTCAAATTGGGAGAATTTCAAATACTTCAGCGCCTTTCTTCTCACTCTCAAAAAGTCATTCACAACTTAATTATAAAACATATCTTGGCTCGAAATGCAGTTTCCTAGAATTAGAACAATTATGAGTACTCTAGAAGCTATACGCTTCGCAAGTCCGATCCTTAAATCTGATAGTTCTAGCTGAAAAATTGCCAAATCCAGCGGTCTTTCCTATGCAACCAGGAAAATTTATTGAACGTCTCGCTCCCTATTTGTACGTGCTGTAAATTATGCATCTATCCGAAATATCAGGCTCGCTATGCGTCTTTCAATGTCATACAGGCCCTTAGAGTCTTGGGGCGGCTCAAATTGGGAGAATTTCAAATACTTCAGCGCCTTTCTTCCCACTCTCAAAAAGTCAATCAAAACTCAATTATAAAGCATATCTTGGCTCGAAATGCAGTTTTCTGGAATGGAAACAAGTGTTAGTACTCTAGAAGCTATACGTTTCGCTAGTCCGATCCTCGAATCTGATAGTTCAAGCTGAAAAATTGCCAAATCCAGCGGTCTTTCCTATGCAACCAGGTAGATTGATTGAACGACTTGCCCATTATTTGTACGTGCTGTTTATTATCCACATACCCAGAATACCAGGCTTGCCATGCGTCATTCAATTTCATACAGGACTTCCGAGTCTTGGCGCGGCTCAAATTGGGAGAATTTCAAATACTTCAGCGCCTTTCGACCCGCTCTCAAAAAGTCATTCACAACTTAATTATAAAGCATATCTTGGCTCGAAATGCAGTTTCCTAGAATTGAAACAAGTATGAGTTCTCTAGAAGCTATACGTTTCGCAAGTCCGATCCTCAAGTCTCATAGTTCAAGCTGAAAAATTGGCAAATCCAGCGTTCATTTCTATGCAACCAGGAAAATTCATTGAACGACTCGCTCATTATTTGTACGTGCTCTCAATTATCCATGTATCTGAGATATCAGGCTTGCCATGCGTCATTCAATTTCATAAAGGCCTTCAGAGTCTTGGCGCGGCTCAAATTGGGAGAATTTCAAATACTTCAGGGCCTTTTGTCCCACTCCGAAAAAGTCAATCAGAACTTAATTATAAGACATATCTTGTCTCGAATTGCAGTTTCCTAGAATTAAAACAAGTATGAGTCCTCTAGAAGCTACACGTTTCGCAAGTCCGATCCTCAAGTCTCATAGTTCAAGCTGAAAAATTGCCAAATCCACCGGTCTTTCCTATGCAACCAGGAAAATTTATGGAACGTCTTGCTCCCTATTTGTACGTGCTGTAAATTATGCATCTATCTGAAATATCAGAATCGCCATGCGTCATTCAATTTCATACAGGACTTCCGAGTCTTGGCGCGGCTCAAATTGGGAGAATTTCAAATAATTCATCGCCATGCATGATACTCGAAAATAATTACCTGAAAATCGATTATGAAACATATCTTGACTCGGAATGCGGTTTCCCATAATAAAAACAAGTATTAGTACTGTATAAGCTATACGTTCCGCAAGTTCGATGCTCAAATCTCACAGTTCAAGCTGAAAAGTTGCCAAATCCAGCGTTCTTTCCTATGCAACCAGGCAAATTCATTGAACGACTCGCTCATTATTTGTACGTGCTCTCAATTATCCATGTATCTGAGATATCAGGCTCGCTATGCGTCTTTCAATGTGATACAGGCCCTTAGAGTCTTGGGGCGGTTTAAATTGGGAGAATTTCAAATACTTCAGCGCCTTTCTTCCCACTCTCAAGAAGTCAATCGAAACCTAATTATGAAGCAGATTTTGGCTGGAAACGCAGTTTCCTGGAATGGAAACAAGTGTTAGTTCTCTAGAAGATGTACGTTTCGCAAGTCCGATCCTCGAACCTGATAGTTCAAGCTGAAAAATTGCCAAATCCAGCGGTCTTTTCTATGCAACCAGGTAGATTGATTGAACGACTTGCCCATTATTTGGACGTGCTGTTTATTATCCACATACCCAGAATACCAGGCTTGCCATGCGTCATTCAATTTCATACAGGACTTCCGAGTCTTGGGGCGGCTCAAATTGGGAGAATTTCAAATACTTCAGCGCCTTTCTTCCCACTCTCAAAAAGTCAATCAAAACTCAATTATAAAGCATATCTTGGCTCGAAATGCAGTTTCCTGGAATGGAAACAAGTGTGAGTACTCTAGAAGCTATACGTTTCGCTAGTCCGATCCTCAAGTCTCATAGTTCAAGCTGAAAAATTGGCAAATCCAGCGTTCATTTCTATGCAACCAGGAAAATTCATTGAACGACTCGCTCATTATTTGTACGTGCTGTAAATTATGCATCTATCCAAAATATCAGGCTCGCTATGCGTCTTTCGATGTCATACAGGCCCTTAGAGTCTTGGGGCGGCTCAAATTGGGAGAATTTCAAACACTTCAGCGCCTTTCTTCTCACTCTCAAAAAGTCATTCACAACTTAATTATAAAACATATCTTGGCTCGAAATGCAGTTTCCTGGAATGGAAACAAGTGTTAGTACTCTAGAAGCTATACGTTTCGCTAGTCCGATCCTCAAGTCTCATAGTTCAAGCTGAAAAATTGCCAAATCCACCGGTCTTTCCTATGCAACCAGGAAAATTTATTGAACGTCTTGCTCCCTATTTGTACGTGCTGTAAATTATGCATCTATCTGAAATATCAGGCTCGCCATGCGTCATTCAATTTCATACAGGACTTCCGAGTCTTGGCGCGGCTCAAATTGGGAGAATTTCAAATAATTCATCGCCATGCATGATACTCGAAAATAATTACCTGAAAATCGATTATGAAACATATCTTGACTCGGAATGCGGTTTCCCATAATAAAAACAAGTATTAGTACTGTATAAGCTATACGTTGATACTCGAAAATAATTACCTGAAAATCGATTATGAAACATATCTTGACTCGGAATGCGGTTTCCCATAATAAAAACAAGTATTAGTACTGTATAAGCTATACGTTCCGCAAGTTCGATGCTCAAATCTCATAGTTCAAGCTGAAAAGTTGCCAAATCCAGCGTTCTTTCCTATGCAACCAGGCAAATTCATTGAACGACTCGCTCATTATTTGTACGTGCTCTCAATTATCCATGTATCTGAGATATCAGGCTCGCTATGCGTCTTTCGATGTCATACAGGCCCTTAGAGTCTTGGGGCGGTTTAAATTGGGAGAATGTCAAATACTTCAGCGCCTTTCTTCCCACTCTCAAGAAGTCAATCGAAACTTAATTATAAAGCATATCTTGGCTCGAAATGCAGTTTCCTGGAATGGAAACAAGTGTTAGTACTCTAGAAGCTATACGTTTCGCTAGTCCGATCCTCAAGTCTCGTAGTTCAAGCTGAAAAATTGGCAAATCCAGCGTTCATTTCTATGCAACCAGGAAAATTCATTGAACGACTCGCTCATTATTTGTACGTGCTGTAAATTATGCATCTATCCAAAATATCAGGCTCGCTATGCGTCTTTCAATGTCATACAGGCCCTTAGAGTCTTGGGGCGGCTCAAATTGGGAGAATTTCAAATACTTCAGCGCCTTTCTTCCCACTCTCAAAAAGTCAATCAAAACTCAATTATAAAGCATATCTTGGCTCGAAATGCAGTTTCATGGAATGGAAACAAGTGTTAGTACTATAGAAGCTATACGTTTCGCTAGTCCGATCCTCAAGTCTCATAGTTCAAGCTGAAAAATTGGAAAATCCAGCGTTCATTTCTATGCAACCAGGAAAATTCATTGAACGACTCGCTCATTATTTGAACGTGCTCTCAAATATCCATGTATCTGAGATATCAGGCTCGCTATGCGTCTTTCGATGTCATACAGGCCCTTAGAGTCTTGGGGCGGCTCAAATTGGGAGAATTTCAAATACTTCAGCGCCTTTCTTCTCACTCTCAAAAAGTCATTCACAACTTAATTATAAAACATATCTTGGCTCGAAATGCAGTTTCCTAGAATTAGAACAATTATGAGTACTCTAGAAGCTATACGCTTCGCAAGTCCGATCCTTAAATCTGATAGTTCTAGCTGAAAAATTGCCAAATCCAGCGGTCTTTCCTATGCAACCAGGAAAATTTATTGAACGTCTCGCTCCCTATTTGTACGTGCTGTAAATTATGCATCTATCCGAAATATCAGGCTCGCTATGCGTCTTTCAATGTCATACAGGCCCTTAGAGTCTTGGGGCGGCTCAAATTGGGAGAATTTCAAATACTTCAGCGCCTTTCTTCCCACTCTCAAAAAGTCAATCAAAACTCAATTATAAAGCATATCTTGGCTCGAAATGCAGTTTTCTGGAATGGAAACAAGTGTTAGTACTCTAGAAGCTATACGTTTCGCTAGTCCGATCCTCGAATCTGATAGTTCAAGCTGAAAAATTGCCAAATCCAGCGGTCTTTCCTATGCAACCAGGTAGATTGATTGAACGACTTGCCCATTATTTGTACGTGCTGTTTATTATCCACATACCCAGAATACCAGGCTTGCCATGCGTCATTCAATTTCATACAGGACTTCCGAGTCTTGGCGCGGCTCAAATTGGGAGAATTTCAAATACTTCAGCGCCTTTCGACCCGCTCTCAAAAAGTCATTCACAACTTAATTATAAAGCATATCTTGGCTCGAAATGCAGTTTCCTAGAATTGAAACAAGTATGAGTTCTCTAGAAGCTATACGTTTCGCAAGTCCGATCCTCAAGTCTCATAGTTCAAGCTGAAAAATTGGCAAATCCAGCGTTCATTTCTATGCAACCAGGAAAATTCATTGAACGACTCGCTCATTATTTGTACGTGCTCTCAATTATCCATGTATCTGAGATATCAGGCTTGCCATGCGTCATTCAATTTCATAAAGGCCTTCAGAGTCTTGGCGCGGCTCAAATTGGGAGAATTTCAAATACTTCAGGGCCTTTTGTCCCACTCCGAAAAAGTCAATCAGAACTTAATTATAAGACATATCTTGTCTCGAATTGCAGTTTCCTAGAATTAAAACAAGTATGAGTCCTCTAGAAGCTACACGTTTCGCAAGTCCGATCCTCAAGTCTCATAGTTCAAGCTGAAAAATTGCCAAATCCACCGGTCTTTCCTATGCAACCAGGAAAATTTATGGAACGTCTTGCTCCCTATTTGTACGTGCTGTAAATTATGCATCTATCTGAAATATCAGAATCGCCATGCGTCATTCAATTTCATACAGGACTTCCGAGTCTTGGCGCGGCTCAAATTGGGAGAATTTCAAATAATTCATCGCCATGCATGATACTCGAAAATAATTACCTGAAAATCGATTATGAAACATATCTTGACTCGGAATGCGGTTTCCCATAATAAAAACAAGTATTAGTACTGTATAAGCTATACGTTCCGCAAGTTCGATGCTCAAATCTCACAGTTCAAGCTGAAAAGTTGCCAAATCCAGCGTTCTTTCCTATGCAACCAGGCAAATTCATTGAACGACTCGCTCATTATTTGTACGTGCTCTCAATTATCCATGTATCTGAGATATCAGGCTCGCTATGCGTCTTTCAATGTGATACAGGCCCTTAGAGTCTTGGGGCGGTTTAAATTGGGAGAATTTAAATACTTCAGCGCCTTTCTTCCCACTCTCAAGAAGTCAATCGAAACTTAATTATAAAGCAGATTTTGGCTGGAAACGCAGTTTCCTGGAATGGAAACAAGTGTTAGTTCTCTAGAAGATGTACGTTTCGCAAGTCCGATCCTCGAACCTGATAGTTCAAGCTGAAAAATTGCCAAATCCAGCGGTCTTTTCTATGCAACCAGGTAGATTGATTGAACGACTTGCCCATTATTTGGACGTGCTGTTTATTATCCACATACCCAGAATACCAGGCTTGCCATGCGTCATTCAATTTCATACAGGACTTCCGAGTCTTGGGGCGGCTCAAATTGGGAGAATTTCAAATACTTCAGCGCCTTTCTTCCCACTCTCAAAAAGTCAATCAAAACTCAATTATAAAGCATATCTTGGCTCGAAATGCAGTTTCCTGGAATGGAAACAAGTGTGAGTACTCTAGAAGCTATACGTTTCGCTAGTCCGATCCTCAAGTCTCATAGTTCAAGCTGAAAAATTGGCAAATCCAGCGTTCATTTCTATGCAACCAGGAAAATTCATTGAACGACTCGCTCATTATTTGTACGTGCTCTCAATTATCCATGTATCTGAGATATCAGGCTCGCCATGCGTCATCCGATTTCATACAGGCCCTTAGAGTCTTGGCGCGGCTCAAATTGGGAGAATTTCAAATACTTCAGCGCCTTTCTTCGTACTCCCGAAAAGGCAATCGAATCTTAATTATAAAACATATCTTGGCTCGAATTGTAGTTTTCTGGAATGGAAACAAGTGTTAGTACTCTAGAAGATATACGTTTCGCAAGTCCGATCCTTAAATCTGATAGTTCAAGCTGAAAAATTGCTAAATCCAGCGGTCTTTCCTATGCAACCAGGTAGATTGATTGAACGTCTTGCTCCCTATTCGATCGTGCTGTAAATTATGCATCTATCCAAAATATCAGGCTCGCTATGCGTCATTCAATTTCATACAGGCCCTCAGAGTCTTGGCGCGGCTCAAATTGGGATAATTTCAAATACTTCAGCGCCTTTCTTCGTACTCCCGAAAAGGCAATCGAATCTTAATTATGAAACATATCTTGGCTCGGAATGCAGTTTTCTAGGATGAAAACAAGTGTGAGTTCTCTAGAAGCTATACGTTCCGCAAGTCCGATCCTCAAGTCTCATAGTTCAAGCTGAAAAATTGGCAAATCCAGCGTTCATTTCTATGCAACCAGGAAAATTCATTGAACGACTCGCTCATTATTTGTACGTGCTCTCAATTATCCATGTATCTGAGATATCAGGCTTGCCATGCGTCATTCAATTTCATAAAGGCCTTCAGAGTCTTGGCGCGGCTCAAATTGAGAGAATTTCAAATACTTCAGGGCCTTTCGTCCCACTCCGAAAAAGTCAATCAGAACTTAATTATAAGACATATCTTGTCTCGAATTGCAGTTTCCTAGAATTAAAACAAGTATGAGTCCTCTAGAAGCTACACGTTTCGCGAGTCCGATCCTCAAGTCTCATAGTTCAAGCTGAAAAATTGCCAAATCCACCGGTCTTTCCTATGGAACCAGGAAAATTTATGGAACGTCTTGCTCCCTATTTGTACGTGCTGTAAATTATGCATCTATCTGAAATATCAGGCTCGCTATGCGTCATTCAATTTCATACAGGCCCTCAGAGTCTTGGCGCGGCTCAAATTGGGATAATTTCAAATACTTCAGCGCCTTTCTTCGTACTCCCGAAAAGGCAATCGAATCTTAATTATGAAACATATCTTGGCTCGGAATGCAGTTTCCTAGAATTAAAACAAGTATGAGTCCTCTAGAAGTTACACGTTTCGCAAGTCCGATCCTCAAGTCTCATAGTTCAAGCTGAAAAATTGGCAAATCCAGCGTTCATTTCTATGCAACGTGGAAGATTTATCAAACGTCTTGCTCATTATTTGTACGTGCTGTAAATCATGCATATATCCAAAATATCAGGCTCGCCATGCGTCATTCAATTTCATACAGGACTTCCGAGTCTTGGCGCGGCTCAAATTGGGAGAATTTCAAATACTTCAGCGCCTTTCTTCCCACTCTCAAGAAGTCAATCGAAACTTAATTATAAAGCAGATTTTGGCTGGAAACGCAGTTTCCTGGAATGGAAACAAGTGTTAGTTCTCTAGAAGATGTACGTTTCGCAAGTCCGATCCTCGAATCTGATAGTTCAAGCTGAAAAATTGCCAAATCCAGCGGTCTTTTCTATGCAACCAGGTAGATTGATTGAACGACTTGCCCATTATTTGGACGTGCTGTTTTTTATCCACATACCCAGAATACCAGGCTTGCCATGCGTCATTCAATTTCATACAGGACTTCCGAGTCTTGGGGCGGCTCAAATTGGGAGAATTTCAAATACTTCAGCGCCTTTCTTCCCACTCTCAAAAAGTCAATCAAAACTCAATTATAAAGCATATCTTGGCTCGAAATGCAGTTTCCTGGAATGGAAACAAGTGTGAGTACTCTAGAAGCTATACGTTTCGCTAGTCCGATCCTCAAGTCTCATAGTTCAAGCTGAAAAATTGGCAAATCCAGCGTTCATTTCTATGCAACCAGGAAAATTTATTCAACGTCTTGCTCATTATTTGTACGTGCTGTAAATCATGCATATATCCAAAATATCAGGCTCGCCATGCGTCATTCAATTTCATACAGGCCCTTAGAGTCTTGGCGCGGCTCAAATTGGGAGAATTTCAAATACTTCAGCGCCTTTCTTCCCACTCTGAAAAAGTCAATCAAAACTTAATTATAAGGCATATCTTGGCTCGAAATGCAGTTTCCTGGAATGGAAACAAGTGTTAGTACTCTAGAAGCTATACGCTTCGCAAGTCCGATCCTTAAATCTGATAGTTCAAGCTGAAAAATTGCCAAATCCAGCGGTCTTTCCTATGCAACCAGAAAAATTTATTGAACGTCTTGCTCCCTATTTGTACGCGCTGTAAATTATGCATCTATCCAAAATATCAGGCTCGCCATGCGTCATTCAATTTCATACAGGACTTCCCAGTCTTGGCACGGCTCAAATTGGGAGAATTTCAAATAATTCATCGCCATGCATGATACTCGGAAATAATTACCTGAAAATCGATTATGAAACATATCTTGACTCGGAATGCGGTTTCCCAGAATGAAAACAAGTATTAGTACTGTATAAGCTATACGTTCCGCAAGTTCGATGCTCAAATCTCATAGTTCAAGCTGAAAAGTTGCCAAATCCAGCGTTCTTTCCTATGCAACCAGGCAAATTCATTGAACGACTCGCTCATTATTTGTACGTGCTCTCAATTATCCATGTATCCAAAATATCAGGCTCGCTATGCATCTTTCAATGTCATACAGGCCCTTAGAGTCTTGGGGCGGCTCCAATTGGGGGAATTTCAAATACTTCAGCGCCTTTCTTTCCACTCCCAAAAAGTCATTCATAACTTAATCATAAAACATATCTTGGCTCGAAATGCAGTTTCCTAGAATTGGAACAAGTATAAGTACTCTAGAAGCTACACGTTTCGCAAATCCGATCCTCAAGTCTCAGAGTTCAAGCTGAAAAATTGGCAAATCCAGCGTTCATTTCTATGCAACCAGGAAAATTCATTGAACGACTCGCTCATTATTTGTACGTGCTCTTAATTATCCATGTATCTGAAATATCAGGCTCGCGATGCGACTTTCAATGTCATACAGGCCCTCAGAGTATTGGGGCGGTTTAAATTGGCAGAATGTCAAATACTTCAGCGCCTTTCTTCCCACTCTCAAGAAGTCAATCGAAACTTAATTATAAAGCAGATTTTGGCTGAAAACGCAGTTTCCTGGAATGGAAACGAGTGTTAGTACTCTAGAAGCTATACGCTTCGCAAGTCCGATCCTTAAATCTGATAGTTCAAGCTGAAAAATTGCCAAATCCAGCGGTCTTTCCTATGCAACCAGGAAAATTTATTGAACGTCTCGCTCCCTATTTGTACGTGCTGTAAATTATGCATCTATCCAAAATATCAGGCTCGCTACGCGTCTTTCAATGTCATACAGGCCCTTAGAGTCTTGGGGCGGCTCAAATTGGGAGAATTTCAAATACTTCAGCGCCTTTCCTCCCACTCTCAAAAAGTCAATCAAAACTCAATTTTAAAGCATATCTTGGCTCGAAATGCAGTTTCCTGGAATGGAAACAAGTGTTAGTACTCTAGAAGCTATACGCTTCGCAAGTCCGATCCTCAAGTCTCATAGTTCAAGCTGAAAAATTGGCAAATCCAGCGTTCATTTCTATGCAACCAGTAAAATTCATTGAACGACTGGCTCATTATTTGTACGCGCTCTCAATTATCCATGTATCTGAGATATCAGGCTTGCCATGTCTCATTCAATTTCATACAGGCCTTCAGAGTCTTGGCGCGGCTCAAATTGGGAGAATTTCAAATACTTCAGCGCCTTTCTTCCCACTCTCAAAAAGTCAATCATAACTCAATTATAAAGCATATCTTGGCTCGAAATGCAGTTTCCTGGAATGGAAACAAGTGTTAGTACTCTAGAAGCTATACGCTTCGCAAGTCCGATCCTCAAGTCTCATAGTTCAAGCTGAAAAATTGGCAAATCCAGCGGTCTTTCCTATGCAACCAGGAAAATTTATTGAACGTCTCGCTCCCTATTTGTACGTGCTGTGAATTATGCATCTATCCAAAATATCAGGCTCGCCATGCGTCATTCAATTTCATACAGGACTTCCGAGTCTTGGCGCGGCTCAAATTGGGAGAATTTCAAATAATTCATCGCCATGCATGATACTCGAAAATATTTACCTGAAAATCGATTATGAAACATATCTTGACTCGGAATGCGGTTTCCCAGAATAAAAACAAGTATTAGTACTCCATAAGCTATACGTTCCGCAAGTCCGATGCTCAAATCTCATAGTTCAAGCTGAAAAGTGGCCAAATCCAGCGTTCTTTCCTATGCAACCAGGCAAATTCATTGAACGACTCGCTCATTATTTGTACGTGCTCTCAATTATCCATGTATCTGAGATACCAGGCTCGCTATGCGTCATTCAATTTCATACAGGCCCTTAGAGTCTTGGCGCGGCTCAAATTGGGATAATTTCAAATACTTCAGCGCCTTTCTTCGTACTCCCGAAAAGGCAATCGAATCGTAATTATGAAACATATCTTGGCTCGGAATGCAGTTTTCTAGGATGAAAACAAGTGTGAGTTCTCTAGAAGCTATACGTTCCGCAAGTCCGATCCTCAAGTCTCATAGTTCAAGCTGAAAAATTGGCAAATCCAGCGTTCATTTCTATGCAACCAGGAAAATTTATTGAACGACTCGCTCATTATTTGTACGTGCTCTCAATTATCCATGTATCTGAGATACCAGGCTCGCTATGCGTCTTTCAATGTCATACAGGGCCTTAGAGTCTTGGGGCGGTTTAAATTGGGATAATGTCAAATACTCCAGCGCCTTTCTTCCCACTCCCAAAAAGTCATTCACAACTTAATTATGAAACATATCTTGGCTCGAAATGCAGTTTCCTGGAATTGGAACAAGTATGAGTACTCTAGAAGCTACACGTTTCGCAAGTCCGATCCTTAAATCTGATAGTTCAAGCTGAAAAATTGCTAAATCCAGCGGTCTTTCCTATGCAACCAGGTAGATTGATTGAACGACTTGCCCATTATTTGTACGTGCTGTTTATTATCCACATACCCAGAATACCAGGCTTGCCATGCGTCATTCAATTTCATACAGGCCCTTAGAGTGTTGGCGCGGCTCAAATTGGGAGAATTTCAAATACTTCAGCGCCTTTCTTCCCACTCTCAAAAAGTCAATCAAAACTTAATTATAAAGCATATCTTGGCTCGAAATGCAGTTTCCTGGAATGGAAACAAGTGTTAGTACTCTAGAAGTGTTAAAGAGTTCTTTTGGTTTGGTAGGATAAATTATTACACTTTGTTGGGGCAAGGTGAGTTGTTAAAAGGAAGAGGGGTTTAAATAAAGTTTTACTTTTTTAACAGAAAATAATATACTTCATTCGATTTAGCACTCTTAATGAGACTACGGTTACTCGACACTTCTGTTAACTTCTGGATCACTTGTGGAACTGACTTATTTGCGAAATCAGTGTTCCCATCTTTTTGGTGGGGGATTATGTGACCAGGGCCGTAGCATTATAGTACGCGCGGGAAAATTATAGTATTTTTTGAAAAACGTAAAATTTACTAATCAAAAACAAAAAATTCACTTTATGAACGCACAAATATAATTTCAGCTGAACATTTAAAGATTTAAAAACTTGTTTATTTTTCGTAAATATTTTGTGGTATAGTCCAAGTCAAAATGGTATAGTCCAAGTCACGTATACTGTAGAGTGTATAGATGTGCAGCGATGTGCAGCGAAGACCTGAATTCAACCGTAAATCGTAGCCAATCATAACGTTGTCCAGAAAGTCATGGTCCAACAGAAATAGTACATAATGGGGAATCTAGAGGAAACATATGAACGATCGAATCGTAACATCGACGATGAAAAAAACCTAACGGAATTAATATTTGTTCCTTTCGTACATATGAGATGAAAATATGAAATTATAGTACATTTACGAATTATAGTACGGGTGCAATGTTACATCGTACAAATAGTCAAATTATGTGACATGTACTATAATTATGTGACGGTTGGTAACGCTGTGCGAAATTGAGTAGGTGCGTGCGACGATGTTCGAGCACTTCCGACAATGCCCGAAGGCCTATACACACATACATTCATGCAGTCAACGCGATAACTCTATTTTCTCTAACACTACCGCCGTTTGAGCGATTACTGCTGACTAGAAGTAGATTTAAGCTTTCACACAGTTTTCGAAAACGTTCTTTCGGTAGTGCCTTGGTAAGGATGTCGGCTCTTTGCGAAACCGACGGTACATATTCTACTTTAATATGACGACCTTCTGCTTTCTCGCGAATGAAATGATAATGTACGTCTATATGTTTGGTTCTCTTATGATACACCGGATTTCGAACTAGTTGCATTGCGCTTTGATTGTCTACGTACAGTATCGTTTCTTTTACACAAGGAATCCCTATCTCGCTTAATAAAGCTCTCAGCCACACCGCCTCTCGCGCTGCCGATGACGCCGCTACATACTCAGATTCTGTAGTGCTTAACGTTACTATTTTCTGACGTTGGGACGACCAGGTAACTGCACCATTTGCTAAGCAAAATACAAAGCCTGTCGTTGATCTACGCGTTTCTACGTCCCCTGCATAATCTGCATCTGAGAACCCAATTAGTTCTGGCTCGCTACCGCCGCTTGTATATTTTATTCCGAGGTCACTGGTACCTTTCAAATAGGCGATAATACGCTTCACTGCTCTCCAGTGCTCATTATTATGTTTACACAGATATTTGCTAACTGAATTTACTGCGAATGATATGTCTGGCCGTGATACCGCTGAAATAAATACAAGCGACCCTACTGCTTCTCTGTATGGTACGTTAGATTTTTCATCTTCTATCTCAGAAGAAGATAACACTGTATTCGGATCCAATGGCACACTAACTGTTTTCGCGTCTTTCATTCCGAATTTTTCGATCGTTCTTTTAATATACGCACTCTGATGGATAGTCAAGGTTTTCTCTTTCCTATCTCGCACTATTTGCATTCCTACAAATACACTAGCGTCACCGATTGTTATTTTGAACGCATCATTCATACGCTTAAAAATAATTCTTATTGTCTCTACAGTGTTCGCTGCGACTAATCCGTCGTCTACAAATAATGCTAGAAACACTTGTTCACCATTCCACTCGCCAACAAACACGCACTTATCGGCTTCACATTCCGTGAATGCAAAGTCATTCAGAAATTTTGTGAATTTCTGATTCCAGCATCGCGGTGCTTGTTTCAAGCCATACAGCGATTTTTGTAGTTTGCACACGACTCGTTGCTCACTTATCTTCGGGTGGTTGAACCCTTCCGGTATCTCCATGTAAATGTCTTCTTCAAGTTTTCCGTACAAGAAGGCCGTCTGTACATCGAACTGTGACATTTCCAAATCTTTCTGCGCTACCATCGCGAGAAAGATTCTCAATGAGTCGTATCTTACAACGGGAGCGAATGTTTCGTTGAAGTCGGACCCGTACGTCTGCAAGAATCCTCTTGCGACCAGCCTTGCCTTGTACCTGTGCGTTTCCTCCTCTGGATTTGTCTTTATTCGAAACACCCATTTCGAATCGATGATCTTCATATTCGGAGTACGCGGTACAATTGACCACGTCTGATTTTCTTCATGTGATAGTAGTTCTTTTTGGATAGCTTTAGCCCACTGCGTGGCATCGCTTCCACTTGTCGCCTCCTTGTATGAAGACGGTACAGTATACTCTGCTGAATCGCACTCATATCGAATTGGACGTTTGATCGTGTCTCGATTTCTCAGCGCTCTTGGAGTTTCAAGCAGCTGTTCCTCTAGACTCTGCTCGTCTGCTGAAGTCTCTCCAGCATCCTCAAACTTATCCTCCTCGCTGTCACCTCGATTCTCTCTCGGAAGAACTTCACCTTGTGGTTCTTCAGTTCTTGGGAGAAAGACTTCTTCGTCAGATTCTTCTGCTTCCCGTGTATTGGCGGATGCTTCTTCGAATCCCTCGAAGAAAGTCACATCTCTAGACACGGTAACCTTTTTTGTTATCGGGTCATAGAGTCGGTAGTTAGTAGAATCATCTTGGTACCCAACTAGTATCTTTTTACGTGCACACGCATCAAACTTTTCTCTGAACTGCTTCGGTACGTTAGCATACGCATCCGACCCGAAAATTCTTAAGTGACGTAGATCCGGTATTTTCCGGACCCAAATTTCATAAGGGGTTTTCTCATTCCCCGAACACACCGATCTATTGAGTAGATACACTGCACTGTTTACCGCTTCCGCCCATAGACTTTTCGGAAGTCCTTTTGCGAGTATCATAGTTCGCGCACTCTCTACAATTGTACGATTATCCCGTTCCGATTTGCCATTCTGTTGCGGGGTATAGGGGGCCGTATTTTCTTTTCTTATACCGGGCGCCGCGAGATACTGATTCATATCGCGATTGCAAAATTCTGACCCATTGTCCGATCGCAGGACTTTAATCGGTCGACCAAATTTGTTTGTGTTGCAGGATTAGGAAGGTGCATGTGGTTCAAACCAATAGTTAATAGGCGAATATATGCTTTTATACTGAGAACAATTTTTATTTAGTAGCTTACAGCGTGGTAGTATATGCGCGACTGACGAAACAGGCAGGCAAGGAAGAACACGAGGTGACGCTAGAAATATCCGCGAGAAGCGCCACTCGCTGGTCCTAACTATTCATGCAACAGCGCGGCTATATTTAAAATTTGATATTGATTTATAACATCCTACCTCAATTGAAAAATATTAAATATAGACGAATATGAATTATATGGTGATATTCATCCTTCAACTCATTCATCCATTATAAATATAACAAAAGTTACAAACAATTTAATCTCTTAATCCTACTTGTACAACAAAATATTCCAATTTCGGTTTTGGTAAGGGTTTGGTTAAAGCATCTGCTAATTGGTTTTCTGACGGTACAAAATCGACTGTTAACTCTCTCTTTTCTATACACTCTTTTACGAAGTTTCGTCGAATGTTAATGTGTTTCGTCCTTGGACTGAAGTTGGCGTTATTTGTGAAGTCTATAGCGCCTTTGTTGTCGCATCTGATATGGATAGGATCTGAGTTTTGGATTTTTAGTTCAATCGTTAGTCTCCTGAGCCAGATGGCTTCTTGTGCGGCTGTGGATAAAGCGTAATATTCTGCTTCGCAACTTGACAATGCTATCGATGCTTGTCTCTTGCTGTTCCACGAAATTGCTGCACCTTGGAGTTGGAAGATGTATCCGGTAACTGATCTCGAATCAACTTCGTCGGTTCCCCAGCTTGCGTCGCTGTATCCGACTAATTTGTTGTCGCTGTTCTTGGAGTAAGTCAACTTGTAATCCGAGGTATTTTTCAGGTAACGGAATACTCTCTTAACTGCATTCCAGTGATGTTCGCTGTACTGGTTGTTGAATCTGCTTATCGAACTTATCGAGAAAGCTAGATCCGGTCTCGTGGCTTGGAATAAGTACATGATCGAACCAACTGCGTTCTGGTACGGTATGCGCTGGATCCTCTCTAGATCTGCTTGAGTCTGCGGTGGAGTTTCCTGCGATAAAACGCATCCGGGTTCCATCGGCGTTGCCACTGGTTTGCATTCGTCCATGTGAAAGTTCTTGAGAATAGACTTGACATAGTCTGATTGATCCAATTGAATAATCCCTTGAGATCTGTTCCTCTTCACGTTAATGCCGAAACATTTTTTTGTGTCTCCTAGGTCCTTCATAGAAAAAGTAGAGAAAAGTCCATTTTTGAGAATTGATACGAGTTTCAGTGAATTAGAGAAAACGAGAATATCATCCACAAAAATAGCAACAATTATGAGTTCTTCACGACCAAAATAATAATAGACACATAGATCGTTCGTTGATTGATGCATATTCATTGTCTTGAGCTTAGCGTCTAGCTTCGCGTTCCAGACTTTGCTTCCTTGACGTAGTCCATAAATTGCCTTTTTGAGGTGACACACTTTTGTTTCCAATCCTGGAACCTCGAATCCTTCCGGTTGTTGTATGTAGACCTCTTCTTCCAATTCGCCGTGTAGGAATGCTGAATCGACATCGTAGTGAAACATCTCCAGGTCTCGTTCGGCTGCATACGCGAACAATATGCGAAGGGTTGTGAATCTCACTACTGGTGAATAGGTGTCGTGGTAGTCAATACCTTTCGTCTGACTATATCCTTTGGCAACCAATCTTGCCTTGTACGTTGTCTTGTTGCCATTAATTTTCCTTTTGTACACCCACTTGGTTCCTACAATGTTGGTATTCGGTGGTGGATCACACAGTTCCCAAGTATCGTTCTTTACTATCGACTGGTATTCGGTAGTCATTGCCTTCAACCATGCTGCGGTTTCTTCGCTGTCGATTGCTGACTCGTAATCGTGTGGATCACCGCAATCGCTGTTTGCCGAGTATATGACGTAGTCGTCCAATCTTTTGGGTAGCTGTGACACTCGACTCGATCTTCTGGTACGAGCTGTCGGAGAATCGTCGTTGGATTCGTCTTCGTGTGAATCTGGAGGATCTCCTGACCTCTGCTCTGCCTCATCGTCTTCATTGTTGTTTGGCGTGGACGGAGCTTCTTCAGGTGTTGAGTCCTCTGGTTGATCGTTGTCAGGGTCTGTCGCTTCATCGTCGTCATCGAAGGAATCATTCAGGGGTAAGATTGCCGTCGTCCTTTCGGTCCGGTTCGGTCCTGTGTTCTCCTTGAAGATAACATCTCGACTGTTAATTACTACTTTGCGACCAAGATCCCACAAGCGGTAACCTTTTTGGTTAGGACTATATCCTAGTAATAGACATTCCTTAGTCTTTGGGTCCATTTTTTCTCTCATGTGTTGCGGTATATGAACTTCTGCTTTACATCCAAAAATTCTTATGTGTGATAAGTCCGGTTTGGATCCTGTCCAGAGCTCTTCAGGAGTTTTCATCTGTAGACAGCTTTTGGGTGATCGATTAGACAGATATGAGGCCGTTGCGATGGCCTCTGCCCAAAAGTCCTTACTGAGTCCTGCGTCAATTACCATGGAACGTGCTTTATCGATGAGTGTTCGATTCAATCTCTCTGCACGACCATTCTGTTGGGGATTATAAGGGATAGTTGTTTCATGTCTAATACCACGTTGCTCTGTTATCTGACGCAACCTTTCGTTTATGTATTCTTTACCGTTGTCACTTCTAAGAACCTTTATTCTGCATCCGCTCTGATTTTCCACATAATTTATAAAATGTTCAAACGTGTTCAGTACCTGGTCTTTTGTCTTTAGAAAGTAGACAAAGCTTTTCCTGCTGTAGTCATCAAGGAATGTAAGGAAGTACGTAGCGTTGCCGATTGATTTGGTTTCCATTTTGCACAAATCGGTGTGCACCAACATCAATTTTTCTGTGGCTCTCTTCTCGTTTCGGTTGAACGGCTTCCTCACCAGTTTGCCTCGGACACAGGGGTCGCAATGCGGCAGTCGTTGTCGAGCATCAAAGTAGATGCCGCTGGCAGCGTCCCTCATCAAGGCCTTTAGGTACTCCGTGTTTAGATGTGCCATTCTTCTGTGCCACGTGCTCATCTTCTCATGGACTTCGCCTGAGAATGCTGTGACAATTTTGCTAGAGTTTTGAACATTGCGATCAATATCAGTACTTGTGTTTAACTTGTAAACTCCGTTTTTCGACAAACATCCGGTAACAACAACGGTACCTTGACTATTCAATATTTCGCACTTAGAGTTATCAAATACTACATTGCAACCAGCATTAATGATACAGCTAACAGATAATAGATTGGCTGCAACCTTTGGCACATACAAAACATTCAACAATTTGACTTTCTTATTACCTATTGCTATGTAAATTTCTCCTTGACTTTCTACAGGTAGGGTGTCTTTGTTGGCTATTGTTATGTGATTGACACGAGACTTACGTAAACAACTGAACAAAGACTTGTTATTACACATATGTCTGGAAGCGCCTGAATCTATAACCCAATCTCTTGTTGTGTAGTTGTCCTCTGCTGTCATGCCGATAAACGCGCAAGCCACATCAACGTCTGCAGGCTCTGCTTCTACATTACACGCCTTTGCGTCTCTCTTCGATTTGTCCTTGGGGTTAGGGCAGTTGCTAGCGTAGTGTCCCTGTTGGTTGCACTCGTAGCGTTGAGTGTAGAAAGATAACACTCAACGCTCGTAGCACCTGACGTGTTTGTGGAACGTGTTGTTGTTATGGTTCCCTCTCCCTCTAAGAAAGCGTCCTCTTCCACGGTGAAAGCCTCTTCATTTGTTTGGGTTCGAATAATAGCCGAATAAATCTCCTGTATTCTCGCTGTTGCTATGCCATTTTACTTCGTGTAGAATCTTCTGTTTGACTAGATCGGAGGTCACTGGTGTTGACAAGCTCTCAAGAGCCATTATCATTGGGCGGTACTGGCTTGGCAATCCAGCCAATAGGAGTGCGCCCACTAGCTCGTCTGGGATTTGAAGATTCGTGTCCGTTAATTTGTGTGCTGTAGTTATGATTTTGTTTACATATTCTTCTTCGGAACTGCAGTCTTCAAGTTTTGTCGTTGTTAACGTACACAATAAATTTACACGACGACTTAAACCATTGTCCTCGTACGCTTGCTTAAGCTTGTCCCACGCACTTTTCGCGGTTTGTTCGTTCTCTATATGAGATAAACGGCAAAAACATTTTCAATGTAAAAAATTCCGCCAAGTACAAAAATTCATATACGGCAAAAACACCGAGCCCGATACAAGTTGTGAAATGAAAAAAAAATACCAAGTCCAGCCATAAACAATTCAAAAACTTCCGCTCGTCTAGGTAGTGAAATCAAACAAATCGCCAAGTACTAACGAATTACACAAAAGTTTACATTATACGACATCCGCAAAGAATATTTTTATTATTCGAAGAGGAATGAAATATTAGCACTAGTTTCCGTAGTTAAATCGGAACAACGCCGAGTCCTGAAACTTTTACAATAGTGTAATACATTTGCTGACGGAAAACGCGAATTTACAGGCAACGAGGTATCGTGATTAGTGGGAACTGCTACCACCATAAGAATGCCTGAACCCATCCCATTACCAGAAAACCTACTTGGCGGGCACATTCCTTCCGCCCAGTCCACTCCAATGTAAGATTATTAATATCCAAATATATCGATTGTATGTGACTGATATTTATGTATGTATCACATTATATATACTATGTACATAACCGATATGTAAGATACATAGCTGATTTTATTTAACAATAAGAATCCATACTACGCCGATACGTACACGGACAGAATTTTATGAGAAATTTCACGATAATTTCATAGCAATTGAGGAATATACTGGAGTATGAGGCTCTGTCCCATACAAATACAGAGAGAAGCTATATTTGTGGTTCACCTCGTCAGAATTGTCGCAAACCTTGTCAGGATTGTATCAACGCTTCCAACACTGTGCTGGACAGAACCTCGTACTCAATTGTATATTCCACGATTGCTATGAAATTATCGTAAATTTTCCTATAGGATTCTCTCTGTGTAACTACTACTTCTTGTTTACCGGGTGCTGAATTGTTAATAATTTAGTGACTCGCGGTAATTTTGGCCAGTATTTTTTTATATTTCAAAGTACTGTTTCTATGCATGTGACATTCCAGTATCCCATCGTCTTGATAACATTCTAACGCGGTTAAGGTGAGTGTACCTGTGAAAGAATATTTGAATTCACTTTACATCGAAATTATGTTAATCGACCGAGTTTTGTCGCTGCCAAACTTCCAATTAAATAGCGCTTGCACCTTACATTATCGATTACATAAATCCAGCGATGGTGAAGATATGACATGTGTTGAATGATTTATCATACACACCGTATATCAAAGCGTCATAAGCGGAGGCACCATACTTGGAGCGATGTAAAAATTGGTAATAAGAGCATAATATTTCCTAAATATATTCATTTGCGCACTATATTCACCATTGATGTAGTAATTATTTTCACGTTGAGTACGTTCTTCAATAGCTTAGTCATAGTAAAGTTTGTAGATTGGAACACTTGCTAATGTATGGTGGTCGCAGAGTGGGCGGAAGGAATGTGCCCGCCAAGTAGGTTTTCTGGTAATGGGATGGGTTCAGGCATTCTTATGGTGGTAGCAGTTCCCACTAATCACGATACCTCGTTGCCTGTAAATTCGCGTTTTCCGTCAGCAAATGTATTACACTATTGTAAAAGTTTCAGGACTCGGCGTTGTTCCGATTTAACTACGGAAACTAGTGCTAATATTTCATTCCTCTTCGAATAATAAAAATATTCTTTGCGGATGTCGTATAATGTAAACTTTTGTGTAATTCGTTAGTACTTGGCGATTTGTTTGATTTCACTACCTAGACGAGCGGAAGTTTTTGAATTGTTTATGGCTGGACTTGGTATTCTTTTTTCATTTCACAACTTGTATCGGGCTCGGTGTTTTTGCCGTATATGAATTTTTGTACTTGGCGGAATTTTTTACATTGAAAATGTTTTTGCCGTTTATTTCACTTCTTTTTGGGAGATTACGATTTACTGATTAGAATTAATTACAATACACTTTATTCGATGGAACGTTCACGTACAGAATGAATGAATTTTTGAAGCGGACTCCCAATAATCTGATTTTCAATGTGGTTATAGTTGTTGTGAGACGTGCCATGGTTCGAATTCCGAACGACTGATACAGCTGCTTATACAAGCGCTTCCGAGTAGGTTCATTCTTTGCTGAGTGGTTATCATTGTCTATGGTACAAGCTTCGTTGTTTCGGTGGAGTCGAATCACTTTAAAGATTTGACTTCTTCGGATGTGTGCTTCATTGTATCAAAAGTCAGCGAGTTTATTGTGAAATATATGAACCAATAATAATTGTGGTTCCTCACTCGCCCTTACCCTAGAATAGAAAACGGTATATTTTAATGGAAGAATTAATTATGTTTATATCTATAGTTATTCGAAATGTTACATACGATAATTATTTGCGACATTGTGAGATTTGAATCAAGACGTCAATCTTGCACATATTATGATAAGTATCATGATGATTTTCAGAGGATTCATACCTACGTGAATTAACCGTCAGATATAATTTAAAGGTGTTTGTCCATGAAACCATTCTGAATGTAGCATAGATCACCGCGTGTCTCCGTTTGCTGTGGTTAAGACGTTGCACTTTTGACTGTACAACGTGTCTGATCGGTGGACGTATCTAATTTTTCCGCATGTAAAGTTATGCTCCAATATGCGTTGTCAAGGCACCTATACAATTCAAGATTAATGATACTACGTGTTCTTGTAGTTCGAGGAACAAAACTCACCATAACTTTATTATTGGTGTATATTAAAAAATGTGGAAATTAATATGTAACTTATCAACAACGATCTATCTTTATCTGCTAGTCAGATTATCATATTCCAGTTGAAAGAATAAGTTGCATTTGATACGTGGGTTGTTGCTTATTGTTTTAGATTTGATCGATAGGTGTTCTATCATATTCCGTATGCTTGGAATATATGTGTATATATCTCTGTATATATTACTAATTTCATACTTGTTTTCTCATTAACATTTCAATGAAATACAGAACAAGGGTCTCAGCATATATCAGAGATTATTTTCTACAAAACATGATACGTACGGATATACACGATTACTGATTGAGAATAGTTATCTTCACAGTGTAACACGTAATACATTGCGTATGGCTATCATGTGTTTTAGAAAATTTTATAAATAGAAATACGAATGTGTAATAATAACATAATATACGCCTGACGTATTTGATTCGGACATTCGTAACTCACTCGTGATACGTATATAATTCAAATTAGTGTTGGGACGACTACCTGATACCATTGCTATATCAATAATAAAAATAATCCCTTGCTGCCTACGATCATGTGTACTACTATATAACATGGTGACTTAAAAGACATACCCTGTTGAACTATTCAATTTAAGTTCAAACTATTTCAAAATTGAACTACCAAATTCAATGTCATTACGATGCTAGTATGATTTATAATTGTAATTCTTAATTCAGTCATAATAACAATACATTCTGTTTGTTTCGACAACATAATGAAAATGTAATAATGGATTTGTGGTACCGATAATGTATCAAGACTCACGGTATCGAATATGATTACTTATATATATCAATGACTTGTTAGTAATATGTTGTACGTTATTTTGCGACCTTGCTTCAATACGAAGTATACATCTTTTATATAATATCTGAATACCTTTTGTAATCAGTCTTGCAAGGAAGGTATTCCTAATAAATAGTAAGCAGTATTTATCATATATAAATTCTTCCGATTATGTGTTGTACGCAAATCTTTGGAAGAGTGATTGAAAAAGCATCGCATGTTTCCGAATATTTTGTATCCATCACTTGGTGCCGAACTCTGCTAATCCGCCGTTAGGAATGACTGTTATATCTGACATAACTGTTGAAAAATCAAACCATAAAACAAAACATAATACCCTGAGATGAGATGCGATGAACACATCAATTACAGTCTATAATTGTAATTTTATCCCTAAACTTTCTGCACTTTCCTCACATATAACAATAAACAATGTAAATAATGAAAACTGAGCGCATTCTTAGCTTAATAGCCTAGGTTCGGCCAACGTTATTTGAGTAAAATCATTCTATCGAATTGCCTCCAATGCCCCGTATTTGATGAATGATCCCCTCCATTATAGTCATTATATATATATGTATCGTTTAATGTTTTTTCTGTCCTACGCACCTCATGTAGCATTGAGTGCGTTAATCGTCGCGTGGTCTTGTCATTTCCTTGAGAACAAAAATCATGCTATCGTCTTGTCTTGTGTCCATTCTTTCGCTTTTCACAGCATCACTAAAAGCATGTAAACAAAAGTAAATACTTCTTGGTTTTTTGCGCACCCAATAACATGAAGATTATCGGTAGGTTGATAAGTTTTTCATGAGAGATTCATAAAGATGTAGTAGTATGTGGTGCATACATTAGGTTAATTTAACTGAGATAAATTATAGTAATAATTGACGAGTACAGTACCGTTTTGGAGTTTCAGATTCAGAGTCTCTTCCACGTACGCCACTCTACAGCGTATGAAACATATTTTTAACTTTTTAGCCCATATTTTTTAATTCCATGCTTCTTCCTTTCCTCCTTTCCTTCCTGAGCTTCACTTAAATCATAATCAGCTACGATGACCGTACATAGTTATTGTTTTTGTAACTATGCGATTAGAAATCTTTTTTCAAATTTTGATGATTGGACGACTGTTCAATTGATACAGCGTCCATTTCTTTCGTTCTGATATGCGATAGCGATCCACAATCGTGAATTTATTATCTACTATACAGATGAAAATTAATTCCGACACTGCAACTCTTTCACTGTATATGATCACTGATTGAGGTTGGCGACTTCTGTACAGTAAACATAAGTACATATAAATAAATAGAGCTTCGAACGTCAGAAAATTCATTCTATAAAATGCATAAAAATATCACGCAAATTTTGATGCTGGAAAACTCGGAGTTAGGCGAGTTTGTAAAAAAAGTTCGTAGATTAAAAATTATAAGGTGCAAACTCACGCAAACCTTTTTTTCCATACACACCTATTCTTATTTTTTCACAAGGTAGTATGAAATAATAATCTCTTCGTAACAGCACAACATTTGGGGTGAATCTAACCTACCTGTCAAATCACGTTCGTGTAGGTTAGAATTTTATAAGACATCAAGTCATCGGTCGTGTCACTGATATTCACTCCACAATGTCATTCAGATTGTATTATACTGAATCTTTCTACGAAAGTACCACAGTACGATAATGTAGTGAATAAGATTACGGAACCCGTTGTTCGACGCGTACGGTTGCAGCTATTCTGACAGGTCGTGCGTGTAGCCATCTTGTTTCTTGTTGTCCTCAATCGATTATTGTGTTTTCAATCATCGTCGTGCGATCGTCTACATCAATCGATTGTTCGTTACGATGACGTCACGGAGGTTCGGGCGGCCATTAGGCCACTTTGTTATTTTACTGAAATCTGGGGGCTGAATTAGTGTATAAATGAAACCCAAAAACAATAGGGGGCGAGATCTAAGTTGAACATATCCACCATAAAAATTTCAAGTCAATCCATGCAACGGTTCGACAGATATCGAGGTCCCAAGCAGCACGGGCTGGAGAAGAAGAAGAAGAAGAAGAAGAAGAAGAAGAAGAAGAAGAAGAAGAAGAAGAAGAAGAAGAAGAAGATTGTGATTTTTCATCAACTTTGGGGGCTAATATCTCGGTGATTACTTAATCGATTTCGTGAAAATTTATCCAGTAGGGACATATCGGCGGGGTCTTCCAGCCATATAAATTTCGTGTTAAAATATTCACTCGCTTCGGAGATATAGGCCTTTGCTTACAGGTATAAAAGTCCCCTAGAGTAAATGATTCTCGGCTAGCGCCCGCCGTTGTCACACGGTCCTCGTCTTTTTTTTTGTACTTGGCGGCGATTCGCTACCGCGAATCTTGATAAATGACGTGGGACGGCACTTCAATAATCTTATATCCTGGTGGAACAACGGGGAAGAACTCGTGGATTGTGTGAACTTTGCGCTCATTGATGTAGGCACCTGATGTTATATTGCATTCGATTCGTAACGCGTTTACTTTTAGAATAGTTACAATAAGGAGGTCAGATTCGTGAATTTTATCTGCTTGCAGAACGCGTGGAGTGAAGCCTAATAGATTGCCTATAGAATCGCTTGGTTCGAAATTCACAGGGTGATTACATTCGATTTCGCTTCGTAGCGTGTTATTGTTTGGTTTGATGTTAATATTTATACCTTTATTTATCAGCACACCCTGTACATAGCTTTCGATATCTTCTATTTCATAACTGCCGGTGGGTATCGTAACTGCTTCTTCACTCACATGAATCTTATTGTGTCCTACGTCTATATTAGGAATCGAATTGGAGGTTAACAATTCAACGAGGCCTAGGGTATAATTTTTGTAAGGAGACAGTTCAATCGGTGGAAAGTATTGGGCCTCAAGAACAGAAGAGTTCCCCGATATAGTTAAGGTAAATGAATCATCCATGGCTGCGAATATCAAACTGACTTCGTAGAATTACATGCTATCTTTATATAGGTCCAACTGGCCACAGAGAAACTTGAGACATAAGTGGCCACAGTCAACCGTGCCATAGTCTTGATAGCTTTCATGGTTATATTTGACGCTACCAGCACCAAGGTATCTAACAAGATCCGATGGTGGCTGAAGATCGCCGAAACTATCAAAGTAAACGACGTTGTCACCAATTTTTTTCGTATGCAACCCAATGTGTGCCGGGGCCATCTTTATCATCTAGATTGATGATTGCCGTTTGCGCGGTCCGCTCCGTGGTAAATCGTTTCGCATAAAGACGCCACGGAAATGTGGAATTCTCAAAGTTTTTGCATACTTCAACAGATCCGCATCAGTTAACGCTCGCTGCGGTAGCGTCACTTTCAGTTTTTTGGCGGATTATATATGGTTTTAGATTTAGATATTTAGGTTTTAGACCCAAGCCTTTCCTATATGGTTTCAAGTGAAGTCCTTTGCCTAACGCGATAGCTTCCATAGTTTTATTATGGCGCTGACTTTCTTCTAGCTGCCGCTTGGCAGAGCTGGCATCGTTCACCGCCTTCGCGATGCCTGCTGCACCACCAGCTAACGCACCGGTAGCACTGAGCCCGGCAAAAAGGGGGATGAGAAACGGTAAAAAACCCCCCACTTTGGTTGGTAGTGGAAGGATTCGAGGAGAGCGCACCTTGCGTCTACCGCCTGCCTTTCTACCGGCTCCTCGCGCACCCTTCAATGCTGACTTGATGGCAACTTTGGCGGTTTTTCCCGGTGCTATAGACCGTTTAGCTTCATCGATAACCTTTCTTAATAAAGTCTTCGGTCTCCGAATTCCCATACCAAGCTTCACCTTGGCTTTCATTGCATTCGTTACAGCCCATGTTTGATTTCCGTTTATATTGTGAGCTAAATATTCTCGTAAGAATACGTTGGGTTGGATGTGTGGTCGGGCAAACACAATGAGTACACACATTTCTTGGGAATAGTAAGCGATTGAATTTATTTCTTTATAGGCATAAAAACCTCCACTCTTTGAGTGGAGGAAAAGCCGTGTAAGGAAGAAAACCGAATTCAAAATCTTAACGTAACGATATGGACACCAGGAAAAGAGAAGGAACTCGGGAAACAGTCCCTCGTTCCTTGAACTTGGGGATCAGCCCCCTATAATCTAAACCATACACACTCCATCCACACTCTCACCCGCACGCCCTACACCGTAATCCGTAAATACATGAAAGCCAGTCAGAACTTACATCGAGAACCAAGTCGGTCGAAGGATAAATACAGAATGAATTGTTATCGTCATCATCTGTCCTAATCTCGTTCGGTCTCTTACCCCCTCTCTCTGGGTAACACGCTGGCCCTCAACCGTCGCAACCGAAGCGCCCGAACAGCCCAGGCAGCCGCTTTTTCGCCAAAATTTGCGTCTTTAGCGGAAACCCGTTGCCAAGCTCTCTCTGTTAAAATCTTATCTGCCACGCTTCTAGCCTCGAAATTTTCACGATTCTGGGAATAGGCAATATCGTGTTCCTTGCAAGCCGCGTCAAGGGAGTTAATGCTAGGATCACCGCGCGCGAGTCTTTTCGCTAATTTAGTTCCAGGCCCGCAGTATTGATACCCGGGTAAGTGCAACTCTACCGGAAGATTGTTAATGATCCGATTGAGCGAGCCTTTTCCGCAGCGTCCCTTCTTCTTCACAGATCGGTTGTGACTGGATGCTTTTGACTTGTGCACGATCATTTCAACGTTCTGTGCGTGACTGAGGAAAAATATTCATAAAAGTGGCATTTATAACGTTCCACGTTAGTCTAAGTCAAGATGAGGTTCAAGACACAGTCGACCAAGCTACCTGTAGTGAATTTCGATCAATTCATGCAGCGGAATGTGAAGACTGAAAAACGACACGGAGATTTGTTACCGAACAGCGTACGTGCGGTATTTTGTGGACCATCCAACTGCGGCAAAAATAATGCGTTGCTGACTCTCATAACACATCCGAATGGATTGAGATTTGAAAACGTCTATATCTACTCAAAGTCGTTGAATCAACCCAAGTACAGATTCCTGGAACAATTACTCAAAAATATAGATGGCGATGAGTATTTTCCATTCAACGAGCATGACGAAGTAGTTGAACCAGATAATGCGCTACCCAACTCGATAATAGTTTTCGATGACGTGGCGTGTGAGAAGCAGGATAATATCAGGGCTTTCTTCTGCATGGGACGACACAAAAAGGTGGATTGCTTCTATCTCTGTCAGACGTACGCACGCATCCCCAAACATCTTGTTCGTGACAATACCAATCTACTAGTTTTGTTCAAGCAGGATGAAATGAATTTGAGGCACATATACAACGATCATGTGAATACCGATATGACTTACACACAATTCAAAGATTTGTGTTCTGCATGCTGGAACAGCGATAAGTACGGGCTCGTGGTGATTGACAAGGATAGCGAGATGAATGAGGGCCGATATAGGAAGGGATTTGACAGTTTCGTGAACCTGAACAAGTAATAAATGCTAAATATTCGTCGGAATGGAGTTAGTAGAGTTTCTAACACAGCTGCGTCAACATGCAAGGTACGAAAATTCGCGTACAAAAAGAGGTTTTGCATAACATTGTCAAAGCAAGTGCTGGAATTCGGCAAAAACACGGAATGACAAAATCGAGTAGAGTGGTTGCCGAGCAGGCAATAAACGATGTTTTCAAACCGGTCATTGCACCACTGGAACAATTGGTGAAGGTTTCCAACGCTACCAATCCTATCAAGGAAGAAGTGAAACCTATGAAGAAAGAAGAACAAGTGGAACCAACTGAAGATGAAACTATTCGACCGAAAGAAGATGAAGATGCTTACTCCACGTCTGACGAGGAAGATGAGGATAAAGCGGATACAACTATTGTACCAAGTGCTGCAAAGCCCTCTGATGAATTCCTGAACGTATATCTCAATGTGTTACGAGATGAGAGTAGAAAGCATGATCTTGATAATAGCTATGGTGTACGCGAACTTGCCGGAGATAAGTTGATGATTGGCGATTCACCGATAGACTTTGAGAGTGATCATATTCGTATAGGCGATGCCCGTTACTCTAATACCAAGGGCTTATTTGAATCGTTATTCAAAAGAATGCCTGATGAGACCTACGTAACTTCGAATGATATCGAAAATTATAAAAAAATTGTCATCGCAATGAATGCGCATCGAAAGTATTATAGAGCTGATGAATCTATCCGCGATAACAAGAACCACAAGTACAAAAATTTCATTGCGCAAATATTCTCAATTTCACCTCCAAAAGCTGAAAAACGTAAAGGCAGCGGTATTCTACCCGAGTATATGGTTGATCAGGGAGGTCAAAAAATAGATTACGTTCACTGGGATGACCCCAATGGGCTGGTGGATCGTCTTTCTTTTGCTCCTAGCTTCGCAGGCAGCTGGAAACTCGAATCATTCGAATGAAATCATATCCATCATCGAAGAATTACACGAAGCTGGAATTATTTATTAGGCTGCGTCTCGTCGTCATCGAATCATTTCCAAAATGAGCGTGGATGTGTTTGGACGTCAGTTGGAGAAGAGCGCAACTGCTGCAAGCAATCGCGGGCCTCCTGGAATTGGATTTAAATTCACCGCTGATGGGAATTATAACATTGAAAATAAAAGACTTTGCAGTATTGCCAATCCTGTTCTGCAAAATGACGCTGTGACTCTGAATTTCATGCTACAAGAAAGTGAAGCTTTGCAAAACGAAATCCATAGTAACAATTCAATGATACGCGCATTCGAGACCACAATAATGGAAGCTCTGCAAAACCTTGGTGTTGATATCAAAACTGGACGAGACTTGGCGATTCGCAATTCTCAGGTCATTTTTGAGTTGGACGGCAGAGTGAGAACACTGGAAAATGGACGAGAAGAAACTGGAGCTCGTGGAGGTGCTGCATAAACCAGCGAGGAAAAATTATCAACGTCGGCGCGTGGACGTTCGTGGTATAGACGAGACCTGGCAAGCAGATCTCGTTGATATGACGTCATACGCGGGGGTAAATAAGGGTCACAAGTGCATGCTTACTATCATCAATATCTTTTCAAAGTATGCGTGGGCCGTGCCACTAAAGAGTAAAACAGGCAAAGACGTGACAGCTGCGATAGAATTTGTACTCAGCCAGGGCCGTGTACCGAAAAATCTCCACGTTGACAGAGGTACCGAGTTTTACAATTCCATTTTTGAATCTCTCATGAAGCGATATGGTATTAAACTATACTCAACCTTTAGTAATCTGACGGCATCTATCTGCGAACAATTCAATCGTACGCTCAAAAATAAGATGTGTAAGCAGTTTAGTCTGCAAGGGAATTACAAGTGGCTCGGCATCTAATCTGCTGTGGTATCAGATTACAATAACACTGAACATCAAACCATACGCATGAAACCAAAGGACGTTTCACCTCAGAATGAGAAAGAGTTGTTACGTACAGTATACGAGAAAGTTCGAGTAAAACCTGCTAAAACTCCAAAATGCAAAGCTGGGGACAGGGTTTGAATTAGCAGATATAAAAACGTTTTCGAGAAAGGTTATACGGCAAATTGGACAACTGAAATATTTACAATCGTTCAAATAGCTCATACGAATCCGGTGACGTACAAGCTCAAAGACTATCAGGAACAACCCGTTGCCGGCGGCTTTTACGAGGAGGAACTTCTGAAAGCCAAAAATCATGACATCTTTCTCGTAGAGAAGGTGCTCAAGAAACGGGGGCCGAAACTCTTTGTAAAATGGTTGGGTTTTGATAATTCGCACAATAGTTGGATAAATAGGTCTGACTTGTAAGGTTTTTGAAATAAAATCCAACGAATGTGTTTTGAAGAATATATAATGTGTGATCTTTATTTATTATAACCCCATGGAAGAGTATCAGTAGTTTTAGGTAGAATCATTCGCTTATCGTCTAACCAACTTAATGCTATTCTAGTTTGTTTAATCGTATGTACATCATGTTTCTTACTCTGAATTAAATATTGAGATTTTGATAAATTTTGATGATTAAGAAGGCAGTCTTTATAGTCATTGAATTTTATAGTTTTCAAAGCGGATCCCTTCACCCCCCTCAGCCTTTTTCTTATCTTTTTCCCCTAAAGTTTTAAATGCATATAATTTCGCTCTCAAGCCAACGAATTCTGTTATAATTTTACCAGCGGCTTCGTCTTTCATTAGACCTAAAACTTTTTTATTCACTAACGAGACCCCGTATACATTATCCAGCGGATAATCGGATGTATCAAATCTAGGCCAATCACGTTTGATGTAATCATAAATATTAGGAACGGAAAAATTGTATAAAAGACTGTCCATGTCAGTGTACATTAATTTGGCTCTATCACCGAAGGTATCTTTAATATAATAATAATGAAAATCATAAATATACGTTTTTGAGATATCTAATACACAGAATCCAATGTATACAGGTTTAATAAATTTTAACTTTACGCGATTCATCTCCACAATCACCATATCATCATCGCCATCGAATACGGTGCAGCTATGGAAATTTGGTCTTGCTATGAGAGCTCTAGCTCCATATCTACCGTCCCATCTCGTGACCAATTTGACGTCTTTTTGCTTCCTGACGTTCTCCATAGTTTTACCGAAAACTGCATTGTTCATTAACTTGAAAAAGTTTTTCTCGAAATCGTTACTAGACTTTTTCCGTAACTCAGTATTTAAATCTATATACTTTTTCAACCAAGGAGATTGCCGAAATTTCAGCATTCTATGAATTTTGCCTAATTTCAATCCTAGATTCAAGCTCTGCTTCAAATTTTGGTAATGCACAATGTATTTCTTTTTTGGAAAAAGTGTGGTCATGAGTTTCGAATTTTCAGAGTGCGGTGGCGCTAGTTGTTCCGGACACAAAGGTAAATCTTTATGTATTTCGTGAAGCTTCCGAGGATATTCCAAGTCGAGTTCAAGGATGTATCCTATTGGAGAATCATCGGGAACATTCAGAATATCAACTTCACAATCCACCCATTCGAATGAAGCGTACGGTAGATACTGGCTCATAGCCGCACCGTACAAATTATTCACGTCAAAATACATCAAATAGGACTCATCTTTGCTCGGATCGAAATCCTCACCCATGTACCGATTATTAGCTTTAGCGTATCGATTCGAGCATTGAGCTACACCACCGCGAATACCTTTTTCGATAAAGAGTATCATTTCAGGGTCAGTGAAAAGCTCCAGCTCGATATCGGTACACTTGAGCATAGCGTCAAAAGCGAGCCCCGGAGCAGTGTAATAATGCAGAGGGTCCAAGCTGTAAGTCGCATAGCATTTACGCCAGAAGTTTTCAAAAATATCAGTTAATAGAAGAACGTCAGTTTTGAGGTACAAATCTGAATATTCACCCAGGGTTTGTACCCCAAAAATGTCCCAAACTTTCTTCGCGTGTTCATAATCCTGCTCAGAAATCCCGGCATTATCTAATTTTGAATAGAAATTTTCTCTAGGAGGTAAACTCGGTTCATCGAGTTTACTCCAACTATCAATATACTCATACGGAAAGACGCCTTTTCGCATTAAGAGTTGAGATTTCTCGGCATTATTACACTGACAGCGCGTAATTGACTTATCGGCGTCACTCAGATATGATGCAAGCTTCTCAATACTGCTCGCCATGAACCTGAACGAGACGATAAATCTCAAGTTTACATTTGTGTCTTCAACGTTCTTGGTAAACGATATATATTTTTCCTTGTTCACCGGTAAAAGTTTCACTGAACCACCATACCGGATGGCAAGAGATTTGATGAGGAAATGCGAGTCGTAACCCGATAAATTGTGAAAAATAACAGGAATGTCATGAGATTTCTGGTAATTTATATTGCACCCCGATACTTGCCCGTAAAATGGCAATGATCGCGATGTCTAACATCATCCTGAGCAAATGGTTTTTCACAAATATGACAAATTATAGTTTCGCGGAAATTGCGCTCTAGTTCAACGTTCAACGGCTCCATCGGTACGATACGTTTCAAATAAATTTCCTCCACGAACCATTTAATGCAGTCCTTACCACGATATAATTTGAATTTCGAGAGGCATTCGTCGAAAGCACAGTGTAAATAGTACGCAGCGCTGTGTGGGACATGTTTTTGCGATCCCCTCGCAGTAGATTCTAGAATACATTCCAGATCTGCGTGGACGGCAAATGGGACAATTTCCTTGAATCGATAATTTTTTAATTTAAAAATTTCATCCTCTCCTTCCGGTAAAATCATTTTCGTTTTATTAATTTTCATGCAGTCTTGGCTATGCTTCTCGAAAGAATTCTGTTTGTAAAAATGACACAAGCATCTGTCACACAGCAGCATTTCACCGTTATGATTCGATACCTGTGAACTGAGTAATCGGGAGAAATTTCTAATCCAAGCGAAATGGTACACTGCTTGAGACTCATCATCATCACCATCACCTTCGCTTCACTGTTCATATGTGCATCACTCTGAATCATGAGGAGATGAACCGTCGGTATGCTAGAGATATTCTTACTCAAATAATACGGTACTATATCATTTTGCTTATCATCTATATCTACACCGTAAACGTTAATGGATAAATTGTTCATTAATTCGAATTTTGGGATATCTTTTAAAGCTATTGGGAAGTCGATACTATGATATTTTAATACCGATCTGAAGCTAGGGTAGCAACTGGTTCGATCTGCATGATCCTTAACTGGATGCAGAGCTGCAGTAACGGCCCACAGAAAGCAGTACTCATCTTCATTCCGGATGTTAACCACCGCTTTCTTTGCCTGAATATTTGCTGGTAGTGGACTATAGGTTGACAAGCCGCAACGTAGAGGTTCGAAACGGTTGATGTTTATCATCAAATTCTCAATTTCCACCAATGTCCAACCCGAATCTCTCTGCTGAAAATCCTCCACCTTGGTCAGCATCTTGTCGGTGATGTTCTCGTCAAACCACCTCTCCATATCCGTTGATGGGAGCACAATCTCCTTTCTTGTATTAAAGTATTTCGTTTCTACTATAGATTCGTCATTTTTCATTATGCGAAACTTGCAGGCTAATACTCCGTTCACTTTGAGATTTCCATCTCTCCGGAGTGCGTTTTTCAACCGGCTGGTTGTCACGTTTCTGCAGTCATGAAGAAAAGACCGCAAATCTTTATGTCTAAGGTTTATCACTGTGCCCGTTCTTATTCTTCCTCGAAATACTGATTCCAGATCTTTCCACCTGACTCTATCGCTCACTTTTCGCGCACCAACTCCTGCACCACGCCGTTGACGCTCTTTGAATTTCTCACTCAATGACTTGAGCTGTGAAATCGTGGTTCAAATCCGTACTTTCTCTCCAACTGTAGAAGCTGGGGTGCGTAAAATTGTATTCAGGAGTCTGATGTTGCGGGTCCCGTACTTGACCCATTTTGCAATCTCTTGAGGTAGTGCACGATCCAATAATTTATAAGCATCCTCTATGATGACTATGAGTCTAAGACACTTTGCAGATTCCATGTTGATTGAACTTTCCACTCGAAGAGATGAACAATTGATGCGTGCATCGCAATGCTATCCGACTATTATATACAAGCATCCGTCGGAACTTCTAGAATCACCCTCAGCAAAATATGTAAGAGGTTGTATGTCGTGATAATCATATAGTTATTTACGATGTAACTTGATACTTTCAATCTAAATAAGGAGTCAGAGTCTCTTCGAAGAATTATTTCGGAATCCAGACTCATGCGGTTTCGTACAAAGAATGGAATCTGATATCCTACGCGATGCACAAAAACCCCTGGAGGAGTTGAGTTTATCGAGCAAATAATCCCCGCCTCATAGAAGCTTCTGGAATTATTATTCTTCGGTTGGACTTTGCGTAACTGCCGGCGAATTCCAAGAACTGGGCTTGTACGAAAATTCTGAGAATTGTTTATGAGTCGCAAAAAGTTGCGTACTGATCGCAAAGGGTGGATGCCGAGGATTGTTATTCCTGGAGTCGGGCTCTTTGGAGTCGGAAATCTAGGCCAGGGGGGCGGATTTCTACAAAGCCTCATGAGCGAAGTTCTCGGAATTGCGTTCTACGGCAGGGCAGTTTCGTGCAAAACCTGATACCCCTGGTAAACTTTAGAAGTCGCCGTGAAATTCTAGGAATTATTTTCCTCGCGATAATTCTGAGAATTGTTTTTACCGTCGGCAATGTACGAAGGGGTGAAACTTGATATCCTGGCAAAATTCGAGTCAGTACGATGACGTAATCATGGAAGCTTCTAGACGGATCCAGAAGGTCACACGGACACGGCGAAGTGTGCATGCGCGGGTGTGTGTATGTGTGCACTAACTCGTAGTGGTCCAGAACTCTCATTGCTTATCTACTCTCTGATTGTTATTGAATACGTAAAACTTATGTGGTTAGGTATTTATTAGTAGGGCTGGTTAATGTTGTAAGATTTAATGATTAATAACTTCAAAACTAATGAATATTGTAGGAATCCCAAGGGTTTGAAACTTAAGGCTAGTGAGTATTACAGAGATCTTACGGCTGGTAACTCAGAGCTAATAGTTCAAAGTCAAAGGAAAAAATAATGGGTTTTCAGTAAGGGTGTTGAGAAATATAGTAGTGTGGATCGGATGGTGGTGCTGAGGATGTGACAGATGATATTCGCAATCGGGTCCGATGGGATGATATGGAGAGCGCTTTCAAGTGCCGTATACGCACCGGAGTCGTGACAAATCTCCAACACAAAGATTTATCGAGATTTTTGACTGGCGCTGACGCTGTAACGATGGAGCGCTTGAAGGATGTGCTACGCGAAGAGGGAAGTATCGAGGTGAATGTGGGGGTTTCGTGTGAATTTGAAAACGTCAAAAACGATGAGATCTGTTTGGAGGTGAAGAACTTCAATACACGCAACGCTACGATTCTGCCATCGACAGATCTAGAAACTTGGTTTACGGATAACCTGACGAACCCTCTGCTGACCATGGTGGAGGATTTTGAGCAACGAGATTCCGGTTGGAGTATGATTGAGATCATAAGTGCCGTGATCTACATCAACCGGTACGAGCCTCTTCGCGGTGGACTCTCCACATTTACACCACTTCCTGTGGATATTCAGCAAAAGAAGGCAGTAGTCAACGTACAGAACGATGATGATCGATGTTTACTGTGGTCTGTTGCTGCAGCTCTCCATCCCACAAACATCAACGCAACAAGAGCGCACAGCTATCGGCGGTATATATCGGAGCTAAATTGTACAGGTATCGAATTCCCAGCAACCGTGCATAGTGTACAAAAATTTGAAAAGTTGAATAATTCAAGTATTAACGTATATGGGATCGAATCGGAAACTTTCCAACGTAAGAAGGGGTCTAATAATAATAATAGTGTAATTATCCCACTCTATTTGAGTAAAAATGTTACAAAGAACGATACAATTCACCTGCTCATGATCGAAACTGGGAGCAGACTATGTGATGATGATGATGATGATGATTTAGATAATTTTAAACCCAGATTCCACTTTGCTTGGATCAAGAATCTTTCGCGTTTAATTGGTAAACAGAATTATCAAACCATAATGGCGAACAATTTTTGTGCGACAGATGCCCGTGTGACTTTGGTGCTCAGAAGGCCTATAACAATCATAGACAAGATTGCATGCGGCTGACTAAAGTGCGAAGAGAATTCCCCAAGGAGAAGACTTTGGGATTTTCCAATTTTTTAAATCAGGGTACTGCGCCATTCGTCGTATATGCCGATCTTGGATGTATGATGAAACCCGCGGTAAAAGAATCTCAAAAGCATATCCCGCATAGTGCAGCGTATTATACACATTGCGCGTATGATGATGCATTACCGGAATACAAGAGCCACCGCGGATCCGATTGTATTAAATGGCTGATCGAGGAGCTCCGCAAGTTATCCGTGAAAGTAGAGTCGCGTATGAAAAATGTCATTCCAATGGAGGCGGTGAATCAGACGCAACGTGATCGCCACATTCACGCAAAAAATTGTTATATCTGTGAGAAGCCATTCTTAACGGAGGAGAAAAAATTTCGGGATCATTGTCATGTTACGGGTAAATGTCGCGGAGCTGCACACAATCGATGTAACCTTAATTTTCAAGAGTCGCACACGATTCCGGTAGTTTCCCACAATTTATCCGGTTATGATGCCCACTTATCACAAAATCTCTGGCCACAACTTTTCCCGGTGACATTTCGCTGCTACCCATAAATAAGGAAAAATACATATCATTCACGAAGAAAGTCGCTCGTACTCTGATTAGTTTGAGATTTATAGATTCACTTATATTCATGGCTAGCGGCATAGAGAAATTAGCATCATACGTTGACGATGCCGATAAGCAAATCACACGGAAATTTTACCGTGATCGAGATGAATTCAGTTTGATGATTCGTAAAGGTGTCTTTCCATACTACGAGTATATCGATTCTTGGGAAAAACTCGACGGAACAATATTACCTGACAAAACAGATTTCTATTCGAAACTCAGTGCCGCGGGTATTACCGATGCTGATTATGAGCACGCAAAGAATGGTTGGATCAAGTTCAATTTAAAAACGTTGGGCGAGTATTCCGATTTATATATCTGGAAACCGATGTGCTTCTATTAGCCGATATATTTCAAAACTTTCGTGGCAGCTGCTTCAAAACGTACAACTTGGATCCTCTGCATTATTACACCGCACCGGGGAAAATTAATCTTCAACTCCCAGACGATCCAGAAATGCTATTATTCATTGAGAAAAGCATAAGGGGTGGCGTGGCACAGTGCTCAAATCGTTAAGCCAGAGCAAATAATCGATTTATGGGTGAAGATTTTGATTCAAGCAAAGCAGAATCATATTTAATCTATTTCGATGTTGACAATCTGTATGGTGCAGCTATGAGCGAGCATTTGCCGAGTGGGTCGTTCGAGTGGGAAAATGATGCCCAGCGCCGTGCCTAGCCCTTGGGGCACCTGGGGCAAGATGAGAGAGGCCGGATTTTCCGATACTTATTTTAAAACAGCCTTTCCGATTAAGTATTTGGATACCGAATTTAAAAAAATCAACAAATATTCAATAGTGGACCCGGCGATTCGTCACTTTCACCGTATTTATTGACTCCAAACCACTAATATAATATTGAACACAAATCAACAAATAATTGATAGTGGACCCGTCGGTTCGTCTCTCCCACTGTATTTATTGACTCCAAACCACTAGACTTTTCATCTGATCAAAAATAGCCTAAATTCAAAATTTATTTTCCGTGCTTTTACTTTTGCAAGGTCTTTCGATAACTTCCTGATAGTCGATGCGATCACATAATTCGCTTTCAATAGATATGACGGCCAATCGTACTAAGCGGTCCTGGCTCATTGTCGATAGCATATAATTTTTAATAATTTTCAGTTCCGAGAAATTCCGCTCTCCAGACGCCGCTGAAACGGGTAAACTTAACAATATCCGCAAGGCAATTACGACGTTGGGTACAATCGACAGAATATCATTTTTTACGATGAAATTCAAAACTTCGATTGGGGATTGATCGGCGAGCAAGTTCGCAGCCAAATTCGTAATCTCGTCACACAGATCAATGCCATCAATATCCATGCTCTCCTCATCTGTTAATATTCAATGCAAATCTTTGCAGCTCTTCATTATTTCTTCTTTCGTTGGAGACTTCAGAGCATGAATATTATACAGAAAGTTGAAGTCGTTGCTGTGCGCCTGTAATTGTTGAAATCTCTCTTCCATTGATACTACTGCTGTATCAACGACGTGGTGAAAGAATTCTATTTCCAATTGTTCTTTCGGATCTGTTACACGTTCATCTCGGGCTCCGAACTCTGGTGCCCCCCCCCCCCCCCCCCCCCGCCACCGCCGCCAGTGACGCGCGTTCACGCCGTCAAAATTCACGAGGGTTGTGTTCGAGCGAGAATGAGGGGAAGCGGCCTTATTGCCATAGCGTACTGTACATGATGTTGCTTAAACATCGATACTCCAAGGTCGCGACAGTACCGATAGTTTCGGCATAAAATTATTGATACTATCAAATATCTCGATACACCGAGAAAAATGATTAATTGAATCAAATGATTATTGCTTCCAATATTGCCAGAGCAAAAAAATAATGCTTCAATTTGAAGCAATGTTTCTTTCGCAACGGCATAATTACTCAAACCGAACGAATATTCTTTAAAAGTGGATAAATGCTATCTTGGCACTATTGAAAGCGATAATCATTTCATTCAATTGATCCCTTTTCTCTGTGTAGTTTTTATGCACATTCATGAATACATGCGTATAATCGTAAAATGAGTCTCATACAGCACGATCGTCGTATAGACGTCATAAATACGTTAGGTTGGGTTTTGTTGTATTGTGCCGAATAGATTTTCATTCGGTGAATTAATTTTGACGAATTGTTTCTTTGATGAATCATTTTTCAATACAAATTTGTAGACTCGAAATTTGTTTATTTTATTAAATAAAAAGAAAAAAAATCCACGCGAGTTCGCTGGCCGCCTCCACGGCACGGCGCCTGGGGCAGCTGCCCCTTTGCCCCACTCCTAAGCACGGCGCTGATGATGCCATTGATGTAATGTCTCATCCGGATGACTCACCAATCGGTTATATGCTAGAGGTGGATTTAGATTATCCCATGGAGCTCCATAAACAGCATGCGGACTTCACCTCTCTGCCCCGAGCATTTCACTCCACCGGGTAGTAAGATGAGAAAACTTGCGACAACGCTTCTACCCAAAGAAAAATATGTGTTGCACTATCATCATTTGAAACAATGCATCAAATTTGGGTTGAGGCTAGTAAAAATGCATAGAATTCTAAGGTTCGCGCAATCACCACGGTTAAAATCATACATCGATCTCAATACAAATATGCGGAAGCAATCGAAAGACGAGTTTGAGAAAAATGTTTACAAACTCATGAATAACGCTGTATTCGGTAAGACTTTGAAGAATGTTCGCAATCATAAAACCGTGAAACTGATCACAAAGTGGGACGGTAGGGGTGGTGCGCGTGCTCTCATTGCAAGACCCTCATTCCATAGCTGCACCGTATTTGATAAAGATACGGTGATTATCGAGCTCAATCGCGCTAAAGTTTATTTCATTAAGCCTATATACATTGGCGCCGCGATTCTAGATCTTTCAAAAATATTTCTCTACAACTTCCACTACGATTATGTAAAAAATAATTTTTCGCATAATGAAGCAAAATTAATGTTTACCGACACGGATAGCTTGATATATCAATTTACAGTACCAAATATCTACGAAATCATCAGGCGTGATGTTGCGACGCTGTTCGATACATCAGACTATCCGCCTGATAATACCTATGGCATCCCCTTGTTGAATAAAAAACACCTTGGTCTGATGAAGGATGAAGATAATGGGAAAATTATGACCGAATTTGTCGGACTGCGCGCAAAAGCAAACTCCACACTTTCAGAACTCGCGGTGATACTGATAAAAAACGTGCAAAGGGAGTAAAAGGTATAGAAGTTTGAATGAGCAGCAATACTATGGGTGCTGTCATCTATAATGTTCATGTTAATTAATATATCACTGCCACTAGGAGGTTGCCTTCGGGATTGGATAGGGTATAGAAGTGTGGTAGAGAGCTGTGATAAATCGAGACAGAAAAAGAGGAAAAAGCAGGGCGGGAGGAAAAGAAGGACTCAGAAACGAAAAGGGTAGAGTAAAGAGAGAGGAGAAGTGCTGGGGAGTGGAAGTAATAGGGAAAAACAGGTGAAATTAGTGGTGAAAAGTGGTCGAGGATTTCGAGGTTAGGTGAGAGCCGGGCAGAAATGGCGGAAAAAGGCGGGAGAAGTACGAGGACAGAGTTGGAGGTAAAGACGACAGATGGAGCTAAGAGCACCGGGCAACCGGGCGAAGCGCCGAAAAGGGGCAGAGGCCGACCAAAAAAAGAGGTGAGAGGGGAGGGAAAGGACGCGCACGGGAAAATCGAGCGTTATTTAACAAGACAGAAAGGGGAAAAAGAGCTAGAGAAGGCGGCATTCGAAACAAGAAACAAGCTGAGGCATACACCGAGCAAGAGTTGCGGAGACCCGCGCGATGGGAACGGGAGTAGGGAAGAGGAGGGAAAGAGAGCTACGGAGACAGGCAGAAAGGGAAAAGAAGAGGAGGAAGGGGAGGAAAAGGAACAACATAGTGAGATTGAGGACAGATACTTCGACGATAGCGATGAAAATCTAAGGAGATATGAGGAAACCCCCGAAGAAAAAATGGAGAAGAGGCTAAAACACGGGAGACAAGAAACAGCGATGGAGGGGGAGGGAGAAGCCCGGGAGAAAATAAAATACGCGCCTACAAGCAGGAAGAGGAGGAAAATGGATGAGAACGGGAACGAGGAGGAAGCAGACAACTATCAGAACAAAGGCAGGGGAGAAACGGAAATAGAGAAAAGATTGCAAGAAATAGAAATAGAAATAGAAAAAAGAATGAAAAAAGAAATAGAGAATACAGTAAAAAACGAAGTAGGCAGAATCACGGAGGAACTGAGAGAGAGGGACAGAAAAAGGCGGGACAAGGAAATGGAAGAAATCAGGACAGAAATGAGTAAGAAAGAAGAAAAATGGAAGGAGGAAAAAAGAGAGCTAGAACATAGAATAACGAGACTAGAGGAGTCTGGACGAAGAGATGACGAAGCGAAAGGACAAATAGATGAAACACAGACGAGAGGAGAACAAACAGAGGAGACAAGCGGGCAAAAAAGTAGGGAAAAAGAAGGGGAAAGGTTGGCTGCGATAGACTACAAAATGGAGATAACAGAGAGAAAAGAGAGACGTAACAACATAGTGATAAGGGGATTGGGGATACAGGGTAGGGTCCAAAAAGGAATAATAGAAAAATTCCTACAAGAAGACGTGGGAGTAGAAGTAGAAATAGAGGCAGTGTGGAAAATGGGAAGGGGAGACAATAACAATGCTAACGAGGGCGTGATAGCAAGACTAGCGTCACGAGAGGGAAAAGTAAGGGTAATGAGAAATAAAAAATACCTAAAGGGTTCGAGAATTTTCATAGACGACGACTTAACGAGAATGGAAAGGGATATACAGAAGCAACTTAGAGATAGAGCGAGAAGAGAAGGAGAGGCGGGAAGAAAAGTAAGAGTGGGCTACCAAAGAATAGAAATAGATGGAGAGTGGAAAAACTGGAGAGAACTTAGAGAAGAGGACGAAGAGGAACATTTTCAGAGAGAGAGGAACCAGAAGGAGGGGGAAACACAAAGAGGATAGTATCATGGAATATAGCTGGAGTGGGTAGGGTAACGGAGGCGTGGGACTTTTTGGAGAAGCATGAGATAATCATATTGCAGGAAACTTGGCTAGAGGAGAAAAACGAAAAGGCAGTGGTGAGCAGACTGGATAGAAAATATAACTGGTGGACGAAACCGGCAAGATAGGGAGGTGTGAAGGAATGGAAGACAGAATAGATGACAAATTAAGGGAGTGGGTGAAAGTATTAAGAGGAAAGGAAAGCCTAGAAAAGTACGAGGTAGAATTACTAAGAGGAGAGCTGGTAAAAGAAGCGTGCGCCTATAGCAGGAAGTTCGAAAAAGAGGCCAGAAAAGAAGAAGAAAATAGAAATAAGAAGTGACAAGGAAGACAAAGACCGACGAAAGGACAGATCAAGGGAACCGGAAATGAAGAGCAGGAAACAAGAAAAGTAATAAGGGGGAGACGGGAAAGTAAATAATGGATAGAAATTAAGGAAAATGTATGTAAGGGAGGGTGGAAATGTAATTCAGTAGCTAAGATGAAAGTAAATGAAGTAAACGAAATTGAATGAAACAACTTTGTAAAACCCGAAAAGGGTACGCCAATAAACAAACTATAAGATATATCACTGCCACTACGATTAGCGTCCTCCTTTAGTTGTGTTGTGTGTTGTTCTGATATAATGGCTAATGTGTAGCTGGTGATTCCTTAACGATTCTTCCTCTTACAATAAAATACTAATTAGATCAAACGGCTAAACTTATTTATCCATAGGTTATGGGCCCAGTAACTGAACATAAAGGAATAGTGTTAACAGTAATCTTGAATAACGTGTGTTGGTGTAGTACGTGAAAAATCTTGTCAAGAAGTTCTTGTGTTAGAATGGCGTCTTATAATAGCGTGGCAATGAATTACCTAAAGCCGTTTGATGGAGTTGGATTCGCAGATTGGGAGTTTAGACTGACAATACGCCTAGAGAACGTGAAAGTTGTGTTGAAGTACTCGAAAGCAGGGAACAATCAACCACAGAAGGGCAATATAAAAAGATGGATATAAAAGCCCGAGATATAATTGTACAAGCGGTAACAGATGAAGTCATGAGCACAATAAGAAGTAAAACTACAGCTAGAGAGATGTTCTTAGCGCTGAAATGAACATACACAAGGCAGGGCTTGTCGGTAAGGATTGATTTAAAAAGAGAATTGTCTGAATTACGTTTCCAGAAGGGAAGCCTCACTGATTTCTTCGATATATTTTTTCAAAAAGTGCAAGACATCAGGGCGACAGGTACAATATACGAAGATGAAGAAGCCATTTCTCAATTACTTATAGCAATGCCGAGATCATATCAGCATGTTACGACATCAATAGATGTATTGTTTTCACAGTCAACGGCAAATATTAATATTGAATTTGTCAAGAATAAGCTATTACAGGAAGAGGCAAGACAGTCGAGAGAAAAAGGAACCAATGGGAAAGAATCTCAAGAAAGTGTACCTAGCATTTCAAACGTCGGGATACCGAGGAAGAGGTAGAGGAATTTTACGAGGAAGATTCGAAAATTATAACAGATACTATAATGCAAATTCGGGACAGAATAACAATCGAGAGAATGTTAAGAAACGAAATGAAGAATTTCCGTTTAATTGTAATGGGTGTGGAGAACGAGGTCATCGCAAAAGAGCGAGCAAAAGAGACTGCCCGAATGAAAATAACCAAAACTATAATCGTGATATGAGAAACAGAAATGAAAATTATGAACGCAACAACAAGAAAGAGTGTCATTGTACTGAAGAATGAACAGAAAGAGAAGAACAAGAAGTCGTATTTTTAGCAAGGGCAAGAGAAGATGATAAAGATATAACGAAGCTTTGATAAATAGTACTAATGATGTTACGTTTATAATAGATTCAGGTGCAAGGAATCACATGGTCAGGGCTGAATTAGAAGACCTGCTTGAAGATAAGGAAAATGTTTGCGTAACAATTATAATGTTGCTAAGAAAGGACAGAACATAACAGCACTTAATAAGGGTGAAGTAAATTTGAATCGGAACAAGAGAAATATGAAATTAAATAATGTTTTACTTCGCAAAGATCTACAGTATGATTTATTAAGTGTACCCAAAATAGAAGAGGAAGGATACAAAGTGATGTTTGACCAGGGAACAGTTCAAGTAGTAAAGAATGACAAGGTATATGTCCCAGGAGAGAAACGTGGAAATTCATATAATGTGACATTCGAACTCTACGGAGGAATACTGTTAATATAGCTACGTCAAACGAAATAGTGCACAGGAGAATGGGGCATCCTTCCACTTACCAATTTAATGAAATTTGTGACATTTGTGTGAGAGGAAAGATGACTCGCGCTACATTCCAGCCAGTACAGGAGGAAAGAAAACCAATAAGGATTTTAGAGGTAGTAAGCTCAGATGTTGAAGGGCCGATAACGCCTGCGACACACGATAATTATAGATATTACGTAACTTTTGTTGACCATTTTTCACATTTTGTATGTATCTATCTACTTGAAAAGAAGAGTGAAATATTACAAAAATTCATAGAACATGAAGCTATGGTGACAGCAAAATTTGGAGCAAAAATCTCACGTTTGAGGTGTGATAACGGTGGAGAATATACCTCAAAAGAATTTGAGGGTTTTTGTTGTATTGAAGGTATACAACAAGAAACAACGATAGCAAGGAATCAAGAACAAAATGGGGTATGTGAAAGGTTGAACAGGACTATAATGAATATGGCTCGATGTTTAATATTGGACTCAGGGCTTGAAAAAAACATGTGGGGTGAAGCTGTACGAACTGCTATCTATACCATAAATCGACTGCCCACTTCGGTTTTAGGAAATGATAAAACTCTTGCTGATATATGGTATGGCTACAAGGCAGACTTGGAGAAAATGAGAGTTTTTGGTTCAACTGCATATGCGCATATTCCAAAAGAAGTTCGACAAGGAAAATTGAGCGAACGAAGCAGACGTGGCATAATGATAGGATATGTTGCAAATGGATATCGTTTGTGGGATCCAGAATTACGATAAGTATTCAAAGCACGTTCAGTTAAATTTGACGAAACCCCAGAGACAAAAAGTGTACCAATAATAACTACTAACAAAGACGAGACGAGTGAAGATGAACAAGAGGAAGATGAAGAATCCATAAGATCTGAAGAAGAAAAGATAGAAACTGAAGATGAAGAAGGAAAACAAGAAAAGGAGAATAAAGTAAGAACGAGTACAAGGAATAGAAGTGTACCAGCAAAGTACGATGAATTCGACATGACAATGATAGCTGCTCTACCAGTCGGTTGTTTACCATCAGAAAATCCTAAGAATTATAAAGAAGCGATGGAAACAAATGAAGGTTGGGAAAAAGCAATCGATGAAGAACTAGCAAATCATAAGAAAAATGGAACTTGGGAGCTTGTGCCGTGTCCATCAAATGGAAAGTTGATAGATTCCAAATGGGTGTTTACCCGGAAAAAAATTGGTAACCAAGAAGTCAAGAAAGCAAGATTAGTTGCTCGCGGTTTCTTACAACGACAAACAACTCTAAATGAGGAATTATATGCACCAGTAGTAATGCTAACACTCAGAGTTCTCCCAATAATAACAATAGAGTTGAATCCACATATTCAACAGTCGGATGTAAAATCAGCATTTCTGCATGGGGCTTCGGAAGAAGTGATATATATGAAGCCACCAGAGGGAATAAAAAATAACCAAGAAAATCAAGTATGTTTATTCAGAAAATCATTGTATGGTTTGAAGAGTGCACCAAAGATCTGGAATAGTTGTTTGAATTCAGGTTTGTTGAAAATAGGTTTTAGACGTAGTAAGGTTGATCCATGCTTATAGGTATGTTAAGGATAGGTCATACATGCTCATTTGGGTAGATGATTTGCTTATATTTTCAAATAATATGAAGGAAATAACATTTATAAGAATTCACGGAAAGCCAATTTTGAAATGAAGGATCTGAGTAATGGAAAGGAAATAAGATTTTTAGGGATAGACATAATAAAAATAACGGATACGATTCATGTGTCACAAGAAGAGTTGATTGAAAAAGTTCTAGTTACTTTTGGGATGAATAACTGTGAAAGTAGTAGCATTCCGATTCAAGTCAATTTGCAATTACACAAAAATGAGAGGAATGTAAAATGTAATGAACCGTATCGTGAATTGATTGGTAGTCTTATGTACATAATGCCAGGAACACGACCAGACTTATGCTATAGTGTAACCTACTACAGTCAGTTTCAAACCAATTTCGATTATGGGCATTATAATAATCTCAAAAACGTTTTACAATATCTGAAAAATACCAAACATTTAAGAATGATATATACTAAGAACAGAGACACTTCACAATTTAACTTGAGTTCTTATGTTGATACAGATTCGCAACAGATATAACTGATCGAAAAAGTATATCGGGATTTATATTAACACTCAACGGAAATGTTGTAGGATGGAAATCTAAGAAACAAACATCAGTGACTCTATCTTCAACAGAATCAGAGTATGTAGCGATGGCTGTATGCCTAACCGAATGTATCTTTCTTGAACAACTATTATAGCCTAAGAGCTAGACACGGAAATAGGGCAGCAATTTATAGAACGATCAAAACCACCTAATCAGTCTGCCTTAACACCATTATTAATTGATTCGGACGCCTGGCGGCTTTTCATTGGTGGGGGTGGGCGTGGTACGGCCGTAAAGGGGTTGAAAAATCAATTGGAGGTGTTCAATTTATAGAGCGCTGGCTTTTGGTGTGATTGTAGCTAATTATGTTCAAAATTCGAAAATAATATTGCCAGGCGATTTGCTGGGTGGAAAAGTAGTGCCAGGTGACGTTAAAGGTGCGTAAAAAAGTGCCGAAGTCGTCTCATTTATAGAGGGCTGGGACTAAATTTATTCGTTACATTTAACCCTCAGGATAGTGTGTGTAAAATGACAGGCGGAAATATTGAGCCGAACACCTTGCCAGGCGCCGATAAAGAGCGAGAAATGCGCGCACGATAGTCAATCAGATGCTACAGTTATTTCTTAATATGAACGTTGTACGTCATTCCATTGTTATGGATTAAAGGGAGAACATTTTTTATTCATTATTATTCATTATTTTTAAGCAGTATTAACATTCACTACGTTAATTGTTTATTTTTTACCAATCAATCAAAAACACAGTAACAGAAACGGCTAGATATCTTGATAATTATTCTAAATATTAATGTATGAAAATTACTGTTATAACTCGTTATGAAAAAAACATATCAATTCTATATAATAAAAATAAAGAAAAAATATATAAAATAAAAATTAAAAAAAAATTAAAATTAAAATTAAAATTAAAACTCAAAAATAGCGAAAACTTCTACTTCATCGTACAGATTACGAGAATTATCGGATAGAGGAGCAAACAGTCCAAGAAACCTTGATATTAATATTTCATACTTAAAATATTTTTTTTAATAAATTTTAATTTTCATAAATTTTATAAATTTATAAATGAAAAATTTTTATAAAATTTTATAAATTCAGAAATTTTAAAATTTTATACAATTTAATAAATTTTAATAAATTTTTATTCTTATTATGGAGTATTGATAGTTTTTTTTCATGAATAGTTATAACGGTAATTTTCATACTTAAATATTCAGAATAATTATCAAGATATCTAGCCGTTTCAGCTACCGTGTTTTCATGTACAATTACGTACGTGCATGAAATTAAATAAACAAATAAAATTGCATGATATTAATTGATAAAAGATAAACAATTAACATTGTAAATGTTAAGACTGCTTAAAAATAATAAACAATAATCAATAAAAAATGTTCTTCCTCTAATCCATAACAATAGAATGACGTACAACGTTCATATTAAAAAACAACTGTAGCATCTGATTGACTATATATCGCGCGCGCATTTCTCGCTCTTTATCGGCGCCTGGCAAGGTGTTCGGCTCAATATTTCCGCCTGTCATTTTACACACACTATCCTGAGGGTTAAATGTAACGAATAAATTTAGTCCCAGCCCTCTATAAATGAGACGACTTCGGCACTTTTTTACGCACCTTTAACGTCATCTGGCTCTCTTTTTCCACCAAAAAAATCGCCTGGCAATATTATTTTCGAATTTTTAACATAATTAGCTACAATCACACCAAAAACCAACGCTCTATAAATTGAACACCTTCAATTGATTTTTCAACCCCTTTACGGCCGTACCACGCCCACCCCCACCAATGAAAAGCTGCCAGGCGCCCGAATCAATTAATAATGATGTTAAGGCAGACTGATTAGGTGGTTTTAATCGTTCTATAAATTGCTGCCCTATTTCCGTGGCTAGCTCTCCGTCTATTAGAGGGTATACTGAAGTTAAAATTGGGTAAAATAATATTGTACGAGAATAATCAGTCTGCTATTGAAATGGCAAATACCACCGAAACTAAAAGATCTAAACATATTGACGTTGAACACCATTTTATAAAAGATTTAGTATTCGAGGGTAAAGTCAAATTGATATATGTATCGACCAATGAACAAGTTGCAGATCTAATGACCAAAGGACTTCCAAAGAATAAGTTCGAGTATTTTCGAAGTAAGTTAGGCTTAAGGAATTTATAACTATGTTACAACAATATCATACTGTAAAAACTGAATATGTAACTTTTAATAGTATCAAGACACCTATAGAATTGTAGGGGGGTATAGAAGTTTAAATAAGCAGCAATACTATGGGTGCTGTCATCTATAATGTTTATGTTAATTAATATGTCACTGCCACTATGATTAGCGTCCTCCTTCAGTTGTGTTGTGTGTTGTTCTGATATAATGGCTAATGTGTAGCTTGTGATTCCTTAACGATTCTTTTTCCTACAATAAAACACTATAATTAGATCAAACGGCTAAACTTATTTATCCATAATTTTCAATTCATGAGTAATTCGAAAATTATCGCTAAATGAATAACGAATACTTATCGTGCCACAAAATACAGTGATGAATGGCAGATTGGTATTTATTCAATAAATTGATGCAAGACAACAATTATTTGTCAATATTGTTCGTCGAATTATTTGTTAGGCACGGTAATAATTACTAACAGTGAAATATTTTTTGAATACGAATTAACGACTCCATACCAATCTACGAGAATATTAGAATTGATATTATAAATTTAATCCGAATATTACTATTAATATTAAAATGTTGTATATCTCCAATTTTGTCGCGAGATGAACTTTCAATCATATCACTGACTAAATTATACAATCCAAACAGGCTGATGTGTACTATTTGTAGAACATTATTCTTCGTGGAATCTTATCGCACTCTTAGGGCACCAGTCTTTGGCAAACAGACAGGAAGGATGCGAACGAATTGTTCAAGATGGATAGAATACGGTTCATCTCAAATGTCGTCTATGGAGGCAGTATCGGGCATTGAGCGTTATTCCGCAGCTGTGTATAAAAATAGAGATAGCTACATTGAACTACGACGGGCGAAACATTAATCGTAATTTATTTATCGCCAATATAACAATTACAACGATAAATTACCAAAGCAATACGTTCGTCAGTATATATTTAAATCCAATGCAGACAACGCTGATTGAATGTTTTGATTTTCAGAGGCTTATACCGCCGATTACAAACTTTATTGATAAATTATACAATGACTTGACGCGGGAGTATATCAAGATCCACGGAATTCAATGTCCGCGTGCGGATGAGAGAAACATGTATTATAACCGGGATGTGCCTTACACTGGCATATAATACGAAAATTAGTTGACAATTTTTACTTGAATAATCTAGTTCTATAATTATAATCTGATGTATTCTATGACTAGGCGTAGATGGCAAAATTGTTTATCAATTTTCTCAATCAATACACGCATGCAATCAACAGACTGAGGCATCGTATATTCGACAGATTTTGCAATTATCATGCTATCTTTTGACGTAGATATTGCAATTATTTTACACTTTTTTTCAAATCAATTGAAGATGGGAGGTTTGATACTGAAATAATTGAATAATTAATACTGAAATGTGTTCCAATAAACATACTGATGCCTAATACTACAGGAGGGAGATAGTAAAATAAGTTTCACCATGCATAAATATGCTACCACTTGATCGTGGTGAACACTGCGAAATCATTTTACACAGTTCTTACAAATATACGACGGGGAGGTACCGATGAAAATCTAAATAACATTTTACAATTTCTGTGATTAAGAGCGTTGCATAGTGAGCTCGCGCGGGAACTCTGGCTTCCCGCGCAACTGGAGCCAGGCGGCGGAGGAGAAAAGTGGGCGGGACTTAAGTCAATGCTCCTCGCGCGCCAAGGCCCCCTACTCTGTAGCGTCTAGGCCGCCAGCAGGCCGTTTAAAGTTTCGTGTTCTGAAGTCATGCGGACAATGTAGCCATAGACCCAGAGTTTTACGTGGATTGACGAGATTGAAATGCATGTATTGAACGGAGGTTGGCACGTATATGTATTCTTATTTGTTTTGGCGAATCATTAATTAATTACTCACATAATATAATCACATTATGTGCTAAAAAATTGACTGTCCATTCGAAATTTTTTGGAGAAATTGTATATTTCATAACGTCATCAACAGAAGCACTTTCAAGATTCTAGTTCATTTGAAAAAAAGTTTCTTCAACCAAAAATTTAATTTTCTAAGACAACAGAGAACTCCAAAATAAGTTTAGCTCTTTTCGTACATTTCACAAAGTTACGTTCGATCACAAAACATGCCACAAGAAATGATGATGAATTAGATAAAATAGTTCGTTCATATGTTTGTCATAACATGTCACTGAATGACAACATTCTGGAAATGGGCAATTTTTCAGACAGATTGAAGTAGGACGTTATTGCGTTAGCTGATTGCCTAACGTGTTAGTATGTTTGTTGTACCACTGACCATATTAGTTGGTGCAAATCTTTACGGAACTTACGCGATACAGCCGTTGGCTGATTCATGACACACTTATTGTGATGTCATCAACCACCCAGGTCTCACCACGTGGAGGTCGCTGCGATAAAGACCCTATCCCGTCCCAACCTCCCAACCATGCCGGGCGAAATTTTTGATGTAGCATAAGAAAATAAATAAAGAATTAGTAATTAACTAACAGAAGCTAACACATGCATCTATATGTTAGGAAGTTATGAATTACATACATCTGAGAATGAGCGAAACCTATACAACAAAATATAATCGGAAATAGTGATGACAGGAACTAAACGAATTAAAAAATAGGCAATGCCAATGAATATCAAAGAATTGAAAAGGTATTTCCGGAAAGCTCTAACAAAAAAATAAAAACGATCTCGTAATTCGAAATTCATCAAAATTTAGAATTAGAAAAATGACATGAAATTAAGCAGCTCGTGGCTATGCAATATTTAGGATCTGGAACTAAAAAATAAACATTCAAGAATTAAAAATACAGATATATACATGGATTAAATAAATGAAGAATTTAAACAACGCTATGGGTATAAATTCAAAAAAATAAGAAAACATTGGTGTAAAACAGTTGGGTGAAATAGAATCTTCAATGTATACATATGAACACAGGTCCGTATCATTCGTTTATCGTTAGTCGTTAGTCGATAATTGTTAGTTGTTAGTTGTGACTCGTCGTGGTTTTATCTCTTTTTCTTTTTTTTTCTAAGGTAGAATTGTTAGTCAGCTTATTTTTTTGTTCACGCACGGTTTTTTTAGCTTCAAGAATTTCAGGGGGGTCGCGAATCGGAAGTTGTCGAGCACGTCTGGAATCTACTATTTCTGGTAAAAGACAGAAGTGAAAGAAGTCGGCTAATTTCGTTTCCATTTTAGTTTTCCAAAAATCATCGTCGCGGATAATTTTATCGTGAATCAGCCCTTTGGGCGTCCAAACTATAAAATAGCACCACTTCCTCATAGTAATGTGGAGAAGACCCTGAACCTGATAAAAATAATTATGCGTAGCAATCAATTTGGCTTTACCACCCGTAATCGACATGAATTTAATTTTTTTCAACTCTATGCCCTCCATTGGAGTCAACTCTTTGGCTGATGAGGGACATTTCACCTCAACAATACCATCCTTATCCACAAGTCCATCAGGTGATGCCGCGAGGAATGGTAGCTCCCTGTCCACCACCAGACCGCTGGTTTCCACCTATGCCCCACCTTGTACTCGAGTTACCATGGAAATCGGTATAGCGAATTCGCTCGATTAATTTGGCACAAGATGTTTGTGGCCGTCGTTTGCAAATTTCGCCAAAAATCGAGGCAGTCAACCGCTTTCTACGTTCTTCGTACCATTCGGTAGACGAACTTTGTCCTCGAGTTTTTCGTTCAATTTCCAATGGATCTGTTGAATACAAAGCCAACACGAAACCCTTTTGAGCCGAAGCCAAATCCTCTGGGGACATGTCTGGTTGCGATGGACATGCAGCGTCAGGGCCGTAGTCGGTGTCAGCGGATTGAGCGACGAAAGATTTTAATTTTGATTTGAAAACTGGCTTCCGAGATTGCAAAGATCGAGATTTATTCGAACAATACTTTGCCGTGAATTTACCCGGCCCAACCATTCCTAATTTCTCACGTACTAACGCGTAGAATTGTCCACCGGCGTTCATCCTCACTACGGCAGATTCGCATCTAGCTTGATATGACCCGCGTAGGGTAAAGTTGACACGCTTGCCCCCTATAGCCTTAGCGACGTGTGCATTATATAATTCAGCCACGTTGTTGTCGACGTCCCATATCAAGCTAGATACATGCTCAGTGAGTCGATTCATTGCCGAAAGGATCTCTTGGAAGATACCAGTCGCTTTCATATCCTGCACAAGATTCACTTCACCAGGCTTCGGATTACCGTCGCAGAAGTAACCGCGATCTTTACACATCCGATGGTCCCCGAAAACGTGGTTAGGACCATTCTTGATATCTTTACGCAATTCCTCGACTCGAACGTATCGTGGCTGATGAACTTCTGTTTTTCGGTGACGAATAGCCGAGGTTACGGCATAACGTAGGCGCTTCAAGTTTTTGCGCAAAGAATTTCGCAGAATCACTGTACCAACCTTGCGATTTGTACAGAGATCTCGCAGTCGAGTGCCATAGTTTCGGAGAACATGGTTGCGGCATTCAATTTTTTGGACTAGCGCTTCCGGTCCATACGGTAATGCGTCGATGAGCTTTCGGTGGACACTACTATCCCCATCGCCTATCAACTTATTGTATTTTAACCCGTGTGTCTCCAAGCTAGATTTGAAACCTTCTACTATTATGTCAGACTCCATTGCAGTACTAGAACCCACCCAATTTTTAGCGCACTTATGATCAGCTACAGAACTTGTTTTATCTTTCTTCGGCCTATCACATATGGAACAATACTTATTCCTAATCCCGATGAACAAAACCTTCTTCGTCCTATGACCTACTATTGCCGCTACCCCCGAAAGAGAATCATACTTCGTTCGGTACGATCGTTTAGCCCACGATCCATCCGCAACGACCGCCACGCAGGGATACCCGTCTTCGTCGACATCTCCTGCCTCACGAGCCAGTCTGGCTTCTTCTTTGCCAGCCTTCATCATCTCTTCCTGAGCAATATCGCGGTAGACATCACTGACAATTGTGTGGTATTTATCCCACGTATTTTTAGTCATACAAGGCATATCTAAGGAAGCGCTAATTTCGGTTAATTGGGAGTAACCACCACCTGTGGACACAATTCCAGATACTATGGCTGTATTCAAAGAGGAAGAGGCTGACTTACAATCTTCTGAGTCTATTGATTCGATCATGTTACAATATTTACACTTGAATGTGATGGTAGTAATGAATCCTGTCCGGCTTTCGGATATTGGTTCCATGTTAGCAAACGTACAATCAAATGGTGGATGAAAAGCTAATTTTTTGATACTGCTCAGGAAGTGATTTATATCTACTATTCTCCTGCCGGTCAACTCGAATGGAGGACTTGATTCGACTTTGGAATTATCGACATTTACTCCTATCTTTTCGATTTCTAACTGGTAGTCTTCTTCCACATTGCTTTCGGTTGTGGGCGGGATACTCACAGATTTCAAGGTACCTACAACTGCCGGGTCTTCAGTGACGTCCGTTATTAAAATTGGAGAGTTAGGCATTGCCTCCGAGCAAAACAAATCGACTTCAGGAAATTCCGTTGGATATCCGACCCCGTCGAACTCGGTAACGTTATCTGTTATCGTATCTCCCGAAGGCATGATTTCCGTGATCAATTCTTCGTCGATTATTTGACTCGCAGCAATTCTGCACGAAGCATATTATAGGTCAACGACTGAAAAGCCTATACGCAAGTACCAACTATTGGAATCAAGAGCGTTGATATTGTTGTAGAGAAAACAGGCGACGAGATCTATCGTGTCTTACAGGTTAGTCAAATTTATTAGCCAATCGAATATGGACAAATTGATGGAATAACATTCGAGCTCTTCCTATTTGAGCTCTGACCCCATGCCTTTTCTGTTTCAATGTTGTTTTGTTCATATTTATATGTAGGTAGTTCTAGCCGAAAAAGTGCAAGCTGGATTATTATATTATGTTTATAATATCGGCTGATAACTCACTGATGTAATAATAATCTCTCAAGCACAAAATTTGGTCATCTGTGGTAATGTTATAATCAGCTACATACATCATCGACATTCTATAAATAGTATGTATGTCAGAAAAAATTGTAAAGAAGATAAACTAATAAATTTGTGATTTAGATGTGACCGATTGAAAAAAGGCGTTTCCACAACGGTAAGCGAAACATTTTGCGACCTTTTCGATGTTGACATCGTCATTTCTATTGAATCTATGACTTATTCAAGGTACTTCGGGAGTCAAGTACAAGACAAATAATTGTTTTGCCTGGATAAACCAAAAAAAGCTCAAACCTTCAGATATTTGAATACTTTGGGTAATCACAGGGTTATTGATTTCTCCAACATTTTTCGTGAAGTGACACCTTTTCTCAAATGATACTGAAGAACAAATTCAGTTGAATATTTCTTTGATTCACTATAATATTTGATTTTCAGCAAAATTTCATTCGATTCGATGAAGCTATAATTTACTCAATGATATTCGTTATTCGTTGTTACTTCTATGAAATAATGAATAATTCAATTGCATCGAAAATATTTCAATCGATCTGAATAGAATCGATTACTTGTGGGCTTCCGAAAAAACTGTTATTACATCGTTGCCGGTGAATATAGGCCCATCTGATTATTGAAATACGTCTATGCCGATTTTTGTTCGCATCAGTGTAGATGCAGCTAAATTGGTGGGGTCAGTTCTCAGGTTTGATTGAACTGAGTGCAAGTTCTATTTCGAATTGTGAATAATATCTGAATGCGTGGATCGATAATTAGTTCTTTACTGAAAACTATCAGAATTACCATTGCCTTCCGCATTCTACAGTCCAAAATATACCTTTATTTATCCCGGAATTATACGAACTTGAAAGAGAGGGGCTCGCGACAGGTCGAATAAATGGCTGACTGGCTGCGGATTATTGCAACTTTGTAAGAGACATTCAAATAGCACGTTATGTTTCCGATGCATTGGTGTATCACGTGTTAATCTTGATAAACACAGTCTCAAACATTAATACCAAATTCAACAAATTCTCAAAAATTATTACCAAATAATCACTCTTAGATCAATGTAAGGCAAAAGTCATCGTACTAGATGAAAGATTCTACAGGATTAGTGTAAGAATTGATTAACGAAGCACACATTAAAAAGCAGATGCCAAATGATAATTTTGAAAGATTGATAAGAAATCATTTCAATGATCAAATAATTAATAAAAGCATGCACGTTAGATATCGGGTACAAGTTCAGAGCAATCAAATATATATACGTAAACTGCATGCAATTTCAATTACCTCAACCTCTCGTGCCGATAAATAGCCAAATTTGTACCACCCTTGCTCTTTTTTTTCGCCTTCCTTACCTCCTGTCTCGTTTTACCCATGGTGATTAAATAAGTAAAGACTTTTTCAAAACTCTGGGATCTGATCACACTGGTGCAAAGAAATTATAAACAGCGCAAGGCCCGCGTGCCAGATCACGTGTTTACTTCAGAACATCTATCAGAGCCGTTAGTTTGCACCACAGGCGGCCTAGGCCTGAGGTGGCGCTAGCAAGCGGTCGCTTTTCGCGGGAAAAATCCGCTGTTTAGTGCTTCGGCTCATGCAAGTTTTCTCGCAGGCCTTATGTACGATTTTTTTGGGTTTGGTCTCAAATGGAAGGTGAAGGATGGATCTGTGCTTTGTATTTTTCCGAATTTCGAAAAAAAAATTTGTTTCCATTTTATCGCTGTGGGAACTATACCTACTTTCAGAGCCGGTTTTTACGACGTGCAAAATAAAATTTCAAAATTCGGAAAAATACAAAGCACAGATCACTCCTTTATCTTCAAATTGATCCCAAAACGATATCAATCCCTATATAAATGGCAGAGAAAACTTGCATCCCGTGAACGTCTGCGAGCGCTAGCTGTGCCGGGGATAGGCAACGTCCTTAATAGACTGGTGCGTCTTAATATTGGACGGAGGCATGGGAATCATTCCACAATTTCAACAAATATGGATGCATGCAATGGTCAACAGTTATTGCGAATACTATCAATTATTATACAAATTTCATACAATAAATTAAAGATGGTATTAGTAAACAGCAAACAGTTTGAACAATCAATACAGGCGTGCACTGATGTAAGCAGGTGGATGCATCTTACTATTGGAGGAATATATCGAAATTATATTTTACAGATTTTACGATTAATAGAATATTGGTGTTACGTATGGAAACCAGTTCACATTTTTTCAACAGGGAGATATTTTAATCAAATTTCGGTGAAAATAGACTGTTATCCGTGCTATAAATAACATAAGAACGTAACATATAATATAACCTTGCGACTAGGCTGACACCCTTCTCAGTTCAAATGAATAGACTATGATGCGTGCTACGGGTGAATAACATAGTAACGTAACATAATGTAACTTTGCGACCAGATTGACACCCTTGTTTGAAAAACTATTCAAATTATTTTTAAAAACATTTTATAAATTCAACAATATTAAAAAATAAAAATTTTGTGATACTAGAGACATAAACATGTGAACGAATAATAAATGCAAAAATTGAAAATAAATTACACACCATAATCTTCATAAAATAATTAGAAATATCTTCAAACAAGGGGACTTATTAACAATAGAATGTCTGATCCTGAACACACTTGAATGCCAAGTGATATACCTATATGAACAAGAGAGTATTTTGTGAAATACAAAGTCTATCGCAGGTATGCTTCGAGCATGTATGGTTTCTTACAAGATCTAAAGAATCATAATCCATAAATCAGCTCACTCATTACTACAGGCGTGCACGAAAATACATGAATTATATAATTCATTGCATTCATCTTCAGTAGGGGTCATTCATCCAAAAGATGAAAACGTGAGTCTATAGAATTGCCGAGTTTAACAAACAATCCAAGTAACAAGTAGAGGAATCGGTGCAGTAGCAACAACTGTGCGCCATGCATCTAAGGATTGCACGAAGCTGTCCAGTATACACAAAAGATACAGTGGCACACATACTCTCCTTTGCTCAAAGTTATAGATACCCAGGGTTATAAAATAAAGAATAATGAACCTGAATAGACAAAATTACATAAATTTTGATGAAAACAAAATAAATAAATCAAACTATACCATAAATTTTGTCGACATTTTTTTACGGTTTGTATGGAAGTTTCCGGAAAGCCTAAATAAAATATGTAAATCATAAAAATTATATACTAATTAGTAATCAATTGTATGGCTTCGGCATCTATAACTTTTCGCATGCGGCGAGGCATGGATCCCACTATAGCTGAGGTGTATCCTGGATTAGCTCGCATCGCTTTCCAGACTACACGGACACGTTGTTTCAGCTGCACGACTGTTTCGCCAGCCACCGGCCTCAAATCCCGGATCACTTGAGACCACATGTTTTCCACGGGGTTGAGTTCTTGGGACTTCGCTGGCCAGTCGACACGAATCAAGTCCGGCTGTGCTGCGTACCAGTCCCTAACGATTCGTATTGTGTGTACTGGACTGTTGTCTTCGACAGTCATGAGAACAGGCACCTCATCTGCGGGATAAGCAGCTCTGACCGAAGGAATTACATTGTGTTGTAGAATTTCAATATATTCCTGTGCATTCATTCTACGGGTGGTTTCGGTAAGTCGACCAACACAGTCTTTACCGATCCACCCATGGAATGCAGTCGTAACATGTCCACTTCTGTAATCGGGGCGACAATTCTCTGGGTCAAAGCGCGCTCCATCCTCTCTCAACACTCTGTACCGACCATCTTTGTCTGATGCAAAAACTTTCTCGTCCATAAATATCGTCGATCCCCAATCATCGGCGGTCAACGGTAAGTACTGCAAGGCAAACCCGAATCGCTGCTCCCAATGACCGTCGGTGAGGCCGATCATCTTGGCTGAGATATGGCTTTTTAGGGCGACCTCTCTAAGTCTATTCTTGATCACACAATCGGATACGTTAAGTCCCATATGGTCAGGAATCTGACATCTCGGCTCGTGATTATCTGCCATGACAGACCGAACGATGTCAAAGTCCTGTTCGTCTGTCGTCTTTCGCCCCAATACCTCCCTCCGAATATCGTGTGATGATCTTTTTTACACATGTTCTGCCAACCCCCGTCGTTGCTGCAATGAATGAATTCAAAAAATGTAATTGATAGTCAAGGCAAATGACATTGTATATACAAAGATTGTTACAGGAGAAGAAGTTTACCAGAAATTTGTCGGCTCGACTTGCCAACGTGGTGGAGCCCAATCACTACTCCTCTCATCTCGGAATTCATGCTAAAATTGTGATTTTCTAAAGTGATTATTGCAACCGATAATGGTTAATCAATTGACAAATTAATTTTTTGGTACAAAATTTGAGTTGAAAAAGATATTTGAAAGATAAACTTCAAATACGCATTACTCAAAATTACGCGGGTATTTTATGTATATTTATGAAAATGATATAAGGGTGATTCTTCCGAAATACTCATTTTCCCGGTAACCGAGTTTATTTCCAATAATTCCTCTGATTTCGTAGATTTTCTCACCCGAATATATTAGATCATGATATTTTGAGATAGGGCTACAGGACAGATTTTTTTTTTTAATCATGCTCATAGATTTTTTGCCGTGTTTGACCCCTAAATGTCATTCGACTCTGGTCTGTAACCATCACATCTTTTCATATTGTATCAGGCTGAAAAGGCACTTCAAATTAAAAAAAAACTGGAAATCATGAATATTTTCTTGAACTGCACGATATTTATAACGACCCTGAATAAAAAAAAAAAAAAAGAATGAGCACAGATATCTCACAATAAAAATCGGAATCTTGTAACGAGATTTCCCGTCATTCCTCTGGGCCGATGGAAATGAGTCGAATTAGTGAAATAGGTGGTGGTAAATGACCGGGCGCTCGAGAGCAGCGCCTCCTAGATCTCATTCACCGAGCGAACAGTTCGCCTAAGTTTCATTTTCGATGCTCGTGACTTTTTTTTACGGAACAGTGTGACTTGAGTAGATGTCACAAGCTGGAGCGTCATTCCTCTGGTAAGTGGCAAATATATATTTTCAACAAATATAAATCTTTGTGTATGTTTTCAAGTGAAACTATTGAGCACCAACTCATCACCACGTTTTGAGGTTGTAAAAACCTCGCATGTCACATTACGAACGGGAAATCGTCAAAATCGTCATTCCTCTGGCATCATTCCTCTGGACGATTGAGATCCAGAGGAATGACGAATCTGCCAGAGGAATGACTTAACCTGGGTTTTCATGCTTAGGGTTGAACAAAAATAATTCCTCCAGGTTATTGCCATGCCGCTGTCAAGAGAAGAAAAGCTCCGCAGGAAAAGAGAAGCCGGAAAGAAGAGATACGAAAAGCTTAAGCAGAATCCTGAAGGTAGAGAGAAGTTGAAACAGAAAGAGCGTGATCAATATTCGAAGAAAAAGGAAAAGAAGGTGATTAAGCCTATTAGTGAGCTGAGTAATCGAGACAAACGGATGAAAAGAAGACAATGGCGTCATCATTCCGAGACATATAGATCAAAACAAAAAAAAATGACACAGGAAAATGAAGCGGATGAACAAATTACTTCCCCCGTTCGTTCAAAAAACTTGCATGTTCCAAGAGGTTCGTCGCGAAGTGTTTCAGGAAAACGTACAGCACTGAATAATCGCAAAATGAGAAGCAGGAGATCTAGAGAGAACGATGAACTCATAGAAAGACTGCAAAGACGGGTCACGAAATACAAAGTAAAATATCACAGGGTACAAAAGCGTCTTGCGTTAACAGAAAGAACAATGCAATCGAATCAAGCTTCTCCGGCAAAAAGAGTGCATAGAATGATAGACGAGAATAAAAATGTACAGATTGCCAAGAATCTTTTATTTGCTGAAGCTATAAAAGATCAACTGAAGGATAATTACAAGAAGTTACGAAGCGATACAGAGAAGCGAAAATTTCGAGAAGTAATTTCAGGAAAAATAGTAAGAAAGTATCGAATCGCAAAGGACATTCGAACACTTGTGAGAGGGAATACATTGATTGGAACCACAGACCCTGCCCAGAGACGACGTGTACTAGAAACGTGTAAGAAAATCAATGCGATTCGAAAATTTTTAGAATCTGATATTAATAGCCGGATGTGTCCGGGAAAAAAAGATTATTGTTCGAAAAATGGCTCAATACAACAAAAACGATATCTCAATGACACTATGTTAAATTTACACAAAAAATTCTCGAAAAATCACCCGGACATGCCAGTCAGCTATGCTTTTTGGTGTAAGCATCGTCCTTTTTATATCGTTTCTAGAAAAATTTCGGCACGAGATACTTGCGGTTGTACAATATGTTCAAATATGTCGCTGTTGATTCAGTCTCTCTGTCGACTAAATGTGATAAAGGAAAACGATCCGAATTACGTGATGTCGTCATTTTGTTGTCAAAATAAGACAGCGAAGTGCCTTCTCAGAGATTGTCTTGCATGCAAAGACAAAAAGATTATACCGCGAGAGTTTCTTGAAACCAAATGGTCGAAGCGCGCGAATTTCGACTTGCTATTTTCTGATTGGCTGACAAAATGCCAGTGAACGCGCACTAACGTGCGTTAACTCCCTAGAGCCGGCTGATAGGTGTCAGTTCACGAGAGGTTATGTTCGTTGCTTTGTAACGGACGTGAGACGCATGAGCTGGAGTTAGTTAAGATTAGCGTTGCTCAAATATTAAACTTGAAATGTTTATTAAAAATAAAACAATGCACATCTTTCAAGTTGACAACGGTGCTAATTATCTCTATCTGCGGAAGATTGTGTCTTTTCCTTTGGAGTCGGAGCTAATTCAAGCTAATAAAACTCATGCACATCGAAAGATGCGCCCGTTGACACACACTCAAATAATGCTGATCAGTTTAAAGTGAAAAATAATGCAAGCGAAACAACGGGTTGTATTGTTTAATGAAGACTGGATGAAATTACATCAGGTAGGTTGAAACAAGTTGAATATGCGCATTTTAAGTTTATTCAGTCGAACCAAAAAATAATAGGGCGGTACAGTACATTTTTATGTAAGAATTCAACGATAAGTACTAATAAACTGTCCCAACAGATTGATGAGAAGCGCCAATATCAATATCCTGCGGTCCTATTCCAGTGAAGAATAATTGTATCGATTCATTCTGTGTGGAATCTGGTGGAGCAATAACAAATTATTTCTTAACTACCATAAATAAGTTAGCAGAGATGAAGAAGATATGATGCCAATAGTTTAAGTTCAGTAAACTGAATTTTGATGAACGAAATGCATTACCGATGTCAAGGGGAGTCTTTTGGAGAACTTTTGATTAAAGCTGACTTTCTGTTTTTCAAGAGAAGACATTACTGAGATAGGAAATTCGCAATTTTATTCCGGTTATTTTTCGATTTGATGTTAGTCTTCTATTAAACAAGGATAATCGGACCCCCCGATTGAAAATTGAATCAGAAATACAGGAATTATTCAGCGTTAAATGTAGAGAATTCAGTATTTTTAAATGATGCTTGCTAAACGAATCGCATTCCAGGACATCCATGTTTTAGATTAATGTTTAGAACGCTAAGATAAAAATGTTCAAGTCCCCGATTTAAGATTGGGTCTGTGATTCCTGAACAACAGCCAAAAATCGATATTCTCAGAGTTTTCGTTAAGAATTTTCATCATAAAATCGGATTTTGGCTGTTTTTCATGAAACAAAGGCTCAATCTTAAATCCGATACTTAAACCTCTTCATCTTAGTGTTGTAAATATCAGCCTAAAACCTGAATGCCCTTCAATAATATTCGAGACCCAAAGAGTATTTTGAAATTCTTGATGTTCTACATGTGACGCAGAATGATTCCAGCATTCCTGATTTAATCTTCAATCTTGCGGTTGATATTTTCTTCTTTTCAAACAGATAGTTAACATGAAATCATGAAACAATTTTGAAAGATGACAATATTTATATCACAATTAGTAGGGTCTTTCCCCAAGTGGTTAAAAATAGTTGAAACAAAAACTCATTTCACAAGTTTTCAGATTATGGTAGTCTGTAAATGGAAAAATAATGCCAACCCGCTGCGATATGCAGGATTTTTGTGAAAGGTTCCTTGTGCATAAACTTTCATTGTACGGGACAGACGTTATTTTTTAATGTACATACGGCCATAATTTGAAAATTTGTGCATGGATCTGTTTTATGTGACTATTTTTAGCCTTTTTTCAAATTTCAATAAAGTTTCTCCTGAACAAGAACGTCAATCGTGAGGCATTATTGTAGAAATTTATGTAGATCTTCAGACTGACTCAATTCGACTCGAAGATTTCTTATCCTGATAAGTCAAACCATTGTGGCTGCATCGTTTATTCCAAACAATAGATGCAGTGTTTCATAATTGGAAAAATACTCGACACAATCGTTTGGCCAGAAAAAATTTAATTTTGTAGTTGTCTGGTTGAAATAACAATAGTGTGTTTCCTAGCACAATAAATCCTGAAGACGGTCCGAAGGACGAGTTACATTGCTGTCATCGCGAGCGAAAATCGATCAGAAATCAGAGATATCAGATTTTCTAGGCAAACTGTGATTGTGATGATTCTTGTAGAATTGCAAACCCGCAATGCCAACAAAAATCTTGAAACAGATGTTCGATGCTTGTACCGCAGTCAAACGCCGAACCTGCTGGCTGCTGATCAGCTGATTTATCACTCCGTCCAGGCGGAACCAACTCAATGACGTTACACTTGGATTATACTTGTAGGTTCTGCCTGTGAATAATGCACTTGTTGAAAAACCAAATCCTATGGAAAACACAACTATCTGCATTACGCCGTAGCGCATTGCATTATTTGCAGAATGTCAATTAATTATCACCACCAACAGGCTGAAGCGTCTGATGTTCTTTGGTATCTCATGATCGATATTTTACGTATTTAATGTTGCAAAAATCAATGATTACCTGAAAAGTCCAAATTCAAGCCCGTCGCGCAATTTTCGTCGCTGATTTTTTTACCTTGTCGAGCCTGGCGAAGGCCTCGCGTTAATTTATCCACGGGTCCACGTTTCCGATTTCCCGAAATCCCGAGGTCACGTATCCTCACCGACCGATTGCCTTAACCTCGACGGTTTGGACGATCTACGAGAAATTTCGGAAAAGCAGAAATATCAATAGAATGAGTTTTTTTTGTCATAATGCTTCAGTACTTACAAGATTTTCATCGAACTAGTGTTCCGATTTTCCATTTCGATGGTAGCCGTAAAATTCGAATCAGCCATCCTACTAATGTCAACGTACATTCGTTCAACGTTCGCGTATAAGCGTGTTTACCAACTCGGGTAATTCCCAAAAACTTGCATTTGCTTGCTCGGTCACGCAGACACCTCATACCTACGCGATGATAGGTAGGAATCTCATTCGACTTTTGATCCAAAAACTTATGATGTTCTGGCTGCGAATGAGATTTCTTCTTCACGGCAGCGCGATTTTTGAATATCCGTACTTGTCATCTGATTGGCTGGCACTCGAGAAATTGCAATCGGTAATTCGGTTCGCGCTAAAACTCCTACACATACTCGATGATAAGTAGGTGGTTTCATTCGACTTACGAACGTGCTGTTGCATACCTCGTGTTGAAAATTCTTACAAAGTGAACATTTGAACGAAATTCGGTTATTGGATCCTCCTTCTGTTTTGAAGTAAGTTAAAGATGCCGAATATTGTGTACACGGTGCAAGAAAAAGTGGAATGGGTCCGACAACAAGCTCAGGGTACTAGTTACCAACGTATCGTCGACCATTTCGCGGCCGCGAATCCTGACCGACCGCGTCCCTCGACCTTTACGGTTTGGCAGACCGCAGACCTGCGAGAAATTTCGGCAAACTGGAAATGTGGACCCGAAATTAATCAAAGTTCGCCAGCCGAACAGGGCACTACCCGAGGCGACGAGGCTCAACATCTGCCTTACGGCCACGGAGGATCGTGGAAAATCTTCGAGGGTGATTGCGCAGGAAATCGGGGTGTCGCAAACTTCGATCGTGAAGACTTTGCATCAAGCTAAGTACCGATCTTATAAGGTTCAAGAGCATCAAAAGCTGACACCCGATGATTCAAATCATCGTCTGATTTTTTGCAGGGCAATCCAGGTTCGCCTCGAAGCAGACGCAGGTCTTCTCCGTAGAATCTGCTTCTCCGATGAGTGTACAGTAACTCTTGTTGCTGGACCAAATCGGCAGAATGTACGATTCTGGTGCCAAAATAACCCGTGTGTGGTAGTGGAGACGGCGACGCAATGGCCTCAGAAATTGAACGTCTGGCTTGGGGTCATAGACAACCAGCTCGTCGGCCCTTACTTCATACAGGGAAATTTAAACGGTGAAACGTACCTGGCCTTGCTACAGAACCGCATTGTACCAGCTTTGAGAGCCATCGAAGGAGAGGTGAATAGATTTGATGGGCTGAAATTCATTTATTTACTGTTTGCTGTACAACACTTTAATTCGGATTTGTAAAAATGAAAGCTGTCTTTTCAACGGTCCAGGATCCCATTTGGTACCAGCAGGACGGTGCTCCTCCGCACTTTACATTAATCGTCCGCCAATATCTGGATGAGCAGTTCCCCGACCGCTGGATCGGTAGGGCTGGGCCAATTCAGTGGCCTGCTCGTTCGCCTGACCTGACACCATTGGACTTCGGTATTTGGCCGTACCTGAAGAACGTCCTCTACGCTGGATCTTCATTCAATTTTTTTTTTGTACTCTGAAAAATGAGTATCTCGGGAGAACCACCCATAATTACCTTATATTTAAAATTATATATTATATAATTGTATTTTATCGATGTATGTTTTGTATTAGTTTATTGTATATTTTGTTTTTTCAAATGAGGCTATCTGCATAACAAATGATGTGCGAAATAATTGATGTTTGAAAAAACTGAAATTCGAATTTTCGATATTCCGCACAGTTCGCGCGCATCCGAACTTGAATTTCATTGGCCGAATGTACGATCCATCTCTTGATAGAAGACGATCGGTCGATAAAGAAGTGTGCCTAGTGGATTGATGATAATGTAATTTTCGCATATTCTCCTCCGTGTATCAGTCGATTGATGTTGTTTAAAAATTATTGTTGAATGGCGTTTGTTCAATTATTCAAAAACATTCAAAACGAAACCAAAAAAGATACATGAAGGGGGGACTTTGGAAAATTTCGGAAACATAAATGATGTCTATGAACGAATATTTTTCAAATTTTGACAATGTATGTGAAACCTTCAAACAAGATATTGAGCAAAACTTGGGCTCTGTCGGCTGAACACTTTCCCAGTTGCATTTTAAAATACCATTCACTGAGGTGCTCCTTGCGTGATAACTTTTGGCACAGAAGGTTGCAATTTATTGTCAGTATAGATAATAGTATAGACTATTTCTTGTGGGAACCGATTTTTGATCCGATCCTGCGAAATCATGAGAACATCATTTGAAAATCAGTGAAGATTTTTTTTTATATAAATATATGTAAATTAATTGTAATATCTACGTCAAATGATAGCATGATAATTGCGAAAACTGTAGAATATACGACGCCTCAGTCTGTTGAATGCATGCGTGTATTAGTTTATAAAATTGATAAACAATTTTGCTATCTGCGCCTAGTCATAGAACACATCAGATTTTAATTATCGAACTAGTTTATTCATAGTAAAAATTGTCAACTAATTTTCATATTATATTCATTTGAGGACTTGAGTCTCGAAGGATCATTGAATTGAAGGACGTGATTTTGAATCTATAGCATACTTTGAAGACATGTGTACAAGTCTATGTTTCCTATACTAACTTCACCCTCGATCGTGAATTGAGTTGCATTTTCAAATTATCTGACGGCATTATCATTACAAAAGCATGGAAATTAAAATGAAAAATCTGAAAATTGGAGCTTGGAGTGTTCTACACTGATAAGTTTATGCAGAGCCAGTAATATTAGGTAATTTGTCAGAGTCTTTCTACACTCAACGCTCAAACTAACCAATCCTTCGAGACTGCAGGCAGGTATTATCAAACGTAATAGGTATCCGAATGGAGTTTACAACGAATCTATCTCTCTATCGTCCTGTGGCTAGCTATTATTAACTTTTCCATGAATGTATCTTATAATTTCTTGAATTACATATACTCATCATTCATGCCTCAAAATGTAATTCATACGTGATATTTAGATAATGGAGCCTAATTATACCCTAACATTATAATTAAATATCACCAGCAGCATTCTCATAGCAAAGCATGAAAATGTGAATAGAAAATCTTGAAATTAGCAATAGAACCTTGTTACACTGATTAGTTTATGCACACCTAGTAACATCACTCTGTCAAAGAAGGAAGTATAAACCTGCGAATATATGTCCTCAATTAAGTATACGACAGATTGAAAAGCCTGTCCTTGATTTCAACGATCGCTCGAGACTGAAGTCCTCAAATATACGTTGTATACAAAGGATTAATTTAGTTATATTTTTTCATTATATAACCCGAATAGAGCTCACAGCGAATCTTCAAGTTTACTGATGAAGTTTAGGTGGATACATTATTTCTCGGATCGCATCGCCATGCGGACGATACGTGATATTTCGAAAATGAAGCCTTGACCCGTCCGTTAAATTACCCTCTTGTTACGTCGGGTCACGTCGCGTTAAGTTTAGTTCATCGTTATCACAGCTTAATATACCCTCACCTCAAATTTTGTAATTAAAGCATTTTCATAGCGAAAAATGAAAATTGAAATAAACAATCATAAAATTAGCACTTCGACCTCGATACTCATATTCGTATATGCAAAACTAGTAATATCACTTCGTCGAAGTAGGAGGTATGAACTTGTGAATATGTGTTCTCAAAGTATACCTTAGATTCAACATCGCGGTCTCGATTTCAAAGACACTGATGCCCTAATGCAGTTCTCGCGTAACGAGTTGGCAAGAATGTGTTTCCTAATTAGCTATTATTTTCTATCGAAGTACATTCACAGATCAGACAACAAACACCCCAATAGGTCTATACATAGGTATATTGCGTAGTCCGTTACACGTATGAAGTCATACTTGGTATTCTAATCTAGTAATTCAATGCGGTTATTACATGCATTAAGGAAAGACCCTAGTGAAATCTTGACAAAAAGCAGTTTTTTATTTTCCAATTGGCCAAAAAAGGTAAAATTATTTGTACCCTGGGCAAGCTCTAGCAGCTTGGAAATCTTGATTATATCTCTTTGTATGATAGGTTGGCGATAAATTTGCTTGTGCACCTTGTCGTGATGCCCCATCAAATTGGCCAAGTCAGATACTTGAGTATCGGACAGACTCAAATTTCTACAATGCGCTGCAATGTGCTTTCGTGATTTCGTTCCACGCAATGAGCCGGCATTTTTGCATCGCAAGATACTGCCAGGTTCCGCAGTAAATTACCTGCTCGCAGATATTTGTGCCTCTGTGAATCGTTCGAGTGTAAACCGAAAAGATACGGATTATCGTCGTTTACTTTTGCTTCGTGACGAAATTTTCTAATCAAGTTAATAGATCGGAGAATGTCAGATGGAGCTAATACAGGTACACCTCGTCCAAGTTGCCCTCGGATCATGAACCTTACATAATTTTTGCGAGCTTATGCCAAGCTGAATGACTAAATTTGTTTTCAAGAATTCTAGTGTATTTTTCACGCTCACTCTAAATATTTTTGAAGCGTTCTTATATCTTCTGTAGTAGGGAGTTGGACTTTTTTTCGGCTGATGTTCTGGCTTCGAAATACCATAACTATTGTTAAGTAATTTGAGAAAATCTTCAACTTGCTTTTGTTTCTTCTCGTCTTCAGATTTGATATATTTCGATCGCAGTATCTCACCAACTTGATTCAGTAGAGTTCCAAGAGTTGATGCATTAGTCAGATGCTTGAACCTTCGTGTGTCGTGGTCAAACTCCGCCACTTCTTTGACGGCGACAATACAGCTATCGTAGCATTCAGGTCTGTGAATGGATGCGAAGTCAGATACACCAGCGTTAACTCTTTTTATCGCTATGAAGAAGCAGCCCAGTATTCTTAAGCGTGCTCGAACCATAGGAAAGAAATGTTGATGTGTGCAGTATCCTTCATACTGCTTGTTAGCGAATAAAATAATAAGTTCGTCATAACGAAAGCTCCGGACTATTTCATCTTCACGCGTGTATGAAAAGATTTTCAACACGACTTCTGGTTCTACTTTCTCGTGAATATGTGCCATTATGCTCGTCCCTTAACCATTATAATTCTGTCATTTTTGCAGCAAATTTTGGCGCAGTTACGAAAATGATGACGGATTACTGACTTAGCATACTGGCCTTTACATTTTGCACAGGCAATGAAATCTTGTGCAGTCTTTTCCATTCTTTCGTTAGGACGTCTACATACTAACAACTTGCCATCATTGAATCTTCGTTGCGTATTGAAGATGTGATTTACATTCTTTCGAAGGGTCGCAACAATTTGTTACCGTTCAGGATTGCCTTTGGGAAGAGCACTAACTTTCTCAAGATCCTCTTCCTGGCTATGCACCATTTCTAAATGTTTTGCTATTTTAGTCTGCATTTTATTGCAGTAGAGACAAAAATATTTGTTCGTACTCGATGGAGTTGAAGAATCGTCAACGATTGAATCGGTATCATCAGGCGCTGATACTACCCTATTTGAAAATTCAAATGTAACAGGCTCCTCCAATTCGTGATCTGACACTTCCATCGATGCTTCGCTATCAGTGGTATCGCTCTGCTCTATAACTTGATAATCCTTGTCTTTTTCTGAATCATCGTTGAAATTTTCATCTATAACAATATTGGCAAATATTTATTTGTCAGTACAATCCTCATTATAGTTATTCAAACACCCACAAATGGGGCGTTGAAAAATTATGTGGTACAGGTTAGTTACACCCGACGAGGTTCATACCGACTCCCTCTGAATTTCACAAGTCTCTAATACGGTTGTCAATGCAGTAATAATGGCTCATAGCACGACTCATTGGAACACTACATTACTGTTGCCAACATTATTCGAGTGTCGTCAAATTCACTGAGATCAGAATCAATCTGGCTGGGCGTACGATATATAAGACTTTACGTACTTGCGTTGTGTATCTTATTCATACAAGGGTTGATTGGTAAATCGATTGATTTTTCATTGTATAAGTTCGAAAGATCAGGAACTAACTCAATCAGCATTAGAAATTAGCAGTAAATTTCCTTAATTTCAACAATACGTATTTGTTTCAAAATATTATAGATTACGTCAAGATGTGGAAAATATATTATGGAAATAAATCAACTACTTAATGAATTCCCTACTTTTCAAAATTGGTTGCATTATTCTATTTTCTAACTAATTTCATGAGAAATGAGACCTTGCTTGTTTTATTTATTTATTAGTATTTTATGTATACTCGGAGCTCTATGAGCCAATAACCATACGCCATGATTGTTAGACATAGACTGTTTATTGTAAGCGTCGCTCTTACATTACATGCTTGATCATGCTTACGCTAGATGTCTCCACATCCTTTTTTTTTCTACTTAGTTTATTTGTTTTATGACATTGTTTACATTTACTGTCTTACAGATTCAATCTCTTTGGTTGTTTTATAACACGACCCGATGAGGTTACTTTAGGTCTCACATTTACTTGTTTTCCAGATTCAGTGTCCTGAATATCTGAAATATCTGCACTTTCATAATCTGTTTCAGATTCAGAGTTTTGATTTTCTACAGTAGGTTCTAATTCTATGTATTGCTCATAATGATACTCTTCCTTCCCCTTTTTGTTCTTAATCTCTATCTTATTATTGGTCTTAATTGTCGTTAACGGTTTGAGTAGTCTTCTATTTCGTATTAGGATTGAACCATTTTCCATTTGTACTTTGTATGTTCTATCCCTTATTTTTTCTATAGTTCTCCCTGGTGACCAGTTAGCTTTCGGTTTGACTTGTACGAATACTTTGGTATTATCTGGTATCATTGATAACTCTTTCACTCCTATTTTGTTATATTGCATTTGTTGCGTTTTTTGTCTATTATCTATTACAGTTTTATTATATCCTTGAGCTTTTTTTGGTACTAGCATTTTTGCTGTAACTGGTATTTTAGATCTAAGTTTTCTAGACATCAAGATTTCTGCAGGTGATATGTTGTTAAATATTGGAGTATTCCTGTAATCTAGTAGCGCTAAATTGATATCTTTATTATCTTTCATAACTTTTTTGAATATCTGTTTCGTTGTTTGTATGTGCCTTCCTGCCATCCCATTCGACTGTGCATAATGTGGCGATGTTATGACATGAGTAAATTCCCATTCATTAGCGAACTGTTTAAATATAGCTGATGTAAATTGTGTACCTCCATCCGATACTACTGTACGAGGTATACCGTGTCTTGCAAAAACAGATTTCATTTTGTTTATCACTGTGCTACTTGTCATATCTTTATCCAGCTTCTCTATTTCTACAAATTTAGAGTAGTAATCAATCATGAGTAAATATTTTTGTTCTTTAAGCTCAAATATATCACACCCCAATTTGTTCCAAGGTATGGTGGGTATTTCGTGTGGTATAAGCGGTTCTTTAGTTTGGGAATTAGAATATTCACAACATACGTGACATTTTTGTATTTTTTGTTTGATTTGGTTGGACATTACTGGCCAAAATAGTGATTCGTTTGCCAATTTTAAACATTTATTTATACCTAAGTGAGTATAATGAATTCTATCTAGCATCTCGTTTCTCATACTTTTTGGTACAACTAAACACTGGCCCTTAAATATTAGGTCATCGTTAATAGTTAGTTCGTTTTTAAATTGACTATATATTTTAAAGCTTTCTTTTAGTTTTTTATTATTCTTTGGCCATCCATCAATTATAACTTTCATCAAGTCTTTTAACTCTACATCGCTATTTGTTTTTTCCTTGAATTCCGTTAGTTTTTCCTCGGTTACATTAATCTGTGACTGAATTAAACATACATGTAATGCTATTTCCTTATCTAAGTTGTCGTTCGGTTTTTCTTTCAGATAAGCTCTCGACAGAGCATCTGCGATAAGTAATTCTTTGCCCGGTTTATATTTATTAGTGTTTTATGTATACTCGGAGCTCTATGAGCCAATAACCAAACGCCATGGTTGTTAAACATAGACTGTTTATTGTAAGCGTCGCTCTCACATTACATGCTTGATCATGCTTACGCTAGATGTCTCCACACTTGTCAATTGCCTCTTGCAGAACAATTTTTAATCAACATTCGACTGAAATTATTATTGGGAAAAATCAGTAATTGACTTTGAAATTATAATTCCTACGGTTTTTAGTATTTCCGATGAGAAGTTATTTATACCACTAAATTTGTCGGCTCGAAAGCAAATGTATGCAAAACATCAAACTGTGTACCTTCTACGATATCCGCACTTCTAATATGTGACACGGTTGCTTCAACAACTGTAGAGCTCAATGGAGGCGGATTGCCAACATCGAATGAGCGCGGTGATCGCATGATTTTTGGGTAATTGTCAGATGCTATTATGTTGCCCATTAGCATGTTATCAATCGACACACCATGCCTGAAAATTTCATAAAAAATGGTGAACATGTGCCGGACCCGAAAAAACTTACGTTTGAGTTAGCTTGTTTTAATGTGTATAGTGATTACAAATAATGAATGATGAAATATGATAACTGAGATCTTGTATTATTTGTATTTGTAAAACATCCATGTTCTGATCTCATTAATACTCACAAAACATTACATGAATTGTTGAGCACAAAAAACTCCTGTCCGTCATTTTCTCCCAGACCTTAAGAACAAGAAAATAGGAAAGTTAAAATTTTGTCATTATTTTTTTTGATAATCTTGATAAAACATTTTATGGACATGTAAAATAGTGAAAAACATTTTACTGCAATCACTATAGTTTATACATACCCATGGACAATTATGCATCATCCATAATTATTGTATGTGAGATCAGCGATATTTGGAGCTCTCAAGTATATCATATTTAACCTCTTTAACGCTAATTACTCTTGGCTCTACCGACTCAGTAGCGGTAGATGAAGCAGTTATGGATCTCTCGTTCGCAGCGGGCCCTGTCACTGAAGACTCTTCTTCAATATTGTCTGAAGTGTCATCAGGGTGAAAATTCGTATCGCCATCGGTCTTTACTATTTCAGTAACGGCAGGTGAAGTAGTTACGGATCTCGTATTCGCAGTAGGCCCCGTCACTACAGACTCTTCTTCAATATTGTCTGAAGTGTCTTCTGGGTAAAAATTCGTACCACCATCAGGCTTCTCTATTTCAGGTAGTGCCATTGGGAGAGCAGAGCTGGTGATAACCTTCATCTCCCCAAACACATCAGCTTTGAGAAATGATGACTCTTTCTCTGTCAAATATATGTACTTTCAGGCTACGTCAATTAGGTTTGTGCAGTCATAGCAATTATGTTCCGAAATGTTGTTTGTGTGATTGGAATAGAGTATAAATTTATACGCCGAACTGAATAATTGTGAAACATTGTGAATACCAAAACACACATTACACTGTTGTGATCTTACCAGCAACTATGGAATCCTCATTTAGGGAAAATTTATAGAACCCATTTACATCGATGTTACCAATATGTGGTAGAAATTCTTCATAAATGAACAGCTTATTTTTATCTATAAATAATACCATGCTATTAAGTTACGACTCTTTGAAATATATTAATGTATTGACTCATTCGTTGTTTATGTGAATCAATTAATTGATCTAACTTTGATCATTTCGAGAATACCAGGCAAATATTTCAAAAAACATGACCAGTTTTTGACGGGTGAATCAATTTAAGCGGATCATGTTTTTGGGATACATTCCTCGAAGACGAGAATTCCGTCATCCAAAAATCAAAGAATTATAGTTTTTAAGCTAGCGCATTCACAGATATAAAATCGTAATGGGGAAACATAACTATGAGACTGGGTCAAACAATAGAATTCAGCATTGGCGATGGCACAAACCCCACGACAACATCAGTCTTAGATGAGATAGCTGTGTCTACATAGTAACTAATGCATGTCAAACGCCCGGCAAAATACTACACCTACAATACATGCGGTTTGATTGATACTCATCGAGTGATCGTATTTGAGTAACGTACACCCGCTATATATAATTAGTCAACTACAAAAGCTCACGAGTCAAAAATTTTCGATTATTTTAATCTTGAGTTAAAAAAGTTTCGTGTTGTAATTTTATAAGGAATCTGTCTCGAGAGTAGGGATGGAAATCCTGATTCGATTTACCTTCTATGCTGCTTTTAGCTTGCTGCAACACCTAAGACCCAGATAAATGTGTGCCCGCGTACGTCAATTTCCCGAGGTAAACGTCCGGTAAATCATCCTCAAAATGCTGTTGTACTTCAGTCAGTAGTACAAGATTAGCTATTAATTGTGGAAATGAAAGTCAGACTTCGGTAACACTTTTATAATGAAGCCATTCTAATAATAATCTTACATAGTTTCTGAAAGATATTTTTAGTGTTCAACTTACCGCTTAGAATTAAAACACGTGCAGCATATTTTTTACGATCTTTGTATCCAACGGCATGAGATCCTTGTTTGGTTACATCTATATCTGAGAGTTTGCACACGTGAATTATACTATCCGTAAATTCTACAAGGGCCATTACATTCCGTGATGTTTTTGGAATCATGATAGCCAGCTATTATAAGTTGCGTTCACCAAATTAAATTTTGATATTTTTTATGCGTAATCACCCCACGAGTTGTGAGCGGCCCTCTGCTTTCAGACGTTTTTTTCAGGTGGAGGGGGGGTTTCCGCCTACACTCTATGGCGTGCATAAACGCATCATTCTAGCTACATATACCGTTGAGTGTAGAAGGGTACAACGCATATACCAGAGATGAGGAGGGAGAATGCTCACCGGTGTAGGGGTCGGTCTATGATGCGAGCCCTCTCTGTCCTGAGTGTAATCCAATTACAAACGTATCGAGCGCCACGTACAGTGGTGGAACAGCACTAGCACGAGAAAATTAGAGTTTCAGATACTCGGTTGATCAAAACGCGTTAGCAGTCTGAAATTTCAAGTACATTTACTAAAATAGCGTTACGTTTCCTATTACTGCGATTTTGTTACAAGCAGGAGGTACAGATCCCTCAGATCCCTGGTATGCAAAGGGTTATGCGAATTGGTTCGGATATTTCCTGCTAAATCGGTGTATAATTTTCAAACTACTTGTAAGGAAGCCGTACGATCAACCCGTTCATGCGGCTGACGAACATAAAATGTGCGCATGGTGATCGCATTGTGAGGACACTCTGTGCGGATTATTTCGCACGGCGTGAGCTCATATCACTCAGCAGATGCGTCCTCAATTGTGACTCATATCGCTCGCACGCGTGAATCTCGCATGCGTGCGCGCATATTGCTCGCACGTTGTGAAAGTCCATTGACGGTTTATATTAAATATAGGTATATAATAATAAAATAGAAATATCGATGTTTCTAAAACTACCATTCCGCGATTCAAAAATAGGAAGTTGAGTTCCCGAAAGTACCAGTAACAGAATGTATTATTATTCGAATAAAATACATTATGAGGTATTCCACGCCAACTCGCCGACATTTTTCCCTGACCCTCTACGATCTGTCCATTATTTTTTATCTTATTCAACCGGCAAAAAAGCGTATTTTACAATTTTTTTTTATTTTTCGGACCAGCCGGTCTCTCAAAGGAAATTAATAAACCTCGCGATTTGAAAAAAGGCCGGTCTGAAAATTTTCAGAACAATTCTCGAAAATTCTAGAAGCCATTAATTTTTTTTGAGAGATCGGATGGTCTGAAAAATTTAACATAAATTCAGCATGCGTTTTTCTGTCGGTTGAATAAGATAACAAAAAATGGAACAGATTGCAGAGGGTCAGGGAAAAACGTTGACGAGTTGGTGTGGAATACCACACATCATATTATACATACATATATATTAGGGTATTCCTTAATGTGGGTAAAAAGAAAAATCGGTCGGGTCACCCTCCAAAACGGTCCCAAATAATAAAAAAAAAATCTACGCGAAGCCCTAGCTATGTCCGTTAAGAGGAAGGCGTGCCTGTAAGCATAAAATATCCATATTTTTAATCAAATTAATTATTTTTCTGATGATCGGTGTCGTTATTCTTTTCAAATTCATGTTGGTGTGAATCTTTTTTTGCACCATGCTAACGATTCATACGTTAAAATTTGACTCACTTTGCCAATTTCCTTCAATCGATGCATAAATAAGTAAGGAGTCCTTATTGGCTTTTTGACTAATTTTTGTCTATGAGAATCGATGATCTGTCGAAACATTCTGATCTTGCGTTGTCGGCAATTTTACGCTCGTCGAAAATATGACATAGCATTTGCTTTATGTAGCTCCATTTTCGAGTTATTGATTTGAAAACCAAGCATGGATAATCAGAAACTTTATGTAATAGTATGTAATTGTACAGACTTTTCGAATACATATCTGAGAAGTCAACACAGGTTCTCAATTTTTTTTTTTTTATTACCTCTTCTTTGGCTTTCAGATCTCTCTTGCTTTCGATCCACGTGTAAGCCCGCAATAACTTTTCTGGCTCAAAGACGCTGCAGCAACTGTTCACCGTGCAACATTGTTAACATTCTACGCATCTGCAACCCAGTCATCGAGTCAGTCTCGTTTTAGACTTTTCCACGAACGTGGAGAACGCGATATAAGTAGCAAGTATCGTGACCGGTGATAATTGTGTATTCAGAAAACGTTTTCTGATCCGTAGATCCAAGTTTGTTTTGTATAAAACTACAAGTTGTTTTTCTCCGTCGTGCGGAAGTGTGTTGTAAAATTGTAATCTATAGGTAGTGGAATTGTTTCCTGGTTCTATTGTAATAGAGCGGTAATAGAGCTCCACTTTTGCTTGTGACGAAAGGAACGTTGCTACGATTAATTTGAAGGTTTCGCAAGTAGCGGACATTTACAGTATGGATAATTACAGACCGTGCGAAAGAGCATGCGATCGCTGCGCGTATAGGGGGTGTCAAAATGGTAAACGCACTCACCATCATCTCTTTAGATTCCCTACCGCGAAAGATCCTCGTCGAGAAACATGGATCGAAAGCGATGGTAAGTATTTTGAAAACTTGTGATCTTGTGAAAAATTATGCGATTCGTTCCATTTTAATTGAAGTTCAGAATATGGTTGGCATACTTCGATACGTATTTTTCTGTTCTCGCCAGAAAAATGTATATTTTGTTTTCAAAAAATTAGAAGACGTGCGATTTCGATGTAAAACGCGCATGTGGCTAATTCTACGGATTATAATACAGTTGAGCCTGGATTATCCGAAATCCGAACCATGACAATTGGTTCATACGAACACTCATTATCCGAACGCTGGCGCGCAACATACATTGTCGCTGGCTGCAGATTTGCAACAACCACGCGTGTTCGAGCGTGGTCAAGTGCGTTTTTCGCATTAGGGCGTTAATCCGCTTGCACGCTGTTTTTCACGTTACCAGAGGTTTTAATTTGTTTCTTGCAGCTAACACGGAGAAATGTGACTTGTTGTAAATTGTTTATATGTCTCGTTTTCGTCCCGTAGTTCGTATAGATCATGACTTCGACTCCAAGTTCTTCGATCCCTAGGCGCAAAAGGGTAATGTTCTTGTGTTCGAAACAGAACTGGAAATTCTATGAAAACTAGACCAGGGTGAGAAATGCGCAGCCCTATACTTGCTCGGTTTGTATACATCTCCGAACAATTGCAGCTCTTCTGTATATATATATTTTTCCTAACACAAGTTGCAACAAGATATAAGAGCTCTGATTGCTCAGAGATGCACGTAACGACTGCAGCTATTATGACGTATATTATGACATAGGGGAGACCGGGGCGGAATGGACCACTGTACTGGGGCAGAACGGTTCGTTGTTTTTTTCCACTAGAGGCACCGAAATAGGCTTCAACCGTTGATTAGGATATCATCAATACAATGTTTAGCATTGTTTAGTTAGCTGGCAGTTATCGTCGCACGTCATTTGCGTCCTCGTCGCCGAATAGAGCTTAAATTTTGTATGCTGTTGTCATATTCCAAAGGTTCTCAGCTGTGGAAGGTCAAATATCACGGTCGGAAGGTCAGTCTACTGAATTCAGCATGCTTCTAGCCATCTCTCTGTATATTGCAATTGGCAAAAAATATGGTACAGCGTATTTACGGAATATTCTCTCATATAATAACTATGCATTTGAGGCAGAATGGACCACTGCATAGCTCAGAAAGCGCTGCATGGACGCGGGGTGCTTGTATTCCACTTAATTATATTTCGACCGAGGGTTGGATTTCGTGCCGCAAGTGTGGAAAGTAGATAAGCAAGGGGGGTTCTGGACCAATCTAGGTCAAGTATGTTGGTCCAGAATCCCCCCTATGCCTGATTGGTCGAAATGTAGGTCACTTTCCCCACCCCACCGTGTAATGGTATCGTTAACCTAACCTAGGAAATGTTAAATTCTACCGTTAACGTCGCCTACCCGCTTGAGAATTTGACCGTTAACTCCACCCATCCGGCTGCAAATTCTGCCGTTAACCCCACCCACGGAATGTAGCGTGTGTGCAAGCCCAGTCCTGAAGTTTTTGGAATCAAGTGATACGTGACACTCCCGTCAAGAATTCTCAAAATTTCACCGTTAACTCCACCTACGACATGTGCAAGCCTACTTCCCCGTTGGATATGACGTCATCGCGACGCGTTGCTGCAGGTTTAGCCGACGGGGGGTACCGTTAGCCTATTGCTGTAGAAGTGAAATGCTACGTATTACCCGTTACCGTTTAGCTTCGCTCTCTCTCTCTCTCGTTCTCTCTCGCGGATGATGGTACCGCGTTGATTGTAACAGCAAAATTACAGTTCGACATCAAATTTCGTTTTTCCCTATAAAACAGCATATATTCACCATTTCGTTGCACATTTGAGTCCGAACCACAACGGTCAACACTTACATTTGACAAAGAAGCTTTATGCTGAGAATAAATCGTTCTGGAGTTGAATTGAGTACGCTCGATCGAGAGAAATTCAAATAGGGATATTATTTCTGAAGAATTCTGAGGATTTATTCTCGAAAATGGATTGTGAAAAATTCAATAGAGTTTGTCGTATGGACGATGTTTACCTCTCAAGAAAATTTCGGAGCTGGAGATTGGGAAGGATTACAAAGTTTCGTCGGTCAAGTCAGTCACCGCCAAATTCGGTCTGAGGACAACAGTTGTGATCGACGATACTTTCACGATGTTCCTACCAGCAAGGATCTCGAAAGCGTTCAATGAAGATAAGGAGCGGCTCGAGCAGTATCAATCTGCTGCCGCTGAAAATCATCTGCGTTTACGCTACTTGGAGGGCCAATATAATCATTGTGAATTTCTTTTCGTTTGAAAACGCACTGTGAAGAATATGAATCACATGACCCATATATATATATATATATCAATACTATATACTCTTCATCATACTTTTACCATGGTGTGATTGATGAACTTACTTTTTACGATTTCAACAGAACTATTGAGAAAATGATACACATATTATAATCATTTTTTTGTTCTTTTCGATGCTATGGCTTAAGAAATAGATAGTGCAACGTGTTTGAAATTGATAAATGTAGTAGGAAATGCTTATAAATTACTAGACAATGCACCAGCGCATCAAATTGAGCGGTGGAAAAATTTGTGTATCCGCAATTTTAAACTCTTAAACAAAATCTTGAGGAAAGTGACTCTAAGTGTGGGTGAAAGACATAGAATCGTTACAACAACTTCTATACTTCAGTCGTTTGCTGAAAAGTTTAAAAATCATCAACGATGTGGTAGAGGTATCGGAACACCGAAGAGAAGGATAAAAGATCGAGTCCAATGGAAAGACTTAAAATCTGTATTCAAAGGTCGAGTACGCAGCGGTGTTATTGTCAATCTCCGCCACAAAGATTTCAGATCTTTTCTCCAAGATTCTAAAACGGTTACTGTCATACGACTAAAAAATTCTCTACACCGACAAGGAAATTCGAAAGTGAACGGCCTGCAAATTCTCCATTCTACGAAACGGTGAAACCATTGAAGAGCTCAAATTCTTCAATACCAAAAACGGTGTCATCCTCATTGAAAGTGATATAGTAAGGTGGTTCGATGAAAATCTGATTGATCCAATACTAGGAAAGGTTGAGGATTTCCAAGAACGGGACTCAGGTTGGACTTTGATTGAGATTTTTAATTTTATGATGAACATTAATCCGTATCAACCACTACGTGGCGGTTGAGGGACATACGTACAACTACCACAGAATATACAGAAGAAAAAAGCGGTGGTCAACAACAAGAATAGTGATGAATTCTGCTTTTTATGGGCCGTCACTGCAGCTCTCTATCCTGCGAAAGAACGTACGTTGATAGAACTAACTCATATCCCCACTATAAGTCGGTACTGGATTACAAAGGTATTAATTTCTCCATTGCATTGAGAGATATTTCGAAATTCGAGAAATTGAATAGTCTAACAATCAACGTTCATGGTTTGGAACCCGTTCGGAATAAGCCTGATGGAATAGTACCTCTTTATTTGAGTGAATATAAATCAGATAAACCTACAATTCACCTACTCGCAGTGAACAGTAACGTAAAGCTTAATCATCAAATCATTTTCCATTTTGTTTGGATCAAAAATCTCTCTAGATTATTGAGCTCACAATTATCGAAGCATAAAAGTACTATCTTTTTGTGCGATAGGTGTTTATGTCATTTCCAAGTTCAAACTTCATTCGAAAAGCATAAGCAAGACTGTGCGAGGCTAAATAAATGTAAAATGATCCTACCTAAGGAACAAGATGAAATTTTGAGTTCCAGAAATCATAGATTTAAAGAGCCTGTGCCATTTGTTGTATGCACCGATCTAGAGTCTATCCTAGAAGCAACAGAAAACTAAACCTTATGTGAAAAGCACGTTCCACATAGTGCAGCGTATTACTTACATTGACCTTTGACAATTCGCTCTCAAAGTTTGAAATCCACCGCGGTCCCGTTTGTATCCACTGGTTCATCAAGCAACTCACAGAATTGGTCAATGTAGTCGATTATTACATGAAAAAGAATGTACCGATGCAACTCACTAGCTTACAATCTGAATCTTTCCGTAATACAGACGTATGTCATATTTGCGAGAAACCGATTGAGCCCAGGGATCAGAAGCATCGCGATCATTGTCATTTTACAGGCAAGTATCGCGGTGCAGCGCATCCGGAGTGTAATATAAATTACAAAAATGAATACGTTATTCCAGTAGTTTTCCACAATCTCTCCGGTTATGATTCACACTTTCTAATTCGAGCATTGGCAACATTATATTATGGTGAATTCAATATCCTACCAGTTAACAAAGAACGATACATATCATTCACGAAAAAATTCATAGGTGCAAATGTAAGCTTACGATTTATCGATTCATCCCGTTTTATGGCAAGCAGCTTAGAAAAATTAGCATCATACTTGAATGATAACGATAAAACAATTACACGCAAAAACTGTAATAGCGCAGAGGAATTCAAGCTGCTCACGAGAAAAGGAGTATTTCCTTACGAATACGTGAATAGCTGGACGAGGCTTGATGAAGAAGAGTTACCCCCTATTGAAAAATTCTATTCAAAATTGACTGACATCGGCGTTTCAGATGAAGATTACCAACATGCGATACAAGTTTGGAGGACATTCAACGTTGGAACGTTGGGTGAATATTCAGATTTATACTCTGATTGATAGATCTGGCGGATATTTTTGAGAATTTTCGTCGAAACTGTCACTCCACGTACAATCTGGATCCTCTGCACTATTACACCGCGCCCGGACTTGCTTTCGATGCGATGCTCAAGTGTACGCGTGTACAACTCGAACTCCTCACCGATGTAGAGATGTTGTTATTTATTGAGAAAGGTATTCGAGGTGGTGTTGCCCAGTGTTCTAATCGTTATGCACGCAGTAATAATAGATATATGGGTACAGATTTTGATCCAAACAAAGAGGAATCTTATCTAATGTACTTTGATGTAAACAATCTGTACGGTGGAGCGATGAGTCAGTACCTTCCTCACGGTTCTTTCGCGTGGGAACATGAGTCAATCGATGTTTGCAACGTTCCTGATGATTCCCCTGCAGGGTACATACTTGAAGTGGATCTGGAGTATCCTGTAGATCTTCAGGAGACTCATAAAGATCTGCCCTTATGTCCTGAGCACTATGCACCTCAGCACTGTAAAAATTCTAAATTAATGACGATTCTTTTTCCCAAAAATAAGTATGTTATTCACTATCGGAATTTAAAGCAATATCTGAGTCTGGGAATGAAATTAGTTAAAATTCATAGAATCTTGAGATTTCATCAAGCTCCATGGCTTAAATCGTACATCGATTTGAACACTGAATTAAGAAAAAAATCGAATAACGAGCTTGAAAAAAATTTCTTCAAATTGATGAATAACGCGGTATTTGGTAAAACTATGGAGAACGTGAGAAAGCAGAAAGATGTTAAATTGGTAACGAAGTGGGTGGGAAGGTATGGAGCGAAAGCACTCATCGCAAAACTGAATTTTCATAGTTGTACTGTATTTGGTACTGACATGGTAATTATTGAACTCAATCGCGTTAGGGTACACTTCAATAAACCCATTTACGTTGGATTTTCGATTTTTGATCTGTCAAAGATCTACATTTATGATTGTTATTATAACTATGTGAAAAATACGTTCGGTGATCGATCAAAGTTATTGTACACTATTGTGTGAATTGTCGAAACCTAACCATTTCACAAACAGTTTATTCCCCCGCTTCCGCAGTACTTTTTCCAGCAGGTATATATCTGCATGCTTGCCTCTGGATAGTTCCTCTTCATAAAAACCGCCTTCGATAGGTTGATCTTGAGCGTCCGTTAATTTATATGTTACAGGATCAGTATTCTTCACCTTACTCATAGTGAATATTTCAGTTGTCCAGTTGGGTGTATAGCCTTTTTCAAACGTAGGTTTAGTTATACTAACTCGAACTTTATCACCGATTTTAAACTTTTTCTTCCTCGTTCGATGGACTCGGAATTTACCGTAGACGTTTCGGAGGAGAGTCTTTTCATTTCGAGTTGTAACCTCTTTTGGTTTAATTCCGATGGTGCGATGCTTCGTGTTGTTGTAAGTCAGCACGAGGTCAGGTACAATATCTATCCACTTATGATTTCCTCGGCGAGAAAACTGTTTCCACATTTTACTTTTCAGCGTGCGTTTGAACCGCTCACAGATTGAGGCTTTCAGATTGCTGAAGGTTGAGTACAGTACGATACCGTGTCGTTGGATTAGAGCTTTGGAGTCTGTGTTGTAAAATTCTTTACCACGATCAACGTGCAATCTCTTCGGTATGTGGCCCTTCTTGAAGACGGAACTCAAAGCTTTTGCAACATCCTTACCACTCTTGGTCTTAATCGATACTACCCAAGCAAATTTTGAAAAAATAGCTATAATCGTTGAGAGATATTTGTAGTTATCGTTATATTTTGCGTAAGCATTCATGTCAACGAGATCAGCCTGCCAGGTTTCATCCAATCCTCGCATATCGACGCTACGTCGAGGATCATTCTTCCGTGCAGACTTATGAAGTTCCTCCACCAATGCCACCTTTTCGTCCTCCATGCTCGAGTCTGGTTAACCGCTCGTCCGATTGCACGATTATTTCAGAATTACGAAGCACCAAATCTCGTTCAGGTTTATTATCTTTCTCGATACGTTCCAGCTGCTCCTTTACGCTTGATTCGAGGCTTTTGATCATAAAATTATTTTCACTATTGTTGCTTCTCTCGGCTATTCTCAGTTTTTCTTCTAGGTTCGCGATGAGCTCGGAATTGTGAGACACGAGGACTCGTACCGTTTCGCTATCCGCACGCTGATTCCTCGCGATCTGTTGAATTCGATTTTTAAGAGATTGAATCTTGATACCAATATCTGGAAGGCTGCCACCTTTAACCCTCCCCAATTGTCGACCGAACACATCGACGCTCATTTTGAAACTGAGCTTTAGCAATTGTTGAAGAAATCTAATATTCAATATCAGCTTCACGCAACTCCTCAATAATTGAAATAATTTCATCGGAGTGGCTCGTGTTTCCCGCCGCCTGTGATGCGTAGAGCAATCGAAGTCGATCGATCAACTCGTTGGGGTCGTCCCAGTATACGTAATCCATTCGATTCTTCTCGCCTCTGACGATCTTGTAGCGTGGTAAGGCTTTACCCGTCTTTGCTTCGGTGGGATCAATGATTTTCGAAATAATATTGCTGAATTTATCGCTCTTCTCCTGACGAAACGATTCGTCACTGCGATAGTATTTCCGATGCGCGTTTGTAGCGGTAACGATTTTACCACAAGTCTGCAAATCAGCCTGACTCACGGTGCTGACACTCGGTGACTTTCTGAACAGCAGTTCGAGTAAGCCGTGCGTTGGTCGATATCTCTCATTTCCAATATGAATGATATCGTCGTTGAAAGTTACCGTAGAGTTGCCGATCTTCAAAACGTCATCCTTCAACTTACGAACACCGTACGAAGTATCCAACTGTTTCGCTTCTTTTGTCCCAAACATTCGAAGGTAAGATTGAAGCGAATAATTTTCAGCAGTAGAAGCTTCTTCGGAAGAAGATTCACGCTTTAAAGAAGAATCTTGCTCACTGGCGATAAGAGAACCATTTTCATCAACCGAATCTTCATCGGCTGTTGTGAGGAATTCTCAGACCCATTCCCATTCGTTTGCGGGAGTTCTTCTTTCACAGAGGACTCGCGAATTTCTTTCTTGATCGACTCTGATTTGATTGATTGATCCAACAACTTCTGGAGCGGCATCACCACGGGTTTGAAAACTTCATTCATAGCCTGCTCGTTCGTATCCCGCCTCAACTTTAACATTTTATGTTTACTTCGTATTGGATCGCTAGCTTTTGCAATCCGATGCAAGACATCCCTTTGCTGCCGCAATTCAACACTCCGCATGTTGATGCTTGTACGTTCGAAAGATCACTGCTCTCATCATAGCATTTATCATTCATTTATTGATATGAAGCAGTCGAAGCTCCCACGGTACCGACCCTCATCAAAATCACTGTCCATGTCAATCACAACGAAGCCGTGTTTATCATTGTTCCAGCAGGCTGTACAGAGATCTCTGAACTGCGTGTAGGACATGTCGGTATTCACATGATCATCGTACATATGCTTTAAATTCATTTCTTCTTATCGGAAAAGTATCAATAGATTAGTATTGTCACGTACAAGGTGCTTGGGGACACGAGCATAAGTCTGACAGAGATAGAAAGAGTCGACTTCGTTGTGCCTCCCCATACAAAAGAAGGCTCTGATGTTGTCTTGTTTTTCACAGGCTACATCATCGAAAATCATGAGAGAGTTGGGTCGTGCATCTTCTGGAGCGATCACTTGCTCATGTTCGATAAACGGAAAATATGTGACACCCTTGATCGAATCGAGCAATCGTTTGAGAAATTTATACTTGAGCTGATTGAGAGATTTCGAACAAGCGTAGATATTCTCAAATCTCAGACCGTTGGGGTGCGTTATCAGAGAAAGAAGAGCGTTGGTCTTGCCACAATTAGACGGTCCACAAATCACCGCACGCACGCTATTTGGTAGTGGAGCACCGCGACGTTTCTCCCGCTTCTTCGCGTTTCTCTGGGTCAGTTCGTCAAAATTTATGACTGGTAACTTGGTACTTTGCTCCCTAAATTTCATATTGCTAACTCGATGTGTGAGACATAGAAGACGTACGATCAAAGACTGCAGTAAAGTCTATAAATGTTTGTTATTTATAAGATTCCAGTTAGTTATCATGAGACCATAAGTGTGCTTTTGAAAACGTTCAACGAATGAAAACTTGGTATATGGAGAACTGTATTCCATGCCCTCAAAAATCACTGCTGATATACCTTCAAGCGCGTAGCTTAAAACGAATGAAAGCAGAGGATATAGCATTCCTAAGCAAAGATTTCATACTCATTTACGGTTCCAACATCATCGACGAGGTGTGGGACAAACTTTCCGAGGCTATGAAGAAGGATAAGGACATCGCGAGCTGTCTCAAATGTCGAATACACATCCCGAATAATGTTGAACCTATCCCTATGGTTAAAGACTGTTTAGAATGTCAAATGATTCAGCGATCTTGTACTTTCTGTATCAATTGAATGATTATTTAATAAAAAAAAAAATACACGAATATTCAATATATATGTTCATTTACAATAACCCTATGGTATAGTGTTAGTTGTGCTGGGCAGAACACTTTTCATATCGATGGAGTTCAACTCCAGATTTCCTAACTTGAAAGCCTATAGGAGTGGACGGATATTTTTATTATGAGCAATCTAACTGTACGTGGTGTCATTGTGGTGTTTTGATTCTGTATTTAATGTAACAGCAAACTGATGCAATGTGGTATAAGTTTTTAACATTGTTGTAATATGCAAAACTGCAGAATTATTGAGAATATCCATTCATTTACATCTATACATTCATAGTCCAAAAGTGTTTCTCTAGACCGTTACACATTTTACTTTTTCCCTCAGCGATATGCTATAGGTTATAATACTTAAAATATGCTGTTAAAGCTGTACGTAAGCGGTACGCGTTACAACGGGAAAGTATGTTTGCATGTAGCGCAGATTTCGACTTATCAAGCTGACATTTGACGTCAGAGATCAGAAATCAGAAATCAGAAAAACTAGGCCTGCGGTCGCGCGACGGTGCCGTTAGACCCGCGAAAACGCATAGGTGCACCGATGACGTGGCGGATCACTTTATCATATATAGGTCAATGCTGCTCGCGCTGGCCAAACCTGCAACAACGTGCTCTGGCAATACCACGTGGGCAGTTTTAGGCTCGGACATCGTTACGTGACCTCAAAGTCAGCTCGTACAACCTCAGACGGTGGCGGTGGTCAGCCGCGAAATAGACGTGGCGTTTCACTTCTACGACAATAGGCTAACGGTGCTCCCGTCGGTTAAACCTACAGAGGAACACGCTGTGATGACATCATATCCAACGGTGGAAGTAGGCTTGCATATGTCTTATATTCCGTGGGTGGAGTTGACGGTGAAATTTTGCGCAACGTCAGAGACGTAGCGTTTCACTTCTACAGCAATAGGCTAACGGTACCCCCCGTCGGCTAAACCTGCAGCAACGCGTCGCGATGACGTCATATCCGACGGGGAAGTAGGCTTGCACATGTCGTAGGTGGAGTTAACGGTGAAATTTTGAGAATTCTTGACGGGAGTGTCACGTATCACTTGATTCCAAAAACTTCAGGACTGGGCTTGCACACACGCTACATTCCGTGGGTGGGGTTAACGGCAGAATTTGCAGCCGGGTGGGTGGAGTTAACGGTCAAATTCTCAAGCGGGTAGGCGACGTTAACGGTAGAATTTAACATTTCCTAGGTTAGGTTAACGATACCATTACACGGTGGGGTGGGGAAAGTGACCTACATTTCGACCAATCAGGCATAGGGGGGATTCTGGACCAACATACTTGACCTAGATTGGTCCAGAACCCCCCTTGCTTATCTACTGACCTCCTCGTTTTAATGACTGCTCTAGCTCCACAAGAACGGCGTATTTATTCCGTAAAACCAGGAAGAGGAAAAGCCGAACGGAAGATCTATTGTTCTCATACTTTACAATCAAATGCAGGACTTCGAGATACAATTCTTTTCGCACACGCTTTCAGTGGTTGTGATACCACATCGTGTCTCTTCCAAAAGGGCAAGCTAAAATGCTTCAGACTATTGAGACAGCGGGAAGATTTACGTGGAATCGTTGCAACATTTAATGATGACAGGGCTTCTCATGATGATATCACTCAGGCTGGAGAATGTTTTTTTATGGCTATTTACGGTGCACCTGTGAGCGAGACATCTCTGAATCGACATCGGTACAATCTTTCCTCAAAGTCAGCGTACAAGAGTAAACCGAATTTATCGTCGCTGCCCCCTACAGCTGCAGCAGCTCAGCAACACTCGTACCGCGTTTATTTCCAAGAGCAAAAGTGGCGCGGTAATGAGAAATGCCCTGAACTTTAGGGTTGGAAAAAAGTCAATGATCGTCTTAAACCAGTACGGACACTCAAGGCACCTGCTCCGGAATCATTATTGACATTGATATCATGCAATTGTAAAAAAGGCTGCACTTCATCCTGCATGGGTGTAGAAAAGCGGGACTCCAATGTGCGGCTATATGTGGTTACTGTCATGGTACATCCTGTCTGAATTCGGTACCTACTTTTGATACGGAAAAGGAGAGTTCCGTTGAGAGGGAGCTTGACGAGAATGATTTTTTCGTGATGGATGATGAAGATCGAGATGATGATCGTAGGTTCGCAAATTCACAACCTGAGGAAACTGCTCAGTACTAGTCGTGTACTACAATATTAAATAGTAAGAGTTCCCAAATTTTCATGTGTATGAAAAATACCACGCACAAATTTGATAATTATGGTTTATTAATATTTTATTTGACAGGTTCTACACCGAGAGTGTGATTTTAACGACAGCCGGAGACAAAATACAATTACGCATGTATCAACAGTGTATAACGGAAAAATTATACAAGATATGAATAAAATGATTGATACCTTTTTTATAGAGAATTTCATATGCTTCATTTTTTATGGAAACCTTGATCGCGATCGGATTGACGATTACCGAGATATGATGAACAAACTGGATTAGAGCCCCTTCCTTCCAAGATGGCGGATCGAGCCCTGGAGGTAGAGCTCAGGACTTTTACTATCTTCGAAAGTATGCAAAAATAAAGGTTTCCAGCGATTTATAGCTTTTTACTGGTTAATTTTTCTATTTTTGCTAATTTGACTGGACTAATTACAGAGATCTTACGCTGGTAACTTAGAGCTAATAGTTCAAAGTCGAAGGAAAAAATAATGGGTTTTCAGTAAGCGTGTTTAGGATAGGCATAGGCATAGGCATGTGGATCGGATGGTGGTGCTGAGGATGTGACACTATAAATCTGAAATCCGAAATCTTAAATAAACTTTGAAAAGCTATAAAAACTAAGTTTACTGAGGAAATATAAATCTTCAAGACCCTTAGAATTTTAGGACCAAAAGCGGAGATTTTGAGAGACAAAGATCACTTTGTAAAGGAAAGACAGATCATAGACGCTTTCAGCATCCTTTCTTAGCATCTTGACGATTGGGCCTCTGACCCAATGGCCTCGCGCTAAGGAACTATCAGTCAACCACATTTTTTCTCACTTTTGTTTTATGTGTTTTTCGCCAATAGGAAGAATCTCGCTTTCCCGCGAGTTTTCCGAAACCCCTCCTCCGCGTGGCCGCGAGGAGAAGGCTTTTTTACAGAATGTGTCAGTCAGTCACAAAACCTCAGAAAGCAAAGATCGATTTCATGAAATTGTAGAACTTAGAATAATTTTGGTGAAACAGTTAAATTACAATAACCTAAGTGTAAACCCCTACATACATACTAAGGAAAACTAAAGTTAATCGACACGTGAGTGTACGATTAACAACTGAAATTGTTGTGCAGATTGTTTAGTTTAATATTGTTAAATAAATATCGTTAAATGCAAGTGGAATCTTCAATCATTCATTTCAACCACGCATAGTCGTAACTGGTAAAACCCATTACCTTCAATAGATACGAGTTAAACGTCGATCGGAAGAACTGGTTATCCAAGGAATAAAGAACTCTACCAATTCCAGAATCAGAACCTCAAATTATTATAACTAGTGATTCTCAGAATATTATTATCCTCTTTTCTTTTTTTTTTTTTGTACTTGGCGGCGATTCGCTAGCGCGAATCTTGATTCAATCGAGGACGTAACATCGTTATACGGCGACGGCGCCAGTGAATTATCACCTTAAGGAAGGACTTCGGTGAATTTTTGGAAAAATCGAATTTATAACTCTTAGAATAACTCAAAGAATTCCAATGAAAAATTGCTTTCAACAAAATTTAGATAGTGTTAGTATGTAAATTGAACAAACATATCAATGCCTCGCGCTGAAAGTGTATGCGCAAGAAACCTTTCACAGCGGATTTTCTGCGTACCATTGCGACACGTTCCTTGTGCATACACTTTCATCGCAGGACATTGATATTCTTTTTCAATACACGTACTAACGTTGTCTAAATATTGCTGGAAGGAATTTTTGATTGGATTTTTTTCAATTATTTTATAAATTGACAAGTTGAGTTCCAAAATTTCACCAAAGTCCTGCCTTAAGGAATCCCACCAGTGAACGAACCCCCATGTTCGAATCTTAAGATATAGATATACTTTTCGTGATTCTGTTCATTCACTGGTGCAGTTACCTTATTAAATGGGATGGTAATAACTGAAACCTTGTTTTTCGTTTTCCAGTTTCACACCCGAATATTGTTCTGTTTTACTACAACGTTGATTCATAAAAGTTAGTTGTTTTGAACAATCCAAAAATTTTATACATAAGCTTGATGAATTATTTTTGGTCCACTTCAGTTATCTAATGTAGGGAAGTGAGTAGATTTTTTTATATCTGAAATAGCGTCGACTAAACTATTGTTTCATCTAACGTTTAATACCTAAGTAGATATGGGCAGCTATAGCGCGTCAAAACAAACCCCCCTCCCACCCCCCTCTGGCGCCGACCCCTCGCCTATGTCTGCTCCGAGGGGCAGCTATAGCGCGTAGAGACAAGGCCCCGCCCCTCCCCTCTGACGTCATGCCTCCCCTCGCCTATGCCTGCTCCTAGGGGCAGCTATAGCGCGTGCAGACAAGACCCCCGCCCCCTCCCCTCTGACGTCATGCCTCCCCTCGCCTATGCCTGCTCCTAGGGGCAGCTATAGCGCCTAGAGACAAGACCCTTCCCCCGCCCCTGCGACGTCATGCCTCCCCTCGCCTATGCCTGCTCCTAGGGGCAGCTATAGCGCGTGCAGACAAGACCCCCGCCCCCACCCCTCTGACGTCATGCCGCCCCTCGCCTATGCCTGCTCCTAAGGGCAGCTATAGCGTGTAGAGACAGAGCCTCTCACTTGTATAGGAGAAAACGAGGATACCTGGGTGTGTATGAATGAATGGCAGGTTAATCACGAGTGTAAAATCATGGCATTTATTGTTATATATGTATACAGGTAGAAAGCAGATCTTATACTAAAGACTGACAATGGGGGATACAATCCTATTACTAAATGATTACAATTTTGATATTTAAAGTATTCGGACTATACAAACATCGACACCGAGAATGTAGTAAATGTAACGCAGAAAGCACTTATTCTAGGATAAAACACAAACAAGAAATCTTATACTAGGCCTGAGACACAAAATCTTAATACTATAAGATTACAATTTTGATACATGATGAGTATTCAGACTAGACAGACACACGCACTGAGAATATAGTAAATCAGCAAGAACTTATTCTAGAAAATACACAAAATCTTGATATTAGACGATTACAAATTTGAAAGGGTAAATATCAAAATAGGCTACGAGAAACAGTTATTTTCTCACGTTATAATTTTTCGTTCGCTTAATTCTAAGGTTGTATTTTTTCTTTGGCACACAATATTGAACACAACAAGCGAGGGCTTTACATGTTGGAACTTTTACTGAAAATAATGTGTTGTAAAATGATTCTACGATGCGATCGTTTTCCGCATGATTATCAGTAAATATATCGAGAAACCCGCGCAAAGAAAAGCCAGTAGCCATAAAATACACAAACATAATACAAAACTGTCCACATACGGTCGAGGAGAAACTCTGTAGTCGCCTGTCGTTCCATTCGTATCGGCGACAATTTCTTCGTAGGCATCGTCTGTGGTGAGGGATAAGCGGTGGTAGTCCGAAGCTGTCCAAGTAGCTTCCGTAGCCGGTGGAGGTGACATAAAACGCCACCCAGTGGGTACCGGGGCGAGTGTGGTCGTCAGTGTTTGATACAACAGCTGCTGGGAGTGTCCACACCAGGGGAACTCTGTCGGCCGGGAAAACTCTGTTCGAACTGCTCCGGAATAATGCAGATAATGCGTTTTGAATTTGAAGACTGTTCATCTTTAGAGTTTTCGGAAACAGTCATACCATAGTTCAATGACTCTGACGACGACGACGACGAAAGCAATTCCAATCTAGTAGACAGATCCAGAGGTTCCAACGAGCCGCAACTGACGTAGGTTGGGGTGTCAGAGTCGTCGGACTCCGTCTTGCGTGGTGGTTTGGTCGGTGTTCTTGGTGGTGTGGGTAACTGAGAGGAAGGAGCCGGTTTATTCGAAGAACTTCGTTCGGGGAGAGACGGTGGATGTTGTTGTTGTTGCTCCGGTCGTCGTTCTCGTACCGTCTCTTTGCGCTCCACGTTATGACTTAGGTAGGAGCTGGGTATAGACTGACTGCAATTGAGCCCACACTTGCCTTTGATCAACTCGACATGAGCCGGATAGTCGTACCCGCGGAGGATTTTGCTTTTCATGACCCAATTTTTCAACTTCACGGCATTATTCAGCGCACACGAGTAAAATTCTTCCTTCTTCACGCCATGGTAGAAACAATATTCATTCACCGAATCCAGCTTGTCAAATGAGGGACAGCCGGTAAACTCTAGATTAACAACTCTCCGCGATGTAACAGCTTCCAGCAATTTTGCCTTATCGTGCCCCCTGGTAAGGATACGGTAGGCAGAGCCGGCAATCTCTTGCAGATTGGCGTACAGTTTCTTCAACGAAATGTCACCCTCGAACCACTCGATCCCATGATGATAGCATGTCACGTAGTTGTTTGCGGTGCGTTCTCTCTCGTGCAGATCGGAAAACGGGTACGGAGGTTCAATCATCCAATGCGCGTAATAACCATGATCAACGGTAACGACAGCCACTTCTTTCGGTAAAAATCCCTTATTTACATCGCGGAAGCCGTGAATCTCAATGATGTAGTCCATTCTTGCAGACCAAAGTAAGCCCGATACGCACACTTCGAAAGTTCTCACTTGTCTGATTCCTTCGTTGCAACGGCGTGGTCTTTATATGCTGAATCGTGCCATGCACCCCCCTTCGGAGTTACATTTTTTCTGTGCGCTCTCTCTTTCCCGCGTGGATGATGATGACTGCGGGACAAAGATTGTTCACATCTTGCATGTACTCCCCATTCCCTGTGAATCGTGGGAGAGAAATCTTGTCACACCCTCGGGAAAGTATGCCTGCAGGTCCAAACTCGTTTCTCCGCCAGATGTTCGAGTAGAGGAAGGGGAATGCTTTTGATGACGTTAAACCTCCCCTGTCTAGCCGCCGAAATCGGTGATAACTTGTCGCGCACCGTCAATCTCTATGAGGTTGTCAAATTCGGCGTAAACGATGCAATTTATGGTTTCTTTGAGAGCCTCGTCAAAACGCACCTCGATCCTGAGAGTACCGTGCTTGACGAGTGACCAGTGGGATGGGCAGTTAGCCGAGAGATCTGGTGTCAGGTCGAAGGCCATCAGACAATTTCCTTGAGCGTACTGGAGACGGTTGATACCATTTCCCTCGTTTAGAAAGTGTATGCCCGTGCCCGAAAAGAGTGTGTGATACGCATCGACGTATAGATGATCCTTGGAGAAATTCATTAAAAGAGGCTTCGCCGGGACTTGCATACCGTCAACATATAGCGATAAATAATTGATCATAAAATGTTGAAAATTGAACGGATTTCGCTTCCTGTCGCCGTTGAAGGCTTTGTTACTGATCATACCTAGTATCACCCGTTTAGGCAGTTGACCGAGGATAACGTTATCCAGCATCTCCGATTGCACTCCGGCATGAATAGTGAAAGCTTTCACCTCGACTCTGGTGAGTGGGTATTTTGCTGTACCCTTGGCGAGTGTCCGTGCGTGAGCGAGTAGAATTCCAGGGCTGATCTTGACACGACGTACCAATAAGGAAGTCTCGACTATGTGTAGACTGTGTCGCGGCGTTGCTTCCAATAAACAAAAATTGTCCCTTGTTCTTACGAGACGAAGACGCAATTCAACACCGTTGAGTAGAAACTTTTCCTGGTTGAATATGTCGCAGTGTAGGTGACCCAGTAGGTCTACTATTCGGCCGTTACTTGTAATTTTTTGACGTTCAAGGAATCCAGAGTCTCCGGCTGCTTGGGCAGTAGCAGTGCTGTAGACGTCGGCTTCTCCGGTCTCACTTGCGTACCATAGCCCTGCTGAAAGATGCGATTGCTTCGCGTGCGGAGCGTAGTTCAATAGCGTCTCTATGTAGGCACGGTAGGCGTACGAATTGTTCGCCGGAGAAACTAGTTTCTGATTGAAGAATATATCTATCTGGTTGAACATGGAATGTAGAAGGTTATTCACCGGTGCGACGGATGGCGGGGCGGCTGCATCCTGAGCTGCTGCTGCAGTTGGCTTGACCTCGGATTGGAGTGGTTGCAATCGTACACGAATACTCAGCAATGTATGTGCCAGATCTATATACTCCTCTCCATGACCCGGTACGACAAATTCGATCGGAGAATCGTCGGTTAAAGAAGAGACTGGTTTATAATGTATCCACTGGCCACCCTCGATAGAAGTCTGTGTCGGTGGTAGAGTAAAAAGATCTAGCTCGGACTTCATGCATTCTCCAGAACGTGCGTGCAGAAAAGCCATTGTTATCCTGATGCTCACGTGTCGTCACTAACGGGGCCCAAAAATGTCGGAGATGGAACGCTTATTCTTTCCCTTGTTACCGCCAGCTTTCGAGGTGTTCTTTTTCTTGTTGACAGTCTTCTTCTTCTTCTTCTTCTTCTTCTTGTTAGTTTTTCTCTTACTGACTTTTTTCGTTTTTTCAGACCCCCGAGCGGCGATGAGTCTGTTGACGCGCGCTAGTAATAACTGGCGTCCCCGACCGCCGGCTACCCCTTTATATCCAGACCCAGTCATGAGCTTTGTAACTTTATCTTTCGCCTTCTGCTGTAGATTACGACCTGATTCCATGACTCGTGTCTTGAGCGATTCCTTGAACGGCACGTTACTTTCCATGTCATTCATAACGTTCATGCCCGTGCGTAAAACTTCTTTCCCGACAGCCCTGGCGCCGCTGGTGAACAAGGGTAGAACCTTGCGAAATAATCCACCCAGGAAACTTCCGATCCCGTGGCCACGTTGATGCGGTGCACCGCGATAAAAATTCTCGATACCTCCACCCCCGAGTTGCGACTCGTAATGTTCCGCGTAATGCGCCATGCTTGTTTCGAGTACAGGATCTCACGTTATCGAATGCGTCTGAAGTGTAGTGTGACCGTCAATGTCCCGTACGCGAATGGTACGGGATCCCCCACATGATTTCTTATATTGATTTCTACGGTGCGAAAATTTGTCAGCATCAAGGGCAAGTAGTGTATTGGAGACAAAATCTTCATCTCTGAAGTGCCGGTAATAGAACACTCTTTACCGCAGGCCTGGATAACGCGTAACAGGGGTGCGTAGACATCTCCAACGATGCGCGGTTCGACGAGGTCACAGTAGACAAACATCTGGCACGGTGGGATCTTCGCTGGTAAAGGCTTCTCGGCGGTAATTATCACCATCTGAGTGCTTTTGTCATATGTCATACCTGGTACAATTTTCGGGTCAGAGTGTTCTGATGCGCTAGGTTTTTCGGTGTAGTCATCGTTGCCCATCGTTGAGGCGAAGGTTAGCGGATAATGGATCTCGGCTAGACCCACTTCCCACTCCCCGGACAGGTGGAATGCCCGCGGTAATTGTGTAATGTAACAACAGGTTCGATTGTCGGGAAAAAACTGCATCGAGCTATTGCTCGGCAGAGTGATGTAAAACTGATCCTTCTCCATGTTGCGTGTGTGCGATTCAGACGCCGGATACCGAATAACGGGTATTCTTTCATACCTCCGCGACTCGTTTTCTCTCTCTCTCTCTCTCTCTCTCTCTCCATCTACGATACGCAGATGATTGGTGCGCGCGGACACTAGTATTCAAATATCGTATTTTTTCTTTTATTTTATTTTTTTTTCTTCTTCTTCTTCTTCTTTTTCTTCTCCTCCTTCTTCGTATTCTCTTCAACTTCTACACGCTGAAGTTCGGGTTCATAAAATGCTCCGTCAATTTCCTCGCCATGCATATCCTCCAACACATAGACGATCGGTGCCCGCACCAACACACGTCGAATCTTAAAAAGTTCCTCGCTCCAATTAGCCTCATACCCTTTCTGGAACGTTCCCTTCGTCTTGCTGATTCGCACAATGTCATCCTTGCTGAATCTCGGTTTACCTCTCGGGCGTGGTGGATACTTCCGGAGTAAGTTTGCCCGTGCTTCGGCGGCATTCTTCAACGTCACCTCGGCCGGTGGCATCCCGATGCTGGAGTGACGCGAGGCATTGTATGCTTCTACGATTCGCGGTAAGATATCGATGTATCGTTGCGTCTCCATATGTGTAAAGTAACGCCACAGTCTTTCTTTCAGAGTACGATTAAACCGCTCGACGACGGCCGCCTTGATTTCAGGATTTCGGGTGAAGCGATACCGTATTTCATTGTCCGCGAGCAGTTTTTGAAAGCCCCGGCCGACGAATTCCTTTCCCTTGTCCGTCTGTAGCAAAACGGGTCTCCGCGTGGTGGTATTCAACACATCCTGGAATCCTTCGGCGACCGCATCGGCTGTTTTACGCTTTAGAGGGGCCACCCACGCATATTTGCTTAGGACGTCGATAATCACCAGTAGATAACGAAACCCCGAGTTTTGTCTTTTCATCGTACTTAGATCAGCCAAATCAGCCTCCCAAACGTCGTCGATGTTGGAAACATTGTATCTGGCGCGTGGAAATTTCCTTTTCACAGGCTTGTGCAGGGTATAGGCATCTTGTCTCGCGAGCCATTTTTCTATGTAGGCTCGAGATTTGTTCTTTCGGAGGATTCTATGAAGATTCCGCGCCCCCGCGTAGCCCGCTGGATGAGCCGGATTGTAATAAATTTCGGCCAGCATCTCCTCTACTTCGCTAGGCGTAGCCTTTTCCATCCGCGTCTCTTCTCGGAATCTCTATCGTTCGGTGTACCAGTCGACCAGCGTTTTCGAATTCGCGTCAGCGGCGTCTCGTGCATGGAGTTGCCGGAGTCCAGGATATCTGATCTCGCGGTCTCTCCGCGTGACTTTTTTCCACGTCCCGAACGCGTCTCACCATGCGGTGTCAGGCCAGACGGACGGTCTGTTGGTGACTGCAGCGATTCAACCAATGATGCGGCAGCGGCAATTTCATCGTTATCGAACGCGCGAATATTTTGCCAGAGACAGTCGTTCCCCACACACTCCTGCGGTACGTTAATCGCGTGAAGAAATCGCGCGAATTGTCCTTTCCCGGCGGGGTCAAAATTTTTCCTCGAACGTACAGCATGATTGATCAGATCGACTATATTTGTACCAGAAAGCGACGTACCATCGATAGAAATTACCCCGTCTTTGTTCCAACTGAAGCGCGATGGCAGTCTCTCCAGCGACTGAATCAATAGTTTAGCCTTGGAGTGAAACCTCGTGGGTACAGCCTCCAATAGGTTTTCCAAACGCATCGGCGACGCTTCGCTCGAATCCTTAACCTGTTCGACAGCAGTCTTCAACGTACTCGCTACTTTCTCACCGGACTCTTCACGCTTAGCGTCTGCACCGCCGCTACCACCACCACTGCCGTTGCGAGCAGCGGTAACACCCGTCTCGCGAATCTCCATGTGAAGAGGTTTTCGCTCCTCGTTTGCAAAGAACAGATAGCGTTGTAGCGCTTGTTGGTAAAGTTTCCACTTTTCAGCGGTATCCCTTGACTGTTGGTTCAAGATTTCACCCATTTCACGATCAAGCCTCGCGGTAGGCTCCTCAGTGTTGATAGCCCCTCCCGACGCTGCCGATCCGGCCACTTCGCTCATTTTTCGTTGGAATCTTTTCAGTCCTTCAGCGGGGATCAAGACCATTTTTTTCGCACGTTCCATCCTTCCTTCTTGTTTTATCTTTTTCACCTTCCGTTCTATTTAGCTAACAGCGTAGATGCCAGACTTCCTAGGATCGGACCGAGCAATAGACCCAAAAATCCCTCCCCTCGTTGAACAAGAATTTGTTTTTTACTCCTCCAACTTCCCCGTTTACAGGCCAATTGTCGGAGCGCCTGTTTGTGACGCGCGAGACGGGTTCTCTGCGCGTGGGTCAACTGTATGTTTCCCTCCAAGGTGTTCAGCGCGCATTCGCAAATATCTCTAACCAGGGAATCATCGGCTGTCCGTAGCAGAGCACGTCGTTGGGCTTCGTTTAATTTGTGTAACGCGTGGAGAGCTAGAGTGTTTGTCTTACCGAACGCGGCGCGACAGTCGTGACGTACTTTGCGAGGCATTACAGTTGGACAACTGGCAACCTTTGCGCGGCGCCCGTCTTTATATCTTTACGCGGTACGTAGACGTACTGATTCTCATCGGCGGGAAAGATGTTTGTACGAAAACGGCAATTTTCCGGTGTCGATTGTTTGAGGTCTAGCAGCAAATACCCGTGTGGAACGGCTGTGGCGTCGTGATAGGCTTCTTGAAGGAATCGCGGATCTTCCGGGTAAACCTGACGTGCCAGGTGTTGTATCTGAGCGCGATCTCGCGGATTTTTGAAGAAAACTATGTAGTTGGCGTTGAGAGATATGTCCCGCTGGCCGTGTCCTTGATGAAACAAGTTCTGGGTAATGTAGAAGACGCTCAAATTCTTGTGATGACAGACTTTCGTGAACAGATCAACGACGACGTGGTTTGATGCCTCGCGCATCAGATCGTCGATCACCAGCAGTTTCGGGGTCTTATCGCCGTCGTAGTCTGCGGGTTGCGGAAGCCCCTCGCGGTATTCTATATCGTCGCTCGACTCGTACAACGGCTGCCACTCGTCGTAATACCAGATGACGCGACTGAATTCAGCGTCGCACATGTCTGCGGTGTGTCGTAGAAATTTCTTTACAAAATTAGACTTGCCACAACCCGACGGTCCGGCAACAATCGCTGAGAACGGGTGTTTCCAACGCACGTCCATCATCATCATTATTCCCGCTCGAAAATCTATCAGAGAGAGAAAACAATTAATGTATGCGAGAGAGAGCAATTCCATCGTAGCGTTTTCGCGCAGTAAGCTCATACCCACGGCGGCGGCGGCGGCGGCGGCGGCGGCGGGCGCGCTGAATACAAGCTGATATCAGCGCTCGCGCGCGCGGACGCGGAGGTGCGCTGAATAGGAGCTAATATCAGCGCGCGCGGGCGCACGTATACCAACGACTTTGCGCGGGGTGAGCATATTTCTCCGCGAAAGGCGTGTACAAATCAGCTTCTTTTGTACACGCCTGCCGCCGCGCTGACAATCAGCTCATTGTCAGCGCGTTGGATGCGAGCTTATTTGACGCGCATCGAGCGTTTCTCAACAGCTTATACCTTTCATTAGCTAGAATGTTTGACAGAGTTCACTAACCTTTGTCGCAGCTGCTGTACTCGCAGACTGATAGATGATGAGGATCGTATACGTATAATTCTGTGTAGCAAATGGTCGTCACCCGCTGCAGTGTAGGAGTATTTGCGCCTCGTCATCTGACGCTATGTCAGGTTCAAGTGTGCGTACGTCTAGCGTCGGGTCTTATGCACCTGCTCTGTCAGGCGCTGGGCGTGCCTGTCAAGGCTTGGTGGTGGTAAGGTCAAGGAGTGCGAGAAAGAGAGAGAGAGATAGCTATGGGAAAGAGGAAAGACCCCTGGCTCAAGGGTCTCGTCCGCGATAGCCGTAGGGCAAAGTATCGTAGCTATCGGTGCAACGCCGCCTCTTAACAAATACTGGGCGGCAGATTTTCGACTCCGATCGCGTCACCACATCGTGCAGCGCTGTTCTACGGATCGCGCGATACTGCAGACGAATCGGATTCGCGCTGCTGACTACCATGTCCCGGATCGAATGGAAGTTTATCAGGCTGGCGTTGGTGTGGTTAAGCGTAACGCCCTTCACCTTGCAGACCTCGATCTCTTGTCCGCCAGGGCGTCTGACGACAAAAGCGTAAAATTTCGCTCCACCCGAAACAAAGGCTCGGATAAAGCTGCCTCTGCCGTACGCCTCAAGCTCGTCTGTGAGGTCACCGAGAAAGTTCCCCGTAGGTGGGTCGTATTCGTGCGGATTAGTCGTGTTACGAACGTATATTACCGAATCTGTATCGTAATACAGGACGCGCCTGTCTAGCTTTTCCAGATAACTGTATAACTTTAAGCGCGCCTGTGCCGTGGTATATGCGGCTATCGCAACGTTAGCTATCGGTGTAGGCGTGAGGCTGTGTTCCGCGTGCGACCACCTTGCGTACATCACCTCCTCGTCTACGGGGAGCAACTCGGTCACTTCAACCTCGGGGTTGGTCAGTAGCTCCAACAGTTGTTGGCGTGTTGTTAGGACCGAGGTTTTTGCCATATTTTCCCGCTGACCAAACTTTCCCCAAAACGAATTGAGGCACAGCTTGGAGACGGAACGAAGCCCCGGATTTTTGGCAATTTTGTCTCCGTCTAATCTGATTCCCTCGACCCGTTCGTACTCGTTCAGATATCGCTCTCGTGAGGCTTCATCGACGCATTCGGCTGGCCAACCACTCGCCTCTTGTTTGATCTTGAGAAACGTGTCGATGTAGCCGGCAAAGAGTCCACCCTGGCGAGTGGCGGGGTCGAACTGAACGATCTCATATTGCCAAATTTCCAGCACTTCCACTATCTCATAACCCTTTTCCACCGCTTTCTTGAGCTCGTCTACCACCCACGTGCCTTCGAAACGACGCTCCCGCGGATCGTCGTGAGGACAATCGTCCTGCTCTAAGCTCTCGCAACAAGATCTACACAGTACGAACATGAGCTTTCCGTGCATGCGTAACGGGAGCACGGGGTGATAGAGATCCCGCGGCGGGAGTACAATACACTTGACCAACCCCTCGACACGAGCAATGTCCTTACGCCGAATTTGACAACCTCATAGAGATTGACGGTGCGCGACAAGTTATCACCGATTTCGGCGGCTAGACAGGGGAGGTTTAACGTCATCAAAAGCATTCCCCTTCCTCTACTCGAACATCTGGCGGAGAAACGAGTTCGGACCTGCAGGCATACTTTCCCGAGGGTGTGACAAGATTTCTCTCCCACGATTCACAGGGAATGGGGAGTACATGCAAGATGTGAACAATCTTTGTCCCGCAGTCATCATCATCCACGCGGGAAAGAGAGAGCGCACAGAAAAAATGTAACTCCGAAGGGGGGTGCATGGCACGATTCAGCATATAAAGACCACGCCGTTGCAACGAAGGAATCAGACAAGTGAGAACTTTCGAAGTGTGCGTATCGGGCTTACTTTGGTCTGCAAGAATGGACTACATCATTGAGATTCACGGCTTCCGCGATGTAAATAAGGGATTTTTACCGAAAGAAGTGGCTGTCGTTACCGTTGATCATGGTTATTACGCGCATTGGATGATTGAAGCTCCGTACCCGTTTTCCGATCTGCACGAGAGAGAACGCACCGCAAACAACTACGTGACATGCTATCATCGTGGGATCGAGTGGTTCGAGGGTGACATTTCGTTGAAGAAACTGTACGCCAATCTGCAAGAGATTGCCGGCTCTGCCTACCGTATCCTTACCAGGGGGCACGATAAGGCAAAATTGCTGGAAGCTGTTACATCGCGGAGAGTTGTTAATCTAGAGTTTACCGGCTGTCCCTCATTTGACAAGCTGGATTCGGTGAATGAATATTGTTTCTACCATGGCGTGAAGAAGGAAGAATTTTACTCGTGTGCGCTGAATAATGCCGTGAAGTTGAAAAATTGGGTCATGAAAAGCAAAATCCTCCGCGGGTACGACTATCCGGCTCATGTCGAGTTGATCAAAGGCAAGTGTGGGCTCAATTGCAGTCAGTCTATACCCAGCTCCTACCTAAGTCATAACGTGGAGCGCAAAGAGACGGTACGAGAACGACGACCGGAGCAACAACAACAACATCCACCGTCTCTCCCCGAACGAAGTTCTTCGAATAAACCGGCTCCTTCCTCTCAGTTACCCACACCACCAAGAACACCGACCAAACCACCACGCAAGACGGAGTCCGACGACTCTGACACCCCAACCTACGTCAGTTGCGGCTCGTTGGAACCTCTGGATCTGTCTACTAGATTGGAATTGCTTTCGTCGTCGTCGTCGTCAGAGTCATTGAACTATGGTATGACTGTTTCCGAAAACTCTAAAGATGAACAGTCTTCAAATTCAAAACGCATTATCTGCATTATTCCGGAGCAGTTCGAACAGAGTTTTCCCGGCCGACAGAGTTCCCCTGGTGTGGACACTCCCAGCAGCTGTTGTATCAAACACTGACGACCACACTCGCCCCGGTACCCACTGGGTGGCGTTTTATGTCACCTCCACCGGCTACGGAAGCTACTTGGACAGCTTCGGACTACCACCGCTTATCCCTCACCACAGACGATGCCTACGAAGAAATTGTCGCCGATACGAATGGAACGACAGGCGACTACAGAGTTTCTCCTCGACCGTATGTGGACAGTTTTGTATTATGTTTGTGTATTTTATGGCTACTGGCTTTTCTTTGCGCGGGTTTCTCGATATATTTACTGATAATCATGCGGAAAACGATCGCATCGTAGAATCATTTTACAACACATTATTTTCAGTAAAAGTTCCAACATGTAAAGCCCTCGCTTGTTGTGTTCAATATTGTGTGCCAAAGAAAAAATACAACCTTAGAATTAAGCGAACGAAAAATTATAACGTGAGAAAATAACTGTTTCTCGTAGCCTATTTTGATATTTACCCTTTCAAATTTGTAATCGTCTAATATCAAGATTTTGTGTTTTTTCTAGAATAAGTTCTTGCTGATTTACTATATTCTCAGTGCGTGTGTCTGTCTAGTCTGAATACTCATCATGTATCAAAATTGTAATCTTATAGTATTAAGATTTTGTGTCTCAGGCCTAGTATAAGATTTCTTGTTTGTGTTTTATCCTAGAATAAGTGCTTTCTGCGTTACATTTACTACATTCTCGGTGTCGATGTTTGTATAGTCCGAATACTTTAAATATCAAAATTGTAATCATTTAGTAATAGGATTGTATCCCCCATTGTCAGTCTTTAGTATAAGATCTGCTTTCTACCTGTATACATATATAACAATAAATGCCATGATTTTACACTCGTGATTAACCTGCCATTCATTCATACACACCCAGGTATCCTCGTTTTCTCCTATACAAGTGAGAGGCTCTGTCTCTACACGCTATAGCTGCCCTTAGGAGCAGGCATAGGCGAGGGGCGGCATGACGTCAGAGGGGTGGGGGCGGGGGTCTTGTCTGCACGCGCTATAGCTGCCCCTAGGAGCAGGCATAGGCGAGGGGAGGCATGACGTCGCAGGGGCGGGGGAAGGGTCTTGTCTCTAGGCGCTATAGCTGCCCCTAGGAGCAGGCATAGGCGAGGGGAGGCATGACGTCAGAGGGGAGGGGGCGGGGGTCTTGTCTGCACGCGCTATAGCTGCCCCTAGGAGCAGGCATAGGCGAGGGGAGGCATGACGTCAGAGGGGAGGGGCGGGGCCTTGTCTCTACGCGCTATAGCTGCCCCTCGGAGCAGACATAGGCGAGGGGTCGGCGCCAGAGGGGGGTGGGAGGGGGGTTTGTTTTGACGCGCTATAGCTGCCCATATCTACTTACCTATAATTAAATTTTTTCTAGATTAGGCACATTATTTCAACATCTTGGTATGTAAGAGTGAACTTGACGCCGCTGTTCAAAATGTTCGGTCGAGTCAAGTTCACCGATGAGTCGAGCAGCATATGCTTCATGAGAAACATTACGATACAACAGGGAACCACTTGCATTGTTAAATATAATGGATGCATGTACGAGGCACAGCTGTTAGCTTCGAATGGTAGGAAAACAAGTTGCTTGATGTTTCTATCGCTCGGAAGGAATTATCTTTCAATTTAATTTGACTATCATTTCACCTCAATTATGGTTTGCAAAATCGGAATATGTTGAATAATTTTCTTGAGATTATTTGTCACACAATGAACTCCACAGTTTGTGGTGAAATGAATGTTTCTTACCAACCAATGTACGGTTGAACTAATCTAGACTTATTATACACTTTGAAAGCTGAAAATTAATTTGTACATTTTATGCTGATCCATATCGACTCAGATAAAAATGATTCAACAAACCTGATTTCCTGAGATGGTGCATATACAAGCTGGAAAAATATAATTAGTTTGTCTATAAAAATGGATGATCTGAAGAAAGACTAACGGTGGCAATGGTTATTAGCCCAATCAGAAAGCTGATTATTTGAAAGATCTTTTCGAAATACAACGTTTCTCAACGAGTATTATCACAAGATGTGCCATTATATTTTTAGTTTGACTAATTTTTTTATTGATTTATATACTATTATTTTTAGAAGCACGAGAATACTTACGAGGAATTGAAGACACCTTAAATCCTGCGAATTCATTAGCGAACATCAAACAAAAGAAGTCGTATCAGAAAACCAAAATTATTCAAGCTGAAAAAGTTCCCGCAGAGACTGCTGAAAAGGATTTCAAACAGTATGGCTCCAGCACTTTAAAGACTGAAAAACTGTCAGATGTCAGGCCACCGCTTCCCAAGTCCAGGATTCCGTTGAATGAGCATCTATCGCCGGACAATTCCACACAATTATTGGCCAACATCAAACGAAAAAAGACGTATCGGAAACCTAAAATAATTCGAGATGAAAAAGTTTCCCCAGAGACTGCTACACAGCATTCTAAACGGTACGGCTCCAGTGCTGTGAAGACTAGAAAATTGTCGCATATTGGTCCACCGGTTGCCAATTCCAAGAGTCAATCAAACGAGCACGTATCGCCAGAAATTTCTTCGATCGCTGAAACAATCGACCAAAATAGTATCTGTAGTTCTAGTGGCACTATTATTGAAGAAACTGATGTAACAACGAGTACGGTTGACAGCATAGATGAAAGTCATACTAAAGCATCGAATACTAAAGTATCAGATTGTGATAGCTTCGAAGATGTCTTGATTAGGGTATCTCAATCGTTTATCGTGGATTCTAATGCAAACCCGGAAGCAGTAATACCTAATATGTAAGATGTTTATTCGATAAAATTCGATAAAAATCTTCAAGATGGTATCACAGACAATGCACACATGAATGGTTCTAAGGCTTTGCATTTGGGAGAAGCGAATCTACATAGCTTAATTAACAACTCATCTGACTATCCATCCGAACCTTTACTCTTCGCTGCGAACACATTATTACCGTTCGTAGTACTAACCAGTACACCAAAAGCTCTTCAGCAGAACGAAGGTGCAATCTTCACTGATTACGAAAACAATAACAATATCGTAAAAAACGAAACTGTAGCTATAACTAAAAAAAATCGATATTCAGAAGGTATCAATGCAATGTTCCCTTTGCATTTTTATTTGTATTAAATTACACTTTCTATACAGAGTGATTCTGTCGGCGCACACCATATTCTGAGGGTGAGTTCCTTGTTCAATTCTGAAACAGAAAGTCCTTTACCGCAAAGTTGAGACATATAATTAACGACGTACAGGAGTTCTGACTTGACCGATGTCAGGATTCTTATACTCAACTTTGTCATGGCTGGTTCATACGTGTTAATTTATCAGTACAGGTCCTCAATTTTATGGTTCTCAATCTCTAGGTGATGCTCTCTGTAGTTTTCGGTGACCAAGACATCTTCTCCGTATAGTTCTCGTCATCGAGTTCATTACCTCCGTAGATTTCCTATGAGCAAACGACCTGGATAACCAAACCTACAGAGGAAATGACCTGGATGACAAAAACTAAGAGAGGACGACCTGAAGATTATAAATCACAAAATTGAGGACCTGGAATATCAAACGACGATGAAAGTTTACCGAATTCGTATTCAATATTTCTCCTTCTCACGAGTACTGATCAATTAACGTATGTCAGCGGCCCTGACTAATAAGGAGAGCACCAGAACTCCAGGTGATGCTTTTGATCCAAACTGCTAGGGGTCTTTATTTGGGCCAAAATATAGGGCTCGCCGTGCTTCATTCAATTGAATAGGTCCTCAGAGTTTTAGTGCGGCCCAAATTAGAGAAATTTCCTAAAATTCAGCGCCTTAATACTCCGAAATAATTCGTCGAAACTTCATTATATCCTATATCTTGACTCAAAATAGGGCGCCTTCGAATGAACACACGAATTCACATCCTAAAAACTATACTTTTTGCAACTGCGATCATCAAATCTCATAATTCGAGGCAAAAGATTAATAAATTCAGCATTCGTTACCGTGTGAGGTTGGAAAATTCATCGACCGACTGCTAAATTATGCCTACCTGTTGTAATATATTGATGTAATAGATGGTAAGTCTACTGAAATACTATTCGAGACTTATGTATAATAAATACTTGTGGATCATCGGAAGACGCGCAGCTGATCCCGGTGAAAAATCAATATTAAACATCGCTTGGACGATCATTTCATGAACATCATCTAACGAGTTACAAAGTATCACAAAACATTCAACTTCATGAAGTTATAACAGGGATTTGTGAAAAAATAGTACTGACCTGAAATAAGCATATCGGATAAGTCAAGTATTTTCACAAATCTTCGTTATAACTTTGTGGTAGTTTGCAGCTTTTTAGATGCTGTTCATGAAATGATAGTCCAAAGCGATGTCAAATATTGATTTTTCACCAAGATCAGCTGCGCCTTCAGACGATTCACAAGTATTTATTGTGCATAAATCTCAAATAGTATTTGAATAGACTTAACTTCTATTACATCACATATTACAACAGGTAGGCATAATTTAGAAGTTGTTCGATGAATTTTTCAGGCTCACTCAGGAAAGAGCACTGAATTCATTAATTTTCTGCCTCAAATCATGAGATTCGACGATCGCACTTGCAAAATTATAGTTTTTAGGGTGCGAATTCTTGTGTTATTCTAAGGCGCCCTATTTTGAGTCAGGATATGGTATAGGTATAATGAAGCTTCAATGAATTATTTTCGAGTATTAAAAAAGGCGTTGAATTTTAGGAAATTTCTCTAATTTGGGCAGCGCCAAGACTCTGAGGACCTATCTAATTGGATGAAGCATGGCGTTATATTTTGGCCAAAATAAACACGCCTTGCAGTTTGGACCAGAAGGATCACCCGGAGTTCTGGTGCTCTTCTTGTGAGTTGCGTATAAGCACTATTATTGGTAAACTTCAAAACTCCCGTAACTTGGTGATGAAACGTTTATCGAATTTGCGGTAGAGGATATTTTATCTTAGAATTGAACAAGGAATTTACCCTCGAAATGTAAACAGTGCAAACAGAGTCACCTTGTATTACACGCTTCAGATTCTCAGATGACTTTTCAAATTCCAGATACAGACAAACATGATTCCAACGATGAACTTTATGATCCCCGGTATAACCCACAAGAGAAGACTGCATCTGTTCTTACATCAGATGCAGAAAGTGACGCCGATCAAATTAGGAACCAAAGCCAAATTGGAAAGTCCCCAAACCATAGCCGTAACATTTCAGATGGATTTAATCTGTCTGTTGCCGAAAATATCTTAGGTTCAATCAGATGCAATGATGACGACTTACATATTGAACAATCTCGTGGTCGTAATGGGGACAAAGAGTACAATTTCTGTTCCTATTGCCATGGAAAACAGAAAAAAATTGCCGGACATTTGGAACTCAAACATTCGGATGAAGAAGACGTCAAAAAATTCATTTCATCACCAAAAAATAGTATTGAACGAAGAAAAGTGATTGCGGTAATACGTAAGCGAGGGAATTTTTTATTTAATACACAATCTGAATACAATGACGGCGAACTGATTGTTTCCCGAAGACCAAATGCTAAATTCTACAGATCAGGTAGTGACTTTCAAGCATGTGCGAATTGCAAAGCATTTTATTCAAAGAGCAGTCACAGAATGCATTTTGTGAAATGTATGGGTCGTAGTAGTAAGAAAACCAGAACCGTCATGGTAATGAGTAAACGAGTGACAGCTCAAATACATTCACGAGCCACCAATACTGTGATAAATGAAATTTTTCGACCATTGAGAGAAGATGATGTTGTGCGATCTTTTTGTTATGACGAACTAGTTATCGTTTATGCGAATAAAATGGGTGAGAAGTATAATCAAGCTCGTAATTATGAAATGGTGCGACAAAGGATCAGACTCTTGGGTCGTTTTTTGCTAACAATGAGACGTTTAAACAAGGAAATAACAGATCTGACATCAAATTATGACCCAATGTTTTGTGACAATACCGTTGAAGCTATCATTATTGAAGCTAAGCTTGCGCCGTCTTCGATAGGCACTGTTTACTCCAGCCGTTGCTTCCAATTTGGGTACTCTACTCAAGCAAATTGGATCGATTCTCATCACCGAATGCATATAAAAGCACGATGATGTAAAAAAGAAAAACACAAAAGACTTTATAAAATTACTGACTCAAGAATTATCTCTAAGTATCAATAGAAGAGGCGAAGAATATCAGGTGGAACAACAAAGAAGGAAGAAAGTTGATTTACCGTCAACGGAAGATATTAAAAAATTGTGTGTATACCTGGAAGAGCGGAAAAAAGCATTTCAGAAATTACAACAGAGCTTTTTCGAGGCAGCTTGGATAAAACTAGCTGAAGCAACTTTCGAAGATTTCAAAAGTTACCAAAGTCTTGATGTTAATACTGATCGAGACTTGTTCAATTCGTTGTCGAAGGAGAACCAATTGCTGGCTCAGAAGTATGTACGTTTTACCATCAGGGGTAAACTTAGTCGGACTGTTTCAGTTCTAAGGACTCACTTGCTGGATTGCATTCAACTACTGCTCAGCCATAGAAACAATATGAAAATCAGTCCTCGAAACCCGTACGTTTTTGGTCTACACGGAGAAATTAAATCAAAATATAAACATCTAAGAGCTTGTGCCTTATTGCGAAAATTTTCTACGCAATGTGGTGCTACTCACCCTGAGATATTGCGCGTTACTAAGCTACGCAAGCATATTGCCACCATTTGTATCTCTCTAAATCTCTCGGATAACGAGGTCACTGATTTGGCCAATTACATGGGGCATGCAGACCAAAATTCACCGACATATTTATCGTCAACCACTAGTGAATAGAGAAATTCTGAAAATGTCTAAGCTTTGAGAAGTAGCGCAGGGTGCAAATACAGAACCTAATGATGAAGATGATGACACTGATCTAGAAGATGAAGAGCCCGACAGTGGGAATGATGACGAAAGTGATAACTTTGAAGTTTTCAAGAAGATAACACCAGGAAACATATTGATAAAATCACCGATCAAGGTAGCTCACGGGATTCAAAGAGTTTGAACCATACAAAGCTGAAGAGTGCTGCAAAAAAGAAACTAGCCAGTAAGTTGATTATATTGGACAAGGTCGAAGTTGTGGCAGCAACCAAATTAAATCTGATGATTGATTTAAAAATAATTCGCACACTTTCGTTATCAAATTCAGAAGTTAGCCGGCAGTTTGTAAAGCGTTTATAGTATAGAGATTGATAACATCATTTATATCCTGACATCGCAAAGAAATGCACTCGCCTAATGGGAAGGTAACCCGCATGCCTGACTATTAATTAGTGGAGAACTAATATAAAGTCGCAAATTGATTGGATTTATTACTACTGTTAAGAGTTCATTTTGATTTTTATCGAAGTTCACATTAACAGTTATAGTAAATCCAATCAAATTGTTACTTTTAACTAGTTTCCCACTAATCATTAGTAAGCGATGCCACGTATATACATGTGTGTATGAGAAAGATTTGGCTACCACAATGGCAACAACGTACTCTCAATTGAAGCATCGATTATTGAACCAACTTTATTGATAAACAAAATCACTTCTCAACTACTTTTTGAACATTGAAATTGAACACCATAATTTACTCATTCTACTTTTTTGAGTGAGTGAGAAAAATGATTTGTTAATCTTCTAAATGTGTTCAAAGGTTTCTTTTGAATGAGTTTGAAATTATCTTTTCTAGTCTGTGATTATCAGGATTGTCCTCAATTAGGTCGTATTCGAATTTTATTGCTTAGGCAAAGGGTCTCGAAATAAAAAAAAAAATCTAGCTGAAACTCCAGGTTTTTAGCATAATTCTAAATACCGCCTCTGAGCCATCGAATTTTGCCAGTTGAATAAGATACGATTTTCACCACTCCGTTGTAATTTTTTTTTTCTACCGCACGATTGCTCCAAAAAATCTAAAATTTAGCAGACTTCTTACCTTTAGTAGTACAAATTCCACGGAAATTCTGCAGATTCTCAACAATATCATGTTCGGGAGCTAAGATTCGATAAAAAGCTGTTTTTGTCTCTGTTTCTCGAGTTGTAGTTCTGCAAATAATATCGCTGAGGTTTGAAAAATGTTTGTGGAATACCTACTACTATAGGTAAGAAGTCTACAAAGTTTTAGATCTTTTGAAGTGATAATGCGGTGGAAGACAAAGAAACCACAGATTGGCAAAAATCATGTGTTATTCAAATGAGAAAATTAGATGGCTTAAAGGTAGTAATTGAAATTGAGCTAGAAACCTGAAGTCGCGCTGGTGATTTTTGAATTAACTCTGTAAAAATTTGGACCACGGGTGTGTTCAATATTCAAATACGACCTCATTAAGGATGACAAGATCACTTCAAATTCTGAATTTCAATGGAATTTTAATTTGGCAAAATGTGGTCCGTTTTTTTGCAGTCTCTCCGTATGGAACAGTCACGCGCACTCCCTGGAGTAAGGTAGAAAAGGAAACGGTGATCCGATTATTCGCTGAACATTTACAGAATAAGAAGTTACCCTCGATGAAACAGATTCATGAAGCAATAGTTGAGAATCCTTGTCTCCAGAATCGAACATCGCCACAAATTAAAACATGGCTTCACAATCAAACTGTTGTAAAAAAGAGGAAGCTTTTTGAAGACACCTAGTTTACATCGGCAGTATTTTCATGTACTAGTCAACTTGGGTTCAAGTTCTAGTCATTTTTCTTTTATTAATCCAATGGGTTCAAGCTCTGGTCATTGTAGTGGTAGGTTCCAAAGAATTTTTTTCTCTTATCTAGGTATAGACAATAAGGCTCCAAAGATGTTGATTTAGATATAGAATCGTTGAATGTGTGTGCACTTTTCGTCCTGTTACATTTGCGTACGCGTTGACTGGTGGCCATTGAGCAAACACGCACGGTAAGAGTAATGGATTTTTTAAACAATTTTCCCGCGTATTTGATGAGATACATCCGAAGAATCTCGCTCGTACGCAGGAGGACAATGTGTAATAAAGGTCAGACATGTAACTTAAGGCGATGACATCACTCTAAACTACAGCAGCACCCGGAAAAAGAGAATAGAATTGATGAAGTCCATTCTTAAAGATGGCGGATTCGTTTGAATTCCTTTGAATCCGCCATGTCGAAAAATGTTATTTAATCAATTCTATTTTCTCTTTCTGGGTGCTGCTGCAATTTAAAATGTGACACAATGTTAAAAACTTATGTCACATGTCCGACCTTTGGTACACGTTATTCTCCCTCGTACGAGCAAGATTCTTCGATGTGTCTAATCAAAGCCGCGAAAAATTGATTCTAAAATCTATTTTCCATTGACATTCCAGACATTTTTCGAATTTTACCCTTACTGTGCGTGTTCACAAAAATACCACCAGTCAGCCGCACGAACACTTAACTTGATGAATATTGTCCATGCCCTTACATGTCACGGAGTCTGTGCCATTTTATATTCAAAAACTGTGTTATTACTTTAAACTCGTGGGAATTTAAAGTTTCATCAATGAAAAAATGTATGATTTTGTTCACGTATTCCTAAGTTCCTTGAAGTGCCTGTTGGATTTTAATTTGTAGTTATGTAAGTCTTGGCACGATCCAGAGCTCTGGTCCTTTTTCTTATATTGGTCTACTATGTTAGAATAAGTTCAAGCTCTGTTCATCGTATTCGTACGCCCCAGAGGCGTTCATGTAGATATAAAATCTATAAATATAAGTGCAGTATTAGCTGTATTTCAACTGTTTTGGAATATTGGATACCTATGGGACATTCCGCATGGAATACCCCCTATATTGTCCATGTGCTTACATGTCACGAAGTCTGCCATTTTATCCTCAAAAACTGGGTTATTTTAAAAATCGTGGAAATATAAAGTTTTATCCATGGAAATGAATGAATCTCTTAATGTATTCCTAAGTCTTCGAAGTGCCTGTTTGAATTTAATTCGGAGTCATGTAAGTCTCAGCAAGTTAAGTGTAAAAAGACGTATGCCGTTTGTCAATTACAAAAAAATAATTTCCTACGTAGATACATAAAAGTTTTTCGGAATGACAAATTTTACAAGTTGAATGTATTGAATTTTCAACTTCCTTCAGGTCCCAAAGAAAAGGATTTGTTCTACCCAAGAAATTTCCTATATATTTTCCATAATGCTTTAGACCCACACTTGCGAATTTGGGTAAGCGGTCGAGCTTCGTCGAAGCCAAAGCCAGTTGAATCAAAACTTTTATGTTGAAAACAGAGTTTAAACTCCATGAATTGAAGTGGGGTATTCCCAAAGGGTCTCACAAGGAAAGTATTATGTCTCCAGGGGAGCGATACGGATCAAACTGCTAGAAGTGTTTACTTGGGCCAAAAGATGAGGCTCACCGCGGCCGAAAGTACTGCAAATCTTCGAATTTGGATAATATGTTAACGTTTTATGCTTTTAATTTTCCAAAAGTATTCTTCAATTTTATTGACTTTTCACGAGAGTTGATAAAATTTTGATTATTGGTTTTCTCTACTTTATTTTAGTCACTTTTACAACATTCAGCCGGTAACTCTGGCTGATTGTTTCAGCCTCATGTCTCTGGTCTCTTGGCGCACCCCAACTTATAGCGTTAAGTGTAGAAGGGTACTCAACGATCCGATGCACCGTACCGGATATCGCCCCACGGCCCACGTAGTCCTTTTCCTGTTTCATGGCGTATCTTTCACGTTGTTCGTATCGCTTAGCCCGTGGAGTTTCGTGCACTGCTGGCCTCATAACGTATACGTATACGAAACAAACACGGAAAACAGTAAGTATCAATGAATCTTCTTCAGTTTTTGCAAGCTATTATACACTATAAGTATCCTATATTTTGGGCTGTCTGAAATCAAATCTCTCAATTATCCGTCCGCAAAAACTAACCTCACGTTCAAGCACGCGGCCAAGTCTATACACATACCGATATCGCATACCCCAGTGAACCAAACAAATTGAAATGAATCGAATATGTCGAAAACGGAATTAACACGAATTAGATCAAATAAAATAGAATAATAAAAAATTGGCACATTATTATTATCCATACATACCCAATTCGATTTATTTCACCGAGCCATATAATCGTACGGTAGTTGCGTATAATCTCCTCAGATATACCTCTGTTATTCAAATAATATCGGCTGAAATTTTCCGATAAAAAATCATCCTCATTTTTGTTTGCCGTGTCTTGGAATAGTTGGAATCCCCGGCGTCGGGGATGCCCACGCCCCACAGAGATAATCGGATAGAGCGCCTGAGCCAAATGCGCAGGGCGACTGTGTTTATAATATGAAGAAAGTCACTTATGTTAACTAAAGTTTTTATTCCATGCTTCTATTTTGCATACTATACATACTTAAACCATACTGGCAATAATACTTTCAGAAAATGAGCATGCTCGTTCTCTTTCCACCCTCTTTGGTTAACATAACCAAATCACAGCAATGGGATGAACGCGCCTTTCCAACGCACTGACACTTCCACCCTACATCTAATATCTCTATGGAGATTCCACAAAAAAAAGTTATAGAAAAATTTCAGCCGGTATCATTTTCCGGGATTTTTTGCCTCACCATTAGGAACCTAGCTCTCTAATCAAATGATCATACGACGGATTAATTTCAGTTGACGATCGAAACTAACCTCACTTTTGACTCACGTAGCAAAGTCCTTACCGCGAAGTAAAAACAAAACAATATCGGACATGAGCCGGAACTCGTATTTTTTATTAGATTTCTATGATTTTCATTTCAAATTATTCTACATTGAATTGCAAATGAAACTGTGTAACTAGATTTTCCAGTTTTTATCTTTTCGAACAACATGGACATTGCGACGGATAAATTATGTTTCTGACTAGTGTAAATGTTTGCAAGCAATCTCGAACTTATAACTGAGTAATGATATGCAAAAGAGTACCCAAGAAGTACAAGTCATCTCATACGTTTCTAGGATGCTGATAAACGTTCAAAATTAATCATAATCGTAATCAACATTTATTTCTGTCGTTCATATATTATGAAACGACCTAGAAAAATACTTGTGAATCTGTCTTTGCAGTTTTATTCACAACTTAATACAGGTTGATCCAAAACAGCGGTGATCAGACTTTAATAAAAATCAAGAGCCCTAATCTAATAGGATTAAAAAAAATTTTCATTTCAATACACGCCGGCAATATATTAATTTACTTTGTGGTCAGTTTAGGCATTTGGCAAAAATTGAATTTATGAAGTACTACGAATTAATAATTTGCAGATGTTGACAATGGTAAATGGTATTGTCTCAAAACATGCATTTGTGATGCTGTGATAGAATAATTATCGAGTCAGTTTATGGAATTGTGAGGAGTATACAAATGCTTTGTCATTAAGACTGGATTAGAACTTGTAAAGGCGAGTGTCAGACCTCCGCGGGGTGATGCTTTTGGATTAAACTGCTAAGGGTGTTTGTATTTGGGCCAAAATATAAGGTTGCTCATGCTCCATTCAATCTCATAGGCCTTCAGAGTCTTCGCGCGGCCTAAATTAGAAAAATTTCAAAAAATTCACCACCTTTCTGCATACTCCAAAATAATTCAGCGTAAACCAGTTATACAACGTATTTTTACCCAAAATAGGGTATCTCAGAATACAAACATGTGTCCACACCCTAAAACCTACACTTTGTACAAACTGTATACCGTTTGTCAAACCTCATAATTCGAGGTGGAAAATTGATACAATCTAATTCAGTCATTATAATAATCTATTAATTAATGGAATCAAATTTATTAGGTATATTGTTCTTTTGATTAATAAAATCAAATGTATTAATTTTCTGGGATGTATGAAATGTTGGTAAAAGGTAGGTAGGTGTAAAAGATTACTAAGATATATACTGATATTCTTTATTCGGTGATCATGTCGGCGTGCATCGCGCGTCGACACCACAAAGGAAGTGACGTCATGAGAGACGCTGCTTACACACGGAAAGCATCTTGGGTAGGTTAGTTCAGACGAACTATCACAGGTGTCGCTAGTATGCCGATTATATTACAACATCCCCTCTTAATCTGCATACTTCGTGCATGCTATACTTCACTTATATGTATACTATAGGTTAGCGTTGGTTTTTGCTTATTCTATATTCTTTGGGAATAAACACAATTCTTGCCTGAACCTTTTTGTCTTTGGTCCATGCAGCGGCTTTGTCAGAATGTCAGCCGTCATTTCTTCTGTGGGCATATATTTCAACTGTATCTTTTGTGCTTCTACAGCCTCCCTTATAAAATGATGCTTTATATCTATATGTTTTGTTCTTGGATGGAACATTTTATCGCTCGCAATCTTTTGCGCTGACTGATTATCATTATATAATACTACAGGCAGCTCTTTTCCACTCAATTCTTTTATTAAGTTACAAAGATATATCGCTTCTTTCGCGCCTTGCGTTAAGCTCATGTACTCTGCCTCCGTACTCGATAGTGCAACGCTTTGCTGCTTGCGGCTTTCCCACGATATAACATTTGAACCCAGTTTAAAAACATATCCCGTGTATGATTTACGATCGGTGTTATCGTTTCCCCAATCTGCGTCTACATAACCACTAATGACTACTTCAGACTTATCTGTCGACTTCTTATAAACTAAACAGTCACAAATCGTTCCCTTCAGGTAACGCAGTACCCTCTTTGCTCCCTTCACATGCTCTTCACTATAGCATGAATTGAATTGCGACAGCACACTCAGCGCGTGTGCTATGTCAGGTCTAGTGTTTATCGCTATATACATCAAACACCCTACCAGACACTGATATGGGAAATTTGTGTCGTTGTTACCCTTTTCAAATTTCGATCCTGGCTCTAGAGGAGTTGACACAGGTTTACAATCTGACATCCCAAATTTAGCTAAAACCTCTAGTATATAGCTTCTTTGATCCAAGTAGATTTCACCCTTTTCTTGTCTCACTTTTATGCCAAGAATTTGACTAGCATTTCCCATATCTTTCATTTTGAAGCAACTTGATAACTCAGCTTTTAAACTTTCTTTAGCTTCGCGATCATTTCCAAAAATAAAGAAGTCATCAACAAATACAGCTACCACTAATTTGCAGTCCTTAGTCGACTTCATGTAAACGCAAGCCTCATTCTCGCATTGCTTGAAGCCTAGACGAGACAGTATAGTATCAACTTCTTGATTCCATACTCTTGATGCTTGTTTCAATCCGTATAAAGCTTTCTTTAATCTACAAACTTTATCTTTCTTTTCAGGTACTACCATGCCTTCTGGCTGAACCATGTAAACTTCTTCCTGAAGTTCACCATAGAGGAATGCTGTCGTTACATCCCAATGATCAATTTCCCAGTCTTTTTCTACAGCCATTGCAAAAAGTATTCGTAAAGTGGAGCTTCTCACTACTGGAGAGAACGTCCCCATATAATCTACCCCATACTTTTGAGTAAAGCCTTTGGCCACTAGTCTAGCCTTATGTTTAATTACATTTCCATCAAAGTCCTTCTTAAGTTTAAACACCCATTTATTCTGTACTGCCTTTTTATCCGCAGGTAAGTCACACAGCTCCCATACATTATTCTCTTTTAGAGATTCAAGCTCATCATGCATCGCTCGCATCCACTTATCTCTATTCTTATTGCTAAATGACAATGCTTGGGTCACAGAACCTGGCTCACTTTCACTGCACTCCACACTGTATACCACGTGATCTGGAAACTCTCTCTGTTTTCTCTCTCGAACTGGATATCTCCGCTCTGCTTCGACTGCGACTTCAGCTCCATCGTTCTGCTGCTGCTGCTGCTCTCCGCCACTGTCGTCACTTTCGTCCTGTTCGTCACTCACAGATGTATTGTAATCAGATGATATCATGCCGATTTCATCCTCCAATTCCACCTCTTCGTGAACTTCAAGTTCACTTGCACTATTCAGAGGAACCGGTGTCTCAACTTGCTCTTTCTGTGTCAGTTCCTTGCTACTCGTCGGGAACCTGTTCTCGATGAACACGACATCTCTGGCTTTTGTTAGTTTGCCATCTTTGGTAAGCATACGATATCCCCTTGTCTCAGTGCAGTAGCCAACGAAAATCATCTCGCGACTTTTAGGATCCAGTTTCAATCTCTTTTCTTTTGGTGTGTGTACAAATGCTGAACACCCAAACACCCTGAGATTACTTAAGTCCACTTCTTTTCCTGTCCATATTTGTTCTGGCACAGCCTTTTGAAAAGCTCTGGTCGGCGACACGTTCAACAGGTATATTGCCGTATTCACAGCTTCTCCCCAAAAACGCTTGTCTAAATCCGCCTCTTGGAGAAGTGTTCTCGCCTTCTCAATGATGGATCTATTTGCCCGCTCCGCCGTCTAATTTTGTTCGGGCGTATAAGGCACCGTTGTTAGGTGTCTTATCCCGTGTTTCGTCAGGAAATCTTCAAATACCCTGCTGCAGTATTCACCTCCGTTGTCCGTTCGCAAACACTTTATTCTTTCTCCAGTCTCGTTTTCAGCCCTGGCCTTGAATTTCTTAAAAACGTCCAGCGCCTCGGATTTCTTCATCAACAGGTATCCAAATATTTTTCTTGAATAATCATCGATAAGAGTCAGAACGTATCTCGCTCCGTCAAACGATTTTTCTTCCATGGGTCCACAGATATCAGAGTGTACGATCTCTAACAATTTCTTCGCCCTCGTACCCGTGGATTTAAACGGTGTACGGCACATCTTGCCTTTCAAACACGCAATACATGGTACTGACTTCTCGCTATCTTGATAACTCATACCTTTCGCCAGCCCTCTCAGCACGTTCATGCTCTGCCTGTTCAGATGACCAATCCTCTTGTGCCACAGGTCTCGAGATTCTTTCACTTCCTTTTTCTTTTCACCTTGCATCGGTACAAGTTCAGTTTTCAGGCAGGATTGTTTCTGTCCTTCGTCATCAGCGTCTTTTTCTTCCAGCTGATATATGCCTCCCACGTCTTTAGCCGTGGCTACCAGTTCACCTGTAACCTTGCAACCGTCACTTCGGAAGAACAAACACTCTTTGTCCGCGGAGAAAAACACACTGAAACCTTTACTCACAGCTGCGCTCACTGACAACAGATTCGTCGATAAATCAGGTACATATAATACCTCCGATATCTCTTTGATGTCACTTTCAACGCACAACTTTACCGGCACAGCTCCACTTCCCGCGCACTTCATCGCCCCTTTGTTCGCAGCTGTTAATGTTTGCTCGGCGCCTTCTGAACAGAAACTTAGCAACTTGCTACGATCAGGCGTCATGTGCCTGCTACACCCGCTGTCCACGTACCACTTTCCCGGATGAACATCCACTGCCATCGCTGTTAATAGTGCCGCTGTCTTCTTTTCCGGACACTCAGACGATTTGTGCCCTTCTTTGTGGCACTTGTAGCATCTGAAAACGAATTTTCTTTTTTCAGCCGTTTTATTGTTACTTTCGTGTCCACCGTATTTCGCATTTTGATTTCCGGGTTTCTTTCCCTTCACGAATAGTGCACTCTAGCCTGATGCTGTCGATTCAGACCCCAGCTGCCTATTCACTTCTTGTGTCAACTTCGTGATAACTTGCTCACTCGTGATCTCCTGACCACTGTTATCTATCGCCATTACCATCGGTCGGTACTCAGTAGTGAGCCCGCTCAGTAATATTGATATTAGCCAATCGTCGGTAACTTTTGCGTCAATATCTTCGAGCTGGTGTGCTAACGACATTATCTTTGAGACAGAATCGTCCATAGACCCGAAATCTTCCAGCTTACACTTCCACAGGGTACGCTGCAAACTAATTCGTCTTCCCCAGCCTTTGTCTTCATACGCCCGACACAGGTTCTGCCAAGCTTCTTTCGCAGATCGTGCGTTTCGTACTTTTGAAAAACAGCACGGGTCGACTAATAAACAGATCGTCGTTCTCGCCATTCTGTCTTTCTCGGCGTCAACTGGTACCGCTTCACCGGCAGCCGTCGTTCCAGGTTCAATCGCTACCCACAAATTTTTGTTCTCGAGCAGATTTCTCACTTGGAATTTCCAGTCCTGGTAATCGGACACACCTTTCAGCTTCGTTATACCAGCTACGGCCGATCCATGACTCGTGTTCACGTTTTCGTCTCCCATCGTGTCTTTTGTTCAACCACGCGGTCTAACCTCACAAACGCTTTTCACACTCGAACTTCCTTCCTCACCATAAATTTATCGTTCATCACTATTCACAGTTATCTGGGCACATAACCTGTTGGTAAAAGGTAGGTAGGTGTAAAAGATTACTAAGATATATACTGATATTCTTTATTCGGTGATCATGTCGGCGTGCATCGCGCGTCGACACCACAAAGGTAGTGACGTCATGAGAGACGCTGCTTACACACGCAAGGCATCTTGGGTATGTTAGTTCAGACGAACTATCACAGGTGTCGCTAGTATGCCGATTATATTACAACATGAAATTCATACGATCGGACTTGCAAAAAGTATAGTTTTTAGGGGACACTTGTTTTTGTTCTTGGACACCTCGTCAAGATGTGTTAAACAATTGAGTTTCGATGAACTATTTTGGGCTATCAAGAGAGGCATTGAATGCTAGGAAATTTTCCAAAGTGGGGCCACATCAAGGCTTGGAAGGCCTAAGAGATTGAATGAAGCGGGTCACATATTTTTGCCTGAATAAATGCCCCTTGCAGTTCGATCCAGAAGCGTCTCTCGAAGGTCCGACATTCTCCTTGTTAGACCGAATCGAAAGGATTGCAGTCCTGCAGATTATGGACATAAGAGTATTTTGAACTAAGAATTCATTTTTCACATCAATTATTACCACTTTCTGTTTTGTGGCTCACAAAGAGAGTACCGTCCTACTGTATCATAATTTCGCGGGGGACCATTCAAGACAAATCCTTGAGCTGGAATTTGCAATCCCCGGTTGATCAAAATAGATAAAATTTTTTGTTCACTTCCTTTCAAAGAGGAGTTATAATCAAAAGTCTGTTGCAATCTTTAGAAATGGAAGAAAAAACCACCGGTGTTGCCACATATCAAGTGGTTCGAATTTACCAATGAAACGTCTGTGGACTTCGTTCCTTCTCGTTGGATCAAATTTGATGGGACAATCGGCGAATGCCTGGCAAAATTCATATCGCCTCCATCTACTAATGACTCGATAAAATTATTGGACGATCTGAGAAAATCCCAAGCAGATGCCCCGGAAAGTTGGAAATGATATCCTGTTGCACTACGGGGTGATGCTAGTAAGTACTAAGTTGAAAGTATTACATTCTCGAATAGAGAGGTTGCCTTCGGGATTGGATAGGGTATAGAAGTGCGGTAGAGAGCTGTGATAAATCGAGACAGAAAAAGGGGAAAAAGCAGGGCGGGAGGAAAAGAAGGACTCAGAAACGAAAAGGGTAGAGTAAAGAGAGAGGAGAAGTGCTGGGGAGTGGAAGTAATTGGGAAAAACAGGTGAAATTAGTGGTGAAAAGTGGTCGAGAATTTCGAGGTTAGGTGAGAGCCGGGCAGAAATGGCGGAAAAAGGCGGGAGAAGTACGAGGACAGAGTTGGAGGTAAAGACGACAGATGGAGCTAAGAGCACCGGGCAACCGGGTGAAGCGCCTAAAAGGGGCAGAGGCCGACCAAAAAAAGAGGTGAGAGGGGAGGGAAAGGACGCGCACGGGAAAATCGAGCGTTATTTAACAAGACAGAAAGGGGAAAAAGAGCTAGAGAAGGCGGCATTCGAAACAAGAAACAAGCTGAGGCATACAACGAGCAAGAGTTGCGGAGACCCGCGCGATGGGAACGGGAGTAGGGAAGAGGGGGGAAAGAGAGCTACGGAGACAGGCAGAAAGGGAAAAGAAGAGGAGGAATACGAGGAAGAGAGCGAAGAGGAGGAAGGGGAGGAAAAGGAACAACATAGTGAGATTGAGGACAGATACTTCGACGATAGCGATGAAAATCTAAGGAGATATGAGGAAACCCCCGAAGAAAAAATGGAGAAGAGGCTAAAACACGGGAGACAAGAAACAGCGATGGAGGGGGAGGGAGAAGCCCGGGAGAAAATAAAATACGCGCCTACAAGCAGGAAGAGGAGGAAAATGGATGAGAACGGGAACGAGGAGGAAGCAGACAACTATCAGAACAAAGGCAGGGGAGAAGCGGAAATAGAGAAAAGATTGCAAGAAATAGAAATAGAAATAGAAAAAAGAATGAAAAAAGAAATAGAGAATACAGTAAAAAACGAAGTAGGCAGAATCACGGAGGAACTGAGAGAGAGGGACAGAAAAAGGCGGGACAAGGAAATGGAAGAAATCAGGACAGAAATGAGTAAGAAAGAAGAAAAATGGAAGGAGGAAAAAAGAGAGCTAGAACATAGAATAACGAGACTAGAGGAGTCTGGACGAAGAGATGACGAAGCGAAAGGACAAATAGATGAAACACAGACGAGAGGAGAACAAACAGAGGCGACAAGCGGGCAAAAAAGTAGGGAAAAAGAAGGGGAAAGGTTGGCTGCGATAGACTACAAAATGGAGATAACAGAGAGAAAAGAGAGACGTAACAACATAGTGATAAGGGGATTGGGGATACAGGGTAGGGTCCAAAAAGGAATAATAGAAAAATTCCTACAAGAAGACGTGGGAGTAGAAGTAGAAATAGAGGCAGTGTGGAAAATGGGAAGGGGAGACAATAACAATGCTAACGAGGGCGTGATAGCAAGACTAGCGTCACGAGAGGGAAAAGTAAGGGTAATGAGAAATAAAAAATACCTAAAGGGTTCGAGAATTTTCATAGACGACGACTTAACGAGAATGGAAAGGGATATACAGAAGCAACTTAGAGATAGAGCGAGAAGAGAAGGAGAGGCGGGAAGAAAAGTAAGAGTGGGCTACCAAAGAATAGAAATAGATGGAGAGTGGAAAAACTGGAGAGAACTTAGAGAAGAGGACGAAGAGGAACATTTTCAGAGAGAGAGGAACCAGAAGGAGGGGGAAACACAAAGAGGATAGTATCATGGAATATAGCTGGAGTGGGTAGGGTAACGGAGGCGTGGGACTTTTTGGAGAAGCATGAGATAATCATATTGCAGGAAACTTGGCTAGAGGAGAAAAACGAAAAGGCAGTGGTGAGCAGACTGGATAGAAAATATAACTGGTGGACGAAACCGGCAAGATAGGGAGGTGTGAAGGAATGGAAGACAGAATAGATGACAAATTAAGGGAGTGGGTGAAAGTATTAAGAGGAAAGGAAAGCCTAGAAAAGTACGAGGTAGAATTACTAAGAGGAGAGCTGGTAAAAGAAGCGTGCGCCTATAGCAGGAAGTTCGAAAAAGAGGCCAGAAAAGAAGAAGAAAATAGAAATAAGAAGTGACAAGGAAGACAAAGACCGACGAAAGGACAGATCAAGGGAACCGGAAATGAAGAGCAGGAAACAAGAAAAGTAATAAGGGGGAGACGGGAAAGTAAATAATGGATAGAAATTAAGGAAAATGTATGTAAGGAAGGGTGGAAATGTAATTCAGTAGCTAAGATGAAAGTAAATGAAGTAAACGAAATTAAATGAAACAACTTTGTAAAACCCGAAAAGGGTACGCAAATAAACAAACTATACTACATTTTCGAATATATCTGGCCAAAATATTCGATAGATGTATCCATTCGCATTTGTTTATTCATAGGTTCCATATACAGTCACTGCAGACGTAAACTATAGGCAATTAAATATTCGCATGAATTTTAATATCTCACAAATCATCAAACCGATTATAAATTTTACTTCTTTCGTCGGTGAAACGCTGAAAAGCATGTTGTCATTTTTGTTTGGATAGCTTTCCGACTTTCAGAAACCTATACCGAACCAATGCAAAGGGCGCGGGTTGTCGAAAGTGAACAGTTTGCACATACGACCGAAAATGAAGAACATGCAGAAAAAAAATCACCGGCGATCGCAAACATTTTCAAATCAAAGAGCAAAGCTGCCAAGAAGGAGCAATTGAAAAAAATTCTATCCATTCCGGACAAGTCGGACTCTAGTCCAGTTTCTGACGACAGCTGGTCTGATGATTGTAAGTCCTTGTATCAATTCCGAATTATATTGTGTGAACATGGAGGTGTCTCGAAACAAGGATGAACTCTCAACTGGTCTTTTTACTTCATTGTTATCTTTCACTTTGCAAAAAGTTGCCCGACATGATGTACACACTAGTTGAATTTTACCAAGGGTGTACCGTAAGCTACGGTCTTGTTTGCCAATTAATTAACATTAACCGTTTTTATGAATCGAATCCAAACTTTTGGTTTTATAGAGCATTTTTGCTATTCGGATTTTGAACGTTTATTATTACATATTCTGGAAAACTTTATTATGAGTAACTTCAGTCAATTATTACTAATATCAGTAAGTCGAGGTTCTCAAGTCAATGGGATGGATAATGGACCCTCTGCGTATGCTTATGGTGGATGGAAGCGGAGATTGAGTCTGTCGTGGAGATATTTGACTTATATTTGATTCATATAAAGTGATATTCGATTCCAAGGGTCAAAATAGAACTTCTTAAAGATAAGATAAAGAAAATATTGGCGTCTTACACTCTGAGAACACGAATTTGGGGCATTCCAAGCCAAATCACCCGGGTCGTGAACTTGACCATTTTCGATTTATTTGATTTTTCTCACGTGATCAACTTCATGAAAAAAACCACAAAAACAAAATTCTTCCATTTTTTTTTCTTCTCACAATATTTTTTCTATAGACCATCGATGCTGACTCAAATGTGCCCTGTTTGTTTTTTGTCGGAAAAATTCATACAAGATATCATTTACGCCGAAGAAGTCTGGAATCACGGGCAAATATTCAAATTCAAATTCTTCTAGAAAAAATGGTAAAAGTTGGAATCTCACTCTCGTAATGGTTTTAAAACTTTAGTTTTCGATCCGTGAACTTGTGTGAATTTTTTGGAAAAGAAAACGAACGAGGCATTTTTGAGCTAGTTTAATTGTTTAAAGGAAAAATATTTTTTGAACGAAAAATTGAAAACAAAAATTTCTGTAGTTTTTGAGGTGAGATTGACCATGCAAACAAATCCAAGAAATCTAAAATCGTTAGGGTCACAATCCGAGTGATTTTGCTGGGAATTTCCCATGTACACATTGTTACTAATTTTTCCAGGCCGGAATGAAATTATCTCTCACTCAGAAAGTGATACTTAGTTCCAAGGAACAAAGAGAAATGACTCGCATATCCGTACTAAATATTCAAAAAAATACTAATATCCAGCTCCAGAACAAAAAATAAAAACACTCCACCAAAACGAGGGGCCAAAGGGGCCAAGGGGGTACAAAAAGTACATTCTAAGAGTCAGCCGCCAAAGGCAACTTGTACGAAGACTCGTCAAGTACCACCAAAAAAAGGTATGTGAAAACAATGATACTTAAGGGACAATCGGAGTCGCCGCTGGCAATCTAACCCAGCTAATATAGAGAATATTCACTTTTCATCAAATCTGATCGATATTTTGGAAAAGTAAAATACTTAGCCACTTTCTACCATCGTACTCAATAAATTCTCGAAGTTTTATTAAATTTGATCAAGCTGTTCGCGAAAATGAACGATTCTCGTTTTGAAAACGGCTTTTATAGATTTAGGGTGGCGAGTACCATTACCACCTTAGCCCTTCGTTACCCTTTCAAAGGGTATTAAGGGGCAATCGGAGTCGCTATCATGAATGTGCAAAAACTATTTCTAAAACGAGAATCGCAAATTTTCGCAAACGACTCGATCGTTTTCAATGAAACTGTGAGAATTCCTTGAGTGCGATGGCAGAAAGTGGCTAAGTATTTCACTTTGTCAAAACATTGATCAGATTAAATAAAAAATCAATATTCTCCGTGTTAGCTAAGTTAGATTGCCAGCGGTGACTCCAATTGCCCCTGCAGTGTGATATTCTGCTCGATTTGGACTTAGATTTACATACGATTAGGCCAATCAAGGATTACATCCTGTCGTTATTTTTTCTGATATTAGTTTCTTAGTTTTACTTATGAATCTCATCTATAAGATCTTGAAATAGTCCTGATATGTGGGCTTATGCGCCAGTAATGGTATCTGACTATTTTTTTCATTTCTCTAACAGTACCTAATTATGAAGCTGAAGTTAGCGGCCAGAATTAGTGGCCGCACGTACTATCATCGATGAAAATGAGGCAAAGAAGCTCGAAACTCGAAAAAATCGATGAATATTATAGAAGGCTAATACATTCATAGAATTAGAAATGCAAATCTGTACCGCGTCGTCTAATTTGAGAGGAGTTTAGCACATTTGGCCGCTAACTCTGGCTGCTAACTTCAGCTTCATTGCCTAATTCATCCTCTGCATCTATCTTCGTTTCAGAGTCACAGCCAGCGAAGATTACAGATGGAAGCTCTGAGACCAATGTGGTAATTGGAGCCAGTTCGGTGCGTCAACCGTCTACCACTGTTTCGAAAAAAAGCCTAGATGGAAGAATTCATAATTATTCTGAAGGTGAGTCTATTGTATATACATGTAATATATTATGTATAGGGTGAATTCGTAACGACTATACATTTTCATTTTCCTCACAGTCCGACCAACTGCCTGAATTTTGAAATTTTCACATGACAGATCGCTGGCCACAAAGAGGTCTGTGTTCCTAGTCTAAGTAGTTGGTCGGACTGAAAAAGTGAAGCCTGTGCGCGCGCTAAATCGCGGCCAATTCCACACTGTTAGGTCATTAGAAATTCACCCTATATCTTTGGTAACACATTCAGTCGTTAGTACTACTTTATATAACAGATACCAAGCTGCTTTATGTTGCGATTAAAGCAATGACTGTTGAGGTTAAACAAAATTCAGAAGTTATTCAACATTTACGAAATGCCATCGAAGGTGTCATGAAAAAGAAAATCAATCCATTAACGATTGATAGCATTGTTAAGGAATTTGAAATATCATTTCCACTGAAAACTATTGATGAACTTGAGGATTTCAATAAAAATTTGGCTGAAAATTTGGAATTATGCAACCAGTTTGTAAGTGAAAAAATATTGGGTATTTTTCACCAAACTGACTACGACATGTGAATAATCTGATTTTGTGTTACAGGCCTCTGCTCTGGATCATTTAGTAGAGAGTGACATCAACAAAACCATTGCATCTATTATGAAAAAAATCTTCCATCGTCAATTGGCTATGGAATGTACGGCGGTAAAAAAAACGAAGGACAAATACCTTCTCAAAGATACCAAGATGTATACAATTCTTTGTGGTATGTATAATCAAAATGATATCTCTCTAGAGTTTCAGTGAATTTCAACCCAGCCCGCCACAATAATTAGTTTTGTGTAGATCAGAAAAAAAAGTTGTCAGCTTTGAGATATCGATCCTAATTTCTGATAGTGTTCGCGCTTTCATCATTATAGTGGAACAATTCAACAGCTAAAGTTTGGCCCGTGACAAGTTTCTGGCATTATTCCTCAAGCTAGCCAAGTATGCTATACTTGATACATCTAAAATTCACACAAATATAATATCCCTAGGTATATTATCCTTAACACCAGTTAAACATGTTCTTGCATTCTTACACTGTATCCCATTTGGCTCTAGAAATGCAATTACGCTGAAAAGCAAGAAAAATTTGGTGCACGAGGGTACCCGTTCTATCTAATGGGAAATCGGAATTTTCACACAAATCATTTTTTCGCCGATGGCTATTTGCAACCGATAGGAGGGATGGTTTCATTAGAAAATTGAATGCATAGTATAATTGGATTTTTTTTTAATTTGAAATTAACAAGTTAACTTTTTCTTTCCCTAAATTTTCAGAACTTGCGTGTAACAATCACAGTGGAAAAAATGGTGGAGTCATTTCGAAACCAGAATACCGTAAAGTTTTGGGAAGTGTTATGTACAACGCAAAGGATTAGGACGGGCATCGAAATTTGCGGAGGCCATCAGCCACAGCGCCTCAACTACAAATTGTCAATGAAGACCAGCAGGAAGAAGAGAACCCAACGGACGAAACAGAAGAAAACTAAAACTTGCTACTGTAGACTAAACTATAGTAAAATCTGAAAGTATGCCTATACACGGAGAAAATTTTATCATAAAATTCTCGATAATTTTATAGCACTTGTGAGACAGACTTGACCATGAGGTTTTGTTCGATACAGTTTCGGAAGCGTTCATATAAGCCTAACGCAGTTCGGCCGTGATAAACGTTGTTAGGATTGTATTGGGATCTGACATTCCAGCTGGCGCCCTCTTGTTTGAAGCTTTTATTTCCAGCCTAAACATATGCATATCGCGTTACTAATGTCAAAAGGATCTAAGCGCCATTTTAGGCCGTTCTGGACTTGTAACAACCAAAAGAGCCTATGTTTTTCGAAAATTCGTAATTTGCTCAAGAAACGATAAAAACGCGTAGATTCGTCAAAATTGCGATGTCGGATATGTGAAACCAAAAAGACCTAAGCGACAGTCACATAGGCCCATATGGCATTAGTAAATCGGTTTCTTGCCAAAAGTTAATGCCATAAGGACCTCTATCACTGGCACATAGTTCCTTTTGGCTTTATCGTTTTCAGAAATGGAAAACTTTTTGGACAAAAGTTAGAGCCAAAAGGTTCTATGTGACCCACATAGAACCTTTTTTTTTCTTTAAAATTTTTCAGTTTTTTTCGCATGGTTTTCTCATTAAAATTATTCTCAGCTCTTTCCACACTCGGAATTTGTTTGTACTCGAGTTTAAAATCGAAAAATACGAGATTAAAAAAAAAAAAAGTGGAATTAAAATCAACGCCAGAAAGTTCGATGTGACCGTACGTACATCCTTTTGGCATCAACTATTGGTAAAAAACCAGTTTACTCATGCCATAAGGACCTATGTGACTCTCGCTTACGTCCTTTTGGCTTCACGTATCCGACATCGCAATTTTGACGAATCTACGCGGTTTTATCGTTTCTTGAGCTAATTCCGAAGTTTCGGAAAACATAGGCCCTTTTGGTACCAGTAAGGCGATATATATAACTCTCATATCTCCTACAGAGATGAGGAGGCAGATTACTCACGCCGTGTTAAAATATACGTACGATTTTTTGGCTAGCGACGTTTAGCGGAGTGTAAGTCAATTAGTTCTAGGGGCAGAGCCGGGCAGAGGGGGTAATTTCGAGTAGCCTAGATGTCACTAGTTTTGCGTACTAATGAAGTCTGTAGCAGTCGCCGTGTGAAGTATAGCGTCAGAAGCGGAGTCGTGAAATCGCACTCTGCTGCACCCTTCCCAACACCGGCTCCGTACTGCGAGCCACAGTCTTACAGCAGTCAAGTCGACTTACGTACACGTGAGGTGGCTGTTTGGCGGTGGTGAGTAAGTTACTTTGACATGTTAGCTGATGCTCATCAGAACAGTCTCCCTATCATTTCAGCTTTGCCTGAACGTTCTATTGCTCTTTCTGCAATGGATTAAATGAATCTCTAAAAATTGTACGGGACGTTGAAGGCTGGAAAACTGAGCATCAAGTCATGTGTATTCGAACTACATTGTAGTTTAACGATTGGTGTCGTTTTGAGGTGTAGAAAGGCGAAGCTCCCGTAGTAAGTTTGGCCGTTGTACTCAAAGGCTTGATCCCTCATGGACATTTTCAAATAGAGTGGTGACGTTACAGCCGTTTTATTCGACGGTCCTTGATCACCAGCACAATTCTTACGTCGGCACCTACTGCTCTTAGCTTCTCCCAGCACATTTTCACCAGCGTTGTCGAGTCGGGCGCTCGCATGCTGGTAGAAGGTAGAGAAAGAGCAAGAGGCTGACGCCACAGATTCTTAGCGTTCACGCTATCCACGCGAAATACGAAGAGTTGACTCGCTCTTTCAATTCGCCGTCCGAGAGGTCCCAGATCGGCTAAGCCTTTGACGAGATCTAGCATAGCCAAGCATTCCTCTTAGCTTTTGATGGACATTTCGTTCCATTTCAATGCGCAGACTCTTTTGTAGGATGGTAATTCTGCAAGTTTTTCTGCTAGTCTATCAAAAATGCACTTCGAAAAGCCACAGCGAAAGTCTGTTTCCGCAACCCATCTTCGAATCGAGCTTTCACCAGGGAAATTGCAACCGGCCTTTTGAAGTCGAGAGTATGCCTTTCCTCTATCAATTATATTGCGACCCATAGGATCGCTTGTGACCTCAGGCCACCGCAGGCGTACAGCTTCAGTATTCAGTTTCTGACAGTTACCAATTACGGAACTATTCGCTGCGAAATCTACTGGGCAGAGGCCAGCTCGTCTCAGTGATAAAGCGGTCAGGGAGCGCAAGCGATCGTTCCCTGTAATGATTTGTAAAATATAGGTACTTGAGTACTGAAATTGACAACATCTTTACCATGCAATCTCATATGAAATTTACTAACAAGGTATATAAAATGAAAATTCATGCATTCGTATGGTGAGATTAATGATCGAACATCAATTTTGATAAACTGATGTGGTTTTTAATGTACATGATATCGAATATTAAAACCCGTCTCAGAATTTTACAAACATGTAACGTAATAATACATTTCTTGTAACTGATGATTACAATATTTGTATATTACCGCATTCGTTGTTCACAGAGCATTGAAAATACAATACGGATTTGGATTTTAGTTGTAACTGAATGGGAAATACGAAGCACGTGAAATTGAATATTACGATACGCATAATTTTTATTCAAAACATTGTATTTTGTAATCACGAGACAAAAATGTAAGAAGACTTTCTCGATCGTATATCTGAATCGCTATACGCAGACATTGGGTTTCTATGGACCGATACTGAATATCAGAATAAATATTTATCGAATTTTGTTGAACCTGTCATGGACTCATACAAAGAATCACTGAAAAATACGATATTCTCAATGTAACTGGTCTCAGGTGAACACATCATTAAAAAACACAATACATATATTTAGTCAAATACCGGCACTACACATAATATTTTTATTCATACTTTTCTCAATGCTATGCGAGATGTTCACTATATTGGCATAGCAAAGGTATTATAGCTATATCTATGTACGATGACTGAAAAAAGTCTAAGTTTTGTTCAACCTATTTGGTAAAATAAGCGAAAGCCCGAGTTTGTCCATTATTTCCATTATTCTTCCATTATTTGTTCCTACGAACTCAACAATAAAATTATTAGTAGAATTTGAAGCAGCGATATTCTTTGGACCGGAATACATATTTCAAGAAGTAGTAAAAAGTCACATAGTTTTCTAAGTGGCGACTTGGCGTTATGGTTAGGGCGTGTAATGTAAGTCAAGCGGGGGTCTTGGGTTCAAAATCCCTATCAGGGTCATCGGAAGAAAAAAAAATGCGGTGTTGCGTTACTAAACTCAAAATGCGTTTCAACACATACTTCGAATAATCACGTTAAATATTGTAAAGGTTAAATATAGCGAGTGTGACAACTAACATAAAAAAGAAAACGATTTTTTTTTTTATAAATTCACTGTTTGATATACTTGGAATTGAATTTTTGAATACAATTTACGTTGAATTTGCTGGTCACAGATTTAGAAATAATCCTATACAGTGCAGTTCTCTGGTCTCGACTCTGGTGATTTCGAGACAAAAACATATGAGCGTGCATAACTGTCTGTTGGATAAAATAGGGCAGTGAAGCAAATTTGAAACACACCTCTGTATTGATATCAACAAATGTTTCCTTATTCTCGTATATTCACCGTCCGAAATTCCTTGACATGCATATTATTGTACAAATACGTAGGTAAAGTAATATCACTATTCAATACTTCTATTTTTATGGTCCCACTTCTTCAATTTTCAATACCGCATTGGAAATTTCATCAACGGCATCTGCCAAAAAAACTTCTCATACATTTGTATTAAATTTAAGACAGATTTTTTTCAACAGTGTATTGGGTATCAACTGAAAATTGCTAGTAATGAATCAGATACGGAAAATTATTTTTTTGTGTTGAATTGCTTTACAAGTACATTATATTCAGTGCACTGGCGCTTGGATTTTCAAATACATTTGTATTGTGAATTTGCTAGGCGGAATTTGTTACTACTTTCAGAGTTTATTAAAATTACCCGAAAAATGTACATAGAGTAATTTTTAACAGTGTACAGTGTATTTGAACAGTAAGTCTTTCGAAATGACTACATACATGTACATAGCACATTTACAATTCCGTACATGCATGAAACTTCCAATACAATTTGAGTAAATTCACAACCGATTTTTTGAACAGTGTACAATATATGAATAGCAATGGTCCATTAAAATTCGATGGAAGCCTTGAACTTCGGGATCTAGTTGAGTGTTAGAACGCAGTTTTTTCCGTTTCATTCGGTTCTTTATTATTTTTTGTGATTATTCCTTAGTGTTAATGTAGCCCGTTATTGTCACAATAGATATTTACTTTTGAATTTAATTCCAATCTATTCGTTCATTGGTTAGGCTCATAAATGAGAGAAAAAAAAATAACGGAAAATGATATCAGAGAATAACAAACTGTGAACTTCGCGGAACTTAATGCAATGCAAGAATAATTTTTTGCTTAATTCCAGAAATTGTCCTTTTCCGATAAAAACCGCTTAATATTTCGATCGATGAAAACAATAAAAATCATATTCTTATTCTTTTAGCTTTTGAATGCAGTGTTGCACATGCTGTGTGATCCAAAAATCGGGGGATACAGTGGAATCTCGATTACCCGAACCCGTCGGGACCGAGCCTAGTTCGGACAATCAAGAAACGCATTTTCTTCTGAAGGGATAATATAATATATACATGACAAAAATTAAAGTGTATCAACTCCCCATAAACATCAGAATGCATACATTTATCATATTAGGGCAGACCGCGCCGGAGCGAAACGGCCCCTCTAACGTTCAAACTCAATTGTGGAGGTTTCAATAATTGTAAAAAAAATTGAAAACATAAGAAACCGTTCATTTAAACATTTTCCCAATAAAATCTCATATGAAAGTTAACACAGAATACAATATGTAATTTGTAATAGTAAACAATGGAAAAAATGTATGTGAGCCCGTTCTGCTCCGTACACGGGCGGAATGAGCTACTGTTTTTTTTTTTCTTTGTGCATGACAAACATGACAACTCAGTACGGATTCATCATCATCGCTATCTATGCCAGCACACGAGTTGCGTGCCCACTTTTCACACTTGCGGCACGAAATCCAACCCTCGATCGAAATATAATTAAGTGGAATACAAGCACCCCGCGTCCATGCAGCGCTTTCTGAGCTATGCAGTGGTCCATTCTGCCTCAAATGCATAGTTATTATATAAGAGAATATTCCGTAACTACGCTGTACCATATTTTTTTCCAATTGCAATATACAGAGAGATGGCTAGAAACATGCTGAATTCAGTAGACTGACCTTCCGACCGTGATATTTGACCTTCCTCAGCTGAGAACCTTTGGAATATGACAACAGCATACAAAATTTAAGCTCTATTCGGCGACGAGGACGCAAATGACGTGCGACCATAACTGCCAGCTAACTAAACAATGCTAAACATTGTATTGATGATATCCTAATTAACGGTTGCAGCCTACTTCGGTGCCTCTAGTGGAAAAAAACAACGAACCGTTCTGCCCCAGTACAGTGGGCCATTCCGCCCCGGTCTCCCCTATATCATAACATACGTCATAATAGCTGCGTTCGTTACGTGCATCTCTGAGCAATCAGAGCTCTTATATCTTGTTGCAACTTATGTTAGGAAAAATATATATATACAGAAGAGCTCCAATTGCTCGGAGATGTATACAAACCGAGCAAGTATAGGGCTGCGCATTTCTCGCCCTGGTCTAGTTTTCAGAGAATTTCCAATTCTGTTTCGAACACAAGAACATTGCCCTTCTGCGCCTAGGGATCGAAGAACTTGGAGTCGAAGTCATGATCTATACGGACTACGGGACGAAAACGAGACATATAAACAATTTACAACAAGTCACATTCCCCGTGTTAGCTGCAAGAAACAAATTAAAACCTCTGGTGACGTGAAAAACAGCGTGCAAGCAGATTAACGCCGTAATTCGAAAAACGCACTTGACCATGCTCGAACACGCGTGGTTGTTGCAAATCTGTAGCCAGCGACAATCTATGTTGCGCGCCAGCGTTCGGATAATGAGTGTTCGTATGAACCAATTGTCATGGTTCGGATAATCCAGGCTCAACTGTATTATAATCCGTAGAATGAGCCACGTGCGCGTTTTACATCGAAATCGCACGTCTTCTAATTTTTTGAAAACAAAATATACATTTTTCTGGCGAGAACAGAAAAATACGTATCGAAGTATGCCAACCATATTCTGAACTTCAATTAAAATGGAACGAATCGCATAATTTTTCACAAGATCACAAGTTTTCAAAATACTTACCATCGCTTTCGATCCATGTTTCTCGACGAGGATCTTTCGCGGTAGGGAATCTAAAGAGATGATGGTGAGTGCGTTTACCATTTTGACACCCCCTATACGCGCAGCGATCGCATGCTCTTTCGCACGGTCTGTAATTATCCATACTGTAAATGTCCGCTACTTGCGAAACCTTCAAATTAATCGTAGCAACGTTCCTTTCGTCACAAGCAAAAGTGGAGCTCTATTACCGCTCTATTACAATAGAACCAGGAAACAATTCCACTACCTATAGATTACAATTTTACAACGCACTTCCGCACGACGGAGAAAATCAACTTGTAGTTTTATACAAAACAAACTTGGATCTACGGATCGGAAAACGTTTTCCTGAATACACAATTATCACCGGTCACGATACTTGCTACTTATATCGCGTTCTCCACGTTCGTGGAAAAGTCTAAAACGAGACTGACTCGATGACTGGGTTGCAGGTGCGTAGAATGTTAACAATGTTGCACGTTGAGCAGTTGTTGCAGCGTGTTTGAGCCAGAAAAGTTATTCCGGGTTCACACGTGGATCTAAAGCAAAAGAGATTTGAAAGCCAAAGAAGAGGTAATACAAAAAAAAAAGTGAGAACCTGTGTTGACTTCTCAGATATGTATTCGAAAAGTCTGTACAATTACATACTATTACATAAAGTTTCTGATTATCCATGCTTGGTTTTCAAATCAATAACTCGAAAATGGAACTACATAAAGCAAATGCTATGTCATATTTTCGACGAGCGTAAAATTGCCGACAACGCAAGATCAGAATGTTTCGACAGATCATCAATTTTTTCAAAAAGCGGGGTTTATTCGTTTCCTTTGATCAGAGACCGGCTGGTCCGAAAAATCTGAAAAAATTGTAAAATACGCTTTTTTGCCGGTTGAATAAGATAAAAAATAATGGAACAGATCGTAGAGGGTCAGGGAAAAATTTTGGCGAGGATTTTTTTTCTTTTTATTTAATAAAATAAACAAATTTCGAGTCTACAAATTTGTATTGAAAAATGATTCATCAAAGAAACAATTCGTCAAAATTAATTCACCGAATGAAAATCTATTCGGCACAATACAACAAAACCCAACCTAACGTATTTATGACGTCTATACGACGATCGTGCTGTATGAGACTCATTTTACGATTATACGCATGTATTCATGAATGTGCATAAAAACTACACAGAGAAAAGGGATCAATTGAATGAAATGATTATCGCTTTCAATAGTGCCAAGATAGCATTTATCCACTTTTAAAGAATATTCGTTCGGTTTGAGTAATTATGCCGTTGCGAAAGAAACATTGCTTCAAATTGAAGCATTATTTTTTTGCTCTGGCAATATTGGAAGCAATAATCATTTGATTCAATTAATCATTTTTCTCGGTGTATCGAGATATTTGATAGTATCAATAATTTTATGCCGAAACTATCGGTACTGTCGCGACCTTGGAGTATCGATGTTTAAGCAACATCATGTACAGTACGCTATGGCAATAAGGCCGCTTCCCCTCATTCTCGCTCGAACACAACCCTCGTGAATTTTGACGGCGTGAACGCGCGTCACTGGCGGCGGTGGCGGGGGGGGGGGGGGGGGGGGGCACCAGAGTTCGGAGCCCGAGATGAACGTGTAACAGATCCGAAAGAACAATTGGAAATAGAATTCTTTCACCACGTCGTTGATACAGCAGTAGTATCAATGGAAGAGAGATTTCAACAATTACAGGCGCACAGCAACGACTTCAACTTTCTGTATAATATTCATGCTCTGAAGTCTCCAACGAAAGAAGAAATAATGAAGAGCTGCAAAGATTTGCATTGAATATTAACAGATGAGGAGAGCATGGATATTGATGGCATTGATCTGTGTGACGAGATTACGAATTTGGCTGCGAACTTGCTCGCCGATCAATCCCCAATCGAAGTTTTGAATTTCATCGTAAAAAATGATATTCTGTCGATTGTACCCAACGTCGTAATTGCCTTGCGGATATTGTTAAGTTTACCCGTTTCAGCGGCGTCTGGAGAGCGGAATTTCTCGGAACTGAAAATTATTAAAAATTATATGCTATCGACAATGAGCCAGGACCGCTTAGTACGATTGGCCGTCATATCTATTGAAAGCGAATTATGTGATCGCATCGACTATCAGGAAGTTATCGAAAGACCTTGCAAAAGTAAAAGCACGGAAAATAAATTTTGAATTTAGGCTATTTTTGATCAGATGAAAAGTCTAGTGGTTTGGAGTCAATAAATACAGTGGGAGAGACGAACCGACGGGTCCACTATCAATTATTTGTTGATTTGTGTTCAATATTATATTAGTGGTTTGGAGTCAATAAATACGGTGAAAGTGACGAATCGCCGGGTCCACTATTGAATATTTGTTGATTTTTTTAAATTCGGTATCCAAATACTTAATCGGAAAGGCTGTTTTAAAATAAGTATCGGAAAATCCGGCCTCTCTCATCTTGCCCCAGGTGCCCCAAGGGCTAGGCACGGCGCTGGCGCAATAGGCAATTTAAGATGGTCGTCAAGAGTAAGAGAGATAGAGCCATAGACTTATAGAGATAGACTGAGCGCTCTTATGGGCAGCTTGAAGCTGACATATACGGGACAGAGATATGCCGGGAGTACTCTTCTCTCTGTCTGACGATATTGGTGGTGGGGATCGAGGCGGTAGAGGAGAAATGGAGTTGAATGAGGGGAAATCACGCGCTCGTATATGTATATGTATGTATGAAAAGGTATGAATGGATATGTATTAATTACTTAACCCAACTTCAAATAATACCATTCTGTTACCTTCTTATTATATTATTTAATCACAATAATAAACAAATTAAACATAATCCGTGAGCGGTGAAGGAAAACATGAAGAAAACAAATGCGTATTTGACACGCGCGAGACTAGAGATCAGTGGTCCCACCTCCACTGCCCCTTGTCTCCCACCATGACACCGATTGAAAAGAGAAAGGAGTACTCCCGGCATATCTCTGTCCCGTATATGTGAGCTTCAATGCCTCTCACGGGAGCGCTCAGTCTATCTATATAAGTCTATGGCATAGACCTATAGAACTGGACCGCGGAATAGGCAATTTAAGATGTTCGTCAAGAGTAAGAGAGATCGAGCGTGTATGTGCCAAGTCCTATCCCTCTCTACACAGTGCCGTTATATTTTTATTTTGGGCCCCGAGTATGAAATTGTTTTCTTTGCCAATAAAAAGGTTATTATTTACAGTAGAATATTGTTGTAAAAATAACAAGGGTCGAAAGTTTTCAATAGCTTTCATAACTTGTCTAGAAGAAAGCAATAGTCATTACCAATTACTATTTTCCCTTCTTCATTTCGAAAAGATTATCTTCGAACTTTTATTGATTTTCAAGTATCAGTATTGAAAATATCTATGAATGAAGTATTCGACAAATATAAGGGTTAATCTCAGAGAAAAAAAAAAAAAAACAAACAATTTCGACAGTTTTGTTCGTTAGAGGCGGGTAAACCCAGAATTTTTTTGAATAACCCGCCATAACTATTACTTACCATCCGGGCCCCTGCCTCACCTACAAAGAAGAACCAACCTCTTCTCGATATACGCTTACTTACCCACGTAAAATCTGCTGTACCGCAATGTTGTTTTAAATAAAAGAAACATATCCCTCTAAATGAATAATCTTATTTATCCTGCGCCATCATTGTTTTTAATTTCATTTCATTGCACAATGTCTTATCGCATTTGAGTATCAAAATGTTTATTATAAAATATATCATATAGTTTAAAAAATATAGAATACGGCATATCATAAATTCTAAAACATATATATATTATAACAATAATTATCTTCTATGACAGTATCAAATCTAAGTCTATAAATTCCTTGAATCAGATGTTATTCATTTTTGAATAAAATTAATTTGGTATTCTTTGCTCGTACTCTAGTTTCGTGTTTGAATTTTGTCGTACTCTCATGATTCTGCAGTCTTACTTTGAAAAACGTTGACAAAATATTCTTAATCGATCAAATTTTATGGTCAGTATGCAGACATCATTGACAAACCAACCTGCGATTCTTCCAACTGTTTTTTCCGTCAAAACTTGCAAAACATTTTCTTACTCGAAGACTTTGAATTTTCTCAAAGTGAGTTCTGCAGCGCGGACAAACAAGTTTCGATAACATTCGAGGATGGTGAACATAATTTGCGTCTATTTTTAATTCTACTGCAAACGTGATAATTCTTCGGTGTTCGACAAAAATTGCTGACACTTTTTACATTTAATTGAATTATAAATTTAATTTACCACAAAACCAGCTATATGGCCTACAACGTGTCTCATATACGCTACGTTTACATCCGTGTATACTGCCGGAGTGTTATAATCATGCTCCTGTGATACACAATAACCAAAATTATCACTCATACTGTTGCTGAAATTGTCGCTCTTGTTTAGATTGCCACTAACATTATCACTACGTGTGTTCGTTATTGAATCTTTTGGTTTTTTTCCGTTCGTTTGTAAAAGACAGGTGTCATCTTGTTGAAGACAATTACTACTATACGATGAACCTCCCACTTGAGCGTATACAAGAAGCCATTTGAATGCACTTTCAAACTGTTCTGTTGTTGGGTTATTGATGAAGCCACCACGCGACCTGAAACTCGAAAAAAAAAAAGTTCTCAATGATCTTGCGATAGTTTGTACGTTAATAAATATCGAATCGGCGACTTAGGTGTTGAAGCATATTTTTCAAAAATTGAAATGCAACTACTCATTGAAACTGTGAGTCCATAAAAACCTAATTTTCTTTTGCTTTGTAATATTGGTTTATTGTCGTGAGATTTTTAATGTACTCTTCGTACTCTCCAACTTTTAATTTAATTCCTGCAATATTATTTTCATCAATCGGACTTTTGTTGTGATCTTTTACAAATGCCTGCCTTGAATTTAAAATATCGAAAATGTTGTTCATAATCATACAGAATTTTTCTGTACCTTGCGAGTCCAAAAAGTCGGGTATTTTAATTATGGTTAAATAATTGGGTAGCTAACTTAACTTTCAGTTTCTCAGTCTCATAATTAATGTGTCCTTTTCTGATTTTCGCGCCAGCATGTAAACCATATTGATATTGATAAAGAAACTAATTTTGAGAAATGCTTCCAACGTACAAAACCCACCCATCAAAGTTCGATTTTGATTCTGGAGACAGATATTTTCGATCATCTCTTTTTCGTACCATGCGGAATAACTTTTTTCCAAGCATATTTTTGGTCATCAAAGGTTGGATTTTCGGATTCAGCGGTTCGAAATACACCTAGAAACTCACCCATCACAGTCCGATTCCGAGTCTGAAAAAAAATATTTTCGATCATCTCTTTTTCGTACCATGCGGAATAACTTCTTTCCAGGTATATTTTCGTGTAACAAAGGTTGGATTTTTGGATTCAGCGGGTCAAAACACACCTATAAACCAAGCCATCAAAGTTCGATTTCGATTCTGGAGACAGACATTTTCGATCATCTCTTTTTCGTACCATGCGAAATAACTTTTTTCCAAGCATATTTTCGGTCATCACAGGTTGGATTTCCGGATTCAGCGGGTCGAAATACACCCAGAAACTCACCCATCAAAGTCCGATTTTGATTCTGAGAAAAAATATTTTCAATCATCTCTTTTTCGTACCATGCGAAATAACTTTTTTCCAAGCATATTTTTGGTCACCAAAGTTTGGATTTTCGGATTCAGCGGGTCGGAATACACCTAGAAACTCACCCATTAAAGTCCGATTTTGATTCTGAAAAAAAATATTTTCGATCATCTCTTTTTCGGACCATGCGAAATAACTTCTTTCCAGGTGTATTTTCGTGTAACGAAGGTTGGATTTTTCGATTCAGCGGGTCAAAATACACCTATGAACCCACCCATCAAAGTTCGACTTCGATTCTGGAGAAAGATATTTCCGATCATCTCTTTTTCGTACCATGCGAAATAACTTTTTTCCAAGCATATTTTTGGCAATCAAAGTTTGGATTTTCAGATTCAGCGGGTCGAAATACACCTAGAAACTCACCCATCAAAGTCCGATTTTGATTCTGAAAAAAAATATTTTCGATCATCTCTTTTTCGTACCATGCGAAATAACTTCTTTCCAGGTGTATTTTCGTGTAACAAAGGCTGGATTTTTGGATTCAGCGGGTCAAAATTCACCTATAAACCCACCCATCAAAGTTCGATTTCGATTCTGGAGACAGATATTTTCGATCATCTCTTTTTCGTACCATGCGAAATAACTTTTTTCGAAGCATATTTTTGGTCATCAAAGGTTGGATTTTCGGATTTAGCCGGTCGAAATACACCCAGAAACTCACCCATCAAAGTCCGATTTTGATTCTGAAAAAAAATATTTTCGATCATCTCTTTTTCGTACCATGCGGAATAACTTCTTTTCAGGTGTATTTTCGTGTAACAAAGCTTGGATTTTTGGATTCAGCGGGTCACAATACACCTATAAACCCACCCATCAAAGTTCGATTTTGATTCTGGAGACAGATATTTTCGATCATCTCTTTTTCGTACCATGCGAAATAACTTTTTTCACAGCATATTTTTGGTCATCAAAGCTTGGATTCTCGGATTCAGCGGGTCAAAATACACCTATAAACCCACCCATCAAAGTTCGATTTCGATTCTGGAGACAGATATTTTCGATCATCTCTTTTTCGTACCATGCGAAATAACTTTTTTCCAAGCATATTTTTGGTCATCAAAGGTTGGATTTTCGGATTCAGCGGGTCGAAATACACCCAGAAACTCACCCATCAAAGTCCGATTTCGATTCTGAAAAAAAATATTTTCGATCATCTCTTTTTCGTACCATGCGAAATAACTTCTTTCCAGGTGTATCTTCGTGTAACGAAGGTTGGATTTTTGGATTCAGCGGGTCAAAATACACCTATGAACCCCACCATCAAAGTCCGATTTCGATTCTGGAGACAGATATTTCCGATCATCTCTTTATCGTACCATGCGAAATAACTTCTTTCCAGGTGTATTTTCGTGTAACAAATGTTGGATTTTTGGATTCAGCGGGTCAAAACACACCTATAAACCAACCCATCAAAGTTCGATTTCGATTCTGGAGACAGACATTTTCGATCATCTCTTTTTCGTACCATGCGAAATAACTTTTTTCCAAGCATATTTTTGGTCATCAAAGGTTGGATTTTCGGATTCAGCGAGCCGAAATACACCTAGAAACTCACCCATCAAAGTCCGATTTTGATTCTGGAAAAATATATTTTCGATCATCTGTTTTTCGTACCGTGCGAAATAACTTCTTTCCAGGAGTATTTTCGTGTAACAGAGGTTGGATTTTTGGATTCAGCGGGACAAAATACACCTATGAACCCACCCATCGAAGTTCGATTTTGATTTTGGAGACAGATATTTTCGATCATCTCTTTTTCGTACCATGCGAAATAACTTTTTTCAAAGCATATTTTTGGTCATCATAGCTTGTATTCTCGGATTCTGCGGGTCAAAATACACGTATAAACTCACCCATCAAAGTTCGATTTCGATTCTGGAGACAGATATTTTCGATCATCTCTTTTCGTACCATGCGAAATAACTTTTTTCCAAGCATATTTTTGGTCATCAAAGGTTGGATTTTCGGGTCCAGCGGGTCGAAATACACCCAGAAACTCACCCATCAAAGTCCGATTTCGATTCTGAAAAAAAATATTTTCGATCATCTCTTTTTCGTACCATGCGAAATAACTTCTTTCCAGGTGTATCTTCGTGTAACAAAGGTTGGATTTTTGGATTCAGCGGGTCAAAATACACCTATGAACCCACCCGATCAAAGTCCGATTTCGATTCTGGAGACAGATATTTCCGATCATCTCTTTTTCGTACCATGCGAAATAACTTTTTTCCAAGCATATTTTTGGTCATCAAAGGTTGGATTTTCGGATTCAGCGGGTCGGAATACACCTAGAAACTCACCCATCAAAGTCCGATTTTGATTCTGAAAAAAATATTTTCGATCATCTCTTTTTCGTACCATGCGAAATAACTTCTTTCCAGGTGTATTTTCGTGTAACAAAGGTTGGATTTTTGGATTCAGCGGGTCAAAACACACCTATAAACCAACCCATCAAAGTTCGATTTCGATTCTGGAGACAGACATTTTCGATCATCTCTTTTTCGTACCATGCGAAATAACTTTTTTCCAAGCATATTTTTGGTCATCAAAGGTTGGATTTTCGGATTCAGCGAGTCGAAATACACCTAGAAACTCACCCATCAAAGTCCGATTCAGATTCTGAAAAAAATATTTTCGATCATCTCTTTTTCGTACCATGCGAATAACTTCGTTCCAGGTGTATTTTCGTGTAACAAAGCTTGGATTTTTGGATTCAGCGGAACAAAATACACCTATAAAACCACCCATCAAAGTTTGATTTCGATTCTGGAGACAGATATTTTCGATCATCTCTTTTTCGTACCATGCGAAATAACTTTTTTCCAAGCATATTTTTGTTCATCGAAGGTTGGATTTTCGGATTCAGCGAGTCGACATACACCTAGAAACTCACCCATCAAAGTCCGATTTTGATTCTGGAAAAATATATTTTCGATCATCTCTTTTTCGTACCATGCGGAATAACTTCTTTCCAGGAGTATTTTCGTGTAACAAAGGTTGGATTTTTTGATTCAGCGGGTCAAAATACACCTATAAACCCACCCATCAAAGTTCGATTTCGATTCTGGAGACAGATATTTCCGATCATCTCTTTTTCGTACCATGCGAAATAACTTTTTTCCAAGCATATTTTTGGTCATCAATGCTTGGATTCTCGGATTCAGCGGGTCAAAATACACCTTTAAACCCACCCATCAAAGTTCGATTTCGATTCTGGAGACAGATATTTTCGATCATCTCTTTTTCGTACCATGCGAAATAACTTTTTTCCAAGCATATTTTTGGTCATCAAAGGTTGGATTTTCGGATTCAGCGGGTCGGAATACACCTAGGAACTCACCCATCAAAGTCCGATTTTGATTCTGAAAAAAAATATTTTGGATCATCTCTTTTTCGTACCATGCGGAATAACTTCTTTCCAGGTGTATTTTCGTGTAACAAAGGTTGGACTTTTTGATTCAGCGGGTCAAAGTACACCTATGAACCCACCCATCAAAGTTCGATTTTGATTCTGGAGACAGATATTTTCGATCATCTCTTTTTTGAACCATGCGAAATAACTTTTTTCCAAGCATATTTTTGGGCATCAAAGGTTGGATTTTCGGATTCAGCGGGTCGAAATACACCTAGAAACTCACCCATCAAAGTCCGATTCCGATTCTGAAAAAAAATATTTTCGATCATCTCTTTATCGTACCATGCGGAATAACTTCTTTCCAGGTGTATTCTCGTGTAACAAAGGTTGGATTTCTGGATTCAGCGGGTCAAAATACACCCATAAACCCACCCATCAAAGTTCGATTCCGATTCTGGAGAAAGATGTTTTCGATCATCTCTTTTTCGTACCATGCGAAATAACTTTTTTCCAAGCATATTTTTGGTCATCAAAGGTTGGATTTTCGGATTCAGCGAGTCGAAATACACCTAGAAACTCACCCATCAAAGTCCGATTCAGATTCTGAACAAAAATATTTTCGATCATCTCTTTTTCGTACCATGCGGAATAACTTCGTTCCAGGTGTATTTTCGTGTAACAAAGCTTGGATTTTTGGATTCAGCGGAACAAAATACACCTATAAAACCACCCATCAAAGTTTGATTTCGATTCTGGAGACAGATATTTTCGATCATCTCTTTTTCGTACCATGCGAAATAACTTTTTTCCAAGCATATTTTTGTTCATCAAAGGTTGGATTTTCGGATTCAGCGAGTCGACATACACCTAGAAACTCACCCATCAAAGTCCGATTTTGATTCTGGAAAAATATATTTTCGATCATCTCTTTTTCGTACCATGCGGAATAACTTCTTTCCAGGAGTATTTTCGTGTAACAAAGGTTGGATTTTTTGATTCAGCGGGTCAAAATACACCTATAAACCCACCCATCAAAGTTCGATTTCGATTCTGGAGACAGATATTTCCGATCATCTCTTTTTCGTACCATGCGAAATAACTTTTTTCCAAGCATATTTTTGGTCATCAATGCTTGGATTCTCGGATTCAGCGGGTCGGAATACACCTAGGAACTCACCCATCAAAGTCCGATTTTGATTCTGAAAAAAAATATTTTGGATCATCTCTTTTTCGTACCATGCGGAATAACTTCTTTCCAGGTGTATTTTCGTGTAACAAAGGTTGGATTTTTTGATTCAGCGGGTCAAAGTACACCTATGAACCCACCCATCAAAGTTCGATTTTGATTCTGGAGACAGATATTTTCGATCATCTCTTTTTTGAACCATGCGAAATAACTTTTTTCCAAGCATATTTTTGGTCATCAAAGGTTGGATTTTCGGATTCAGCGGGTCGAAATACACCTAGAAACCCACCCATCAAAGTTCGATTTCGATTCTGGAGACAGATATTTTCGATCATCTCTTTTTCGTACCATGCGAAATAACTTTTTTCCAAGCATATTTTTGGTCATCAAAGGTTGGATTTTCGGATTCAGCGGGTCGGAATACACCCAGAAACTCACCCATCAAAGTCCGATTTCGATTCTGGAAAAATATATTTTCGATCATCTCTTTTTTGTACCATGCGAAATAACTTTTTTCCAAGCATATTTTTGGTCATCAGAGGTTGGATTTTCGGATTCAGCGAGTCGAAATACACCTGGAAACTCACCCATCAAAGTCCGATTTTGATTCTGGAAAAATATATTTTCGATCATCTCTTTTTTGTACCATGCGAAATAACTTTTTTCCAAGCATATTTTTGGTCATCAGAGGTTGGATTTTCGGATTCAGTGGGTCGAAATACACCTAGAAACTCACCCATTAAAGTCCGATTTTGATTCTGAAAAAAAATATTTCCGATCATCTCTTTTTCGTACCATGCGAAATAACTTTTTTCCAAGCATATTTTTGGTCATCAAAGCTTGGATTCTCGGATTCAGCGGGTCGGAATACACCTAGAAACTCACCCATCAAAGTCCGATTTTGATTCTGAAAAAAAATATTTTGGATCATCTCTTTTTCGTACCATGCGGAATAACTTCTTTCCAGGTGTATTTTCGTGTAACAAAGGTTGGATTTTTTGATTCAGCGGGTCAAAGTACACCTATGAACCCACCCATCAAAGTTCGATTTTGATTCTGGAGACAGATATTTTCGATCGTCTCTTTTTTGAACCATGCGAAATAACTTTTTTCCAAGCATATTTTTGGTCATCAAAGGTTGGATTTTCGGGTCCAGCGGGTCGAAATACACCCAGAAACTCACCCATCAATGTCCGATTTCGATTCTGAAAAAAAATATTTTCGATCATCTCTTTTTCGTACCATGCGCAATAACTTCTTTCCAGGAGTATTTTCGTGTAACAGAGGTTGGATTTTTGGATTCAGCGGGTCAAAATACACCTATGAACCCACCCATCGAAGTTCGATTTTGATTTTGGTGACAGATATTTTCGATCATCTCTTTTTCGTACCATGCGAAATAACTTTTTTCCAAGCATATTTTTGTTCATCAAAGGTTGGATTTTCGGATTCAGCGAGTCGACATACACCTAGAAACTCACCCATCAAAGTCCGATTTTGATTCTGGAAAAATATATTTTCGATCATCTCTTTTTCGTACCATGCGGAATAACTTCTTTCCAGGAGTATTTTCGTGTAACAAAGGTTGGATTTTTTGATTCAGCGGGTCAAAATACACCTATAAACCCACCCATCAAAGTTCGATTTCGATTCTGGAGACAGATATTTCCGATCATCTCTTTTTCGTACCATGCGAAATAACTTTTTTCCAAGCATATTTTTGGTCATCAATGCTTGGATTCTCGGATTCAGCGGGTCAAAATACACCTTTAAACCCACCCATCAAAGTTCGATTTCGATTCTGGAGACAGATATTTTCGATCATCTCTTTTTCGTACCATGCGAAATAACTTTTTTCCAAGCATATTTTTGGTCATCAAAGGTTGGATTTTCGGATTCAGCGGGTCGGAATACACCTAGGAACTCACCCATCAAAGTCCGATTTTGATTCTGAAAAAAAATATTTTGGATCATCTCTTTTTCGTACCATGCGGAATAACTTCTTTCCAGGAGTATTTTCGTGTAACAGAGGTTGGATTTTTGGATTCAGCGGGTCAAAATACACCTATGAACCCACCCATCGAAGTTCGATTTTGATTTTGGTGACAGATATTTTCGATCATCTCTTTTTCGTACCATGCGAAATAACTTTTTTCACAGCATATTTTTGGTCATCAAAGCTTGGATTCTCGGATTCTGCGGGTCAAAATGCACCTATAAACCCACCCATCAAAGTTCGATTTCGATTCTGGAGACAGATATTTTCGATCATCTCTTTTTCGTACCATGCGAAATAACTTTTTTCCAAGCATATTTTTGGTTATCAAAGGTTGGATTTTCGGGTCCAGCGGGTCGAAATACACCCAGAAACTCACCCATCAAAGTCCGATTTCGATTCTGAAAAAAAAATATTTTCGATCATCTCTTTTTCGTACCATGCGAAATAACTTCTTTCCAGGTGTATCTTCGTGTAACAAAGGTTGGATTTTTGGATTCAGCGGGTCAAAATACACCTATGAACCCACCCATCAAAGTCCGATTTCGATTCTGGAGACAGATATTTCCGATCATCTCTTTTTCGTACCATGCGAAATAACTTTTTTCCAAGCATATTTTTGGTCATCAAAGGTTGGATTTTCGGATTCAGCGGGTCGGAATACACCTAGAAACTCACCCATCAAAGTCCGATTTTGATTCTGAAAAAAAATATTTTCGATCATCTCTTTTTCGTACCATGCGAAATAACTTCTTTCCAGGTGTATTTTCGTGTAACAAAGGTTGGATTTTTGGATTCAGCGGGTCAAAACACACCTATAAACCAACCCATCAAAGTTCGATTTCGATTCTGGAGACAGACATTTTCGATCATCTCTTTTTCGTACCATGCGAAATAACTTTTTTCCAAGCATATTTTTGGTCATCAAAGGTTGGATTTTCGGATTCAGCGAGTCGAAATACACCTAGAAACTCACCCATCAAAGTCCGATTCAGATTCTGAAAAAAAATATTTTCGATCATCTCTTTTTCGTACCATGCGGAATAACTTCGTTCCAGGTGTATTTTCGTGTAACAAAGCTTGGATTTTTGGATTCAGCGGAACAAAATACACCTATAAAACCACCCATCAAAGTTTGATTTCGATTCTGGAGACAGATATTTTCGATCATCTCTTTTTCGTACCATGCGAAATAACTTTTTTCCAAGCATATTTTTGTTCATCAAAGGTTGGATTTTCGGATTCAGCGAGTCGACATACACCTAGAAACTCACCCATCAAAGTCCGATTTTGATTCTGGAAAAATATATTTTCGATCATCTCTTTTTCGTACCATGCGGAATAACTTCTTTCCAGGAGTATTTTCGTGTAACAAAGGTTGGATTTTTTGATTCAGCGGGTCAAAATACACCTATAAACCCACCCATCAAAGTTCGATTTCGATTCTGGAGACAGATATTTCCGATCATCTCTTTTTCGTACCATGCGAAATAACTTTTTTCCAAGCATATTTTTGGTCATCAATGCTTGGATTCTCGGATTCAGCGGGTCAAAATACACCTTTAAACCCACCCATCAAAGTTCGATTTCGATTCTGGAGACAGATATTTTCGATCATCTCTTTTTCGTACCATGCGAAATAACTTTTTTCCAAGCATATTTTTGGTTATCAAAGGTTGGATTTTCGGGTCCAGCGGGTCGAAATACACCCAGAAACTCACCCATCAAAGTCCGATTTCGATTCTGAAAAAAAAATATTTTCGATCATCTCTTTTTCGTACCATGCGAAATAACTTCTTTCCAGGTGTATCTTCGTGTAACAAAGGTTGGATTTTTGGATTCAGCGGGTCAAAATACACCTATGAACCCACCCATCAAAGTCCGATTTCGATTCTGGAGACAGATATTTCCGATCATCTCTTTTTCGTACCATGCGAAATAACTTTTTTCCAAGCATATTTTTGGTCATCAAAGGTTGGATTTTCGGATTCAGCGGGTCGGAATACACCTAGAAACTCACCCATCAAAGTCCGATTTTGATTCTGAAAAAAAATATTTTCGATCATCTCTTTTTCGTACCATGCGAAATAACTTCTTTCCAGGTGTATTTTCGTGTAACAAAGGTTGGATTTTTGGATTCAGCGGGTCAAAACACACCTATAAACCAACCCATCAAAGTTCGATTTCGATTCTGGAGACAGACATTTTCGATCATCTCTTTTTCGTACCATGCGAAATAACTTTTTTCCAAGCATATTTTTGGTCATCAAAGGTTGGATTTTCGGATTCAGCGAGTCGAAATACACCTAGAAACTCACCCATCAAAGTCCGATTCAGATTCTGAAAAAAAATATTTTCGATCATCTCTTTTTCGTACCATGCGGAATAACTTCGTTCCAGGTGTATTTTCGTGTAACAAAGCTTGGATTTTTGGATTCAGCGGAACAAAATACACCTATAAAACCACCCATCAAAGTTTGATTTCGATTCTGGAGACAGATATTTTCGATCATCTCTTTTTCGTACCATGCGAAATAACTTTTTTCCAAGCATATTTTTGTTCATCAAAGGTTGGATTTTCGGATTCAGCGAGTCGACATACACCTAGAAACTCACCCATCAAAGTCCGATTTTGATTCTGGAAAAATATATTTTCGATCATCTCTTTTTCGTACCATGCGGAATAACTTCTTTCCAGGAGTATTTTCGTGTAACAAAGGTTGGATTTTTTGATTCAGCGGGTCAAAATACACCTATAAACCCACCCATCAAAGTTCGATTTCGATTCTGGAGACAGATATTTCCGATCATCTCTTTTTCGTACCATGCGAAATAACTTTTTTCCAAGCATATTTTTGGTCATCAATGCTTGGATTCTCGGATTCAGCGGGTCAAAATACACCTTTAAACCCACCCATCAAAGTTCGATTTCGATTCTGGAGACAGATATTTTCGATCATCTCTTTTTCGTACCATGCGAAATAACTTTTTTCCAAGCATATTTTTGGTCATCAAAGGTTGGATTTTCGGATTCAGCGGGTCGGAATACACCTAGGAACTCACCCATCAAAGTCCGATTTTGATTCTGAAAAAAAATATTTTGGATCATCTCTTTTTCGTACCATGCGGAATAACTTCTTTCCAGGTGTATTTTCGTGTAACAAAGGTTGGATTTTTTGATTCAGCGGGTCAAAGTACACCTATGAACCCACCCATCAAAGTTCGATTTTGATTCTGGAGACAGATATTTTCGATCATCTCTTTTTTGAACCATGCGAAATAACTTTTTTCCAAGCATATTTTTGGGCATCAAAGGTTGGATTTTCGGATTCAGCGGGTCGAAATACACCTAGAAACTCACCCATCAAAGTCCGATTCCGATTCTGAAAAAAAATATTTTCGATCATCTCTTTATCGTACCATGCGGAATAACTTCTTTCCAGGTGTATTCTCGTGTAACAAAGGTTGGATTTCTGGATTCAGCGGGTCAAAATACACCCATAAACCCACCCATCAAAGTTCGATTCCGATTCTGGAGAAAGATGTTTTCGATCATCTCTTTTTCGTACCATGCGAAATAACTTTTTTCCAAGCATATTTTTGGTCATCAAAGGTTGGATTTTCGGATTCAGCGAGTCGAAATACACCTAGAAACTCACCCATCAAAGTCCGATTTTGATTCTGGAAAAATATATTTTCGATCATCTCTTTTTCGTACCGTGCGAAATAACTTTTTTCCAAGCATATTTTTGGTCATCAGGGGTTGGATTTTCGGATTCAGTGGGTCGAAATACACCTAGAAACTCACCCATTAAAGTCCGATTTTGATTCTGAAAAAAAATATTTTCGATCATCTCTTTTTCGTTTCATGCGAAATAACTTCTTTCCAGGTGTATTTTCGTGTAACAAAGGTTGGATTTTTGGATTCAGCGGGTCAAAATACACCTATAAACCCACCCATCAAAGTTCGATTTCGATTCTGGAGACAGATATTTCCGATCATCTCTTTTTCGTACCATGCGAAATAACTTTTTTCCAAGCATATTTTTGGTCATCAAAGCTTGGATTCTCGGATTCAGCGGGTCGGAATACACCTAGAAACTCACCCATCAAAGTCCGATTTTGATTCTGAAAAAAAATATTTTGGATCATATCTTTTTCGTACCATGCGGAATAACTTCTTTCCAGGTGTATTTTCGTGTAACAAAGGTTGGATTTTTTGATTCAGCGGGTCAAAGTACACCTATGAACCCACCCATCAAAGTTCGATTTTGATTCTGGAGACAGATATTTTCGATCATCTCTTTTTTGAACCATGCGAAATAACTTTTTTCCAAGCATATTTTTGGTCATCAAAGGTTGGATTCTCGGATTCAACGGGTCGAAATACACCTAGAAACTCACCCATTAAAGTCCGATTTTGATTCTGAAAAAAAATATTTTCGATCATCTCTTTTTCGTACCATGCGGAATAACTTCTTTCCAGGTGTATTTTCGTGTAACAAAGGTTGGATTTCTGGATTCAGCGGGTCAAAATACACCTATAAACCCACCCATCAAAGTTCGATTTCGATTCTGGAGACAGATGTTTTCGATCATCTCTTTTTCGTACCATGCGAAATAACTTTTTTCCAAGCATATTTTCGGTCATCAAAGGTTGGATTTTCGGATTCAGCGAGTCGACATACACCTAGAAACTCACCCATCAAAGTCCGATTTTGATTCTGAAAAAAAATATTTTCGATCATCTCTTTTTCGTACCGTGCGAAATAACTTTTTTCCAAGCATATTTTTGGTCATCAGAGGTTGGATTTTCGGATCCAGTGGGTCGAAATACACCTAGAAACTCACCCATTACAGTCCGATTTTGATTCTGAAAAAAAATATTTTCGATCATCTCTTTTTCGTACCATGCGAAATAACTTCTTTCCAGGTGTATTTTCGGGTAACAAAGGTTGGATTTCCGGATTCAGCGGGTCGAAATACACCCAGAAACTCACCCATCAAAGTCCGATTTTGATTCTGGAAAAATATATTTTCGATCGTCTCTTCTTCGTACCGTGCGAAATAACTTTTTTCCAAGCATATTTTTGGTCATCAGAGGTTGGATTTTCGGATCCAGTGGGTCGAAATACACCTAGAAACTCACCCATTAAAGTCCGATTTTGATTCTGAAAAAAAATATTTTCGATCATCTCTTTTTCGTACCATGCGAAATAACTTCTTTCCAGGTGTATTTTCGTGTAACAAAGGTTGGATTTTTGGATTCAGCGGGTCAAAATACACCTATAAACCCACCCATCAAAGTTCGAATCCGATTCTGGAGACAGATATTTTCGATCATCTCTTTTTCGTACCATGCGAAATAACTTTTTTCCAAGCATATTTTTGGTCATCAAAGTTTGGATTTTCGGAATCAGCGGGTCGAAATACACCTAGAAACTCACCCATCAAAGTCCGATTTTGATTCTGAAAAAAAATATTTTCGATCATCTCTTTTTCGTACCGTGTGAAATAACTTTTTTCCAAGCATATTTTTGGTCATCAGAGGTTGGATTTTCGGATCCAGTGGGTCGAAATACACCTAGAAACTCACCCATTAAAGTCCGATTTTGATTCTGAAAAAAAATATTTTCGATCATCTCTTTTTCGTACCATGCGAAATAACTTCTTTCCAGGTGTATTTTCGTGTAACAAAGGTTGGATTTTTGGATTCAGCGGGTCAAAATACACCTATAAACCCACCCATCAAAGTTCGATTTCGATTCTGGAGACAGATATTTCCGATCATCTCTTTTTCGTACCATGCGAAATAACTTTTTTCCAAGCATATTTTTGGTCATCAAAGCTTGGATTCTCGGATTCAGCGGGTCGGAATACACCTAGAAACTCACCCATCAAAGTCCGATTTTGATTCTGAAAACAAATATTTTGGATCATATCTTTTTCGTACCATGCGGAATAACTTCTTTCCAGGTGTATTTTCGTGTAACAAAGGTTGGATTTTTTGATTCAGCGGGTCAAAGTACACCTATGAACCCACCCATCAAAGTTCGATTTTGATTCTGGAGACAGATATTTTCGATCATCTCTTTTTTGAACCATGCGAAATAACTTTTTTCCAAGCATATTTTTGGTCATCAAAGGTTGGATTTTCGGATTCAGCGGGTCGGAATACACCTAGAAACTCACCCATCAAAGTCCGACTCCGATTCTGAAAAAAAATATTTTCGATCATCTCTTTTTCGTACCATGCGGAATAACTTCTTTCCAGGTGTATTTTCGTGTAACAAAGGTTGGATTTCCGGATTCAGCGGGTCAAAATACACCTAGAAACTCACCCATTAAAGTCCGATTTTGATTCTGAAAAAAAATATTTTCGATCATCTCTTTTTCGTACCATGCGGAATAACTTCGTTCCAGGTGTATTTTCGTGTAACAAAGGTTGGATTTTTGGATCCAGCGGGTCAAAATACACCTATAAACCCACCCATCAAAGTTCGATTCCGATTCTGGAGACAGATATTTTCGATCATCTCTTTTTCGTACCATGTGAAATAACTTTTTTCCAAGCATATTTTTGGTCATCAAAGTTTGGATTTTCGGAATCAGCGGGTCGAAATACACCTAGAAACTCACCCATCAAAGTCCGATTTTGATTCTGAAAAAAAATATTTTCGATCATCTCTTTTTCGTACCGTGCGAAATAACTTTTTTCTAAGCATATTTTTGGTCATCAGAGGTTGGATTTTCGGATCCAGTGGGTCGAAATACACCTAGAAACTCACCCATTAAAGTCCGATTTTGATTCTGAAAAAAAATATTTTCGATCATCTCTTTTTCGTACCATGCGAAATAACTTCTTTCCAGGTGTATTTTCGTGTAACAAAGGTTGGATTTTTGGATTCAGCGGGTCAAAATACACCTATAAACCCACCCATCAAAGTTCGATTCCGATTCTGGAGACAGATATTTTCGATCATCTCTTTTTCGTACCATGCGAAATAACTTTTTTCCAAGCATATTTTTGGTCATCAAAGTTTGGATTTTCGGAATCAGCGGGTCGAAATACACCTAGAAACTCACCCATCAAAGTCCGATTTTGATTCTGAAAAAAAATATTTTCGATCATCTCTTTTTCGTACCGTGTGAAATAACTTTTTTCCAAGCATATTTTTGGTCATCAGAGGTTGGATTTTCGGATCCAGTGGGTCGAAATACACCTAGAAACTCACCCATTAAAGTCCGATTTTGATTCTGAAAAAAAATATTTTCGATCATCTCTTTTTCGTACCATGCGAAATAACTTCTTTCCAGGTGTATTTTCGTGTAACAAAGGTTGGATTTTTGGATTCAGCGGGTCAAAATACACCTATAAACCCACCCATCAAAGTTCGATTTCGATTCTGGAGACAGATATTTCCGATCATCTCTTTTTCGTACCATGCGAAATAACTTTTTTCCAAGCATATTTTTGGTCATCAAAGCTTGGATTCTCGGATTCAGCGGGTCGGAATACACCTAGAAACTCACCCATCAAAGTCCGATTTTGATTCTGAAAAAAAATATTTTCGATCATCTCTTCTTCGTACCGTGCGAAATAACTTTTTTCCAAGCATATTTTTGGTCATCAGAGGTTGGATTTTCGGATCCAGTGGGTCGAAATACACCTAGAAACTCACCCATTAAAGTCCGATTTTGATTCTGAAAAAAAATATTTTCGATCATCTCTTTTTCGTACCATGCGGAATAACTTCTTTCCAGGTGTATTTTCGTGTAACAAAGGTTGGATTTTTTGATTCAGCGGGTCAAAGTACACCTATGAACCCACCCATCAAAGTTCGATTTTGATTCTGGAGACAGATATTTTCGATCATCTCTTTTTTGAACCATGCGGAATAACTTTTTTCCAAGCATATTTTTGGTCATCAAAGGTTGGATTTTCGGATTCAGCGGGTCGAAATACACCTAGAAACTCACCCATCAAAGTCCGACTCCGATTCTGAAAAAAAATATTTTCGATCATCTCTTTTTCGTACCATGCGGAATAACTTCTTTCCAGGTGTATTTTCGTGTAACAAAGGTTGGATTTCCGGATTCAGCGGGTCAAAATACACCTAGAAACTCACCCATCAAAGTCCGATTTTGATTCTGAAAAAAAATATTTTGGATCATATCTTTTTCGTACCATGCGGAATAACTTCTTTCCAGGTGTATTTTCGTGTAACAAAGGTTGGATTTTTTGATTCAGCGGGTCAAAGTACACCTATGAACCCACCCATCAAAGTTCGATTTTGATTCTGGAGACAGATATTTTCGATCATCTCTTTTTTGAACCATGCGAAATAACTTTTTTCCAAGCATATTTTTGGTCATCAAAGGTTGGATTTTCGGATTCAGCGGGTCGAAATACACCTAGAAACTCACCCATCAAAGTCCGACTCCGATTCTGAAAAAAAATATTTTCGATCATCTCTTTTTCGTACCATGCGGAATAACTTCTTTCCAGGTGTATTTTCGTGTAACAAAGGTTGGATTTCCGGATTCAGCGGGTCAAAATACACCTAGAAACTCACCCATTAAAGTCCGATTTTGATTCTGAAAAAAAATATTTTCGATCATCTCTTTTTCGTACCATGCGAAATAACTTCTTTCCAGGTGTATTTTCGTGTAACAAAGGTTGGATTTTTGGATTCAGCGGGTCAAAATACACCTATAAACCCACCCATCAAAGTTCGATTCCGATTCTGGAGACAGATATTTTCGATCATCTCTTTTTCGTACCATGTGAAATAACTTTTTTCCAAGCATATTTTTGGTCATCAAAGTTTGGATTTTCGGAATCAGCGGGTCGAAATACACCTAGAAACTCACCCATCAAAGTCCGATTTTGATTCTGAAAAAAAATATTTTCGATCATCTCTTTTTCGTACCGTGCGAAATAACTTTTTTCTAAGCATATTTTTGGTCATCAGAGGTTGGATTTTCGGATCCAGTGGGTCGAAATACACCTAGAAACTTACCCATTAAAGTCCGATTTTGATTCTGAAAAAAAATATTTTCGATCATCTCTTTTTCGTACCATGCGAAATAACTTCTTTCCAGGTGTATTTTCGTGTAACAAAGGTTGGATTTTTGGATTCAGCGGGTCAAAATACACCTATAAACCCACCCATCAAAGTTCGATTCCGATTCTGGAGACAGATATTTTCGATCATCTCTTTTTCGTACCATGCGAAATAACTTTTTTCCAAGCATATTTTTGGTCATCGAAGTTTGGATTTTCGGAATCAGCGGGTCGAAATACACCTAGAAACTCACCCATCAAAGTCCGATTTTGATTCTGAAAAAAAATATTTTCGATCATCTCTTTTTCGTACCGTGTGAAATAACTTTTTTCCAAGCATATTTTTGGTCATCAGAGGTTGGATTTTCGGATCCAGTGGGTCGAAATACACCTAGAAACTCACCCATTAAAGTCCGATTTTGATTCTGAAAAAAAATATTTTCGATCATCTCTTTTTCGTACCATGCGAAATAACTTCTTTCCAGGTGTATTTTCGTGTAACAAAGGTTGGATTTTTGGATTCAGCGGGTCAAAATACACCTATAAACCCACCCATCAAAGTTCGATTTCGATTCTGGAGACAGATATTTCCGATCATCTCTTTTTCGTACCATGCGAAATAACTTTTTTCCAAGCATATTTTTGGTCATCAAAGCTTGGATTCTCGGATTCAGCGGGTCAAAATACACCTTTAAACCCACCCATCAAAGTTCGATTTCGATTCTGGAGACAGATATTTTCGATCATCTCTTTTTCGTACCATGCGAAATAACTTCTTTCCAGGTGTATTTTCGTGTAACAAAGGTTGGATTTTTGGATTCAGCGGGTCAAAATACACCTATAAACCCACCCATCAAAGTTCGATTCCGATTCTGGAGACAGATATTTTCGATCATCTCTTTTTCGTACCATGCGAAATAACTTTTTTCCAAGCATATTTTTGGTCATCAAAGCTTGGATTCTCGGATTCAGCGGGTCGGAATACACCTAGAAACTCACCCATCAAAGTCCGATTTTGATTCTGAAAAAAAATATTTTGGATCATATCTTTTTCGTACCATGCGGAATAACTTCTTTCCAGGTGTATTTTCGTGAAACAAAGGTTGGATTTTTTGATTCAGCGGGTCAAAGTACACCTATGAACCCACCCATCAAAGTTCGATTTTGATTCTGGAGACAGATATTTTCGATCATCTCTTTTTTGAACCATGCGAAATAACTTTTTTCCAAGCATATTTTTGGTCATCAAAGGTTGGATTTTCGGATTCAGCGGGTCGAAATACACCTAGAAACTCACCCATCAAAGTCCGACTCCGATTCTGAAAAAAAATATTTTCGATCATCTCTTTTTCGTACCATGCGGAATAACTTCTTTCCAGGTGTATTTTCGTGTAACAAAGGTTGGATTTCCGGATTCAGCGGGTCAAAATACACCTAGAAACTCACCCATTAAAGTCCGATTTTGATTCTGAAAAAAAATATTTTCGATCATCTCTTTTTCGTACCATGCGAAATAACTTCTTTCCAGGTGTATTTTCGTGTAACAAAGGTTGAATTTTTGGATTCAGCGGGTCAAAATACACCTATAAACCCACCCATCAAAGTTCGATTCCGATTCTGGAGACAGATATTTTCGATCATCTCTTTTTCGTACCATGTGAAATAACTTTTTTCCAAGCATATTTTTGGTCATCAAAGTTTGGATTTTCGGAATCAGCGGGTCGAAATACACCTAGAAACTCACCCATCAAAGTCCGATTTTGATTCTGAAAAAAAATATTTTCGATCATCTCTTTTTCGTACCGTGCGAAATAACTTTTTTCTAAGCATATTTTTGGTCATCAGAGGTTGGATTTTCGGATCCAGTGGGTCAAAATACACCTAGAAACTCACCCATTAAAGTCCGATTTTGATTCTGAAAAAAAATATTTTCGATCATCTCTTTTTCGTACCATGCGAAATAACTTCTTTCCAGGTGTATTTTCGTGTAACAAAGGTTGGATTTTTGGATTCAGCGGGTCAAAATACACCTATAAACCCACCCATCAAAGTTCGATTCCGATTCTGGAGACAGATATTTTCGATCATCTCTTTTTCGTACCATGCGAAATAACTTTTTTCCAAGCATATTTTTGGTCATCAAAGTTTGGATTTTCGGGATCAGCGGGTCGAAATACACCTAGAAACTCACCCATCAAAGTCCGATTTTGATTCTGAAAAAAAATATTTTCGATCATCTCTTTTTCGTACCGTGTGAAATAACTTTTTTCCAAGCATATTTTTGGTCATCAGAGGTTGGACTTTCGGATCCAGTGGGTCGAAATACACCTAGAAACTCACCCATTAAAGTCCGATTTTGATTCTGAAAAAAAATATTTTCGATCATCTCTTTTTCGTACCATGCGAAATAACTTCTTTCCAGGTGTATTTTCGTGTAACAAAGGTTGGATTTTTGGATTCAGCGGGTCAAAATACACCTATAAACCCACCCATCAAAGTTCGATTTCGATTCTGGAGACAGATATTTCCGATCATCTCTTTTTCGTACCATGCGAAATAACTTTTTTCCAAGCATATTTTTGGTCATCAAAGCTTGGATTCTCGGATTCAGCGGGTCGGAATACACCTAGAAACTCACCCATCAAAGTCCGATTTTGATTCTGAAAAAAAATATTTTGGATCATATCTTTTTCGTACCATGCGGAATAACTTCTTTCCAGGTGTATTTTCGTGTAACAAAGGTTGGATTTTTTGATTCAGCGGGTCAAAGTACACCTATGAACCCACCCATCAAAGTTCGATTTTGATTCTGGAGACAGATATTTTCGATCATCTCTTTTTTGAACCATGCGAAATAACTTTTTTCCAAGCATATTTTTGGTCATCAAAGGTTGGATTTTCGGATTCAGCGGGTCGAAATACACCTAGAAACTCACCCATCAAAGTCCGACTCCGATTCTGAAAAAAAATATTTTCGATCATCTCTTTTTCGTACCATGCGGAATAACTTCTTTCCAGGTGTATTTTCGTGTAACAAAGGTTGGATTTCCGGATTCAGCGGGTCAAAATACACCTAGAAACTCACCCATCAAAGTCCGATTTTGATTCTGAACAAAAATATTTTCGATCATCTCTTTTTCGTACCATGCGAAATAACTTCTTTCCAGGTGTATTTTCGTGTAACAAAGGTTGGATTTTTGGATTCAGCGGGTCAAAATACACCTATAAACCCACCCATCAAAGTTCGATTCCGATTCTGGAGACAGATATTTTCGATCATCTCTTTTTCGTACCATGTGAAATAACTTTTTTCCAAGCATATTTTTGGTCATCAAAGTTTGGATTTTCGGAATCAGCGGTTCGAAATACACCTAGAAACTCACCCATCAAAGTCCGATTCCGATTCTGAAAAAAAATATTTTCGATCATCTCTTTTTCGTACCATGCGGAATAACTTCTTTCCAGGTGTATTTTCGTGTAACAAAGGTTGGATTTCTGGATTCAGCGGGTCAAAATACACCTATAAACCCACCCATCAAAGTTCGATTTCGATTCTGGAGACAGATGTTTTCGATCATCTCTTTTTCGTACCATGCGAAATAACTTTTTTCCAAGCATATTTTTGGTCATCAAAGGTTGGATTTTCGGATTCAGCGAGTCGAAATACACCTAGAAACTCACCCATCAAAGTCCGATTTTGATTCTGGAAAAATATATTTCCGATCATCTCTTTTTCGTACCGTGCGAAATAATTTTTTTCCAAGCATATTTTTGGTCATCAGAGGCTGGATTTTCGGATTCAGTGGGTCGAAATACACCTAGAAACTCACCCATCAAAGTCCGATTTTGATTCTGAAAAAAAATATTTTCGATCATCTCTTTTTCGTTTCATGCGAAATAACTTCTTTCCAGGTGTATTTTCGTGTAACAAAGGTTGGATTTTTGGATTCAGCGGGTCAAAATACACCTATAAACCCACCCATCAAAGTTCGATTTCGATTCTGGAGACAGATATTTTCGATCATCTCTTTTTCGTACCATGCAAAATAACTTTTTTCCAAGCATATTTTTGGTCATCAAAGTTTGGATTTTCGGAATCAGCGGGTCGGAATACACCTGGAAACTCACCCATCAAAGTCCGATTTTGATTCTGAAAAAAAATATTTTCGATCATCTCTTTTTCGTACCGTGCGAAATAACTTTTTTCCAAGCATATTTTTGGTCATCAGAGGTTGGATTTTCGGATCCAGTGGGTCGAAATACACCTAGAAACTCACCCATTAAAGTCCGATTTTGATTCTGAAAAAAAATATTTTCGATCATCTCTTTTTCGTACCATGCGAAATAACTTCTTTCCAGGTGTATTTTCGTGTAACAAAGGTTGGATTTTTGGATTCAGCGGGTCAAAATACACCTATAAACCCACCCATCAAAGTTCGATTCCTATTCTGGAGACAGATATTTTCGATCATCTCTTTTTCGTACCATGCGAAATAACTTTTTTCCAAGCATATTTTTGGTCATCAAAGTTTGGATTTTCGGAATCAGCGGGTCGAAATACACCTAGAAACTCACCCATCAAAGTCCGATTTTGATTCTGAAAAAAAATATTTTCGATCATCTCTTTTTCGTACCATGCGGAATAACTTCTTTCCAGGTGTATTTTTGTGTAACAAAGGTTGGATTTTTTGATTCAGCGGGTCAAATTACACCTATGAACCCACCCATCAAAGTTCGATTTTGATTCTGGAGACAGATATTTTCGATCATCTCTTTTTTGAACCATGCGAAATAACTTTTTTCCAAGCATATTTTTGGTCATCAAAGGTTGGATTCTCGGATTCAACGGGTCGAAATACACCTAGAAACTCACCCATCAAAGTCCGATTCCGATCCTGAAAAAAAATATTTTCGATCATCTCTTTTTCGTACCATGCGGAATAACTTCTTTCCAGGTGTATTTTCGTGTAACAAAGGTTGGATTTCTGGATTCAGCGGGTCAAAATACACCTATAAACCCACCCATCAAAGTTCGATTTCGATTCTCGAGACAGATGTTTTCGATCATCTCTTTTTCGTACCATGCGAAATAACTTTTTTCCAAGCATATTTTTGGTCATCAAAGGTTGGATTTTCGGATTCAGCGAGTCGAAATACACCTAGAAACTCACCCATCAAAGTCCGATTTTGATTCTGAGAAAATATATTTTCGATCATCTTTTTTTCGTACCGTGCGAAATAACTTTTTTCCAAGCATATTTTTGGTCATCAGAGGTTGGATTCTCGGATTCAGTGAGTCGAAATACACCTAGAAACTCACCCATTAAAGTCCGATTTTGATTCTGAAAAAAAATATTTTCGATCATCTCTTTTTCGTACCATGCGAAATAACTTCTTTCCAGGTGTATTTTCGTGTAACAAAGGTTGGATTTTTGGATTCAGCGGGTCAAAATACACCTATGAACCCACCCATCAAAGTTCGATTTCGATTCTGGAGACAGATATTTTCGATCATCTCTTTTTCGTACCATGCGAAATAACTTTTTTCCAAGCATATTTTTGGTCATCAAAGGTTGGATTTTCGGATTCAGCGAGTCGAAATACACCTAGAAACTCACCCATCAAAGTCCGATTTTGATTCTGGGAAAATATATTTCCGATCATCTCTTTTTCGTACCGTGCGAAATAATTTTTTTCCAAGCATATTTTTGGTCATCAGAGGCTGGATTTTCGGATTCAGTGGGTCGAAATACACCTAGAAACTCACCCATCAAAGTCCGATTTTGATTCTGAAAAAAAATATTTTCGATCATCTCTTTTTCGTTTCATGCGAAATAACTTCTTTCCAGGTGTATTTTCGTGTAACAAAGGTTGGATTTTTGGATTCAGCGGGTCAAAATACACCTATAAACCCACCCATCAAAGTTCGATTTCGATTCTGGAGACAGATATTTTCGATCATCTCTTTTTCGTACCATGCAAAATAACTTTTTTCCAAGCATATTTTTGGTCATCAAAGTTTGGATTTTCGGAATCAGCGGGTCGGAATACACCTAGAAACTCACCCATCAAAGTCCGATTTTGATTCTGAAAAAAAATATTTTGGATCATCTCTTTTTCGTACCATGCGGAATAACTTCTTTCCAGGTGTATTCTCGTGTAACAAAGGTTGGATTTTTTGATTCAGCGGGTCAAAGTACACCTATGAACCCACCCATCAAAGTTCGATTTTGATTCTGGAGACAAATATTTTCGATCATCTCTTTTTTGAACCATGCGAAATAACTTTTTTCCAAGCATATTTTTGGTCATCAAAGGTTGGATTCTCGGATTCAACGGGTCGAAATACACCTAGAAACTCACCCATCAAAGTCCGATTCCGATTCTGAAAAAAAATATTTTCGATCATCTCTTTTTCGTACCATGCGGAATAACTTCTTTCCAGGTGTATTTTCGTGTAACAAAGGTTGGATTTCTGGATTCAGCGGGTCAAAATACACCTATAAACCCACCCATCAAAGTTCGATTTCGATTCTGGAGACAGATGTTTTCGATCATCTCTTTTTCGTACCATGCGAAATAACTTTTTTCCAAGCATATTTTTGGTCATCAAAGGTTGGATTTTCGGATTCAGCGAGTCGAAATACACCTAGAAACTCACCCATCAAAGTCCGATTTTGATTCTGAGAAAATATATTTTCGATCATCTCTTTTTCGTACCGTGCGAAATAACTTTTTTCCAAGCATATTTTTGGTCATCAGAGGTTGGATTTTCGGATTCAGTGAGTCGAAATACACCTAGAAACTCACCCATTAAAGTCCGATTTTGATTCTGAAAAAAAATATTTTCGATCATCTCTTTTTCGTACCATGCGAAATAACTTCTTTCCAGGTGTATTTTCGTGTAACAAAGGTTGGATTTTTGGATTCAGCGGGTCAAAATACACCTATGAACCCACCCATCAAAGTTCGATTTCGATTCTGGAGACAGATATTTTCGATCATCTCTTTTTCGTACCATGCGAAATAACTTTTTTCCAAGCATATTTTTAGTCATCAAAGGTTGGATTTTCGGATTCAGCGAGTCGAAATACACCTAGAAACTCACCCATCAAAGTCCGATTTTGATTCTGGGAAAATATATTTCCGATCATCTCTTTTTCGTACCGTGCGAAATAATTTTTTTCCAAGCATATTTTTGGTCATCAGAGGCTGGATTTTCGGATTCAGTGGGTCGAAATACACCTAGAAACTCACCCATCAAAGTCCGATTTTGATTCTGAAAAAAAATATTTTCGATCATCTCTTTTTCGTTTCATGCGAAATAACTTCTTTCCAGGTGTATTTTCGTGTAACAAAGGTTGGATTTTTGGATTCAGCGGGTCAAAATACACCTATAAACCCACCCATCAAAGTTCGATTTCGATTCTGGAGACAGATATTTTCGATCATCTCTTTTTCGTACCATGCAAAATAACTTTTTTCCAAGCATATTTTTGGTCATCAAAGTTTGGATTTTCGGAATCAGCGGGTCGGAATACACCTAGAAACTCACCCATCAAAGTCCGATTTTGATTCTGAAAAAAAATATTTTGGATCATCTCTTTTTCGTACCATGCGGAATAACTTCTTTCCAGGTGTATTCTCGTGTAACAAAGGTTGGATTTTTTGATTCAGCGGGTCAAAGTACACCTATGAACCCACCCATCAAAGTTCGATTTTGATTCTGGAGACAAATATTTTCGATCATCTCTTTTTTGAACCATGCGAAATAACTTTTTTCCAAGCATATTTTTGGTCATCAAAGGTTGGATTCTCGGATTCAACGGGTCGAAATACACCTAGAAACTCACCCATCAAAGTCCGATTCCGATTCTGAAAAAAAATATTTTCGATCATCTCTTTTTCGTACCATGCGGAATAACTTCTTTCCAGGTGTATTTTCGTGTAACAAAGGTTGGATTTCTGGATTCAGCGGGTCAAAATACACCTATAAACCCACCCATCAAAGTTCGATTTCGATTCTGGAGACAGATGTTTTCGATCATCTCTTTTTCGTACCATGCGAAATAACTTTTTTCCAAGCATATTTTTGGTCATCAAAGGTTGGATTTTCGGATTCAGCGAGTCGACATACACCTAGAAACTCACCCATCAAAGTCCGATTTTGATTCTGGAAAAATATATTTTCGATCATCTCTTTTTCGTACCGTGCGAAATAACTTTTTTCCAAGCATATTTTTGGTCATCAGAGGTTGGAATTTCGGATCCAGTGGGTCGAAATACACCTAGAAACTCACTCATTAAAGTCCGATTTTGATTCTGAAAAAAAATATTTTCGATCATCTCTTTTTCGTACCATGCGAAATAACTTCTTTCCAGGTGTATTTTCGTGTAACAAAGGTTGGATTTTTGGATTCAGCGGGTCAAAATACACCTATAAACCCACCCATCAAAGTTCGATTCCGATTCTGGAGACAGATATTTTCGATCATCTCTTTTTCGTACCATGCGAAATAACTTTTTTCCAAGCATATTTTTGGTCATCAAAGTTTGGATTTTCGGAATCAGCGAGTCGAAATACACCTAGAAACTCACCCATCAAAGTCCGATTTTGATTCTGAAAAAAAATATTTTCGATCATCTCTTTTTCGTACCGTGCGAAATAACTTTTTTCCAAGCATATTTTTGGTCATCAGAGGTTGGATTTTCGGATCCAGTGGGTCGAAATACACCTAGAAACTCACCCATTAAAGTCCGATTTTGATTCTGAAAAAAAATATTTTCGATCATCTTTTTTTCGTACCATGCGAAATAACTTCTTTCCAGGTGTATTTTCGTGTAACAAAGGTTGGATTTTTGGATTCAGCGGGTCAAAATACACCTATAAACCCACCCATCAAAGTTCGATTCCGATTCTGGAGACAGATATTTTCGATCATCTCTTTTTCGTACCATGCGAAATAACTTTTTTCCAAGCATATTTTTGGTCATCAAAGGTTGGATTTTCGGAATCAGCGGGTCGAAATACACCTAGGAACTCACCCATCAAAGTCCGATTTTGATTCTGAAAAAAATTATTTTCGATCATCTCTTTTTCGTACCGTGCGATATAACTTTTTTCCAAGCATATTTTTGGTCATCAGAGGTTGGATTTTCGGATCCAGTGGGTCGAAATACACCTAGAAACTCACCCATTAAAGTCCGATTTTGATTCTGAAAAAAAATATTTTCGATCATCTCTTTTTCGTACCATGCGAAATAACTTCTTTCCAGGTGTATTTTCGTGTAACAAAGGTTGGATTTTTGGATTCAGCGGGTCAAAATACACCTATAAACCCACCCATCGATGTTCGATTCCGATTCTGGAGACAGATATTTTCGATCATCTCTTTTTCGTACCATGCGAAATAACTTTTTTCCAAGCATATTTTTGGTCATCAAAGTTTGGATTTTCGGAATCAGCGGGTCGAAATACACCTAGAAACTCACCCATCAAAGTCCGATTTTGATTCTGAAAAAAAATATTTTCGATCATCTCTTTTTCGTACCATGCGGAATAACTTCTTTCCAGGTGTATTTTCGTGTAACAAAGGTTGGATTTTTTGATTCAGCGGGTCAAAGTACACCTATGAACCCACCCATCAAAGTTCGATTTTGATTCTGGAGACAGATATTTTCGATCATCTCTTTTTTGAACCATGCGAAATAACTTTTTTCCAAGCATATTTTTGGTCATCAAAGGTTGGATTTTCGGATTCAGCGGGTCGAAATACACCTAGAAACTCACCCATCAAAGTCCGACTCCGATTCTGAAAAAAAATATTTTCGATCATCTCTTTTTCGTACCATGCGGAATAACTTCTTTCCAGGTGTATTTTCGTGTAACAAAGGTTGGATTTCCGGATTCAGCGGGTCAAAATACACCTAGAAACTCACCCATTAAAGTCCGATTTTGATTCTGAAAAAAAATATTTTCGATCATCTCTTTTTCGTACCATGCGAAATAACTTCTTTCCAGGTGTATTTTCGTGTAACAAAGGTTGGATTTTTGGATTCAGCGGGTCAAAATACACCTATAAACCCACCCATCAAAGTTCGATTCCGATTCTGGAGACAGATATTTTCGATCATCTCTTTTTCGTACCATGTGAAATAACTTTTTTCCAAGCATATTTTTGGTCATCAAAGGTTGGATTTTCGGATTCAGCGAGTCGAAATACACCTAGAAACTCACCCATCAAAGTCCGATTTTGATTCTGGAAAAATATATTTCCGATCATCTCTTTTTCGTACCGTGCGAAATAATTTTTTTCCAAGCATATTTTTGGTCATCAGAGGCTGGATTTTCGGATTCAGTGGGTCGAAATACACCTAGAAACTCACCCATCAAAGTCCGATTTTGATTCTGAAAAAAAATATTTTCGATCATCTCTTTTTCGTTTCATGCGAAATAACTTCTTTCCAGGTGTATTTTCGTGTAACAAAGGTTGGATTTTTGGATTCAGCGGGTCAAAATACACCTATAAACCCACCCATCGAAGTTCGATTTCGATTCTGGAGACAGATATTTTCGATCATCTCTTTTTCGTACCATGCAAAATAACTTTTTTCCAAGCATATTTTTGGTCATCAAAGTTTGGATTTTCGGAATCAGCGGGTCGGAATACACCTAGAAACTCACCCATCAAAGTCCGATTTTGATTCTGAAAAAAAATATTTTGGATCATCTCTTTTTCGTACCATGCGGAATAACTTCTTTCCAGGTGTATTTTCGTGTAACAAAGGTTGGATTTTTTGATTCAGCGGGTCAAAGTACACCTATGAACCCACCCATCAAAGTTCGATTTTGATTCTGGAGACAAATATTTTCGATCATCTCTTTTTTGAACCATGCGAAATAACTTTTTTCCAAGCATATTTTTGGTCATCAAAGGTTGGATTCTCGGATTCAACGGGTCGAAATACACCTAGAAACTCACCCATCAAAGTCCGATTCCGATTCTGAAAAAAAATATTTTCGATCATCTCTTTTTCGTACCATGCGGAATAACTTCTTTCCAGGTGTATTTTCGTGTAACAAAGGTTGGATTTCTGGATTCAGCGGGTCAAAATACACCTATAAACCCACCCATCAAAGTTCGATTCCGATTCTGGAGACAGATATTTTCGATCATCTCTTTTTCGTACCATGCGAAATAACTTTTTTCCAAGCATATTTTTGGTCATCAAAGTTTGGATTTTCGGAATCAGCGAGTCGAAATACACCTAGAAACTCACCCATCAAAGTCCGATTTTGATTCTGAAAAAAAATATTTTCGATCATCTCTTTTTCGTACCGTGCGAAATAACTTTTTTCCAAGCATATTTTTGGTCATCAGAGGTTGGATTTTCGGATCCAGTGGGTCGAAATACACCTAGAAACTCACCCATTAAAGTCCGATTTTGATTCTGAAAAAAAATATTTTCGATCATCTCTTTTTCGTACCATGCGAAATAACTTCTTTCCAGGTGTATTTTCGTGTAACAAAGGTTGGATTTTTGGATTCAGCGGGTCAAAATACACCTATAAACCCACCCATCAAAGTTCGATTCCGATTCTGGAGACAGATATTTTCGATCATCTCTTTTTCGTACCATGCGAAATAACTTTTTTCCAAGCATATTTTTGGTCATCAAAGTTTGGATTTTCGGAATCAGCGGGTCGAAATACACCTAGAAACTCACCCATCAAAGTCCGATTTTGATTCTGAAAAAAAATATTTTCGATCATCTCTTTTTCGTACCGTGCGAAATAACTTTTTTCCAAGCATATTTTTGGTCATCAGAGGTTGGATTTTCGGATCCAGTGGGACGAAATACACCTAGAAACTCACCCATTAAAGTCCGATTTTGATTCTGAAAAAAAATATTTTCGATCATCTCTTTTTCGTACCATGCGAAATAACTTCTTTCCAGGTGTATTTTCGTGTAACAAAGGTTGGATTTTTGGATTCAGCGGGTCAAAATACACCTATAAACCCACCCATCAAAGTTCGATTCCGATTCTGGAGACAGATATTTTCGATCATCTCTTTTTCGTACCATGCGAGATAACTTTTTTCCAAGCATATTTTTGGTCATCAAAGTTTGGATTTTCGGAATCAGCGGGTCGAAATACACCTAGAAACTCACCCATCAAAGTCCGATTTTGATTCTGAAAAAAAATATTTTCGATCATCTCTTTTTCGTACCATGCGGAATAACTTCTTTCCAGGTGTATTTTCGTGTAACAAAGGTTGGATTTCTGGATTCAGCGGGTCAAAATACACCTATGAACCCACCCATCAAAGTTCGATTTCGATTCTGGAGACAGATATTTTCGATCATCTCTTTTTCGTACCATGCGAAATAACTTTTTTCCAAGCATATTTTTGGTCATCAAAGGTTGGATTTTCGGATTCAGCGAGTCGAAATACACCTAGAAACTCACCCATCAAAGTCCGATTTTGATTCTGAGAAAATATATTTTCGATCATCTCTTTTTCGTACCGTGCGAAATAACTTTTTTCCAAGCATATTTTTGGTCATCAGAGGTTGGATTTTCGGATTCAGTGAGTCGAAATACACCTAGAAACTCACCCATTAAAGTCCGATTTTGATTCTGAAAAAAAATATTTTCGATCATCTCTTTTTCGTACCATGCAAAATAACTTCTTTCCAGGTGTATTTTCGTGTAACAAAGGTTGGATTTTTGGATTCAGCGGGTCAAAATACACCTATGAACCCACCCATCAAAGTTCGATTTCGATTCTGGAGACAGATATTTTCGATTATCTCTTTTTCGTACCATGCGAAATAACTTTTTTCCAAGCATATTTTTGGTCATCAGAGGCTGGATTTTCGGAGTCAGTGGGTCGAAATACACCTAGAAACTCACCCATTAAAGTCCGATTTTGATTCTGAAAAAAAATATTTTCGATCATCTCTTTTTCGTTTCATGCGAAATAACTTCTTTCCAGGTGTATTTTCGTGTAACAAAGGTTGGATTTTTGGATTCAGCGGGTCAAAATACACCTATAAACCCACCCATCAAAGTTCGATTTCGATTCTGGAGACAGATATTTTCGATCATCTCTTTTTCGTACCATGCAAAATAACTTTTTTCCAAGCATATTTTTGGTTATCAAAGTTTGGATTTTCGGAATCAGCGGGTCGGAATACACCTAGAAACTCACCCATCAAAGTCCGATTTTGATTCTGAAAAAAAATATTTTGGATCATATCTTTTTCGTACCATGCGGAATAACTTCTTTCCAGGTGTATTTTCGTGTAACAAAGGTTGGATTTTTTGATTCAGCGGGTCAAAGTACACCTATGAACCCACCCATCAAAGTTCGATTTTGATTCTGGAGACAAATATTTTCGATCATCTCTTTTTTGAACCATGCGAAATAACTTTTTTCCAAGCATATTTTTGGTCATCAAAGGTTGGATTCTCGGATTCAACGGGTCGAAATACACCTAGAAACTCACCCATCAAAGTCCGATTCCGATTCTGAAAAAAAATATTTTCGATCATCTCTTTTTCGTACCATGCGGAATAACTTCTTTCCAGGTGTATTTTCGTGTAACAAAGGTTGGATTTCTGGATTCAGCGGGTCAAAATACACCTATAAACCCACCCATCAAAGTTCGATTTCGATTCTGGAGACAGATGTTTTCGATCATCTCTTTTTCGTACCATGCGAAATAACTTTTTTCCAAGCATATTTTTGGTCATCAAAGGTTGGATTTTCGGATTCAGCGAGTCGACATACACCTAGAAACTCACCCATCAAAGTCCGATTTTGATTCTGGAAAAATATATTTTCGATCATCTCTTTTTCGTACCGTGCGAAATAACTTTTTTCCAAGCATATTTTTGGTCATCAGAGGTTGGAATTTCGGATCCAGTGGGTCGAAATACACCTAGAAACTCACCCATTAAAGTCCGATTTTGATTCTGAAAAAAAATATTTTCGATCATCTCTTTTTCGTACCATGCGAAATAACTTCTTTCCAGGTGTATTTTCGTGTAACAAAGGTTGGATTTTTGGATTCAGCGGGTCAAAATACACCTATAAACCCACCCATCAAAGTTCGATTCCGATTCTGGAGACAGATATTTTCGATCATCTCTTTTTCGTACCATGCGAAATAACTTTTTTCCAAGCATATTTTTGGTCATCAAAGTCTGGATTTTCGGAATCAGCGAGTCGAAATACACCTAGAAACTCACCCATCAAAGTCCGATTTTGATTCTGAAAAAAAATATTTTCGATCATCTCTTTTTCGTACCGTGCGAAATAACTTTTTTCCAAGCATATTTTTGGTCATCAGAGGTTGGATTTTCGGATCCAGTGGGTCGAAATACACCTAGAAACTCACCCATTAAAGTCCGATTTTGATTCTGAAAAAAAATATTTTCGATCATCTCTTTTTCGTACCATGCGAAATAACTTTTTTCCAGGTGTATTTTCGTGTAACAAAGGTTGGATTTTTGGATTCAGCGGGTCAAAATACACCTATAAACCCACCCATCAAAGTTCGATTCCGATTCTGGAGACAGATATTTTCGATCATCTCTTTTTCGTACCATGCGAAATAACTTTTTTCCAAGCATATTTTTGGTCATCAACGTTTGGATTTTCGGAATCAGCGGGTCGAAATACACCTAGAAACTCACCCATCAAAGTCCGATTTTGATTCTGAAAAAAAATATTTTCGATCATCTCTTTTTCGTACCGTGCGAAATAACTTTTTTCCAAGCATATTTTTGGTCATCAGAGGTTGGATTTTCGGATCCAGTGGGACGAAATACACCTAGAAACTCACCCATTAAAGTCCGATTTTGATTCTGAAAAAAAATATTTTCGATCATCTCTTTTTCGTACCATGCGAAATAACTTCTTTCCAGGTGTATTTTCGTGTAACAAAGGTTGGATTTTTTGATTCAGCGGGTCAAAGTACACCTATGAACCCACCCATCAAAGTTCGATTTTGATTCTGGAGACAAATATTTTCGATCATCTCTTTTTTGAACCATGCGAAATAACTTTTTTCCAAGCATATTTTTGGTCATCAAAGGTTGGATTCTCGGATTCAACGGGTCGAAATACACCTAGAAACTCACCCATCAAAGTCCGATTCCGATTCTGAAAAAAAATATTTTCGATCATCTCTTTTTCGTACCATGCGGAATAACTTCTTTCCAGGTGTATTTTCGTGTAACAAAGGTTGGATTTCTGGATTCAGCGGGTCAAAATACACCTATAAACCCACCCATCAAAGTTCGATTCCGATTCTGGAGACAGATATTTTCGATCATCTCTTTTTCGTACCATGCGAAATAACTTTTTTCCAAGCATATTTTTGGTCATCAAAGTTTGGATTTTCGGAATCAGCGAGTCGAAATACACCTAGAAACTCACCCATCAAAGTCCGATTTTGATTCTGAAAAAAAATATTTTCGATCATCTCTTTTTCGTACCGTGCGAAATAACTTTTTTCCAAGCATATTTTTGGTCATCAGAGGTTGGATTTTCGGATCCAGTGGGTCGAAATACACCTAGAAACTCACCCATTAAAGTCCGATTTTGATTCTGAAAAAAAATATTTTCGATCATCTCTTTTTCGTACCATGCGAAATAACTTCTTTCCAGGTGTATTTTCGTGTAACAAAGGTTGGATTTTTGGATTCAGCGGGTCAAAATACACCTATAAACCCACCCATCAAAGTTCGATTCCGATTCTGGAGACAGATATTTTCGATCATCTCTTTTTCGTACCATGCGAAATAACTTTTTTCCAAGCATATTTTTGGTCATCAAAGTTTGGATTTTCGGAATCAGCGGGTCGAAATACACCTAGAAACTCACCCATCAAAGTCCGATTTTGATTCTGAAAAAAAATATTTTCGATCATCTCTTTTTCGTACCGTGCGAAATAACTTTTTTCCAAGCATATTTTTGGTCATCAGAGGTTGGATTTTCGGATCCAGTGGGACGAAATACACCTAGAAACTCACCCATTAAAGTCCGATTTTGATTCTGAAAAAAAATATTTTCGATCATCTCTTTTTCGTACCATGCGAAATAACTTCTTTCCAGGTGTATTTTCGTGTAACAAAGGTTGGATTTTTGGATTCAGCGGGTCAAAATACACCTATAAACCCACCCATCAAAGTTCGATTCCGATTCTGGAGACAGATATTTTCGATCATCTCTTTTTCGTACCATGCGAGATAACTTTTTTCCAAGCATATTTTTGGTCATCAAAGTTTGGATTTTCGGAATCAGCGGGTCGAAATACACCTAGAAACTCACCCATCAAAGTCCGATTTTGATTCTGAAAAAAAATATTTTCGATCATCTCTTTTTCGTACCATGCGGAATAACTTCTTTCCAGGTGTATTTTCGTGTAACAAAGGTTGGATTTCTGGATTCAGCGGGTCAAAATACACCTATGAACCCACCCATCAAAGTTCGATTTCGATTCTGGAGACAGATATTTTCGATCATCTCTTTTTCGTACCATGCGAAATAACTTTTTTCCAAGCATATTTTTGGTCATCAAAGGTTGGATTTTCGGATTCAGCGAGTCGAAATACACCTAGAAACTCACCCATCAAAGTCCGATTTTGATTCTGAGAAAATATATTTTCGATCATCTCTTTTTCGTACCGTGCGAAATAACTTTTTTCCAAGCATATTTTTGGTCATCAGAGGTTGGATTTTCGGATTCAGTGAGTCGAAATACACCTAGAAACTCACCCATTAAAGTCCGATTTTGATTCTGAAAAAAAATATTTTCGATCATCTCTTTTTCGTACCATGCAAAATAACTTCTTTCCAGGTGTATTTTCGTGTAACAAAGGTTGGATTTTTGGATTCAGCGGGTCAAAATACACCTATGAACCCACCCATCAAAGTTCGATTTCGATTCTGGAGACAGATATTTTCGATTATCTCTTTTTCGTACCATGCGAAATAACTTTTTTCCAAGCATATTTTTGGTCATCAGAGGCTGGATTTTCGGAGTCAGTGGGTCGAAATACACCTAGAAACTCACCCATTAAAGTCCGATTTTGATTCTGAAAAAAAATATTTTCGATCATCTCTTTTTCGTTTCATGCGAAATAACTTCTTTCCAGGTGTATTTTCGTGTAACAAAGGTTGGATTTTTGGATTCAGCGGGTCAAAATACACCTATAAACCCACCCATCAAAGTTCGATTTCGATTCTGGAGACAGATATTTTCGATCATCTCTTTTTCGTACCATGCAAAATAACTTTTTTCCAAGCATATTTTTGGTTATCAAAGTTTGGATTTTCGGAATCAGCGGGTCGGAATACACCTAGAAACTCACCCATCAAAGTCCGATTTTGATTCTGAAAAAAAATATTTTGGATCATATCTTTTTCGTACCATGCGGAATAACTTCTTTCCAGGTGTATTTTCGTGTAACAAAGGTTGGATTTTTTGATTCAGCGGGTCAAAGTACACCTATGAACCCACCCATCAAAGTTCGATTTTGATTCTGGAGACAAATATTTTCGATCATCTCTTTTTTGAACCATGCGAAATAACTTTTTTCCAAGCATATTTTTGGTCATCAAAGGTTGGATTCTCGGATTCAACGGGTCGAAATACACCTAGAAACTCACCCATCAAAGTCCGATTCCGATTCTGAAAAAAAATATTTTCGATCATCTCTTTTTCGTACCATGCGGAATAACTTCTTTCCAGGTGTATTTTCGTGTAACAAAGGTTGGATTTCTGGATTCAGCGGGTCAAAATACACCTATAAACCCACCCATCAAAGTTCGATTTCGATTCTGGAGACAGATGTTTTCGATCATCTCTTTTTCGTACCATGCGAAATAACTTTTTTCCAAGCATATTTTTGGTCATCAAAGGTTGGATTTTCGGATTCAGCGAGTCGACATACACCTAGAAACTCACCCATCAAAGTCCGATTTTGATTCTGGAAAAATATATTTTCGATCATCTCTTTTTCGTACCGTGCGAAATAACTTTTTTCCAAGCATATTTTTGGTCATCAGAGGTTGGAATTTCGGATCCAGTGGGTCGAAATACACCTAGAAACTCACCCATTAAAGTCCGATTTTGATTCTGAAAAAAAATATTTTCGATCATCTCTTTTTCGTACCATGCGAAATAACTTCTTTCCAGGTGTATTTTCGTGTAACAAAGGTTGGATTTTTGGATTCAGCGGGTCAAAATACACCTATAAACCCACCCATCAAAGTTCGATTCCGATTCTGGAGACAGATATTTTCGATCATCTCTTTTTCGTACCATGCGAAATAACTTTTTTCCAAGCATATTTTTGGTCATCAAAGTCTGGATTTTCGGAATCAGCGAGTCGAAATACACCTAGAAACTCACCCATCAAAGTCCGATTTTGATTCTGAAAAAAAATATTTTCGATCATCTCTTTTTCGTACCGTGCGAAATAACTTTTTTCCAAGCATATTTTTGGTCATCAGAGGTTGGATTTTCGGATCCAGTGGGTCGAAATACACCTAGAAACTCACCCATTAAAGTCCGATTTTGATTCTGAAAAAAAATATTTTCGATCATCTCTTTTTCGTACCATGCGAAATAACTTTTTTCCAGGTGTATTTTCGTGTAACAAAGGTTGGATTTTTGGATTCAGCGGGTCAAAATACACCTATAAACCCACCCATCAAAGTTCGATTCCGATTCTGGAGACAGATATTTTCGATCATCTCTTTTTCGTACCATGCGAAATAACTTTTTTCCAAGCATATTTTTGGTCATCAACGTTTGGATTTTCGGAATCAGCGGGTCGAAATACACCTAGAAACTCACCCATCAAAGTCCGATTTTGATTCTGAAAAAAAATATTTTCGATCATCTCTTTTTCGTACCGTGCGAAATAACTTTTTTCCAAGCATATTTTTGGTCATCAGAGGTTGGATTTTCGGATCCAGTGGGACGAAATACACCTAGAAACTCACCCATTAAAGTCCGATTTTGATTCTGAAAAAAAATATTTTCGATCATCTCTTTTTCGTACCATGCGAAATAACTTCTTTCCAGGTGTATTTTCGTGTAACAAAGGTTGGATTTTTGGATTCAGCGGGTCAAAATACACCTATAAACCCACCCATCAAAGTTCGATTCCGATTCTGGAGACAGATATTTTCGATCATCTCTTTTTCGTACCATGCGAGATAACTTTTTTCCAAGCATATTTTTGGTCATCAAAGTTTGGATTTTCGGAATCAGCGGGTCGAAATACACCTAGAAACTCACCCATCAAAGTCCGATTTTGATTCTGAAAAAAAATATTTTCGATCATCTCTTTTTCGTACCATGCGGAATAACTTCTTTCCAGATGTATTTTCGTGTAACAAAGGTTGGATTTTTTGATTCAGCGGGTCAAAGTACACCTATGAACCCACCCATCAAAGTTCGATTTTGATTCTGGAGACAGATATTTTCGATCATCTCTTTTTTGAACCATGCGAAATAACTTTTTTCCAAGCATATTTTTGGTCATCAAAGGTTGGATTCTCGGATTCAACGGGTCGAAATACACCTAGAAACTCACCCATCAAAGTCCGATTCCGATCCTGAAAAAAAATATTTCCGATCATCTCTTTTTCGTACCATGCGGAATAACTTCTTTCCAGGTGTATTTTCGTGTAACAAAGGTTGGATTTCTGGATTCAGCGGGTCAAAATACACCTATGAACCCACCCATCAAAGTTCGATTTCGATTCTGGAGACAGATATTTTCGATCATCTCTTTTTCGTACCATGCGAAATAACTTTTTTCCAAGCATATTTTTGGTCATCAAAGGTTGGATTTTCGGATTCAGCGAGTCGAAATACACCTAGAAACTCACCCATCAAAGTCCGATTTTGATTCTGGAAAAATATATTTCCGATCATCTCTTTTTCGTACCGTGCGAAATAATTTTTTTCCAAGCATATTTTTGGTCATCAGAGGCTGGATTTTCGGAGTCAGTGGGTCGAAATACACCTAGAAACTCACCCATTAAAGTCCGATTTTGATTCTGAAAAAAAATATTTTCGATCATCTCTTTTTCGTTTCATGCGAAATAACTTCTTTCCAGGTGTATTTTCGTGTAACAAAGGTTGGATTTTTGGATTCAGCGGGTCAAAATACACCTATAAACCCACCCATCAAAGTTCGATTTCGATTCTGGAGACAGATATTTTCGATCATCTCTTTTTCGTACCATGCAAAATAACTTTTTTCCAAGCATATTTTTGGTTATCAAAGTTTGGATTTTCGGAATCAGCGGGTCGGAATACACCTAGAAACTCACCCATCAAAGTCCGATTTTGATTCTGAAAAAAAATATTTTGGATCATCTCTTTTTCGTACCATGCGGAATAACTTCTTTCCAGGTGTATTTTCGTGTAACAAAGGTTGAATTTTTTGATTCAGCGGGTCAAAGTACACCTATGAACCCACCCATCAAAGTTCGATTTTGATTCTGGAGACAAATATTTTCGATCATCTCTTTTTTGAACCATGCGGAATAACTTTTTTCCAAGCATATTTTTGGTCATCAGAGGTTGGATTTTCGGATCCAGTGGGTCGAAATACACCTAGAAACTCACCCATCAAAGTCCGATTTTGATTCTGGAAAAATATATTTCCGATCATCTCTTTTTCGTACCGTGCGAAATAATTTTTTTCCAAGCATATTTTTGGTCATCAGAGGCTGGATTTTCGGATTCAGTGGGTCGAAATACACCTAGAAACTCACCCATCAAAGTCCGATTTTGATTCTGAAAAAAAATATTTTCGATCATCTCTTTTTCGTTTCATGCGAAATAACTTCTTTCCAGGTGTATTTTCGTGTAACAAAGGTTGGATTTTTGGATTCAGCGGGTCAAAATACACCTATAAACCCACCCATCAAAGTTCGATTTCGATTCTGGAGACAGATATTTTCGATCATCTCTTTTTCGTACCATGCAAAATAACTTTTTTCCAAGCATATTTTTGGTCATCAAAGTTTGGATTTTCGGAATCAGCGGGTCGGAATACACCTAGAAACTCACCCATCAAAGTCCGATTTTGATTCTGAAAAAAAATATTTTGGATCATCTCTTTTTCGTACCATGCGGAATAACTTCTTTCCAGGTGTATTTTCGTGTAACAAAGGTTGGATTTTTTGATTCAGCGGGTCAAAGTACACCTATGAACCCACCCATCAAAGTTCGATTTTGATTCTGGAGACAAATATTTTCGATCATCTCTTTTTTGAACCATGCGAAATAACTTTTTTCCAAGCATATTTTTGGTCATCAAAGGTTGGATTCTCGGATTCAACGGGTCGAAATACACCTAGAAACTCACCCATCAAAGTCCGATTCCGATTCTGAAAAAAAATATTTTCGATCATCTCTTTTTCGGACCATGCGGAATAACTTCTTTCCAGGTGTATTTTCGTGTAACAAAGGTTGGATTTCTGGATTCAGCGGGTCAAAATACACCTATAAACCCACCCATCAAAGTTCGATTTCGATTCTGGAGACAGATGTTTTCGATCATCTCTTTTTCGTACCATGCGAAATAACTTTTTTCCAAGCATATTTTTGGTCATCAAAGGTTGGATTTTCGGATTCAGCGAGTCGACATACACCTAGAAACTCACCCATCAAAGTCCGATTTTGATTCTGGAAAAATATATTTTCGATCATCTCTTTTTCGTACCGTGCGAAATAACTTTTTTCCAAGCATATTTTTGGTCATCAGAGGTTGGAATTTCGGATCCAGTGGGTCGAAATACACCTAGAAACTCACCCATTAAAGTCCGATTTTGATTCTGAAAAAAAATATTTTCGATCATCTCTTTTTCGTACCATGCGAAATAACTTCTTTCCAGGTGTATTTTCGTGTGACAAAGGTTGGATTTTTGGATTCAGCGGGTCAAAATACACCTATAAACCCACCCATCAAAGTTCGATTTCGATTCTGGAGACAGATATTTTCGATCATCTCTTTTTCGTACCATGCAAAATAACTTTTTTCCAAGCATATTTTTGGTTATCAAAGTTTGGATTTTCGGAATCAGCGGGTCGGAATACACCTAGAAACTCACCCATCAAAGTCCGATTTTGATTCTGAAAAAAAATATTTTGGATCATCTCTTTTTCGTACCATGCGGAATAACTTCTTTCCAGGTGTATTTTCGTGTAACAAAGGTTGAATTTTTTGATTCAGCGGGTCAAAGTACACCTATGAACCCACCCATCAAAGTTCGATTTTGATTCTGGAGACAAATATTTTCGATCATCTCTTTTTTGAACCATGCGGAATAACTTTTTTCCAAGCATATTTTTGGTCATCAGAGGTTGGATTTTCGGATCCAGTGGGTCGAAATACACCTAGAAACTCACCCATCAAAGTCCGATTTTGATTCTGGAAAAATATATTTCCGATCATCTCTTTTTCGTACCGTGCGAAATAATTTTTTTCCAAGCATATTTTTGGTCATCAGAGGCTGGATTTTCGGATTCAGTGGGTCGAAATACACCTAGAAACTCACCCATCAAAGTCCGATTTTGATTCTGAAAAAAAATATTTTCGATCATCTCTTTTTCGTTTCATGCGAAATAACTTCTTTCCAGGTGTATTTTCGTGTAACAAAGGTTGGATTTTTGGATTCAGCGGGTCAAAATACACCTATAAACCCACCCATCAAAGTTCGATTTCGATTCTGGAGACAGATATTTTCGATCATCTCTTTTTCGTACCATGCAAAATAACTTTTTTCCAAGCATATTTTTGGTCATCAAAGTTTGGATTTTCGGAATCAGCGGGTCGGAATACACCTAGAAACTCACCCATCAAAGTCCGATTTTGATTCTGAAAAAAAATATTTTGGATCATCTCTTTTTCGTACCATGCGGAATAACTTCTTTCCAGGTGTATTTTCGTGTAACAAAGGTTGGATTTTTTGATTCAGCGGGTCAAAGTACACCTATGAACCCACCCATCAAAGTTCGATTTTGATTCTGGAGACAAATATTTTCGATCATCTCTTTTTTGAACCATGCGAAATAACTTTTTTCCAAGCATATTTTTGGTCATCAAAGGTTGGATTCTCGGATTCAACGGGTCGAAATACACCTAGAAACTCACCCATCAAAGTCCGATTCCGATTCTGAAAAAAAATATTTTCGATCATCTCTTTTTCGGACCATGCGGAATAACTTCTTTCCAGGTGTATTTTCGTGTAACAAAGGTTGGATTTCTGGATTCAGCGGGTCAAAATACACCTATAAACCCACCCATCAAAGTTCGATTTCGATTCTGGAGACAGATGTTTTCGATCATCTCTTTTTCGTACCATGCGAAATAACTTTTTTCCAAGCATATTTTTGGTCATCAAAGGTTGGATTTTCGGATTCAGCGAGTCGACATACACCTAGAAACTCACCCATCAAAGTCCGATTTTGATTCTGGAAAAATATATTTTCGATCATCTCTTTTTCGTACCGTGCGAAATAACTTTTTTCCAAGCATATTTTTGGTCATCAGAGGTTGGAATTTCGGATCCAGTGGGTCGAAATACACCTAGAAACTCACCCATTAAAGTCCGATTTTGATTCTGAAAAAAAATATTTTCGATCATCTCTTTTTCGTACCATGCGAAATAACTTCTTTCCAGGTGTATTTTCGTGTGACAAAGGTTGGATTTTTGGATTCAGCGGGTCAAAATACACCTATAAACCCACCCATCAAAGTTCGATTCCGATTCTGGAGACAGATATTTTCGATCATCTCTTTTTCGTACCATGCGAAATAACTTTTTTCCAAGCATATTTTTGGTCATCAAAGTTTGGATTTTCGGAATCAGCGAGTCGAAATACACCTAGAAACTCACCCATCAAAGTCCGATTTTGATTCTGAAAAAAAATATTTTCGATCATCTCTTTTTCGTACCGTGCGAAATAACTTTTTTCCAAGCATATTTTTGGTCATCAGAGGTTGGATTTTCGGATCCAGTGGGTCGAAATACACCTAGAAACTCACCCATTAAAGTCCGATTTTGATTCTGAAAAAAAATATTTTCGATCATCTCTTTTTCGTACCATGCGAAATAACTTCTTTCCAGGTGTATTTTCGTGTAACAAAGGTTGGATTTTTGGATTCAGCGGGTCAAAATACACCTATAAACCCACCCATCAAAGTTCGATTCCGATTCTGGAGACAGATATTTTCGATCATCTCTTTTTCGTACCATGCGAAATAACTTTTTTCCAAGCATATTTTTGGTCATCAAAGTTTGGATTTTCGGAATCAGCGGGTCGAAATACACCTAGAAACTCACCCATCAAAGTCCGATTTTGATTCTGAAAAAAAATATTTTCGATCATCTCTTTTTCGTACCGTGCGAAATAACTTTTTTCCAAGCATATTTTTGGTCATCAGAGGTTGGATTTTCGGATCCAGTGGGACGAAATACACCTAGAAACTCACCCATTAAAGTCCGATTTTGATTCTGAAAAAAAATATTTTCGATCCTCTCTTTTTCGTACCATGCGAAATAACTTCTTTCCAGGTGTATTTTCGTGTAACAAAGGTTGGATTTTTGGATTCAGCGGGTCAAAATACACCTATAAACCCACCCATCAAAGTTCGATTCCGATTCTGGAGACAGATATTTTCGATCATCTCTTTTTCGTACCATGCGAGATAACTTTTTTCCAAGCATATTTTTGGTCATCAAAGTTTGGATTTTCGGAATCAGCGGGTCGAAATACACCTAGAAACTCACCCATCAAAGTCCGATTTTGATTCTGAAAAAAAATATTTTCGATCATCTCTTTTTCGTACCATGCGGAATAACTTCTTTCCAGATGTATTTTCGTGTAACAAAGGTTGGATTTTTTGATTCAGCGGGTCAAAGTACACCGATGAACCCACCCATCAAAGTTCGATTTTGATTCTGGAGACAGATATTTTCGATCATCTCTTTTTTGAACCATGCGAAATAACTTTTTTCCAAGCATATTTTTGGTCATCAAAGGTTGGATTCTCGGATTCAACGGGTCGAAATACACCTAGAAACTCACCCATCAAAGTCCGATTCCGATCCTGAAAAAAAATATTTCCGATCATCTCTTTTTCGTACCATGCGGAATAACTTCTTTCCAGGTGTATTTTCGTGTAACAAAGGTTGGATTTCTGGATTCAGCGGGTCAAAATACACCTATGAACCCACCCATCAAAGTTCGATTTCGATTCTGGAGACAGATATTTTCGATCATCTCTTTTTCGTACCATGCGAAATAACTTTTTTCCAAGCATATTTTTGGTCATCGAAGGTTGGATTTTCGGATTCAGCGAGTCGAAATACACCTAGAAACTCACACATCAAAGTCCGATTTTGATTCTGAGAAAATATATTTTCGATCATCTCTTTTTCGTACCGTGCGAAATATCTTTTTTCCAAGCATATTTTTGGTCATCAGAGGTTGGATTTTCGGATTCAGTGAGTCGAAATACACCTAGAAACTCACCCATTAAAGTCCGATTTTGATTCTGAAAAAAAATATTTTCGATCATCTCTTTTTCGTACCATGCGAAATAACTTCTTTCCAGGTGTATTTTCGTGTAACAAAGGTTGGATTTTTGGATTCAGCGGGTCAAAATACACCTATGAACCCACCCATCAAAGTTCGATTTTGATTCTGGAGACAGATATTTTCGATTATCTCTTTTTCGTACCATGCGAAATAACTTTTTTCCAAGCATATTTTTGGTCATCAAAGGTTGGATTTTCGGATTCAGCGAGTCGAAATACACCTAGAAACTCACCCATCAAAGTCCGATTTTGATTCTGGAAAAATATATTTCCGATCATCTCTTTTTCGTACCGTGCGAAATAATTTTTTTCCAAGCATATTTTTGGTCATCAGAGGCTGGATTTTCGGAGTCAGTGGGTCGAAATACACCTAGAAACTCACCCATTAAAGTCCGATTTTGATTCTGAAAAAAAATATTTTCGATCATCTCTTTTTCGTTTCATGCGAAATAACTTCTTTCCAGGTGTATTTTCGTGTAACAAAGGTTGGATTTTTGGATTCAGCGGGTCAAAATACACCTATAAACCCACCCATCAAAGTTCGATTTCGATTCTGGAGACAGATATTTTCGATCATCTCTTTTTCGTACCATGCAAAATAACTTTTTTCCAAGCATATTTTTGGCTATCAAAGTTTGGATTCTCGGAATCAGCGGGTCGGAATACACCTAGAAACTCACCCATCAAAGTCCGATTTTGAATCTGAAAAAAAATATTTTGGATCATCTCTTTTTCGTACCATGCGGAATAACTTCTTTCCAGGTGTATTTTCGTGTAACAAAGGTTGAATTTTTTGATTCAGCGGGTCAAAGTACACCTATGAACCCACCCATCAAAGTTCGATTTTGATTCTGGAGACAAATATTTTCGATCATCTCTTTTTTGAACCATGCGAAATAACTTTTTTCCAAGCATATTTTTGGTCATCAGAGGTTGGATTTTCGGATCCAGTGGGTCGAAATACACCTAGAAACTCACCCATTAAAGTCCGATTTTGATTCTGAAAAAAAATATTTTCGATCATCTCTTTTTCGTACCATGCGAAATAACTTCTTTCCAGGTGTATTTTCGTGTAACAAAGGTTGGATTTTTGGATTCAGCGGGTCAAAATACACCTATAAACCCACCCATCAAAGTTCGATTCCGATTCTGGAGACAGATATTTTCGATCATCTCTTTTTCGTACCATGCGAAATAACTTTTTTCCAAGCATATTTTTGGTCATCAAAGTTTGGATTTTCGGAATCAGCGGGTCGAAATACACCTAGAAACTCACCCATCAAAGTCCGATTTTGATTCTGAAAAAAAATATTTTCGATCATCTCTTTTTCGTACCATGCGGAATAACTTCTTTCCAGGTGTATTTTTGTGTAACAAAGGTTGGATTTTTTGATTCAGCGGGTCAAATTACACCTATGAACCCACCCATCAAAGTTCGATTTTGATTCTGGAGACAGATATTTTCGATCATCTCTTTTTTGAACCATGCGAAATAACTTTTTTCCAAGCATATTTTTGGTCATCATAGGTTGGATTCTCGGATTCAACGGGTCGAAATACACCTAGAAACTCACCCATCAAAGTCCGATTCCGATCCTGAAAAAAAATATTTTCGATCATCTCTTTTTCGTACCATGCGGAATAACTTCTTTCCAGGTGTATTTTCGTGTAACAAAGGTTGGATTTCTGGATTCAGCGGGTCAAAATACACCTATAAACCCACCCATCAAAGTTCGATTTCGATTCTCGAGACAGATGTTTTCGATCATCTCTTTTTCGTACCATGCGAAATAACTTTTTTCCAAGCATATTTTTGGTCATCAAAGGTTGGATTTTCGGAATCAGCGAGTCGAAATACACCTAGAAACTCACCCATCAAAGTTCAATATCGATTCTCGAGACAGATGTTTTCGATCATCTCTTTTTCGTACCATGCGCAATAACTTTTTTCCAAGCATATTTTTGGTCATCAAAGGTTGGACTTTCGGATTCAGCGAGTCGAAATACACCTAGAAACTCACCCATCAAAGTCCGATTTTGATTCTGAGAAAATATATTTTCGATCATCTCTTTTTCGTACCGTGCGAAATAACTTTTTTCCAAGCATATTTTTGGTCATCAGAGGTTGGATTTTCGGATTCAGTGAGTCGAAATACACCTAGAAACTCACCCATTAAAGTCCGATTTTGATTCTGAAAAAAAATATTTTCGATCATCTCTTTTTCGTACCATGCGAAATAACTTCTTTCCAGGTGTATTTTCGTGTAACAAAGGTTGGATTCTTGGATTCAGCGGGTCAAAATACACCTATGAACCCACCCATCAAAGTTCGATTTCGATTCTGGAGACAGATATTTTCGATCATCTCTTTTTCGTACCATGCGAAATAACTTTTTTCCAAGCATATTTTTGGTCATCAAAGGTTGGATTTTCGGATTCAGCGAGTCGAAATACACCTAGAAACTCACCCATCAAAGTCCGATTTTGATTCTGGAAAAATATATTTCCGATCATCTCTTTTTCGTACCGTGCGAAATAATTTTTTTCCAAGCATATTTTTGGTCATCAGAGGCTGGATTTTCGGATTCAGTGGGTCGAAATACACCTAGAAACGACCCATCAAAGTCCGATTTTGATTCTGAAAAAAAATATTTTCGATCATCTCTTTTTCGTTTCATGCGAAATAACTTCTTTCCAGGTGTATTTTCGTGTAACAAAGGTTGGATTTTTGGATTCAGCGGGTCAAAATACACCTATAAACCCACCCATCAAAGTTCGATTTCGATTCTGGAGACAGATATTTTCGATCATCTCTTTTTCGTACCATGCAAAATAACTTTTTTCCAAGCATATTTTTGGTCATCAAAGTTTGGATTTTCGGAATCAGCGGGTCGGAATACACCTAGAAACTCACCCATCAAAGTCCGATTTTGATTCTGAAAAAAAATATTTTGGATCATCTCTTTTTCGTACCATGCGGAATAACTTCTTTCCAGGTGTATTTTCGTGTAACAAAGGTTGGATTTTTTGATTCAGCGGGTCAAAGTACACCTATGAACCCACCCATCAAAGTTCGATTTTGATTCTGGAGACAAATATTTTCGATCATCTCTTTTTTGAACCATGCGAAATAACTTTTTTCCAAGCATATTTTTGGTCATCAAAGGTTGGATTCTCGGATTCAACGGGTCGAAATACACCTAGAAACTCACCCATCAAAGTCCGATTCCGATTCTGGAAAAAAATATTTTCGATCATCTCTTTTTCGTACCATGCGGAATAACTTCTTTCCAGGTGTATTTTCGTGTAACAAAGGTTGGATTTCTGGATTCAGCGGGTCAAAATACACCTATGAACCCACCCATCAAAGTTCGATTTCGATTCTGGAGACAGATGTTTTCGATCATCTCTTTTTCGTACCATGCGAAATAACTTTTTTCCAAGCATATTTTTGGTCATCAAAGGTTGGATTTTCGGATTCAGCGAGTCGACATACACCTAGAAACTCACCCATCAAAGTCCGATTTTGATTCTGGAAAAATATATTTTCGATCATCTCTTTTTCGTACCGTGCGAAATAACTTTTTTCCAAGCATATTTTTGGTCATCAGAGGTTGGAATTTCGGATCCAGTGGGTCGAAATACACCTAGAAACTCACCCATTAAAGTCCGATTTTGATTCTGAAAAAAAATATTTTCGATCATCTCTTTTTCGTACCATGCGAAATAACTTCTTTCCAGGTGTATTTTCGTGTAACAAAGGTTGGATTTTTGGATTCAGCGGGTCAAAATACACCTATAAACCCACCCATCAAAGTTCGATTCCGATTCTGGAGACAGATATTTTCGATCATCTCTTTTTCGTACCATGCGAAATAACTTTTTTCCAAGCATATTTTTGGTCATCAAAGTTTGGATTTTCGAAATCAGCGAGTCGAAATACACCTAGAAACTCACCCATCAAAGTTCGATTTCGATTCTCGAGACAGATGTTTTCGATCATCTCTTTTTCGTACCATGCGAAATAACTTTTTTCCAAGCATATTTTTGGTCATCAAAGGTTGGATTTTCGGATTCAGCGAGTCGAAATACACCTAGAAACTCACCCATCAAAGTCCGATTTTGATTCTGAGAAAATATATTTTCGATCATCTCTTTTTCGTACCGTGCGAAATAACTTTTTTCCAAGCATATTTTTGGTCATCAGAGGTTGGATTTTCGGATTCAGTGAGTCGAAATACACCTAGAAACTCACCCATTAAAGTCCGATTTTGATTCTGAAAAAAAATATTTTCGATCATCTCTTTTTCGTACCATGCGAAATAACTTCTTTCCAGGTGTATTTTCGTGTAACAAAGGTTGGATTTTTGGATTCAGCGGGTCAAAATACACCTATGAACCCACCCATCAAAGTTCGATTTCGATTCTGGAGACAGATATTTTCGATCATCTCTTTTTCGTACCATGCGAAATAACTTTTTTCCAAGCATATTTTTGGTCATCAAAGGTTGGATTTTCGGATTCAGCGAGTCCAAATACACCTAGAAACTCACCCATCAAAGTCCGATTTTGATTCTGGAAAAATATATTTCCGATCATCTCTTTTTCGTACCGTGCGAAATAATTTTTTTCCAAGCATATTTTTGGTCATCAGAGGCTGGATTTTCGGATTCAGTGGGTCGAAATACACCTAGAAACTCACCCATCAAAGTCCGATTTTGATTCTGAAAAAAAATATTTTCGATCATCTCTTTTTCGTTTCATGCGAAATAACTTCTTTCCAGGTGTATTTTCGTGTAACAAAGGTTGGATTTTTGGATTCAGCGGGTCAGAATACACCTATAAACCCACCCATCAAAGTTCGATTTCGATTCTGGAGACAGATATTTTCGATCATCTCTTTTTCGTACCATGCAAAATAACTTTTTTCCAAGCATATTTTTGGTCATCAAAGTTTGGATTTTCGGAATCAGCGGGTCGGAATACACCTAGAAACTCACCCATCAAAGTCCGATTTTGATTCTGAAAAGAAATATTTTGGATCATCTCTTTTTCGTACCATGCGGAATAACTTCTTTCCAGGTGTATTTTCGTGTAACAAAGGTTGGATTTTTTGATTCAGCGGGTCAAAGTACACCTATGAACCCACCCATCAAAGTTCGATTTTGATTCTGGAGACAAATATTTTCGATCATCTCTTTTTTGAACCATGCGAAATAACTTTTTTCCAAGCATATTTTTGGTCATCAAAGGTTGGATTCTCGGATTCAACGGGTCGAAATACACCTAGAAACTCACCCATCAAAGTCCGATTCCGATTCTGAAAAAAAATATTTTCGATCATCTCTTTTTCGTACCATGCGGAATAACTTCTTTCCAGGTGTATTTTCGTGTAACAAAGGTTGGATTTCTGGATTCAGCGGGTCAAAATACACCTATAAACCCACCCATCAAAGTTCGATTTCGATTCTGGAGACAGATGTTTTCGATCATCTCTTTTTCGTACCATGCGAAATAACTTTTTTCCAAGCATATTTTTGGTCATCAAAGGTTGGATTTTCGGATTCAGCGAGTCGACATACACCTAGAAACTCACCCATCAAAGTCCGATTTTGATTGTGGAAAAATATATTTTCGATCATCTCTTTTTCGTACCGTGCGAAATAACTTTTTTCCAAGCATATTTTTGGTCATCAGAGGTTGGAATTTCGGATCCAGTGGGTCGAAATACACCTAGAAACTCACCCATTAAAGTCCGATTTTGATTCTGAAAAAAAATATTTTCGATCATGTCTTTTTCGTACCATGCGAAATAACTTCTTTCCAGGTGTATTTTCGTGTAACAAAGGTTGGATTTTTGGATTCAGCGGGTCAAAATACACCTATAAACCCACCCATCAAAGTTCGATTCCGATTCTGGAGACAGATATTTTCGATCATCTCTTTTTCGTACCATGCGAAATAACTTTTTTCCAAGCATATTTTTGGTCATCAAAGGTTGGATTTTCGGATTCAGCGAGTCGAAATACACCTAGAAACTCACCCATCAAAGTCCGATTTTGATTCTGGAAAAATATATTTCCGATCATCTCTTTTTCGTACCGTGCGAAATAATTTTTTTCCAAGCATATTTTTGGTCATCAGAGGCTGGATTTTCGGATTCAGTGGGTCGAAATACACCTAGAAACTCACCCATCAAAGTCCGATTTTGATTCTGAAAAAAAATATTTTCGATCATCTCTTTTTCGTTTCATGCGAAATAACTTCTTTCCAGGTGTATTTTCGTGTAACAAAGGTTGGATTTTTGGATTCAGCGGGTCAAAATACACCTATAAACCCACCCATCAAAGTTCGATTTCGATTCTGGAGACAGATATTTTCGATCATCTCTTTTTCGTACCATGCAAAATAACTTTTTTCCAAGCATATTTTTGGTCATCAAAGTTTGGATTTTCGGAATCAGCGGGTCGGAATACACCTAGAAACTCACCCATCAAATTCCGATTTTGATTCTGAAACAAAATATTTTGGATCATCTCTTTTTCGTACCATGCGGAATAACTTCTTTCCAGGTGTATTTTCGTGTAACAAAGGTTGGATTTTTTGATTCAGCGGGTCAAAGTACACCTATGAACCCACCCATCAAAGTTCGATTTTGATTCTGGAGACAAATATTTTCGATCATCTCTTTTTTGAACCATGCGAAATAACTTTTTTCCAAGCATATTTTTGGTCATCAAAGGTTGGATTTTCGGATTCAACGGGTCGAAATACACCTAGAAACTCACCCATCAAAGTCCGATTCCGATTCTGAAAAAAAATATTTTCGATCATCTCTTTTTCGTACCATGCGGAATAACTTCTTTCCAGGTGTATTTTCGTGTAACAAAGGTTGGATTTCTGGATTCAGCGGGTCAAAATACACCTATAAACCCACCCATCAAAGTTCGATTTCGATTCTGGAGACAGATGTTTTCGATCATCTCTTTTTCGTACCATGCGAAATAACTTTTTTCCAAGCATATTTTTGGTCATCAAAGGTTGGATTCTCGGATTCAACGGGTCGAAATACACCTAGAAACTCACCCATCAAAGTCCGATTCCGATTCTGAAAAAAAATATTTTCGATCATCTCTTTTTCGTACCATGCGGAATAACTTCTTTCCAGGTGTATTTTCGTGTAACAAAGGTTGGATTTCTGGATTCAGCGGGTCAAAATACACCTATAAACCCACCCATCAAAGTTCGATTTCGATTCTGGAGACAGATGTTTTCGATCATCTCTTTTTCGTACCATGCGAAATAACTTTTTTCCAAGCATATTTTTGGTCATCAAAGGTTGGATTTTCGGATTCAGCGAGTCGACATACACCTAGAAACTCACCCATCAAAGTCCGATTTTGATTGTGGAAAAATATATTTTCGATCATCTCTTTTTCGTACCGTGCGAAATAACTTTTTTCCAAGCATATTTTTGGTCATCAGAGGTTGGATTTTCGGATTCAGTGAGTCGAAATACACCTAGAAACTCACCCATTAAAGTCCGATTTTGATTCTGAAAAAAAATATTTTCGATCATCTCTTTTTCGTACCATGCGAAATAACTTCTTTCCAGGTGTATTTTCGTGTAACAAAGGTTGGATTCTTGGATTCAGCGGGTCAAAATACACCTATGAACCCACCCATCAAAGTTCGATTTCGATTCTGGAGACAGATATTTTCGATCATCTCTTTTTCGTACCATGCGAAATAACTTTTTTCCAAGCATATTTTTGGTCATCAAAGGTTGGATTTTCGGATTCAGCGAGTCGAAGTACACCTAGAAACTCACCCATCAAAGTCCGATTTTGATTCTGGAAAAATATATTTCCGATCATCTCTTTTTCGTACCGTGCGAAATAATTTTTTTCCAAGCATATTTTTGGTCATCAGAGGCTGGATTTTCGGATTCAGTGGGTCGAAATACACCTAGAAACGACCCATCAAAGTCCGATTTTGATTCTGAAAAAAAATATTTTCGATCATCTCTTTTTCGTTTCATGCGAAATAACTTCTTTCCAGGTGTATTTTCGTGTAACAAAGGTTGGATTTTTGGATTCAGCGGGTCAAAATACACCTATAAACCCACCCATCAAAGTTCGATTTCGATTCTGGAGACAGATATTTTCGATCATCTCTTTTTCGTACCATGCAAAATAACTTTTTTCCAAGCATATTTTTGGTCATCAAAGTTTGGATTTTCGGAATCAGCGGGTCGGAATACACCTAGAAACTCACCCATCAAAGTCCGATTTTGATTCTGAAAAAAAATATTTTGGATCATCTCTTTTTCGTACCATGCGGAATAACTTCTTTCCAGGTGTATTTTCGTGTAACAAAGGTTGGATTTTTTGATTCAGCGGGTCAAAGTACACCTATGAACCCACCCATCAAAGTTCGATTTTGATTCTGGAGACAAATATTTTCGATCATCTCTTTTTTGAACCATGCGAAATAACTTTTTTCCAAGCATATTTTTGGTCATCAAAGGTTGGATTCTCGGATTCAACGGGTCGAAATACACCTCGAAACTCACCCATCAAAGTCCGATTCCGATTCTGGAAAAAAATATTTTCGATCATCTCTTTTTCGTACCATGCGGAATAACTTCTTTCCAGGTGTATTTTCGTGTAACAAAGGTTGGATTTCTGGATTCAGCGGGTCAAAATACACCTATGAACCCACCCATCAAAGTTCGATTTCGATTCTGGAGACAGATGTTTTCGATCATCTCTTTTTCGTACCATGCGAAATAACTTTTTTCCAAGCATATTTTTGGTCATCAAAGGTTGGATTTTCGGATTCAGCGAGTCGACATACACCTAGAAACTCACCCATCAAAGTCCGATTTTGATTCTGGAAAAATATATTTTCGATCATCTCTTTTTCGTACCGTGCGAAATAACTTTTTTCCAAGCATATTTTTGGTCATCAGAGGTTGGAATTTCGGATCCAGTGGGTCGAAATACACCTAGAAACTCACCCATTAAAGTCCGATTTTGATTCTGAAAAAAAATATTTTCGATCATCTCTTTTTCGTACCATGCGAAATAACTTCTTTCCAGGTGTATTTTCGTGTAACAAAGGTTGGATTTTTGGATTCAGCGGGTCAAAATACACCTATAAACCCACCCATCAAAGTTCGATTCCGATTCTGGAGACAGATATTTTCGATCATCTCTTTTTCGTACCATGCGAAATAACTTTTTTCCAAGCATATTTTTAATCATCAAAGTTTGGATTTTCGAAATCAGCGAGTCGAAATACACCTAGAAACTCACCCATCAAAGTTCGATTTCGATTCTCGAGACAGATGTTTTCGATCATCTCTTTTTCGTACCATGCGAAATAACTTTTTTCCAAGCATATTTTTGGTCATCAAAGGTTGGATTTTCAGATTCAGCGAGTCGAAATACACCTAGAAACTCACCCATCAAAGTCCGATTTTGATTCTGAGAAAATATATTTTCGATCATCTCTTTTTCGTACCGTGCGAAATAACTTTTTTCCAAGCATATTTTTGGTCATCAGAGGTTGGATTTTCGGATTCAGTGAGTCGAAATACACCTAGAAACTCACCCATTAAAGTCCGATTTTGATTCTGAAAAAAAATATTTTCGATCATCTCTTTTTCGTACCATGCGAAATAACTTCTTTCCAGGTGTATTTTCGTGTAACAAAGGTTGGATTTTTGGATTCAGCGGGTCAAAATACACCTATGAACCCACCCATCAAAGTTCGATTTCGATTCTGGAGACAGATATTTTCGATCATCTCTTTTTCGTACCATGCGAAATAACTTTTTTCCAAGCATATTTTTGGTCATCAAAGGTTGGATTTTCGGATTCAGCGAGTCCAAATACACCTAGAAACTCACCCATCAAAGTCCGATTTTGATTCTGGAAAAATATATTTCCGATCATCTCTTTTTCGTACCGTGCGAAATAATTTTTTTCCAAGCATATTTTTGGTCATCAGAGGCTGGATTTTCGGATTCAGTGGGTCGAAATACACGTAGAAACTCACCCATCAAAGTCCGATTTTGATTCTGAAAAAAAATATTTTCGATCATCTCTTTTTCGTTTCATGCGAAATAACTTCTTTCCAGGTGTATTTTCGTGTAACAAAGGTTGGATTTTTGGATTCAGCGGGTCAGAATACACCTATAAACCCACCCATCAAAGTTCGATTTCGATTCTGGAGACAGATATTTTCGATCATCTCTTTTTCGTACCATGCAAAATAACTTTTTTCCAAGCATATTTTTGGTCATCAAAGTTTGGATTTTCGGAATCAGCGGGTCGGAATACACCTAGAAACTCACCCATCAAAGTCCGATTTTGATTCTGAAAAGAAATATTTTGGATCATCTCTTTTTCGTACCATGCGGAATAACTTCTTTCCAGGTGTATTTTCGTGTAACAAAGGTTGGATTTTTTGATTCAGCGGGTCAAAGTACACCTATGAACCCACCCATCAAAGTTCGATTTTGATTCTGGAGACAAATATTTTCGATCATCTCTTTTTTGAACCATGCGAAATAACTTTTTTCCAAGCATATTTTTGGTCATCAAAGGTTGGATTCTCGGATTCAACGGGTCGAAATACACCTAGAAACTCACCCATCAAAGTCCGATTCCGATTCTGGAGACAGATGTTTTCGATCATCTCTTTTTCGTACCATGCGAAATAACTTCTTTCCAGGTGTATTTTCGTGTAACAAAGGTTGGATTTTTGGATTCAGCGGGTCAAAATACACCTATAAACCCACCCATCAAAGTTCGATTCCGATTCTGGAGACAGATATTTTCGATCATCTCTTTTTCGTACCATGCGAAATAACTTTTTTCCAAGCATATTTTTGGTCATCAAAGTTTGGATTTTCGGAATCAGCGGGTCGAAATACACCTAGCAACTCACCCATCAAAGTCCGATTTTGATTCTGAAAAAAAATATTTTCGATCATCTCTTTTCCGTACCATGCGGAATAACTTCTTTCCAGGTGTATTTTCGTGTGACAAAGGTTGGATTTTTTGATTCAGCGGGTCAAAGTACACCTATGAACCCACCCATCAGAGTTCGATTTTGATTCTGGAGACAGATATTTTCGATCATCTCTTTTTTGAACCATGCGAAATAACTTTTTTCCAAGCATATTTTTGGTCATCAAAGGTTGGATTCTCGGATTCAACGGGTCGAAATACACCTAGAAACTCACCCATCAAAGTCCGATTTTGATTCTGGAAAAATATATTTCCGATCATCTCTTTTTCGTTTCATGCGAAATAACTTCTTTCCAGGTGTATTTTCGTGTAACAAAGGTTGGATTTTTGGATTCAGCGGGTCAAAATACACCTATAAACCCACCCATCAAAGTTCGATTTCGATTCTGGAGACAGATATTTTCGATCATCTCTTTTTCGTACCATGCAAAATAACTTTTTTCCAAGCATATTTTTGGTCATCAAAGTTTGGATTTTCGGAATCAGCGGGTCGGAATACACCTAGAAACTCACCCATCAAAGTCCGATTTTGATTCTGGAAAAAAATATTTTGGATCATCTCTTTTTCGTACCATGCGGAATAACTTCTTTCCAGGTGTATTTTCGTGTAACAAAGGTTGGATTTTTTGATTCAGCGGGTCAAAGTACACCTATGAACCCACCCATCAAAGTTCGATTTTGATTCTGGAGACAAATATTTTCGATCATCTCTTTTTTGAACCATGCGAAATAACTTTTTTCCAAGCATATTTTTGGTCATCAATGGTTGGATTCTCGGATTCAACGGGTCGAAATACACCTAGAAACTCACCCATCAAAGTCCGATTTTGATTCTGAAAAAAAATATTTTCGATCATCTCTTTTTCGTACCATGCGAAATAACTTCTTTCCAGGTGTATTTTCGTGTAACAAAGGTTGGATTTTTGGATTCAGCGGGTCAAAATACACCTATAAACCCACCCATCAAAGTTCGATTCCGATTCTGGAGACAGATATTTTCGATCATCTCTTTTTCGTACCATGCGAAATAACTTTTTTCCAAGCATATTTTTGGTCATCAAAGTTTGGATTTTCGGAATCAGCGGGTCGAAATACACCTAGCAACTCACCCATCAAAGTCCGATTTTGATTCTGAAAAAAAATATTTTCGATCATCTCTTTTCCGTACCATGCGGAATAACTTCTTTCCAGGTGTATTTTCGTGTGACAAAGGTTGGATTTTTTGATTCAGCGGGTCAAAGTACACCTATGAACCCACCCATCAGAGTTCGAGTTTGATTCTGGAGACAGATATTTTCGATCATCTCTTTTTTGAACCATGCGAAATAACTTTTTTCCAAGCATATTTTTGGTCATCAAAGGTTGGATTCTCGGATTCAACGGGTCGAAATACACCTAGAAACTCACCCATCAAAGTCCGATTCCGATCCTGAAAAAAAATATTTCCGATCATCTCTTTTTCGTACCATGCGGAATAACTTCTTTCCAGGTGTATTTTCGTGTAACAAAGGTTGGATTTCTGGATTCAGCGGGTCAAAATACACCTATGAACCCACCCATCAAAGTTCGATTTCGATTCTGGAGACAGATATTTTCGATCATCTCTTTTTCGTACCATGCGAAATAACTTTTTTCCAAGCATATTTTTGGTCATCAAAGGTTGGATTTTCGGATTCAGCGAGTCGAAATACACCTAGAAACTCACCCATCAAAGTCCGATTTTGATTCTGAGAAAATATATTTTCGATCATCTCTTTTTCGTACCGTGCGAAATAACTTTTTTCCAAGCATATTTTTGGTCATCAGAGGTTGGATTTTCGGATTCAGTGAGTCGAAATACACCTAGAAACTCACCCATTAAAGTCCGATTTTGATTCTGAAAAAAAATATTTTCGATCATCTCTTTTTCGTACCATGCGAAATAACTTCTTTCCAGGTGTATTTTCGTGTAACAAAGGTTGGATTTTTGGATTCAGCGGGTCAAAATACACCTATGAACCCACCCATCAAAGTTCGATTTCGATTCTGGAGACAGATATTTTCGATCATCTCTTTTTCGTACCATGCGAAATAACTTTTTTCCAAGCATATTTTTGGTCATCAAAGGTTGGATTTTCGGATTCAGCGAGTCGAAATACACCTAGAAACTCACCCATCAAAGTCCGATTTTGATTCTGGAAAAATATATTTCCGATCATCTCTTTTTCGTACCGTGCGAAATAATTTTTTTCCAAGCATATTTTTGGTCATCAGAGGCTGGATTTTCGGATTCAGTGGGTCGAAATACACCTAGAAACTCACCCATCAAAGTCCGATTTTGATTCTGAAAAAAAATATTTTCGATCATCTCTTTTTCGTTTCATGCGAAATAACTTCTTTCCAGGTGTATTTTCGTGTAACAAAGGTTGGATTTTTGGATTCAGCGGGTCAAAATACACCTATAAACCCACCCATCAAAGTTCGATTTCGATTCTGGAGACAGATATTTTCGATCATCTCTTTTTCGTACCATGCAAAATAACTTTTTTCCAAGCATATTTTTGGTCATCAAAGTTTGGATTTTCGGAATCAGCGGGTCGGAATACACCTAGAAACTCACCCATCAAAGTCCGATTTTGATTCTGAAAAAAAATATTTTGGATCATCTCTTTTTCGTACCATGCGGAATAACTTCTTTCCAGGTGTATTTTCGTGTAACAAAGAATGGATTTTTTGATTCAGCGGGTCAAAGTACACCTATGAACCCACCCATCAAAGTTCGATTTTGATTCTGGAGACAAATATTTTCGATCATCTCTCTTTTGAACCATGCGAAATAACTTTTTTCCAAGCATATTTTTGGTCATCAAAGGTTGGATTCTCGGATTCAACGGGTCGAAATACACCTAGAAACTCACCCATCAAAGTCCGATTCCGATTCTGGAGACAGATGTTTTCGATCATCTCTTTTTCGTACCATGCGAAATAACTTCTTTCCAGGTGTATTTTCGTGTAACAAAGGTTGGATTTTTGGATTCAGCGGGTCAAAATACACCTATAAACCCACCCATCAAAGTTCGATTCCGATTCTGGAGACAGATATTTTCGATCATCTCTTTTTCGTACCATGCGAAATAACTTTTTTCCAAGCATATTTTTGGTCATCAAAGTTTGGATTTTCGGAATCAGCGGGTCGAAATACACCTAGCAACTCACCCATCAAAGTCCGATTTTGATTCTGAAAAAAAATATTTTCGATCATCTCTTTTCCGTACCATGCGGAATAACTTCTTTCCAGGTGTATTTTCGTGTGACAAAGGTTGGATTTTTTGATTCAGCGGGTCAAAGTACACCTATGAACCCACCCATCAGAGTTCGATTTTGATTCTGGAGACAGATATTTTCGATCATCTCTTTTTTGAACCATGCGAAATAACTTTTTTCCAAGCATATTTTTGGTCATCAAAGGTTGGATTCTCGGATTCAACGGGTCGAAATACACCTAGAAACTCACCCATCAAAGTCCGATTTTGATTCTGGAAAAATATATTTCCGATCATCTCTTTTTCGTTTCATGCGAAATAACTTCTTTCCAGGTGTATTTTCGTGTAACAAAGGTTGGATTTTTGGATTCAGCGGGTCAAAATACACCTATAAACCCACCCATCAAAGTTCGATTTCGATTCTGGAGACAGATATTTTCGATCATCTCTTTTTCGTACCATGCAAAATAACTTTTTTCCAAGCATATTTTTGGTCATCAAAGTTTGGATTTTCGGAATCAGCGGGTCGGAATACACCTAGAAACTCACCCATCAAAGTCCGATTTTGATTCTGGAAAAAAATATTTTGGATCATCTCTTTTTCGTACCATGCGGAATAACTTCTTTCCAGGTGTATTTTCGTGTAACAAAGGTTGGATTTTTTGATTCAGCGGGTCAAAGTACACCTATGAACCCACCCATCAAAGTTCGATTTTGATTCTGGAGACAAATATTTTCGATCATCTCTTTTTTGAACCATGCGAAATAACTTTTTTCCAAGCATATTTTTGGTCATCAATGGTTGGATTCTCGGATTCAACGGGTCGAAATACACCTAGAAACTCACCCATCAAAGTCCGATTTTGATTCTGAAAAAAAATATTTTCGATCATCTCTTTTTCGTACCATGCGAAATAACTTCTTTCCAGGTGTATTTTCGTGTAACAAAGGTTGGATTTTTGGATTCAGCGGGTCAAAATACACCTATAAACCCACCCATCAAAGTTCGATTCCGATTCTGGAGACAGATATTTTCGATCATCTCTTTTTCGTACCATGCGAAATAACTTTTTTCCAAGCATATTTTTGGTCATCAAAGTTTGGATTTTCGGAATCAGCGGGTCGAAATACACCTAGCAACTCACCCATCAAAGTCCGATTTTGATTCTGAAAAAAAATATTTTCGATCATCTCTTTTCCGTACCATGCGGAATAACTTCTTTCCAGGTGTATTTTCGTGTGACAAAGGTTGGATTTTTTGATTCAGCGGGTCAAAGTACACCTATGAACCCACCCATCAGAGTTCGAGTTTGATTCTGGAGACAGATATTTTCGATCATCTCTTTTTTGAACCATGCGAAATAACTTTTTTCCAAGCATATTTTTGGTCATCAAAGGTTGGATTCTCGGATTCAACGGGTCGAAATACACCTAGAAACTCACCCATCAAAGTCCGATTCCGATCCTGAAAAAAAATATTTCCGATCATCTCTTTTTCGTACCATGCGGAATAACTTCTTTCCAGGTGTATTTTCGTGTAACAAAGGTTGGATTTCTGGATTCAGCGGGTCAAAATACACCTATGAACCCACCCATCAAAGTTCGATTTCGATTCTGGAGACAGATATTTTCGATCATCTCTTTTTCGTACCATGCGAAATAACTTTTTTCCAAGCATATTTTTGGTCATCAAAGGTTGGATTTTCGGATTCAGCGAGTCGAAATACACCTAGAAACTCACCCATCAAAGTCCGATTTTGATTCTGAGAAAATATATTTTCGATCATCTCTTTTTCGTACCGTGCGAAATAACTTTTTTCCAAGCATATTTTTGGTCATCAGAGGTTGGATTTTCGGATTCAGTGAGTCGAAATACACCTAGAAACTCACCCATTAAAGTCCGATTTTGATTCTGAAAAAAAATATTTTCGATCATCTCTTTTTCGTACCATGCGAAATAACTTCTTTCCAGGTGTATTTTCGTGTAACAAAGGTTGGATTTTTGGATTCAGCGGGTCAAAATACACCTATGAACCCACCCATCAAAGTTCGATTTCGATTCTGGAGACAGATATTTTCGATCATCTCTTTTTCGTACCATGCGAAATAACTTTTTTCCAAGCATATTTTTGGTCATCAAAGGTTGGATTTTCGGATTCAGCGAGTCGAAATACACCTAGAAACTCACCCATCAAAGTCCGATTTTGATTCTGGAAAAATATATTTCCGATCATCTCTTTTTCGTTTCATGCGAAATAACTTCTTTCCAGGTGTATTTTCGTGTAACAAAGGTTGGATTTTTGGATTCAGCGGGTCAAAATACACCTATAAACCCACCCATCAAAGTTCGATTTCGATTCTGGAGACAGATATTTTCGATCATCTCTTTTTCGTACCATGCAAAATAACTTCTTTCCAAGCATATTTTTGGTCATCAAAGTTTGGATTTTCGGAATCAGCGGGTCGGAATACACCTAGAAACTCACCCATCAAAGTCCGATTTTGATTCTGGAAAAAAATATTTTGGATCATCTCTTTTTCGTACCATGCGGAATAACTTCTTTCCAGGTGTATTTTCGTGTAACAAAGGTTGGATTTTTTGATTCAGCGGGTCAAAGTACACCTATGAACCCACCCATCAAAGTTCGATTTTGATTCTGGAGACAAATATTTTCGATAATCTCTTTTTTGAACCATGCGAAATAACTTTTTTCCAAGCATATTTTTGGTCATCAATGGTTGGATTCTCGGATTCAACGGGTCGAAATACACCTAGAAACTCACCCATCAAAGTCCGATTCCGATTCTGAAAAAAAATATTTTCGATCATCTCTTTTTCGTACCATGCGGAATAACTTCTTTCCAGGTGTATTTTCGTGTAACAAAGGTTGGATTTCTGGATTCAGCGGGTCAAAATACACCTATAAACCCACCCATCAAAGTTCGATTTCGATTCTGGAGACAGATGTTTTCGATCATCTCTTTTTCGTACCATGCGAAATAACTTTTTTCCAAGCATATTTTTGGTCATCAAAGGTTGGATTTTCGGATTCAGCGAGTCGACATACACCTAGAAACTCACCCATCAAAGTCCGATTTTGATTCTGGAAAAATATATTTTCGATCATCTCTTTTTCGTACCGTGCGAAATAACTTTTTTCCAAGCATATTTTTGGTCATCAGAGGTTGGATTTTCGGATCCAGTGGGTCGAAATACACCTAGAAACTCACCCATTAAAGTCCGATTTTGATTCTGAAAAAAAATATTTTCGATCATCTCTTTTTCGTACCATGCGAAATAACTTCTTTCCAGGTGTATTTTCGTGTAACAAAGGTTGGATTTTTGGATTCAGCGGGTCAAAATACACCTATAAACCCACCCATCAAAGTTCGATTCCGATTCTGGAGACAGATATTTTCGATCATCTCTTTTTCGTACCATGCGAAATAACTTTTTTCCAAGCATATTTTTGGTCATCAAAGTTTGGATTTTCGGAATCAGCGGGTCGAAATACACCTAGAAACTCACCCATCAAAGTCCGATTTTGATTCTGAAAAAAAATATTTTCGATCATCTCTTTTTCGTACCGTGCGAAATAACTTTTTTCCAAGCATATTTTTGGTCATCAGAGGTTGGATTTTCGGATCCAGTGGGTCGAAATACACCTAGAAACTCACCCATTGAAGTCCGATTTTGATTCTGAAAAAAAATATTTTCGATCTTCTCTTTTTCGTACCATGCGAAATAACTTCTTTCCAGGTGTATTTTCGTGTAACAAAGGTTGGATTTTTGGATTCAGCGGGTCAAAATACACCTATAAACCCACCCATCAAAGTTCGATTCCGATTCTGGAGACAGATATTTTCGATCATCTCTTTTTCGTACCATGCGAAATAACTTTTTTCCAAGCATATTTTTGGTCATCAAAGTTTGGATTTTCGGAATCAGCGGGTCGAAATACACCTAGAAACTCACCCATCAAAGTCCGATTTTGATTCTGAAAAAAAATATTTTCGATCATCTCTTTTTCGTACCATGCGGAATAACTTCTTTCCAGGTGTATTTTCGTGTAACAAAGGTTGGATTTTTTGATTCAGCGGGTCAAAGTACACCTATGAACCCACCCATCAAAGTTCGATTTTGATTCTGGAGACAGATATTTTCGATCATCTCTTTTTTGAACCATGCGAAATAACTTTTTTCCAAGCATATTTTTGGTCATCAAAGGTTGGATTCTCGGATTCAACGGGTCGAAATACACCTAGAAACTCACCCATCAAAGTCCGATTCCGATCCTGAAAAAAAATATTTCCGATCATCTCTTTTTCGTACCATGCGAAATAACTTCTTTCCAGGTGTATTTTCGTGTAACAAAGGTTGGATTTTTGGATTCAGCGGGTCAAAATACACCTATGAACCCACCCATCAAAGTTCGATTTCGATTCTGGAGACAGATATTTTCGATCATCTCTTTTTCGTACCATGCGAAATAACTTTTTTCCAAGCATATTTTTGGTCATCAAAGGTTGGATTTTCGGATTCAGCGAGTCGAAATACACCTAGAAACTCACCCATCAAAGTCCGATTTTGATTCTGGAAAAATATATTTTCGATCATCTCTTTTTCGTACCGTGCGAAATAATTTTTTTCCAAGCATATTTTTGGTCATCAGAGGCTGGATTTTCGGATTCAGTGGGTCGAAATACACCTAGAAACTCACCCATTAAAGTCCGATTTTGATTCTGAAAAAAAATATTTTCGATCATCTCTTTTTCGTTTCATGCGAAATAACTTCTTTCCAGGTGTATTTTCGTGTAACAAAGGTTGGATTTTTGGATTCAGCGGGTCAAAATACACCTATAAACTCACCCATCAAAGTTCGATTTCGATTCTGGAGACAGATATTTTCGATCATCTCTTTTTCGTACCATGCAAAATAACTTTTTTCCAAGCATATTTTTGGTCATCAAAGTTTGGATTTTCGGAATCAGCGGGTCGGAATACACCTAGAAACTCACCCATCAAAGTCCGAATTTGATTCTGAAAAAAAATATTTTCGATCATCTCTTTTTCGTACCGTGCGAAATAACTTTTTTCCAAGCATATTTTTGGTCATCAGAGGTTGGATTTTCGGATCCAGTGGGTCGAAATACACCTAGAAACTCACCCATTAAAGTCCGATTTTGATTCTGAAAAAAAATATTTTCGATCTTCTCTTTTTCGTACCATGCGAAATAACTTCTTTCCAGGTGTATTTTCGTGTAACAAAGGTTGGATTTTTGGATTCAGCGGGTCAAAATACACCTATAAACCCACCCATCAAAGTTCGATTCCGATTCTGGAGACAGATATTTTCGATCATCTCTTTTTCGTACCATGCGAAATAACTTTTTTCCAAGCATATTTTTGGTCATCAAAGTTTGGATTTTCGGAATCAGCGGGTCGAAATACACCTAGAAACTCACCCATCAAAGTCCGATTTTGATTCTGAAAAAAAATATTTTCGATCATCTCTTTTTCGTACCATGCGGAATAACTTCTTTCCAGGTGTATTTTCGTGTAACAAAGGTTGGATTTTTTGATTCAGCGGGTCAAAGTACACCTATGAACCCACCCATCAAAGTTCGATTTTGATTCTGGAGACAGATATTTTCGATCATCTCTTTTTTGAACCATGCGAAATAACTTTTTTCCAAGCATATTTTTGGTCATCAAAGGTTGGATTCTCGGATTCAACGGGTCGAAATACACCTAGAAACTCACCCATCAAAGTCCGATTCCGATCCTGAAAAAAAATATTTCCGATCATCTCTTTTTCGTACCATGCGGAATAACTTCTTTCCAGGTGTATTTTCGTGTAACAAAGGTTGGATTTCTGGATTCAGCGGGTCAAAATACACCTATGAACCCACCCATCAAAGTTCGATTTCGATTCTGGAGACAGATATTTTCGATCATCTCTTTTTCGTACCATGCGAAATAACTTATTTCCAAGCATATTTTTGGTCATCAAAGGTTGGATTTTCGGATTCAGCGAGTCGAAATACACCTAGAAACTCACCCATCAAAGTCCGATTTTGATTCTGAGAAAATATATTTTCGATCATCTCTTTTTCGTACCGTGCGAAATAACTTTTTTCCAAGCATATTTTTGGTCATCAGAGGTTGGATTTTCGGATTCAGTGAGTCGAAATACACCTAGAAACTCACCCATTAAAGTCCGATTTTGATTCTGAAAAAAAATATTTTCGATCATCTCTTTTTCGTACCATGCGAAATAACTTCTTTCCAGGTGTATTTTCGTGTAACAAAGGTTGGATTTTTGGATTCAGCGGGTCAAAATACACCTATGAACCCACCCATCAAAGTTCGATTTCGATTCTGGAGACAGATATTTTCGATCATCTCTTTTTCGTACCATGCGAAATAACTTTTTTCCAAGCATATTTTTGGTCATCAAAGGTTGGATTTTCGGATTCAGCGAGTCGAAATACACCTAGAAACTCACCCATCAAAGTCCGATTTTGATTCTGGAAAAATATATTTTCGATCATCTCTTTTTCGTACCGTGCGAAATAATTTTTTTCCAAGCATATTTTTGGTCATCAGAGGCTGGATTTTCGGATTCAGTGGGTCGAAATACACCTAGAAACTCACCCATTAAAGTCCGATTTTGATTCTGAAAAAAAATATTTTCGATCATCTCTTTTTCGTTTCATGCGAAATAACTTCTTTCCAGGTGTATTTTCGTGTAACAAAGGTTGGATTTTTGGATTCAGCGGGTCAAAATACACCTATAAACTCACCCATCAAAGTTCGATTTCGATTCTGGAGACAGATATTTTCGATCATCTCTTTTTCGTACCATGCAAAATAACTTTTTTCCAAGCATATTTTTGGTCATTAAAGTTTGGATTTTCGGAATCAGCGGGTCGGAATACACCTAGAAACTCACCCATCAAAGTCCGAATTTGATTCTGAAAAAAAATATTTTCGATCATCTCTTTTTCGTAATATGCGGAATAACTTCTTTCCAGGAGTATTTTCGTGTAACAAAGGTTGGATTTTTTGATTCAGCGGGTCAAAATACACCTATAAACCCACCCATCAAAGTTCGATTTTGATTCTGGAGACAGATATTTCCGATCATCTCTTTTTCGTACCATGCGAAATAACTTTTTTCCAAGCATATTTTTGGTCATCAAAGCTTGGATTCTCGGATTCAGCGGGTCAAAATACACCTTTAAACCCACCCATCAAAGTTCGATTTCGATTCTGGAGACAGATATTTTCGATCATCTCTTTTTCGTACCATGCGAAATAACTTTTTTCCAAGCATATTTTTGGTCATCAAAGGTTGGATTTTCGGATTCAGCGGGTCGGAATACACCTAGAAACTCACCCATCAAAGTCCGATTTTGATTCTGAAAAAAAATATTTTGGATCATCTCTTTTTCGTACCATGCGGAATAACTTCTTTCCAGGTGTATTTTCTTGTAACAAAGGTTGGATTTTTTGATTCAGCGGGTCAAAGTACACCTATGAACCCACCCATCAAAGTTCGATTTTGATTCTGGAGACAGATATTTTCGATCATCTCTTTTTTGAACCATGCGAAATAACTTTTTTCCAAGCATATTTTTGGTCATCAAAGGTTGGATTCTCGGATTCAACGGGTCGAAATACACCTAGAAACTCACCCATCAAAGTCCGATTCCGATTCTGAAAAAAAATATTTTCGATCATCTCTTTTTCGTACCATGCGGAATAACTTCTTTCCAGGTGTATTTTCGTGTAACAAAGGTTGGATTTCTGGATTCAGCGGGTCAAAATACACCTATAAACCCACCCATCAAAGTTCGATTTCGATTCTGGAGACAGATGTTTTCGATCATCTCTTTTTCGTACCATGCGAAATAACTTTTTTCCAAGCATATTTTCGGTCATCAAAGGTTGGATTTTCGGATTCAGCGAGTCGACATACACCTAGAAACTCACCCATCAAAGTCCGATTTTGATTCTGAAAAAAAATATTTTCGATCATCTCTTTTTCGTACCGTGCGAAATAACTTTTTTCCAAGCATATTTTTGGTCATCAGAGGTTGGATTTTCGGTTCCAGTGGGTCGAAATACACCTAGAAACTCACCCATTACAGTCCGATTTTGATTCTGAAAAAAAATATTTTCGATCATCTCTTTTTCGTACCATGCGAAATAACTTCTTTCCAGGTGTATTTTTGTGTAACAAAGGTTGGATTTCCGGATTCAGCGGGTCGAAATACACCCAGAAACTCACCCATCAAAGTCCGATTTTGATTCTGGAAAAATATATTTTCGATCATCTCTTTTTCGTACCGTGCGAGATAACTTTTTTCCAAGCATATTTTTGGTCATCAGAGGTTGGATTTTCGGATCCAGTGGGTCGAAATACACCTAGAAACTCACCCATTAAAGTCCGATTTTGATTCTGAAAAAAAATATTTTCGATCATCTCTTTTTCGTACCATACGAAATAACTTCTTTCCAGGTGTATTTTCGTGTAACAAAGGTTGGATTTTTGGATTCAGCGGGTCAAAATACACCTATAAACCCACCCATCAAAGTTCGATTCCGATTCTGGAGACAGATATTTTCGATCATCTCTTTTTCGTACCATGCAAAATAACTTTTTTCCAAGCATATTTTTGGTCATCAAAGTTTGGATTTTCGGAATCAGCGGGTCGGAATACACCTAGAAACTCACCCATCAAAGTCCGAATTTGATTCTGAAAAAAAATATTTTCGATCATCTCTTTTTCGTACCGTGCGAAATAACTTTTTTCCAAGCATATTTTTGGTCATCAGAGGTTGGATTTTCGGATCCAGTGGGTCGAAATACACCTAGAAACTCACCCATTAAAGTCCGATTTTGATTCTGAAAAAAAATATTTTCGATCTTCTCTTTTTCGTACCATGCGAAATAACTTCTTTCCAGGTGTATTTTCGTGTAACAAAGGTTGGATTTTTGGATTCAGCGGGTCAAAATACACCTATAAACCCACCCATCAAAGTTCGATTCCGATTCTGGAGACAGATATTTTCGATCATCTCTTTTTCGTACCATGCGAAATAACTTTTTTCCAAGCATATTTTTGGTCATCAAAGTTTGGATTTTCGGAATCAGCGGGTCGAAATACACCTAGAAACTCACCCATCAAAGTCCGATTTTGATTCTGAAAAAAAATATTTTCGATCATCTCTTTTTCGTACCATGCGGAATAACTTCTTTCCAGGTGTATTTTCGTGTAACAAAGGTTGGATTTTTTGATTCAGCGGGTCAAAGTACACCTATGAACCCACCCATCAAAGTTCGATTTTGATTCTGGAGACAGATATTTTCGATCATCTCTTTTTTGAACCATGCGAAATAACTTTTTTCCAAGCATATTTTTGGTCATCAAAGGTTGGATTCTCGGATTCAACGGGTCGAAATACACCTAGAAACTCACCCATCAAAGTCCGATTCCGATCCTGAAAAAAAATATTTCCGATCATCTCTTTTTCGTACCATGCGGAATAACTTCTTTCCAGGTGTATTTTCGTGTAACAAAGGTTGGATTTCTGGATTCAGCGGGTCAAAATACACCTATGAACCCACCCATCAAAGTTCGATTTCGATTCTGGAGACAGATATTTTCGATCATCTCTTTTTCGTACCATGCGAAATAACTTATTTCCAAGCATATTTTTGGTCATCAAAGGTTGGATTTTCGGATTCAGCGAGTCGAAATACACCTAGAAACTCACCCATCAAAGTCCGATTTTGATTCTGAGAAAATATATTTTCGATCATCTCTTTTTCGTACCGTGCGAAATAACTTTTTTCCAAGCATATTTTTGGTCATCAGAGGTTGGATTTTCGGATTCAGTGAGTCGAAATACACCTAGAAACTCACCCATTAAAGTCCGATTTTGATTCTGAAAAAAAATATTTTCGATCATCTCTTTTTCGTACCATGCGAAATAACTTCTTTCCAGGTGTATTTTCGTGTAACAAAGGTTGGATTTTTGGATTCAGCGGGTCAAAATACACCTATGAACCCACCCATCAAAGTTCGATTTCGATTCTGGAGACAGATATTTTCGATCATCTCTTTTTCGTACCATGCGAAATAACTTTTTTCCAAGCATATTTTTGGTCATCAAAGGTTGGATTTTCGGATTCAGCGAGTCGAAATACACCTAGAAACTCACCCATCAAAGTCCGATTTTGATTCTGGAAAAATATATTTTCGATCATCTCTTTTTCGTACCGTGCGAAATAATTTTTTTCCAAGCATATTTTTGGTCATCAGAGGCTGGATTTTCGGATTCAGTGGGTCGAAATACACCTAGAAACTCACCCATTAAAGTCCGATTTTGATTCTGAAAAAAAATATTTTCGATCATCTCTTTTTCGTTTCATGCGAAATAACTTCTTTCCAGGTGTATTTTCGTGTAACAAAGGTTGGATTTTTGGATTCAGCGGGTCAAAATACACCTATAAACTCACCCATCAAAGTTCGATTTCGATTCTGGAGACAGATATTTTCGATCATCTCTTTTTCGTACCATGCAAAATAACTTTTTTCCAAGCATATTTTTGGTCATTAAAGTTTGGATTTTCGGAATCAGCGGGTCGGAATACACCTAGAAACTCACCCATCAAAGTCCGAATTTGATTCTGAAAAAAAATATTTTCGATCATCTCTTTTTCGTAATATGCGGAATAACTTCTTTCCAGGAGTATTTTCGTGTAACAAAGGTTGGATTTTTTGATTCAGCGGGTCAAAATACACCTATAAACCCACCCATCAAAGTTCGATTTTGATTCTGGAGACAGATATTTCCGATCATCTCTTTTTCGTACCATGCGAAATAACTTTTTTCCAAGCATATTTTTGGTCATCAAAGCTTGGATTCTCGGATTCAGCGGGTCAAAATACACCTTTAAACCCACCCATCAAAGTTCGATTTCGATTCTGGAGACAGATATTTTCGATCATCTCTTTTTCGTACCATGCGAAATAACTTTTTTCCAAGCATATTTTTGGTCATCAAAGGTTGGATTTTCGGATTCAGCGGGTCGGAATACACCTAGAAACTCACCCATCAAAGTCCGATTTTGATTCTGAAAAAAAATATTTTGGATCATCTCTTTTTCGTACCATGCGGAATAACTTCTTTCCAGGTGTATTTTCTTGTAACAAAGGTTGGATTTTTTGATTCAGCGGGTCAAAGTACACCTATGAACCCACCCATCAAAGTTCGATTTTGATTCTGGAGACAGATATTTTCGATCATCTCTTTTTTGAACCATGCGAAATAACTTTTTTCCAAGCATATTTTTGGTCATCAAAGGTTGGATTCTCGGATTCAACGGGTCGAAATACACCTAGAAACTCACCCATCAAAGTCCGATTCCGATTCTGAAAAAAAATATTTTCGATCATCTCTTTTTCGTACCATGCGGAATAACTTCTTTCCAGGTGTATTTTCGTGTAACAAAGGTTGGATTTCTGGATTCAGCGGGTCAAAATACACCTATAAACCCACCCATCAAAGTTCGATTTCGATTCTGGAGACAGATGTTTTCGATCATCTCTTTTTCGTACCATGCGAAATAACTTTTTTCCAAGCATATTTTCGGTCATCAAAGGTTGGATTTTCGGATTCAGCGAGTCGACATACACCTAGAAACTCACCCATCAAAGTCCGATTTTGATTCTGAAAAAAAATATTTTCGATCATCTCTTTTTCGTACCGTGCGAAATAACTTTTTTCCAAGCATATTTTTGGTCATCAGAGGTTGGATTTTCGGTTCCAGTGGGTCGAAATACACCTAGAAACTCACCCATTACAGTCCGATTTTGATTCTGAAAAAAAATATTTTCGATCATCTCTTTTTCGTACCATGCGAAATAACTTCTTTCCAGGTGTATTTTTGTGTAACAAAGGTTGGATTTCCGGATTCAGCGGGTCGAAATACACCCAGAAACTCACCCATCAAAGTCCGATTTTGATTCTGGAAAAATATATTTTCGATCATCTCTTTTTCGTACCGTGCGAGATAACTTTTTTCCAAGCATATTTTTGGTCATCAGAGGTTGGATTTTCGGATCCAGTGGGTCGAAATACACCTAGAAACTCACCCATTAAAGTCCGATTTTGATTCTGAAAAAAAATATTTTCGATCATCTCTTTTTCGTACCATACGAAATAACTTCTTTCCAGGTGTATTTTCGTGTAACAAAGGTTGGATTTTTGGATTCAGCGGGTCAAAATACACCTATAAACCCACCCATCAAAGTTCGATTCCGATTCTGGAGACAGATATTTTCGATCATCTCTTTTTCGTACCATGCGAAATAACTCTTTTCCAAGCATATTTTTGGTCATCAAAGTTTGGATTTTCGGAATCAGCGGGTCGAAATACACCTAGAAACTCACCCATCAAAGTCCGATTTTGATTCTGAAAAAAAATATTTTCGATCATCTCTTTTTCGTACCGTGCGAAATAACTTTTTTCCAAGCATATTTTTGGTGATCAGAGGTTCGATTTTCGGATCCAGTGGGTCGGAATACACCTAGAAACTCACCCATTAAAGTCCGATTTTGATTCTGAAAAAAAATATTTTCGATCATCTCTTTTTCGTACCATGCGAAATAACTTCTTTCCAGGTGTATTTTCGTGTAACAAAGGTTGGATTTTTGGATTCAGCGGGTCAAAATACACCTATAAACCCACCCATCAAAGTTCGATTCCGATTCTGGAGACAGATATTTTCGATCATCTCTTTTTTGAACCATGCGAAATAACTTTTTTCCAAGCATATTTTTGGTCATCAAAGGTTGGATTCTCGGATTCAACGGGTCGAAATACACCTAGAAACTCACCCATCAAAGTCCGATTCCGATCCTGAAAAAAAATATTTCCGATCATCTCTTTTTCGTACCATGCGGAATAACTTCTTTCCAGGTGTATTTTCGTGTAACAAAGGTTGGATTTCTGGATTCAGCGGGTCAAAATACACCTATGAACCCACCCATCAAAGTTCGATTTCGATTCTGGAGACAGATATTTTCGATCATCTCTTTTTCGTACCATGCGAAATAACTTATTTCCAAGCATATTTTTGGTCATCAAAGGTTGGATTTTCGGATTCAGCGAGTCGAAATACACCTAGAAACTCACCCATCAAAGTCCGATTTTGATTCTGAGAAAATATATTTTCGATCATCTCTTTTTCGTACCGTGCGAAATAACTTTTTTCCAAGCATATTTTTGGTCATCAGAGGTTGGATTTTCGGATTCAGTGAGTCGAAATACACCTAGAAACTCACCCATTAAAGTCCGATTTTGATTCTGAAAAAAAATATTTTCGATCATCTCTTTTTCGTACCATGCGAAATAACTTCTTTCCAGGTGTATTTTCGTGTAACAAAGGTTGGATTTTTGGATTCAGCGGGTCAAAATACACCTATGAACCCACCCATCAAAGTTCGATTTCGATTCTGGAGACAGATATTTTCGATCATCTCTTTTTCGTACCATGCGAAATAACTTTTTTCCAAGCATATTTTTGGTCATCAAAGGTTGGATTTTCGGATTCAGCGAGTCGAAATACACCTAGAAACTCACCCATCAAAGTCCGATTTTGATTCTGGAAAAATATATTTTCGATCATATCTTTTTCGTACCGTGCGAAATAATTTTTTTCCAAGCATATTTTTGGTCATCAGAGGCTGGATTTTCGGATTCAGTGGGTCGAAATACACCTAGAAACTCACCCATTAAAGTCCGATTTTGATTCTGAAAAAAAATATTTTCGATCATCTCTTTTTCGTTTCATGCGAAATAACTTCTTTCCAGGTGTATTTTCGTGTAACAAAGGTTGGATTTTTGGATTCAGCGGGTCAAAATACACCTATAAACTCACCCATCAAAGTTCGATTTCGATTCTGGAGACAGATATTTTCGATCATCTCTTTTTCGTACCATGCAAAATAACTTTTTTCCAAGCATATTTTTGGTCATTAAAGTTTGGATTTTCGGAATCAGCGGGTCGGAATACACCTAGAAACTCACCCATCGAAGTCCGAATTTGATTCTGAAAAAAAATATTTTCGATCATCTCTTTTTCGTAATATGCGGAATAACTTCTTTCCAGGAGTATTTTCGTGTAACAAAGGTTGGATTTTTTGATTCAGCGGGTCAAAATACACCTATAAACCCACCCATCAAAGTTCGATTTTGATTCTGGAGACAGATATTTCCGATCATCTCTTTTTCGTACCATGCGAAATAACTTTTTTCCAAGCATATTTTTGGTCATCAAAGCTTGGATTCTCGGATTCAGCGGGTCAAAATACACCTTTAAACCCACCCATCAAAGTTCGATTTCGATTCTGGAGACAGATATTTTCGATCATCTCTTTTTCGTACCATGCGAAATAACTTTTTTCCAAGCATATTTTTGGTCATCAAAGGTTGGATTTTCGGATTCAGCGGGTCGGAATACACCTAGAAACTCACCCATCAAAGTCCGATTTTGATTCTGAAAAAAAATATTTTGGATCATCTCTTTTTCGTACCATGCGGAATAACTTCTTTCCAGGTGTATTTTCTTGTAACAAAGGTTGGATTTTTTGATTCAGCGGGTCAAAGTACACCTATGAACCCACCCATCAAAGTTCGATTTTGATTCTGGAGACAGATATTTTCGATCATCTCTTTTTTGAACCATGCGAAATAACTTTTTTCCAAGCATATTTTTGGTCATCAAAGGTTGGATTCTCGGATTCAACGGGTCGAAATACACCTAGAAACTCACCCATCAAAGTCCGATTCCGATTCTGAAAAAAAATATTTTCGATCATCTCTTTTTCGTACCATGCGGAATAACTTCTTTCCAGGTGTATTTTCGTGTAACAAAGGTTGGATTTCTGGATTCAGCGGGTCAAAATACACCTATAAACCCACCCATCAAAGTTCGATTTCGATTCTGGAGACAGATGTTTTCGATCATCTCTTTTTCGTACCATGCGAAATAACTTGTTTCCAAGCATATTTTCGGTCATCAAAGGTTGGATTTTCGGATTCAGCGAGTCGACATACACCTAGAAACTCACCCATCAAAGTCCGATTTTGATTCTGAAAAAAAATATTTTCGATCATCTCTTTTTCGTACCGTGCGAAATAACTTTTTTCCAAGCATATTTTTGGTCATCAGAGGTTGGATTTTCGGTTCCAGTGGGTCGAAATACACCTAGAAACTCACCCATTACAGTCCGATTTTGATTCTGAAAAAAAATATTTTCGATCATCTCTTTTTCGTACCATGCGAAATAACTTCTTTCCAGGTGTATTTTTGTGTAACAAAGGTTGGATTTCCGGATTCAGCGGGTCGAAATACACCCAGAAACTCACCCATCAAAGTCCGATTTTGATTCTGGAAAAATATATTTTCGATCATCTCTTTTTCGTACCGTGCGAGATAACTTTTTTCCAAGCATATTTTTGGTCATCAGAGGTTGGATTTTCGGATCCAGTGGGTCGAAATACACCTAGAAACTCACCCATTAAAGTCCGATTTTGATTCTGAAAAAAAATATTTTCGATCATCTCTTTTTCGTACCATACGAAATAACTTCTTTCCAGGTGTATTTTCGTGTAACAAAGGTTGGATTTTTGGATTCAGCGGGTCAAAATACACCTATAAACCCACCCATCAAAGTTCGATTCCGATTCTGGAGACAGATATTTTCGATCATCTCTTTTTCGTACCATGCGAAATAACTCTTTTCCAAGCATATTTTTGGTCATCAAAGTTTGGATTTTCGGAATCAGCGGGTCGAAATACACCTAGAAACTCACCCATCAAAGTCCGATTTTGATTCTGAAAAAAAATATTTTCGATCATCTCTTTTTCGTACCGTGCGAAATAACTTTTTTCCAAGCATATTTTTGGTCATCAGAGGTTCGATTTTCGGATCCAGTGGGTCGGAATACACCTAGAAACTCACCCATTAAAGTCCGATTTTGATTCTGAAAAAAAATATTTTCGATCATCTCTTTTTCGTACCATGCGAAATAACTTCTTTCCAGGTGTATTTTCGTGTAACAAAGGTTGGATTTTTGGATTCAGCGGGTCAAAATACACCTATAAACCCACCCATCAAAGTTCGATTCCGATTCTGGAGACAGATATTTTCGATCATCTCTTTTTTGAACCATGCGAAATAACTTTTTTCCAAGCATATTTTTGGTCATCAAAGGTTGGATTTTCGGATTCAACGGGTCGAAATACACCTAGAAACTCACCCATCAAAGTCCGATTCCGATCCTGAAAAAAAATATTTTCGATCATCTCTTTTTCGTACCATGAGAAATAACTTTTTTCCAAGCATATTTTTGGTCATCAAAGGTTGGATTTTCGGATTCATCGAGTCGAAATACACCTAGAAACTCACCCATCAAAGTCCGATTTTGATTCTGGAAAAATATATTTTCGATCATCTCTTTTTCGTACCGTGCGAAATAATTTTTTTCCAAGCATATTTTTGGACATCAGAGGCTGGATTTTCGGATTCAGTGGGTCGAAATACACCTAGAAACTCACACATTAAAGTCCGATTTTGATTCTGAAAAAAAATATTTTCGATCATCTCTTTTTCGTTTCATGCGAAATAACTTCTTTCCAGGTGTATTTTCGTGTAACGAAGGTTGGATTTTTGGATTCAGCGGGTCAAAATACACCTATAAACCCACCCATCAAAGTTCGATTTCGATTCTGGAGACAGATATTTTCGATCATCTCTTTTTCGTACCATGCAAAATAACTTTTTTCCAAGCATATTTTTGGTCATCAAAGTTTGGATTTTCGGAATCAGCGGGTCGGAATACACCTAGAAACTCACCCATCAAAGTCCGAATTTGATTCTGAAAAAAAATATTTTCGATCATCTCTTTTTCGTAATATGCGGAATAACTTCTTTCCAGGAGTATTTTCGTGTAACAAAGGTTGGATTTTTTGATTCAGCGGGTCAAAATACACCTATAAACCCACCCATCAAAGTTCGATTTTGATTCTGGAGACAGATATTTCCGATCATCTCTTTTTCGTACCATGCGAAATAACTTTTTTCCAAGCATATTTTTGGTCATCAAAGCTTGGATTCTCGGATTCAGCGGGTCAAAATACACCTTTAAACCCACCCATCAAAGTTCGATTTCGATTCTGGAGACAGATATTTTCGATCATCTCTTTTTCGTACCATGCGAAATAACTTTTTTCCAAGCATATTTTTGGTCATCAAAGGTTGGATTTTCGGATTCAGCGGGTCGGAATACACCTAGAAACTCACCCATCAAAGTCCGATTTTGATTCTGAAAAAAAATATTTTGGATCATCTCTTTTTCGTACCATGCGGAATAACTTCTTTCCAGGTGTATTTTCGTGTAACAAAGGTTGGATTTTTTGATTCAGCGGGTCAAAGTACACCTATGAACCCACCCATCAAAGTTCGATTTTGATTCTGGAGACAGATATTTTCGATCATCTCTTTTTTGAACCATGCGAAATAACTTTTTTCCAAGCATATTTTTGGTCATCAAAGGTTGGATTCTCGGATTCAACGGGTCGAAATACACCTAGAAACTCACCCATCAAAGTCCGATTCCGATTCTGAAAAAAAATATTTTCGATCATCTCTTTTTCGTACCATGCGGAATAACTTCTTTCCAGGTGTATTTTCGTGTAACAAAGGTTGGATTTCTGGATTCAGCGGGTCAAAATACACCTATAAACCCACCCATCAAAGTTCGATTCCGATTCTGGAGACAGATATTTTCGATCATCTCTTTTTCGTACCATGCGAAATAACTTTTTTCCAAGCATATTTTTGGTCATCAAAGTTTGGATTTTCGGAATCAGCGGGTCGAAATACACCTAGAAACTCACCCATCAAAGTCCGATTTTGATTCTGAAAAAAAATATTTTCGATCATCTCTTTTTCGTACCGTGCGAAATAACTTTTTTCCAAGCATATTTTTGGTCATCAGAGGTTGGATTTTCGGATCCAGTGGGTCGAAATACACCTAGAAACTCACCCATTAAAGTCCGATTTTGATTCTGAAAAAAAATATTTTCGATCATCTCTTTTTCGTACCATGCGAAATAACTTCTTTCCAGGTGTATTTTCGTGTAACAAAGGTTGGATTTTTGGATTCAGCGGGTCAAAATACACCTATAAACCCACCCATCAAAGTTCGATTCCGATTCTGGAGACAGATATTTTCGATCATCTCTTTTTCGTACCATGCGAAATAACTTTTTTCCAAGCATATTTTTGGTCACCAAAGTTTGGATTTTCGGAATCAGCGGGTCGAAATACACCTAGAAACTCACCCATCAAAGTCCGATTTTGATTCTGAAAAAAAATATTTTCGATCATCTCTTTTTCGTACCATGCGGAATAACTTCTTTCCAGGTGTATTTTCGTGTAACAAAGGTTGGATTTTTTGATTCAGCGGGTCAAAGTACACCTATGAACCCACCCATCAAAGTTCGATTTTGATTCTGGAGACAGATATTTTCGATCATCTCTTTTTTGAACCATGCGAAATAACTTTTTTCCAAGCATATTTTTGGTCATCAAAGGTTGGATTCTCGGATTCAACGGGTCGAAATACACCTAGAAACTCACCCATCAAAGTCCGATTCCGATCCTGAAAAAAAATATTTCCGATCATCTCTTTTTCGTACCATGCGGAATAACTTCATTCCAGGTGTATTTTCGTGTAACAAAGGTTGGATTTCTGGATTCAGCGGGTCAAAATACACCTATGAACCCACCCATCAAAGTTCGATTTCGATTCTGGAGACAGATATTTTCGATCATCTCTTTTTCGTACCATGCGAAATAACTTTTTTCCAAGCATATTTTTGGTCATCAAAGGTTGGATTTTCGGATTCAGCGGGTCAAAATACACCTTTAAACCCACCCATCAAAGTTCGATTTCGATTCTGGAGACAGATATTTTCGATCATCTCTTTTTCGTACCATGCGAAATAACTTTTTTCCAAGCATATTTTTGGTCATCAAAGGTTGGATTTTCGGATTCAGCGGGTCGGAATACACCTAGAAACTCACCCATCAAAGTCCGATTTTGATTCTGAGAAAAAATATTTTGGATCATCTCTTTTTCGTACCATGCGGAATAACTTCTTTCCAGGTGTATTTTCGTGTAACAAAGGTTGGATTTTTTGATTCAGCGGGTCAAAGTACACCTATGAACCCACCCATCAAAGTTCGATTTTGATTCTGGAGACAGATATTTTCGATCATCTCTTTTTTGAACCATGCGAAATAACTTTTTTCCAAGCATATTTTTGGTCATCAAAGGTTGGATTCTCGGATTCAACGGGTCGAAATACACCTAGAAACTCACCCATCAAAGTCCGATTCCGATTCTGAAAAAAAATATTTTCGATCATCTCTTTTTCGTACCATGCGGAATAACTTCTTTCCAGGTGTATTTTCGTGTAACAAAGGTTGGATTTCTGGATTCAGCGGGTCAAAATACACCTATAAACCCACCCATCAAAGTTCGATTCCGATTCTGGAGACAGATATTTTCGATCATCTCTTTTTCGTACCGTGCGAAATAACTTTTTTTCAAGCATATTTTTGGTCATCAAAGTTTGGATTTTCGGAATCAGCGGGTCGAAATACACCTAGAAACTCACCCATCAAAGTCCGATTTTGATTCTGAAAAAAAATATTTTCGATCATCTCTTTTTCGTACCGTGCGAAATAACTTTTTTCCAAGCATATTTTTGGTCATCAGAGGTTGGATTTTCGGATCCAGTGGGTCGAAATACACCTAGAAACTCACCCATTAAAGTCCGATTTTGATTCTGAAAAAAAATATTTTCGATCATCTCTTTTTCGTACCATGCGAAATAACTTCTTTCCAGGTGTATTTTCGTGTAACAAAGGTTGGATTTTTGGATTCAGCGGGTCAAAATACACCTATAAACCCACCCATCAAAGTTCGATTCCGATTCTGGAGACAGATATTTTCGATCATCTCTTTTTCGTACCATGCGAAATAACTTTTTTCCAAGCATATTTTTGGTCATCAAAGTTTGGATTTTCGGAATCAGCGGGTCGAAATACACCTAGAAACTCACCCATCAAAGTCCGATTTTGATTCTGAAAAAAAATATTTTCGATCATCTCTTTTTCGTACCATGCGGAATAACTTCTTTCCAGGTGTATTTTCGTGTAACAAAGGTTGGATTTTTTGATTCAGCGGGTCAAAGTACACCTATGAACCCACCCATCAAAGTTCGATTTTGATTCTGGAGACAGATATTTTCGATCATCTCTTTTTTGAACCATGCGAAATAACTTTTTTCCAAGCATATTTTTGGTCATCAAAGGTTGGATTCTCGGATTCAACGGGTCGAAATACACCTAGAAACTCACCCATTAAAGTCCGATTTTGATTCTGAAAAAAAATATTTTCGATCATCTCTTTTTCGTACCATGCGGAATAACTTCTTTCCAGGTGTATTTTCGTGTAACAAAGGTTGGATTTCTGGATTCAGCGGGTCAAAATACACCTATAAACCCACCCATCAAAGTTCGATTTCGATTCTGGAGACAGATGTTTTCGATCATCTCTTTTTCGTACCATGCGAAAAAACTTTTTTCCAAGCATATTTTCGGTCATCAAAGGTTGGATTTTCGGATTCAGCGAGTCGACATACACCTAGAAACTCACCCATCAAAGTCCGATTTTGATTCTGAAAAAAAATATTTTCGATCATCTCTTTTTCGTACCGTGCGAAATAACTTTTTTCCAAGCATATTTTTGGTCATCAGAGGTTGGATTTTCGGATCCAGTGGGTCGAAATACACCTAGAAACTCACCCATTACAGTCCGATTTTGATTCTGAAAAAAAATATTTTCGATCATCTCTTTTTCGTACCATGCGAAATAACTTCTTTCCAGGTGTATTTTCGGGTAACAAAGGTTGGATTTCCGGATTCAGCGGGTCGAAATACACCCAGAAACTCACCCATCAAAGTCCGATTTTGATTCTGGAAAAATATATTTTCGATCATCTCTTTTTCGTACCGTGCGAGATAACTTTTTTCCAAGCATATTTTTGGTCATCAGAGGTTGGATTTTCGGATCCAGTGGGTCGAAATACACCTAGAAACTCACCCATTAAAGTCCGATTTTGATTCTGAAAAAAAATATTCTCGATCATCTCTTTTTCGTACCATACGAAATAACTTCTTTCCAGGTGTATTTTCGTGTAACAAAGGTTGGATTTTTGGATTCAGCGGGTCAAAATACACCTATAAACCCACCCATCAAAGTTCGATTCCGATTCTGGAGACAGATATTTTCGATCATCTCTTTTTCGTACCATGCGAAATAACTCTTTTCCAAGCATATTTTTGGTCATCAAAGTTTGGATTTTCGGAATCAGCGGGTCGAAATACACCTAGAAACTCACCCATCAAAGTCCGATTTTGATTCTGAAAAAAAATATTTTCGATCATCTCTTTTTCGTACCGTGCGAAATAACTTTTTTCCAAGCATATTTTTGGTCATCAGAGGTTCGATTTTCGGATCCAGTGGGTCGGAATACACCTAGAAACTCACCCATTAAAGTCCGATTTTGATTCTGAAAAAAAATATTTTCGATCATCTCTTTTTCGTACCATGCGAAATAACTTCTTTCCAGGTGTATTTTCGTGTAACAAAGGTTGGATTTTTGGATTCAGCGGGTCAAAATACACCTATAAACCCACCCATCAGAGTTCGATTCCGATTCTGGAGACAGATATTTTCGATCATCTCTTTTTTGAACCATGCGGAATAACTTTTTTCCAAGCATATTTTTGGTCATCAAAGGTTGGATTTTCGGATTCAACGGGTCGAAATACACCTAGAAACTCACCCATCAAAGTCCGATTCCGATCCTGAAAAAAAATATTTTCGATCATCTCTTTTTCGTACCATGAGAAATAACTTTTTTCCAAGCATATTTTTGGTCATCAAAGGTTGGATTTTCGGATTCATCGAGTCGAAATACACCTAGAAACTCACCCATCAAAGTCCGATTTTGATTCTGGAAAAATATATTTTCGATCATCTCTTTTTCGTACCGTGCGAAATAATTTTTTTCCAAGCATATTTTTGGTCATCAGAGGCTGGATTTTCGGATTCAGTGGGTCGAAATACACCTAGAAACTCACACATTAAAGTCCGATTTTGATTCTGAAAAAAAATATTTTCGATCATCTCTTTTTCGTTTCATGCGAAATAACTTCTTTCCAGGTGTATTTTCGTGTAACGAAGGTTGGATTTTTGGATTCAGCGGGTCAAAATACACCTATAAACCCACCCATCAAAGTTCGATTTCGATTCTGGAGACAGATATTTTCGATCATCTCTTTTTCGTACCATGCAAAATAACTTTTTTCCAAGCATATTTTTGGTCATCAAAGTTTGGATTTTCGGAATCAGCGGGTCGGAATACACCTAGAAACTCACCCATCAAAGTCCGAATTTGATTCTGAAAAAAAATATTTTCGATCATCTCTTTTTCGTAATATGCGGAATAACTTCTTTCCAGGAGTATTTTCGTGTAACAAAGGTTGGATTTTTTGATTCAGCGGGTCAAAATACACCTATAAACCCACCCATCAAAGTTCGATTTTGATTCTGGAGACAGATATTTCCGATCATCTCTTTTTCGTACCATGCGAAATAACTTTTTTCCAAGCATATTTTTGGTCATCAAAGCTTGGATTCTCGGATTCAGCGGGTCAAAATACACCTTTAAACCCACCCATCAAAGTTCGATTTCGATTCTGGAGACAGATATTTTCGATCATCTCTTTTTCGTACCATGCGAAATAACTTTTTTCCAAGCATATTTTTGGTCATCAAAGGTTGGATTTTCGGATTCAGCGGGTCGGAATACACCTAGAAACTCACCCATCAAAGTCCGATTTTGATTCTGAAAAAAAATATTTTGGATCATCTCTTTTTCGTACCATGCGGAATAACTTCTTTCCAGGTGTATTTTCTTGTAACAAAGGTTGGATTTTTTGATTCAGCGGGTCAAAGTACACCTATGAACCCACCCATCAAAGTTCGATTTTGATTCTGGAGACAGATATTTTCGATCATCTCTTTTTTGAACCATGCGAAATAACTTTTTTCCAAGCATATTTTTGGTCATCAAAGGTTGGATTCTCGGATTCAACGGGTCGAAATACACCTAGAAACTCACCCATTAAAGTCCGATTTTGATTCTGAAAAAAAATATTTTCGATCATCTCTTTTTCGTACCATGCGGAATAACTTCTTTCCAGGTGTATTTTCGTGTAACAAAGGTTGGATTTCTGGATTCAGCGGGTCAAAATACACCTATAAACCCACCCATCAAAGTTCGATTTCGATTCTGGAGACAGATGTTTTCGATCATCTCTTTTTCGTACCATGCGAAATAACTTTTTTCCAAGCATATTTTCGGTCATCAAAGGTTGGATTTTCGGATTCAGCGAGTCGACATACACCTAGAAACTCACCCATCAAAGTCCGATTTTGATTCTGAAAAAAAATATTTTCGATCATCTCTTTTTCGTACCGTGCGAAATAACTTTTTTCCAAGCATATTTTTGGTCATCAGAGGTTGGATTTTCGGATCCAGTGGGTCGAAATACACCTAGAAACTCACCCATTACAGTCCGATTTTGATTCTGAAAAAAAATATTTTCGATCATCTCTTTTTCGTACCATGCGAAATAACTTCTTTCCAGGTGTATTTTCGTGTAACAAAGGTTGGATTTCCGGATTCAGCGGGTCGAAATACACCCAGAAACTCACCCATCAAAGTCCGATTTTGATTCTGGAAAAATATATTTTCGATCATCTCTTTTTCGTACCGTGCGAGATAACTTTTTTCCAAGCATATTTTTGGTCATCAGAGGTTGGATTTTCGGATCCAGTGGGTCGAAATACACCTAGAAACTCACCCATTAAAGTCCGATTTTGATTCTGAAAAAAAATATTCTCGATCATCTCTTTTTCGTACCATACGAAATAACTTCTTTCCAGGTGTATTTTCGTGTAACAAAGGTTGGATTTTTGGATTCAGCGGGTCAAAATACACCTATAAACCCACCCATCAAAGTTCGATTCCGATTCTGGAGACAGATATTTTCGATCATCTCTTTTTCGTACCATGCGAAATAACTCTTTTCCAAGCATATTTTTGGTCATCAAAGTTTGGATTTTCGGAATCAGCGGGTCGAAATACACCTAGAAACTCACCCATCAAAGTCCGATTTTGATTCTGAAAAAAAATATTTTCGATCATCTCTTTTTCGTACCGTGCGAAATAACTTTTTTCCAAGCATATTTTTGGTCATCAGAGGTTCGATTTTCGGATCCAGTGGGTCGGAATACACCTAGAAACTCACCCATTAAAGTCCGATTTTGATTCTGAAAAAAAATATTTTCGATCATCTCTTTTTCGTACCATGCGAAATAACTTCTTTCCAGGTGTATTTTCGTGTAACAAAGGTTGGATTTTTGGATTCAGCGGGTCAAAATACACCTATAAACCCACCCATCAGAGTTCGATTCCGATTCTGGAGACAGATATTTTCGATCATCTCTTTTTTGAACCATGCGGAATAACTTTTTTCCAAGCATATTTTTGGTCATCAAAGGTTGGATTTTCGGATTCAACGGGTCGAAATACACCTAGAAACTCACCCATCAAAGTCCGATTCCGATCCTGAAAAAAAATATTTTCGATCATCTCTTTTTCGTACCATGAGAAATAACTTTTTTCCAAGCATATTTTTGGTCATCAAAGGTTGGATTTTCGGATTCATCGAGTCGAAATACACCTAGAAACTCACCCATCAAAGTCCGATTTTGATTCTGGAAAAATATATTTTCGATCATCTCTTTTTCGTACCGTGCGAAATAATTTTTTTCCAAGCATATTTTTGGTCATCAGAGGCTGGATTTTCGGATTCAGTGGGTCGAAATACACCTAGAAACTCACACATTAAAGTCCGATTTTGATTCTGAAAAAAAATATTTTCGATCATCTCTTTTTCGTTTCATGCGAAATAACTTCTTTCCAGGTGTATTTTCGTGTAACGAAGGTTGGATTTTTGGATTCAGCGGGTCAAAATACACCTATAAACCCACCCATCAAAGTTCGATTTCGATTCTGGAGACAGATATTTTCGATCATCTCTTTTTCGTACCATGCAAAATAACTTTTTTCCAAGCATATTTTTGGTCATCAAAGTTTGGATTTTCGGAATCAGCGGGTCGGAATACACCTAGAAACTCACCCATCAAAGTCCGAATTTGATTCTGAAAAAAAATATTTTCGATCATCTCTTTTTCGTAATATGCGGAATAACTTCTTTCCAGGAGTATTTTCGTGTAACAAAGGTTGGATTTTTTGATTCAGCGGGTCAAAATACACCTATAAACCCACCCATCAAAGTTCGATTTTGATTCTGGAGACAGATATTTCCGATCATCTCTTTTTCGTACCATGCGAAATAACTTTTTTCCAAGCATATTTTTGGTCATCAAAGCTTGGATTCTCGGATTCAGCGGGTCAAAATACACCTTTAAACCCACCCATCAAAGTTCGATTTCGATTCTGGAGACAGATATTTTCGATCATCTCTTTTTCGTACCATGCGAAATAACTTTTTTCCAAGCATATTTTTGGTCATCAAAGGTTGGATTTTCGGATTCAGCGGGTCGGAATACACCTAGAAACTCACCCATCAAAGTCCGATTTTGATTCTGAAAAAAAATATTTTGGATCATCTCTTTTTCGTACCATGCGGAATAACTTCTTTCCAGGTGTATTTTCTTGTAACAAAGGTTGGATTTTTTGATTCAGCGGGTCAAAGTACACCTATGAACCCACCCATCAAAGTTCGATTTTGATTCTGGAGACAGATATTTTCGATCATCTCTTTTTTGAACCATGCGAAATAACTTTTTTCCAAGCATATTTTTGGTCATCAAAGGTTGGATTCTCGGATTCAACGGGTCGAAATACACCTAGAAACTCACCCATCAAAGTCCGATTCCGATTCTGAAAAAAAATATTTTCGATCATCTCTTTTTCGTACCATGCGGAATAACTTCTTTCCAGGTGTATTTTCGTGTAACAAAGGTTGGATTTCTGGATTCAGCGGGTCAAAATACACCTATAAACCCACCCATCAAAGTTCGATTTCGATTCTGGAGACAGATGTTTTCGATCATCTCTTTTTCGTACCATGCGAAATAACTTTTTTCCAAGCATATTTTCGGTCATCAAAGGTTGGATTTTCGGATTCAGCGAGTCGACATACACCTAGAAACTCACCCATCAAAGTCCGATTTTGATTCTGAAAAAAAATATTTTCGATCATCTCTTTTTCGTACCGTGCGAAATAACTTTTTTCCAAGCATATTTTTGGTCATCAGAGGTTGGATTTTCGGTTCCAGTGGGTCGAAATACACCTAGAAACTCACCCATTACAGTCCGATTTTGATTCTGAAAAAAAATATTTTCGATCATCTCTTTTTCGTACCATGCGAAATAACTTCTTTCCAGGTGTATTTTTGTGTAACAAAGGTTGGATTTCCGGATTCAGCGGGTCGAAATACACCCAGAAACTCACCCATCAAAGTCCGATTTTGATTCTGGAAAAATATATTTTCGATCATCTCTTTTTCGTACCGTGCGAGATAACTTTTTTCCAAGCATATTTTTGGTCATCAGAGGTTGGATTTTCGGATCCAGTGGGTCGAAATACACCTAGAAACTCACCCATTAAAGTCCGATTTTGATTCTGAAAAAAAATATTTTCGATCATCTCTTTTTCGTACCATACGAAATAACTTCTTTCCAGGTGTATTTTCGTGTAACAAAGGTTGGATTTTTGGATTCAGCGGGTCAAAATACACCTATAAACCCACCCATCAAAGTTCGATTCCGATTCTGGAGACAGATATTTTCGATCATCTCTTTTTCGTACCATGCGAAATAACTCTTTTCCAAGCATATTTTTGGTCATCAAAGTTTGGATTTTCGGAATCAGCGGGTCGAAATACACCTAGAAACTCACCCATCAAAGTCCGATTTTGATTCTGAAAAAAAATATTTTCGATCATCTCTTTTTCGTACCGTGCGAAATAACTTTTTTCCAAGCATATTTTTGGTCATCAGAGGTTCGATTTTCGGATCCAGTGGGTCGGAATACACCTAGAAACTCACCCATTAAAGTCCGATTTTGATTCTGAAAAAAAATATTTTCGATCATCTCTTTTTCGTACCATGCGAAATAACTTCTTTCCAGGTGTATTTTCGTGTAACAAAGGTTGGATTTTTGGATTCAGCGGGTCAAAATACACCTATAAACCCACCCATCAAAGTTCGATTCCGATTCTGGAGACAGATATTTTCGATCATCTCTTTTTTGAACCATGCGAAATAACTTTTTTCCAAGCATATTTTTGGTCATCAAAGGTTGGATTTCCGGATTCAACGGGTCGAAATACACCTAGAAACTCACCCATCAAAGTCCGATTCCGATCCTGAAAAAAAATATTTTCGATCATCTCTTTTTCGTACCATGAGAAATAACTTTTTTCCAAGCATATTTTTGGTCATCAAAGGTTGGATTTTCGGATTCATCGAGTCGAAATACACCTAGAAACTCACCCATCAAAGTCCGATTTTGATTCTGGAAAAATATATTTTCGATCATCTCTTTTTCGTACCGTGCGAAATAATTTTTTTCCAAGCATATTTTTGGTCATCAGAGGCTGGATTTTCGGATTCAGTGGGTCGAAATACACCTAGAAACTCACACATTAAAGTCCGATTTTGATTCTGAAAAAAAATATTTTCGATCATCTCTTTTTCGTTTCATGCGAAATAACTTCTTTCCAGGTGTATTTTCGTGTAACGAAGGTTGGATTTTTGGATTCAGCGGGTCAAAATACACCTATAAACCCACCCATCAAAGTTCGATTTCGATTCTGGAGACAGATATTTTCGATCATCTCTTTTTCGTACCATGCAAAATAACTTTTTTCCAAGCATATTTTTGGTCATCAAAGTTTGGATTTTCGGAATCAGCGGGTCGGAATACACCTAGAAACTCACCCATCAAAGTCCGAATTTGATTCTGAAAAAAAATATTTTCGATCATCTCTTTTTCGTAATATGCGGAATAACTTCTTTCCAGGAGTATTTTCGTGTAACAAAGGTTGGATTTTTTGATTCAGCGGGTCAAAATACACCTATAAACCCACCCATCAAAGTTCGATTTTGATTCTGGAGACAGATATTTCCGATCATCTCTTTTTCGTACCATGCGAAATAACTTTTTTCCAAGCATATTTTTGGTCATCAAAGCTTGGATTCTCGGATTCAGCGGGTCAAAATACACCTTTAAACCCACCCATCAAAGTTCGATTTCGATTCTGGAGACAGATATTTTCGATCATCTCTTTTTCGTACCATGCGAAATAACTTTTTTCCAAGCATATTTTTGGTCATCAAAGGTTGGATTTTCGGATTCAGCGGGTCGGAATACACCTAGAAACTCACCCATCAAAGTCCGATTTTGATTCTGAAAAAAAATATTTTGGATCATCTCTTTTTCGTACCATGCGGAATAACTTCTTTCCAGGTGTATTTTCGTGTAACAAAGGTTGGATTTTTTGATTCAGCGGGTCAAAGTACACCTATGAACCCACCCATCAAAGTTCGATTTTGATTCTGGAGACAGATATTTTCGATCATCTCTTTTTTGAACCATGCGAAATAACTTTTTTCCAAGCATATTTTTGGTCATCAAAGGTTGGATTCTCGGATTCAACGGGTCGAAATACACCTAGAAACTCACCCATCAAAGTCCGATTCCGATTCTGAAAAAAAATATTTTCGATCATCTCTTTTTCGTACCATGCGGAATAACTTCTTTCCAGGTGTATTTTCGTGTAACAAAGGTTGGATTTCTGGATTCAGCGGGTCAAAATACACCTATAAACCCATCCATCAAAGTTCGATTCCGATTCTGGAGACAGATATTTTCGATCATCTCTTTTTCGTACCATGCGAAATAACTTTTTTCCAAGCATATTTTTGGTCATCAAAGTTTGGATTTTCGGAATCAGCGGGTCGAAATACACCTAGAAACTCACCCATCAAAGTCCGATTTTGATTCTGAAAAAAAATATTTTCGATCATCTCTTTTTCGTACCGTGCGAAATAACTTTTTTCCAAGCATATTTTTGGTCATCAGAGGTTCGATTTTCGGATCCAGTGGGTCGAAATACACCTAGAAACTCACCCATTAAAGTCCGATTTTGATTCTGAAAAAAAATATTTTCGATCATCTCTTTTTCGTACCATGCGAAATAACTTCTTTCCAGGTGTATTTTCGTGTAACAAAGGTTGGATTTTTGGATTCAGCGGGTCAAAATACACCTATAAACCCACCCATCAAAGTTCGATTCCGATTCTGGAGACAGATATTTTCGATCATCTCTTTTTCGTACCATGCGAAATAATTTTTTTCCAAGCATATTTTTGGTCACCAAAGTTTGGATTTTCGGAATCAGCGGGTCGAAATACACCTAGAAACTCACCCATCAAAGTCCGATTTTGATTCTGAAAAAAAATATTTTCGATCATCTCTTTTTCGTACCATGCGGAATAACTTCTTTCCAGGTGTATTTTCGTGTAACAAAGGTTGGATTTTTTGATTCAGCGGGTCAAAGTACACCTATGAACCCACCCATCAAAGTTCGATTTTGATTCTGGAGACAGATATTTTCGATCATCTCTTTTTTGAACCATGCGAAATAACTTTTTTCCAAGCATATTTTTGGTCATCAAAGGTTGGATTCTCGGATTCAACGGGTCGAAATACACCTAGAAACTCACCCATCAAAGTCCGATTCCGATCCTGAAAAAAAATATTTCCGATCATCTCTTTTTCGTACCATGCGGAATAACTTCATTCCAGGTGTATTTTCGTGTAACAAAGGTTGGATTTCTGGATTCAGCGGGTCAAAATACACCTATGAACCCACCCATCAAAGTTCGATTTCGATTCTGGAGACAGATATTTTCGATCATCTCTTTTTCGTACCATGCGAAATAACTTTTTTCCAAGCATATTTTTGGTCATCAAAGGTTGGATTTTCGGATTCAGCGGGTCAAAATACACCTTTAAACCCACCCATCAAAGTTCGATTTCGATTCTGGAGACAGATATTTTCGATCATCTCTTTTTCGTACCATGCGAAATAACTTTTTTCCAAGCATATTTTTGGTCATCAAAGGTTGGATTTTCGGATTCAGCGGGTCGGAATACACCTAGAAACTCACCCATCAAAGTCCGATTTTGATTCTGAGAAAAAATATTTTGGATCATCTCTTTTTCGTACCATGCGGAATAACTTCTTTCCAGGTGTATTTTCGTGTAACAAAGGTTGGATTTTTTGATTCAGCGGGTCAAAGTACACCTATGAACCCACCCATCAAAGTTCGATTTTGATTCTGGAGACAGATATTTTCGATCATCTCTTTTTTGAACCATGCGAAATAACTTTTTTCCAAGCATATTTTTGGTCATCAAAGGTTGGATTCTCGGATTCAACGGGTCGAAATACACCTAGAAACTCACCCATCAAAGTCCGATTCCGATTCTGAAAAAAAATATTTTCGATCATCTCTTTTTCGTACCATGCGGAATAACTTCTTTCCAGGTGTATTTTCGTGTAACAAAGGTTGGATTTCTGGATTCAGCGGGTCAAAATACACCTATAAACCCACCCATCAAAGTTCGATTCCGATTCTGGAGACAGATATTTTCGATCATCTCTTTTTCGTACCGTGCGAAATAACTTTTTTCCAAGCATATTTTTGGTCATCAAAGTTTGGATTTTCGGAATCAGCGGGTCGAAATACACCTAGAAACTCACCCATCAAAGTCCGATTTTGATTCTGAAAAAAAATATTTTCGATCATCTCTTTTTCGTACCGTGCGAAATAACTTTTTTCCAAGCATATTTTTGGTCATCAGAGGTTGGATTTTCGGATCCAGTGGGTCGAAATACACCTAGAAACTCACCCATTAAAGTCCGATTTTGATTCTGAAAAAAAATATTTTCGATCATCTCTTTTTCGTACCATGCGAAATAACTTCTTTCCAGGTGTATTTTCGTGTAACAAAGGTTGGATTTTTGGATTCAGCGGGTCAAAATACACCTATAAACCCACCCATCAAAGTTCGATTCCGATTCTGGAGACAGATATTTTCGATCATCTCTTTTTCGTACCATGCGAAATAACTTTTTTCCAAGCATATTTTTGGTCATCAAAGTTTGGATTTTCGGAATCAGCGGGTCGAAATACACCTAGAAACTCACCCATCAAAGTCCGATTTTGATTCTGAAAAAAAATATTTTCGATCATCTCTTTTTCGTACCATGCGGAATAACTTCTTTCCAGGTGTATTTTCGTGTAACAAAGGTTGGATTTTTTGATTCAGCGGGTCAAAGTACACCTATGAACCCACCCATCAAAGTTCGATTTCGATTCTGGAGACAGATGTTTTCGATCATCTCTTTTTCGTACCATGCGAAATAACTTTTTTCCAAGCATATTTTCGGTCATCAAAGGTTGGATTTTCGGATTCAGCGAGTCGACATACACCTAGAAACTCACCCATCAAAGTCCGATTTTGATTCTGAAAAAAAATATTTTCGATCATCTCTTTTTCGTACCGTGCGAAATAACTTTTTTCCAAGCATATTTTTGGTCATCAGAGGTTGGATTTTCGGATCCAGTGGGTCGAAATACACCTAGAAACTCACCCATTACAGTCCGATTTTGATTCTGAAAAAAAATATTTTCGATCATCTCTTTTTCGTACCATGCGAAATAACTTCTTTCCAGGTGTATTTTCGTGTAACAAAGGTTGGATTTCCGGATTCAGCGGGTCGAAATACACCCAGAAACTCACCCATCAAAGTCCGATTTTGATTCTGGAAAAATATATTTTCGATCATCTCTTTTTCGTACCGTGCGAGATAACTTTTTTCCAAGCATATTTTTGGTCATCAGAGGTTGGATTTTCGGATCCAGTGGGTCGAAATACACCTAGAAACTCACCCATTAAAGTCCGATTTTGATTCTGAAAAAAAATATTCTCGATCATCTCTTTTTCGTACCATACGAAATAACTTCTTTCCAGGTGTATTTTCGTGTAACAAAGGTTGGATTTTTGGATTCAGCGGGTCAAAATACACCTATAAACCCACCCATCAAAGTTCGATTCCGATTCTGGAGACAGATATTTTCGATCATCTCTTTTTCGTACCATGCGAAATAACTCTTTTCCAAGCATATTTTTGGTCATCAAAGTTTGGATTTTCGGAATCAGCGGGTCGAAATACACCTAGAAACTCACCCATCAAAGTCCGATTTTGATTCTGAAAAAAAATATTTTCGATCATCTCTTTTTCGTACCGTGCGAAATAACTTTTTTCCAAGCATATTTTTGGTCATCAGAGGTTCGATTTTCGGATCCAGTGGGTCGGAATACACCTAGAAACTCACCCATTAAAGTCCGATTTTGATTCTGAAAAAAAATATTTTCGATCATCTCTTTTTCGTACCATGCGAAATAACTTCTTTCCAGGTGTATTTTCGTGTAACAAAGGTTGGATTTTTGGATTCAGCGGGTCAAAATACACCTATAAACCCACCCATCAGAGTTCGATTCCGATTCTGGAGACAGATATTTTCGATCATCTCTTTTTTGAACCATGCGGAATAACTTTTTTCCAAGCATATTTTTGGTCATCAAAGGTTGGATTTTCGGATTCAACGGGTCGAAATACACCTAGAAACTCACCCATCAAAGTCCGATTCCGATCCTGAAAAAAAATATTTTCGATCATCTCTTTTTCGTACCATGAGAAATAACTTTTTTCCAAGCATATTTTTGGTCATCAAAGGTTGGATTTTCGGATTCATCGAGTCGAAATACACCTAGAAACTCACCCATCAAAGTCCGATTTTGATTCTGGAAAAATATATTTTCGATCATCTCTTTTTCGTACCGTGCGAAATAATTTTTTTCCAAGCATATTTTTGGTCATCAGAGGCTGAATTTTCGGATTCAGTGGGTCGAAATACACCTAGAAACTCACACATTAAAGTCCGATTTTGATTCTGAAAAAAAATATTTTCGATCATCTCTTTTTCGTTTCATGCGAAATAACTTCTTTCCAGGTGTATTTTCGTGTAACGAAGGTTGGATTTTTGGATTCAGCGGGTCAAAATACACCTATAAACCCACCCATCAAAGTTCGATTTCGATTCTGGAGACAGATATTTTCGATCATCTCTTTTTCGTACCATGCAAAATAACTTTTTTCCAAGCATATTTTTGGTCATCAAAGTTTGGATTTTCGGAATCAGCGGGTCGGAATACACCTAGAAACTCACCCATCAAAGTCCGAATTTGATTCTGAAAAAAAATATTTTCGATCATCTCTTTTTCGTAATATGCGGAATAACTTCTTTCCAGGAGTATTTTCGTGTAACAAAGGTTGGATTTTTTGATTCAGCGGGTCAAAATACACCTATAAACCCACCCATCAAAGTTCGATTTTGATTCTGGAGACAGATATTTCCGATCATCTCTTTTTCGTACCATGCGAAATAACTTTTTTCCAAGCATATTTTTGGTCATCAAAGCTTGGATTCTCGGATTCAGCGGGTCAAAATACACCTTTAAACCCACCCATCAAAGTTCGATTTCGATTCTGGAGACAGATATTTTCGATGATCTCTTTTTCGTACCATGCGAAATAACTTTTTTCCAAGCATATTTTTGGTCATCAAAGGTTGGATTTTCGGATTCAGCGGGTCGGAATACACCTAGAAACTCACCCATCAAAGTCCGATTTTGATTCTGAAAAAAAATATTTTGGATCATCTCTTTTTCGTACCATGCGGAATAACTTCTTTCCAGGTGTATTTTCGTGTAACAAAGGTTGGATTTTTTGATTCAGCGGGTCAAAGTACACCTATGAACCCACCCATCAAAGTTCGATTTTGATTCTGGAGACAGATATTTTCGATCATCTCTTTTTTGAACCATGCGAAATAACTTTTTTCCAAGCATATTTTTGGTCATCAAAGGTTGGATTCTCGGATTCAACGGGTCGAAATACACCTAGAAACTCACCCATCAAAGTCCGATTCCGATTCTGAAAAAAAATATTTTCGATCATCTCTTTTTCGTACCATGCGGAATAACTTCTTTCCAGGTGTATTTTCGTGTAACAAAGGTTGGATTTCTGGATTCAGCGGGTCAAAATACACCTATAAACCCACCCATCAAAGTTCGATTCCGATTCTGGAGACAGATATTTTCGATCATCTCTTTTTCGTACCATGCGAAATAACTTTTTTCCAAGCATATTTTTGGTCATCAAAGTTTGGATTTTCGGAATCAGCGGGTCGAAATACACCTAGAAACTCACCCATCAAAGTCCGATTTTGATTCTGAAAAAAAATATTTTCGATCATCTCTTTTTCGTACCGTGCGAAATAACTTTTTTCCAAGCATATTTTTGGTCATCAGAGGTTGGATTTTCGGATCCAGTGGGTCGAAATACACCTAGAAACTCACCCATTAAAGTCCGATTTTGATTCTGAAAAAAAATATTTTCGATCATCTCTTTTTCGTACCATGCGAAATAACTTTTTTCCAAGCATATTTTTGGTCATCAAAGTTTGGATTTTCGGAATCAGCGGGTCGAAATACACCTAGAAACTCACCCATCAAAGTCCGATTTTGATTCTGAAAAAAAATATTTTCGATCATCTCTTTTTCGTACCGTGCGAAATAACTTTTTTCCAAGCATATTTTTGGTCATCAGAGGTTGGATTTTCGGATCCAGTGGGTCGAAATACACCTAGAAACTCACCCATTAAAGTCCGATTTTGATTCTGAAAAAAAATATTTTCGATCATCTCTTTTTCGTACCATGCGAAATAACTTCTTTCCAGGTGTATTTTCGTGTAACAAAGGTTGGATTTTTGGATTCAGCGGGTCAAAATACACCTATAAACCCACCCATCAAAGTTCGATTCCGATTCTGGAGACAGATATTTTCGATCATCTCTTTTTCGTACCATGCGAAATAACTTTTTTCCAAGCATATTTTTGGTCATCAAAGTTTGGATTTTCGGAATCAGCGGGTCGAAATACACCTAGAAACTCACCCATCAAAGTCCGATTTTGATTCTGAAAAAAAAATATTTTCGATCATCTCTTTTTCGTACCATGCGGAATAACTTCTTTCCAGGTGTATTTTCGTGTAACAAAGGTTGGATTTTTTGATTCAGCGGGTCAAAGTACACCTATGAACCCACCCATCAAAGTTCGATTTTGATTCTGGAGACAGATATTTTCGATCATCTCTTTTTTGAACCATGCGAAATAACTTTTTTCCAAGCATATTTTTGGTCATCAAAGGTTGGATTCTCGGATTCAACGGGTCGAAATACACCTAGAAACTCACCCATCGAAGTCCGATTCCGATCCTGAAAAAAAATATTTCCGATCATCTCTTTTTCGTACCATGCGGAATAACTTCTTTCCAGGTGTATTTTCGTGTAACAAAGGTTGGATTTCTGGATTCAGCGGGTCAAAATACACCTATGAACCCACCCATCAAAGTTCGATTTCGATTCTGGAGACAGATATTTTCGATCATCTCTTTTTCGTACCATGCGAAATAACTTTTTTCCAAGCATATTTTTGGTCATCAAAGGTTGGATTTTCGGATTCAGCGGGTCAAAATACACCTTTAAACCCACCCATCAAAGTTCGATTTCGATTCTGGAGACAGATATTTTCGATCATCTCTTTTTCGTACCATGCGAAATAACTTTTTTCCAAGCATATTTTTGGTCATCAAAGGTTGGATTTTCGGATTCAGCGGGTCGGAATACACCTAGAAACTCACCCATCAAAGTCCGATTTTGATTCTGAAAAAAAATATTTTGGATCATCTCTTTTTCGTACCATGCGGAATAACTTCTTTCCAGGTGTATTTTCGTGTAACAAAGGTTGGATTTTTTGATTCAGCGGGTCAAAGTACACCTATGAACCCACCCATCAAAGTTCGATTTTGATTCTGGAGACAGATATTTTCGATCATCTCTTTTTTGAACCATGCGAAATAACTTTTTTCCAAGCATATTTTTGGTCATCAAAGGTTGGATTCTCGGATTCAACGGGTCGAAATACACCTAGAAACTCACCCATCAAAGTCCGATTCCGATTCTGAAAAAAAATATTTTCGATCATCTCTTTTTCGTACCATGCGGAATAACTTCTTTCCAGGTGTATTTTCGTGTAACAAAGGTTGGATTTCTGGATTCAGCGGGTCAAAATACACCTATAAACCCACCCATCAAAGTTCGATTCCGATTCTGGAGACAGATATTTTCGATCATCTCTTTTTCGTACCATGCGAAATAACTTTTTTCCAAGCATATTTTTGGTCATCAAAGTTTGGATTTTCGGAATCAGCGGGTCGAAATACACCTAGAAACTCACCCATCAAAGTCCGATTTTGATTCTGAAAAAAAATATTTTCGATCATCTCTTTTTCGTACCGTGCGAAATAACTTTTTTCCAAGCATATTTTTGGTCATCAGAGGTTGGATTTTCGGATCCAGTGGGTCGAAATACACCTAGAAACTCACCCATTAAAGTCCGATTTTGATTCTGAAAAAAAATATTTTCGATCATCTCTTTTTCGTACCATGCGAAATAACTTCTTTCCAGGTGTATTTTCGTGTAACAAAGGTTGGATTTTTGGATTCAGCGGGTCAAAATACACCTATAAACCCACCCATCAAAGTTCGATTCCGATTCTGGAGACAGATATTTTCGATCATCTCTTTTTCGTACCATGCGAAATAACTTTTTTCCAAGCATATTTTTGGTCATCAAAGTTTGGATTTTCGGAATCAGCGGGTCGAAATACACCTAGAAACTCACCCATCAAAGTCCGATTTTGATTCTGAAAAAAAAATATTTTCGATCATCTCTTTTTCGTACCATGCGGAATAACTTCTTTCCAGGTGTATTTTCGTGTAACAAAGGTTGGATTTTTTGATTCAGCGGGTCAAAGTACACCTATGAACCCACCCATCAAAGTTCGATTTTGATTCTGGAGACAGATATTTTCGATCATCTCTTTTTTGAACCATGCGAAATAACTTTTTTCCAAGCATATTTTTGGTCATCAAAGGTTGGATTCTCGGATTCAACGGGTCGAAATACACCTAGAAACTCACCCATCAAAGTCCGATTCCGATCCTGAAAAAAAATATTTCCGATCATCTCTTTTTCGTACCATGCGGAATAACTTCTTTCCAGGTGTATTTTCGTGTAACAAAGGTTGGATTTCTGGATTCAGCGGGTCAAAATACACCTATGAACCCACCCATCAAAGTTCGATTTCGATTCTGGAGACAGATATTTTCGATCATCTCTTTTTCGTACCATGCGAAATAACTTTTTTCCAAGCATATTTTTGGTCATCAAAGGTTGGATTTTCGGATTCAGCGAGTCGAAATACACCTAGAAACTCACCCATCAAAGTCCGATTTTGATTCTGGAAAAATATATTTTCGATCATCTCTTTTTCGTACCGTGCGAAATAATTTTTTTCCAAGCATATTTTTGGTCATCAGAGGCTGGATTTTCGGATTCAGTGGGTCGAAATACACCTAGAAACTCACCCATTAAAGTCCGATTTTGATTCTGAAAAAAAATATTTTCGATCATCTCTTTTTCGTACCGTGCGAAATAACTTTTTTCCAAGCATATTTTTGGTCATCAGAGGTTGGATTTTCGGATCCAGTGGGTCGGAATACACCTAGAAACTCACCCATTAAAGTCCGATTTTGATTCTGAAAAAAAATATTTTCGATCATCTCTTTTTCGTACCATGCGAAATAACTTCTTTCCCGGTGTATTTTCGTGTAACAAAGGTTGGATTTTTGGATTCAGCGGGTCAAAATACACCTATAAACCCACCCATCAAAGTTCGATTCCGATTCTGGAGACAGATATTTTCGATCATCTCTTTTTTGAACCATGCGAAATAACTTTTTTCCAAGCATATTTTTGGTCATCAAAGGTTGGATTCTCGGATTCAACGGGTCGAAATACACCTAGAAACTCACCCATCAAAGTCCGATTCCGATCCTGAAAAAAAATATTTTCGATCATCTCTTTTTCGTACCATCAGAAATAACTTTTTTCCAAGCATATTTTTGGTCATCAAAGGTTGGATTTTCGGATTCATCGAGTCGAAATACACCTAGAAACTCACCCATCAAAGTCCGATTTTGATTCTGGAAAAATATATTTTCGATCATCTCTTTTTCGTACCGTGCGAAATAATTTTTTTCCAAGCATATTTTTGGTCATCAGAGGCTGGATTTTCGGATTCAGTGGGTCGAAATACACCTAGAAACTCACACATTAAAGTCCGATTTTGATTCTGAAAAAAAATATTTTCGATCATCTCTTTTTCGTTTCATGCGAAATAACTTCTTTCCAGGTGTATTTTCGTGTAACGAAGGTTGGATTTTTGGATTCAGCGGGTCAAAATACACCTATAAACCCACCCATCAAAGTTCGATTTCGATTCTGGAGACAGATATTTTCGATCATCTCTTTTTCGTACCATGCAAAATAACTTTTTTCCAAGCATATTTTTGGTCATCAAAGTTTGGATTTTCGGAATCAGCGGGTCGGAATACACCTAGAAACTCACCCATCAAAGTCCGAATTTGATTCTGAAAAAAAATATTTTCGATCATCTCTTTTTCGTAATATGCGGAATAACTTCTTTCCAGGAGTATTTTCGTGTAACAAAGGTTGGATTTTTTGATTCAGCGGGTCAAAATACACCTATAAACCCACCCATCAAAGTTCGATTTTGATTCTGGAGACAGATATTTCCGATCATCTCTTTTTCGTACCATGCGAAATAACTTTTTTCCAAGCATATTTTTGGTCATCAAAGCTTGGATTCTCGGATTCAGCGGGTCAAAATACACCTTTAAACCCACCCATCAAAGTTCGATTTCGATTCTGGAGACAGATATTTTCGATCATCTCTTTTTCGTACCATGCGAAATAACTTTTTTCCAAGCATATTTTTGGTCATCAAAGGTTGGATTTTCGGATTCAGCGGGTCGGAATACACCTAGAAACTCACCCATCAAAGTCCGATTTTGATTCTGAAAAAAAATATTTTGGATCATCTCTTTTTCGTACCATGCGGAATAACTTCTTTCCAGGTGTATTTTCGTGTAACAAAGGTTGGATTTTTTGATTCAGCGGGTCAAAGTACACCTATGAACCCACCCATCAAAGTTCGATTTTGATTCTGGAGACAGATATTTTCGATCATCTCTTTTTTGAACCATGCGAAATAACTTTTTTCCAAGCATATTTTTGGTCATCAAAGGTTGGATTCTCGGATTCAACGGGTCGAAATACACCTAGAAACTCACACATCAAAGTCCGATTCCGATTCTGAAAAAAAATATTTTCGATCATCTCTTTTTCGTACCATGCGGAATAACTTCTTTCCAGGTGTATTTTCGTGTAACAAAGGTTGGATTTCTGGATTCAGCGGGTCAAAATACACCTATAAACCCACCCATCAAAGTTCGATTTCGATTCTGGAGACAGATGTTTTCGATCATCTCTTTTTCGTGCCATGCGAAATAACTTTTTTCCAAGCATATTTTTGGTCATCAAAGGTTGGATTTTCGGATTCAGCGAGTCGACATACACCTAGAAACTCACCCATCAAAGTCCGATTTTGATTCTGAAAAAAAATATTTTCGATCATCTCTTTTTCGTACCGTGCGAAATAACTTTTTTCCAAGCATATTTTTGGTCATCAGAGGTTGGATTTTCGGATCCAGTGGGTCGAAATACACCTAGAAACTCACCCATTAAAGTCCGATTTTGATTCTGAAAAAAAATATTTTCGATCATCTCTTTTTCGTACCATGCGAAATAACTTCTTTCCAGGTGTATTTTCGTGTAACAAAGGTTGGATTTCCGGATTCAGCGGGTCGAAATACACCCAGAAACTCACCCATCAAAGTCCGATTTTGATTCTGGAAAAATATATTTTCGATCATCTCTTTTTCGTACCGTGCGAGATAACTTTTTTCCAAGCATATTTTTGGTCATCAGAGGTTGAATTTTCGGATCCAGTGGGTCGAAATACACCTAGAAACTCACCCATTAAAGTCCGATTTTGATTCTGAAAAAAAATATTTTCGATCATCTCTTTTTCGTACCATGCGAAATAACTTCTTTCCAGGTGTATTTTCGTGTAACAAAGGTTGGATTTTTGGATTCAGCGGGTCAAAATACACCTATAAACCCACCCATCAAAGTTCGATTCCGATTCTGGAGACAGATATTTTCGATCATCTCTTTTTCGTACCATGCGAAATAACTTTTTTCCAAGCATATTTTTGGTCATCAAAGTTTGGATTTTCGGAATCAGCGGGTCGAAATACACCTAGAAACTCACCCATCAAAGTCCGATTTTGATTCTGAAAAAAAAATATTTTCGATCATCTCTTTTTCGTACCATGCGGAATAACTTCTTTCCAGGTGTATTTTCGTGTAACAAAGGTTGGATTTTTTGATTCAGCGGGTCAAAGTACACCTATGAACCCACCCATCAAAGTTCGATTTTGATTCTGGAGACAGATATTTTCGATCATCTCTTTTTTGAACCATGCGAAATAACTTTTTTCCAAGCATATTTTTGGTCATCAAAGGTTGGATTCTCGGATTCAACGGGTCGAAATACACCTAGAAACTCACCCATCAAAGTCCGATTCCGATCCTGAAAAAAAATATTTCCGATCATCTCTTTTTCGTACCATGCGGAATAACTTCTTTCCAGGTGTATTTTCGTGTAACAAAGGTTGGATTTCTGGATTCAGCGGGTCAAAATACACCTATGAACCCACCCATCAAAGTTCGATTTCGATTCTGGAGACAGATATTTTCGATCATCTCTTTTTCGTACCATGCGAAATAACTTTTTTCCAAGCATATTTTTGGTCATCAAAGGTTGGATTTTCGGATTCAGCGAGTCGAAATACACCTAGAAACTCACCCATCAAAGTCCGATTTTGATTCTGGAAAAATATATTTTCGATCATCTCTTTTTCGTACCGTGCGAAATAATTTTTTTCCAAGCATATTTTTGGTCATCAGAGGCTGGATTTTCGGATTCAGTGGGTCGAAATACACCTAGAAACTCACCCATTAAAGTCCGATTTTGATTCTGAAAAAAAATATTTTCGATCATCTCTTTTTCGTACCGTGCGAAATAACTTTTTTCCAAGCATATTTTTGGTCATCAGAGGTTGGATTTTCGGATCCAGTGGGTCGGAATACACCTAGAAACTCACCCATTAAAGTCCGATTTTGATTCTGAAAAAAAATATTTTCGATCATCTCTTTTTCGTACCATGCGAAATAACTTCTTTCCCGGTGTATTTTCGTGTAACAAAGGTTGGATTTTTGGATTCAGCGGGTCAAAATACACCTATAAACCCACCCATCAAAGTTCGATTCCGATTCTGGAGACAGATATTTTCGATCATCTCTTTTTTGAACCATGCGAAATAACTTTTTTCCAAGCATATTTTTGGTCATCAAAGGTTGGATTCTCGGATTCAACGGGTCGAAATACACCTAGAAACTCACCCATCAAAGTCCGATTCCGATCCTGAAAAAAAATATTTTCGATCATCTCTTTTTCGTACCATCAGAAATAACTTTTTTCCAAGCATATTTTTGGTCATCAAAGGTTGGATTTTCGGATTCATCGAGTCGAAATACACCTAGAAACTCACCCATCAAAGTCCGATTTTGATTCTGGAAAAATATATTTTCGATCATCTCTTTTTCGTACCGTGCGAAATAATTTTTTTCCAAGCATATTTTTGGTCATCAGAGGCTGGATTTTCGGATTCAGTGGGTCGAAATACACCTAGAAACTCACACATTAAAGTCCGATTTTGATTCTGAAAAAAAATATTTTCGATCATCTCTTTTTCGTTTCATGCGAAATAACTTCTTTCCAGGTGTATTTTCGTGTAACGAAGGTTGGATTTTTGGATTCAGCGGGTCAAAATACACCTATAAACCCACCCATCAAAGTTCGATTTCGATTCTGGAGACAGATATTTTCGATCATCTCTTTTTCGTACCATGCAAAATAACTTTTTTCCAAGCATATTTTTGGTCATCAAAGTTTGGATTTTCGGAATCAGCGGATCGGAATACACCTAGAAACTCACCCATCAAAGTCCGAATTTGATTCTGAAAAAAAATATTTTCGATCATCTCTTTTTCGTAATATGCGGAATAACTTCTTTCCAGGAGTATTTTCGTGTAACAAAGGTTGGATTTTTTGATTCAGCGGGTCAAAATACACCTATAAACCCACCCATCAAAGTTCGATTTTGATTCTGGAGACAGATATTTCCGATCATCTCTTTTTCGTACCATGCGAAATAACTTTTTTCCAAGCATATTTTTGGTCATCAAAGCTTGGATTCTCGGATTCAGCGGGTCAAAATACACCTTTAAACCCACCCATCAAAGTTCGATTTCGATTCTGGAGACAGATATTTTCGATCATCTCTTTTTCGTACCATGCGAAATAACTTTTTTCCAAGCATATTTTTGGTCATCAAAGGTTGGATTTTCGGATTCAGCGGGTCGGAATACACCTAGAAACTCACCCATCAAAGTCCGATTTTGATTCTGAAAAAAAATATTTTGGATCATCTCTTTTTCGTACCATGCGGAATAACTTCTTTCCAGGTGTATTTTCGTGTAACAAAGGTTGGATTTTTTGATTCAGCGGGTCAAAGTACACCTATGAACCCACCCATCAAAGTTCGATTTTGATTCTGGAGACAGATATTTTCGATCATCTCTTTTTTGAACCATGCGAAATAACTTTTTTCCAAGCATATTTTTGGTCATCAAAGGTTGGATTCTCGGATTCAACGGGTCGAAATACACCTAGAAACTCACCCATCAAAGTCCGATTCCGATTCTGAAAAAAAATATTTTCGATCATCTCTTTTTCGTACCATGCGGAATAACTTCTTTCCAGGTGTATTTTCGTGTAACAAAGGTTGGATTTCTGGATTCAGCGGGTCAAAATACACCTATAAACCCACCCATCAAAGTTCGATTTCGATTCTGGAGACAGATGTTTTCGATCATCTCTTTTTCGTGCCATGCGAAATAACTTTTTTCCAAGCATATTTTTGGTCATCAAAGGTTGGATTTTCGGATTCAGCGAGTCGACATACACCTAGAAACTCACCCATCAAAGTCCGATTTTGATTCTGAAAAAAAATATTTTCGATCATCTCTTTTTCGTACCGTGCGAAATAACTTTTTTCCAAGCATATTTTTGGTCATCAGAGGTTGGATTTTCGGATCCAGTGGGTCGAAATACACCTAGAAACTCACCCATTAAAGTCCGATTTTGATTCTGAAAAAAAATATTTTCGATCATCTCTTTTTCGTACCATGCGAAATAACTTCTTTCCAGGTGTATTTTCGTGTAACAAAGGTTGGATTTCCGGATTCAGCGGGTCGAAATACACCCAGAAACTCACCCATCAAAGTCCGATTTTGATTCTGGAAAAATATATTTTCGATCATCTCTTTTTCGTACCGTGCGAGATAACTTTTTTCCAAGCATATTTTTGGTCATCAGAGGTTGAATTTTCGGATCCAGTGGGTCGAAATACACCTAGAAACTCACCCATTAAAGTCCGATTTTGATTCTGAAAAAAAATATTTTCGATCATCTCTTTTTCGTACCATGCGAAATAACTTCTTTCCAGGTGTATTTTCGTGTAACAAAGGTTGGATTTTTGGATTCAGCGGGTCAAAATACACCTATAAACTCACCCATCAAAGTTCGATTTCGATTCTGGAGAAAGATATTTTCGATCATCTCTTTTTCGTACCATGCAAAATAACTTTTTTCCAAGCATATTTTTGGTCATCAAAGTTTGGATTTTCGGAATCAGCGGGTCGGAATACACCTAGAAACTCACCCATCAAAGTCCGAATTTGATTCTGAAAAAAAATATTTTCGATCATCTCTTTTTCGTAATATGCGGAATAACTTCTTTCCAGGAGTATTTTCGTGTAACAAAGGTTGGATTTTTTGATTCAGCGGGTCAAAATACACCTATAAACCCACCCATCAAAGTTCGATTTTGATTCTGGAGACAGATATTTCCGATCATCTCTTTTTCGTACCATGCGAAATAACTTTTTTCCAAGCATATTTTTGGTCATCAAAGCTTGGATTCTCGGATTCAGCGGGTCAAAATACACCTTTAAACCCACCCATCAAAGTTCGATTTCGATTCTGGAGACAGATATTTTCGATCATCTCTTTTTCGTACCATGCGAAATAACTTTTTTCCAAGCATATTTTTGGTCATCAAAGGTTGGATTATCGGATTCAGCGGGTCGGAATACACCTAGAAACTCACCCATCAAAGTCCGATTTTGATTCTGAAAAAAAATATTTTGGATCATCTCTTTTTCGTACCATGCGGAATAACTTCTTTCCAGGTGTATTTTCGTGTAACAAAGGTTGGATTTTTTGATTCAGCGGGTCAAAGTACACCTATGAACCCACCCATCAAAGTTCGATTTTGATTCTGGAGACAGATATTTTCGATCATCTCTTTTTTGAACCATGCGAAATAACTTTTTTCCAAGCATATTTTTGGTCATCAAAGGTTGGATTCTCGGATTCAACGGGTCGAAATACACCTAGAAACTCACCCATCAAAGTCCGATTTTGATTCTGAGAAAATATATTTTCGATCATCTCTTTTTCGTACCGTGCGAAATAACTTTTTTCCAAGCATATTTTTGGTCATCAGAGGTTGAATTTTCGGATTCAGTGAGTCGAAATACACCTAGAAACTCACCCATTAAAGTCCGATTTTGATTCTGAAAAAAAATATTTTCGATCATCTCTTCTTCGTACCATGCGAAATAACTTCTTTCCAGGTGTATTTTCGTGTAACACAGGTTGGATTCTCGGATTCAACGGGTCGAAATACACCTAGAAACTCACCCATCAAAGTCCGATTCCGATCCTGAAAACAAATATTTTCGATCATCTCTTTTTCGTACCATGAGAAATAACTTTTTTCCAAGCATATTTTTGGTCATCAAAGGTTGGATTTTCGGATTCATCGAGTCGAAATACACCTAGAAACTCACCCATCAAAGTCCGATTTTGATTCTGGAAAAATATATTTTCGATCATCTCTTTTTCGTACCGTGCGAAATAATTTTTTTCCAAGCATATTTTTGGTCATCAGAGGCTGGATTTTCGGATTCAGTGGGTCGAAATACACCTAGAAACTCACACATTAAAGTCCGATTTTGATTCTGAAAAAAAATATTTTCGATCATCTCTTTTTCGTTTCATGCGAAATAACTTCTTTCCAGGTGTATTTTCGTGTAACGAAGGTTGGATTTTTGGATTCAGCGGGTCAAAATACACCTATAAACCCACCCATCAAAGTTCGATTCCGATTCTGGAGACAGATATTTTCGATCATCTCTTTTTTGAACCATGCGAAATAACTTTTTTCCAAGCATATTTTTGGTCATCAAAGGTTGGATTCTCGGATTCAACGGGTCGAAATACACCTAGAAACTCACCCATCAAAGTCCGATTCCGATCCTGAAAAAAAATATTTTCGATCATCTCTTTTTCGTACCATCAGAAATAACTTTTTTCCAAGCATATTTTTGGTCATCAAAGGTTGGATTTTCGGATTCATCGAGTCGAAATACACCTAGAAACTCACCCATCAAAGTCCGATTTTGATTCTGGAAAAATATATTTTCGATCATCTCTTTTTCGTACCGTGCGAAATAATTTTTTTCCAAGCATATTTTTGGTCATCAGAGGCTGGATTTTCGGATTCAGTGGGTCGAAATACACCTAGAAACTCACACATTAAAGTCCGATTTTGATTCTGAAAAAAAATATTTTGGATCATCTCTTTTTCGTACCATGCGGAATAACTTCTTTCCAGGTGTATTTTCGTGTAACAAAGGTTGGATTTTTTGATTCAGCGGGTCCAAGTACACCTATGAACCCACCCATCAAAGTTCGATTTTGATTCTGGAGACAGATATTTTCGATCATCTCTTTTTTGAACCATGCGAAATAACTTTTTTCCAAGCATATTTTTGGTCATCAAAGGTTGGATTCTCGGATTCAACGGGTCGAAATACACCTAGAAACTCACCCATCAAAGTCCGATTCCGATTCTGAAAAAAAATATTTTCGATCATCTCTTTTTCGTACCATGCGGAATAACTTCTTTCCAGGTGTATTCTCGTGTAACAAAGGTTGGATTTCTGGATTCAGCGGGTCAAAATACACCTATAAACCCACCCATCAAAGTTCGATTCCGATTCTGGAGACAGATATTTTCGATCATCTCTTTTTTGAACCATGCGAAATAACTTTTTTCCAAGCATATTTTTGGTCATCAAAGGTTGGATTCTCGGATTCAACGGGTCGAAATACACCTAGAAACTCACCCATCAAAGTCCGATTCCGATCCTGAAAAAAAATATTTTCGATCATCTCTTTTTCGTACCATCAGAAATAACTTTTTTCCAAGCATATTTTTGGTCATCAAAGGTTGGATTTTCGGATTCATCGAGTCGAAATACACCTAGAAACTCACCCATCAAAGTCCGATTTTGATTCTGGAAAAATATATTTTCGATCATCTCTTTTTCGTACCGTGCGAAATAATTTTTTTCCAAGCATATTTTTGGTCATCAGAGGCTGGATTTTCGGATTCAGTGGGTCGAAATACACCTAGAAACTCACACATTAAAGTCCGATTTTGATTCTGAAAAAAAATATTTTCGATCATCTCTTTTTCGTTTCATGCGAAATAACTTCTTTCCAGGTGTATTTTCGTGTAACGAAGGTTGGATTTTTGGATTCAGCGGGTCAAAATACACCTATAAACCCACCCATCAAAGTTCGATTTCGATTCTGGAGACAGATATTTTCGATCATCTCTTTTTCGTACCATGCAAAATAACTTTTTTCCAAGCATATTTTTGGTCATCAAAGTTTGGATTTTCGGAATCAGCGGGTCGGAATACACCTAGAAACTCACCCATCAAAGTCCGAATTTGATTCTGAAAAAAAATATTTTCGATCATCTCTTTTTCGTAATATGCGGAATAACTTCTTTCCAGGAGTATTTTCGTGTAACAAAGGTTGGATTTTTTGATTCAGCGGGTCAAAATACACCTATAAACCCACCCATCAAAGTTCGATTTTGATTCTGGAGACAGATATTTCCGATCATCTCTTTTTCGTACCATGCGAAATAACTTTTTTCCAAGCATATTTTTGGTCATCAAAGCTTGGATTCTCGGATTCAGCGGGTCAAAATACACCTTTAAACCCACCCATCAAAGTTCGATTTCGATTCTGGAGACAGATATTTTCGATCATCTCTTTTTCGTACCATGCGAAATAACTTTTTTCCAAGCATATTTTTGGTCATCAAAGGTTGGATTTTCGGATTCAGCGGGTCGGAATACACCTAGAAACTCACCCATCAAAGTCCGATTTTGATTCTGAAAAAAAATATTTTGGATCATCTCTTTTTCGTACCATGCGGAATAACTTCTTTCCAGGTGTATTTTCGTGTAACAAAGGTTGGATTTTTTGATTCAGCGGGTCAAAGTACACCTATGAACCCACCCATCAAAGTTCGATTTTGATTCTGGAGACAGATATTTTCGATCATCTCTTTTTTGAACCATGCGAAATAACTTTTTTCCAAGCATATTTTTGGTCATCAAAGGTTGGATTCTCGGATTCAACGGGTCGAAATACACCTAGAAACTCACCCATCAAAGTCCGATTCCGATTCTGAAAAAAAATATTTTCGATCATCTCTTTTTCGTACCATGCGGAATAACTTCTTTCCAGGTGTATTTTCGTGTAACAAAGGTTGGATTTCTGGATTCAGCGGGTCAAAATACACCTATAAACCCACCCATCAAAGTTCGATTTCGATTCTGGAGACAGATGTTTTCGATCATCTCTTTTTCGTGCCATGCGAAATAACTTTTTTCCAAGCATATTTTTGGTCATCAAAGGTTGGATTTTCGGATTCAGCGAGTCGACATACACCTAGAAACTCACCCATCAAAGTCCGATTTTGATTCTGAAAAAAAATATTTTCGATCATCTCTTTTTCGTACCGTGCGAAATAACTTTTTTCCAAGCATATTTTTGGTCATCAGAGGTTGGATTTTCGGATCCAGTGGGTCGAAATACACCTAGAAACTCACCCATTAAAGTCCGATTTTGATTCTGAAAAAAAATATTTTCGATCATCTCTTTTTCGTACCATGCGAAATAACTTCTTTCCAGGTGTATTTTCGTGTAACAAAGGTTGGATTTCCGGATTCAGCGGGTCGAAATACACCCAGAAACTCACCCATCAAAGTCCGATTTTGATTCTGGAAAAATATATTTTCGATCATCTCTTTTTCGTACCGTGCGAGATAACTTTTTTCCAAGCATATTTTTGGTCATCAGAGGTTGAATTTTCGGATCCAGTGGGTCGAAATACACCTAGAAACTCACCCATTAAAGTCCGATTTTGATTCTGAAAAAAAATATTTTCGATCATCTCTTTTTCGTACCATGCGAAATAACTTCTTTCCAGGTGTATTTTCGTGTAACAAAGGTTGGATTTTTGGATTCAGCGGGTCAAAATACACCTATAAACTCACCCATCAAAGTTCGATTTCGATTCTGGAGACAGATATTTTCGATCATCTCTTTTTCGTACCGTGCAAAATAACTTTTTTCCAAGCATATTTTTGGTCATCAAAGTTTGGATTTTCGGAATCAGCGGGTCGGAATACACCTAGAAACTCACCCATCAAAGTCCGAATTTGATTCTGAAAAAAAATATTTTCGATCATCTCTTTTTCGTAATATGCGGAATAACTTCTTTCCAGGAGTATTTTCGTGTAACAAAGGTTGGATTTTTTGATTCAGCGGGTCAAAATACACCTATAAACCCACCCATCAAAGTTCGATTTTGATTCTGGAGACAGATATTTCCGATCATCTCTTTTTCGTACCATGCGAAATAACTTTTTTCCAAGCATATTTTTGGTCATCAAAGCTTGGATTCTCGGATTCAGCGGGTCAAAATACACCTTTAAACCCACCCATCAAAGTTCGATTTCGATTCTGGAGACAGATATTTTCGATCATCTCTTTTTCGTACCATGCGAAATAACTTTTTTCCAAGCATATTTTTGGTCATCAAAGGTTGGATTATCGGATTCAGCGGGTCGGAATACACCTAGAAACTCACCCATCAAAGTCCGATTTTGATTCTGAAAAAAAATATTTTGGATCATCTCTTTTTCGTACCATGCGGAATAACTTCTTTCCAGGTGTATTTTCGTGTAACAAAGGTTGGATTTTTTGATTCAGCGGGTCAAAGTACACCTATGAACCCACCCATCAAAGTTCGATTTTGATTCTGGAGACAGATATTTTCGATCATCTCTTTTTTGAACCATGCGAAATAACTTTTTTCCAAGCATATTTTTGGTCATCAAAGGTTGGATTCTCGGATTCAACGGGTCGAAATACACCTAGAAACTCACCCATCAAAGTCCGATTCCGATTCTGAAAAAAAATATTTTCGATCATCTCTTTTTCGTACCATGCGGAATAACTTCTTTCCAGGTGTATTCTCGTGTAACAAAGGTTGGATTTCTGGATTCAGCGGGTCAAAATACACCTATAAACCCACCCATCAAAGTTCGATTCCGATTCTGGAGACAGATATTTTCGATCATCTCTTTTTTGAACCATGCGAAATAACTTTTTTCCAAGCATATTTTTGGTCATCAAAGGTTGGATTCTCGGATTCAACGGGTCGAAATACACCTAGAAACTCACCCATCAAAGTCCGATTCCGATCCTGAAAAAAAATATTTTCGATCATCTCTTTTTCGTACCATCAGAAATAACTTTTTTCCAAGCATATTTTTGGTCATCAAAGGTTGGATTTCCGGATTCAGCGGGTCGAAATACACCCAGAAACTCACCCATCAAAGTCCGATTTTGATTCTGGAAAAATATATTTTCGATCATCTCTTTTTCGTACCGTGCGAGATAACTTTTTTCCAAGCATATTTTTGGTCATCAGAGGTTGAATTTTCGGATCCAGTGGGTCGAAATACACCTAGAAACTCACCCATTAAAGTCCGATTTTGATTCTGAAAAAAAATATTTTCGATCATCTCTTTTTCGTACCATGCGAAATAACTTCTTTCCAGGTGTATTTTCGTGTAACAAAGGTTGGATTTTTGGATTCAGCGGGTCAAAATACACCTATAAACTCACCCATCAAAGTTCGATTTCGATTCTGGAGACAGATATTTTCGATCATCTCTTTTTCGTACCATGCAAAATAACTTTTTTCCAAGCATATTTTTGGTCATCAAAGTTTGGATTTTCGGAATCAGCGGGTCGGAATACACCTAGAAACTCACCCATCAAAGTCCGAATTTGATTCTGAAAAAAAATATTTTCGATCATCTCTTTTTCGTAATATGCGGAATAACTTCTTTCCAGGAGTATTTTCGTGTAACAAAGGTTGGATTTTTTGATTCAGCGGGTCAAAATACACCTATAAACCCACCCATCAAAGTTCGATTTTGATTCTGGAGACAGATATTTCCGATCATCTCTTTTTCGTACCATGCGAAATAACTTTTTTCCAAGCATATTTTTGGTCATCAAAGCTTGGATTCTCGGATTCAGCGGGTCAAAATACACCTTTAAACCCACCCATCAAAGTTCGATTTCGATTCTGGAGACAGATATTTTCGATCATCTCTTTTTCGTACCATGCGAAATAACTTTTTTCCAAGCATATTTTTGGTCATCAAAGGTTGGATTTTCGGATTCAGCGGGTCGGAATACACCTAGAAACTCACCCATCAAAGTCCGATTTTGATTCTGAAAAAAAATATTTTGGATCATCTCTTTTTCGTACCATGCGGAATAACTTCTTTCCAGGTGTATTTTCGTGTAACAAAGGTTGGATTTTTTGATTCAGCGGGTCAAAGTACACCTATGAACCCACCCATCAAAGTTCGATTTTGATTCTGGAGACAGATATTTTCGATCATCTCTTTTTTGAACCATGCGAAATAACTTTTTTCCAAGCATATTTTTGGTCATCAAAGGTTGGATTCTCGGATTCAACGGGTCGAAATACACCTAGAAACTCACCCATCAAAGTCCGATTCCGATTCTGAAAAAAAATATTTTCGATCATCTCTTTTTCGTACCATGCGGAATAACTTCTTTCCAGGTGTATTTTCGTGTAACAAAGGTTGGATTTCTGGATTCAGCGGGTCAAAATACACCTATAAACCCACCCATCAAAGTTCGATTTTGATTCTGGAGACAGATGTTTTCGATCATCTCTTTTTCGTACCATGCGAAATAACTTTTTTCCAAGCATATTTTCGGTCATCAAAGGTTGGATTTTCGGATTCAGCGAGTCGACATACACCTAGAAACTCACCCATCAAAGTCCGAATTTGATTCTGAAAAAAAATATTTTCGATCATCTCTTTTTCGTACCGTGCGAAATAACTTTTTTCCAAGCATATTTTTGGTCATCAGAGGTTGGATTTTCGGATCCAGTGGGTCGAAATACACCTAGAAACTCACCCATTACAGTCCGATTTTGATTCTGAAAAAAAATATTTTCGATCATCTCTTTTTCGTACCATGCGAAATAACTTCTTTCCAGGTGTATTTTCGTGTAACAAAGGTTGGATTTCCGGATTCAGCGGGTCGAAATACACCCAGAAACTCACCCATCAAAGTCCGATTTTGATTCTGGAAAAATATATTTTCGATCATCTCTTTTTCGTACCGTGCGAGATAACTTTTTTCCAAGCATATTTTTGGTCATCAGAGGTTGGATTTTCGGATCCAGTGGGTCGAAATACACCTAGAAACTCACCCATTAAAGTCCGATTTTGATTCTGAAAAAAAATATTTTCGATCATCTCTTTTTCGTACCATACGAAATAACTTCTTTCCAGGTGTATTTTCGTGTAACAAAGGTTGGATTTTTGGATTCAGCGGGTCAAAATACACCTATAAACCCACCCATCAAAGTTCGATTCCGATTCTGGAGACAGATATTTTCGATCATCTCTTTTTCGTACCATGCGAAATAACTTTTTTCCAAGCATATTTTTGGTCATCAAAGTTTGGATTTTCGGAATCAGCGGGTCGAAATACACCTAGAAACTCACCCATCAAAGTCCGATTTTGATTCTGAAAAAAAATATTTTCGATCATCTCTTTTTCGTACCGTGCGAAATAACTTTTTTCCAAGCATATTTTTGGTCATCAGAGGTTGGATTTTCGGATCCAGTGGGTCGGAATACACCTAGAAACTCACCCATTAAAGTCCGATTTTGATTCTGAAAAAAAATATTTTCGATCATCTCTTTTTCGTACCATGCGAAATAACTTCTTTCCCGGTGTATTTTCGTGTAACAAAGGTTGGATTTTTGGATTCAGCGGGTCAGAATACACCTATAAACCCACCCATCAAAGTTCGATTCCGATTCTGGAGACAGATATTTTCGATCATCTCTTTTTTGAACCATGCGAAATAACTTTTTTCCAAGCATATTTTTGGTCATCAAAGGTTGGATTCTCGGATTCAACGGGTCGAAATACACCTAGAAACTCACCCATCAAAGTCCGATTCCGATCCTGAAAAAAAATATTTTCGATCATCTCTTTTTCGTACCATGAGAAATAACTTTTTTCCAAGCATATTTTTGGTCATCAAAGGTTGGATTTTCGGATTCATCGAGTCGAAATACACCTAGAAACTCACCCATCAAAGTCCGATTTTGATTCTGGAAAAATATATTTTCGATCATCTCTTTTTCGTACCGTGCGAAATAATTTTTTTCCAAGCATATTTTTGGTCATCAGAGGCTGGATTTTCGGATTCAGTGGGTCGAAATACACCTAGAAACTCACACATTAAAGTCCGATTTTGATTCTGAAAAAAAATATTTTCGATCATCTCTTTTTCGTTTCATGCGAAATAACTTCTTTCCAGGTGTATTTTCGTGTAACAAAGGTTGGATTTTTGGATTCAGCGGGTCAAAATACACCTATAAACCCACCCATCAAAGTTCGATTCCGATTCTGGAGACAGATATTTTCGATCATCTCTTTTTCGTACCATGCAAAATAACTTTTTTCCAAGCATATTTTTGGTCATCAAAGTTTGGATTTTCGGAATCAGCGGGTCGGAATACACCTAGAAACTCACCCATCAAAGTCCGAATTTGATTCTGAAAAAAAATATTTTCGATCATCTCTTTTTCGTAATATGCGGAATAACTTCTTTCCAGGAGTATTTTCGTGTAACAAAGGTTGGATTCTTTGATTCAGCGGGTCAAAATACACCTATAAACCCACCCATCAAAGTTCGATTTTGATTCTGGAGACAGATATTTCCGATCATCTCTTTTTCGTACCATGCGAAATAACTTTTTTCCAAGCATATTTTTGGTCATCAAAGCTTGGATTCTCGGATTCAGCGGGTCAAAATACACCTTTAAACCCACCCATCAAAGTTCGATTTCGATTCTGGAGACAGATATTTTCGATCATCTCTTTTTCGTACCATGCGAAATAACTTTTTTCCAAGCATATTTTTGGTCATCAAAGGTTGGATTTTCGGATTCAGCGGGTCGGAATACACCTAGAAACTCACCCATCAAAGTCCGATTTTGATTCTGAAAAAAAATATTTTGGATCATCTCTTTTTCGTACCATGCGGAATAACTTCTTTCCAGGTGTATTTTCGTGTAACAAAGGTTGGATTTTTTGATTCAGCGGGTCAAAGTACACCTATGAACCCACCCATCAAAGTTCGATTTTGATTCTGGAGACAGATATTTTCGATCATCTCTTTTTTGAACCATGCGAAATAACTTTTTTCCAAGCATATTTTTGGTCATCAAAGGTTGGATTCTCGGATTCAACGGGTCGAAATACACCTAGAAACTCACCCATCAAAGTCCGATTCCGATTCTGAAAAAAAATATTTTCGATCATCTCTTTTTCGTACCATGCGGAATAACTTCTTTCCAGGTGTATTTTCGTGTAACAAAGGTTGGATTTCTGGATTCAGCGGGTCAAAATACACCTATAAACCCACCCATCAAAGTTCGATTTCGATTCTGGAGACAGATGTTTTCGATCATCTCTTTTTCGTGCCATGCGAAATAACTTTTTTCCAAGCATATTTTTGGTCATCAAAAGTTGGATTTTCGGATTCAGCGAGTCGACATACACCTAGAAACTCACCCATCAAAGTCCGATTTTGATTCTGAAAAAAAATATTTTCGATCATCTCTTTTTCGTACCGTGCGAAATAACTTTTTTCCAAGCATATTTTTGGTCATCAGAGGTTGGATTTTCGGATCCAGTGGGTCGAAATACACCTAGAAACTCACCCATTAAAGTCCGATTTTGATTCTGAAAAAAAATATTTTCGATCATCTCTTTTTCGTACCATGCGAAATAACTTCTTTCCAGGTGTATTTTCGTGTAACAAAGGTTGGATTTCCGGATTCAGCGGGTCGAAATACACCCAGAAACTCACCCATCAAAGTCCGATTTTGATTCTGGAAAAATATATTTTCGATCATCTCTTTTTCGTACCGTGCGAGATAACTTTTTTCCAAGCATATTTTTGGTCATCAGAGGTTGGATTTTCGGATCCAGTGGGTCGAAATACACCTAGAAACTCACCCATTAAAGTCCGATTTTGATTCTGAAAAAAAATATTTTCGATCATCTCTTTTTCGTACCATGCGAAATAACTTCTTTCCAGGTGTATTTTCGTGTAACACAGGTTGGATTTTTGGATTCAGCGGGTCAAAATACACCTATGAACCCACCCATCAAAGTTCGATTTCGATTCTGGAGACAGATATTTTCGATCATCTCTTTTTCGTACCATGCGAAATAACTTTTTTCCAAGCATATTTTTGGTCATCAGAGGCTGGATTTTCGGATTCAGTGGGTCGAAATACACCTAGAAACTCACCCATTAAAGTCCGATTTTGATTCTGAAAAAAAATATTTTCGATCATCTCTTTTTCGTTTCATGCGAAATAACTTCTTTCCAGGTGTATTTTCGTGTAACAAAGGTTGGATTTTTTGATTCAGCGGGTCAAAGTACACCTATGAACCCACCCATCAAAGTTCGATTTTGATTCTGGAGACAGATATTTTCGATCATCTCTTTTTTGAACCATGCGAAATAACTTTTTTCCAAGCATATTTTTGGTCATCAAAGGTTGGATTCTCGGATTCAACGGGTCGAAATACACCTAGAAACTCACCCATCAAAGTCCGATTCCGATCCTGAAGAAAAATATTTTCGATCATCTCTTTTTCGTACCATGCGGAATAACTTCTTTCCAGGTGTATTTTCGTGTAACAAAGGTTGGATTTCTGGATTCAGCGGGTCAAAATACACCTATAAACCCAACCATCAAAGTTCGATTTCGATTCTGGAGACAGATGTTTTCGATCATCTCTTTTTCGTACCATGCGAAATAACTTTTTTCCAAGCATATTTTTGGTCATCAAAGGTTGGATTTTCGGATTCAGCGAGTCGAAATACACCTAGAAACTCACCCATCAAAGTCCGATTTTGATTCTGAGAAAATATATTTTCGATCATCTCTTTTTCGTACCGTGCGAAATAACTTTTTTCCAAGCATATTTTTGGTCATCAGAGGTTGGATTTTCGGATTCAGTGAGTCGAAATACACCTAGAAACTCACCCATTAAAGTCCGATTTTGATTCTGAAAAAAAATATTTTCGATCATCTCTTTTTCGTACCATGCGAAATAACTTCTTTGCAGGTGTATTTTCGTGTAACAAAGGTTGGATTTTTGGATTCAGCGGGTCAAAATACACCTATAAACCCACCCATCAAAGTTCGATTCCGATTCTGGAGACAGATATTTTCGATCATCTCTTTTTCGTACCATGCGAAATAACTTTTTTCCAAGCATATTTTTGGTCATCAAAGTTTGGATTTTCGGAATCAGCGGGTCGAAATACACCTAGAAACTCACCGATCAAAGTCCGATTTTGATTCTGAAAAAAAATATTTTCGATCATCTCTTTTTCGTACCATGCGGAATAACTTCCTTCCAGGTGTATTTTTGTGTAACAAAGGTTGGATTTTTTGATTCAGCGGGTCAAAGTACACCTATGAACCCACCCATCAAAGTTCGATGTTGATTCTGGAGACAGATATTTTCGATCATCTCTTTTTTGAACCATGCGAAATAACTTTTTTCCAAGCATATTTTTGGTCATCAAAGGTTGGATTCTCGGATTCAACGGGTCGAAATACACCTAGAAACTCACCCATCAAAGTCCGATTCCGATCCTGAAAAAAAATATTTTCGATCATCTCTTTTTCGTACCGTGCGAAATAATTTTTTTCCAAGCATATTTTTGGTCATCAGAGGCTGGATTTTCCGATTCAGTGGGTCGAAATACACCTAGAAACTCACACATTAAAGTCCGATTTTGATTCTGAAAAAAAATATTTTCGATCATCTCTTTTTCGTTTCATGCGAAATAACTTCTTTCCAGGTGTATTTTCGTGTAACGAAGGTTGGATTTTTGGATTCAGCGGGTCAAAATACACCTATAAACCCACCCATCAAAGTTCGATTTCGATTCTGGAGACAGATATTTTCGATCATCTCTTTTTCGTACCATGCAAAATAACTTTTTTCCAAGCATATTTTTGGTCATCACAGTTTGGATTTTCGGAATCAGCGGGTCGGAATACACCTAGAAACTCACCCATCAAAGTCCGAATTTGATTCTGAAAAAAAATATTTTCGATCATCTCTTTTTCGTAATATGCGGAATAACTTCTTTCCAGGAGTATTTTCGTGTAACAAAGGTTGGATTTTTTGATTCAGCGGGTCAAAATACACCTATAAACCCACCCATCAAAGTTCGATTTTGATTCTGGAGACAGATATTTCCGATCATCTCTTTTTCGTACCATGCGAAATAACTTTTTTCCAAGCATATTTTTGGTCATCAAAGCTTGGATTCTCGGATTCAGCGGGTCAAAATACACCTTTAAACCCACCCATCAAAGTCCGATTTTGATTCTGGAAAAATATATTTTCGATCATCTCTTTTTCGTACCGTGCGAAATAATTTTTTTCCAAGCATATTTTTGGTCATCAGAGGCTGGATTTTCGGATTCAGTGGGTCGAAATACACCTAGAAACTCACGCATTAAAGTCCGATTTTGATTCTGAAAAAAAATATTTTCGATCATCTCTTTTTCGTTTCATGCGAAATAACTTCTTTCCAGGTGTATTTTCGTGGAACAAAGGTTGGATTTTTGGATTCAGCGGGTCAAAATACACCTATAAACCCACCCATCAAAGTTCGATTTCGATTCTGGAGACAGATATTTTCGATCATCTCTTTTTCGTACCATGCAAAATAACTTTTTTCCAAGCATATTTTTGGTCATCAAAGTTTGGATTTTCGGAATCAGCGGGTCGGAATACACCTAGAAACTCACCCATCAAAGTCCGATTTTGATTCTGAAAAAAAATATTTTGGATCATCTCTTTTTCGTACCATGCGGAATAACTTCTTTCCAGGTGTATTTTCGTGTAACAAAGGTTGGATTTTTTGATTCAGCGGGTCAAAGTACACCTATGAACCCACCCATCAAAGTTCGATTTTGATTCTGGAGACAAATATTTTCGATCATCTCTTTTTTGAACCATGCGAAATAACTTTTTTCCAAGCATATTTTTGGTCATCAAAGGTTGGATTCTCGGATTCAACGGGTCGAAATACACCTAGAAACTCACCCATCAAAGTCCGATTCCGTTTCTGAAAAAAAATATTTTCGATCATCTCTTTTTCGTACCATGCGAAATAACTTCTTTCCAGGTGTATTTTCGTGTAACAAAGGTTGGATTTCTGGATTCAGCGGGTCAAAATACACCTATAAACCCACCCATCAAAGTTCGATTTCGATTCTGGAGACAGATGTTTTCGATCATCTCTTTTTCGTACCATGCGAAATAACTTTTTTCCAAGCATATTTTTGGTCATCAAAGGTTGGATTTTCGGATTCAGCGAGTCGACATACACCTAGAAACTCACCCATCAAAGTCCGATTTTGATTCTGGAAAAATATATTTTCGATCATCTCTTTTTCGTACCGTGCGAAATAACTTTTTTCCAAGCATATTTTTGGTCATCAGAGGTTGGAATTTCGGATCCAGTGGGTCGAAATACACCTATAAACTCACCCATTAAAGTCCGATTTTGATTCTGAAAAAAAATATTTTCGATCATCTCTTTTTCGTACCATGCGAAATAACTTCTTTCCAGGTGTATTTTCGTGTAACAAAGGTTGGATTTTTGGATTCAGCGGGTCAAAATACACCTATAAACCCACCCATCAAAGTTCGATTCCGATTCTGGAGACAGATATTTTCGATCATCTCTTTTTCGTACCATGCCAAATAACTTTTTTCCAAGCATATTTTTGGTCATCAGAGGCTGGATTTTCGGATTCAGTGGGTCGAAATACACCTAGAAACTCACCCATTAAAGTCCGATTTTGATTCTGAAAAAAAATATTTTCGATCATCTCTTTTTCGTTTCATGCGAAATAACTTCTTTCCAGGTGTATTTTCGTGTAACAAAGGTTGGATTTTTTGATTCAGCGGGTCAAAGTACACCTATGAACCCACCCATCAAAGTTCGATTTTGATTCTGGAGACAGATATTTCCGATCATCTCTTTTTTGAACCATGCGAAATAACTTTTTTCCAAGCATATTTTTGGTCATCAAAGGTTGGATTCTCGGATTCAACGGGTCGAAATACACCTAGAAACTCACCCATTAAAGTCCGATTCCGATCCTGAAAAAAAATATTTTCGATCATCTCTTTTTCGTACCATGCGGAATAACTTCTTTCCAGGTGTATTTTCGTGTAACAAAGGTTGGATTTCTGGATTCAGCGGGTCAAAATACACCTATAAACCCACCCATCAAAGTTCGATTTCGATTCTGGAGACAGATGTTTTCGATCATCTCTTTTTCGTACCATGCGAAATAACTTTTTTCCAAGCATATTTTTGGTCATCAAAGGTTGGATTTTCGGATTCAGCGAGTCGAAATACACCTAGAAACTCACCCATCAAAGTCCGATTTTGATTCTGAGAAAATATATTTTCGATCATCTCTTTTTCGTACCGTGCGAAATAACTTTTTTCCAAGCATATTTTTGGTCATCAGAGGTTGGATTTTCGGATTCAGTGAGTCGAAATACACCTAGAAACTCACCCATTAAAGTCCGATTTTGATTCTGAAAAAAAATATTTTCGATCATCTCTTTTTCGTACCATGCGAAATAACTTCTTTGCAGGTGTATTTTCGTGTAACAAAGGTTGGATTTTTGGATTCAGCGGGTCAAAATACACCTATAAACCCACCCATCAAAGTTCGATTCCGATTCTGGAGACAGATATTTTCGATCATCTCTTTTTCGTACCATGCGAAATAACTTTTTTCCAAGCATATTTTTGGTCATCAAAGTTTGGATTTTCGGAATCAGCGGGTCGAAATACACCTAGAAACTCACCGATCAAAGTCCGATTTTGATTCTGAAAAAAAATATTTTCGATCATCTCTTTTTCGTACCATGCGGAATAACTTCCTTCCAGGTGTATTTTTGTGTAACAAAGGTTGGATTTTTTGATTCAGCGGGTCAAAGTACACCTATGAACCCACCCATCAAAGTTCGATGTTGATTCTGGAGACAGATATTTTCGATCATCTCTTTTTTGAACCATGCGAAATAACTTTTTTCCAAGCATATTTTTGGTCATCAAAGGTTGGATTCTCGGATTCAACGGGTCGAAATACACCTAGAAACTCACCCATGAAAGTCCGATTCCGATCCTGAAAAAAAATATTTTCGATCATCTCTTTTTCGTACCGTGCGAAATAATTTTTTTCCAAGCATATTTTTGGTCATCAGAGGCTGGATTTTCGGATTCAGTGGGTCGAAATACACCTAGAAACTCACACATTAAAGTCCGATTTTGATTCTGAAAAAAAATATTTTCGATCATCTCTTTTTCGTTTCATGCGAAATAACTTCTTTCCAGGTGTATTTTCGTGTAACGAAGGTTGGATTTTTGGATTCAGCGGGTCAAAATACACCTATAAACCCACCCATCAAAGTTCGATTTCGATTCTGGAGACAGATATTTTCGATCATCTCTTTTTCGTACCATGCAAAATAACTTTTTTCCAAGCATATTTTTGGTCATCACAGTTTGGATTTTCGGAATCAGCGGGTCGGAATACACCTAGAAACTCACCCATCAAAGTCCGAATTTGATTCTGAAAAAAAATATTTTCGATCATCTCTTTTTCGTAATATGCGGAATAACTTCTTTCCAGGAGTATTTTCGTGTAACAAAGGTTGGATTTTTTGATTCAGCGGGTCAAAATACACCTATAAACCCACCCATCAAAGTTCGATTTTGATTCTGGAGACAGATATTTCCGATCATCTCTTTTTCGTACCATGCGAAATAACTTTTTTCCAAGCATATTTTTGGTCATCAAAGCTTGGATTCTCGGATTCAGCGGGTCAAAATACACCTTTAAACCCACCCATCAAAGTCCGATTTTGATTCTGGAAAAATATATTTTCGATCATCTCTTTTTCGTACCGTGCGAAATATTTTTTTTCCAATCATATTTTTGGTCATCAGAGGCTGGATTTTCGGATTCAGTGGGTCGAAATACACCTAGAAACTCACGCATTAAAGTCCGATTTTGATTCTGAAAAAAAATATTTTCGATCATCTCTTTTTCGTTTCATGCGAAATAACTTCTTTCCAGGTGTATTTTCGTGTAACAAAGGTTGGATTTTTGGATTCAGCGGGTCAAAATACACCTATAAACCAACCCATCAAAGTTCCATTTCGATTCTGGAGACAGATATTTTCGATCATCTCTTTTTCGTACCATGCAAAATAACTTTTTTCCAAGCATATTTTTGGTCATCAAAGTTTGGATTTTCGGAATCAGCGGGTCGGAATACACCTAGAAACTCACCCATCAAAGTCCGATTTTGATTCTGAAAAAAAATATTTTGGATCATCTCTTTTTCGTACCATGCGGAATAACTTCTTTCCAGGTGTATTTTCGTGTAACAAAGGTTGGATTTTTTGATTCAGCGGGTCAAAGTACACCTATGAACCCACCCATCAAAGTTCGATTTTGATTCTGGAGACAAATATTTTCGATCATCTCTTTTTTGAACCATGCGAAATAACTTTTTTCCAAGCATATTTTTGGTCATCAAAGGTTGGATTCTCGGATTCAACTTGTCGAAATACACCTAGAAACTCACCCATCAAAGTCCGATTCCGTTTCTGAAAAAAAATATTTTCGATCATCTCTTTTTCGTACCATGCGAAATAACTTCTTTCCAGGTGTATTTTCGTGTAACAAAGGTTGGATTTCTGGATTCAGCGGGTCAAAATACACCTATAAACCCACCCATCAAAGTTCGATTTCGATTCTGGAGACAGATGTTTTCGATCATCTCTTTTTCGTACCATGCGAAATAACTTTTTTCCAAGCATATTTTTGGTCATCAAAGGTTGGATTTTCGGATTCAGCGAGTCGAAATACACCTAGAAACTCACCCATCGAAGTCCGATTTTGATTCTGAGAAAATATATTTTCGATCATCTCTTTTTCGTACCGTGCGAAATAACTTTTTTCCAAGCATATTTTTGGTCATCAGAGGTTGGATTTTCGGATTCAGTGAGTCGAAATACACCTAGAAACTCACCCATTAAAGTCCGATTTTGATTCTGAAAAAAAATATTTTCGATCATCTCTTTTTCGTACCATGCGAAATAACTTCTTTCCAGGTGTATTTTCGTGTAACAAAGGTTGGATTTTTGGATTCAGCGGGTCAAAATACACCTATGAACCCACCCATCAAAGTTCGATTTCGATTCTGGAGACAGATATTTTCGATCATCTCTTTTTCGTACCATGCGAAATAACTTCTTTCCAAGCATACTTTTGGTCATCAAAGGTTGGATTTTCGGATTCAGCGAGTCGAAATACACCTAGAAACTCACCCATCAAAGTCCGATTTTGATTCTGGAAAAATATATTTTCGATCATCTCTTTTTCGTACCGTGCGAAATAATTTTTTTCCAAGCATATTTTTGGTCATCAGAGGCTGGATTTTCGGAATCAGCGGGTCGGAATACACCTAGAAACTCACCCATCAAAGTCCGATTTTGATTCTGAAAAAAAATATTTTGGATCATCTCTTTTTCGTACCATGCGGAATAACTTCTTTCCAGGTGTATTTTCGTGTAACAAAGGTTGGATTTTTTGATTCAGCGGGTCAAAGTACACCTATGAACCCACCCATCAAAGTTCGATTTTGATTCTGGAGACAAATATTTTCGATCATCTCTTTTTTGAACCATGCGAAATAACTTTTTTCCAAGCATATTTTTGGTCATCAAAGGTTGGATTCTCGGATTCAACGGGTCGAAATACACCTAGAAACTCACCCATCAAAGTCCGATTCCGTTTCTGAAAAAAAATATTTTCGATCATCTCTTTTTCGTACCATGCGAAATAACTTCTTTCCAGGTGTATTTTCGTGTAACAAAGGTTGGATTTCTGGATTCAGCGGGTCAAAATACACCTATAAACCCACCCATCAAAGTTCGATTTCGATTCTGGAGACAGATGTTTTCGATCATCTCTTTTTCGTACCATGCGAAATAACTTTTTTCCAAGCATATTTTTGGTCATCAAAGGTTGGATTTTCGGATTCAGCGAGTCGAAATACACCTAGAAACTCACCCATCGAAGTCCGATTTTGATTCTGAGAAAATATATTTTCGATCATCTCTTTTTCGTACCGTGCGAAATAACTTTTTTCCAAGCATATTTTTGGTCATCAGAGGTTGGATTTTCGGATTCAGTGAGTCGAAATACACCTAGAAACTCACCCATTAAAGTCCGACTTTGATTCTGAAAAAAAATATTTTCGATCATCTCTTTTTCGTACCATGCGAAATAACTTCTTTCCAGGTGTATTTTCGTGTAACAAAGGTTGGATTTTTGGATTCAGCGGGTCAAAATACACCTATGAACCCACCCATCAAAGTTCGATTTCGATTCTGGAGACAGATATTTTCGATCATCTCTTTTTCGTACCATGCGAAATAACTTTTTTCCAAGCATATTTTTGGTCATCAAAGGTTGAATTTTCGGATTCAGCGAGTCGAAATACACCTAGAAACTCACCCATCAAAGTCCGATTTTGATTCTGGAAAAATATATTTTCGATCATCTCTTTTTCGTACCGTGCGAAATAATTTTTTTCCAAGCATATTTTTGGTCATCAGAGGTTGGATTTTCGGATTCAGTGGGTCGAAATACACCTAGAAACTCACCCATTAAAGTCCGATTTTGATTCTGAAAAAAAATATTTTCGATCATCTCTTTTTCGTTTCATGCGAAATAACTTCTTTCCAGGTGTATTTTCGTGTAACAAAGGTTGGATTTTTGGATTCAGCGGGTCAAAATACACCTATAAACCCACCCATCAAAGTTCGATTTCGATTCTGGAGACAGATATTTTCGATCATCTCTTTTTCGTACCATGCAAAATAACTTTTTTCCAAGCATATTTTTGGTCATCAAAGTTTGGATTTTCGGAATCAGCGGGTCGGAATACACCTCGAAACTCACCCATCAAAGTCCGAATTTGATTCTGAAAAAAAATATTTTCGATCATCTCTTTTTCGTAATATGCGGAATAACTTCTTTCCAGGAGTATTTTCGTGTAACAAAGGTTGGATTTTTTGATTCAGCGGGTCAAAATACACCTATAAACCCACCCATCAAAGTTCGATTTTGATTCTGGAGACAGATATTTCCGATCATCTCTTTTTCGTACCATGCGAAATAACTTTTTTCCACGCATATTTTTGGTCATCAAAGCTTGGATTCTCGGATTCAGCGGGTCAAAATACACCTTTAAACCCACCCATCAAAGTTCGATTTCGATTCTGGAGACAGATATTTTCGATCATCTCTTTTTCGTACCATGCGAAATAACTTTTTTCCAAGCATATTTTTGGTCATCAAAGGTTGGATTTTCGGATTCAGCGGGTCGGAATACACCTAGAAACTCACCCATCAAAGTCCGATTTTGATTCTGAAAAAAAATATTTTGGATCATCTCTTTTTCGTACCATGCGGAATAACTTCTTTCCAGGTGTATTTTCGTGTAACAAAGGTTGGATTTTTTGATTCAGCGGGTCAAAGTACACCTATGAACCCACCCATCAAAGTTCGATTTTGATTCTGGAGACAGATATTTTCGATCATCTCTTTTTTGAACCATGCGAAATAACTTTTTTCCAAGCATATTTTTGGTCATCAAAGGTTGGATTCTCGGATTCAACGGGTCGAAATACACCTAGAAACTCACCCATCAAAGTCCGATTTTGATTCTGAAGAAAAATATTTTCGATCATCTCTTTTTCGTACCGTGCGAAATAACTCTTTTCCAAGCATATTTTTGGTCATCAGAGGTTGGATTTTCGGATCCAGTGGGTCGAAATACACCTAGAAACTCACCCATTGAAGTCCGATTTTGATTCTGAAAAAAAATATTTTCGATCATCTCTTTTTCGTACCATGCGAAATAACTTCTTTCCAGGTGTATTTTCGTGTAACGAAGGTTGGATTTCCGGATTCAGCGGGTCGAAATACACCCAGAAACTCACCCATCAAAGTCCGATTTTGATTCTGGAGAAATATATTTTCGATCATCTCTTTTTCGTACCGTGCGAGATAACTTTTTTCCAAGCATATTTTTGGTCATCAGAGGTTGGATTTTCGGATCCAGTGGGTCGAAATACACCTAGAAACTCACCCATTAAAGTCCGATTTTGATTCTGAAAAAAAATATTTTCGATCATCTCTTTTTCGTACCATGCGGAATAACTTCTTTCCAGGTGTATTTTCGTGTAACAAAGGTTGGATTTTTTGACTCAGCGGGTCAAAGTACACCTATGAACCCACGCATCAAAGTTCGATTTTGATTCTGGAGACAGATATTTTCGATCATCTCTTTTTTGAACCATGCGAAATAACTTTTTTCCAAGCATATTTTTAGTCATCAAAGGTTGGATTCTCGGATTCAACGGGTCGAAATACACCTAGAAACTCACCCATCAAAGTCCGATTCCGATCCTGAAAAAAAATATTTTCGATCATCTCTTTTTCGTACCATGCGGAATAACTTCTTTCCAGGTGTATTTTCGTGTAACAAAGGTTGGATTTCTGGATTCAGCGGGTCAAAATACACCTATAAACCCACCCATCAAAGTTCGATTTCGATTCTGGAGACAGATGTTTTCGATCATCTCTTTTTCGTACCATGCGAAATAACTTTTTTCCAAGCATATTTTTGGCCATCAAAGGTTGGATTTTCGGATTCAGCGAGTCAAAATACACCTAGAAACTCACCCATCGAAGTCCGATTTTGATTCTGAGAAAATATATTTTCGATCATCTCTTTTTCGTACCGTGCGAAATAACTTTTTTCCAAGCATATTTTTGGTCATCAGAGGTTGGATTTTCGGATTCAGTGAGTCGAAATACACCTAGAAACTCACCCATTAAAGTCCGACTTTGATTCTGAAAAAAAATATTTTCGATCATCTCTTTTTCGTACCATGCGAAATAACTCCTTTCCAGGTGTATTTTCGTGTAACAAAGGTTGGATTTTTGGATTCAGCGGGTCAAAATACACCTATGAACCCACCCATCAAAGTTCGATTTCGATTCTGGAGACAGATATTTTCGATCATCTCTTTTTCGTACCATGCGAAATAACTTTTTTCCAAGCATATTTTTGGTCATCAAAGGTTGAATTTTCGGATTCAGCGAGTCGAAATACACCTAGAAACTCACCCATCAAAGTCCGATTTTGATTCTGGAAAAATATATTTTCGATCATCTCTTTTTCGTACCGTGCGAAATAATTTTTTTCCAAGCATATTTTTGGTCATCAGAGGCTGGATTTTCGGATTCAGTGGGTCGAAATACACCTAGAAACTCACCCATTAAAGTCCGATTTTGATTCTGAAAAAAAATATTTTCGATCATCTCTTTTTCGTTTCATGCGAAATAACTTCTTTCCAGGTGTATTTTCGTGTAACAAAGGTTGGATTTTTGGATTCAGCGGGTCAAAATACACCTATAAACCCACCCATCAAAGTTCGATTTCGATTCTGGAGACAGATATTTTCGATCATCTCTTTTTCGTACCATGCGAAATAACTTTTTTCCAAGCATATTTTTGGTCATCAAAGGTTGGATTTTCGGATTCAGCGAGTCGAAATACACCTAGAAACTCACCCATCAAAGTCCGATTTTGATTCTGGAAAAATATATTTTCGATCATCTCTTTTTCGTACCGTGCGAAATAATTTTTTTCCAAGCATATTTTTGGTCATCAGAGGCTGGATTTTCGGATTCAGTGGGTCGAAATACACCTAGAAACTCGCCCATTAAAGTCCGATTTTGATTCTGAAAAAAAATATTTTCGATCATCTCTTTTTCGTTTCATGCGAAATAACTTCTTTCCAGGTGTATTTTCGTGTAACAAAGGTGGGATTTTTGGATTCAGCGGGTCAAAATACACCTATAAACTCACCCATCAAAGTTCGATTTCGATTCTGGAGACAGATATTTTCGATCATCTCTTTTTCGTACCATGCAAAATAACTTTTTTCCAAGCATATTTTTGGTCATCAAAGTTTGGATTTTCGGAATCAGCGGGTCGGAATACACCTAGAAACTCACCCATCAAAGTCCGAATTTGATTCTGAAAAAAAATATTTTCGATCATCTCTTTTTCGTAATATGCGGAATAACTTCTTTCCAGGAGTATTCTCGTGTAACAAAGGTTGGATTTTTTGATTCAGCGGGTCAAAATACACCTATAAACCCACCCATCAAAGTTCGATTTTGATTCTGGAGACAGATATTTCCGATCATCTCTTTTTCGTACCATGCGAAATAACTTTTTTCCAAGCATATTTTTGGTCATCAAAGCTTGGATTCTCGGATTCAGCGGGTCAAAATACACCTTTAAACCCACCCATCAAAGTTCGATTTCGATTCTGGAGACAGATATTTTCGATCATCTCTTTTTCGTACCATGCGAAATAACTTTTTTCCAAGCATACTTTTGGTCATCAAAGGTTGGATTTTCGGATTCAGCGGGTCGGAATACACCTAGAAACTCACCCATCAAAGTCCGATTTTGATTCTGAAAAAAAATATTTTGGATCATCTCTATTTCGTACCATGCGGAATAACTTCTTTCCAGGTGTATTTTCGTGTAACAAAGGTTGGATTTTTTGATTCAGCGGGTCAAAGTACACCTATGAACCCACCCATCAAAGTTCGATTTTGATTCTGGAGACAGATATTTTCGATCATCTCTTTTCTGAACCATGCGAAATAACTTTTTTCCAAGCATGTTTTTGGTCATCAAAGGTTGGATTCTCGGATTCAACGGGTCGAAATACACCTAGAAACTCACCCATCAAAGTCCGATTCCGATTCTGAAAAAAAATATTTTCGATCATCTCTTTTTCGTACCATGCGGAATAACTTCTTTCCAGGTGTATTTTCGTGTAACAAAGGTTGGATTTCTGGATTCAGCGGGTCAAAATACACCTATAAACCCACCCATCAAAGTTCGATTTTGATTCTGGAGACAGATGTTTTCGATCATCTCTTTTTCGTACCATGCGAAATAACTTTTTTCCAAGCATATTTTCGGTCATCAAAGGTTGGATTTTCGGATTCAGCGAGTCGACATACACCTAGAAACTCACCCATCAAAGTCCGATTTTGATTCTGAAAAAAAATATTTTCGATCATCTCTTTTTCGTACCGTGCGAAATAACTTTTTTCCAAGCATATTTTTGGTCATCAGAGGTTGGATTTTCGGATCCAGTGGGTCGAAATACACCTAGAAACTCACCCATTACAGTCCGATTTTGATTCTGAAAAAACATATTTTCGATCATCTCTTTTTCGTACCATGCGAAATAACTTCTTTCCAGGTGTATTTTCGTGTAACAAAGGTTGGATTTCCGGATTCAGCGGGTCGAAATACACCCAGAAACTCACCCATCAAAGTCCGATTTTGATTCTGGAAAAATATATTTTCGATCATCTCTTTTTCGTACCGTGCGAGATAACTTTTTTCCAAGCATATTTTTGGTCATCAGAGGTTGGATTTTCGGATCCAGTGGGTCGAAATACACCTAGAAACTCACCCATTAAAGTCCGATTTTGATTCTGAAAAAAAATATTTTCGATCATCTCTTTTTCGTACCATACGAAATAACTTCTTTCCAGGTGTATTTTCGTGTAACAAAGGTTGGATTTTTGGATTCAGCGGGTCAAAATACACCTATAAGCCCACCCATCAAAGTTCGATTCCGATTCTGGAGACAGATATTTTCGATCATCTCTTTTTCGTACCATGCGAAATAACTTTTTTCCAAGCATATTTTTGGTCATCAAAGTTTGGATTTTCGGAATCAGCGGGTCGAAATACACCTAGAAACTCACCCATCAAAGTCCGATTTTGATTCTGAAAAAAAATATTTTCGATCATCTCTTTTTCGTACCGTGCGAAATAACTTTTTTCCAAGCATATTTTTGGTCATCAGAGGTTGGATTTTCGGATCCAGTGGGTCGGAATACACCTAGAAACTCACCCATGAAAGTCCGATTTTGATTCTGAAAAAAAATATTTTCGATCATCTCTTTTTCGTACCATGCGGAATAACTTCTTTCCCGGTGTATTTTCGTGTAACAAAGGTTGGATTTTTGGATTCAGCGGGTCAAAATACACCTATAAACCCACCCATCAAAGTTCGATTCCGATTCTGGAGACAGATATTTTCGATCATCTCTTTTTTGAACCATGCGAAATAACTTTTTTCCAAGCATATTTTTGGTCATCAAAGGTTGGATTCTCGGATTCAACGGGTCGAAATACACCTAGAAACTTACCCATCAAAGTCCGATTCCGATCCTGAAAAAAAATATTTTCGATCATCTCTTTTTCGTACCATGAGAAATAACTTTTTTCCAAGCATATTTTTGGTCATCAAAGGTTGGATTTTCGGATTCATCGAGTCGAAATACACCTAGAAACTCACCCATCAAAGTCCGATTTTGATTCTGGAAAAATATATTTTCGATCATCTCTTTTTCGTACCGTGCGAAATAATTTTTTTCCAAGCATATTTTTGGTCATCAGAGGCTGGATTTTCGGATTCAGTGGGTCGAAATACACCTAGAAACTCACACATTAAAGTCCGATTTTGATTCTGAAAAAAAATATTTTCGATCATCTCTTTTTCGTTTCATGCGAAATAACTTCTTTCCAGGTGTATTTTCGTGTAACGAAGGTTGGATTTTTGGATTCAGCGGGTCAAAATACACCTATAAACCCACCCATCAAAGTTCGATTTCGATTCTGGAGACAGATATTTTCGATCATCTCTTTTTCGTACCATGCAAAATAACTTTTTTCCAAGCATATTTTTGGTCATCAAAGTTTGGATTTTCGGAATCAGCGGGTCGGAATACACCTAGAAACTCACCCATCAAAGTCCGAATTTGATTCTGAAAAAAAATATTTTCGATCATCTCTTTTTCGTAATATGCGGAATAACTTCTTTCCAGGAGTATTTTCGTGTAACAAAGGTTGGATTTTTTGATTCAGCGGGTCAAAATACACCTATAAACCCACCCATCAAAGTTCGATTTTGATTCTGGAGACAGATATTTCCGATCATCTCTTTTTCGTACCATGCGAAATAACTTTTTTCCAAGCATATTTTTGGTCATCAAAGCTTGGATTCTCGGATTCAGCGGGTCAAAATACACCTTTAAACCCACCCATCAAAGTTCGATTTCGATTCTGGAGACAGATATTTTCGATCATCTCTTTTTCGTACCATGCGAAATAACTTTTTTCCAAGCATATTTGTGGTCATCAAAGGTTGGATTTTCGGATTCAGCGGGTCGGAATACACCTAGAAACTCACCCATCAGAGTCCGATTTTGATTCTGAAAAAAAATATTTTGGATCATCTCTTTTTCGTACCATGCGGAATAACTTCTTTCCAGGTGTATTTTCGTGTAACAAAGGTTGGATTTTTTGATTCAGCGGGTCAAAGTACACCTATGAACCCACCCATCAAAGTTCGATTTTGATTCTGGAGACAGATATTTTCGATCATCTCTTTTTTGAACCATGCGAAATAACTTTTTTCCAAGCATATTTTTGGTCATCAAAGGTTGGATTCTCGGATTCAACGGGTCGAAATACACCTAGAAACTCACCCATCAAAGTCCGATTCCGATTCTGAAAAAAAATATTTTCGATCATCTCTTTTTCGTACCATGCGGAATAACTTCTTTCCAGGTGTATTTTCGTGTAACAAAGGTTGGATTTCTGGATTCAGCGGGTCAAAATACACCTATAAACCCACCCATCAAAGTTCGATTTCGATTCTGGAGACAGATGTTTTCGATCATCTCTTTTTCGTGCCATGCGAAATAACTTTTTTCCAAGCATATTTTTGGTCATCAAAGGTTGGATTTTCGGATTCAGCGAGTCGACATACACCTAGAAACTCACCCATCAAAGTCCGATTTTGATTCTGAAAAAAAATATTTTCGATCATCTCTTTTTCGTACCGTGCGAAATAACTTTTTTCCAAGCATATTTTTGGTCATCAGAGGTTGGATTTTCGGATCCAGTGGGTCGAAATACACCTAGAAACTCACCCATTAAAGTCCGATTTTGATTCTGAAAAAAAATATTTTCGATCATCTCTTTTTCGTACCATGCGAAATAACTTCTTTCCAGGTGTATTTTCGTGTAACAAAGGTTGGATTTCCGGATTCAGCGGGTCGAAATACACCCAGAAACTCACCCATCAAAGTCCGATTTTGATTCTGGAAAAATATATTTTCGATCATCTCTTTTTCGTACCGTGCGAGATAACTTTTTTCCAAGCATATTTTTGGTCATCAGAGGTTGAATTTTCGGATCCAGTGGGTCGAAATACACCTAGAAACTCACCCATTAAAGTCCGATTTTGATTCTGAAAAAAAATATTTCCGATCATCTCTTTTTCGTACCATGCGAAATAACTTCTTTCCAGGTGTATTTTCGTGTAACAAAGGTTGGATTTTTGGATTCAGCGGGTCAAAATACACCTATAAACTCACCCATCAAAGTTCGATTTCGATTCTGGAGACAGATATTTTCGATCATCTCTTTTTCGTACCATGCAAAATAACTTTTTTCCAAGCATATTTTTGGTCATCAAAGTTTGGATTTTCGGAATCAGCGGGTCGGAATACACCTAGAAACTCACCCATCAAAGTCCGGATTTGATTCTGAAAAAAAATATTTTCGATCATCTCTTTTTCGTAATATGCGGAATAACTTCTTTCCAGGAGTATTTTCGTGTAACAAAGGTTGGATTTTTTGATTCAGCGGGTCAAAATACACCTATAAACCCACCCATCAAAGTTCGATTTTGATTCTGGAGACAGATATTTCCGATCATCTCTTTTTCGTACCATGCGAAATAACTTTTTTCCAAGCATATTTTTGGTCATCAAAGCTTGGATTCTCGGATTCAGCGGGTCAAAATACACCTTTAAACCCACCCATCAAAGTTCGATTTCAATTCTGGAGACAGATATTTTCGATCATCTCTTTTTCGTACCATGCGAAATAACTTTTTTCCAAGCATATTTTTGGCCATCAAAGGTTGGATTTTCGGATTCAGCGGGTCGGAATACACCTAGAAACTCACCCATCAAAGTCCGATTTTGATTCTGAAAAAAAATATTTTGGATCATCTCTTTTTCGTACCATGCGGAATAACTTCTTTCCAGGTGTATTTTCGTGTAACAAAGGTTGGATTTTTTGATTCAGCGGGTCAAAGTACACCTATGAACCCACCCATCAAAGTTCGATTTTGATTCTGGAGACAGATATTTTCGATCATCTCTTTTTTGAACCATGCGAAATAACTTTTTTCCAAGCATATTTTTGGTCATCAAAGGTTGGATTCTCGGATTCAACGGGTCGAAATACACCTAGAAACTCACCCATCAAAGTCCGATTCCGATTCTGAAAAAAAATATTTTCGATCATCTCTTTTTCGTACCATGCGGAATAACTTCTTTCCAGGTGTATTTTCGTGTAACAAAGGTTGGATTTCTGGATTCAGCGGGTCAAAATACACCTATGAACCCACCCATCAAAGTTCGATTTTGATTCTGGAGACAGATGTTTTCGATCATCTCTTTTTCGTACCATGCGAAATAACTTTTTTCCAAGCATATTTTCGGTCATCAAAGGTTGGATTTTCGGATTCAGCGAGCCGACATACACCTAGAAACTCACCCATCAAAGTCCGATTTTGATTCTGAAAAAACATATTTTCGATCATCTCTTTTTCGTACCGTGCGAAATAACTTTTTTCCAAGCATATTTTTGGTCATCAGAGGTTGGATTTTCGGATCCAGTGGGTCGAAATACACCTAGAAACTCACCCATTACAGTCCGATTTTGATTCTGAAAAAAAATATTTTCGATCATCTCTTTTTCGTACCATGCGAAATAACTTCTTTCCAGGTGTATTTTCGTGTAACAAAGGTTGGATTTCCGGATTCAGCGGGTCGAAATACACCCAGAAACTCACCCATCAAAGTCCGATTTTGATTCTGGAAAAATATATTTTCGATCATCTCTTTTTCGTACCGTGCGAGATAACTTTTTTCCAAGCATATTTTTGGTCATCAGAGTTTGGATTTTCGGATCCAGTGGGTCGAAATACACCTAGAAACTCGCCCATTAAAGTCCGATTTTGATTCTGAAAAAAAATATTTTCGATCATCTCTTTTTCGTACCATACGAAATAACTTCTTTCCAGGTGTATTTTCGTGTAACAAAGGTTGGATTTTTGGATTCAGCGGGTCAAAGTACACCTATAAACCCACCCATCAAAGTTCGATTCCGATTCTGGAGACAGATATTTTCGATCATCTCTTTTTCGTACCATGCGAAATAACTTTTTTCCAAGCATATTTTTGGTCATCAAAGTTTGGATTTTCGGAATCAGCGGGTCGAAATACACCTAGAAACTCACCCATCAAAGTCCGATTTTGATTCTGAAAAAAAATATTTTCGATCATCTCTTTTTCGTACCGTGCGAAATAACTTTTTTCCAAGCATATTTTTGGTCATCAGAGGTTGGATTTTCGGATCCAGTGGGTCGGAATACACCTAGAAACTCACCCATTAAAGTCCGATTTTGATTCTGAAAAAAAATATTTTCGATCATCTCTTTTTCGTACCATGCGAAATAACTTCTTTCCCGGTGTATTTTCGTGTAACAAAGGTTGGATTTTTGGATTCAGCGGGTCAAAATACACCTATAAACCCACCCATCAAAGTTCGATTCCGATTCTGGAGACAGATATTTTCGATCATCTCTTTTTTGAACCATGCGAAATAACTTTTTTCCAAGCATATTTTTGGTCATCAAAGGTTGGATTCTCGGATTCAACGGGTCGAAATACACCTAGAAACTCACCCATCAAAGTCCGATTCCGATCCTGAAAACAAATATTTTCGATCATCTCTTTTTCGTACCATGAGAAATAACTTTTTTCCAAGCATATTTTTGGTCATCAAAGGTTGGATTTTCGGATTCATCGAGTCGAAATACACCTAGAAACTCACCCATCAAAGTCCGATTTTGATTCTGGAAAAATATATTTTCGATCATCTCTTTTTCGTACCGTGCGAAATAATTTTTTTCCAAGCATATTTTTGGTCATCAGAGGCTGGATTTTCGGATTCAGTGGGTCGAAATACACCTAGAAACTCACACATTAAAGTCCGATTTTGATTCTGAAAAAAAATATTTTCGATCATCTCTTTTTCGTTTCATGCGAAATAACTTCTTTCCAGGTGTATTTTCGTGTAACGAAGGTTGGATTTTTGGATTCAGCGGGTCAAAATACACCTATAAACCCACCCATCAAAGTTCGATTTCGATTCTGGAGACAGATATTTTCGATCATCTCTTTTTCGTACCATGCAAAATAACTTTTTTCCAAGCATATTTTTGGTCATCAAAGTTTGGATTCTCGGAATCAGCGGGTCGGAATACACCTACAAACTCACCCATCAAAGTCCGAATTTGATTCTGAAAAAAAATATTTTCGATCATCTCTTTTTCGTAATATGCGGAATAACTTCTTTCCAGGAGTATTTTCGTGTAACAAAGGTTGGATTTTTTGATTCAGCGGGTCAAAATACACCTATAAACCCACCCATCAAAGTTCGATTTTGATTCTGGAGACAGATATTTCCGATCATCTCTTTTTCGTACCATGCGAAATAACTTTTTTCCAAGCATATTTTTGGTCATCAAAGCTTGGATTCTCGGATTCAGCGGGTCAAAATACACCTTTAAACCCACCCATCAAAGTTCGATTTCGATTCTGGAGACAGATATTTTCGATCATCTCTTTTTTGAACCATGCGAAATAACTTTTTTCCAAGCATATTTTTGGTCATCAAAGGTTGGATTCTCGGATTCAGCGGGTCGAAATACACCCAGAAACTCACCCATCAAAGTCCGATTTTGATTCTGGAAAAATATATTTTCGATCATCTCTTTTTCGTACCGTGCGAGATAACTTTTTTCCAAGCATATTTTTGGTCATCAGAGGTTGGATTTTCGGATCCAGTGGGTCGAAATACACCTAGAAACTCACCCATTAAAGTCCGATTTTGATTCTGAAAAAAAATATTTTCGATCATCTCTTTTTCGTACCATGCGAAATAACTTCTTTCCAGGTGTATTTTCGTGTAACAAAGGTTGGATTTTTGGATTCAGCGGGTCAAAATACACCTATAAACCCACCCATCAAAGTACGATTCCGATTCTGGAGACAGATATTTTCGATCATCTCTTTTTCGTACCATGCGAAATAACTTTTTTCCAAGCATATTTTTGGTCATCAAAGTTTGGATTTTCGGAATCAGCGGGTCGAAATACACCTAGAAACTCACCCATCAAAGTCCGATTTTGATTCTGAAAAAAAATATTTTCGATCATCTCTTTTTCGTACCGTGCGAAATAACTTTTTTCCAAGCGTATTTTTGGTCATCAGAGGTTGGATTTTCGGATCCAGTGGGTCAAAATACACCTAGAAACTCACCCATTAAAGTCCGATTTTGATTCTGAAAAAAAATATTTTCGATCATCTCTTTTTCGTACCATGCGAAATAACTTCTTTCCAGTTGTATTTTCGTGTAACAAAGGTTGGATTTTTGGATTCAGCGGGTCAAAATACACCTATAAACCCACCCATCAAAGTCCGATTTTGATTCTGAGAAAATATATTTTCGATCATCTCTTTTTCGTACCGTGCGAAATAACTTTTTTCCAAGCATATTTTTGGTCATCAGAGGTTGGATTTTCGGATTCAGTGAGTCGAAATACACCTAGAAACTCACCCATTAAAGTCCGATTCCGATCCTGAAAAAAAATATTTTCGATCATCTCTTTTTCGTACCATGCGGAATAACATCTTTCCAGGTGTATTTTCGTGTAACAAAGGTTGGATTTCTGGATTCAGCGGGTCAAAATACACCTATAAACCCACCCATCAAAGTTCGATTTCGATTCTGGAGACAGATGTTTTCGATCATCTCTTTTTCGTACCATGCGAAATAACTTTTTTCCAAGCATATTTTTGGTCATCAGAGGCTGGATTTTCGGATTCAGTGGGTCGAAATACACCTAGAAACTCACCCATTAAAGTCCGATTTTGATTCTGAAAAAAAATATTTTCGATCATCTCTTTTTCGTTTCATGCGAAATAACTTCTTTCCAGGTGTATTTTCGTGTAACAAAGGTTGGATTTTTTGATTCAGCGGGTCAAAGTACACCTATGAACCCACCCATCAAAGTTCGATTTTGATTCTGGAGACAGATATTTTCGATCATCTCTTTTTTGAACCATGCGAAATAACTTTTTTCCAAGCATATTTTTGGTCATCAAAGGTTGGATTCTCGGATTCAACGGGTCGAAATACACCTAGAAACTCACCCATCAAAGTCCGATTCCGATCCTGAAAAAAAATATTTTCGATCATCTCTTTTTCGTACCATGCGGAATAACTTCTTTCCAGGTGTATTTTCGTGTAACAAAGGTTGGATTTCTGGATTCAGCGGGTCAAAATACACCTATAAACCCACCCATCAAAGTTCGATTTCGATTCTGGAGACAGATGTTTTCGATCATCTCTTTTTCGTACCATGCGAAATAACTTTTTTCCAAGCATATTTTTGGTCATCAAAGGTTTGATTTTCGGATTCAGCGAGTCGAAATACACCTAGAAACTCACCCATCAAAGTCCGATTTTGATTCTGAGAAAATATATTTTCGATCATCTCTTTTTCGTACCGTGCGAAATAACTTTTTTCCAAGCATATTTTTGGTCATCAGAGGTTGGATTTTCGGATTCAGTGAGTCGAAATACACCTAGAAACTCACCCATTAAAGTCCGATTTTGATTCTGAAAAAAAATATTTTCGATCATCTCTTTTTCGTACCATGCGAAATAACTTCTTTGCAGGTGTATTTTCGTGTAACAAAGGTTGGATTTTTGGATTCAGCGGGTCAAAATACACCTATAAACCCACCCATCAAAGTTCGATTCCGATTCTGGAGACAGATATTTTCGATCATCTCTTTTTCGTACCATGCGAAATAACTCTTTTCCAAGCATATTTTTGGTCATCAAAGTTTGGATTTTCGGAATCAGCGGGTCGAAATACACCTAGAAACTCACCGATCAAAGTCCGATTTTGATTCTGAAAAAAAATATTTTCGATCATCTCTTTTTCGTACCATGCGGAATAACTTCCTTCCAGGTGTATTTTTGTGTAACAAAGGTTGGATTTTTTGATTCAGCGGGTCAAAGTACACCTATGAACCCACCCATCAAAGTTCGATGTTGATTCTGGAGACAGATATTTTCGATCATCTCTTTTTTGAACCATGCGAAATAACTTTTTTCCAAGCATATTTTTGGTCATCAAAGGTTGGATTCTCGGATTCAACGGGTCGAAATACACCTAGAAACTCACCCATCAAAGTCCGATTCCGATCCTGAAAAAAAATATTTTCGATCATCTCTTTTTCGTACCGTGCGAAATAATTTTTTTCCAAGCATATTTTTGGTCATCAGAGGCTGGATTTTCGGATTCAGTGGGTCGAAATACACCTAGAAACTCACACATTAAAGTCCGATTTTGATTCTGAAAAAAAATATTTTCGATCATCTCTTTTTCGTTTCATGCGAAATAACTTCTTTCCAGGTGTATTTTCGTGTAACGAAGGTTGGATTTTTGGATTCAGCGGGTCAAAATACACCTATAAACCCACCCATCAAAGTTCGATTTTGATTCTGGAGACAGATATTTCCGATCATCTCTTTTTCGTACCATGCGAAATAACTTTTTTCCAAGCATATTTTTGGTCATCAAAGCTTGGATTCTCGGATTCAGCGGGTCAAAATACACCTTTAAACCCACCCATCAAAGTTCGATTTCGATTCTGGAGACAGATATTTTCGATCATCTCTTTTTCGTACCATGCGAAATAACTTTTTTCCAAGCATATTTTTGGTCATCAAAGGTTGGATTTTCGGATTCAGCGGGTCGGAATACACCTAGAAACTCACCCATCAAAGTCCGATTTTGATTCTGAAAAAAAATATTTTGGATCATCTCTTTTTCGTACCATGCGGAATAACTTCTTTCCAGGTGTATTTTCGTGTAACAAAGGTTGGATTTTTTGATTCAGCGGGTCAAAGTACACCTATGAACCCACCCATCAAAGTTCGATTTTGATTCTGGAGACAGATATTTTCGATCATCTCTTTTTTGAACCATGCGAAATAACTTTTTTCCAAGCATATTTTTGGTCATCAAAGGTTGGATTCTCGGATTCAACGGGTCGAAATACACCTAGAAACTCACCCATCAAAGTCCGATTCCGATTCTGAAAAAAAATATTTTCGATCATCTCTTTTTCGTACCATGCGGAATAACTTCTTTCCAGGTGTATTTTCGTGTAACAAAGGTTGGATTTCTGGATTCAGCGGGTCAAAATACACCTATGAACCCACCCATCAAAGTTCGATTTTGATTCTGGAGACAGATGTTTTCGATCATCTCTTTTTCGTACCATGCGAAATAACTTTTTTCCAAGCATATTTTCGGTCATCAAAGGTTGGATTTTCGGATTCAGCGAGTCGACATACACCTAGAAACTCACCCATCAAAGTCCGATTTTGATTCTGAAAAAACATATTTTCGATCATCTCTTTTTCGTACCGTGCGAAATAACTTTTTTCCAAGCATATTTTTGGTCATCAGAGGTTGGATTTTCGGATCCAGTGGGTCGAAATACACCTAGAAACTCACCCATTACAGTCCGATTTTGATTCTGAAAAAAAATATTTTCGATCATCTCTTTTTCGTACCATGCGAAATAACTTCTTTCCAGGTGTATTTTCGTGTAACAAAGGTTGGATTTCCGGATTCAGCGGGTCGAAATACACCCAGAAACTCACCCATCAAAGTCCGATTTTGATTCTGGAAAAATATATTTTCGATCATCTCTTTTTCGTACCGTGCGAGATAACTTTTTTCCAAGCATATTTTTGGTCATCAGAGGTTGGATTTTCGGATCCAGTGGGTCGAAATACACCTAGAAACTCGCCCATTAAAGTCCGATTTTGATTCTGAAAAAAAATATTTTCGATCATCTCTTTTTCGTACCATACGAAATAACTTCTTTCCAGGTGTATTTTCGTGTAACAAAGGTTGGATTTTTGGATTCAGCGGGTCGAAATACACCTATAAACCCACCCATCAAAGTTCGATTCCGATTCTGGAGACAGATATTTTCGATCATCTCTTTTTCGTACCATGCGAAATAACTTTTTTCCAAGCATATTTTTGGTCATCAAAGTTTGGATTTTCGGAATCAGCGGGTCGAAATACACCTAGAAACTCACCCATCAAAGTCCGATTTTGATTCTGAAAAAAAATATTTTCGATCATCTCTTTTTCGTACCGTGCGAAATAACTTTTTTCCAAGCATATTTTTGGTCATCAGAGGTTGGATTTTCGGATCCAGTGGGTCGGAATACACCTAGAAACTCACCCATTAAAGTCCGATTTTGATTCTGAAAAAAAATATTTTCGATCATCTCTTTTTCGTACCATACGAAATAACTTCTTTCCAGGTGTATTTTCGTGTAACAAAGGTTGGATTTTTGGATTCAGCGGGTCGAAATACACCTATAAACCCACCCATCAAAGTTCGATTCCGATTCTGGAGACAGATATTTTCGATCATCTCTTTTTCGTACCATGCGAAATAACTTTTTTCCAAGCATATTTTTGGTCATCAAAGTTTGGATTTTCGGAATCAGCGGGTCGAAATACACCTAGAAACTCACCCATCAAAGTCCGATTTTGATTCTGAAAAAAAATATTTTCGATCATCTCTTTTTCGTACCGTGCGAAATAACTTTTTTCCAAGCATATTTTTGGTCATCAGAGGTTGGATTTTCGGATCCAGTGGGTCGGAATACACCTAGAAACTCACCCATTAAAGTCCGATTTTGATTCTGAAAAAAAATATTTTCGATCATCTCTTTTTCGTACCATGCGAAATAACTTCTTTCCCGGTGTATTTTCGTGTAACAAAGGTTGGATTTTTGGATTCAGCGGGTCAAAATACACCTATAAACCCACCCATCAAAGTTCGATTCCGATTCTGGAGACAGATATTTTCGATCATCTCTTTTTTGAACCATGCGAAATAACTTTTTTCCAAGCATATTTTTGGTCATCAAAGGTTGGATTCTCGGATTCAACGGGTCGAAATACACCTAGAAACTCACCCATCAAAGTCCGATTCCGATCCTGAAAACAAATATTTTCGATCATCTCTTTTTCGTACCATGAGAAATAACTTTTTTCCAAGCATATTTTTGGTCATCAAAGGTTGGATTTTCGGATTCATCGAGTCGAAATACACCTAGAAACTCACCCATCAAAGTCCGATTTTGATTCTGGAAAAATATATTTTCGATCATCTCTTTTTCGTACCGTGCGAAATAATTTTTTTCCAAGCATATTTTTGGTCATCAGAGGCTGGATTTTCGGATTCAGTGGGTCGAAATACACCTAGAAACTCACACATTAAAGTCCGATTTTGATTCTGAAAAAAAATATTTTCGATCATCTCTTTTTCGTTTCATGCGAAATAACTTCTTTCCAGGTGTATTTTCGTGTAACGAAGGTTGGATTTTTGGATTCAGCGGGTCAAAATACACCTATAAACCCACCCATCAAAGTTCGATTTCGATTCTGGAGACAGATATTTTCGATCATCTCTTTTTCGTACCATGCAAAATAACTTTTTTCCAAGCATATTTTTGGTCATCAAAGTTTGGATTTTCGGAATCAGCGGGTCGGAATACACCTAGAAACTCACCCATCAAAGTCCGAATTTGATTCTGAAAAAAAATATTTTCGATCATCTCTTTTTCGTAATATGCGGAATAACTTTTTTCCAAGCGTATTTTTGGTCATCAGAGGTTGGATTTTCGGATCCAGTGGGTCAAAATACACCTAGAAACTCACCCATTAAAGTCCGATTTTGATTCTGAAAAAAAATATTTTCGATCATCTCTTTTTCGTACCATGCGAAATAACTTCTTTCCAGTTGTATTTTCGTGTAACAAAGGTTGGATTTTTGGATTCAGCGGGTCAAAATACACCTATAAACCCACCCATCAAAGTTCGATTTCGATTCTGGAGACAGATGTTTTCGATCATCTCTTTTTCGTACCATGCGAAATAACTTTTTTCCAAGCATATTTTTGGTCATCAAAGGTTGGATTTTCGGATTCAGCGAGTCGAAATACACCTAGAAACTCACCCATTAAAGTCCGATTCCGATCCTGAAAAAAAATATTTTCGATCATCTCTTTTTCGTACCATGCGGAATAACTTCTTTCCAGGTGTATTTTCGTGTAACAAAGGTTGGATTTCTGGATTCAGCGGGTCAAAATACACCTATAAACCCACCCATCAAAGTTCGATTTCGATTCTGGAGACAGATGTTTTCGATCATCTCTTTTTCGTACCATGCGAAATAACTTTTTTCCAAGCATATTTTTGGTCATCAAAGGTTGGATTTTCGGATTCAGCGAGTCGAAATACACCTAGAAACTCACCCATCAAAGTCCGATTTTGATTCTGAGAAAATATATTTTCGATCATCTCTTTTTCGTACCGTGCGAAATAACTTTTTTCCAAGCATATTTTTGGTCATCAGAGGTTGAATTTTCGGATTCAGTGAGTCGAAATACACCTAGAAACTCACCCATTAAAGTCCGATTTTGATTCTGAAAAAAAATATTTTCGATCATCTCTTCTTCGTACCATGCGAAATAACTTCTTTCCAGGTGTATTTTCGTGTAACACAGGTTGGATTCTCGGATTCAACGGGTCGAAATACACCTAGAAACTCACCCATCAAAGTCCGATTCCGATCCTGAAAACAAATATTTTCGATCATCTCTTTTTCGTACCATGAGAAATAACTTTTTTCCAAGCATATTTTTGGTCATCAAAGGTTGGATTTTCGGATTCATCGAGTCGAAATACACCTAGAAACTCACCCATCAAAGTCCGATTTTGATTCTGGAAAAATATATTTTCGATCATCTCTTTTTCGTACCGTGCGAAATAATTTTTTTCCAAGCATATTTTTGGTCATCAGAGGCTGGATTTTCGGATTCAGTGGGTCGAAATACACCTAGAAACTCACACATTAAAGTCCGATTTTGATTCTGAAAAAAAATATTTTCGATCATCTCTTTTTCGTTTCATGCGAAATAACTTCTTTCCAGGTGTATTTTCGTGTAACGAAGGTTGGATTTTTGGATTCAGCGGGTCAAAATACACCTATAAACCCACCCATCAAAGTTCGATTTCGATTCTGGAGACAGATATTTTCGATCATCTCTTTTTCGTACCATGCAAAATAACTTTTTTCCAAGCATATTTTTGGTCATCAAAGTTTGGATTTTCGGAATCAGCGGGTCGGAATACACCTAGAAACTCACCCATCAAAGTCCGAATTTGATTCTGAAAAAAAATATTTTCGATCATCTCTTTTTCGTAATATGCGGAATAACTTTTTTCCAAGCGTATTTTTGGTCATCAGAGGTTGGATTTTCGGATCCAGTGGGTCAAAATACACCTAGAAACTCACCCATTAAAGTCCGATTTTGATTCTGAAAAAAAATATTTTCGATCATCTCTTTTTCGTACCATGCGAAATAACTTCTTTCCAGTTGTATTTTCGTGTAACAAAGGTTGGATTTTTGGATTCAGCGGGTCAAAATACACCTATAAACCCACCCATCAAAGTTCGATTTCGATTCTGGAGACAGATGTTTTCGATCATCTCTTTTTCGTACCATGCGAAATAACTTTTTTCCAAGCATATTTTTGGTCATCAAAGGTTGGATTTTCGGATTCAGCGAGTCGAAATACACCTAGAAACTCACCCATTAAAGTCCGATTCCGATCCTGAAAAAAAATATTTTCGATCATCTCTTTTTCGTACCATGCGGAATAACTTCTTTCCAGGTGTATTTTCGTGTAACAAAGGTTGGATTTCTGGATTCAGCGGGTCAAAATACACCTATAAACCCACCCATCAAAGTTCGATTTCGATTCTGGAGACAGATGTTTTCGATCATCTCTTTTTCGTACCATGCGAAATAACTTTTTTCCAAGCATATTTTTGGTCATCAAAGGTTGGATTTTCGGATTCAGCGAGTCGAAATACACCTAGAAACTCACCCATCAAAGTCCGATTTTGATTCTGAGAAAATATATTTTCGATCATCTCTTTTTCGTACCGTGCGAAATAACTTTTTTCCAAGCATATTTTTGGTCATCAGAGGTTGAATTTTCGGATTCAGTGAGTCGAAATACACCTAGAAACTCACCCATTAAAGTCCGATTTTGATTCTGAAAAAAAATATTTTCGATCATCTCTTCTTCGTACCATGCGAAATAACTTCTTTCCAGGTGTATTTTCGTGTAACACAGGTTGGATTTTTGGATTCAGCGGGTCAAAATACACCTATGAACCCACCCATCAAAGTTCGATTTCGATTCTGGAGACAGATATTTTCGATCATCTCTTTTTCGTACCATGCGAAATAACTTTTTTCCAAGCATATTTTTGGTCATCAGAGGCTGGATTTTCGGATTCAGTGGGTCGAAATACACCTAGAAACTCACCCATTAAAGTCCGATTTTGATTCTGAAAAAAAATATTTTCGATCATCTCTTTTTCGTTTCATGCGAAATAACTTCTTTCCAGGTGTATTTTCGTGTAACAAAGGTTGGATTTTTTGATTCAGCGGGTCAAAGTACACCTATGAACCCACCCATCAAAGTTCGATTTTGATTCTGGAGACAGATATTTTCGATCATCTCTTTTTTGAACCATGCGAAATAACTTTTTTCCAAGCATATTTTTGGTCATCAAAGGTTCGATTCTCGGATTCAACGGGTCGAAATACACCTAGAAACTCACCCATCAAAGTCCGATTCCGATCCTGAAAAAAAATATTTTCGATCATCTCTTTTTCGTACCATGCGGAATAACTTCTTTCCAGGTGTATTTTCGTGTAACAAAGGTTGGATTTCTGGATTCAGCGGGTCAAAATACACCTATAAACCCACCCATCAAAGTTCGATTTCGATTCTGGAGACAGATGTTTTCGATCATCTCTTTTTCGTACCATGCGAAATAACTTCTTTCCAAGCATATTTTTGGTCATCAAACGTTTGATTTTCGGATTCAGCGAGTCGAAATACACCTAGAAACTCACCCATCAAAGTCCGATTTTGATTCTGAGAAAATATATTTTCGATCATCTCTTTTTCGTACCGTGCGAAATAACTTTTTTCCAAGCATATTTTTGGTCATCAGAGGTTGGATTTTCGAATTCAGTGAGTCGAAATACACCTAGAAACTCACCCATTAAAGTCCGATTTTGATTCTGAAAAAAAATATTTTCGATCATCTCTTTTTCGTACCATGCGAAATAACTTCTTTGCAGGTGTATTTTCGTGTAACAAAGGTTGGATTTTTGGATTCAGCGGGTCAAAATACACCTATAAACCCACCCATCAAAGTTCGATTCCGATTCTGGAGACAGATATTTTCGATCATCTCTTTTTCGTACCATGCGAAATAACTCTTTTCCAAGCATATTTTTGGTCATCAAAGTTTGGATTTTCGGAATCAGCGGGTCGAAATACACCTAGAAACTCACCGATCAAAGTCCGATTTTGATTCTGAAAAAAAATATTTTCGATCATCTCTTTTTCGTACCATGCGGAATAACTTCCTTCCAGGTGTATTTTTGTGTAACAAAGGTTGGATTTTTTGATTCAGCGGGTCAAAGTACACCTATGAACCCACCCATCAAAGTTCGATGTTGATTCTGGAGACAGATATTTTCGATCATCTCTTTTTTGAACCATGCGAAATAACTTTTTTCCAAGCATATTTTTGGTCATCAAAGGTTGGATTCTCGGATTCAACGGGTCGAAATACACCTAGAAACTCACCCATCAAAGTCCGATTCCGATCCTGAAAAAAAATATTTTCGATCATCTCTTTTTCGTACCGTGCGAAATAATTTTTTTCCAAGCATATTTTTGGTCATCAGAGGCTGGATTTTCGGATTCAGTGGGTCGAAATACACCTAGAAACTCACACATTAAAGTCCGATTTTGATTCTGAAAAAAAATATTTTCGATCATCTCTTTTTCGTTTCATGCGAAATAACTTCTTTCCAGGTGTATTTTCGTGTAACGAAGGTTGGATTTTTGGATTCAGCGGGTCAAAATACACCTATAAACCCACCCATCAAAGTTCGATTTTGATTCTGGAGACAGATATTTCCGATCATCTCTTTTTCGTACCATGCGAAATAACTTTTTTCCAAGCATATTTTTGGTCATCAAAGCTTGGATTCTCGGATTCAGCGGGTCAAAATACACCTTTAAACCCACCCATCAAAGTTCGATTTCGATTCTGGAGACAGATATTTTCGATCATCTCTTTTTCGTACCATGCGAAATAACTTTTTTCCAAGCATATTTTTGGTCATCAAAGGTTGGATTTTCGGATTCAGCGGGTCGGAATACACCTAGAAACTCACCCATCAAAGTCCGATTTTGATTCTGAAAAAAAATATTTTGGATCATCTCTTTTTCGTACCATGCGGAATAACTTCTTTCCAGGTGTATTTTCGTGTAACAAAGGTTGGATTTTTTGATTCAGCGGGTCAAAGTACACCTATGAACCCACCCATCAAAGTTCGATTTTGATTCTGGAGACAGATATTTTCGATCATCTCTTTTTTGAACCATGCGAAATAACTTTTTTCCAAGCATATTTTTGGTCATCAAAGGTTGGATTCTCGGATTCAACGGGTCGAAATACACCTAGAAACTCACCCATCAAAGTCCGATTCCGATCCTGAAAAAAAATATTTTCGATCATCTCTTTTTCGTACCATGCGGAATAACTTCTTTCCAGGTGTATTTTCGTGTAACAAAGGTTGGATTTCTGGATTCAGCGGGTCAAAATACACCTATAAACCCACCCATCAAAGTTCGATTTCGATTCTGGAGACAGATGTCTTCGATCATCTCTTTTTCGTACCATGCGAAATAACTTTTTTCCAAGCATATTTTTGGTCATCAAAGGTTTGATTTTCGGATTCAGCGAGTCGAAATACACCTAGAAACTCACCCATCAAAGTCCGATTTTGATTCTGAGAAAATATATTTTCGATCATCTCTTTTTCGTACCGTGCGAAATAACTTTTTTCCAAGCATATTTTTGGTCATCAGAGGTTGGATTTTCGGATTCAGTGAGTCGAAATACACCTAGAAACTCACCCATTAAAGTCCGATTTTGATTCTGAAAAAAAATATTTTCGATCATCTCTTTTTCGTACCATGCGAAATAACTTCTTTGCAGGTGTATTTTCGTGTAACAAAGGTTGGATTTTTGGATTCAGCGGGTCAAAATACACCTATAAACCCACCCATCAAAGTTCGATTCCGATTCTGGAGACAGATATTTTCGATCATCTCTTTTTCGTACCATGCGAAATAACTCTTTTCCAAGCATATTTTTGGTCATCAAAGTTTGGATTTTCGGAATCAGCGGGTCGAAATACACCTAGAAACTCACCGATCAAAGTCCGATTTTGATTCTGAAAAAAAATATTTTCGATCATCTCTTTTTCGTACCATGCGGAATAACTTCCTTCCAGGTGTATTTTTGTGTAACAAAGGTTGGATTTTTTGATTCAGCGGGTCAAAGTACACCTATGAACCCACCCATCAAATTTCGATGTTGATTCTGGAGACAGATATTTTCGATCATCTCTTTTTTGAACCATGCGAAATAATTTTTTTCCAAGCATATTTTTGGTCATCAAAGGCTGGATTCTCGGATTCAACGGGTCGAAATACACCTAGAAACTCACCCATCAAAGTCCGATTCCGATCCTGAAAAAAAATATTTTCGATCATCTCTTTTTCGTACCGTGCGAAATAATTTTTTTCCAAGCATATTTTTGGTCATCAGAGGCTGGATTTTCGGATTCAGTGGGTCGAAATACACCTAGAAACTCACACATTAAAGTCCGATTTTGATTCTGAAAAAAAATATTTTCGATCATCTTTTTTTCGTTTCATGCGAAATAACTTCTTTCCAGGTGTATTTTCGTGTAACGAAGGTTGGATTTTTGGATTCAGCGGGTCAAAATACACCTATAAACCCACCCATCAAAGTTCGATTTTGATTCTGGAGACAGATATTTCCGATCATCTCTTTTTCGTACCATGCGAAATAACTTTTTTCCAAGCATATTTTTGGTCATCAAAGCTTGGATTCTCGGATTCAGCGGGTCAAAATACACCTTTAAACCCACCCATCAAAGTTCGATTTCGATTCTGGAGACAGATATTTTCGATCATCTCTTTTTCGTACCATGCGAAATAACTTTTTTCCAAGCATATTTTTGGTCATCAAAGGTTGGATTTTCGGATTCAGCGGGTCGGAATACACCTAGAAACTCACCCATCAAAGTCCGATTTTGATTCTGAAAAAAAAAATATTTTGGATCATCTCTTTTTCGTACCATGCGGAATAACTTCTTTCCAGGTGTATTTTCGTGTAACAAAGGTTGGATTTTTTGATTCAGCGGGTCAAAGTACACCTATGAACCCACCCATCAAAGTTCGATTTTGATTCTGGAGACAGATATTTTCGATCATCTCTTTTTTGAACCATGCGAAATAACTTTTTTCCAAGCATATTTTTGGTCATCAAAGGTTGGATTCTCGGATTCAACGGGTCGAAATACACCTAGAAACTCACCCATCAAAGTCCGATTCCGATCCTGAAAAAAAATATTTTCGATCATCTCTTTTTCGTACCATGCGGAATAACTTCTTTCCAGGTGTATTTTCGTGTAACAAAGGTTGGATTTCTGGATTCAGCGGGTCAAAATACACCTATAAACCCACCCATCAAAGTTCGATTTCGATTCTGGAGACAGATGTTTTCGATCATCTCTTTTTCGTACCATGCGAAATAACTTTTTTCCAAGCATATTTTTGGTCATCAAAGGTTTGATTTTCGGATTCAGCGAGTCGAAATACACCTAGAAACTCACCCATCAAAGTCCGATTTTGATTCTGAGAAAATATATTTTCGATCATCTCTTTTTCGTACCGTGCCAAATAACTTTTTTCCAAGCATATTTTTGGTCATCAGAGGTTGGATTTTCGGATTCAGTGAGTCGAAATACACCTAGAAACTCACCCATTAAAGTCCGATTTTGATTCTGAAAAAAAATATTTTCGATCATCTCTTTTTCGTACCATGCGAAATAACTTCTTTGCAGGTGTATTTTCGTGTAACAAAGGTTGGATTTTTGGATTCAGCGGGTCAAAATACACCTATAAACCCACCCATCAAAGTTCGATTCCGATTCTGGAGACAGATATTTTCGATCATCTCTTTTTCGTACCATGCGAAATAACTCTTTTCCAAGCATATTTTTGGTCATCAAAGTTTGGATTTTCGGAATCAGCGGGTCGAAATACACCTAGAAACTCACCGATCAAAGTCCGATTTTGATTCTGAAAAAAAATATTTTCGATCATCTCTTTTTCGTACCATGCGGAATAACTTCCTTCCAGGTGTATTTTTGTGTAACAAAGGTTGGATTTTTTGATTCAGCGGGTCAAAGTACACCTATGAACCCACCCATCAAAGTTCGATGTTGATTCTGGAGACAGATATTTTCGATCATCTCTTTTTTGAACCATGCGAAATAACTTTTTTCCAAGCATATTTTTGGTCATCAAAGGTAGGATTCTCGGATTCAACGGGTCGAAATACACCTAGAAACTCACCCATCAAAGTCCGATTCCGATCCTGAAAAAAAATATTTTCGATCATCTCTTTTTCGTACCGTGCGAAATAATTTTTTTCCAAGCATATTTTTGGTCATCAGAGGCTGGATTTTCGGATTCAGTGGGTCGAAATACACCTAGAAACTCACACATTAAAGTCCGATTTTGATTCTGAAAAAAAATATTTTCGATCATCTCTTTTTCGTTTCATGCGAAATAACTTCTTTCCAGGTGTATTTTCGTGTAACGAAGGTTGGATTTTTGGATTCAGCGGGTCAAAATACACCTATAAACCCACCCATCAAAGTTCGATTTTGATTCTGGAGACAGATATTTCCGATCATCTCTTTTTCGTACCATGCGAAATAACTTTTTTCCAAGCATATTTTTGGTCATCAAAGCTTGGATTCTCGGATTCAGCGGGTCAAAATACACCTTTAAACCCACCCATCAAAGTTCGATTTCGATTCTGGAGACAGATATTTTCGATCATCTCTTTTTCGTACCATGCGAAATAACTTTTTTCCAAGCATATTTTTGGTCATCAAAGGTTGGATTTTCGGATTCAGCGGGTCGGAATACACCTAGAAACTCACCCATCAAAGTCCGATTTTGATTCTGAAAAAAAATATTTTGGATCATCTCTTTTTCGTACCATGCGGAATAACTTCTTTCCAGGTGTATTTTCGTGTAACAAAGGTTGGATTTTTTGATTCAGCGGGTCAAAGTACACCTATGAACCCACCCATCAAAGTTCGATTTTGATTCTGGAGACAGATATTTTCGATCATCTCTTTTTTGAACCATGCGAAATAACTTTTTTCCAAGCATATTTTTGGTCATCAAAGGTTGGATTCTCGGATTCAACGGGTCGAAATACACCTAGAAACTCACCCATCAAAGTCCGATTCCGATTCTGAAAAAAAATATTTTCGATCATCTCTTTTTCGTACCATGCGGAATAACTTCTTTCCAGGTGTATTTTCGTGTAACAAAGGTTGGATTTCTGGATTCAGCGGGTCAAAATACACCTATGAACCCACCCATCAAAGTTCGATTTTGATTCTGGAGACAGATGTTTTCGATCATCTCTTTTTCGTACCATGCGAAATAACTTTTTTCCAAGCATATTTTCGGTCATCAAAGGTTGGATTTTCGGATTCAGCGAGTCGACATACACCTAGAAACTCACCCATCAAAGTCCGATTTTGATTCTGAAAAAACATATTTTCGATCATCTCTTTTTCGTACCGTGCGAAATAACTTTTTTCCAAGCATATTTTTGGTCATCAGAGGTTGGATTTTCGGATCCAGTGGGTCGAAATACACCTAGAAACTCACCCATTACAGTCCGATTTTGATTCTGAAAAAAAATATTTTCGATCATCTCTTTTTCGTACCATGCGAAATAACTTCTTTCCAGGTGTATTTTCGTGTAACAAAGGTTGGATTTCCGGATTCAGCGGGTCGAAATACACCCAGAAACTCACCCATCAAAGTCCGATTTTGATTCTGGAAAAATATATTTTCGATCATCTCTTTTTCGTACCGTGCGAGATAACTTTTTTCCAAGCATATTTTTGGTCATCAGAGGTTGGATTTTCGGATCCAGTGGGTCGAAATACACCTAGAAACTCGCCCATTAAAGTCCGATTTTGATTCTGAAAAAAAATATTTTCGATCATCTCTTTTTCGTACCATACGAAATAACTTCTTTCCAGGTGTATTTTCGTGTAACAAAGGTTGGATTTTTGGATTCAGCGGGTCAAAATACACCTATAAACCCACCCATCAAAGTTCGATTCCGATTCTAGAGACAGATATTTTCGATCATCTCTTTTTCGTACCATGCGAAATAACTTTTTTCCAAGCATATTTTTGGTCATCAAAGTTTGGATTTTCGGAATCAGCGGGTCGAAATACACCTAGAAACTCACCCATCAAAGTCCGATTTTGATTCTGAAAAAAAATATTTTCGATCATCTCTTCTTCGTACCGTGCGAAATAACTTTTTTCCAAGCATATTTTTGGTCATCAGAGGTTGGATTTTCGGATCCAGTGGGTCGGAATACACCTAGAAACTCACCCATTAAAGTCCGATTTTGATTCTGAAAAAAAATATTTTCGATCATCTCTTTTTCGTACCATGCGAAATAACTTCTTTCCCGGTGTATTTTCGTGTAACAAAGGTTGGATTTTTTGATTCAGCTGGTCAAAATACACCTATAAACCCACCCATCAAAGTTCGATTTTGATTCTGGAGACAGATATTTCCGATCATCTCTTTTTCGTGCCATGCGAAATAACTTTTTTCCAAGCATATTTTTGGTCATCAAAGCTTGGATTCTCGGATTCAGCGGGTCAAAATACACCTTTAAACCCACCCATCAAAGTTCGATTTTGATTCTGGAGACAGATATTTTCGATCATCTCTTTTTTGAACCATGCGAAATAACTTTGTTCCAAGCATATTTTTGGTCATCAAAGGTTGGATTCTCGGATTCAACGGGTCGAAATACACCTAGAAACTCACCCATCAAAGTCCGATTCCGATTCTGAAAAAAAATATTTTCGATCATCTCTTTTTCGTACCATGCGGAATAACTTCTTTCCAGGTGTATTTTCGTGTAACAAAGGTTGGATTTCTGGATTCAGCGGGTCAAAATACACCTATAAACCCACCCATCAAAGTTCGATTTCGATTCTGGAGACAGATGTTTTCGATCATCTCTTTTTCGTGCCATGCGAAATAACTTTTTTCCAAGCATATTTTTGGTCATCAAAGGTTGGATTTTCGGATTCAGCGAGTCGACATACACCTAGAAACTCACCCATCAAAGTCCGATTTTGATTCTGAAAAAAAATATTTTCGATCATCTCTTTTTCGTACCGTGCGAAATAACTTTTTTCCAAGCATATTTTTGGTCATCAGAGGTTGGATTTTCGGATCCAGTGGGTCGAAATACACCTAGAAACTCACCCATTAAAGTCCGATTTTGATTCTGAAAAAAAATATTTTCGATCATCTCTTTTTCGTACCATGCGAAATAACTTCTTTCCAGGTGTATTTTCGTGTAACAAAGGTTGGATTTCCGGATTCAGCGGGTCGAAATACACCCAGAAACTCACCCATCAAAGTCCGATTTTGATTCTGGAAAAATATATTTTCGATCATCTCTTTTTCGTACCGTGCGAGATAACTTTTTTCCAAGCATATTTTTGGTCATCAGAGGTTGGATTTTCGGATCCAGTGGGTCGAAATACACCTAGAAACTCACCCATCAAAGTCCGATTTTGATTCTGAAAAAAAATATTTTCGATCATCTCTTTTTCGTACCATGCGAAATAACTTCTTTCCAGGTGTATTTTCGTGTAACAAAGGTTGGAATTTTGGATTCAGCGGGTCAAAATACACCTATAAACCCACCCATCAAAGTACGATTCCGATTCTGGAGACAGATATTTTCGATCATCTCTTTTTCGTACCATGCGAAATAACTTTTTTCCAAGCATATTTTTGGTCATCAAAGTTTGGATTTTCGGAATCAGCGGGTCGAAATACACCTAGAAACTCACCCATCAAAGTCCGATTTTGATTCTGAAAAAAAATATTTTCGATCATCTCTTTTTCGTACCGTGCGAAATAACTTTTTTCCAAGCGTATTTTTGGTCATCAGAGGTTGGATTTTCGGATCCAGTGGGTCAAAATACACCTAGAAACTCACCCATTAAAGTCCGATTTTGATTCTGAAAAAAAATATTTTCGATCATCTCTTTTTCGTACCATGCGAAATAACTTCTTTCCAGTTGTATTTTCGTGTAACAAAGGTTGGATTTTTGGATTCAGCGGGTCAAAATACACCTATAAACCCACCCATCAAAGTCCGATTTTGATTCTGAGAAAATATATTTTCGATCATCTCTTTTTCGTACCGTGCGAAATAACTTTTTTCCAAGCATATTTTTGGTCATCAGAGGTTGGATTTTCGGATTCAGTGAGTCGAAATACACCTAGAAACTCACCCATTAAAGTCCGATTCCGATCCTGAAAAAAAATATTTTCGATCATCTCTTTTTCGTACCATGCGGAATAACTTCTTTCCAGGTGTATTTTCGTGTAACAAAGGTTGGATTTCTGGATTCAGCGGGTCAAAATACACCTATAAACCCACCCATCAAAGTTCGATTTCGATTCTGGAGACAGATGTTTTCGATCATCTCTTTTTCGTACCATGCGAAATAACTTTTTTCCAAGCATATTTTTGGTCATCAAAGGTTGGATTTTCGGATTCAGCGAGTCGAAATACACCTAGAAACTCACCCATCAAAGTCCGATTTTGATTCTGAGAAAATATATTTTCGATCATCTCTTTTTCGTACCGTGCGAAATAACTTTTTTCCAAGCATATTTTTGGTCATCAGAGGTTGAATTTTCGGATTCAGTGAGTCGAAATACACCTAGAAACTCACCCATTAAAGTCCGATTTTGATTCTGAAAAAAAATATTTTCGATCATCTCTTCTTCGTACCATGCGAAATAACTTCTTTCCAGGTGTATTTTCGTGTAACACAGGTTGGATTTTTGGATTCAGCGGGTCAAAATACACCTATGAATCCACCCATCAAAGTTCGATTTTGATTCTGGAGACAGATATTTCCGATCATCTCTTTTTCGTACCATGCGAAATAACTTTTTTCCAAGCATATTTTTGGTCATCAAAGCTTGGATTCTCGGATTCAGCGGGTCAAAATACACCTTTAAACCCACCCATCAAAGTCCGATTTTGATTCTGGAAAAATATATTTTCGATCATCTCTTTTTCGTACCGTGCGAAATAATTTTTTTCCAAGCATATTTTTGGTCATCAGAGGCTGGATTTTCGGATTCAGTGGGTCGAAATACACCTAGAAATTCACGCATTAAAGTCCGATTTTGATTCTGAAAAAAAATATTTTCGATCATCTCTTTTTCGTTTCATGCGAAATAACTTCTTTCCAGGTGTATTTTCGTGTAACAAAGGTTGGATTTTTGGATTCAGCGGGTCAAAATACACCTATAAACCCACCCATCAAAGTTCGATTTCGATTCTGGAGACAGATATTTTCGATCATCTCTTTTTCGTACCATGCAAAATAACTTTTTTCCAAGCATATTTTTGGTCATCAAAGTTTGGATTTTCGGAATCAGCGGGTCGGAATACACCTAGAAACTCACCCATCAAAGTCCGATTTTGATTCTGAAAAAAAATATTTTGGATCATCTCTTTTTCGTACCATGCGGAATAACTTCTTTCCAGGTGTATTTTCGTGTAACAAAGGTTGGATTTTTTGATTCAGCGGGTCAAAGTACACCTATGAACCCACCCATCAAAGTTCGATTTTGATTCTGGAGACAAATATTTTCGATCATCTCTTTTTTGAACCATGCGAAATAACTTTTTTCCAAGCATATTTTTGGTCATCAAAGGTTGGATTCTCGGATTCAACGGGTCGAAATACACCTAGAAACTCACCCATCAAAGTCCGATTCCGTTTCTGAAAAAAAATATTTTCGATCATCTCTTTTTCGTACCATGCGAAATAACTTCTTTCCAGGTGTATTTTCGTGTAACAAAGGTTGGATTTCTGGATTCAGCGGGTCAAAATACACCTATAAACCCACCCATCAAAGTTCGATTTCGATTCTGGAGACAGATGTTTTCGATCATCTCTTTTTCGTACCATGCGAAATAACTTTTTTCCAAGCATATTTTTGGTCATCAAAGGTTGGATTTTCGGATTCAGCGAGTCGACATACACCTAGAAACTCACCCATCAAAGTCCGATTTTGATTCTGGAAAAATATATTTTCGATCATCTCTTTTTCGTACCGTGCGAAATAACTTTTTTCCAAGCATATTTTTGGTCATCAGAGGTTGGAATTTCGGATCCAGTGGGTCGAAATACACCTAGAAACTCACCCATTAAAGTCCGATTTTGATTCTGAAAAAAAATATTTTCGATCATCTCTTTTTCGTACCATGCGAAATAACTTCTTTCCAGGTGTATTTTCGTGTAACAAAGGTTGGATTTTTGGATTCAGCGGGTCAAAATACACCTATAAACCCACCCATCAAAGTTCGATTCCGATTCTGGAGACAGATATTTTCGATCATCTCTTTTTCGTACCATGAGAAATAACTTTTTTCCAAGCATATTTTTGGTCATCAAAGGTTGGATTTTCGGATTCATCGAGTCGAAATACACCTAGAAACTCACCCATCAAAGTCCGATTTTGATTCTGGAAAAATATATTTTCGATCATCTCTTTTTCGTACCGTGCGAAATAATTTTTTTCCAAGCATATTTTTGGTCATCAGAGGCTGGATTTTCGGATTCAGTGGGTCGAAATACACCTAGAAACTCACACATTAAAGTCCGATTTTGATTCTGAAAAAAAATATTTTCGATCATCTCTTTTTCGTTTCATGCGAAATAACTTCTTTCCAGGTGTATTTTCGTGTAACGAAGGTTGGATTTTTGGATTCAGCGGGTCAAAATACACCTATAAACCCACCCATCAAAGTTCGATTCCGATTCTGGAGACAGATATTTTCGATCATCTCTTTTTCGTACCATGCAAAATAACTTTTTTCCAAGCATATTTTTGGTCATCAAAGTTTGGATTTTCGGAATCAGCGGGTCGGAATACACCTAGAAACTCACCCATCAAAGTCCGAATTTGATTCTGAAAAAAAATATTTTCGATCATCTCTTTTTCGTAATATGCGGAATAACTTCTTTCCAGGAGTATTTTCGTGTAACAAAGGTTGGATTTTTTGATTCAGCGGGTCAAAATACACCTATAAACCCACCCATCAAAGTTCGATTTTGATTCTGGAGACAGATATTTCCGATCATCTCTTTTTCGTGCCATGCGAAATAACTTTTTTCCAAGCATATTTTTGGTCATCAAAGGTTGGATTTTCGGATTCAGCGAGTCGACATACACCTAGAAACTCACCCATCAAAGTCCGATTTTGATTCTGAAAAAAAATATTTTCGATCATCTCTTTTTCGTACCGTGCGAAATAACTTTTTTCCAAGCATATTTTTGGTCATCAGAGGTTGGATTTTCGGATCCAGTGGGTCGAAATACACCTAGAAACTCACCCATTAAAGTCCGATTTTGATTCTGAAAAAAAATATTTTCGATCATCTCTTTTTCGTACCATGCGAAATAACTTCTTTCCAGGTGTATTTTCGTGTAACAAAGGTTGGATTTCCGGATTCAGCGGGTCGAAATACACCCAGAAACTCACCCATCAAAGTCCGATTTTGATTCTGGAAAAATATATTTTCGATCATCTCTTTTTCGTACCGTGCGAGATAACTTTTTTCCAAGCATATTTTTGGTCATCAGAGGTTGGATTTTCGGATCCAGTGGGTCGAAATACACCTAGAAACTCACTCATTAAAGTCCGATTTTGATTCTGAAAAAAAATATTTTCGATCATCTCTTTTTCGTACCATGCGAAATAACTTCTTTCCAGGTGTATTTTCGTGTAACAAAGGTTGGATTTTTGGATTCAGCGGGTCAAAATACACCTATAAACCCACCCATCAAAGTACGATTCCGATTCTGGAGACAGATATTTTCGATCATCTCTTTTTCGTACCATGCGAAATAACTTTTTTCCAAGCATATTTTTGGTCATCAAAGCTTGGATTCTCGGATTCAGCGGGTCAAAATACACCTTTAAACCCACCCATCAAAGTCCGATTTTGATTCTGGAAAAATATATTTTCGATCATCTCTTTTTCGTACCGTGCGAAATAATTTTTTTCCAAGCATATTTTTGGTCATCAGCGGCTGGATTTTCGGATTCAGTGGGTCGAAATACACCTAGAAATTCACGCATTAAAGTCCGATTTTGATTCTGAAAAAAAATATTTTCGATCATCTCTTTTTCGTTTCATGCGAAATAACTTCTTTCCAGGTGTATTTTCGTGTAACAAAGGTTGGATTTTTGGATTCAGCGGGTCAAAATACACCTATAAACCCACCCATCAAAGTTCGATTTCGATTCTGGAGACAGATATTTTCGATCATCTCTTTTTCGTACCATGCAAAATAACTTTTTTCCAAGCATATTTTTGGTCATCAAAGTTTGGATTTTCGGAATCAGCGGGTCGGAATACACCTAGAAACTCACCCATCAAAGTCCGATTTTGATTCTGAAAAAAAATATTTTGGATCATCTCTTTTTCGTACCATGCGGAATAACTTCTTTCCAGGTGTATTTTCGTGTAACAAAGGTTGGATTTTTTGATTCAGCGGGTCAAAGTACACCTATGAACCCACCCATCAAAGTTCGATTTTGATTCTGGAGACAAATATTTTCGATCATCTCTTTTTTGAACCATGCGAAATAACTTTTTTCCAAGCATATTTTTGGTCATCAAAGGTTGGATTCTCGGATTCAACGGGTCGAAATACACCTAGAAACTCACCCATCAAAGTCCGATTCCGTTTCTGAAAAAAAATATTTTCGATCATCTCTTTTTCGTACCATGCGAAATAACTTCTTTCCAGGTGTATTTTCGTGTAACAAAGGTTGGATTTCTGGATTCAGCGGGTCAAAATACACCTATAAACCCACCCATCAAAGTTCGATTTCGATTCTGGAGACAGATGTTTTCGATCATCTCTTTTTCGTACCATGCGAAATAACTTTTTTCCAAGCATATTTTTGGTCATCAAAGGTTGGATTTTCGGATTCAGCGAGTCGACATACACCTAGAAACTCACCCATCAAAGTCCGATTTTGATTCTGGAAAAATATATTTTCGATCATCTCTTTTTCGTACCGTGCGAAATAACTTTTTTCCAAGCATATTTTTGGTCATCAGAGGTTGGAATTTCGGATCCAGTGGGTCGAAATACACCTAGAAACTCACCCATTAAAGTCCGATTTTGATTCTGAAAAAAAATATTTTCGATCATCTCTTTTTCGTACCATGCGAAATAACTTCTTTCCAGGTGTATTTTCGTGTAACAAAGGTTGGATTTTTGGATTCAGCGGGTCAAAATACACCTATAAACCCACCCATCAAAGTTCGATTCCGATTCTGGAGACAGATATTTTCGATCATCTCTTTTTCGTACCATGAGAAATAACTTTTTTCCAAGCATATTTTTGGTCATCAAAGGTTGGATTTTCGGATTCATCGAGTCGAAATACACCTAGAAACTCACCCATCAAAGTCCGATTTTGATTCTGGAAAAATATATTTTCGATCATCTCTTTTTCGTACCGTGCGAAATAATTTTTTTCCAAGCATATTTTTGGTCATCAGAGGCTGGATTTTCGGATTCAGTGGGTCGAAATACACCTAGAAACTCACACATTAAAGTCCGATTTTGATTCTGAAAAAAAATATTTTCGATCATCTCTTTTTCGTTTCATGCGAAATAACTTCTTTCCAGGTGTATTTTCGTGTAACGAAGGTTGGATTTTTGGATTCAGCGGGTCAAAATACACCTATAAACCCACCCATCAAAGTTCGATTCCGATTCTGGAGACAGATATTTTCGATCATCTCTTTTTCGTACCATGCAAAATAACTTTTTTCCAAGCATATTTTTGGTCATCAAAGTTTGGATTTTCGGAATCAGCGGGTCGGAATACACCTAGAAACTCACCCATCAAAGTCCGAATTTGATTCTGAAAAAAAATATTTTCGATCATCTCTTTTTCGTAATATGCGGAATAACTTCTTTCCAGGAGTATTTTCGTGTAACAAAGGTTGGATTTTTTGATTCAGCGGGTCAAAATACACCTATAAACCCACCCATCAAAGTTCGATTTTGATTCTGGAGACAGATATTTCCGATCATCTCTTTTTCGTGCCATGCGAAATAACTTTTTTCCAAGCATATTTTTGGTCATCAAAGGTTGGATTTTCGGATTCAGCGAGTCGACATACACCTAGAAACTCACCCATCAAAGTCCGATTTTGATTCTGAAAAAAAATATTTTCGATCATCTCTTTTTCGTACCGTGCGAAATAACTTTTTTCCAAGCATATTTTTGGTCATCAGAGGTTGGATTTTCGGATCCAGTGGGTCGAAATACACCTAGAAACTCACCCATTAAAGTCCGATTTTGATTCTGAAAAAAAATATTTTCGATCATCTCTTTTTCGTACCATGCGAAATAACTTCTTTCCAGGTGTATTTTCGTGTAACAAAGGTTGGATTTCCGGATTCAGCGGGTCGAAATACACCCAGAAACTCACCCATCAAAGTCCGATTTTGATTCTGGAAAAATATATTTTCGATCATCTCTTTTTCGTACCGTGCGAGATAACTTTTTTCCAAGCATATTTTTGGTCATCAGAGGTTGGATTTTCGGATCCAGTGGGTCGAAATACACCTAGAAACTCACTCATTAAAGTCCGATTTTGATTCTGAAAAAAAATATTTTCGATCATCTCTTTTTCGTACCATGCGAAATAACTTCTTTCCAGGTGTATTTTCGTGTAACAAAGGTTGGATTTTTGGATTCAGCGGGTCAAAATACACCTATAAACCCACCCATCAAAGTACGATTCCGATTCTGGAGACAGATATTTTCGATCATCTCTTTTTCGTACCATGCGAAATAACTTTTTTCCAAGCATATTTTTGGTCATCAAAGTTTGGATTTTCGGAATCAGCCGGTCGAAATACACCTAGAAACTCACCCATCAAAGTCCGATTTTGATTCTGAAAAAAAATATTTTCGATCATCTCTTTTTCGTACCGTGCGAAATAACTTTTTTCCAAGCGTATTTTTGGTCATCAGAGGTTGGATTTTCGGATCCAGTGGGTCAAAATACACCTAGAAACTCACCCATTAAAGTCCGATTTTGATTCTGAAAAAAAATATTTTCGATCATCTCTTTTTCGTACCATGCGAAATAACTTCTTTCCAGTTGTATTTTCGTGTAACAAAGGTTGGATTTTTGGATTCAGCGGGTCAAAATACACCTATAAACCCACCCATCAAAGTCCGATTTTGATTCTGAGAAAATATATTTTCGATCATCTCTTTTTCGTACCGTGCGAAATAACTTTTTTCCAAGCATATTTTTGGTCATCAGAGGTTGGATTTTCGGATTCAGTGAGTCGAAATACACCTAGAAACTCACCCATTAAAGTCCGATTCCGATCCTGAAAAAAAATATTTTCGATCATCTCTTTTTCGTACCATGCGGAATAACTTCTTTCCAGGTGTATTTTCGTGTAACAAAGGTTGGATTTCTGGATTCAGCGGGTCAAAATACACCTATAAACCCACCCATCAAAGTTCGATTTCGATTCTGGAGACAGATGTTTTCGATCATCTCTTTTTCGTACCATGCGAAATAACTTTTTTCCAAGCATATTTTTGGTCATCAAAGGTTGGATTTTCGGATTCAGCGAGTCGAAATACACCTAGAAACTCACCCATCAAAGTCCGATTTTGATTCTGAGAAAATATATTTTCGATCATCTCTTTTTCGTACCGTGCGAAATAACTTTTTTCCAAGCATATTTTTGGTCATCAGAGGTTGAATTTTCGGATTCAGTGAGTCGAAATACACCTAGAAACTCACCCATTAAAGTCCGATTTTGATTCTGAAAAAAAATATTTTCGATCATCTCTTCTTCGTACCATGCGAAATAACTTCTTTCCAGGTGTATTTTCGTGTAACACAGGTTGGATTTTTGGATTCAGCGGGTCAAAATACACCTATGAACCCACCCATCAAAGTTCGATTTCGATTCTGGAGACAGATATTTTCGATCATCTCTTTTTCGTACCATGCGAAATAACTTTTTTCCAAGCATATTTTTGGTCATCAGAGGCTGGATTTTCGGATTCAGTGGGTCGAAATACACCTAGAAACTCACCCATTAAAGTCCGATTTTGATTCTGAAAAAAAATATTTTCGATCATCTCTTTTTCGTTTCATGCGAAATAACTTCTTTCCAGGTGTATTTTCGTGTAACAAAGGTTGGATTTTTGGATTCAGCGGGTCAAAATACACCTATAAACCCACCCATCAAAGTTCGATTTCGATTCTGGAGACAGATATTTTCGATCATCTCTTTTTCGTACCATGCAAAATAACTTTTTTCCAAGCATATTTTTGGTCATCAAAGTTTGGATTTTCGGAATCAGCGGGTCGGAATACACCTAGAAACTCACCCATCAAAGTCCGATTTTGATTCTGAAAAAAAATATTTTGGATCATCTCTTTTTCGTACCATGCGGAATAACTTCTTTCCAGGTGTATTTTCGTGTAACAAAGGTTGGATTTTTTGATTCAGCGGGTCAAAGTACACCTATGAACCCACCCATCAAAGTTCGATTTTGATTCTGGAGACAAATATTTTCGATCATCTCTTTTTCGTACCGTGCGAAATAACTTTTTTCCAAGCATATTTTTGGTCATCAGAGGTTGGATTTTCGGATTCAGTGAGTCGAAATACACCTAGAAACTCACCCATTAAAGTCCGACTTTGATTCTGAAAAAAAATATTTTCGATCATCTCTTTTTCGTACCATGCGAAATAACTTCTTTCCAGGTGTATTTTCGTGTAACAAAGGTTGGATTTTTGGATTCAGCGGGTCAAAATACACCTATGAACCCACCCATCAAAGTTCGATTTCGATTCTGGAGACAGATATTTTCGATCATCTCTTTTTCGTACCATGCGAAATAACTTCTTTCCAAGCATATTTTTGGTCATCAAAGGTTGGATTTTCGGATTCAGCGAGTCGAAATACACCTAGAAACTCACCCATCAAAGTCCGATTTTGATTCTGGAAAAATATATTTTCGATCATCTCTTTTTCGTACCGTGCGAAATAATTTTTTTCCAAGCATATTTTTGGTCATCAGAGGCTGGATTTTCGGAATCAGCGGGTCGGAATACACCTAGAAACTCACCCATCAAAGTCCGATTTTGATTCTGAAAAAAAATATTTTGGATCATCTCTTTTTCGTACCATGCGGAATAACTTCTTTCCAGGTGTATTTTCGTGTAACAAAGGTTGGATTTTTTGATTCAGCGGGTCAAAGTACACCTATGAACCCACCCATCAAAGTTCGATTTTGATTCTGGAGACAAATATTTTCGATCATCTCTTTTTTGAACCATGCGAAATAACTATTTTCCAAGCATATTTTTGGTCATCAAAGGTTGGATTCTCGGATTCAACGGGTCGAAATACACCTAGAAACTCACCCATCAAAGTCCGATTCCGTTTCTGAAAAAAAAGATTTTCGATCATCTCTTTTTCGTACCATGCGAAATAACTTCTTTCCAGGTGTATTTTCGTGTAACAAAGGTTGGATTTCTGGATTCAGCGGGTCAAAATACACCTATAAACCCACCCATCAAAGTTCGATTTCGATTCTGGAGACAGATGTTTTCGATCATCTCTTTTTCGTACTATGCGAAATAACTTTGTTCCAAGCATATTTTTGGTCATCAAAGGTTGGATTTTCGGATTCAGCGAGTCGAAATACACCTAGAAACTCACCCATCGAAGTCCGATTTTGATTCTGAGAAAATATATTTTCGATCATCTCTTTTTCGTACCGTGCGAAATAACTTTTTTCCAAGCATATTTTTGGTCATCAGAGGTTGGATTTTCGGATTCAGTGAGTCGAAATACACCTAGAAACTCACCCATTAAAGTCCGACTTTGATTCTGAAAAAAAATATTTTCGATCATCTCTTTTTCGTACCATGCGAAATAACTTCTTTCCAGGTGTATTTTCGTGTAACAAAGGTTGGATTTTTGGATTCAGCGGGTCAAAATACACCTATGAACCCACCCATCAAAGTTCGATTTCGATTCTGGAGACAGATATTTTCGATCATCTCTTTTTCGTACCATGCGAAATAACTTTTTTCCAAGCATATTTTTGGTCATCAAAGGTTGAATTTTCGGATTCAGCGAGTCGAAATACACCTAGAAACTCACCCATCAAAGTCCGATTTTGATTCTGGAAAAATATATTTTCGATCATCTCTTTTTCGTACCGTGCGAAATAATTTTTTTCCAAGCATATTTTTGGTCATCAGAGGCTGGATTTTCGGATTCAGTGGGTCGAAATACACCTAGAAACTCACCCATTAAAGTCCGATTTTGATTCTGAAAAAAAATATTTTCGATCATCTCTTTTTCGTTTCATGCGAAATAACTTCTTTCCAGGTGTATTTTCGTGTAACAAAGGTTGGATTTTTGGATTCAGCGGGTCAAAATACACCTATAAACCCACCCATCAAAGTTCGATTTCGATTCTGGAGACAGATATTTTCGATCATCTCTTTTTCGTACCATGCAAAATAACTTTTTTCCAAGCATATTTTTGGTCATCAAAGTTTGGATTTTCGGAATCAGCGGGTCGGAATACACCTCGAAACTCACCCATCAAAGTCCGAATTTGATTCTGAAAAAAAATATTTTCGATCATCTCTTTTTCGTAATATGCGGAATAACTTCTTTCCAGAAGTATTTTCGTGTAACAAAGGTTGGATTTTTTGATTCAGCGGGTCAAAATACACCTATAAACCCACCCATCAAAGTTCGATTTTGATTCTGGAGACAGATATTTCCGATCATCTCTGTTTCGTACCATGCGATATAACTTTTTTCCACGCATATTTTTGGTCATCAAAGCTTGGATTCTCGGATTCAGCGGGTCAAAATACACCTTTAAACCCACCCATCAAAGTTCGATTTCGATTCTGGAGACAGATATTTTCGATCATCTCTTTTTCGTACCATGCGAAATAACTTTTTTCCAAGCATATTTTTGGTCATCAAAGGTTGGATTTTCGGATTCAGCGGGTCGGAATACACCTAGAAACTCACCCATCAAAGTCCGATTTTGATTCTGAAAAAAAATATTTTGGATCATCTCTTTTTCGTACCATGCGGAATAACTTCTTTCCAGGTGTATTTTCGTGTAACAAAGGTTGGATTTTTTGATTCAGCGGGTCAAAGTACACCTATGAACCCACCCATCAAAGTTCGATTTTGATTCTGGAGACAGATATTTTCGATCATCTCTTTTTTGAACCATGCGAAATAACTTTTTTCCAAGCATATTTTTGGTCATCAAAGGTTGGATTCTCGGATTCAACGGGTCGAAATACACCTAGAAACTCACCCATCAAAGTCCGATTTTGATTCTGAAGAAAAATATTTTCGATCATCTCTTTTTCGTACCGTGCGAAATAACTTTTTTCCAAGCATATTTTTGGTCATCAGAGGTTGGATTTTCGGATCCAGTGGGTCGAAATACACCTAGAAACTCACCCATTGAAGTCCGATTTTGATTCTGAAAAAAAATATTTTCGATCATCTCTTTTTCGTACCATGCGAAATAACTTCTTTCCAGGTGTATTTTCGTGTAACGAAGGTTGGATTTCCGGATTCAGCGGGTCGAAATACACCCAGAAACTCACCCATCAAAGTCCGATTTTGATTCTGGAAAAATATATTTTCGATCATCTCTTTTTCGTACCGTGCGAGATAACTTTTTTCCAAGCATATTTTTGGTCATCAGAGGTTGGATTTTCGGATCCAGTGGGTCGAAATACACCTAGAAACTCACCCATTAAAGTCCGATTTTGATTCTGAAAAAAAATATTTTCGATCATCTCTTTTTCGTACCATGCGGAATAACTTCTTTCCAGGTGTATATTCGTGTAACAAAGGTTGGATTTTTTGACTCAGCGGGTCAAAGTACACCTATGAACCCACGCATCAAAGTTCGATTTTGATTCTGGAGACAGATATTTTCGATCATCTCTTTTTTGAACCATGCGAAATAACTTTTTTCCAAGCATATTTTTAGTCATCAAAGGTTGGATTCTCGGATTCAACGGGTCGAAATACACCTAGAAACTCACCCATCAAAGTCCGATTCCGATCCTGAAAAAAAATATTTTCGATCATCTCTTTTTCGTACCATGCGGAATAACTTCTTTCCAGGTGTATTTTCGTGTAACAAAGGTTGGATTTCTGGATTCAGCGGGTCAAAATACACCTATAAACCCACCCATCAAAGTTCGATTTCGATTCTGGAGACAGATGTTTTCGATCATCTCTTTTTCGTACCATGCGAAATAACTTTTTTCCAAGCATATTTTTGGCCATCAAAGGTTGGATTTTCGGATTCAGCGAGTCGAAATACACCTAGAAACTCACCCATCGAAGTCCGATTTTGATTCTGAGAAAATATATTTTCGATCATCTCTTTTTCGTACCGTGCGAAATAACTTTTTTCCAAGCATATTTTTGGTCATCAGAGGTTGGATTTTCGGATTCAGTGAGTCGAAATACACCTAGAAACTCACCCATTAAAGTCCGACTTTGATTCTGAAAAAAAATATTTTCGATCATCTCTTTTTCGTACCATGCGAAATAACTTCTTTCCAGGTGTATTTTCGTGTAACAAAGGTTGGATTTTTGGATTCAGCGGGTCAAAATACACCTATGAACCCACCCATCAAAGTTCGATTTCGATTCTGGAGACAGATATTTTCGATCATCTCTTTTTCGTACCATGCGAAATAACTTTTTTCCAAGCATATTTTTGGTCATCAAAGGTTGAATTTTCGGATTCAGCGAGTCGAAATACACCTAGAAACTCACCCATCAAAGTCCGATTTTGATTCTGGAAAAATATATTTTCGATCATCTCTTTTTCGTACCGTGCGAAATAATTTTTTTCCAAGCATATTTTTGGTCATCAGAGGCTGGATTTTCGGATTCAGTGGGTCGAAATACACCTAGAAACTCACCCATTAAAGTCCGATTTTGATTCTGAAAAAAAATATTTTCGATCATCTCTTTTTCGTTTCATGCGAAATAACTTCTTTCCAGGTGTATTTTCGTGTAACAAAGGTTGGATTTTTGGATTCAGCGGGTCAAAATACACCTATAAACTCACCCATCAAAGTTCGATTTCGATTCTGGAGACAGATATTTTCGATCATCTCTTTTTCGTACCATGCAAAATAACTTTTTTCCAAGCATATTTTTGGTCATCAAAGTTTGGATTTTCGGAATCAGCGGGTCGGAATACACCTCGAAACTCACCCATCAAAGTCCGAATTTGATTCTGAAAAAAAATATTTTCGATCATCTCTTTTTCGTAATATGCGGAATAACTTGTTTCCAGGAGTATTTTCGTGTAACAAAGGTTGGATTTTTTGATTCAGCGGGTCAAAATACACCTATAAACCCACCCATCAAAGTTCGATTTTGATTCTGGAGACAGATATTTCCGATCATCTCTTTTTCGTACCATGCGAAATAACTTTTTTCCACGCATATTTTTGGTCATCAAAGCTTGGATTCTCGGATTCAGCGGGTCAAAATACACCTTTAAACCCACCCATCAAAGTTCGATTTCGATTCTGGAGACAGATATTTTCGATCATCTCTTTTTCGTACCATGCGAAATAACTTTTTTCCAAGCATATTTTTGGTCATCAAAGGTTGGATTTTCGGATTCAGCGGGTCGGAATACACCTAGAAACTCACCCATCAAAGTCCGATTTTGATTCTGAAAAAAAATATTTTGGATCATCTCTTTTTCGTACCATGCGGAATAACTTCTTTCCAGGTGTATTTTCCTGTAACAAAGGTTGGATTTTTTGATTCAGCGGGTCAAAGTACACCTATGAACCCACCCATCAAAGTTCGATTTTGATTCTGGAGACAGATATTTTCGATCATCTCTTTTTTGAACCATGCGAAATAACTTTTTTCCAAGCATATTTTTGGTCATTAAAGGTTGGATTCTCGGATTTAACGGGTCGAAATACACCTAGAAACTCACCCATCAAAGTCCGATTTTGATTCTGAAGAAAAATATTTTCGTACATCTCTTTTTCGCACCGTGCGAAATAACTTTTTTCCAAGCATATTTTTGGTCATCAGAGGTTGGATTTTCGGATCCAGTGGGTCGAAATACACCTAGAAACTCACCCATTGAAGTCCGATTTTGATTCTGAAAAAAAATATTTTCGATCATCTCTTTTTCGTACCATGCGAAATAACTTCTTTCCAGGTGTATTTTCGTGTAACGAAGGTTGGATTTCCGGATTCAGCGGGTCGGAATACACCCAGAAACTCACCCATCAAAGTCCGATTTTGATTCTGGAAAAATATATTTTCGATCATCTCTTTTTCGTACCGTGCGAGATAACTTTTTTCCAAGCATATTTTTGGTCTTCAGAGGTTGGATTTTCGGATCCAGTGGGTCGAAATACACCTAGAAACTCACCCATTAAAGTCCGATTTTGATTCTGAAAAAAAATATTTTCGATCATCTCTTTTTCGTACCATGCGGAATAACTTCTTTCCAGGTGTATTTTCGTGTAACAAAGGTTGGATTTTTTGACTCAGCGGGTCAAAGTACACCTATGAACCCACGCATCAAAGTTCGATTTTGATTCTGGAGACAGATATTTTCGATCATCTCTTTTTTGAACCATGCGAAATAACTTTTTTCCAAGCATATTTTTAGTCATCAAAGGTTGGATTCTCGGATTCAACGGGTCGAAATACACCTAGAAACTCACCCATCAAAGTCCGATTCCGATCCTGAAAAAAAATATTTTCGATCATCTCTTTTTCGTACCATGCGGAATAACTTCTTTCCAGGTGTATTTTCGTGTAACAAAGGTTGGATTTCTGGATTCAGCGGGTCAAAATACACCTATAAACCCACCCATCAAAGTTCGATTTCGATTCTGGAGACAGATGTTTTCGATCATCTCTTTTTCGTACCATGCGAAATAACTTTTTTCCAAGCATATTTTTGGCCATCAAAGGTTGGATTTTCGGATTCAGCGAGTCGAAATACACCTAGAAACTCACCCATCGAAGTCCGATTTTGATTCTGAGAAAATATATTTTCGATCATCTCTTTTTCGTACCGTGCGAAATAACTTTTTTCCAAGCATATTTTTGGTCATCAGAGGTTGGATTTTCGGATTCAGTGAGTCGAAATACACCTAGAAACTCACCCATTAAAGTCCGACTTTGATTCCGAAAAAAAATATTTTCGATCATCTCTTTTTCGTACCATGCGAAATAACTTCTTTCCAGGTGTATTTTCGTGTAACAAAGGTTGGATTTTTGGATTCAGCGGGTCAAAATACACCTATGAACCCACCCATCAAAGTTCGATTTCGATTCTGGAGACAGATATTTTCGATCATCTCTTTTTCGTACCATGCGAAATAACTTTTTTCCAAGCATATTTTTGGTCATCAAAGGTTGAATTTTCGGATTCAGCGAGTCGAAATACACCTAGAAACTCACCCATCAAAGTCCGATTTTGATTCTGGAAAAATATATTTTCGATCATCTCTTTTTCGTACCGTGCGAAATAATTTTTTTCCAAGCATATTTTTGGTCATCAGAGGCTGGATTTTCGGATTCAGTGGGTCGAAATACACCTAGAAACTCACCCATTAAAGTCCGATTTTGATTCTGAAAAAAAATATTTTCGATCATCTCTTTTTCGTTTCATGCGAAATAACTTCTTTCCAGGTGTATTTTCGTGTAACAAAGGTTGGATTTTTGGATTCAGCGGGTCAAAATACACCTATAAACTCACCCATCAAAGTTCGATTTCGATTCTGGAGACAGATATTTTCGATCATCTCTTTTTCGTACCATGCAAAATAACTTTTTTCCAAGCATATTTTTGGTCATCAAAGTTTGGATTTTCGGAATCAGCGGGTCGGAATACACCTCGAAACTCACCCATCAAAGTCCGAATTTGATTCTGAAAAAAAATATTTTCGATCATCTCTTTTTCGTAATATGCGGAATAACTTGTTTCCAGGAGTATTTTCGTGTAACAAAGGTTGGATTTTTTGATTCAGCGGGTCAAAATACACCTATAAACCCACCCATCAAAGTTCGATTTTGATTCTGGAGACAGATATTTCCGATCATCTCTTTTTCGTACCATGCGAAATAACTTTTTTCCACGCATATTTTTGGTCATCAAAGCTTGGATTCTCGGATTCAGCGGGTCAAAATACACCTTTAAACCCACCCATCAAAGTTCGATTTCGATTCTGGAGACAGATATTTTCGATCATCTCTTTTTCGTACCATGCGAAATAACTTTTTTCCAAGCATATTTTTGGTCATCAAAGGTTGGATTTTCGGATTCAGCGGGTCGGAATACACCTAGAAACTCACCCATCAAAGTCCGATTTTGATTCTGAAAAAAAATATTTTGGATCATCTCTTTTTCGTACCATGCGGAATAACTTCTTTCCAGGTGTATTTTCCTGTAACAAAGGTTGGATTTTTTGATTCAGCGGGTCAAAGTACACCTATGAACCCACCCATCAAAGTTCGATTTTGATTCTGGAGACAGATATTTTCGATCATCTCTTTTTTGAACCATGCGAAATAACTTTTTTCCAAGCATATTTTTGGTCATCAAAGGTTGGATTCTCGGATTCAACGGGTCGAAATACACCTAGAAACTCACCCATCAAAGTCCGATTTTGATTCTGAAGAAAAATATTTTCGTACATCTCTTTTTCGTACCGTGCGAAATAACTTTTTTCCAAGCATATTTTTGGTCATCAGAGGTTGGATTTTCGGATCCAGTGGGTCGAAATACACCTAGAAACTCACCCATTGAAGTCCGATTTTGATTCTGAAAAAAAATATTTTCGATCATCTCTTTTTCGTACCATGCGAAATAACTTCTTTCCAGGTGTATTTTCGTGTAACGAAGGTTGGATTTCCGGATTCAGCGGGTCGAAATACACCCAGAAACTCACCCATCAAAGTCCGATTTTGATTCTGGAAAAATATATTTTCGATCATCTCTTTTTCGTACCGTGCGAGATAACTTTTTTCCAAGCATATTTTTGGTCTTCAGAGGTTGGATTTTCGGATCCAGTGGGTCGAAATACACCTAGAAACTCACCCATTAAAGTCCGATTTTGATTCTGAAAAAAAATATTTTCGATCATCTCTTTTTCGTACCATGCGGAATAACTTCTTTCCAGGTGTATTTTCGTGTAACAAAGGTTGGATTTTTTGACTCAGCGGGTCAAAGTACACCTATGAACCCACGCATCAAAGTTCGATTTTGATTCTGGAGACAGATATTTTCGATCATCTCTTTTTTGAACCATGCGAAATAACTTTTTTCCAAGCATATTTTTAGTCATCAAAGGTTGGATTCTCGGATTCAACGGGTCGAAATACACCTAGAAACTCACCCATCAAAGTCCGATTCCGATCCTGAAAAAAAATATTTTCGATCATCTCTTTTTCGTACCATGCGGAATAACTTCTTTCCAGGTGTATTTTCGTGTAACAAAGGTTGGATTTCTGGATTCAGCGGGTCAAAATACACCTATAAACCCACCCATCAAAGTTCGATTTCGATTCTGGAGACAGATGTTTTCGATCATCTCTTTTTCGTACCATGCGAAATAACTTTTTTCCAAGCATATTTTTGGCCATCAAAGGTTGGATTTTCGGATTCAGCGAGTCGAAATACACCTAGAAACTCACCCATCGAAGTCCGATTTTGATTCTGAGAAAATATATTTTCGATCATCTCTTTTTCGTACCGTGCGAAATAACTTTTTTCCAAGCATATTTTTGGTCATCAGAGGTTGGATTTTCGGATTCAGTGAGTCGAAATACACCTAGAAACTCACCCATTAAAGTCCGACTTTGATTCCGAAAAAAAATATTTTCGATCATCTCTTTTTCGTACCATGCGAAATAACTTCTTTCCAGGTGTATTTTCGTGTAACAAAGGTTGGATTTTTGGATTCAGCGGGTCAAAATACACCTATGAACCCACCCATCAAAGTTCGATTTCGATTCTGGAGACAGATATTTTCGATCATCTCTTTTTCGTACCATGCGAAATAACTTTTTTCCAAGCATATTTTTGGTCATCAAAGGTTGAATTTTCGGATTCAGCGAGTCGAAATACACCTAGAAACTCACCCATCAAAGTCCGATTTTGATTCTGGAAAAATATATTTTCGATCATCTCTTTTTCGTACCGTGCGAAATAATTTTTTTCCAAGCATATTTTTGGTCATCAGAGGCTGGATTTTCGGATTCAGTGGGTCGAAATACACCTAGAAACTCACCCATTAAAGTCCGATTTTGATTCTGAAAAAAAATATTTTCGATCATCTCTTTTTCGTTTCATGCGAAATAACTTCTTTCCAGGTGTATTTTCGTGTAACAAAGGTTGGATTTTTGGATTCAGCGGGTCAAAATACACCTATAAACTCACCCATCAAAGTTCGATTTCGATTCTGGAGACAGATATTTTCGATCATCTCTTTTTCGTACCATGCAAAATAACTTTTTTCCAAGCATATTTTTGGTCATCAAAGTTTGGATTTTCGGAATCAGCGGGTCGGAATACACCTCGAAACTCACCCATCAAAGTCCGAATTTGATTCTGAAAAAAAATATTTTCGATCATCTCTTTTTCGTAATATGCGGAATAACTTGTTTCCAGGAGTATTTTCGTGTAACAAAGGTTGGATTTTTTGATTCAGCGGGTCAAAATACACCTATAAACCCACCCATCAAAGTTCGATTTTGATTCTGGAGACAGATATTTCCGATCATCTCTTTTTCGTACCATGCGAAATAACTTTTTTCCACGCATATTTTTGGTCATCAAAGCTTGGATTCTCGGATTCAGCGGGTCAAAATACACCTTTAAACCCACCCATCAAAGTTCGATTTCGATTCTGGAGACAGATATTTTCGATCATCTCTTTTTCGTACCATGCGAAATAACTTTTTTCCAAGCATATTTTTGGTCATCAAAGGTTGGATTTTCGGATTCAGCGGGTCGGAATACACCTAGAAACTCACCCATCAAAGTCCGATTTTGATTCTGAAAAAAAATATTTTGGATCATCTCTTTTTCGTACCATGCGGAATAACTTCTTTCCAGGTGTATTTTCCTGTAACAAAGGTTGGATTTTTTGATTCAGCGGGTCAAAGTACACCTATGAACCCACCCATCAAAGTTCGATTTTGATTCTGGAGACAGATATTTTCGATCATCTCTTTTTTGAACCATGCGAAATAACTTTTTTCCAAGCATATTTTTGGTCATCAAAGGTTGGATTCTCGGATTCAACGGGTCGAAATACACCTAGAAACTCACCCATCAAAGTCCGATTTTGATTCTGAAGAAAAATATTTTCGTACATCTCTTTTTCGTACCGTGCGAAATAACTTTTTTCCAAGCATATTTTTGGTCATCAGAGGTTGGATTTTCGGATCCAGTGGGTCGAAATACACCTAGAAACTCACCCATTGAAGTCCGATTTTGATTCTGAAAAAAAATATTTTCGATCATCTCTTTTTCGTACCATGCGAAATAACTTCTTTCCAGGTGTATTTTCGTGTAACGAAGGTTGGATTTCCGGATTCAGCGGGTCGAAATACACCCAGAAACTCACCCATCAAAGTCCGATTTTGATTCTGGAAAAATATATTTTCGATCATCTCTTTTTCGTACCGTGCGAGATAACTTTTTTCCAAGCATATTTTTGGTCTTCAGAGGTTGGATTTTCGGATCCAGTGGGTCGAAATACACCTAGAAACTCACCCATTAAAGTCCGATTTTGATTCTGAAAAAAAATATTTTCGATCATCTCTTTTTCGTACCATGCGGAATAACTTCTTTCCAGGTGTATTTTCGTGTAACAAAGGTTGGATTTTTTGACTCAGCGGGTCAAAGTACACCTATGAACCCACGCATCAAAGTTCGATTTTGATTCTGGAGACAGATATTTTCGATCATCTCTTTTTTGAACCATGCGAAATAACTTTTTTCCAAGCATATTTTTAGTCATCAAAGGTTGGATTCTCGGATTCAACGGGTCGAAATACACCTAGAAACTCACCCATCAAAGTCCGATTCCGATCCTGAAAAAAAATATTTTCGATCATCTCTTTTTCGTACCATGCGGAATAACTTCTTTCCAGGTGTATTTTCGTGTAACAAAGGTTGGATTTCTGGATTCAGCGGGTCAAAATACACCTATAAACCCACCCATCAAAGTTCGATTTCGATTCTGGAGACAGATGTTTTCGATCATCTCTTTTTCGTACCATGCGAAATAACTTTTTTCCAAGCATATTTTTGGCCATCAAAGGTTGGATTTTCGGATTCAGCGAGTCGAAATACACCTAGAAACTCACCCATCGAAGTCCGATTTTGATTCTGAGAAAATATATTTTCGATCATCTCTTTTTCGTACCGTGCGAAATAACTTTTTTCCAAGCATATTTTTGGTCATCAGAGGTTGGATTTTCGGATTCAGTGAGTCGAAATACACCTAGAAACTCACCCATTAAAGTCCGACTTTGATTCTGAAAAAAAATATTTTCGATCATCTCTTTTTCGTACCATGCGAAATAACTTCTTTCCAGGTGTATTTTCGTGTAACAAAGGTGGGATTTTTGGATTCAGCGGGTCAAAATACACCTATGAACCCACCCATCAAAGTTCGATTTCGATTCTGGAGACAGATATTTTCGATCATCTCTTTTTCGTACCATGCGAAATAACTTTTTTCCAAGCATATTTTTGGTCATCAAAGGTTGAATTTTCGGATTCAGCGAGTCGAAATACACCTAGAAACTCACCCATCAAAGTCCGATTTTGATTCTGGAAAAATATATTTTCGATCATCTCTTTTTCGTACCGTGCGAAATAATTTTTTTCCAAGCATATTTTTGGTCATCAGAGGCTGGATTTTCGGATTCAGTGGGTCGAAATACACCTAGAAACTCACCCATTAAAGTCCGATTTTGATTCTGAAAAAAAATATTTTCGATCATCTCTTTTTCGTTTCATGCGAAATAACTTCTTTCCAGGTGTATTTTCGTGTAACAAAGGTTGGATTTTTGGATTCAGCGGGTCAAAATACACCTATAAACCCACCCATCAAAGTTCGATTTCGATTCTGGAGACAGATATTTTCGATCATCTCTTTTTCGTACCATGCAAAATAACTTTTTTCCAAGCATATTTTTGGTCATCAAAGTTTGGATTTTTGGAATCAGCGGGTCGGAATACACCTCGAAACTCACCCATCAAAGTCCGAATTTGATTCTGAAAAAAAATATTTTCGATCATCTCTTTTTCGTAATATGCGGAATAACTTGTTTCCAGGAGTATTTTCGTGTAACAAAGGTTGGATTTTTTGATTCAGCGGGTCAAAATACACCTATAAACCCACCCATCAAAGTTCGATTTTGATTCTGGAGACAGATATTTCCGATCATCTCTTTTTCGTACCATGCGAAATAACTTTTTTCCACGCATATTTTTGGTCATCAAAGCTTGGATTCTCGGATTCAGCGGGTCAAAATACACCTTTAAACCCACCCATCAAAGTTCGATTTCGATTCTGGAGACAGATATTTTCGATCATCTCTTTTTCGTACCATGCGAAATAACTTTTTTCCAAGCATATTTTTGGTCATCAAAGGTTGGATTTTCGGATTCAGCGGGTCGGAATACACCTAGAAACTCACCCATCAAAGTCCGATTTTGATTCTGAAAAAAAATATTTTGGATCATCTCTTTTTCGTACCATGCGGAATAACTTCTTTCCAGGTGTATTTTCCTGTAACAAAGGTTGGATTTTTTGATTCAGCGGGTCAAAGTACACCTATGAACCCACCCATCAAAGTTCGATTTTGATTCTGGAGACAGATATTTTCGATCATCTCTTTTTTGAACCATGCGAAATAACTTTTTTCCAAGCATATTTTTGGTCATCAAAGGTTGGATTCTCGGATTCAACGGGTCGAAATACACCTAGAAACTCACCCATCAAAGTCCGATTTTGATTCTGAAAAAAAATATTTTCGATCATCTCTTTTTCGTACCGTGCGAAATAACTTTTTTCCAAGCATATTTTTGGTCATCAGAGGTTGGATTTTCGGATCCAGTGGGTCGAAATACACCTAGAAACTCACCCATTGAAGTCCGATTTTGATTCTGAAAAAAAATATTTTCGATCATCCTTTTTCGTACCATGCGAAATAACTTCTTTCCAGGTGTATTTTCGTGTAACGAAGGTTGGATTTCCGGATTCAGCGGGTCGAAATACACCCAGAAACTCACCCATCAAAGTCCGATTTTGATTCTGGAAAAATATATTTTCGATCATCTCTTTTTCGTACCGTGCGAGATAACTTTTTTCCAAGCATATTTTTGGTCATCAGAGGTTGGATTTTCGGATCCAGTGGGTCGAAATACACCTAGAAACTCACCCATTAAAGTCCGATTTTGATTCTGAAAAAAAATATTTTCGATCATCTCTTTTTCGTACCATGCGAAATAACTTCTTTCCAGGTGTATTTTCGTGTAACAAAGGTTGGATTTTTGGATTCAGCGGGTCAAAATACACCTATAAACCCACCCATCAGAGTTCGATTTCGATTCTGGAGACAGATATTTTCGATCATCTCTTTTTCGTACCATGCGAAATAACTTTTTTCCAAGCATATTTTTGGTCATCAAAGTTTGGATTTTCGGAATCAGCGGGTCGAAATACACCTAGAAACTCACCCATCAAAGTCCGATTTTGATTCTGAAAAAAAATATTTTCGATCATCTCTTTTTCGTACCGTGCGAAATAACTTTTTTCCAAGCATATTTTTGGTCATCAGAGGTTGGATTTTCGGATCCAGTGGGTCGAAATACACCTAGAAACTCACCCATTAAAGTCCGATTTTGATTCTGAAAAAAAATATTTTCGATCATCTCTTTTTCGTACCATGCGAAATAACTTCTTTCCAGGTGTATTTTCGTGTAACAAAGGTTGGATTTTTGGATTCAGCGGGTCAAAATACACCTATAAACCCACCCATCAAAGTTCGATTACGATTCTGGAGACCGATATTTTCGATCATCTCTTTTTTGAACCATGCGAAATAACTTTTTTCCAAGCATATTTTTGGTCATCAAAGGTTGGATTCTCGGATTCAACGGGTCGAAATACACCTAGAAACTCACCCATCAAAGTCCGATTCCGATCCTGAAAAAAAATATTTTCGATCATCTCTTTTTCGTACCATGCGGAATAACTTCTTTCCAGGTGTATTTTCGTGCAACAAAGGTTGGATTTCTGGATTCAGCGGGTCAAAATACACCTATAAACCCACCCATCAAAGTTCGATTTTGATTCTGGAGACAGATGTTTTCGATCATCTCTTTTTCGTACCATGCGAAATAACTTTTTTCCAAGCATATTTTTGGTCATCAAAGGTTGGATTTTCGGATTCAGCGAGTCGAAATACACCTAGAAACTCACCCATCAAAGTCCGATTTTGATTCTGAGAAAATATATTTTCGATCATTTCTTTTTCGTACCGTGCGAAATAACTTTTTTCCAAGCATATTTTCGGTCATCAGAGGTTGGATTTTCGGATTCAGTGAGTCGAAATACACCTAGAAACTCACCCATTAAAGTCCGATTTTGATTCTGAAAAAAAATATTTTCGATCATCTCTTCTTCGTACCATGCGAAATAACTTCTTTCCAGGTGTATTTTCGTGTAACAAAGGTTGGATTTTTGGAATCAGCGGGTCAAAATACACCTATGAACCCACCCATCAAAGTTCGATTTCGATTCTGGAGACAGATATTTTCGATCATCTCTTTTTCGTACCATGCGAAATAACTTTTTTCCAAGCATATTTTTGGTCATCAAAGGTTGGATTTTCGGATTCAGCGAGTCGAAATACACCTCGAAACTCACCCATCAAAGTCCGATTTTGATTCTGGAAAAATATATTTTCGATCATCTCTTTTTCGTACCGTGCGAAATAATTTTTTTCCAAGCATATTTTTGGTCATCAGAGGCTGGATTTTCGGATTCAGTGGGTCGAAATACACCTAGAAACTCACCCATTAAAGTCCGATTTTGATTCTGAAAAAAAATATTTTCGATCATCTCTTTTTCGTTTCATGCGAAATAACTTCTTTCCAGGTGTATTTTCGTGTAACAAAGGTTGGATTTTTGGATTCAGCGGGTCAAAATACACCTATAAAGCCACCCATCAAAGTTCGATTTCGATTCTGGAGACAGATATTTTCGATCATCTCTTTGTCGTACCATGCAAAATAACTTTTTTCCAAGCATATTTTTGGTCATCAAAGTTTGGATTTTCGGAATCAGCGGGTCGGAATACACCTAGAAACTCACCCATCAAAGTCCGAATTTGATTCTGAAAAAAAATATTTTCGATCATCTCTTTTTCGTAATATGCGGAATAACTTCTTTCCAGGAGTATTTTCGTGTAACAAAGGTTGGATTTTTTGATTCAGCGGGTCAAAATACACCTATAAACCCACCCATCAAAGATCGATTTTGATTCTGGAGACAGATATTTCCGATCATCTCTTTTTCGTACCATGCGAAATAACTTTTTTCCAAGCATATTTTTGGTCATCAAAGCTTGGATTCTCGGATTCAGCGGGTCAAAATACACCTTTAAACCCACCCATCAAAGTTCGATTTCGATTCTGGAGACAGATATTTTCGATCATCTCTTTTGCGTACCATGCGAAATAACTTTTTTCCAAGCATATTTTTGGTCATCAAAGGTTGGATTTTCGGATTCAGCGGGTCGGAATACACCTAGAAACTCACCCATCAAAGTCCGATTTTGATTCTGAAAAAAAATATTTTGGATCATCTCTTTTTCGTACCATGCGGAATAACTTCTTTCCAGGTGTATTTTCGCGTAACAAAGGTTGGATTTTTTGATTCAGCGGGTCAAAGTACACCTATGAACCCACCCATCAAAGTTCGATTTTGATTCTGGAGACAGATATTTTCGATCATCTCTTTTTTGAACCATGCGAAATAACTTTTTTCCAAGCATATTTTTGGTCATCAAAGGTTGGATTCTCGGATTCAACGGGTCGAAATACACCTAGAAACTCACCCATCAAAGTCCGATTCCGATTCTGAAAAAAAATATTTTCGATCATCTCTTTTTCGTACCATGCGGAATAACTTCTTTCCAGGTGTATTTTCGTGTAACAAAGGTTGGATTTCTGGATTCAGCGGGTCAAAATACACCTATAAACCCACCCATCAAAGTTCGATTTCGATTCTGGAGACAGATATTTTCGATCATCTCTTTTTCGTACCATGCGAAATAACTTTTTTCCAAGCATATTTTTGGTCATCAAAGGTTGGATTTGCGGATTCAGCGAGTCGAAATACACCTAGAAACTCACCCATCAAAGTCCGATTTTGATTCTGGAAAAATATATTTTCGATCATCTCTTTTTCGTACCGTGCGAAATAACTTTTTTCCAAGCATGTTTTTGGTCATCAGAGGTTGGATTTTCGGATTCAGTGAGTCGAAATACACGTAGAAACTCACCCATTAAAGTCCGATTTTGATTCTGAAAAAAAATATTTTCGATCATCTCTTTTTCGTACCATGCGAAATAACTTCTTTCCAGGTGTATTTTCGTGTAACAAAGGTTGGATTTTTGGATTCAGCGGGTCAAAATACACGTATAAACCCACCCATCAGAGTTCGATTCCGATTCTGGAGACAGATATTTTCGATCATCTCTTTTTCGTACCATGCGAAATAACTTTTTTCCAAGCATATTTTTGGTCATCAAAGTTTGGATTTTCGGAATCAGCGGGTCGAAATACACCTAGAAACTCACCCATCAAAGTCCGATTTTGATTCTGAAAAAAAATATTTTCGATCATCTCTTTTTCGTACCGTGCGAAATAACTTTTTTCCAAGCATATTTTTGGTCATCAGAGGTTGGATTTTCGGATCCAGTGGGTCGAAATACACCTAGAAACTCACCCATTAAAGTCCGATTTTGATTCTGAAAAAAAATATTTTCGATCATCTCTTTTTCGTGCCATGCGAAATAACTTCTTTCCAGGTGTATTTTCGTGTAACAAAGGTTGGATTTTTGGATTCAGCGGGTCAAAATACACCTATAAACCCACCCATCAAAGTTCGATTCCGATTCTGGAGACCGATATTTTCGATCATCTCTTTTTTGAACCATGCGAAATAACTTTTTTCCAAGCATATTTTTGGTCATCAAAGGTTGGATTCTCGGATTCAACGGGTCGAAATACACCTAGAAACTCACCCATCAAAGTCCGATTCCGATCCTGAAAAAAAATATTTTCGATCATCTCTTTTTCGTACCATGCGGAATAACTTCTTTCCAGGTGTATTTTCGTGTAACAAAGGTTGGATTTCTGGATTCAGCGGGTCAAAATACACCTATAAACCCACCCATCAAAGTTCGATTTTGATTCTGGAGACAGATGTTTTCGATCATCTCTTTTTCGTACCATGCGAAATAACTTTTTTCCAAGCATATTTTTGGTCATCAAAGGTTGGATTTTCGGATTCAGCGAGTCGAAATACACCTAGAAACTCACCCATCAAAGTCCGATTTTGATTCTGAGAAAATATATTTTCGATCATTTCTTTTTCGTACCGTGCGAAATAACTTTTTTCCAAGCATATTTTTGGTCATCAGAGGTTGGATTTTCGGATTCAGTGAGTCGAAATACACCTAGAAACTCACCCATTAAAGTCCGATTTTGATTCTGAAAAAAAATATTTTCGATCATCTCTTCTTCGTACCATGCGAAATAACTTCTTTCCAGGTGTATTTTCGTGTAACAAAGGTTGGATTTTTGGAATCAGCGGGTCAAAATACACCTATGAACCCACCCATCAAAGTTCGATTTCGATTCTGGAGACAGATATTTTCGATCATCTCTTTTTCGTACCATGCGAAATAACTTTTTTCCAAGCATATTTTTGGTCATCAAAGGTTGGATTTTCGGATTCAGCGAGTCGAAATACACCTCGAAACTCACCCATCAAAGTCCGATTTTGATTCTGGAAAAATATATTTTCGATCATCTCTTTTTCGTACCGTGCGAAATAATTTTTTTCCAAGCATATTTTTGGTCATCAGAGGCTGGATTTTCGGATTCAGTGGGTCGAAATACACCTAGAAACTCACCCATTAAAGTCCGATTTTGATTCTGAAAAAAAATATTTTCGATCATCTCTTTTTCGTTTCATGCGAAATAACTTCTTTCCAGGTGTATTTTCGTGTAACAAAGGTTGGATTTTTGGATTCAGCGGGTCAAAATACACCTATAAAGCCACCCATCAAAGTTTGATTTCGATTCTGGAGACAGATATTTTCGATCATCTCTTTGTCGTACCATGCAAAATAACTTTTTTCCAAGCATATTTTTGGCCATCAAAGTTTGGATTTTCGGAATCAGCGGGTCGGAATACACCTAGAAACTCACCCATCAAAGTCCGAATTTGATTCTGAAAAAAAATATTTTCGATCATCTCTTTTTCGTAATATGCGGAATAACTTCTTTCCAGGAGTATTTTCGTGTAACAAAGGTTGGATTTTTTGATTCAGCGGGTCAAAATACACCTATAAACCCACCCATCAAAGATCGATTTTGATTCTGGAGACAGATATTTCCGATCATCTCTTTTTCGTACCATGCGAAATAACTTTTTTCCAAGCATATTTTTGGTCATCAAAGCTTGGATTCTCGGATTCAGCGGGTCAAAATACACCTTTAAACCCACCCATCAAAGTTCGATTTCGATTCTGGAGACAGATATTTTCGATCATCTCTTTTGCGTACCATGCGAAATAACTTTTTTCCAACCATATTTTTGGTCATCAAAGGTTGGATCTTCGGATTCAGCGGGTCGGAATACACCTAGAAACTCACCCATCAAAGTCCGATTTTGATTCTGAAAAAAAATATTTTGGATCATCTCTTTTTCGTACCATGCGGAATAACTTCTTTCCAGGTGTATTTTCGTGTAACAAAGGTTGGATTTTTTGATTCAGCGGGTCAAAGTACACCTATGAACCCACCCATCAAAGTTCGATTTTAATTCTGGAGACAGATATTTTCGATCATCTCTTTTTTGAACCATGCGAAATAACTTTTTTCCAAGCATATTTTTGGTCATCAAAGGTTGGATTCTCGTATTCAACGGGTCGGAATACACCTAGAAACTCACCCATCAAAGTCCGATTCCGATTCTGAAAAAAAATATTTTCGATCATCTCTTTTTCGTACCATGCGGAATAACTTCTTTCCAGGTGTATTTTCGTGTAACAAAGGTTGGATTTCTGGATTCAGCGGGTCAAAATACACCTATAAACCCACCCATCAAAGTTCGATTTCGATTCTGGAGACAGATATTTTCGATCATCTCTTTTTCGTACCATGCGAAATAACTTTTTTCCAAGCATATTTTTGGTCATCAAAGGTTGGATTTGCGGATTCAGCGAGTCGAAATACACCCAGAAACTCACCCATCAAAGTCCGATTTTGATTCTGGAAAAATATATTTTCGATCATCTCTTTTTCGTACCGTGCGAAATAACTTTTTTCCAAGCATGTTTTTGGTCATCAGAGGTTGGATTTTCGGATTCAGTGAGTCGAAATACACGTAGAAACTCACCCATTAAAGTCCGATTTTGATTCTGAAAAAAAATATTTTCGATCATCTCTTTTTCGTACCATGCGAAATAACTTCTTTCCAGGTGTATTTTCGTGTAACGAAGGTTGGATTTTTGGATTCAGCGGGTCAAAATACACCTATGAACCCACCCATCAAAGTTCGATTTCGATTCTGGAGACAGATATTTTCGATCATCTCTTTTTCGTACCATGCGAAATAACTTTTTTCCAAGCATATTTGTGGTCATCAAAGTTCGCATTTTCGGATTTAGCGGGTCGGAATACACCCAGAAACTCACCCATTAAAGTCCGATTTTGATTCTGAAAAAAAATATTTTCGATCATCTCTTTTTCCTACCATGCGGAATAACTTCTTTCCAGGAGTATTTTCGTGTAACAGAGGTTGGATTTTTGGATTCAGCGGGTCAAAATACACCTATGAACCCACCCATAAAAGTTCGATTTTGATTCTGGAGACAGATATTTTCGATCATCTCTTTTTCGTACCATGCGAAATAACTTTTTTCCAAGCATATTTTTGACGCAGAAACTCACCCATCGAAGTCCGATTTTGATTCTGAAAAAAAATATTTTCGATCATCTCTTTTTCGTACCATGCGAAATAACTTCGTTCCAGGTGTGTTTCCGTGTAACAAAGCTTGGATTTTTGGATTCAGCGGGTCAAAATACACCTATGAACCCACCCATCGAAGTTCGATTTTGATTTTGGAGACAGATATTTTCGATCATCTCTTTTTCGTACCATGCGAAATAACTTTTCTCAAAGCATATTTTTGGTTATCAAAGGTTGGATTTTCGGATTCAGCGAGTCGAAATACACCTAGAAACTCACCCATCAAAGTCCGATTCAGATTCTGAAAAAAAATATTTTCGATCATCTCTTTTTCGTACCATGCGGAATAACTTCGTTCCAGGTGTATTTTCGTGTAACAAAGCTTGGATTTTCGGATTCAGCGGAACAAAATACACCTATAAAACCACCCATCAAAGTTCGATTCCGATTCTGGAGACAGATATTTTCGATCATCTCTTTTTCGTACCATGCGAAATAACTTTTTTCCAAGCATATTTTTGGTCATCAAAGGTTGGATTTGCGGATTCAGCGAGTCGAAATACACCTAGAAACTCACCCATCAAAGTCCGATTTTGATTCTGGAAAAATATATTTTCGATCATCTCTTTTTCGTACCGTGCGAAATAACTTTTTTCCAAGCATGTTTTTGGTCATCAGAGGTTGGATTTTCGGATTCAGTGAGTCGAAATACACGTAGAAACTCACCCATTAAAGACCGATTTTGATTCTGAAAAAAAATATTTTCGATCATCTCTTTTTCGTACCATGCGAAATAACTTCTTTCCAGGTGTATTTTCGTGTAACGAAGGTTGGATTTTTGGATTCAGCGGGTCAAAATACACCTATGAACCCACCCATCAAAGTTCGATTTCGATTCTGGAGACAGATATTTTCGATCATCTCTTTTTCGTACCATGCGAAATAACTTTTTTCCAAGCATATTTGTGGTCATCAAAGTTCGCATTTTCGGATTTAGCGGGTCGGAATACACCCAGAAACTCACCCATTAAAGTCCGATTTTGATTCTGAAAAAAAATATTTTCGATCATCTCTTTTTCGTACCATGCGGAATAACTTCTTTCCAGGAGTATTTTCGTGTAACAGAGGTTGGATTTTTGGATTCAGCGGGTCAAAATACACCTATGAACCCACCCATAAAAGTTCGATTTTGATTCTGGAGACAGATATTTTCGATCATCTCTTTTTCGTACCATGCGAAATAACTTTTTTCCAAGCATATTTTTGACGCAGAAACTCACCCATCGAAGTCCGATTTTGATTCTGAAAAAAAATATTTTCGATCATCTCTTTTTCGTACCATGCGAAATAACTTCGTTCCAGGTGTGTTTCCGTGTAACAAAGCTTGGATTTTTGGATTCAGCGGGTCAAAATACACCTATGAACCCACCCATCGAAGTTCGATTTTGATTTTGGAGACAGATATTTTCGATCATCTCTTTTTCGTACCATGCGAAATAACTTTTTTCAAAGCATATTTTTGGTTATCAAAGGTTGGATTTTCGGATTCAGCGAGTCGAAATACACCTAGAAACTCACCCATCAAAGTCCGATTCAGATTCTGAAAAAAAATATTTTCGATCATCTCTTTTTCGTACCATGCGGAATAACTTCGTTCCAGGTGTATTTTCGTGTAACAAAGCTTGGATTTTCGGATTCAGCGGAACAAAATACACCTATAAAACCACCCATCAAAGTTTGATTCCGATTCTGGAGACAGATATTTTCGATCATCTCTTTTTCGTACCATGCGAAATAACTTTTTTCCAAGCATATTTTTGGTCATCAAAGGTTGGATTTGCGGATTCAGCGAGTCGAAATACACCTAGAAACTCACCCATCAAAGTCCGATTTTGATTCTGGAAAAATATATTTTCGATCATCTCTTTTTCGTACCGTGCGAAATAACTTTTTTCCAAGCATGTTTTTGGTCATCAGAGGTTGGATTTTCGGATTCAGTGAGTCGAAATACACGTAGAAACTCACCCATTAAAGTCCGATTTTGATTCTGAAAAAAAATATTTTCGATCATCTCTTTTTCGTACCATGCGAAATAACTTCTTTCCAGGTGTATTTTCGTGTAACGAAGGTTGGATTTTTGGATTCAGCGGGTCAAAATACACCTATGAACCCACCCATCAAAGTTCGATTTCGATTCTGGAGACAGATATTTTCGATCATCTCTTTTTCGTACCATGCGAAATAACTTTTTTCCAAGCATATTTGTGGTCATCAAAGTTCGCATTTTCGGATTTAGCGGGTCGGAATACACCCAGAAACTCACCCATTAAAGTCCGATTTTGATTCTGAAAAAAAATATTTTCGATCATCTCTTTTTCGTGCCATGCGGAATAACTTCTTTCCAGGAGTATTTTCGTGTAACAGAGGTTGGATTTTTGGATTCAGCGGGTCAAAATACACCTATGAACCCACCCATAAAAGTTCGATTTTGATTCTGGAGACAGATATTTTCGATCATCTCTTTTTCGTACCATGCGAAATAACTTTTTTCCAAGCATATTTTTGACGCAGAAACTCACCCATCGAAGTCCGATTTTGATTCTGAAAAAAAATATTTTCGATCATCTCTTTTTCGTACCATGCGAAATAACTTCGTTCCAGGTGTGTTTCCGTGTAACAAAGCTTGGATTTTTGGATTCAGCGGGTCAAAATACACCTATGAACCCACCCATCGAAGTTCGATTTTGATTTTGGAGACAGATATTTTCGATCATCTCTTTTTCGTACCATGCGAAATAACTTTTTTCAAAGCATATTTTTGGTTATCAAAGGTTGGATTTTCGGATTCAGCGAGTCGAAATACACCTAGAAACTCACCCATCAAAGTCCGATTCAGATTCTGAAAAAAAATATTTTCGATCATCTCTTTTTCGTACCATGCGGAATAACTTCGTTCCAGGTGTATTTTCGTGTAACAAAGCTTGGATTTTCGGATTCAGCGGAACAAAATACACCTATAAAACCACCCATCAAAGTTTGATTCCGATTCTGGAGACAGATATTTTCGATCATCTCTTTTTCGTACCATGCGAAATAACTTTTTTCCAAGCATATTTTTGTTCATCAAAGGTTGGATTTTCGGATTCAGCGAGTCGACATACACCTAGAAACTCACCCATCAAAGTCCGATTTTGATTCTGGAAAAATATATTTTCGATCATCTCTTTTTCGTACCATGCGGAATAACTTCTTTCCAGGAGTATTTTCGTGTAACAAAGGTTGGATTTTTTGATTCAGCGGGTCAAAATACACCTATAAACCCACCCATCAAAGTTCGATTTCGATTCTGGAGACAGATATTTCCGATCATCTCTTTTTCGTACCATGGGAAATAACTTCTTTCCAAGCATATTTTTGGTCATCAATGCTTGGATTCTCGGATTCAGCGGGTCAAAATACACCTTTAAACCCACCCATCAAAGTTCGATTTCGATTCTGGAGACAGATATTTTCGATCATCTCTTTTTCGTACCATGCGAAATAACTTTTTTCCAAGCATATTTTTGGTCATCAAAGGTTGGATTTTCGGATTCAGCGGGTCGGAATACACCTAGAAACTCTCCCATCAAAGTCCGATTTTGATTCTGAAAAAAAATATTTTGGATCATCTCTTTTTCGTACCATGCGGAATAACTTCTTTCCAGGTGTATTTTCGTGTAACAAAGGTTGGATTTTTTGATTCAGCGGGTCAAGGTACACCTATGAACCCACCTATCAAAGTTCGATTTTGATTCTGGAGACAGATATTTTCGATCATCTCTTTTTTGAACCATGCGAAATAACTTTTTTCCAAGCATATTTTTGGTCATCAAAGGTTGGATTTTCAGATTCAGCGGGTCGAAATACACCTAGAAACTCACCCATCAAAGTCCGATTCCGATTCTGAAAAAAAATATTTTCGATCATCTCTTTTTCGTACCATGCGGAATAACTTCTTTCCAGGTGTATTTTCGTGTAACAAAGGTTGGATTTCTGGATTCAGCGGGTCAAAATACACCTATAAACCCACCCATCAAAGTTCGATTTCGATTCTGGAGACAGATGTTTTCGATCATCTCTTTTTCGTACTATGCGAAATAACTTTTTTCCAAGCATATTTTTGGTCATCAAAGGTTGGATTTTCGGATTCAGCGAGTCGAAATACACCTAGAAACTCACCCATCAAAGTCCGATTTTGATTCTGGAAAAATATATTTTCGATCATCTCTTTGTCGTACCGTGCGAAATAACTTTTTTCCAAGCATATTTTTGGTCATCAGAGGTTGGATTTTCGGATTCAGTGGGTCGAAATACACCTAGAAACTCACCCATTAAAGTCCGATTTTGATTCTGAAAAAAAATATTTTCGATCATCTATTTTTCGTTTCATGCGAAATAACTTCTTTCCAGGTGTATTTTCGTGTAACAAAGGTTGGATTTTTGGATTCAGCGGGTCAAAATACACCTATAAAGCCACCCATCAAAGTTCGATTTCGATTCTGGAGACAGATATTTTCGATCATCTCTTTGTCGTACCATGCAAAATAACTTTTTTCCAAGCATATTTTTGGTCATCAAAGTTTGGATTTTCGGAATCAGCGGGTCGGAATACACCTAGAAACTCACCCATCAAAGTCCGAATTTGATTCTGAAAAAAAATATTTTCGATCATCTCTTTTTCGTAATATGCGGAATAACTTCTTTCCAGGAGTATTTTCGTGTAACAAAGGTTGGATTTTTTGATTCAGCGGGTCAAAATACACCTATAAACCCACCCATCAAAGATCGATTTTGATTCTGGAGACAGATATTTCCGATCATCTCTTTTTCGTACCATGCGAAATAACTTTTTTCCAAGCATATTTTTGGTCATCAAAGCTTGGATTCTCGGATTCAGCGGGTCAAAATACACCTTTAAACCCACCCATCAAAGTTCGATTTCGATTCTGGAGACAGATATTTTCGATCATCTCTTTTGCGTACCATGCGAAATAACTTTTTTCCAAGCATATTCTTGGTCATCGAAGGTTGGATTTTCGGATTCAGCGGGTCGGAATACACCTAGAAACTCACCCATCGAAGTCCGATTTTGATTCTGAAAAAAAATATTTTGGATCATCTCTTTTTCGTACCATGCGGAATAACTTCTTTCCAGGTGTATTTTCGTGTAACAAAGGTTGGATTTTTTGATTCAGCGGGTCAAAGTACACCTATGAACCCACCCATCAAAGTTCGATTTTGATTCTGGAGACAGATATTTTCGATCATCTCTTTTTCGTACCATGCGAAATAACTTTTTTCCAAGCATATTTTTGGTCATCAAAGGTTGGATTTGCGGATTCAGCGAGTCAAAATACACCTAGAAACTCACCCATCAAAGTCCGATTTTGATTCTGGAAAAATATATTTTCGATCATCTCTTTTTCGTACCGTGCGAAATAACTTTTTTCCAAGCATGTTTTTGGTCATCAGAGGTTGGATTTTCGGATTCAGTGAGTCGAAATACACGTAGAAACTCACCCATTAAAGTCCGATTTTGATTCTGAAAAAAAATATTTTCGATCATCTCTTTTTCGTACCATGCGAAATAACTTCTTTCCAGGTGTATTTTCGTGTAACGAAGGTTGGATTTTTGGATTCAGCGGGTCAAAATACACCTATGAACCCACCCATCAAAGTTCGATTTCGATTCTGGAGACAGATATTTTCGATCATCTCTTTTTCGTACCATGCGAAATAACTTTTTTCCAAGCATATTTGTGGTCATCAAAGTTCGCATTTTCGGATTTAGCGGGTCGGAATACACCCAGAAACTCACCCATTAAAGTCCGATTTTGATTCTGAAAAAAAATATTTTCGATCATCTCTTTTTCGTACCATGCGGAATAACTTCTTTCCAGGAGTATTTTCGTGTAACAGAGGTTGGATTTTTGGATTCAGCGGGTCAAAATACACCTATGAACCCACCCATAAAAGTTCGATTTTGATTCTGGAGACAGATATTTTCGATCATCTCTTTTTCGTACCATGCGAAATAACTTTTTTCCAAGCATATTTTTGACGCAGAAACTCACCCATCGAAGTCCGATTTTGATTCTGAAAAAAAATATTTTCGATCATCTCTTTTTCGTACCATGCGAAATAACTTCGTTCCAGGTGTGTTTCCGTGTAACAAAGCTTGGATTTTTGGATTCAGCGGGTCAAAATACACCTATGAACCCACCCATCGAAGTTCGATTTTGATTTTGAAGACAGATATTTTCGATCATCTCTTTTTCGTACCATGCGAAATAACTTTTTTCAAAGCATATTTTTGGTTATCAAAGGTTGGATTTTCGGATTCAGCGAGTCGAAATACACCTAGAAACTCACCCATCAAAGTCCGATTCAGATTCTGAAAAAAAATATTTTCGATCATCTCTTTTTCGTACCATGCGGAATAACTTCGTTCCAGGTGTATTTTCGTGTAACAAAGCTTGGATTTTCGGATTCAGCGGAACAAAATACACCTATAAAACCACCCATCAAAGTTTGATTCCGATTCTGGAGACAGATATTTTCGATCATCTCTTTTTCGTACCATGCGAAATAACTTTTTTCCAAGCATATTTTTGTTCATCAAAGGTTGGATTTTCGGATTCAGCGAGTCGACATACACCTAGAAACTCACCCATCAAAGTCCGATTTTGATTCTGGAAAAATATATTTTCGATCATCTCTTTTTCGTACCATGCGGAATAACTTCTTTCCAGGAGTATTTTCGTGTAACAAAGGTTGGATTTTTTGATTCAGCGGGTCAAAATACACCTATAAACCCACCCATCAAAGTTCGATTTCGATTCTGGAGACAGATATTTTCGATCATCTCTTTTTTGAACCATGCGAAATAACTTTTTTCCAAGCATATTTTTGGTCATCAAAGGTTGGATTCTCGGATTCAACGGGTCGAAATACACCTAGAAACTCACCCATCAAAGTCCGATTCCGATTCTGAAAAAAAATATTTTCGATCATCTCTTTTTCGTACCATGCGGAATAACTTCTTTCCAGGTGTATTTTCGTGTAACAAAGGTTGGATTTCTGGATTCAGCGGGTCAAAATACACCTATAAACCCACCCATCAAAGTTCGATTTCGATTCTGGAGACAGATATTTTCGATCATCTCTTTTTCGTACCATGCGAAATAACTTTTTTCCAAGCATATTTTTGGTCATCAAAGGTTGGATTTGCGGATTCAGCGAGTCGAAATACACCTAGAAACTCACCCATCAAAGTCCGATTTTGATTCTGGAAAAATATATTTTCGATCATCTCTTTTTCGTACCGTGCGAAATAACTTTTTTCCAAGCATGTTTTTGGTCATCAGAGGTTGGATTTTCGGATTCAGTGAGTCGAAATACACGTAGAAACTCACCCATTAAAGTCCGATTTTGATTCTGAAAAAAAATATTTTCGATCATCTCTTTTTCGTACCATGCGAAATAACTTCTTTCCAGGTGTATTTTCGTGTAACGAAGGTTGGATTTTTGGATTCAGCGGGTCAAAATACACCTATGAACCCACCCATCAAAGTTCGATTTCGATTCTGGAGACAGATATTTTCGATCATCTCTTTTTCGTACCATGCGAAATAACTTTTTTCCAAGCATATTTGTGGTCATCAAAGTTCGCATTTTCGGATTTAGCGGGTCGGAATACACCCAGAAACTCACCCATTAAAGTCCGATTTTGATTCTGAAAAAAAATATTTTCGATCATCTCTTTTTCGTACCATGCGGAATAACTTCTTTCCAGGAGTATTTTCGTGTAACAGAGGTTGGATTTTTGGATTCAGCGGGTCAAAATACACCTATGAACCCACCCATAAAAGTTCGATTTTGATTCTGGAGACAGATATTTTCGATCATCTCTTTTTCGTACCATGCGAAATAACTTTTTTCCAAGCATATTTTTGACGCAGAAACTCACCCATCGAAGTCCGATTTTGATTCTGAAAAAAAATATTTTCGATCTTCTCTTTTTCGTACCATGCGAAATAACTTCGTTCCAGGTGTGTTTCCGTGTAACAAAGCTTGGATTTTTGGATTCAGCGGGTCAAAATACACCTATGAACCCACCCATCGAAGTTCGATTTTGATTTTGGAGACAGATATTTTCGATCATCTCTTTTTCGTACCATGCGAAATAACTTTTTTCAAAGCATATTTTTGGTTATCAAAGGTTGGATTTTCGGATTCAGCGAGTCGAAATACACCTAGAAACTCACCCATCAAAGTCCGATTCAGATTCTGAAAAAAAATATTTTCGATCATCTCTTTTTCGTACCATGCGGAATAACTTCGTTCCAGGTGTATTTTCGTGTAACAAAGCTTGGATTTTCGGATTCAGCGAAACAAAATACACCTATAAAACCACCCATCAAAGTTTGATTCCGATTCTGGAGACAGATATTTTCGATCATCTCTTTTTCGTACCATGCGAAATAACTTTTTTCCAAGCATATTTTTGTTCATCAAAGGTTGGATTTTCGGATTCAGCGAGTCGACATACACCTAGAAACTCACCCATCAAAGTCCGATTTTGATTCTGGAAAAATATATTTTCGATCATCTCTTTTTCGTACCATGCGGAATAACTTCTTTCCAGGAGTATTTTCGTGTAACAAAGGTTGGATTTTTTGATTCAGCGGGTCAAAATACACCTATAAACCCACCCATCAAAGTTCGATTTCGATTCTGGAGACAGATATTTCCGATCATCTCTTTTTCGTACCATGCGAAATAACTTCTTTCCAAGCATATTTTTGGTCATCAATGCTTGGATTCTCGGATTCAGCGGGTCAAAATACACCTTTAAACCCACCCATCAAAGTTCGATTTCGATTCTGGAGACAGATATTTTCGATCATCTCTTTTTCGTACCATGCGAAATAACTTTTTTCCAAGCATATTTTTGGTCATCAAAGGTTGGATTTTCGGATTCAGCGGGTCGGAATACACCTAGAAACTCTCCCATCAAAGTCCGATTTTGATTCTGAAAAAAAATATTTTGGATCATCTCTTTTTCGTACCATGCGGAATAACTTCTTTCCAGGTGTATTTTCGTGTAACAAAGGTTGGATTTTTTGATTCAGCGGGTCAAGGTACACCTATGAACCCACCTATCAAAGTTCGATTTTGATTCTGGAGACAGATATTTTCGATCATCTCTTTTTTGAACCATGCGAAATAACTTTTTTCCAAGCATATTTTTGGTCATCAAAGGTTGGATTTTCAGATTCAGCGGGTCGAAATACACCTAGAAACTCACCCATCAAAGTCCGATTCCGATTCTGAAAAAAAATATTTTCGATCATCTCTTTTTCGTACCATGCGGAATAACTTCTTTCCAGGTGTATTTTCGTGTAACAAAGGTTGGATTTCTGGATTCAGCGGGTCAAAATACACCTATAAACCCACCCATCAAAGTTCGATTTCGATTCTGGAGACAGATGTTTTCGATCATCTCTTTTTCGTACTATGCGAAATAACTTTTTTCCAAGCATATTTTTGGTCATCAAAGGTTGGATTTTCGGATTCAGCGAGTCGAAATACACCTAGAAACTCACCCATCAAAGTCCGATTTTGATTCTGGAAAAATATATTTTCGATCATCTCTTTTTCGTACCGTGCGAAATAACTTTTTTCCAAGCATATTTTTGGTCATCAGAGGTTGGATTTTCGGATTCAGTGGGTCGAAATACACCTAGAAACTCACCCATTAAAGTCCGATTTTGATTCTGAAAAAAAATATTTTCGATCATCTATTTTTCGTTTCATGCGAAATAACTTCTTTCCAGGTGTATTTTCGTGTAACAAAGGCTGGATTTTTGGATTCAGCGGGTCAAAATACACCTATAAAGCCACCCATCAAAGTTCGATTTCGATTCTGGAGACAGATATTTTCGATCATCTCTTTGTCGTACCATGCAAAATAACTTTTTTCCGAGCATATTTTTGGTCATCAAAGTTTGGATTTTCGGAATCAGCGGGTCGGAATACACCTAGGAACTCACCCATCAAAGTCCGAATTTGATTCTGAAAAAAAATATTTTCGATCATCTCTTTTTCGTAATATGCGGAATAACTTCTTTCCAGGAGTATTTTCGTGTAACAAAGGTTGGATTTTTTGATTCAGCGGGTCAAAATACACCTATAAACCCACCCATCAAAGATCGATTTTGATTCTGGAGACAGATATTTCCGATCATCTCTTTTTCGTACCATGCGAAATAACTTTTTTCCAAGCATATTTTTGGTCATCAAAGCTTGGATTCTCGGATTCAGCGGGTCAAAATACACCTTTAAACCCACCCATCAAAGTTCGATTTCGATTCTGGAGACAGATATTTTCGATCATCTCTTTTGCGTACCATGCGAAATAACTTTTTTCCAAGCATATTTTTGGTCATCAAAGGTTGGATTTTCGGATTCAGCGGGTCGGAATACACCTAGAAACTCACCCATCGAAGTCCGATTTTGATTCTGAAAAAAAATATTTTGGATCATCTCTTTTTCGTACCATGCGGAATAACTTCTTTCCAGGTGTATTTTCGTGTAACAAAGGTTGGATTTTTTGATTCAGCGGGTCAAAGTACACCTATGAACCCACCCATCAAAGTTCGATTTTGATTCTGGAGACAGATATTTTCGATCATCTCTTTTTCGTACCATGCGAAATAACTTTTTTCCAAGCATATTTTTGGTCATCAAAGGTTGGATTTGCGGATTCAGCGAGTCAAAATACACCTAGACACTCACCCATCAAAGTCCGATTTTGATTCTGGAAAAATATATTTTCGATCATCTCTTTTTCGTACCGTGCGAAATAACTTTTTTCCAAGCATGTTTTTGGTCATCAGAGGTTGGATTTTCGGATTCAGTGAGTCGAAATACACGTAGAAACTCACCCATTAAAGTCCGATTTTGATTCTGAAAAAAAATATTTTCGATCATCTCTTTTTCGTACCATGCGAAATAACTTCTTTCCAGGTGTATTTTCGTGTAACGAAGGTTGGATTTTTGGATTCAGCGGGTCAAAATACACCTATGAACCCACCCATCAAAGTTCGATTTCGATTCTGGAGACAGATATTTTCGATCATCTCTTTTTCGTACCATGCGAAATAACTTTTTTCCAAGCATATTTGTGGTCATCAAAGTTCGCATTTTCGGATTTAGCGGGTCGGAATACACCCAGAAACTCACCCATTAAAGTCCGATTTTGATTCTGAAAAAAAATATTTTCGATCATCTCTTTTTCGTACCATGCGGAATAACTTCTTTCCAGGAGTATTTTCGTGTAACAGAGGTTGGATTTTTGGATTCAGCGGGTCAAAATACACCTATGAACCCACCCATAAAAGTTCGATTTTGATTCTGGAGACAGATATTTTCGATCATCTCTTTTTCGTACCATGCGAAATAACTTTTTTCCAAGCATATTTTTGACGCAGAAACTCACCCATCGAAGTCCGATTTTGATTCTGAAAAAAAATATTTTCGATCATCTCTTTTTCGTACCATGCGAAATAACTTCGTTCCAGGTGTGTTTCCGTCTAACAAAGCTTGGATTTTTAGATTCAGCGGGTCAAAATACACCTATGAACCCACCCATCGAAGTTCGATTTTGATTTTGGAGACAGATATTTTCGATCATCTCTTTTTCGTACCATGCGAAATAACTTTTTTCAAAGCATATTTTTGGTTATCAAAGGTTGGATTTTCGGATTCAGCGAGTCGAAATACACCTAGAAACTCACCCATCAAAGTCCGATTCAGATTCTGAAAAAAAATATTTTCGATCATCTCTTTTTCGTACCATGCGGAATAACTTCGTTCCAGGTGTATTTTCGTGTAACAAAGCTTGGATTTTCGGATTCAGCGGAACAAAATACACCTATAAAACCACCCATCAAAGTTTGATTCCGATTCTGGAGACAGATATTTTCGATCATCTCTTTTTCGTACCATGCGAAATAACTTTTTTCCAAGCATATTTTTGTTCATCAAAGGTTGGATTTTCGGATTCAGCGAGTCGACATACACCTAGAAACTCACCCATCAAAGTCCGATTTTGATTCTGGAAAAATATATTTTCGATCATCTCTTTTTCGTACCATGCGGAATAACTTCTTTCCAGGAGTATTTTCGTGTAACAAAGGTTGGATTTTTTGATTCAGCGGGTCAAAATACACCTATAAACCCACCCATCAAAGTTCGATTTCGATTCTGGAGACAGATATTTTCGATCATCTCTTTTTTGAACCATGCGAAATAACTTTTTTCCAAGCATATTTTTGGTCATCAAAGTTTGGATTTTCGGAATCAGCGGGTCGAAATACACCTAGAAACTCACCCATCAAAGTCCGATTTTGATTCTGAAAAAAAATATTTTCGATCATCTCTTTTTCGTACCGTGCGAAATAACTTTTTTCCAAGCATATTTTTGGTCATCAGAGGTTGGATTTTCGGATCCAGTGGGTCGAAATACACCTAGAAACTCACCCATTATAGTCCGATTTTGATTCTGATAAAAAATATTTTCGATCATCTCTTTTTCGTACCATGCGAAATAACTTCTTTCCAGGTGTATTTTCGTGTAACAAAGGTTGGATTTTCGGATTCAGCGGGTCAAAATACACCTATAAACCCACCCATCAAAGTTCGATTCCGATTCTGGAGACAGATATTTTCGATCATCTCTTTTTCGTACCATGCGAAATAACTTTTTTCCAAGCATATTTTTGACGCAGAAACTCACCCATCGAAGTCCGATTTTGATTCTGAAAAAAAATATTTTCGATCATCTCTTTTTCGTACCATGCGAAATAACTTCGTTCCAGGTGTGTTTCCGTGTAACAAAGCTTGGATTTTTGGATTCAGCGGGTCAAAATACACCTATGAACCCACCCATCGAAGTTCGATTTTGATTTTGGAGACAGATATTTTCGATCATCTCTTTTTCGTACCATGCGAAATAACTTTTTTCAAAGCATATTTTTGGTTATCAAAGGTTGGATTTTCGGATTCAGCGAGTCGAAATACACCTAGAAACTCACCCATCAAAGTCCGATTCAGATTCTGAAAAAAAATATTTTCGATCATCTCTTTTTCGTACCATGCGGAATAACTTCGTTCCAGGTGTATTTTCGTGTAACAAAGCTTGGATTTTCGGATTCAGCGGAACAAAATACACCTATAAAACCACCCATCAAAGTTTGATTCCGATTCTGGAGACAGATATTTTCGATCATCTCTTTTTCGTACCATGCGAAATAACTTTTTTCCAAGCATATTTTTGTTCATCAAAGGTTGGATTTTCGGATTCAGCGAGTCGACATACACCTAGAAACTCACCCATCAAAGTCCGATTTTGATTCTGGAAAAATATATTTTCGATCATCTCTTTTTCGTACCATGCGGAATAACTTCTTTCCAGGAGTATTTTCGTGTAACAAAGGTTGGATTTTTTGATTCAGCGGGTCAAAATACACCTATAAACCCACCCATCAAAGTTCGATTTCGATTCTGGAGACAGATATTTCCGATCATCTCTTTTTCGTACCATGCGAAATAACTTCTTTCCAAGCATATTTTTGGTCATCAATGCTTGGATTCTCGGATTCAGCGGGTCAAAATACACCTTTAAACCCACCCATCAAAGTTCGATTTCGATTCTGGAGACAGATATTTTCGATCATCTCTTTTTCGTACCATGCGAAATAACTTTTTTCCAAGCATATTTTTGGTCATCAAAGGTTGGATTTTCGGATTCAGCGGGTCGGAATACACCTAGAAACTCTCCCATCAAAGTCCGATTTTGATTCTGAAAAAAAATATTTTGGATCATCTCTTTTTCGTACCATGCGGAATAACTTCTTTCCAGGTGTATTTTCGTGTAACAAAGGTTGGATTTTTTGATTCAGCGGGTCAAGGTACACCTATGAACCCACCTATCAAAGTTCGATTTTGATTCTGGAGACAGATATTTTCGATCATCTCTTTTTTGAACCATGCGAAATAACTTTTTTCCAAGCATATTTTTGGTCATCAAAGGTTGGATTTTCAGATTCAGCGGGTCGAAATACACCTAGAAACTCACCCATCAAAGTCCGATTCCGATTCTGAAAAAAAATATTTTCGATCATCTCTTTTTCGTACCATGCGGAATAACTTCTTTCCAGGTGTATTTTCGTGTAACAAAGGTTGGATTTCTGGATTCAGCGGGTCAAAATACACCTATAAACCCACCCATCAAAGTTCGATTTCGATTCTGGAGACAGATGTTTTCGATCATCTCTTTTTCGTACTATGCGAAATAACTTTTTTCCAAGCATATTTTTGGTCATCAAAGGTTGGATTTTCGGATTCAGCGAGTCGAAATACACCTAGAAACTCACCCATCAAAGTCCGATTTTGATTCTGGAAAAATATATTTTCGATCATCTCTTTGTCGTACCGTGCGAAATAACTTTTTTCCAAGCATATTTTTGGTCATCAGAGGTTGGATTTTCGGATTCAGTGGGTCGAAATACACCTAGAAACTCACCCATTAAAGTCCGATTTTGATTCTGAAAAAAAATATTTTCGATCATCTATTTTTCGTTTCATGCGAAATAACTTCTTTCCAGGTGTATTTTCGTGTAACAAAGGTTGGATTTTTGGATTCAGCGGGTCAAAATACACCTATAAAGCCACCCATCAAAGTTCGATTTCGATTCTGGAGACAGATATTTTCGATCATCTCTTTGTCGTACCATGCAAAATAACTTTTTTCCAAGCATATTTTTGGTCATCAAAGTTTGGATTTTCGGAATCAGCGGGTCGGAATACACCTAGAAACTCACCCATCAAAGTCCGAATTTGATTCTGAAAAAAAATATTTTCGATCATCTCTTTTTCGTAATATGCGGAATAACTTCTTTCCAGGAGTATTTTCGTGTAACAAAGGTTGGATTTTTTGATTCAGCGGGTCAAAATACACCTATAAACCCACCCATCAAAGATCGATTTTGATTCTGGAGACAGATATTTCCGATCATCTCTTTTTCGTACCATGCGAAATAACTTTTTTCCAAGCATATTTTTGGTCATCAAAGCTTGGATTCTCGGATTCAGCGGGTCAAAATACACCTTTAAACCCACCCATCAAAGTTCGATTTCGATTCTGGAGACAGATATTTTCGATCATCTCTTTTGCGTACCATGCGAAATAACTTTTTTCCAAGCATATTCTTGGTCATCGAAGGTTGGATTTTCGGATTCAGCGGGTCGGAATACACCTAGAAACTCACCCATCGAAGTCCGATTTTGATTCTGAAAAAAAATATTTTGGATCATCTCTTTTTCGTACCATGCGGAATAACTTCTTTCCAGGTGTATTTTCGTGTAACAAAGGTTGGATTTTTTGATTCAGCGGGTCAAAGTACACCTATGAACCCACCCATCAAAGTTCGATTTTGATTCTGGAGACAGATATTTTCGATCATCTCTTTTTCGTACCATGCGAAATAACTTTTTTCCAAGCATATTTTTGGTCATCAAAGGTTGGATTTGCGGATTCAGCGAGTCAAAATACACCTAGAAACTCACCCATCAAAGTCCGATTTTGATTCTGGAAAAATATATTTTCGATCATCTCTTTTTCGTACCGTGCGAAATAACTTTTTTCCAAGCATGTTTTTGGTCATCAGAGGTTGGATTTTCGGATTCAGTGAGTCGAAATACACGTAGAAACTCACCCATTAAAGTCCGATTTTGATTCTGAAAAAAAATATTTTCGATCATCTCTTTTTCGTACCATGCGAAATAACTTCTTTCCAGGTGTATTTTCGTGTAACGAAGGTTGGATTTTTGGATTCAGCGGGTCAAAATACACCTATGAACCCACCCATCAAAGTTCGATTTCGATTCTGGAGACAGATATTTTCGATCATCTCTTTTTCGTACCATGCGAAATAACTTTTTTCCAAGCATATTTGTGGTCATCAAAGTTCGCATTTTCGGATTTAGCGGGTCGGAATACACCCAGAAACTCACCCATTAAAGTCCGATTTTGATTCTGAAAAAAAATATTTTCGATCATCTCTTTTTCGTACCATGCGGAATAACTTCTTTCCAGGAGTATTTTCGTGTAACAGAGGTTGGATTTTTGGATTCAGCGGGTCAAAATACACCTATGAACCCACCCATAAAAGTTCGATTTTGATTCTGGAGACAGATATTTTCGATCATCTCTTTTTCGTACCATGCGAAATAACTTTTTTCCAAGCATATTTTTGACGCAGAAACTCACCCATCGAAGTCCGATTTTGATTCTGAAAAAAAATATTTTCGATCATCTCTTTTTCGTACCATGCGAAATAACTTCGTTCCAGGTGTGTTTCCGTGTAACAAAGCTTGGATTTTTGGATTCAGCGGGTCAAAATACACCTATGAACCCACCCATCGAAGTTCGATTTTGATTTTGAAGACAGATATTTTCGATCATCTCTTTTTCGTACCATGCGAAATAACTTTTTTCAAAGCATATTTTTGGTTATCAAAGGTTGGATTTTCGGATTCAGCGAGTCGAAATACACCTAGAAACTCACCCATCAAAGTCCGATTCAGATTCTGAAAAAAAATATTTTCGATCATCTCTTTTTCGTACCATGCGGAATAACTTCGTTCCAGGTGTATTTTCGTGTAACAAAGCTTGGATTTTCGGATTCAGCGGAACAAAATACACCTATAAAACCACCCATCAAAGTTTGATTCCGATTCTGGAGACAGATATTTTCGATCATCTCTTTTTCGTACCATGCGAAATAACTTTTTTCCAAGCATATTTTTGTTCATCAAAGGTTGGATTTTCGGATTCAGCGAGTCGACATACACCTAGAAACTCACCCATCAAAGTCCGATTTTGATTCTGGAAAAATATATTTTCGATCATCTCTTTTTCGTACCATGCGGAATAACTTCTTTCCAGGAGTATTTTCGTGTAACAAAGGTTGGATTTTTTGATTCAGCGGGTCAAAATACACCTATAAACCCACCCATCAAAGTTCGATTTCGATTCTGGAGACAGATATTTTCGATCATCTCTTTTTTGAACCATGCGAAATAACTTTTTTCCAAGCATATTTTTGGTCATCAAAGGTTGGATTCTCGGATTCAACGGGTCGAAATACACCTAGAAACTCACCCATCAAAGTCCGATTCCGATTCTGAAAAAAAATATTTTCGATCATCTCTTTTTCGTACCATGCGGAATAACTTCTTTCCAGGTGTATTTTCGTGTAACAAAGGTTGGATTTCTGGATTCAGCGGGTCAAAATACACCTATAAACCCACCCATCAAAGTTCGATTTCGATTCTGGAGACAGATATTTTCGATCATCTCTTTTTCGTACCATGCGAAATAACTTTTTTCCAAGCATATTTTTGGTCATCAAAGGTTGGATTTGCGGATTCAGCGAGTCGAAATACACCTAGAAACTCACCCATCAAAGTCCGATTTTGATTCTGGAAAAATATATTTTCGATCATCTCTTTTTCGTACCGTGCGAAATAACTTTTTTCCAAGCATGTTTTTGGTCATCAGAGGTTGGATTTTCGGATTCAGTGAGTCGAAATACACGTAGAAACTCACCCATTAAAGTCCGATTTTGATTCTGAAAAAAAATATTTTCGATCATCTCTTTTTCGTACCATGCGAAATAACTTCTTTCCAGGTGTATTTTCGTGTAACGAAGGTTGGATTTTTGGATTCAGCGGGTCAAAATACACCTATGAACCCACCCATCAAAGTTCGATTTCGATTCTGGAGACAGATATTTTCGATCATCTCTTTTTCGTACCATGCGAAATAACTTTTTTCCAAGCATATTTGTGGTCATCAAAGTTCGCATTTTCGGATTTAGCGGGTCGGAATACACCCAGAAACTCACCCATTAAAGTCCGATTTTGATTCTGAAAAAAAATATTTTCGATCATCTCTTTTTCGTACCATGCGGAATAACTTCTTTCCAGGAGTATTTTCGTGTAACAGAGGTTGGATTTTTGGATTCAGCGGGTCAAAATACACCTATGAACCCACCCATAAAAGTTCGATTTTGATTCTGGAGACAGATATTTTCGATCATCTCTTTTTCGTACCATGCGAAATAACTTTTTTCCAAGCATATTTTTGACGCAGAAACTCACCCATCGAAGTCCGATTTTGATTCTGAAAAAAAATATTTTCGATCTTCTCTTTTTCGTACCATGCGAAATAACTTCGTTCCAGGTGTGTTTCCGTGTAACAAAGCTTGGATTTTTGGATTCAGCGGGTCAAAATACACCTATGAACCCACCCATCGAAGTTCGATTTTGATTTTGGAGACAGATATTTTCGATCATCTCTTTTTCGTACCATGCGAAATAACTTTTTTCAAAGCATATTTTTGGTTATCAAAGGTTGGATTTTCGGATTCAGCGAGTCGAAATACACCTAGAAACTCACCCATCAAAGTCCGATTCAGATTCTGAAAAAAAATATTTTCGATCATCTCTTTTTCGTACCATGCGGAATAACTTCGTTCCAGGTGTATTTTCGTGTAACAAAGCTTGGATTTTCGGATTCAGCGAAACAAAATACACCTATAAAACCACCCATCAAAGTTTGATTCCGATTCTGGAGACAGATATTTTCGATCATCTCTTTTTCGTACCATGCGAAATAACTTTTTTCCAAGCATATTTTTGTTCATCAAAGGTTGGATTTTCGGATTCAGCGAGTCGACATACACCTAGAAACTCACCCATCAAAGTCCGATTTTGATTCTGGAAAAATATATTTTCGATCATCTCTTTTTCGTACCATGCGGAATAACTTCTTTCCAGGAGTATTTTCGTGTAACAAAGGTTGGATTTTTTGATTCAGCGGGTCAAAATACACCTATAAACCCACCCATCAAAGTTCGATTTCGATTCTGGAGACAGATATTTCCGATCATCTCTTTTTCGTACCATGCGAAATAACTTCTTTCCAAGCATATTTTTGGTCATCAATGCTTGGATTCTCGGATTCAGCGGGTCAAAATACACCTTTAAACCCACCCATCAAAGTTCGATTTCGATTCTGGAGACAGATATTTTCGATCATCTCTTTTTCGTACCATGCGAAATAACTTTTTTCCAAGCATATTTTTGGTCATCAAAGGTTGGATTTTCGGATTCAGCGGGTCGGAATACACCTAGAAACTCTCCCATCAAAGTCCGATTTTGATTCTGAAAAAAAATATTTTGGATCATCTCTTTTTCGTACCATGCGGAATAACTTCTTTCCAGGTGTATTTTCGTGTAACAAAGGTTGGATTTTTTGATTCAGCGGGTCAAGGTACACCTATGAACCCACCTATCAAAGTTCGATTTTGATTCTGGAGACAGATATTTTCGATCATCTCTTTTTTGAACCATGCGAAATAACTTTTTTCCAAGCATATTTTTGGTCATCAAAGGTTGGATTTTCAGATTCAGCGGGTCGAAATACACCTAGAAACTCACCCATCAAAGTCCGATTCCGATTCTGAAAAAAAATATTTTCGATCATCTCTTTTTCGTACCATGCGGAATAACTTCTTTCCAGGTGTATTTTCGTGTAACAAAGGTTGGATTTCTGGATTCAGCGGGTCAAAATACACCTATAAACCCACCCATCAAAGTTCGATTTCGATTCTGGAGACAGATGTTTTCGATCATCTCTTTTTCGTACTATGCGAAATAACTTTTTTCCAAGCATATTTTTGGTCATCAAAGGTTGGATTTTCGGATTCAGCGAGTCGAAATACACCTAGAAACTCACCCATCAAAGTCCGATTTTGATTCTGGAAAAATATATTTTCGATCATCTCTTTTTCGTACCGTGCGAAATAACTTTTTTCCAAGCATATTTTTGGTCATCAGAGGTTGGATTTTCGGATTCAGTGGGTCGAAATACACCTAGAAACTCACCCATTAAAGTCCGATTTTGATTCTGAAAAAAAATATTTTCGATCATCTATTTTTCGTTTCATGCGAAATAACTTCTTTCCAGGTGTATTTTCGTGTAACAAAGGCTGGATTTTTGGATTCAGCGGGTCAAAATACACCTATAAAGCCACCCATCAAAGTTCGATTTCGATTCTGGAGACAGATATTTTCGATCATCTCTTTGTCGTACCATGCAAAATAACTTTTTTCCGAGCATATTTTTGGTCATCAAAGTTTGGATTTTCGGAATCAGCGGGTCGGAATACACCTAGGAACTCACCCATCAAAGTCCGAATTTGATTCTGAAAAAAAATATTTTCGATCATCTCTTTTTCGTAATATGCGGAATAACTTCTTTCCAGGAGTATTTTCGTGTAACAAAGGTTGGATTTTTTGATTCAGCGGGTCAAAATACACCTATAAACCCACCCATCAAAGATCGATTTTGATTCTGGAGACAGATATTTCCGATCATCTCTTTTTCGTACCATGCGAAATAACTTTTTTCCAAGCATATTTTTGGTCATCAAAGCTTGGATTCTCGGATTCAGCGGGTCAAAATACACCTTTAAACCCACCCATCAAAGTTCGATTTCGATTCTGGAGACAGATATTTTCGATCATCTCTTTTGCGTACCATGCGAAATAACTTTTTTCCAAGCATATTTTTGGTCATCAAAGTTCGCATTTTCGGATTTAGCGGGTCGGAATACACCCAGAAACTCACCCATTAAAGTCCGATTTTGATTCTGAAAAAAAATATTTTCGATCATCTCTTTTTCGTACCATGCGGAATAACTTCTTTCCAGGAGTATTTTCGTGTAACAGAGGTTGGATTTTTGGATTCAGCGGGTCAAAATACACCTATGAACCCACCCATAAAAGTTCGATTTTGATTCTGGAGACAGATATTTTCGATCATCTCTTTTTCGTACCATGCGAAATAACTTTTTTCCAAGCATATTTTTGACGCAGAAACTCACCCATCGAAGTCCGATTTTGATTCTGAAAAAAAATATTTTCGATCATCTCTTTTTCGTACCATGCGAAATAACTTCGTTCCAGGTGTGTTTCCGTCTAACAAAGCTTGGATTTTTGGATTCAGCGGGTCAAAATACACCTATGAACCCACCCATCGAAGTTCGATTTTGATTTTGGAGACAGATATTTTCGATCATCTCTTTTTCGTACCATGCGAAATAACTTTTTTCAAAGCATATTTTTGGTTATCAAAGGTTGGATTTTCGGATTCAGCGAGTCGAAATACACCTAGAAACTCACCCATCAAAGTCCGATTCAGATTCTGAAAAAAAATATTTTCGATCATCTCTTTTTCGTACCATGCGGAATAACTTCGTTCCAGGTGTATTTTCGTGTAACAAAGCTTGGATTTTCGGATTCAGCGGAACAAAATACACCTATAAAACCACCCATCAAAGTTTGATTCCGATTCTGGAGACAGATATTTTCGATCATCTCTTTTTCGTACCATGCGAAATAACTTTTTTCCAAGCATATTTTTGTTCATCAAAGGTTGGATTTTCGGATTCAGCGAGTCGACATACACCTAGAAACTCACCCATCAAAGTCCGATTTTGATTCTGGAAAAATATATTTTCGATCATCTCTTTTTCGTACCATGCGGAATAACTTCTTTCCAGGAGTATTTTCGTGTAACAAAGGTTGGATTTTTTGATTCAGCGGGTCAAAATACACCTATAAACCCACCCATCAAAGTTCGATTTCGATTCTGGAGACAGATGTTTTCGATCATCTCTTTTTTGAACCATGCGAAATAACTTTTTTCCAAGCATATTTTTGGTCATCAAAGGTTGGATTCTCGGATTCAACGGCTCGAAATACACCTAGAAACTCACCCATCAAAGTCCGATTCCGATCCTGAAAAAAAATATTTTCGATCATCTCTTTTTCGTACCATGCGGAATAACTTCTTTCCAGGTGTATTTTCGTGTAACAAAGGTTGGATTTCTGGATTCAGCGGGTCAAAATACACCTATAAACCCACCCATCAAAGTTCGATTTCGATTCTGGAGACAGATGTTTTCGATCATCTCTTTTTCGTACCTACGAAATAACTTTTTTCCAAGCATATTTTTGGTCATCAAAGGTTGGATTTTCGGATTCAGCGAGTCGAAATACACCTAGAAACTCACCCATCAAAGTCCGATTTTGATTCTGAAAAAAAATATTTTGGATCATCTCTTTTTCGTACCATGCGGAATAACTTCTTTCCAGGTGTATTTTCGTCTAACAAAGGTTGGATTTTTTGATTCAGCGGGTCAATGTACACCTATGAACCCACCCATCAAAGTTCGATTTTGATTCTGGAGTCAGATATTTTCGATCATCTCTTTTTTGAACCATGCGAAATAACTTTTTTCCAAGCATATTTTTGGTCATCAAAGGTTGGATTTTTGGATTCAGCGGGTCGAAATACACCTAGAAACTCACCCATCAAAGTCCGACTCCGATTCTGAAAAAAAATATTTTCGATCATCTCTTTTTGGTACCATGCGGAATAACTTCTTTCCAGGTGTATTTTCGTGTAACAAAGGTTGGATTTCCGGATTCAGCGGGTCAAAATACACCTATAAACCCACCCATCAAAGTTCGATTTCGATTCTGGAGACAGATCTTTTCGATCATCTCTTTTTCGTACCATGCGAAATAACTTTTTTCCAAGCATATTTTTGGTCATCAATGGTTGGATTTTCGGATTCAGCGAGTCGACATACACCTAGAAACTCACCCATCAAAGTCCGATTTTGATTCTGGAAAAATATATTTTCGATCATCTCTTTTTCGTACCGTGCGAAATAACTTTTTTCCAAGCATATTTTTGGTCATCAGAGGTTGGATTTTCGGATCCAGTGGGTCGAAATACACCTAGAAACTCACCCATTAAAGTCCGATTTTGATTCTGAAAAAAAATATTTTCGATCATCTCTTTTTCGTACCATGCGGAATAACTTCTTTCCAGGTGTATTTTCGTGTAACAAAGGTTGGATTTTTGGATTCAGCGGGTCAAAATACACCTATAAACCCACCCATCAAAGTTCCATTCCGATTCTGGAGACAGATATTTTCGATCATCTCTTTTTCGTACCATGCGAAATAACTTTTTTCCAAGCATATTTTTGGTCATCAAAGTTTGGATTTTCGGAATCAGCGGGTCGAAATACACCTAGAAACTCACCCATCAAAGTCCGATTTTGATTCTGAAAAAAAATATTTTCGATCATCTCTTTTTCGTACCGTGCGAAATAACTTTTTTCCAAGCATATTTTTGGTCATCAGAGGTTGGATTTTCGGATCCAGTGGGTCGAAATACACCTAGAAACTCACCCATTATAGTCCGATTTTGATTCTGATAAAAAATATTTTCGATCATCTCTTTTTCGTACCATGCGAAATAACTTCTTTCCAGGTGTATTTTCGTGTAACAAAGGTTGGATTTTCGGATTCAGCGGGTCAAAATACACCTATAAACCCACCCATCAAAGTTCGATTCCGATTCTGGAGACAGATATTTTCGATCATCTCTTTTTCGTACCATGCGAAATAACTTTTTTCCAAGCATATTTTTGGTCATCAAAGTTTATATTTTCGGAATCAGCGGGTCGAAATACACCTAGAAACTCACCCATCAAAGTCCGATTTTGATTCTGAAAAAAAATATTTTCGATCATCTCTTTTTCGTACCATGCGGAATAACTTCTTTCCAGGTGTGTTTTCGTGTAACAAAGGTTGGATTTTTTGATTCAGCGGGTCAAAGTACACCTATGAACCCACCCATCAAAGTTCGATTTTGATTCTGGAGACAGATATTTTCGATCATCTCTTTTTTGAACCATGCGAAATAACTTTTTTCCAAGCATATTTTTGGTCATCAAAGGTTGGATTCTCGGATTCAACGGCTCGAAATACACCTAGAAACTCACCCATCAAAGTCCGATTCCGATCCTGAAAAAAAATATTTTCGATCATCTCTTTTTCGTACCATGCGGAATAACTTCTTTCCAGGTGTATTTTCGTGTAACAAAGGTTGGATTTCTGGATTCAGCGGGTCAAAATACACCTATAAACCCACCCATCAAAGTTCGATTTCGATTCTGGAGACAGATGTTTTCGATCATCTCTTTTTCGTACCTACGAAATAACTTTTTTCCAAGCATATTTTTGGTCATCAAAGGTTGGATTTTCGGATTCAGCGAGTCGAAATACACCTAGAAACTCACCCATCAAAGTCCGATTTTGATTCTGAGAAAATATATTTTCGATCATCTCTTTTTCGTACCGTGCGAAATAACTTTTTTCCAAGCATATTTTTGGTCATCAGAGGTTGGATTTTCGGATTCAGTGAGTCGAAATACACCGAGAAACTCACCCATTAAAGTCCGATTTTGATTCTGAAAAAAAATATTTTCGATCATCTCTTTTTCGTACCATGCGAAATAACTTCTTTCCAGGTGTATTTTCGTGTAACAAAGGTTGGATTTTTGGATTCAGCGGGTCAAAATACACCTATGAACCCACCCATCAAAGTTCGATTTCGATTCTGGAGACAGATATTTTCGATCATCTCTTTTTCGTACCATGCGAAATAACTTTTTTCCAAGCATATTTTTGGTCATCAAAGGTTGGATTTTCGGATTCAGCGAGTCGAAATACACCTAGAAACTCACCCATCAAAGTCCGATTTTGATTCTGGAAAAATATATTTTCGATCATCTCTTTTTCGTACCGTGCGAAATAACTTTTTTCCAAGCATATTTTTGGTCATCAGAGGCTGGATTTTCGGATTCAGTGGGTCGAAATACACCTAGAAACTCACCCATTAAAGTCCGATTTTGATTCTGAAAAAAAATATTTTCGATCATCTCTTTTTCGTTTCATGCGAAATAACTTCTTTCCAGGTGTATTTTCGTGTAACAAAGGTTGGATTTTTGGATTCAGCGGGTCAAAATACACCTATAAACCCACCCATCAAAGTTCGATTTCGATTCTGGAGACAGATATTTTCGATCATCTCTTTTTCGTACCATGCAAAATAAATTTTTTCCAAGCATATTTTTGGTCATCAAAGTTTGGATTTTCGGAATCAGCGGGTCGAAATACACCTAGAAACTCACCCATCAAAGTCCGATTTTGATTCTGAAAAAAAATATTTTCGATCATCTCTTTTTCGTACCATGCGAAATAACTTTTTTCCAAGCATATTTTTGGTCATCAAAGGTTGGATTTTCGGATTCAGCGAGTCGACATACACCTAGAAACTCACCCATCAAAGTCCGATTTCGATTCTGGAGACAGATATTTTCGATCATCTCTTTTTCGTACCATGCGAAATAACTTTTTTCCAATCATATTTTTGGTCATCAAAGGTTGGATATTCGGATTCAGCGGGTCGGAATACACCTAGAAACTCACCCATCAAAGTCCGATTTTGATTCTGAAAAAAAATATTTTGGATCATCTCTTTTTTGTACCATGCGGAATAACTTCTTTCCAGGTGTATTTTCGTGTAACAAAGGTTGGATTTTTTGATCCAGCGGGTCAAAGTACACCTATGAACCCACCCATCAAAGTTCGATTTTGATTCTGGAGACAGATATTTTCGATCATCTCTTTTTTGAACCATGCGAAATAACTTCTCTCCAAGCATATTTTTGGTCATCAAAGGTTGGATTCTCGGATTCAACGGGTCGAAATACACCTAGAAACTCACCCATCAAAGTCCGATTCCGATTCTGAAAAAAAATATTTTCGATCATCTCTTTTTCGTACCATGCGGAATAACTTCTTTCCAGGTGTATTTTCGTGTAACAAAGGTTGGATTTCTGGATTCAGCGGGTCAAAATACACCTATAAACCCACCCATCAAAGTTCAATTTCGATTCTGGAGACAGATGTTTTCGATCATCTCTTTTTCGTACCATGCGAAATAACTTTTTTCCAAGCATATTTTTGGTTATCAAAGGTTGGATTTTCGGATTCAGCGAGTCGAAATACACCTAGAAACTCACCCATCAAAGTCCGATTTTGATTCTGAGAAAATATATTTTCGATCATCTCTTTTTCGTACCGTGCGAAATAACTTTTTTCCAAGCATATTTTTGGTCATCAAAGCTTGGATTCTCGGATTCAGCGGGTCAAAATACACCTTCAAACCCACCCATCAAAGTTCGATTTTGATTCTGGAGACAGATATTTTCGATCATCTCTTTTTTGAATACCATGCGAAATAACTTTTTTCCAATCATATTTTTGGTCATCAAAGGTTGGATTTTCGGATTCAGCGGGTCGGAATACACCTAGAAACTCACCCATCAAAGTCCGATTTTGATTCTGAAAAAAAATATTTTGGATCATCTCTTTTTCGTACCATGCGGAATAACTTCTTTCCAGGTGTATTTTCGTGTAACAAAGGTTGGATTTTTTGATTCAGCGGGTCAAAGTACACCTATGAACCCACCCATCAAAGTTCGATTTTGATTCTGGAGACAGATATTTTCGATCATCTCTTTTTTGAACCATGCGAAATAACTTTTTTCCAAGCATATTTTTGGTCATCAAAGGTTGGATTCTCGGATTCAACGGGTCGAAATACACCTAGAAACTCACCCATCAAAGTCCGATTCCGATCCTGAAAAAAAATATTTTCGATCATCTCTTTTTCGTACCATGCGGAATAACTTCTTTCCAGGTGTATTTTCTGGATTCTGGAGACAGATGTTTTCGATCATCTCTTTTTCGTACCATGCGAAATAACTTTTTTCCAAGCATATTTTTGGTCATCAAAGGTTGGATTTTCGGATTCAGCGAGTCGAAATACACCTAGAAACTCACCCATCAAAGTCCGATTTTGATTCTGAGAAAATATATTTTCGATCATCTCTTTTTCGTACCGTGCGAAATAACTTTTTTCCAAGCATATTTTTGGTCATCAGAGGTTGGATTTTCGGATTCAGTGAGTCGAAATACACCGAGAAACTCACCCATTAAAGTCCGATTTTGATTCTGAAAAAAAATATTTTCGATCATCTCTTTTTCGTACCATGCGAAATAACTTCTTTCCAGGTGTATTTTCGTGTAACAAAGGTTGGATTTTTGGATTCAGCGGGTCAAAATACACCTATGAACCCACCCAACAAAGTTCGATTTCGATTCTGGAGACAGATATTTTCGATCATCTCTTTTTCGTACCATGCGAAATAACTTTTTTCCAAGCATATTTTTGGTCATCAAAGGTTGGATTTTCGGATTCAGCGAGTCGAAATACACCTAGAAACTCACCCATCAAAGTCCGATTTTGATTCTGGAAAAATATATTTTCGATCATCTCTTTTTCGTACCGTGCGAAATAACTTTTTTCCAAGCATATTTTTGGTCATCAGAGGCTGGATTTTCGGATTCAGTGGGTCGAAATACACCTAGAAACTCACCCATTAAAGTCCGATTTTGATTCTGAAAAAAAATATTTTCGATCATCTCTTTTTCGTTTCATGCGAAATAACTTCTTTCCAGGTGTATTTTCGTGTAACAAAGGTTGGATTTCTGGATTCAGCGGGTCAAAATACACCTATAAACCCACCCATCAAAGTTCGATTTCGATTCTGGAGACAGATGTTTTCGATCATCTCTTTTTCGTACCATGCGAAATAACTTTTTTCCAAGCATATTTTTGGTCATCAAAGGTTGGATTTTCGGATTCAGCGAGTCGAAATACACCTAGAAACTCACCCATCAAAGTCCGATTTTGATTCTGGAAAAATATATTTTCGATCATCTCTTTTTCGTACCGTGCGAAATAACTTTTTTCCAAGCATATTTTTGGTCATCAGAGGCTGGATTTTCGGATTCAGTGGGTCGAAATACACCTAGAAACTCACCCATTAAAGTCCGATTTTGATTCTGAAAAATAATATTTTCGATCATCTCTTTTTCGTTTCATGCGAAATAACTTCTTTCCAGGTGTATTTTCGTGTAACAAAGGTTGGATTTTTGGATTCAGCGGGTCAAAATACACCTATAAACCCACCCATCAAAGTTCGATTTCGATTCTGGAGACAGATATTTTCGATCATCTCTTTTTCGTACCATGCAAAATAACTTTTTTCCAAGCATATTTTTGGTCATCAAAGTTTGGATTTTCGGAATCAGCGGGTCGGAATACACCTAGAAACTCACCCATCAAAGTCCGATTTTGATTCTGAAAAAAAATATTTTCGGTCATCTCTTTTTCGTACCATGCGGAATAACTTCTTTTCAGGAGTATTTTCGTGTAACAAAAGTTGGATTTTTTGATTCAGCGGGTCAAAATACACCTATAAACCCACCCATCAAAGTTCGATTTTGATTCTGGAGACAGATATTTCCGATCATCTCTTTTTCGTACCATGCGATATAACTTTTTTCCAAGCATATTTTTGGTCATCAAAGCTTGGATTCTCGGATTCAGCGGGTCAAAATACACCTTTAAACCCACCCATCAAAGTTCGATTTCGATTCTGGAGACAGATATTTTCGATCATCTCTTTTTCGTACCATGCGAAATAACTTTTTTCCAATCATATTTTTTGTCATCAAAGGTTGGATATTCGGATTCAGCGGGTCGGAATACACCTAGAAACTCACCCATCAAATTCCGATTTTGATTCTGAAAAAAAATATTTTGGATCATCTCTTTTTCAAACCATGCGGAATAACTTCTTTCCAGGTGTATTTTCGTGTAACAAAGGTTGGATTTTTTGATTCAGCGGGTCAAAGTACACCTATGAACCCACCCATCAAAGTTCGATTTTGATTCTGGAGACAGATATTTTCGATCATCTCTTTTTTGAACCATGCGAAATAACTTCTTTCCAAGCATATTTTTGGTCATCAAAGGTTGGATTCTCGGATTCAACGGGTCGAAATACACCTAGAAACTCACCCATCAAAGTCCGATTCCGATTCTGAAAAAAAATATTTTCGATCATCTCTTTTTCGTACCATGCGGAATAACTTCTTTCCAGGTGTATTTTCGTGTAACAAAGGTTGGATTTCTGGATTCAGCGGGTCAAAATACACCTATAAACCCACCCATCAAAGTTCGATTTCGATTCTGGAGACAGATGTTTTCGATCATCTCTTTTTCGTACCATGCGAAATAACTTCTTTCCAAGCATATTTTTGGTTATCAAAGGTTGGATTTTCGGATTCAGCGAGTCGAAATACACCTAGAAACTCACCCATCAAAGTCCGATTTGGATTCTGGAAAAATATATTTTCGATCATCTCTTTTTCGTACCGTGCGAAATAACTTTTTTCCAAGCATATTTTTGGTCATCAGAGGCTGGATTTTCGGATTCAGTGGGTCGAAATACACCTAGAAACTCACCCATTAAAGTCCGATTTTGATTCTGAAAAAAAATATTTTCGATCATCTCTTTTTCGTACCGTGCGAAATAACTTTTTTCCAAGCATATTTTTGGTCATCAAAGTTTGGATTTTCGGAATCAGCGGGTCGAAATACACCTAGAAACTCACCCATCAAAGTCCGATTTTGATTCTGAAAAAAAATATTTTCGATCATCTCTTTTTCGTACCGTGCGAAATAACTTTTTTCCAAGCATATTTTTGGTCATCAGAGGTTGGATTTTCGGATCCAGTGGGTCGAAATACACCTAGAAACTCACCCATTATAGTCCGATTTTGATTCTGATAAAAAATATTTTCGATCATCTCTTTTTCGTACCATGCGAAATAACTTCTTTCCAGGTGTATTTTCGTGTAACAAAGGTTGGATTTTTGGATTCAGCGGGTCAAAATACACCTATAAACCCACCCATCAAAGTTCGATTCCGATTCTGGAGACAGATATTTTCGATCATCTCTTTTTCGTACCATGCGAAATAACTTTTTTCCAAGCATATTTTTGGTCATCAAAGTTTGGATTTTCGGAATCAGCGGGTCGAAATACACCTAGAAACTCACCCATCAAAGTCCGATTTTGATTCTGAAAAAAAATATTTTCGATCATCTCTTTTTCGTACCATGCGGAATAACTTCTTTCCAGGTGTGTTTTCGTGTAACAAAGGTTGGATTTTTTGATTCAGCGGGACAAAGTACACCTATGAACCCACCCATCAAAGTTCGATTTTGATTCTGGAGACAGATATTTTCGATCATCTCTTTTTTGAACCATGCGAAATAACTTTTTTCCAAGCATATTTTTGGTCATCAAAGGTTGGATTCTCGGATTCAACGGCTCGAAATACACCTAGAAACTCACCCATCAAAGTCCGATTCCGATCCTGAAAAAAAATATTTTCGATCATCTCTTTTTCGTACCATGCGGAATAACTTCTTTCCAGGTGTATTTTCGTGTAACAAAGGTTGGATTTCTGGATTCAGCGGGTCAAAATACACCTATAAACCCACCCATCAAAGTTCGATTTCGATTCTGGAGACAGATGTTTTCGATCATCTCTTTTTCGTACCTACGAAATAACTTTTTTCCAAGCATATTTTTGGTCATCAAAGGTTGGATTTTCGGATTCAGCGAGTCGAAATACACCTAGAAACTCACCCATCAAAGTCCGATTTTGATTCTGAAAAAATATATTTTCGATCATCTCTTTTTCGTACCGTGCGAAATAACTTTTTTCCAAGCATATTTTTGGTCATCAGAGGTTGGATTTTCGGATTCAGTGAGTCGAAATACACCGAGAAACTCACCCATTAAAGTCCGATTTTGATTCTGAAAAAAAATATTTTCGATCATCTCTTTTTCGTACCATGCGAAATAACTTCTTTCCAGGTGTATTTTCGTGTAACAAAGGTTGGATTTTTGGATTCAGCGGGTCAAAATACACCTATGAACCCACCCATCAAAGTTCGATTTCGATTCTGGAGACAGATATTTTCGATCATCTCTTTTTCGTACCATGCGAAATAACTTTTTTCCAAGCATATTTTTGGTCATCAAAGGTTGGATTTTCGGATTCAGCGAGTCGAAATACACCTAGAAACTCACCAATCAAAGTCCGATTTTGATTCTGGAAAAATATATTTTCGATCATCTCTTTTTCGTACCGTGCGAAATAACTTTTTTCCAAGCATATTTTTGGTCATCAGAGGCTGGATTTTCGGATTCAGTGGGTCGAAATACACCTAGAAACTCACCCATTAAAGTCCGATTTTGATTCTGAAAAAAAATATTTTCGATCATCTCTTTTTCGTTTCATGCGAAATAACTTCTTTCCAGGTGTATTTTCGTGTAACAAAGGTTGGATTTTTGGATTCAGCGGGTCAAAATACACCTATAAACCCACCCATCAAAGTTCGATTTCGATTCTGGAGACAGATATTTTCGATCATCTCTTTTTCGTACCATGCAAAATAAATTTTTTCCAAGCATATTTTTGGTCATCAAAGTTTGGATTTTCGGAATCAGCGGGTCGGAATACACCTAGAAACTCACCCATCAAAGTCCGATTTTGATTCTGAGAAAATATATTTTCGATCATCTCTTTTTCGTACCGTGCGAAATAACTTTTTTCCAAGCATATTTTTGGTCATCAGAGGTTGGATTTTCGGATTCAGTGAGTCGAAATACACCGAGAAACTCACCCATTAAAGTCCGATTTTGATTCTGAAAAAAAATATTTTCGATCATCTCTTTTTCGTACCATGCGGAATAACTTCTTTCCAGGAGTATTTTCGTGTAACAAAGGTTGGATTTTTTGATTCAGCGGGTCAAAATACACCTATAAACCCACCCATCAAAGTTCGATTTTGATTCTGGAGACAGATATTTCCGATCATCTCTTTTTCGTACCATGCGATATAACTTTTTTCCAAGCATATTTTTGGTCATCAAAGCTTGGATTCTCGGATTCAGCGGGTCAAAATACACCTTTAAACCCACCCATCAAAGTTCGATTTCGATTCTGGAGACAGATATTTTCGATCATCTCTTTTTCGTACCATGCGAAATAACTTTTTTCCAATCATATTTTTGGTCATCAAAGGTTGGATATTCGGATTCAGCGGGTCGGAATACACCTAGAAACACACCCATCAAAGTCCGATTTTGATTCTGAAAAAAAATATTTTGGATCATCTCTTTTTTGTACCATGCGGAATAACTTCTTTCCAGGTGTATTTTCGTGTAACAAAGGTTGGATTTTTTGATCCAGCGGGTCAAAGTACACCTATGAACCCACCCATCAAAGTTCGATTTTGATTCTGGAGACAGATATTTTCGATCATCTCTTTTTTGAACCATGCGAAATAACTTTTTTCCAAGCATATTTTTGGTCATCAAAGGTTGGATTCTCGGATTCAACGGGTCGAAATACACCTAGAAACTCACCCATCAAAGTCCGATTCCGATTCTGAAAAAAAATATTTTCGATCATCTCTTTTTCGTACCATGCGGAATAACTTCTTTCCAGGTGTATTTTCGTGTAACAAAGGTTGGATTTCTGGATTCAGCGGGTCAAAATACACCTATAAACCCACCCATCAAAGTTCGATTTCGATTCTGGAGACAGATGTTTTCGATCATCTCTTTTTCGTACCATGCGAAATAACTTTTTTCCAAGCATATTTTTGGTTATCAAAGGTTGGATTTTCGGATTCAGCGAGTCGAAATACACCTAGAAACTCACCCATCAAAGTCCGATTTTGATTCTGAGAAAATATATTTTCGATCATCTCTTTTTCGTACCGTGCGAAATAACTTTTTTCCAAGCATATTTTTGGTCATCAAAGCTTGGATTCTCGGATTCAGCGGGTCAAAATACACCTTCAAACCCACCCATCAAAGTTCGATTTTGATTCTGGAGACAGATATTTTCGATCATCTCTTTTTTGAATACCATGCGAAATAACTTTTTTCCAATCATATTTTTGGTCATCAAAGGTTGGATTTTCGGATTCAGCGGGTCGGAATACACCTAGAAACTCACCCATCAAAGTCCGATTTTGATTCTGAAAAAAAATATTTTGGATCATCTCTTTTTCGTACCATGCGGAATAACTTCTTTCCAGGTGTATTTTCGTGTAACAAAGGTTGGATTTTTTGATTCAGCGGGTCAAAGTACACCTATGAACCCACCCATCAAAGTTCGATTTTGATTCTGGAGACAGATATTTTCGATCATCTCATTTTTGAACCATGCGAAATAACTTTTTTCCAAGCATATTTTTGGTCATCAAAGGTTGGATTCTCGGATTCAACGGGTCGAAATACACCTAGAAACTCACCCATCAAAGTCCGATTCCGATCCTGAAAAAAAATATTTTCGATCATCTCTTTTTCGTACCATGCGGAATAACTTCTTTCCAGGTGTATTTTCTGGATTCTGGAGACAGATGTTTTCGATCATCTCTTTTTCGTACCATGCGAAATAACTTTTTTCCAAGCATATTTTTGGTCATCAAAGGTTGGATTTTCGGATTCAGCGAGTCGAAATACACCTAGAAACTCACCCATCAAAGTCCGATTTTGATTCTGAGAAAATATATTTTCGATCATCTCTTTTTCGTACCGTGCGAAATAACTTTTTTCCAAGCATATTTTTGGTCATCAGAGGTTGGATTTTCGGATTCAGTGAGTCGAAATACACCGAGAAACTCACCCATTAAAGTCCGATTTTGATTCTGAAAAAAAATATTTTCGATCATCTCTTTTTCGTACCATGCGAAATAACTTCTTTCCAGGTGTATTTTCGTGTAACAAAGGTTGGATTTTTGGATTCAGCGGGTCAAAATACACCTATGAACCCACCCATCAAAGTTCGATTTCGATTCTGGAGACAGATATTTTCGATCATCTCTTTTTCGTACCGTGCGAAATAACTTTTTTCCAAGCATATTTTTGGTCATCAGAGGCTGGATTTTCGGATTCAGTGGGTCGAAATACACCTAGAAACTCACCCATTAAAGTCCGATTTTGATTCTGAAAAAAAATATTTTCGATCATCTCTTTTTCGTTTCATGCGAAATAACTTCTTTCCAGGTGTATTTTCGTGTAACAAAGGTTGGATTTCTGGATTCAGCGGGTCAAAATACACCTATAAACCCACCCATCAAAGTTCGATTTCGATTCTGGAGACAGATGTTTTCGATCATCTCTATTTCGTACCATGCGAAATAACTTTTTTCCAAGCATATTTTTGGACATCAAAGGTTGGATTTTCGGATTCAGCGAGTCGAAATACACCTAGAAACTCACAAATCAAAGTCCGATTTTGATTCTGGAAAAATATATTTTCGATCATCTCTTTTTCGTACCGTGCGAAATAACTTTTTTCCAAGCATATTTTTGGTCATCAGAGGCTGGATTTTCGGATTCAGTGGGTCGAAATACACCTAGAAACTCACCCATTAAAGTCCGATTTTGATTCTGAAAAAAAATATTTTCGATCATCTCTTTTTCGTTTCATGCGAAATAACTTCTTTCCAGGTGTATTTTCGTGTAACAAAGGTTGGATTTTTGAATTCAGCGGGTCAAAATACACCTATAAACCCACCCATCAAAGTTCGATTTCGATTCTGGAGACAGATATTTTCGATCATCTCTTTTTCGTACCATGCAAAATAACTTTTTTCCAAGCATATTTTTGGCCATCAAAGTTTGGATTTTCGGAATCAGCGGGTCGGAATACACCTAGAAACTCACCCATCAAAGTCCGATTTTGATTCTGATAAAAAATATTTTCGGTCATCTCTTTTTCGTACCATGCGGAATAACTTCTTTTCAGGAGTATTTTCGTCTAACAAAAGTTGGATTTTTTGATTCAGCGGGTCAAAATACACCTATAAACCCACCCATCAAAGTTCGATTTTGATTCTGGAGACAGATATTTCCGATCATCTCTTTTTCGTACCATGCGATATAACTTTTTTCCAAGCATATTTTTGGTCATCAAAGCTTGGATTCTCGGATTCAGCGGGTCAAAATACACCTTTAAACCCACCCATCAAAGTTCGATTTCGATTCTGGAGACAGATATTTTCGATCATCTCTTTTTCGTACCATGCGAAATAACTTTTTTCCAATCATATTTTTGGTCATCAAAGGTTGGATATTCGGATTCAGCGGGTCGGAATACACCTAGAAACTCACCCATCAAATTCCGATTTTGATTCTGAAAAAAAATATTTTGGATCATCTCTTTTTCGTACCATGCGGAATAACTTCTTTCCAGGTGTATTTTCGTGTAACAAAGGTTGGATTTTTTGATTCAGCGGGTCAAAGTACACCTATGAACCCACCCATCAAAGTTCGATTTTGATTCTGGAGACAGATATTTTCGATCATCTCTTTTTTGAACCATGCGAAATAACTTTTTTCCAAGCATATTTTTGGTCATCAAAGGTTGGATTCTCGGATTCAACGGGTCGAAATACACCTGGAAACTCACCCATCAAAGTCCGATTCCGATTCTGAAAAAAAATATTTTCGATCATCTCTTTTTCGTACCATGCGGAATAACTTCTTTCCAGGTGTATTTTCGTGTAACAAAGGTTGGATTTCTGGATTCAGCGGGTCAAAATACACCTATAAACCCACCCATCAAAGTTCGATTTCGATTCTGGAGACAGATGTTTTCGATCATCTCTTTTTCGTACCATGCGAAATAACTTCTTTCCAAGCATATTTTTGGTTATCAAAGGTTGGATTTTCGGATTCAGCGAGTCGAAATACACCTAGAAACTCACCCATCAAAGTCCGATTTGGATTCTGGAAAAATATATTTTCGATCATCTCTTTTTCGTACCGTGCGAAATAACTTTTTTCCAAGCATATTTTTGGTCATCAGAGGCTGGATTTTCGGATTCAGTGGGTCGAAATACACCTAGAAACTCACCCATTAAAGTCCGATTTCGATTCTGAAAGAAAATCTTTTCGATCATCTCTTTTTCGTTTCATGCGAAATAACTTCTTTCCAGGTGTATTTTCGTGTAACAAAGGCTGGATTTTTGGATTCAGCGGGTCAAAATACACCTATAAACCCACCCATCAAAGTTCGATTTCGATTCTGGAGACAGATATTTTCGATCATCTCTTTTTCGTACCATGCAAAATAACTTTTTTCCAAGCATATTTTTGGTCATCAAAGTTTGGATTTTCGGAATCAGCGGGTCGGAATACACCTAGAAACTCACCCATCAAAGTCCGATTTTGATTCTGAAAAAAAATATTTTCGATCATCTCTTTTTCGTACCATGCGGAATAACTTCTTTCCAGGAGTATTTTCGTGTAACAAAGGTTGGATTTTTTGATTCAGCGGGTCAAAATACACCTATAAACCCACCCATCAGAGTTCGATTTTGATTCTGGAGACAGATATTTCCGATCATCTCTTTTTCGTACCATGCGAAATAACTTTTTTCCAAGCATATTTTTGGTCATCAAAGCTTGGATTCTCGGATTCAGCGGGTCAAAATACACCTTTAAACCCACCCATCAAAGTTCGATTTCGATTCTGGAGACAGATATTTTCGATCATCTCTTTTGCGTACCATGCGAAATAACTTTTTTCCAAGCATATTTTTGGTCATCAAAGGTTGGATTTTCGGATTCAGCGGGTCGGAATACACCTAGAAACTCACCCATCAAAGTCCGATTTTGATTCTGAAAAAAAATATTTTGGATCATCTCTTTTTCGTACCATGCGGAATAACTTCTTTCCAGGTGTATTTTCGTGTAACAAAGGTTGGATTTTTTGATTCAGCGGGTCAAAGTACACCTATGAACCCACCCATCAAAGTTCGATTTTGATTCTGGAGACAGATATTTTCGATCATCTCTTTTTCGTACCATGCGAAATAACTTTTTTCCAATCATATTTTTGGTCATCAAAGGTTGGATTTTCGGATTCAGCGGGTCGGAATACACCTAGAAACTCACCCATCAAAGTCCGATTTTGATTCTGGAAAAATATATTTTCGATCATCTCTTTTTCGTACCGTGCGAAATAACTTTTTTCCAAGCATATTTTTGGTCATCAGAGGTTGGATGTTCGGATCCAGTGGGTCGAAATACACCTAGAAACTCACCCATTAAAGTCCGATTTTGATTCTGAAAAAAAATATTTTCGATCATCTCTTTTTCGTACCATGCGGAATAACTTCTTTCCAGGTGTATTTTCGTGTAACAAAGGTTGGATTTTTGGATTCAGCGGGTCAAAATACACCTGTAAACCCACCCATCAAACTTCGATTCCGATTCTGGAGACAGATATTTTCGATCATCTCTTTTTCGTACCATGCGAAATAACTTTTTTCCAAGCATATTTTTGGTCATCAAAGTTTGGATTTTCGGAATCAGCGGGTCGAAATACACCTAGAAACTCACCCATCAAAGTCCGATTTTGATTCTGAAAAAAAATATTTTCGATCATCTCTTTTTCGTACCGTGCGAAATAACTTTTTTCCAAGCATATTTTTGGTCATCAGAGGTTGGATTTTCGGATCCAGTGGGTCGAAATACACCTAGAAACTCACCCATTAAAGTCCGATTTTGATTCTGAAAAAAAATATTTTCGATCATCTCTTTTTCGTACCATGCGGAATAACTTCTTTCCAGGTGTGTTTTCGTGTAACAAAGGTTGGATTTTTTGATTCAGCGGCTCAAAGTACACCTATGAACCCACCCATCAAAGTTCGATTTTGATTCTGGAGACAGATATTTTCGATCATCTCTTTTTTGAACCATGCGAAATAACTTTTTTCCAAGCATATTTTTGGTCATCAAAGGTTGGATTCTCGGATTCAACGGCTCGAAATACACCTAGAAACTCACCCATCAAAGTCCGATTCCGATCCTGAAAAAAAATATTTTCGATCATCTCTTTTTCGTACCATGCGGAATAACTTCTTTCCAGGTGTATTTTCGTGTAACAAAGGTTGGATTTCTGGATTCAGCGGGTCAAAATACACCTATAAACCCACCCATCAAAGTTCGATTTCGATTCTGGAGACAGATGTTTTCGATCATCTCTTTTTCGTACCATGCGAAATAACTTTTTTCCAAGCATATTTTTGGACATCAAAGGTTGGATTTTCGGATTCAGCGAGTCGAAATACACCTAGAAACTCACAAATCAAAGTCCGATTTTGATTCTGGAAAAATATATTTTCGATCATCTCTTTTTCGTACCGTGCGAAATAACTTTTTTCCAAGCATATTTTTGGTCATCAGAGGCTGGATTTTCGGATTCAGTGGGTCGAAATACACCTAGAAACTCACCCATTAAAGTCCGATTTTGATTCTGAAAAAAAATATTTTCGATCATCTCTTTTTCGTTTCATGCGAAATAACTTCTTTCCAGGTGTATTTTCGTGTAACAAAGGTTGGATTTTTGAATTCAGCGGGTCAAAATACACCTATAAACCCACCCATCAAAGTTCGATTTCGATTCTGGAGACAGATATTTTCGATCATCTCTTTTTCGTACCATGCAAAATAACTTTTTTCCAAGCATATTTTTGGCCATCAAAGTTTGGATTTTCGGAATCAGCGGGTCGGAATACACCTAGAAACTCACCCATCAAAGTCCGATTTTGATTCTGATAAAAAATATTTTGGATCATCTCTTTTTCGTACCATGCGGAATAACTTCTTTCCAGGTGTATTTTCGTGTAACAAAGGTTGGATTTTTTGATTCAGCGGGTCAAAGTACACCTATGAACCCACCCATCAAAGTTCGATTTTGATTCTGGAGACAGATATTTTCGATCATCTCTTTTTTGAACCATGCGAAATAACTTTTTTCCAAGCATATTTTTGGTCATCAAAGGTTGGATTCTCGGATTCAACGGGTCGAAATACACCTGGAAACTCACCCATCAAAGTCCGATTCCGATTCTGAAAAAAAATATTTTCGATCATCTCTTTTTCGTACCATGCGGAATAACTTCTTTCCAGGTGTATTTTCGTGTAACAAAGGTTGGATTTCTGGATTCAGCGGGTCAAAATACACCTATAAACCCACCCATCAAAGTTCGATTTCGATTCTGGAGACAGATGTTTTCGATCATCTCTTTTTCGTACCATGCGAAATAACTTCTTTCCAAGCATATTTTTGGTTATCAAAGGTTGGATTTTCGGATTCAGCGAGTCGAAATACACCTAGAAACTCACCCATCAAAGTCCGATTTGGATTCTGGAAAAATATATTTTCGATCATCTCTTTTTCGTACCGTGCGAAATAACTTTTTTCCAAGCATATTTTTGGTCATCAGAGGCTGGATTTTCGGATTCAGTGGGTCGAAATACACCTAGAAACTCACCCATTAAAGTCCGATTTCGATTCTGAAAGAAAATCTTTTCGATCATCTCTTTTTCGTTTCATGCGAAATAACTTCTTTCCAGGTGTATTTTCGTGTAACAAAGGCTGGATTTTTGGATTCAGCGGGTCAAAATACACCTATAAACCCACCCATCAAAGTTCGATTTCGATTCTGGAGACAGATATTTTCGATCATCTCTTTTTCGTACCATGCAAAATAACTTTTTTCCAAGCATATTTTTGGTCATCAAAGTTTGGATTTTCGGAATCAGCGGGTCGGAATACACCTAGAAACTCACCCATCAAAGTCCGATTTTGATTCTGAAAAAAAATATTTTCGATCATCTCTTTTTCGTACCATGCGGAATAACTTCTTTCCAGGAGTATTTTCGTGTAACAAAGGTTGGATTTTTTGATTCAGCGGGTCAAAATACACCTATAAACCCACCCATCAGAGTTCGATTTTGATTCTGGAGACAGATATTTCCGATCATCTCTTTTTCGTACCATGCGAAATAACTTTTTTCCAAGCATATTTTTGGTCATCAAAGCTTGGATTCTCGGATTCAGCGGGTCAAAATACACCTTTAAACCCACCCATCAAAGTTCGATTTCGATTCTGGAGACAGATATTTTCGATCATCTCTTTTGCGTACCATGCGAAATAACTTTTTTCCAAGCATATTTTTGGTCATAAAAGGTTGGATTTTCGGATTCAGCGGGTCGGAATACACCTAGAAACTCACCCATCAAAGTCCGATTCTGATTCTGAAAAAAAATATTTTGGATCATCTCTTTTTCGTACCATGCGGAATAACTTCTTTCCAGGTGTATTTTCGTGTAACAAAGGTTGGATTTTTTGATTCAGCGGGTCAATGTACACCTATGAACCCACCCATCAAAGTTCGATTTTGATTCTGGAGTCAGATATTTTCGATCATCTCTTTTTTGAACCATGCGAAATAACTTTTTTCCAAGCATATTTTTGGTCATCAAAGGTTGGATTTTTGGATTCAGCGGGTCGAAATACACCTAGAAACTCACCCATCAAAGTCCGACTCCGATTCTGAAAAAAAATATTTTCGATCATCTCTTTTTGGTACCATGCGGAATAACTTCTTTCCAGGTGTATTTTCGTGTAACAAAGGTTGGATTTCCGGATTCAGCGGGTCAAAATACACCTATAAACCCACCCATCAAAGTTCGATTTCGATTCTGGAGACAGATCTTTTCGATCATCTCTTTTTCGTACCATGCGAAATAACTTTTTTCCAAGCATATTTTTGGTCATCAAAGGTTGGATTTTCGGATTCAGCGAGTCGACATACACCTAGAAACTCACCCATCAAAGTCCGATTTTGATTCTGGAAAAATATATTTTCGATCATCTCTTTTTCGTACCGTGCGAAATAACTTTTTTCCAAGCATATTTTTGGTCATCAGAGGTTGGATTTTCGGATCCAGTGGGTCGAAATACACCTAGAAACTCACCCATTAAAGTCCGATTTTGATTCTGAAAAAAAATATTTTCGATCATCTCTTTTTCGTACCATGCGGAATAACTTCTTTCCAGGTGTATTTTCGTGTAAAAAAGGTTGGATTTTTGGATTCAGCGGGTCAAAATACACCTATAAACCCACCCATCAAAGTTCCAATCCGATTCTGGAGACAGATATTTTCGATCATCTCTTTTCCGTACCATGCGAAATAACTTTTTTCCAAGCATATTTTTGGTCATCAAAGTTTGGATTTTCGGAATCAGCGGGTCGAAATACACCTAGAAACTCACCCATCAAAGTCCGATTTTGATTCTGAAAAAAAATATTTTCGATCATCTCTTTTTCGTACCGTGCGAAATAACTTTTTTCCAAGCATATTTTTGGTCATCAGAGGTTGGATTTTCGGATCCAGTGGGTCGAAATACACCTAGAAACTCACCCATTATAGTCCGATTTTGATTCTGATAAAAAATATTTTCGATCATCTCTTTTTCGTACCATGCGAAATAACTTCTTTCCAGGTGTATTTTCGTGTAACAAAGGTTGGATTTTTGGATTCAGCGGGTCAAAATACACCTATAAACCCACCCATCAAAGTTCGATTCCGATTCTGGAGACAGATATTTTCGATCATCTCTTTTTCGTACCATGCGAAATAACTTTTTTCCAAGCATATTTTTGGTCATCAAAGTTTGGATTTTCGGAATCAGCGGGTCGAAATACACCTAGAAACTCACCCATCAAAGTCCGATTTTGATTCTGAAAAAAAATATTTTCGATCATCTCTTTTTCGTACCATGCGGAATAACTTCTTTCCAGGTGTGTTTTCGTGTAACAAAGGTTGGATTTTTTGATTCAGCGGGTCAAAGTACACCTATGAACCCACCCATCAAAGTTCGATTTTGATTCTGGAGACAGATATTTTCGATCATCTCTTTTTTGAACCATGCGAAATAACTTTTTTCCAAGCATATGTTTGGTCATCAAAGGTTGGATTCTCGGATTCAACGGCTCGAAATACACCTAGAAACTCACCCATCAAAGTCCGATTCCGATCCTGAAAAAAAATATTTTCGATCATCTCTTTTTCGTACCATGCGGAATAACTTCTTTCCAGGTGTATTTTCGTGTAACAAAGGTTGGATTTCTGGATTCAGCGGGTCAAAATACACCTATAAACCCACCCATCAAAGTTCGATTTTGATTCTGGAGACAGATATTTCCGATCATCTCTTTTTCGTACCATGCGATATAACTTTTTTCCAAGCATATTTTTATAAACCCACCCATCAAAGTTCGATTTCGATTCTGGAGACAGATGTTTTCGATCATCTCTTTTTCGTACCATGCGAAATAACTTTTTTCCAAGCATATTTTTGGTTATCAAAGGTTGGATTTTCGGATTCAGCGAGTCGAAATACACCTAGAAACTCACCCATCAAAGTCCGATTTTGATTCTGAGAAAATATATTTTCGATCATCTCTTTTTCGTACCGTGCGAAATAACTTTTTTCCAAGCATATTTTTGGTCATCAGAGGCTGGATTTTCGGATTCAGTGGGTCGAAATACACCTAGAAACTCACCCATTAAAGTCCGATTTTGATTCTGAAAAAAAATATTTTCGATCATCTCTTTTTCGTTTCATGCGAAATAACTTCTTTCCAGGTGTATTTTCGTGTAACAAAGGTTGGATTTTTGGATTCAGCGGGTCAAAATACACCTATAAACCCACCCATCAAAGTTCGATTTCGATTCTGGAGACAGATGTTTTCGATCATCTCTTTTTCGTACCATGCGGAATAACTTCTTTCCAGGTGTATTTTCGTGTAACAAAGGTTGGATTTTCGGATTCAGCGAGTCGAAATACACCTAGAAACTCACCCATCAAAGTCCGATTTGGATTCTGGAAAAATATATTTCGATCATCTCTTTTTCGTACCGTGCGAAATAACTTTTTTCCAAGCATATTTTTGGTCATCAGAGGCTGGATTTTCGGATTCAGTGGGTCGAAATACACCTAGAAACTCACCCATTAAAGTCCGATTTCGATTCTGAAAGAAAATCTTTTCGATCATCTCTTTTTCGTTTCATGCGAAATAACTTCTTTCCAGGTGTATTTTCGTGTAACAAAGGCTGGATTTTTGGATTCAGCGGGTCAAAATACACCTATAAACCCACCCATCAAAGTTCGATTTCGATTCTGGAGACAGATATTTTCGATCATCTCTTTTTCGTACCATGCAAAATAACTTTTTTCCAAGCATATTTTTGGTCATCAAAGTTTGGATTTTCGGAATCAGCGGGTCGGAATACACCTAGAAACTCACCCATCAAAGTCCGATTTTGATTCTGAAAAAAAATATTTTCGATCATCTCTTTTTCGTACCATGCGGAATAACTTCTTTCCAGGAGTATTTTCGTGTAACAAAGGTTGGATTTTTTGATTCAGCGGGTCAAAATACACCTATAAACCCACCCATCAAAGTTCGATTTTGATTCTGGAGACAGATATTTCCGATCATCTCTTTTTCGTACCATGCGAAATAACTTTTTTCCAAGCATATTTTTGGTCATCAAAGCTTGGATTCTCGGATTCAGCGGGTCAAAATACACCTTTAAACCCACCCATCAAAGTTCGATTTCGATTCTGGAGACAGATATTTTCGATCATCTCTTTTGCGTACCATGCGAAATAACTTTTTTCCAAGCATATTTTTGGTCATCAAAGGTTGGATTTTCGGATTCAGCGGGTCGGAATACACCTAGAAACTCACCCATCAAAGTCCGATTTTGATTCTGAAAAAAAATATTTTGGATCATCTCTTTTTCGTACCATGCGGAATAACTTCTTTCCAGGTGTATTTTCGTGTAACAAAGGTTGGATTTCTGGATTCAGCGGGTCAAAATACACCTATAAACCCACCCATCAAAGTTCGATTTCGATTCTGGAGACAGATGTTTTCGATCATTTCTTTTTCGTACCATGCGAAATAACTTTTTTCCAAGCATATTTGTGGTCATCAAAGGTTGGATTTTCGGATTCAGCGAGTCGAAATACACCTAGAAACTCACCCATCAAAGTCCGATTTTGATTCTGAAAAAATATATTTTCGATCATCTCTTTTTCGTACCGTGCGAAATAACTTTTTTCCAAGCATATTTTTGGTCATCAGAGGTTGGATTTTCGGATTCAGTGAGTCGAAATACACCCAGAAACTCACCCATTAAAGTCCGATTTTGATTCTGAAAAAAAATATTTTCGATCATCTCTTTTTCGTACCATGCGAAATAACTTCTTTCCAGGTGTATTTTCCTGTAACAAAGGTTGGATTTTTGGATTCAGCGGGTCAAAATACACCTATGAACCCACCCATCAAAGTTCGATTTCGATTCTGGAGACAGATATTTTCGATCATCTCTTTTTCGTACCATGCGAAATAACTTTTTTCCAAGCATATTTTTGGTCATCAAAGGTTGGATTTTCGGATTCAGCGAGTCGAAATACGCCTAGAAACTCACCCATCAAAGTCCGATTTTGATTCTGGAAAAATATATTTTCGATCATCTCTTTTTCGTACCGTGCGAAATAACTTTTTTCCAAGCATATTTTTGGTCATCAGAGGTTGGATTTTCGGATTCAGTGAGTCGAAATACACCTAGAAACTCACCCATTAACGTCCGATTTTGATTCTGAAAAAAAATATTTTCGATCATCTCTTTTTCGTACCATGCGAAATAACTTCTTTCCAGGTGTATTTTCGTGTAACAAAGGTTGGATTTTTGGATTCAGCGGGTCAAAATACACCTATGAACCCACCCATCAAAGTTCGATTTCGATTCTGGAGACAGATATTTTCGATCATCTCTTTTTCGTACCATGCGAAATAACTTTTTTCCAAGCATATTTTTGGTCATCAAAGGTTGGATTTTCGGATTCAGCGAGTCGAAATACACCTAGAAACTCACCCATCAAAGTCCGATTTTGATTCTGGAAAAATATACTTTTGATCATCTCTTTTTCGTACCGTGCGAAATAATTTTTTTCCAAGCATATTTTTGGTCATCAGAGGCTGGATTTTCGGATTCAGTGGGTCGAAATACACCTAGAAACTCACCCATTAAAGTCCGATTTTGATTCTGAAAAAAAATATTTTCGATCATCTCTTTTTCGTTTCATGCGAAATAACTTCTTTCCAGGTGTATTTTCGTGTAACAAAGGTTGGATTTTTGGATTCAGCGGGTCAAAATACACCTATAAACCCACCCATCAAAGTTCGATTTCGATTCTGGAGACAGATATTTTCGATCATCTCTTTTTCGTACCATGCAAAATAACTTTTTTCCAAGCATATTTTTGGTCATCAAAGTTTGGATTTTCGGAATCAGCGGGTCGGAATACACCTAGAAACTCACCCATCAAAGTCCGAATTTGATTCTGAAAAAAAATATTTTCGATCATCTCTTTTTCGTAATATGCGGAATAACTTCTTTCCAGGAGTATTTTCGTGTAACAAAGGTTGGATTTTCGGATTCAGCGGGTCGGAATACACCCAAAAACTCACCCATCAAAGTCCGATTCCGATTCTGAAAAAAAATATTTTCGATCATCTCTTTTTCGTTTCATGCGAAATAACTTTTTTCCAAGCATATTTTTGGTCATCAAAGCTTGGATTCTCGGATTCAGCGGGTCAGAATACACCTTTAAACCCACCCATCAAAGTTCGATTTCGATTCTGGAGACAGATATTTTCGATCATCTCTTTTGCGTACCATGCGAAATAACTTTTTTCCAAGCATATTTTTGGTCATCAAAGGTTGGATTTTCGGATTCAGCGGGTCGGAATACACCTAGAAACTCACCCATCAAAGTCCGATTTTGATTCTGAAAAAAAATATTTTGGATCATCTCTTTTTCGTACCATGCGGAATAACTTCTTTCCAGGTGTATTTTCGTGTAACAAAGGTTGGATTTTTTGATTCAGCGGGTCAAAGTACACCTATGAACCCACCCATCAAAGTTCGATTTTGATTCTGGAGACAGATATTTTCGATCATCTCTTTTTCGAACCATGCGAAATAACTTTTTTCCAAGCATATTTTTGGTCATCAAAGGTTGGATTCTCGGATTCAACGGGTCGAAATACACCTAGAAACTCACCCATCAAAGTCCGATTCCGATTCTGAAAAAAAATATTTTCGATCATCTCTTTTTCGTACCATGCGGAATAACTTCTTTCCAGGTGTATTTTCGTGTAACAAAGGTTGGATTTCTGGATTCAGCGGGTCAAAATACACCTATAAACACACCCATCAAAGTTCGATTTCGATTCTGGAGACAGATGTCCTCGATCATCTCTTTTTCGTACCATGCGAAATAACTTTTTTCCAAGCATATTTTTGGTCATCAAAGGTTGGATTTTCGGATTCAGCGAGTCGAAATACACCTAGAAACTCACCCATTAAAGTCCGATTTCGATTCTGAAAGAAAATCTTTTCGATCATCTCTTTTTCGTTTCATGCGAAATAACTTCTTTCCAGGTGTATTTTCGTGTAACAAAGGCTGGATTTTTGGATTCAGCGGGTCAAAATACACCTATAAACCCACCCATCAAAGTTCGATTTCGATTCTGGAGACAGATATTTTCGATCATCTCTTTTTCGTACCATGCAAAATAACTTTTTTCCAAGCATATTTTTGGTCATCAAAGTTTGGATTTTCGGAATCAGCGGGTCGGAATACACCTAGAAACTCACCCATCAAAGTCCGATTTTGATTCTGAAAAAAAATATTTCCGATCATCTCTTTTTCGTACCATGCGGAATAACTTCTTTCCAGGAGTATTTTCGTGTAACAAAGGTTGGATTTTTTGATTCAGCGGGTCAAAATACACCTATAAACCCACCCTTCAAAGTTCGATTTTGATTCTGGAGACAGATATTTCCGATCATCTCTTTTTCGTACCATGCGAAATAACTTTTTTCCAAGCATATTTTTGGTCATCAAAGCTTGGATTCTCGGATTCAGCGGGTCAAAATACACCTTTAAACCCACCCATCAAAGTTCGATTTCGATTCTGGAGACAGATATTTTCGATCATCTCTTTTGCGTACCATGCGAAATAACTTTTTTCCAAGCATATTTTTGGTCATCAAAGGTTGGATTTTCGGATTCAGCGGGTCGGAATACACCTAGAAACTCACCCATCAAAGTCCGATTTTGATTCTGAAAAAAAATATTTTGGATCATCTCTTTTTCGTACCATGCGGAATAACTTCTTTCCAGGTGTATTTTCGTGTAACAAAGGTTGGATTTCTGGATTCAGCGGGTCAAAATACACCTATAAACCCACCCATCAAAGTTCGATTTCGATTCTGGAGACAGATGTTTTCGATCATTTCTTTTTCGTACCATGCGAAATAACTTTTTTCCAAGCATATTTTTGGTCATCAAAGGTTGGATTTTCGGATTCAGCGAGTCGAAATACACCTAGAAACTCACCCATCAAAGTCCGATTTTGATTCTGAAAAAATATATTTTCGATCATCTCTTTTTCGTACCGTGCGAAATAACTTTTTTCCAAGCATATTTTTGGTCATCAGAGGTTGGATTTTCGGATTCAGTGAGTCGAAATACACCCAGAAACTCACCCATTAAAGTCCGATTTTGATTCTGAAAAAAAATATTTTCGATCATCTCTTTTTCGCACCATGCGAAATAACTTCTTTCCAGGTGTATTTTCCTGTAACAAAGGTTGGATTTTTGGATTCAGCGGGTCAAAATACACCTATGAACCCACCCATCAAAGTTCGATTTCGATTCTGGAGACAGATATTTTCGATCATCTCTTTTTCGTACCATGCGAAATAACTTTTTTCCAAGCATATTTTTGGTCATCAAAGGTTGGATTTTCGGATTCAGCGAGTCGAAATACACCTAGAAACTCACCCATCAAAGTCCGATTTTGATTCTGGAAAAATATATTTTCGATCATCTCTTTTTCGTACCGTGCGAAATAACTTTTTTCCAAGCATATTTTTGGTCATCAGAGGTTGGATTTTCGGATTCAGTGAGTCGAAATACACCTAGAAACTCACCCATTAACGTCCGATTTTGATTCTGAAAAAAAATATTTTCGATCATCTCTTTTTCGTACCATGCGAAATAACTTCTTTCCAGGTGTATTTTCGTGTAACAAAGGTTGGATTTTTGGATTCAGCGGGTCAAAATACACCTATGAACCCACCCATCAAAGTTCGATTTCGATTCTGGAGACAGATATTTTCGATCATCTCTTTTTCGTACCATGCGAAATAACTTTTTTCCAAGCATATTTTTGGTCATCAAAGGTTGGATTTTCGGATTCAGCGAGTCGAAATACACCTAGAAACTCACCCATCAAAGTCCGATTTTGATTCTGGAAAAATATACTTTTGATCATCTCTTTTTCGTACCGTGCGAAATAATTTTTTTCCAAGCATATTTTTGGTCATCAGAGGCTGGATTTTCGGATTCAGTGGGTCGAAATACACCTAGAAACTCACCCATTGAAGTCCGATTTTGATTCTGAAAAAAAATATTTTCGATCATCTCTTTTTCGTTTCATGCGAAATAACTTCTTTCCAGGTGTATTTTCGTCTAACAAAGGTTGGATTTTTGGATTCAGCGGGTCAAAATACACCTATAAACCCACCCATCAAAGTTCGATTTCGATTCTGGAGACAGATATTTTCGATCATCTCTTTTTCGTACCATGCAAAATAACTTTTTTCCAAGCATATTTTTGGTCATCAAAGTTTGGATTTTCGGAATCAGCGGGTCGGAATACACCTAGAAACTCACCCATCAAAGTCCGAATTTGATTCTGAAAAAAAATATTTTCGATCATCTCTTTTTCGTAATATGCGGAATAACTTCTTTCCAGGAGTATTTTCGTGTAACAAAGGTTGGATTTTCGGATTCAGCGGGTCGGAATACACCCAAAAACTCACCCATCAAAGTCCGATTCCGATTCTGAAAAAAAATATTTTCGATCATCTCTTTTTCGTTTCATGCGAAATAACTTCTTTCCAGGTGTATTTTCGTCTAACAAAGGTTGGATTTTTTGATTCAGCGGGTCAAAGTACACCTATGAACCCACCCATCAAAGTTCGATTTTGATTCTGGAGACAGATATTTTCGATCATCTCTTTTTTGAACCATGCGAAATAACTTTTTTCCAAGCATATTTTTGGTCATCAAAGGTTGGATTCTCGGATTCAACGGGTCGAAATACACCTAGAAACTCACCCATCAAAGTCCGATTCCGATTCTGAAAAAAAATATTTTCGATCATCTCTTTTTCGTACCATGCGGAATAACTTCTTTCCAGGTGTATTTTCGTGTAACAAAGGTTGGATTTCTGGATTCAGCGGGTCAAAATACACCTATAAACACACCCATCAAAGTTCGATTTCGATTCTGGAGACAGATGTCCTCGATCATCTCTTTTTCGTACCATGCGAAATAACTTTTTTCCAAGCATATTTTTGGTCATCAAAGGTTGGATTTTCGGATTCAGCGAGTCGAAATACACCTAGAAACTCACCCATCAAAGTCCGATTTTGATTCTGAGAAAATATATTTTCGATCATCTCTTTTTCGTACCGTGCGAAATAACTTTTTTCCAAGCATATTTTTGGTCATCAGAGGTTGGATTTTCGGATTCAGTGAGTCGAAATACACCTAGAAACTCACCCATTAAAGTCCGATTTTGATTCTGAAAAAAAATATTTTCGATCATCTCTTTTTCGTACCATGCGAACTAACTTCTTTCCAGGTGTATTTTCGTGTAACAAAGGTTGGATTTTTTGGATTCAGCGGGTCAAAATACACCTATGAACCCACCCATCAAAGTTCGGTTTCGATTCTGGAGACAGATATTTTCGATCATCTCTTTTTCGTACCATGCGAAATAACTTTTTTCCAAGCATATTTTTGGTCATCAAAGGTTGGATTTTCGGATTCAGCGAGTCGAAATACACCTAGAAACTCACCCATCAAAGTCCGATTTTGATTCTGAAAAAATATATTTTCGATCATCTCTTTTTCGTACCGTGCGAAATAACTTTTTTCGAAGCATATTTTCGGTCATCAGAGGTTGGATTTTCGGATTCAGTGAGTCGAAATACACCTAGAAACTCACCCATTAAAGTCCGATTTTGATTCTGAAAAAAAATATTTTCGATCATCTCTTTTTCGTACCATGCGAAATAACTTCTTTCCAGGTGTATTTTCCTGTAACAAAGGTTGGATTTTTGGATTCAGCGGGTCAAAATACACCTATGAACCCACCCATCAAAGATCGATTTCGATTCTGGAGACAGATATTTTCGATCATCTCTTTTTCGTACCATGCGAAATAACTTTTTTCCAAGCATATTTTTGGTCATCAAAGGTTGGATTTTCGGATTCAGCGAGTCGAAATACACCTAGAAACTCACCCATCAAAGTCCGATTTTGATTCTGGAAAAATATATTTTCGATCATCTCTTTTTCGTACCGTGCGAAATAACTTTTTTCCAAGCATATTTTTGGTCATGAGAGGTTGGATTTTCGGATTCAGTGAGTCGAAATACACCTAGAAACTCACCCATTAAAGTCCGATTTTGATTCTGAAAAAAAATATTTTCGATCATCTCTTTTTCGTTTCATGCGAAATAACTTCTTTCCAGGTGTATTTTCGTGTAACAAAGGTTGGATTTTCGGATTCAGCGAGTCGAAATACACCTAGAAACTCACCCATCAAAGTCCGATTTTGATTCTGGAAAAATATATTTTCGATCATCTCTTTTTCGTACCGTGCGAAATAATTTTTTTCCAAGCATATTTTTGGTCATCAGAGGCTGGATTTTCGGATTCAGTGGGTCGAAATACACCTAGAAACTCACCCATTAAAGTCCGATTTTGATTCTGAAAAAAAATATTTTCGATCATCTCTTTTTCGTTTCATGCGAAATAACTTCTTTCCAGGTGTATTTTCGTGTAACAAAGGTTGGATTTTTGGATTCAGCGGGTCAAAATACACCTATAAACCCACCCATCAAAGTTCGATTTCGATTCTGGAGACAGATATTTTCGATCATCTCTTTTTCGTACCATGCAAAATAACTTTTTTCCAAGCATATTTTTGGTCATCAAAGTTTGGATTTTCGGAATCAGCGGGTCGGAATACACCTAGAAACTCACCCATCAAAGTCCGAATTTGATTCTGAAAAAAAATATTTTCGATCATCTCTTTTTCGTAATATGCGGAATAACTTCTTTCCAGGAGTATTTTCGTGTAACAAAGGTTGGATTTTCGGATTCAGCGGGTCGGAATACACCCAAAAACTCACCCATCAAAGTCCGATTCCGATTCTGAAAAAAAATATTTTCGATCATCTCTTTTTCGTTTCATGCGAAATAACTTTTTTCCAAGCATATTTTTGGTCATCAAAGCTTGGATTCTCGGATTCAGCGGGTCAAAATACACCTTTAAACCCACCCATCAAAGTTCGATTTCGATTCTGGAGACAGATATTTTCGATCATCTCTTTTTCGAACCATGCGAAATAACTTTTTTCCAAGCATATTTTTGGTCATCAAAGGTTGGATTCTCGGATTCAACGGGTCGAAATACACCTAGAAACTCACCCATCAAAGTCCGATTCCGATTCTGAAAAAAAATATTTTCGATCATCTCTTTTTCGTACCATGCGGAATAACTTCTTTCCAGGTGTATTTTCGTGTAACAAAGGTTGGATTTCTGGATTCAGCGGGTCAAAATACACCTATAAACACACCCATCAAAGTTCGATTTCGATTCTGGAGACAGATGTCCTCGATCATCTCTTTTTCGTACCATGCGAAATAACTTTTTTCCAAGCATATTTTTGGTCATTAACGGTTGGATTTTCGGATTCAGCGAGTCGAAATACACCTAGAAACTCACCCATCAAAGTCCGATTTTGATTCTGAGAAAATATATTTTCGATCATCTCTTTTTCGTACCGTGCGAAATAACTTTTTTCCAAGCATATTTTTGGTCATCAGAGGTTGGATTTTCGGATTCAGTGAGTCGAAATACACCTAGAAACTCACCCATTAAAGTCCGATTTTGATTCTGAAAAAAAATATTTTCGATCATCTCTTTTTCGTACCATGCGAAATAACTTCTTTCCAGGTGTATTTTCGTGTAACAAAGGTTGGATTTTTGGATTCAGCGGGTCAAAATACACCTATGAACCCACCCATCAAAGTTCGGTTTCGATTCTGGAGACAGATATTTTCGATCATCTCTTTTTCGTACCATGCGAAATAACTTTTTTCCAAGCATATTTTTGGTCATCAAAGGTTGGATTTTCGGATTCAGCGAGTCGAAATACACCTAGAAACCCACCCATCAAAGTCCGATTTTGATTCTGGAAAAATATATTTTCGATCATCTCTTTTTCGTACCGTGCGAAATAACTTTTTTCCAAGCATATTTTTGGTCATCAGAGGCTGGATTTTCGGAATCAGTGGGTCGAAATACACCCAGAAACTCACCCATTAAAGTCCGATTTTGATTCTGAATAAAAATATTTTCGATCATCTCTTTTTCGTTTCATGCGAAATAACTTCTTTCCAGGTGTATTTTCGTGTAACAAAGGTTGGATTTTTGGATTCAGCGGGTCAAAATACACCTATAAACCCACCCATCAAAGTTCGATTTCGATTCTGGAGAAAGATATTTTCGATCATCTCTTTTTCGTACCATGCAAAATAACTTTTTTCCAAGCATATTTTTGGTCATCAAAGTTTGGATTTTCGGAATCAGCGGGTCGGAATACACCTAGAAACTCACCCATCAAAGTCCGAATTTGATTCTGAAAAAAAATATTTTCGATCATCTCTTTTTCGTAATATGCGGAATAACTTCTTTCCAGGAGTATTTTCGTGTAACAAAGGTTGGATTTTCGGATTCAGCGGGTCGGAATACACCCAAAAACTCACCCATCAAAGTCCGATTCCAATTCTGAAAAAAAATATTTTCGATCATCTCTTTTTCGTTTCATGCGAAATAACTTTTTTCCAAGCATATTTTTGGTCATCAAAGCTTGGATTCTCGGATTCAGCGGGTCAAAATACACCTTTAAACCCACCCATCAAAGTTCGATTTCGATTCTGGAGACAGATATTTTCGATCATCTCTTTTGCGTACCATGCGAAATAACTTTTTTCCAAGCATATTTTTGGTCATCAAAGGTTGGATTTTCGGATTCAGCGGGTCGGAATACACCTAGAAACTCACCCATCAAAGTCCGATTTTGATTCTGAAAAAAAATATTTTGGATCATCTCTTTTTCGTACCATGCGGAATAACTTCTTTCCAGGTGTATTTTCGTGTAACAAAGGTTGGATTTCTGGATTCAGCGGGTCAAAATACACCTATGAACCCACCCATCAAAGTTCGATTTTGATTCTGGAGACAGATATTTTCGATCATCTCTTTTTCGAACCATGCGAAATAACTTTTTTCCAAGCATATTTTTGGTCATCAAAGGTTGGATTCTCGGATTCAACGGGTCGAAATACACCTAGAAACTCACCCATCAAAGTCCGATTCCGATTCTGAAAAAAAATATTTTCGATCATCTCTTTTTCGTACCATGCGGAATAACTTCTTTCCAGGTGTATTTTCGTGTAACAAAGGTTGGATTTCTGGATTCAGCGGGTCAAAATACACCTATAAACACACCCATCAAAGTTCGATTTCGATTCTGGAGACAGATGTCCTCGATCATCTCTTTTTCGTACCATGCGAAATAACTTTTTTCCAAGCATATTTTTGGTCATCAACGGTTGGATTTTCGGATTCAGCGAGTCGAAATACACCTAGAAACTCACCCATCAAAGTCCGATTTTGATTCTGAGAAAATATATTTTCGATCATCTCTTTTTCGTACCGTGCGAAATAACTTTTTTCCAAGCATATTTTTGGTCATCAGAGGTTGGATTTTCGGATTCAGTGAGTCGAAATACACCTAGAAACTCACCCATTAAAGTCCGATTTTGATTCTGAAAAAAAATATTTTCGATCATCTCTTTTTCGTACCATGCGGAATAACTTCTTTCCAGGTGTATTTTCGTGTAACAAAGGTTGGATTTTTGGATTCAGCGGGTCAAAATACACCTATGAACCCACCCATCAAAGTTCGGTTTCGATTCTGGAGACAGATATTTTCGATCATCTCTTTTTCGTACCATGCGAAATAACTTTTTTCCAAGCATATTTTTGGTCATCAAAGGTTGGATTTTCGGATTCAGCGAGTCGAAATACACCTAGAAACCCACCCATCAAAGTCCGATTTTGATTCTGGAAGAATATATTTTCGATCATCTCTTTTTCGTACCGTGCGAAATAACTTTTTTCCAAGCATATTTTTGGTCATCAGAGGCTGGATTTTCGGAATCAGTGGGTCCAAATACACCCAGAAACTCACCCATTAAAGTCCGATTTTGATTCTGAATAAAAATATTTTCGATCATCTCTTTTTCGTTTCATGCGAAATAACTTCTTTCCAGGTGTATTTTCGTGTAACAAAGGTTGGATTTTTGGATTCAGCGGGTCAAAATACACCTATAAACCCACCCATCAAAGTTCGATTTCGATTCTGGAGACAGATATTTTCGATCATCTCTTTTTCGTACCATGCAAAATAACTTTTTTCCAAGCATATTTTTGGTCATCAAAGTTTGGATTTTCGGAATCAGCGGGTCGGAATACACCTAGAAACTCACCCATCAAAGTCCGAATTTGATTCTGAAAAAAAATATTTTCGATCATCTCTTTTTCGTAATATGCGGAATAACTTCTTTCCAGGAGTATTTTCGTGTAACAAAGGTTGGATTTTCGGATTCAGCGGGTCGGAATACACCCAAAAACTCACCCATCAAAGTCCGATTCCAATTCTGAAAAAAAATATTTTCGATCATCTCTTTTTCGTTTCATGCGAAATAACTTTTTTCCAAGCATATTTTTGGTCATCAAAGCTTGGATTCTCGGATTCAGCGGGTCAAAATACACCTTTGAACCCACCCATCAAAGTTCGATTTCGATTCTGGAGACAGATATTTTCGATCATCTCTTTTGCGTACCATGCGAAATAACTTTTTTCCAAGCATATTTTTGGTCATCAAAGGTTGGATTTTCGGATTCAGCGGGTCGGAATACACCTAGAAACTCACCCATCAAAGTCCGATTTTGATTCTGAAAAAAAATATTTTGGATCATCTCTTTTTCGTACCATGCGGAATAACTTCTTTCCAGGTGTATTTTCGTGTAACAAAGGTTGGATTTCCGGATTCAGCGGGTCAAAGTACACCTATGAACCCACCCATCAAAGTTCGATTTTGATTCTGGAGACAGATATTTTCGATCATCTCTTTCTCGAACCATGCGAAATAACTTTTTTCCAAGCATATTTTTGGTCATCAAAGGTTGGATTCTCGGATTCAACGGGTCGAAATACACCTAGAAACTCACCCATCAAAGTCCGATTCCGATTCTGAAAAAAAATATTTTCGATCATCTCTTTTTCGTACCATGCGGAATAACTTCTTTCCAGGTGTATTTTCGTGTAACAAAGGTTGGATTTCTGGATTCAGCGGGTCAAAATACACCTATAAACACACCCATCAAAGTTCGATTTCGATTCTGGAGACAGATGTCCTCGATCATCTCTTTTTCGTACCATGCGAAATAACTTTTTTCCAAGCATATTTTTGGTCATCAACGGTTGGATTTTCGGATTCAGCGAGTCGAAATACACCTAGAAACTCACCCATCAAAGTCCGATTTTGATTCTGAGAAAATATATTTTCGATCATCTCTTTTTCGTACCGTGCGAAATAACTTTTTTCCAAGCATATTTTTGGTCATCAGAGGTTGGATTTTCGGATTCAGTGAGTCGAAATACACCTAGAAACTCACCCATTAAAGTCCGATTTTGATTCTGAAAAAAAATATTTTCGATCATCTCTTTTTCGTACCATGCGAAATAACTTCTTTCCAGGTGTATTTTCGTGTAACAAAGGTTGGATTTTTGGATTCAGCGGGTCAAAATACACCTATGAACCCACCCATCAAAGTTCGGTTTCGATTCTGGAGACAGATATTTTCGATCATCTCTTTTTCGTACCATGCGAAATAACTTTTTTCCAAGCATATTTTTGGTCATCAAAGGTTGGATTTTCGGATTCAGCGAGTCGAAATACACCTAGAAACCCACCCATCAAAGTCCGATTTTGATTCTGGAAAAATATATTTTCGATCATCTCTTTTTCGTACCGTGCGAAATAACTTTTTTCCAAGCATATTTTTGGTCATCAGAGGCTGGATTTTCGGAATCAGTGGGTCCAAATACACCCAGAAACTCACCCATTAAAGTCCGATTTTGATTCTGAATAAAAATATTTTCGATCATCTCTTTTTCGTTTCATGCGAAATAACTTCTTTCCAGGTGTATTTTCGTGTAACAAAGGTTGGATTTTTGGATTCAGCGGGTCAAAATACACCTATAAACCCACCCATCAAAGTTCGATTTCGATTCTGGAGACAGATATTTTCGATCATCTCTTTTTCGTACCATGCAAAATAACTTTTTTCCAAGCATATTTTTGGTCATCAAAGTTTGGATTTTCGGAATCAGCGGGTCGGAATACACCTAGAAACTCACCCATCAAAGTCCGAATTTGATTCTGAAAAAAAATATTTTCGATCATCTCTTTTTCGTAATATGCGGAATAACTTCTTTCCAGGAGTATTTTCGTGTAACAAAGGTTGGATTTTCGGATTCAGCGGGTCGGAATACACCCAAAAACTCACCCATCAAAGTCCGATTCCGATTCTGAAAAAAAATATTTTCGATCATCTCTTTTTCGTTTCATGCGAAATAACTTTTTTCCAAGCATATTTTTGGTCATCAAAGCTTGGATTCTCGGATTCAGTGGGTCAAAATACACCTTTGAACCCACCCATCAAAGTTCGATTTCGATTCTGGAGACAGATATTTTCGATCATCTCTTTTGCGTACCATGCGAAATAACTTTTTTCCAAGCATATTTTTGGTCATCAAAGGTTGGATTTTCGGATTCAGCGGGTCGGAATACACCTAGAAACTCACCCATCAAAGTCCGATTCCGATTCTGAAAAAAAATATTTTCGATCATCTCTTTTTCGTACCATGCGGAATAACTTCTTTCCAGGTGTATTTTCGTGTAACAAAGGTTGGATTTCTGGATTCAGCGGGTCAAAATACACCTATAAACACACCCATCAAAGTTCGATTTCGATTCTGGAGACAGATGTCCTCGATCATCTCTTTTTCGTACCATGCGAAATAACTTTTTTCCAAGCATATTTTTGGTCATCAAAGGTTGGATTTTCGGATTCAGCGAGTCGAAATACACCTAGAAACTCACCCATCAAAGTCCGATTTTGATTCTGAGAAAATATATTTTCGATCATCTCTTTTTCGTACCGTGCGAAATAACTTTTTTCCAAGCATATTTTTGGTCATCAGAGGTTGGATTTTCGGATTCAGTGAGTCGAAATACACCTAGAAACTCACCCATTAAAGTCCGATTTTGATTCTGAAAAAAAATATTTTCGATCATCTCTTTTTCGTACCATGCGAAATAACTTCTTTCCAGGTGTATTTTCGTGTAACAAACGTTGGATTTTTGGATTCAGCGGGTCAAAATACACCTATGAACCCACCCATCAAAGTTCGGTTTCGATTCTGGAGACAGATATTTTCGATCATCTCTTTATCGTACCATGCGAAATAACTTTTTTCCAAGCATATTTTTGGTCATCAAAGGTTGGATTTTCGGATTCAGCGAGTCGAAATACACCCAAAAACTCACCCATCAAAGTCCGATTCCGATTCTGAAAAAAAATATTTTCGATCATCTCTTTTTCGTTTCATGCGAAATAACTTTTTTCCAAGCATATTTTTGGTCATCAAAGCTTGGATTCTCGGATTCAGCGGGTCAAAATACACCTTTGAACCCACCCATCAAAGTTCGATTTCGATTCTGGAGACAGATATTTTCGATCATCTCTTTTGCGTACCATGCGAAATAACTTTTTTCCAAGCATATTTTTGGTCATCAAAGGTTGGATTTTCGGATTCAGCGGGTCGGAATACACCTAGAAACTCACCCATCAAAGTCCGATTTTGATTCTGAAAAAAAATATTTTGGATCATCTCTTTTTCGTACCATGCGGAATAACTTCTTTCCAGGTGTATTTTCGTGTAACAAAGGTTGGATTTCTGGATTCAGCGGGTCAAAATACACCTATGAACCCACCCATCAAAGTTCGATTTTGATTCTGGAGACAGATATTTTCGATCATCTCTTTTTCGAACCATGCGAAATAACTTTTTTCCAAGCATATTTTTGGTCATCAAAGGTTGGATTCTCGGATTCAACGGGTCGAAATACACCTAGAAACTCACCCATCAAAGTCCGATTCCGATTCTGAAAAAAAATATTTTCGATCATCTCTTTTTCGTACCATGCGGAATAACTTCTTTCCAGGTGTATTTTCGTGTAACAAAGGTTGGATTTCTGGATTCAGCGGGTCAAAATACACCTATAAACACACCCATCAAAGTTCGATTTCGATTCTGGAGACAGATGTCCTCGATCATCTCTTTTTCGTACCATGCGAAATAACTTTTTTCCAAGCATATTTTTGGTCATCAAAGGTTGGATTTTCGGATTCAGCGAGTCGAAATACACCTAGAAACTCACCCATCAAAGTCCGATTTTGATTCTGAGAAAATATATTTTCGATCATCTCTTTTTCGTACCGTGCGAAATAACTTTTTTCCAAGCATATTTTTGGTCATCAGAGGTTGGATTTTCGGATTCAGTGAGTCGAAATACACCTAGAAACTCACCCATTAAAGTCCGATTTTGATTCTGAAAAAAAATATTTTCGATCATCTCTTTTTCGTTTCATGCGAAATAACTTCTTTCCAGGTGTATTTTCGTGTAACAAAGGTTGGATTTTTTGATTCAGCGGGTCAAAATACACCTATAAACCCACCCATCGATGTTCGATTTTGATTCTGGAGACAGATATTTCCGATCATCTCTTTTTCGTACCATGCGAAATAACTTTTTTCCAAGCATATTTTTGGTCATCAAAGCTTGGATTCTCGGATTCAGCGGGTCAAAATACACCTTTGAACCCACCCATCAAAGTTCGATTTCGATTCTGGAGACAGATATTTTCGATCATCTCTTTTTCGTACCATGCGAAATAACTTTTTTCCAAGCATATTTTTGGTCATCAAAGGTTGGATTTTCGGATTCAGCGGGTCGGAATACACCTAGAAACTCACCCATCAAAGTCCGATTTTGATTCTGAAAAAAAATATTTTGGATCATCTCTTTTTCGTACCATGCGGAATAACTTCTTTCCAGGTGTATTTTCGTGTAACAAAGGTTGGATTTTTTGATTCAGCGGGTCAAAGTACACCTATGAACCCACCCATCAAAGTTCGATTTTGATTCTGGAGACAGATATTTTCGATCATCTCTTTTTCGAACCATGCGAAATAACTTTTTTCCAAGCATATTTTTGGTCATCAAAGGTTGGATTTTCGGATTCAGCGAGTCGAAATACACCTAGAAACTCACCCATCAAAGTCCGATTTTGATTCCGAAAAAATATATTTTCGATCATCTCTTTTTCGTACCGTGCGAAATAACTTTTTTCCAAGCATATTTTTGGTCATCAGAGGTTGGATTTTCGGATTCAGTGAGTCGAAATACACCTAGAAACTCACCCATTAAAGTCCGATTTTGATTCTGAAACAAAATATTTTCGATCATCTCTTTTTCGTACCATGCGAAATAACTTCTTTCCAGGTGTATTTTCCTGTAACAAAGGTTGGATTTTTGGATTCAGCGGGTCAAAATACACCTATGAACCCACCCATCAAAGTTCGATTTCGATTCTGGAGACAGATATTTTCGATCATCTCTTTTTCGTACCATGCGAAATAACTTTTTTCCAAGCATATTTTTGGTCATCAAAGGTTGGATTTTCGGATTCAGCGAGTCGAAATACACCTAGAAACTCACCCATCAAAGTCCGATTTGGATTCTGGAAAAATATATTTTCGATCATCTCTTTTTCGTACCGTGCGAAATAACTTTTTTCCAAGCATATTTTTGGTCATCAGAGGCTGGATTTTCGGATTCAGTGGGTCGAAATACACCTAGAAACTCACCCATTAAAGTCCAATTTCGATTCTGAAAGAAAATATTTTCGATCATCTCTTTTTCGTTTCATGCGAAATAACTTCTTTCCAGGTGTATTTTCGTGTAACAAAGGCTGGATTTTTGGATTCAGCGGGTCAAAATACACCTATAAACCCACCCATCAAAGTTCGATTTCGATTCTGGAGACAGATATTTTCGATCATCTCTTTTTCGTACTATGCAAAATAACTTTTTTCCAAGCATATTTTTGGTCATCAAAGTTTGGATTTTCGGAATCAGCGGGTCGGAATACACCTAGAAACTCACCCATCAAAGTCCGATTTTGATTCTGAAAAAAAATATTTTCGATCATCTCTTTTTCGTACCATGCGGAATAACTTCTTTCCAGGAGTATTTTCGTGTAACAAAGGTTGGATTTTTTGATTCAGCGGGTCGAAATACACCTATAAACCCACCCATCAAAGTTCGATTTTGATTCTGGAGACAGATATTTTCGATCATCTCTTTTTCGTACCATGCGAAATAACTTTTTTCCAAGCATATTTTTGGTCATCAAAGCTTGGATTCTCGGATTCAGCGGGTCAAAATACACCTTTAAACCCACCCATCAAAGTTCGATTTCGATTCTGGAGACAGATATTTTCGATCATCTCTTTTTTGAACCATGCGAAATAACTTTTTTCCAAGCATATTTTTGGTCATCAGAGGTTGGATTTTCGGATTCAGTGAGTCGAAATACACCTAGAAACTCACCCATTAAAGTCCGATTTTGATTCTGAAAAAAAATATTTTCGATCATCTCTTTTTCGTACCATGCGAAATAACTTCTTTCCAGGTGTATTTTCGTGTAACGAAGGTTGGATTTTTGGATTCAGCGGGTCAAAATACACCTATGAACCCACCCATCAAAGTTCGATTTCGATTCTGGAGACAGATATTTTCGATCATCTCTTTTGCGTACCATGCGAAATAACTTTTTTCCAAGCATATTTTTGGTCATCAAAGGTTGGATTTTCGGATTCAGCGGGTCGGAATACACCTAGAAACTCACCCATCAAAGTCCGATTTTGATTCTGAAAAAAAATATTTTGGATCATCTCTTTTTCGTACCATGCGGAATAACTTCTTTCCAGGTGTATTTTCGTGTAACAAAGGTTGGATTTCCGGATTCAGCGGGTCAAAGTACACCTATGAACCCACCCATCAAAGTTCGATTTTGATTCTGGAGACAGATATTTTCGATCATCTCTTTCTCGAACCATGCGAAATAACTTTTTTCCAAGCATATTTTTGGTCATCAAAGGTTGGATTCTCGGATTCAACGGGTCGAAATACACCTAGAAACTCACCCATCAAAGTCCGATTCCGATTCTGAAAAAAAATATTTTCGATCATCTCTTTTTCGTACCATGCGGAATAACTTCTTTCCAGGTGTATTTTCGTGTAACAAAGGTTGGATTTCTGGATTCAGCGGGTCAAAATACACCTATAAACACACCCATCAAAGTTCGATTTCGATTCTGGAGACAGATGTCCTCGATCATCTCTTTTTCGTACCATGCGAAATAACTTTTTTCCAAGCATATTTTTGGTCATCAAAGGTTGGATTTTCGGATTCAGCGAGTCGAAATACACCTAGAAACTCACCCATCAAAGTCCGATTTTGATTCTGAGAAAATATATTTTCGATCATCTCTTTTTCGTACCGTGCGAAATAACTTTTTTCCAAGCATATTTTTGGTCATCAGAGGTTGGATTTTCGGATTCAGTGAGTCGAAATACACCTAGAAACTCACCCATTAAAGTCCGATTTTGATTCTGAAAAAAAATATTTTCGATCATCTCTTTTTCGTACCATGCGAAATAACTTCTTTCCAGGTGTATTTTCGTGTAACAAATGTTGGATTTTTGGATTCAGCGGGTCAAAATACACCTATGAACCCACCCATCAAAGTTCGGTTTCGATTCTGGAGACAGATATTTTCGATCATCTCTTTATCGTACCATGCGAAATAACTTTTTTCCAAGCATATTTTTGGTCATCAAAGGTTGGATTTTCGGATTCAGCGAGTCGAAATACACCTAGAAACCCACCCATCAAAGTCCGATTTTGATTCTGGAAAAATATATTTTCGATCATCTCTTTTTCGTACCGTGCGAAATAACTTTTTTCCAAGCATATTTTTGGTCATCAGAGGCTGAATTTTCGGAATCAGTGGGTCGAAATACACCCAGAAACTCACCCATTAAAGTCCGATTTTGATTCTGAATAAAAATATTTTCGATCATCTCTTTTTCGTTTCATGCGAGATAACTTCTTTCCAGGTGTATTTTCGTGTAACAAAGGCTGGATTTTTGGATTCAGCGGGTCAAAATACACCTATAAACCCACCCATCAAAGTTCGATTTCGATTCTGGAGACAGATATTTTCGATCATCTCTTTTTCGTACTATGCAAAATAACTTTTTTCCAAGCATATTTTTGGTCATCAAATTTTGGATTTTCGGAATCAGCGGGTCGGAATACACCTAGAAACTCACCCATCAAAGTCCGATTTTGATTCTGAAAAAAAATATTTTCGATCATCTCTTTTTCGTACCATGCGGAATAACTTCTTTCCAGGAGTATTTTCGTGTAACAAAGGTTGGATTTTTTGATTCAGCGGGTCGAAATACGCCTATAAACCCACCCATCAAAGTTCGATTTTGATTCTGGAGACAGATATTTCCGATCATCTCTTTTTCGTACCATGCGAAATAACTTTTTTCCAAGCATATTTTTGGTCATCAAAGCTTGGATTCTCGGATTCAGCGGGTCAAAATACACCTTTAAACCCACCCATCAAAGTTCGATTTCGATTCTGGAGACAGATATTTTCGATCATCTCTTTTTTGAACCATGCGAAATAACTTTTTTCCAAGCATATTTTTGGTCATCAGAGGTTGGATTTTCGGATTCAGTGAGTCGAAATACACCTAGAAACTCACCCATTAAAGTCCGATTTTGATTCTGAAAAAAAATATTTTCGATCATCTCTTTTTCGTACCATGCGAAATAACTTCTTTCCAGGTGTATTTTCGTGTAACGAAGGTTGGATTTTTGGATTCAGCGGGTCAAAATACACCTATGAACCCACCCATCAAAGTTCGATTTCGATTCTGGAGACAGATATTTTCGATCATCTCTTTTGCGTACCATGCGAAATAACTTTTTTCCAAGCATATTTTTGGTCATCAAAGGTTGGATTTTCGGATTCAGCGGGTCGGAATACACCTAGAAACTCACCCATCAAAGTCCGATTTTGATTCTGAGAAAAAATATTTTGGATCATCTCTTTTTCGTACCATGCGGAATAACTTCTTTCCAGGTGTATTTTCGTGTAACAAAGGTTGGATTTCCGGATTCAGCGGGTCAAAGTACACCTATGAACCCACCCATCAAAGTTCGATTTTGATTCTGGAGACAGATATTTTCGATCATCTCTTTTTCGAACCATGCGAAATAACTTTTTTCCAAGCATATTTTTGGTCATCAAAGGTTGGATTCTCGGATTCAACGGGTCGAAATACACCTAGAAACTCACCCATCAAAGTCCGATTCCGATTCTGAAAAAAAATATTTTCGATCATCTCTTTTTCGTACCATGCGGAATAACTTCTTTCCAGGTGTATTTTCGTGTAACAAAGGTTGGATTTCTGGATTCAGCGGGTCAAAATACACCTATAAACACACCCATCAAAGTTCGATTTCGATTCTGGAGACAGATGTCCTCGATCATCTCTTTTTCGTACCATGCGAAATAACTTTTTTCCAAGCATATTTTTGGTCATCAAAGGTTGGATTTTCGGATTCAGCGAGTCGAAATACACCTATAAACTCACCCATCAAAGTCCGATTTTGATTCTGAGAAAATATATTTTCGACCATCTCTTTTTCGTACCGTGCGAAATAACTTTTTTCCAAGCATATTTTTGGTCATCAGAGGTTGGATTTTCGGATTCAGTGAGTCGAAATACACCTAGAAACTCACCCATTAAAGTCCGATTTTGATTCTGAAAAAAAATATTTTCGATCATCTCTTTTTCGTACCATGCGAAATAACTTCTTTCCAGGTGTATTTTCGTGTAACAAAGGTTGGATTTTTGGATTCAGCGGGTCAAAATACACCTATGAACCCACCCATCAAAGTTCGGTTTCGATTCTGGAGACAGATATTTTCGATCATCTCTTTTTCGTACCATGCGAAATAACTTTTTTCCAAGCATATTTTTGGTCATCAAAGGTTGGATTTTCGGATTCAGCGAGTCGAAATACACCTAGAAACCCACCCATCAAAGTCCGATTTTGATTCTGGAAAAATATATTTTCGATCATCTCTTTTTCGTACCGTGCGAAATAACTTTTTTCCAAGGATATTTTTGGTCATCAGAGGCTGGATTTTCGGAATCAGTGGGTCGAAATACACCCAGAAACTCACCCATCAAAGTCCGATTCCGATTCTGAAAAAAAATATTTTCGATCATCTCTTTTTCGTACCATGCGAAATAACTTCTTTCCAGGTGTATTTTCGTGTAACGAAGGTTGGATTTTTGGATTCAGCGGGTCAAAATACACCTATGAACCCACCCATCAAAGTTCGATTTCGATTCTGGAGACAGATATTTTCGATCATCTCTTTTGCGTACCATGCGAAATAACTTTTTTCCAAGCATATTTTTGGTCATCAAAGGTTGGATTTTCGGATTCAGCGGGTCGGAATACACCTAGAAACTCACCCATCAAAGTCCGATTTTGATTCTGAAAAAAAATATTTTGGATCATCTCTTTTTCGTACCATGCGGAATAACTTCTTTCCAGGTGTATTTTCGTGTAACAAAGGTTGGATTTCCGGATTCAGCGGGTCAAAGTACACCTATGAACCCACCCATCAAAGTTCGATTTTGATTCTGGAGACAGATATTTTCGATCATCTCTTTCTCGAACCATGCGAAATAACTTTTTTCCAAGCATATTTTTGGTCATCAAAGGTTGGATTCTCGGATTCAACGGGTCGAAATACACCTAGAAACTCACCCATCAAAGTCCGATTCCGATTCTGAAAAAAAATATTTTCGATCATCTCTTTTTCGTACCATGCGGAATAACTTCTTTCCAGGTGTATTTTCGTGTAACAAAGGTTGGATTTCTGGATTCAGCGGGTCAAAATACACCTATAAACACACCCATCAAAGTTCGATTTCGATTCTGGAGACAGATGTCCTCGATCATCTCTTTTTCGTACCATGCGAAATAACTTTTTTCCAAGCATATTTTTGGTCATCAAAGGTTGGATTTTCGGATTCAGCGAGTCGAAATACACCTAGAAACTCACCCATCAAAGTCCGATTTTGATTCTGAGAAAATATATTTTCGATCATCTCTTTTTCGTACCGTGCGAAATAACTTTTTTCCAAGCATATTTTTGGTCATCAGAGGTTGGATTTTCGGATTCAGTGAGTCGAAATACACCTAGAAACTCACCCATTAAAGTCCGATTTTGATTCTGAAAAAAAATATTTTCGATCATCTCTTTTTCGTACCATGCGAAATAACTTCTTTCCAGGTGTATTTTCGTGTAACAAACGTTGGATTTTTGGATTCAGCGGGTCAAAATACACCTATGAACCCACCCATCAAAGTTCGGTTTCGATTCTGGAGACAGATATTTTCGATCATCTCTTTATCGTACCATGCGAAATAACTTTTTTCCAAGCATATTTTTGGTCATCAAAGGTTGGATTTTCGGATTCAGCGAGTCGAAATACACCTAGAAACCCACCCATCAAAGTCCGATTTTGATTCTGGAAAAATATATTTTCGATCATCTCTTTTTCGTACCGTGCGAAATAACTTTTTTCCAAGCATATTTTTGGTCATCAGAGGCTGAATTTTCGGAATCAGTGGGTCGAAATACACCCAGAAACTCACCCATTAAAGTCCGATTTTGATTCTGAATAAAAATATTTTCGATCATCTCTTTTTCGTTTCATGCGAGATAACTTCTTTCCAGGTGTATTTTCGTGTAACAAAGGCTGGATTTTTGGATTCAGCGGGTCAAAATACACCTATAAACCCACCCATCAAAGTTCGATTTCGATTCTGGAGACAGATATTTTCGATCATCTCTTTTTCGTACTATGCAAAATAACTTTTTTCCAAGCATATTTTTGGTCATCAAATTTTGGATTTTCGGAATCAGCGGGTCGGAATACACCTAGAAACTCACCCATCAAAGTCCGATTTTGATTCTGAAAAAAAATATTTTCGATCATCTCTTTTTCGTACCATGCGGAATAACTTCTTTCCAGGAGTATTTTCGTGTAACAAAGGTTGGATTTTTTGATTCAGCGGGTCGAAATACGCCTATAAACCCACCCATCAAAGTTCGATTTTGATTCTGGAGACAGATATTTCCGATCATCTCTTTTTCGTACCATGCGAAATAACTTTTTTCCAAGCATATTTTTGGTCATCAAAGCTTGGATTCTCGGATTCAGCGGGTCAAAATACACCTTTAAACCCACCCATCAAAGTTCGATTTCGATTCTGGAGACAGATATTTTCGATCATCTCTTTTTTGAACCATGCGAAATAACTTTTTTCCAAGCATATTTTTGGTCATCAGAGGTTGGATTTTCGGATTCAGTGAGTCGAAATACACCTAGAAACTCACCCATTAAAGTCCGATTTTGATTCTGAAAAAAAATATTTTCGATCATCTCTTTTTCGTACCATGCGAAATAACTTCTTTCCAGGTGTATTTTCGTGTAACGAAGGTTGGATTTTTGGATTCAGCGGGTCAAAATACACCTATGAACCCACCCATCAAAGTTCGATTTCGATTCTGGAGACAGATATTTTCGATCATCTCTTTTGCGTACCATGCGAAATAACTTTTTTCCAAGCATATTTTTGGTCATCAAAGGTTGGATTTTCGGATTCAGCGGGTCGGAATACACCTAGAAACTCACCCATCAAAGTCCGATTTTGATTCTGAGAAAAAATATTTTGGATCATCTCTTTTTCGTACCATGCGGAATAACTTCTTTCCAGGTGTATTTTCGTGTAACAAAGGTTGGATTTCCGGATTCAGCGGGTCAAAGTACACCTATGAACCCACCCATCAAAGTTCGATTTTGATTCTGGAGACAGATATTTTCGATCATCTCTTTTTCGAACCATGCGAAATAACTTTTTTCCAAGCATATTTTTGGTCATCAAAGGTTGGATTCTCGGATTCAACGGGTCGAAATACACCTAGAAACTCACCCATCAAAGTCCGATTCCGATTCTGAAAAAAAATATTTTCGATCATCTCTTTTTCGTACCATGCGGAATAACTTCTTTCCAGGTGTATTTTCGTGTAACAAAGGTTGGATTTCTGGATTCAGCGGGTCAAAATACACCTATAAACACACCCATCAAAGTTCGATTTCGATTCTGGAGACAGATGTCCTCGATCATCTCTTTTTCGTACCATGCGAAATAACTTTTTTCCAAGCATATTTTTGGTCATCAAAGGTTGGATTTTCGGATTCAGCGAGTCGAAATACACCTATAAACTCACCCATCAAAGTCCGATTTTGATTCTGAGAAAATATATTTTCGACCATCTCTTTTTCGTACCGTGCGAAATAACTTTTTTCCAAGCATATTTTTGGTCATCAGAGGTTGGATTTTCGGATTCAGTGAGTCGAAATACACCTAGAAACTCACCCATTAAAGTCCGATTTTGATTCTGAAAAAAAATATTTTCGATCATCTCTTTTTCGTACCATGCGAAATAACTTCTTTCCAGGTGTATTTTCGTGTAACAAAGGTTGGATTTTTGGATTCAGCGGGTCAAAATACACCTATGAACCCACCCATCAAAGTTCGGTTTCGATTCTGGAGACAGATATTTTCGATCATCTCTTTTTCGTACCATGCGAAATAACTTTTTTCCAAGCATATTTTTGGTCATCAAAGGTTGGATTTTCGGATTCAGCGAGTCGAAATACACCTAGAAACCCACCCATCAAAGTCCGATTTTGATTCTGGAAAAATATATTTTCGATCATCTCTTTTTCGTACCGTGCGAAATAACTTTTTTCCAAGGATATTTTTGGTCATCAGAGGCTGGATTTTCGGAATCAGTGGGTCGAAATACACCCAGAAACTCACCCATTAAAGTCCGATTTTGATTCTGAATAAAAATATTTTCGATCATCTCTTTTTCGTTTCATGCGAAATAACTTCTTTCCAGGTGTATTTTCGTGTAACAAAGGTTGGATTTTTGGATTCAGCGGGTCAAAATACACCTATAAACCCACCCATCAAAGTTCGATTTCGATTCTGGAGACAGATATTTTCGATCATCTCTTTTTCGTACCATGCAAAATAACTTTTTCCCAAGCATATTTTTGGTCATCAAAGTTTGGATTTTCGGAATCAGCGAGTCGAAATACACCTAGAAACTCACCCATCAAAGTCCGATTTTGATTCGGAAAAAAAATATTTTCGGTCATCTCTTTTTCGTACCATGCGGAATAACTTCTTTCCAGGTGTATTTTCGTGTAACAAAGGTTGGATTTCCGGATTCAGCGGGTCAAAGTACACCTATGAACCCACCCATCAAAGTTCGATTTTGATTCTGGAGACAGATATTTTCGATCATCTCTTTCTCGAACCATGCGAAATAACTTTTTTCCAAGCATATTTTTGGTCATCAAAGGTTGGATTCTCGGATTCAACGGGTCGAAATACACCTAGAAACTCACCCATCAAAGTCCGATTCCGATTCTGAAAAAAAATATTTTCGATCATCTCTTTTTCGTACCATGCGGAATAACTTCTTTCCAGGTGTATTTTCGTGTAACAAAGGTTGGATTTCTGGATTCAGCGGGTCAAAATACACCTATAAACACACCCATCAAAGTTCGATTTCGATTCTGGAGACAGATGTCCTCGATCATCTCTTTTTCGTACCATGCGAAATAACTTTTTTCCAAGCATATTTTTGGTCATCAAAGGTTGGATTTTCGGATTCAGCGAGTCGAAATACACCTAGAAACTCACCCATCAAAGTCCGATTTTGATTCTGAGAAAATATATTTTCGATCATCTCTTTTTCGTACCGTGCGAAATAACTTTTTTCCAAGCATATTTTTGGTCATCAGAGGTTGGATTTTCGGATTCAGTGAGTCGAAATACACCTAGAAACTCACCCATTAAAGTCCGATTTTGATTCTGAAAAAAAATATTTTCGATCATCTCTTTTTCGTACCATGCGAAATAACTTCTTTCCAGGTGTATTTTCGTGTAACAAACGTTGGATTTTTGGATTCAGCGGGTCAAAATACACCTATGAACCCACCCATCAAAGTTCGGTTTCGATTCTGGAGACAGATATTTTCGATCATCTCTTTATCGTACCATGCGAAATAACTTTTTTCCAAGCATATTTTTGGTCATCAAAGGTTGGATTTTCGGATTCAGCGAGTCGAAATACACCTAGAAACCCACCCATCAAAGTCCGATTTTGATTCTGGAAAAATATATTTTCGATCATCTCTTTTTCGTACCGTGCGAAATAACTTTTTTCCAAGCATATTTTTGGTCATCAGAGGCTGAATTTTCGGAATCAGTGGGTCGAAATACACCCAGAAACTCACCCATTAAAGTCCGATTTTGATTCTGAATAAAAATATTTTCGATCATCTCTTTTTCGTTTCATGCGAGATAACTTCTTTCCAGGTGTATTTTCGTGTAACAAAGGCTGGATTTTTGGATTCAGCGGGTCAAAATACACCTATAAACCCACCCATCAAAGTTCGATTTCGATTCTGGAGACAGATATTTTCGATCATCTCTTTTTCGTACTATGCAAAATAACTTTTTTCCAAGCATATTTTTGGTCATCAAATTTTGGATTTTCGGAATCAGCGGGTCGGAATACACCTAGAAACTCACCCATCAAAGTCCGATTTTGATTCTGAAAAAAAATATTTTCGATCATCTCTTTTTCGTACCATGCGGAATAACTTCTTTCCAGGAGTATTTTCGTGTAACAAAGGTTGGATTTTTTGATTCAGCGGGTCGAAATACGCCTATAAACCCACCCATCAAAGTTCGATTTTGATTCTGGAGACAGATATTTCCGATCATCTCTTTTTCGTACCATGCGAAATAACTTTTTTCCAAGCATATTTTTGGTCATCAAAGCTTGGATTCTCGGATTCAGCGGGTCAAAATACACCTTTAAACCCACCCATCAAAGTTCGATTTCGATTCTGGAGACAGATATTTTCGATCATCTCTTTTTTGAACCATGCGAAATAACTTTTTTCCAAGCATATTTTTGGTCATCAGAGGTTGGATTTTCGGATTCAGTGAGTCGAAATACACCTAGAAACTCACCCATTAAAGTCCGATTTTGATTCTGAAAAAAAATATTTTCGATCATCTCTTTTTCGTACCATGCGAAATAACTTCTTTCCAGGTGTATTTTCGTGTAACGAAGGTTGGATTTTTGGATTCAGCGGGTCAAAATACACCTATGAACCCACCCATCAAAGTTCGATTTCGATTCTGGAGACAGATATTTTCGATCATCTCTTTTGCGTACCATGCGAAATAACTTTTTTCCAAGCATATTTTTGGTCATCAAAGGTTGGATTTTCGGATTCAGCGGGTCGGAATACACCTAGAAACTCACCCATCAAAGTCCGATTTTGATTCTGAGAAAAAATATTTTGGATCATCTCTTTTTCGTACCATGCGGAATAACTTCTTTCCAGGTGTATTTTCGTGTAACAAAGGTTGGATTTCCGGATTCAGCGGGTCAAAGTACACCTATGAACCCACCCATCAAAGTTCGATTTTGATTCTGGAGACAGATATTTTCGATCATCTCTTTTTCGAACCATGCGAAATAACTTTTTTCCAAGCATATTTTTGGTCATCAAAGGTTGGATTCTCGGATTCAACGGGTCGAAATACACCTAGAAACTCACCCATCAAAGTCCGATTCCGATTCTGAAAAAAAATATTTTCGATCATCTCTTTTTCGTACCATGCGGAATAACTTCTTTCCAGGTGTATTTTCGTGTAACAAAGGTTGGATTTCTGGATTCAGCGGGTCAAAATACACCTATAAACACACCCATCAAAGTTCGATTTCGATTCTGGAGACAGATGTCCTCGATCATCTCTTTTTCGTACCATGCGAAATAACTTTTTTCCAAGCATATTTTTGGTCATCAAAGGTTGGATTTTCGGATTCAGCGAGTCGAAATACACCTATAAACTCACCCATCAAAGTCCGATTTTGATTCTGAGAAAATATATTTTCGACCATCTCTTTTTCGTACCGTGCGAAATAACTTTTTTCCAAGCATATTTTTGGTCATCAGAGGTTGGATTTTCGGATTCAGTGAGTCGAAATACACCTAGAAACTCACCCATTAAAGTCCGATTTTGATTCTGAAAAAAAATATTTTCGATCATCTCTTTTTCGTACCATGCGAAATAACTTCTTTCCAGGTGTATTTTCGTGTAACAAAGGTTGGATTTTTGGATTCAGCGGGTCAAAATACACCTATGAACCCACCCATCAAAGTTCGGTTTCGATTCTGGAGACAGATATTTTCGATCATCTCTTTTTCGTACCATGCGAAATAACTTTTTTCCAAGCATATTTTTGGTCATCAAAGGTTGGATTTTCGGATTCAGCGAGTCGAAATACACCTAGAAACCCACCCATCAAAGTCCGATTTTGATTCTGGAAAAATATATTTTCGATCATCTCTTTTTCGTACCGTGCGAAATAACTTTTTTCCAAGGATATTTTTGGTCATCAGAGGCTGGATTTTCGGAATCAGTGGGTCGAAATACACCCAGAAACTCACCCATTAAAGTCCGATTTTGATTCTGAATAAAAATATTTTCGATCATCTCTTTTTCGTTTCATGCGAAATAACTTCTTTCCAGGTGTATTTTCGTGTAACAAAGGTTGGATTTTTGGATTCAGCGGGTCAAAATACACCTATAAACCCACCCATCAAAGTTCGATTTCGATTCTGGAGACAGATATTTTCGATCATCTCTTTTTCGTACCATGCAAAATAACTTTTTCCCAAGCATATTTTTGGTCATCAAAGTTTGGATTTTCGGAATCAGCGAGTCGAAATACACCTAGAAACTCACCCATCAAAGTCCGATTTTGATTCGGAAAAAAAATATTTTCGGTCATCTCTTTTTCGTACCATGCGGAATAACTTCTTTCCAGGAGTATTTTCGTGTAACAAAGGTTGGATTTTTTGATTCAGCGGGTCAAAATACACCTATAAACCCACCCATCGATGTTCGATTTTGATTCTGGAGACAGATATTTCCGATCATCTCTTTTTCGTACCATGCGAAATAACTTTTTTCCAAGCATATTTTTGGTCATCAAAGCTTGGATTCTCGGATTCAGCGGGTCAAAATACACCTTTGAACCCACCCATCAAAGTTCGATTTCGATTCTGGAGACAGATATTTTCGATCATCTCTTTTTCGTACCATGCGAAATAACTTTTTTCCAAGCATATTTTTGGTCATCAAAGGTTGGATTTTCGGATTCAGCGGGTCGGAATACACCTAGAAACTCACCCATCAAAGTCCGATTTTGATTCTGAAAAAAAATATTTTGGATCATCTCTTTTTCGTACCATGCGGAATAACTTCTTTCCAGGAGTATTTTCGTGTAACAAAGGTTGGATTTTTTGATTCAGCGGGTCGAAATACACCTATAAACCCACCCATCAAAGTTCGATTTTGATTCTGGAGACAGATATTTCCGATCATCTCTTTTTCGTACCATGCGAAATAACTTTTTTCCAAGCATATTTTTGGTCATCAAAGCTTGGATTCTCGGATTCAGCGGGTCAAAATACACCTTTAAACCCACCCATCAAAGTTCGATTTCGATTCTGGAGACAGATATTTTCGATCATCTCTTTTTTGAACCATGCGAAATAACTTTTTTCCATGCATATTTTTGGTCATCAAAGGTTGGATTTTCGGATTCAGCGGGTCGAAATACACCTAGAAACTCACCCATCAAAGTCCGATTCCGATTCTGAAAAAAAATATTTTCGATCATCTCTTTTTCGTACCATGCGGAATAACTTCTTTCCAGGTGTATTTTCGTGTAACAAAGGTTGGATTTCTGGATTCAGCGGGTCAAAATACACCTATGAACCCACCCATCAAAGTTCGATTTCGATTCTGGAGACAGATGTTTTCGATCATTTCTTTTTCGTACCATGCGAAATAACTTTTTTCCAAGCATATTTTTGGTCATCAAAGGTTGGATTTTCGGATTCAGCGAGTCGAAATACACCTAGAAACTCACCCATCAAAGTCCGATTTTGATTCTGAAAAAATATATTTTCGATCATCTCTTTTTCGTACCGTGCGAAATAACTTTTTTCCAAGCATATTTTTGGTCATCAGAGGTTGGATTTTCGGATTCAGTGAGTCGAAATACACCTAGAAACTCACCCATTAAAGTCCGATTTTGATTCTGAAACAAAATATTTTCGATCATCTCTTTTTCGTACCATGCGAAATAACTTCTTTCCAGGTGTATTTTCCTGTAACAAAGGTTGGATTTTTGGATTCAGCGGGTCAAAATACACCTATGAACCCACCCATCAAAGTTCGATTTCGATTCTGGAGACAGATATTTTCGATCATCTCTTTTTCGTACCATGCGAAATAACTTTTTTCCAAGCATATTTTTGGTCATCAAAGGTTGGATTTTCGGATTCAGCGAGTCGAAATACACCTAGAAACTCACCCATCAAAGTCCGATTTTGATTCTGGAAAAATATATTTTCGATCATCTCTTTTTCGTACCGTGCGAAATAACTTTTTTTCAAGCATATTTTTGGTCATCAGAGGTTGGATTTTCGGATTCAGTGAGTCGAAATACACCTAGAAACTCACCCATTAAAGTCCGATTTTGATTCTGAAAAAAAATATTTTCGATCATCTCTTTTTCGTACCATGCGGAATAACTTCTTTCCAGGTGTATTTTCGTGTAACAAAGGTTGGATTTCTGGATTCAGCGGGTCAAAATACACCTATGAACCCACCCATCAAAGTTCGATTTCGATTCTGGAGACAGATGTTTTCGATCATTTCTTTTTCGTACCATGCGAAATAACTTTTTTCCAAGCATATTTTTGGTCATCAAAGGTTGGATTTTCGGATTCAGCGAGTCGAAATACACCTAGAAACTCACCCATCAAAGTCCGATTTTGATTCTGAAAAAATATATTTTCGATCATCTCTTTTTCGTACCGTGCGAAATAACTTTTTTCCAAGCATATTTTTGGTCATCAGAGGTTGGATTTTCGGATTCAGTGAGTCGAAATACACCTAGAAACTCACCCATTAAAGTCCGATTTTGATTCTGAAACAAAATATTTTCGATCATCTCTTTTTCGTACCATGCGAAATAACTTCTTTCCAGGTGTATTTTCCTGTAACAAAGGTTGGATTTTTGGATTCAGCGGGTCAAAATACACCTATGAACCCACCCATCAAAGTTCGATTTCGATTCTGGAGACAGATATTTTCGATCATCTCTTTTTCGTACCATGCGAAATAACTTTTTTCCAAGCATATTTTTGGACATCAAAGGTTGGATTTTCGGATTCAGCGAGTCGAAATACACCTAGAAACTCACCCATCAAAGTCCGATTTTGATTCTGGAAAAATATATTTTCGATCATCTCTTTTTCGTACCGTGCGAAATAACTTTTTTCCAAGCATATTTTTGGTCATCAGAGGTTGGATTTTCGGATTCAGTGAGTCGAAATACACCTAGAAACTCACCCATTAAAGTCCGATTTTGATTCTGAAAAAAAATATTTTCGATCATCTCTTTTTCGTACCATGCGAAATAACTTCTTTCCAGGTGTATTTTCGTGTAACAAAGGTTGGATTTTTGGATTCAGCGGGTCAAAATACACCTATGAACCCACCCATCAAAGTTCGATTTCGATTCTGGAGACAGATATTTTCGATCATCTCTTTTTCGTACCATGCGAAATAACTTTTTTCCAAGCATATTTTTGGTCATCAAAGGTTGGATTTTCGGATTCAGCGAGTCGAAATACACCTAGAAACTCACCCATCAAAGTCCGATTTTGATTCTGGAAAAATATATTTTCGATCATCTCTTTTTCGTACCGTGCGAAATAATTTTTTTCCAAGCATATTTTTGGTCATCAGAGGCTGGATTTTCGGATTCAGTGGGTCGAAATACACCTAGAAACTCACCCATTAAAGTCCGATTTTGATTCTGAAAAAAAATATTTTCGATCATCTCTTTTTCGTTTCATGCGAAATAACTTCTTTCCAGGTGTATTTTCGTGTAACAAAGGTTGGATTTTTGGATTCAGCGGGTCAAAATACACCTATAAACCCACCCATCAAAGTTCGATTCCGATTCTGGAGACAGATATTTTCGATCATCTCTTTTTCGTACCATGCAAAATAACTTTTTTCCAAGCATATTTTTGGTCATCAAAGTTTGGATTTTCGGAATCAGCGGGTCGGAATACACCTAGAAACTCACCCATCAAAGTCCGAATTTGATTCTGAAAAAAAATATTTTGGATCATCTCTTTTTCGTACCATGCGGAATAACTTCTTTCCAGGTGTATTTTCGTGTAACAAAGGTTGGATTTCTGGATTCAGCGGGTCAAAATACACCTATAAACACACCCATCAAAGTTCGATTTCGATTCTGGAGACAGATGTCCTCGATCATCTCTTTTTCGTACCATGCGAAATAACTTTTTTCCAAGCATATTTTTGGTCATCAAAGGTTGGATTTTCGGATTCAGCGAGTCGAAATACACCTAGAAACTCACCCATCAAAGTCCGATTTTGATTCTGAGAAAATATATTTTCGATCATCTCTTTTTCGTACCGTGCGAAATAACTTTTTTCCAAGCATATTTTTGGTCATCAGAGGTTGGATTTTCGGATTCAGTGAGTCGAAATACACCTAGAAACTCACCCATTAAAGTCCGATTTTGATTCTGAAAAAAAATATTTTCGATCATCTCTTTTTCGTACCATGCGAAATAACTTCTTTCCAGGTGTATTTTCGTGTAACAAAGGTTGGATTTTTGGATTCAGCGGGTCAAAATACACCTATGAACCCACCCATCAAAGTTCGGTTTCGATTCTGGAGACAGATATTTTCGATCATCTCTTTTTCGTACCATGCGAAATAACTTTTTTCCAAGCATATTTTTGGTCATCAAAGGTTGGATTTTCGGATTCAGCGAGTCGAAATACACCTAGAAACCCACCCATCAAAGTCCGATTTTGATTCTGGAAAAATATATTTTCGATCATCTCTTTTTCGTACCGTGCGAAATAACTTTTTTCCAAGCATATTTTTGGTCATCAGAGGCTGGATTTTCGGAATCAGTGGGTCGAAATACACCCAGAAACTCACCCATTAAAGTCCGATTTTGATTCTGAATAAAAATATTTTCGATCATCTCTTTTTCGTTTCATGCGAAATAACTTCTTTCCAGGTGTATTTTCGTGTAACAAAGGTTGGATTTTTGGATTCAGCGGGTCAAAATACACCTATAAACCCACCCATCAAAGTTCGATTTCGATTCTGGAGACAGATATTTTCGATCATCTCTTTTTCGTACCATGCAAAATAACTTTTTCCCAAGCATATTTTTGGTCATCAAAGTTTGGATTTTCGGAATCAGCGAGTCGGAATACACCTAGAAACTCACCCATCAAAGTCCGATTTTGATTCGGAAAAAAAATATTTTCGGTCATCTCTTTTTCGTACCATGCGGAATAACTTCTTTCCAGGAGTATTTTCGTGTAACAAAGGTTGGATTTTTTGATTCAGCGGGTCAAAATACACCTATAAACCCACCCATCGATGTTCGATTTTGATTCTGGAGACAGATATTTCCGATCATCTCTTTTTCGTACCATGCGAAATAACTTTTTTCCAAGCATATTTTTGGTCATCAAAGCTTGGATTCTCGGATTCAGCGGGTCAAAATACACCTTTGAACCCACCCATCAAAGTTCGATTTCGATTCTGGAGACAGATATTTTCGATCATCTCTTTTTCGTACCATGCGAAATAACTTTTTTCTAAGCATATTTTTGGTCATCAAAGGTTGGATTTTCGGATTCAGTGGGTCGGAATACACCTAGAAACTCACCCATCAAAGTCCGATTTTGATTCTGAAAAAAAATATTTTGGATCATCTCTTTTTCGTACCATGCGGAATAACTTCTTTCCAGGTGTATTTTCGTGTAACAAAGGTTGGATTTTTTGATTCAGCGGGTCAAAGTACACCTATGAATCCACCCATCAAAGTTCGATTTTGATTCTGGAGACAGATATTTTCGATCATCTCTTTTTCGAACCATGCGAAATAACTTTTTTCCAAGCATATTTTTGGTCATCAAAGGTTGGATTTTCGGATTCAGCGAGTCGAAATACACCTAGAAACTCACCCATCAAAGTCCGATTTGGATTCTGGAAAAATATATTTTCGATCATCTCTTTTTCGTACCGTGCGAAATAACTTTTTTCCAAGCATATTTTTGGTCATCAAAGTTTGGATTTTCGGAATCAGCGGGTCGGAATACACCTAGAAACTCACCCATCAAAGTCCGATTTTGATTCTGAAAAAAAATATTTTCGATCATCTCTTTTTCGTACCATGCGGAATAACTTCTTTCCAGGAGTATTTTCGTGTAACAAAGGTTGGATTTTTTGATTCAGCGGGTCGAAATACACCTATAAACCCACCCATCAAAGTTCGATTTTGATTCTGGAGACAGATATTTCCGATCATCTCTTTTTCGTACCATGCGAAATAACTTTTTTCCAAGCATATTTTTGGTCATCAAAGCTTGGATTCTCGGATTCAGCGGGTCAAAATACACCTTTAAACCCACCCATCAAAGTTCGATTTCGATTCTGGAGACAGATATTTTCGATCATCTCTTTTTTGAACCATGCGAAATAACTTTTTTCCAAGCATATTTTTGGTCATCAAAGGTTGGATTTTCGGATTCAGCGGGTCGAAATACACCTAGAAACTCACCCATCAAAGTCCGATTCCGATTCTGAAAAAAAATATTTTCGATCATCTCTTTTTCGTACCATGCGGAATAACTTCTTTCCAGGTGTATTTTCGTGTAACTAAGGTTGGATTTCTGGATTCAGCGGGTCAAAATACACCTATGAACCCACCCATCAAAGTTCGATTTCGATTCTGGAGACAGATGTTTTCGATCATTTCATTTTCGTACCATGCGAAATAACTTTTTTCCAAGCATATTTTTGGTCATCAAAGGTTGGATTTTCGGATTCAGCGAGTCAAAATACACCTAGAAACTCACCCATCAAAGTCCGATTTTGATTCTGAAAAAATATATTTTCGATCATCTCTTTTTCGTACCGTGCGAAATAACTTTTTTCCAAGCATATTTTTGGTCATCAGAGGTTGGATTTTCGGATTCAGTGAGTCGAAATACACCTAGAAACTCACCCATTAAAGTCCGATTTTGATTCTGAAACAAAATATTTTCGATCATCTCTTTTTCGTACCATGCGAAATAACTTCTTTCCAGGTGTATTTTCCTGTAACAAAGGTTGGATTTTTGGATTCAGCGGGTCAAAATACACCTATGAACCCACCCATCAAAGTTCGATTTCGATTCTGGAGACAGATATTTTCGATCATCTCTTTTTCGTACCATGCGAAATAACTTTTTTCCAAGCATATTTTTGGTCATCAAAGGTTGGATTTTCGGATTCAGCGAGTCGAAATACACCTAGAAACTCACCCATCAAAGTCCGATTTTGATTCTGGAAAAATATATTTTCGATCATCTCTTTTTCGTACCGTGCGAAATAACTTTTTTCCAAGCATATTTTTGGTCATCAGAGGTTGGATTTTCGGATTCAGTGAGTCGAAATACACCTAGAAACTCACCCATTAAAGTCCGATTTTGATTCTGAAAAAAAATATTTTCGATCATCTCTTTTTCGTACCATGCGGAATAACTTCTTTCCAGGTGTATTTTCGTGTAACAAAGGTTGGATTTCTGGATTCAGCGGGTCAAAATACACCTATGAACCCACCCATCAAAGTTCGATTTCGATTCTGGAGACAGATGTTTTCGATCATTTCTTTTTCGTACCATGCGAAATAACTTTTTTCCAAGCATATTTTTGGTCATCAAAGGTTGGATTTTCGGATTCAGCGAGTCGAAATACACCTAGAAACTCACCCATCAAAGTCCGATTTTGATTCTGAAAAAATATATTTTCGATCATCTCTTTTTCGTACCGTGCGAAATAACTTTTTTCCAAGCATATTGTTGGTCATCAGAGGTTGGATTTTCGGATTCAGTGAGTCGAAATACACCTAGAAACTCACCCATTAAAGTCCGATTTTGATTCTGAAACAAAATATTTTCGATCATCTCTTTTTCGTACCATGCGAAATAACTTCTTTCCAGGTGTATTTTCCTGTAACAAAGGTTGGATTTTTGGATTCAGCGGGTCAAAATACACCTATGAACCCACCCATCAAAGTTCGATTTCGATTCTGGAGACAGATATTTTCGATCATCTCTTTTTCGTACCATGCGAAATAACTTTTTTCCAAGCATATTTTTGGACATCAAAGGTTGGATTTTCGGATTCAGCGAGTCGAAATACACCTAGAAACTCACCCATCAAAGTCCGATTTTGATTCTGGAAAAATATATTTTCGATCATCTCTTTTTCGTACCGTGCGAAATAACTTTTTTCCAAGCATATTTTTGGTCATCAGAGGTTGGATTTTCGGATTCAGTGAGTCGAAATACACCTAGAAACTCACCCATTAAAGTCCGATTTTGATTCTGAAAAAAAATATTTTCGATCATCTCTTTTTCGTACCATGCGAAATAACTTCTTTCCAGGTGTATTTTCGTGTAACAAAGGTTGGATTTTTGGATTCAGCGGGTCAAAATACACCCATGAACCCACCCATCAAAGTTCGATTTCGATTCTGGAGACAGATATTTTCGATCATCTCTTTTTCGTACCATGCGAAATAACTTTTTTCCAAGCATATTTTTGGTCATCAAAGGTTGGATTTTCGGATTCAGCGAGTCGAAATACACCTAGAAACTCACCCATCAAAGTCCGATTTTGATTCTGGAAAAATATATTTTCGATCATCTCTTTTTCGTACCGTGCAAAATAATTTTTTTCCAAGCATATTTTTGGTCATCAGAGGCTGGATTTTCGGATTCAGTGGGTCGAAATACACCTAGAAACTCACCCATTAAAGTCCGATTTTGATTCTGAAAAAAAATATTTTCGATCATCTCTTTTTCGTTTCATGCGAAATAACTTCTTTCCAGGTGTATTTTCGTGTAACAAAGGTTGGATTTTTGGATTCAGCGGGTCAAAATACACCTATAAACCCACCCATCAAAGTTCGATTCCGATTCTGGAGACAGATATTTTCGATCATCTCTTTTTCGTACCATGCAAAATAACTTTTTTCCAAGCATATTTTTGGTCATCAAAGTTTGGATTTTCGGAATCAGCGGGTCGGAATACACCTAGAAACTCACCCATCAAAGTCCGAATTTGATTCTGAAAAAAAATATTTTCGATCATCTCTTTTTCGTAATATGCGGAATAACTTCTTTCCAGGAGTATTTTCGTGTAACAAAGGTTGGATTTTTTGATTCAGCGGGTCAAAATACACCTATAAACCCACCCATCAAAGTTCGATTTTGATTCTGGAGACAGATATTTCCGATCATCTCTTTTTCGTACCATGCGAAATAACTTTTTTCCAAGCATATTTTGGGCATTCAAAGCTTGGATTCTCGGATTCAGCGGGTCAAAATACACCTTTAAACCCACCCATCAAAGTTCGATTTCGATTCTGGAGACAGATATTTTCGATCATCTCTTTTTCGTACCATGCGAAATAACTTTTTTCCAAGCATATTTTTGGTCATCAAAGGTTGGATTTTCGGATTCAGCGGGTCGGAATACACCTAGAAACTCACCCATCAAAGTCCGATTTTGATTCTGAAAAAAAATATTTTGGATCATCTCTTTTTCGTACCATGCGGAATAACTTCTTTCCCGGTGTATTTTCGTGTAACAAAGGTTGGATTTTGTGATTCGGCGGGTCAAAGTACACCTATGAACCCACCCATCAAAGTTCGATTTTGATTCTGGAGACAGATATTTTCGATCATCTCTTTTTCGAACCATCCGAAATAACTTTTTTCCAAGCATATTTTTGGTCATCAAAGGTTGGATTCTCGGATTCAACGGGTCGAAATACACCTAGAAACTCACCCATCAAAGTCCGATTCCGATTCTGAAAAAAAATATTTTCGATCATCTCTTTTTCGTACCATGCGGAATAACTTCTTTCCAGGTGTATTTTCGTGTAACAAAGGTTGGATTTCTGGATTCAGCGGGTCAAAATACACCTATAAACACACCCATCAAAGTTCGATTTCGATTCTGGAGACAGATGTCCTCGATCATCTCTTTTTCGTACCATGCGAAATAACTTTTTTCCAAGCATATTTTTGGTCATCAAAGGTTGGATTTTCGGATTCAGCGAGTCGAAATACACCTAGAAACTCACCCATCAAAGTCCGATTTTGATTCTGAGAAAATATATTTTCGATCATCTCTTTTTCGTACCGTGCGAAATAACTTTTTTCCAAGCATATTTTTGGTCATCAAAGGTTGGATTTTCGGATTCAGCGGGTCGGAATACACCTAGAAACTCACCCATCAAAGTCCGATTTTGATTCTGAAAAAAAATATTTTGGATCATCTCTTTTTCGTACCATGCGGAATAACTTCTTTCCCGGTGTATTTTCGTGTAACAAAGGTTGGATTTTTTGATTCAGCGGGTCAAAGTACACCTATGAACCCACCCATCAAAGTTCGATTTTGATTCTGGAGACAGATATTTTCGATCATCTCTTTTTCGAACCATCCGAAATAACTTTTTTCCAAGCATATTTTTGGTCATCAGAGGTTGGATTTTCGGATTCAGTGAGTCGAAATACACCTAGAAACTCACCCATTAAAGTCCGATTTTGATTCTGAAAAAAAATATTTTCGATCATCTCTTTTTCGTACCATGCGAAATAACTTCTTTCCAGGTGTATTTTCGTGTAACAAAGGTTGGATTTTTGGATTCAGCGGGTCAAAATACACCTATGAACCCACCCATCAAAGTTCGGTTTCGATTCTGGAGACAGATATTTCCGATCATCTCTTTTTCGTACCATGCGAAATAACTTTTTTCCAAGCATATTTTTGGTCATCAAAGGTTGGATTTTCGGATTCAGCGAGTCGAAATACACCTAGAAACCCACCCATCAAAGTCCGATTTTGATTCTGGAAAAATATATTTTCGATCATCTCTTTTTCGTACCGTGCGAAATAACTTTTTTCCAAGCATATTTTTGGTCATCAGAGGCTGGATTTTCGGAATCAGTGGGTCGAAATACACCCAGAAACTCACCCATTAAAGTCCGATTTTGATTCTGAATAAAAATATTTTCGATCATCTCTTTTTCGTACCATGCGGAATAACTTCTTTCCAGGTGTATTTTCGTGTAACAAAGGTTGGATTTCTGGATTCAGCGGGTCAAAATACACCTATGAACCCACCCATCAAAGTTCGATTTCGATTCTGGAGACAGATGTTTTCGATCATTTCTTTTTCGTACCATGCGAAATAACTTTTTTCCAAGCATATTTTTGGTCATCAAAGGTTGGATTTTCGGATTCAGCGAGTCGAAATACACCTAGAAACTCACCCATCAAAGTCCGATTTTGATTCTGAAAAAATATATTTTCGATCATCTCTTTTTCGTACCGTGCGAAATAACTTTTTTCCAAGCATATTGTTGGTCATCAGAGGTTGGATTTTCGGATTCAGTGAGTCGAAATACACCTAGAAACTCACCCATTAAAGTCCGATTTTGATTCTGAAACAAAATATTTTCGATCATCTCTTTTTCGTACCATGCGAAATAACTTCTTTCCAGGTGTATTTTCCTGTAACAAAGGTTGGATTTTTGGATTCAGCGGGTCAAAATACACCTATGAACCCACCCATCAAAGTTCGATTTCGATTCTGGAGACAGATATTTTCGATCATCTCTTTTTCGTACCATGCGAAATAACTTTTTTCCAAGCATATTTTTGGACATCAAAGGTTGGATTTTCGGATTCAGCGAGTCGAAATACACCTAGAAACTCACCCATCAAAGTCCGATTTTGATTCTGGAAAAATATATTTTCGATCATCTCTTTTTCGTACCGTGCGAAATAACTTTTTTCCAAGCATATTTTTGGTCATCAGAGGTTGGATTTTCGGATTCAGTGAGTCGAAATACACCTAGAAACTCACCCATTAAAGTCCGATTTTGATTCTGAAAAAAAATATTTTCGATCATCTCTTTTTCGTACCATGCGAAATAACTTCTTTCCAGGTGTATTTTCGTGTAACAAAGGTTGGATTTTTGGATTCAGCGGGTCAAAATACACCCATGAACCCACCCATCAAAGTTCGATTTCGATTCTGGAGACAGATATTTTCGATCATCTCTTTTTCGTACCATGCGAAATAACTTTTTTCCAAGCATATTTTTGGTCATCAAAGGTTGGATTTTCGGATTCAGCGAGTCGAAATACACCTAGAAACTCACCCATCAAAGTCCGATTTTGATTCTGGAAAAATATATTTTCGATCATCTCTTTTTCGTACCGTGCAAAATAATTTTTTTCCAAGCATATTTTTGGTCATCAGAGGCTGGATTTTCGGATTCAGTGGGTCGAAATACACCTAGAAACTCACCCATTAAAGTCCGATTTTGATTCTGAAAAAAAATATTTTCGATCATCTCTTTTTCGTTTCATGCGAAATAACTTCTTTCCAGGTGTATTTTCGTGTAACAAAGGTTGGATTTTTGGATTCAGCGGGTCAAAATACACCTATAAACCCACCCATCAAAGTTCGATTCCGATTCTGGAGACAGATATTTTCGATCATCTCTTTTTCGTACCATGCAAAATAACTTTTTTCCAAGCATATTTTTGGTCATCAAAGTTTGGATTTTCGGAATCAGCGGGTCGGAATACACCTAGAAACTCACCCATCAAAGTCCGAATTTGATTCTGAAAAAAAATATTTTCGATCATCTCTTTTTCGTAATATGCGGAATAACTTCTTTCCAGGAGTATTTTCGTGTAACAAAGGTTGGATTTTTTGATTCAGCGGGTCAAAATACACCTATAAACCCACCCATCAAAGTTCGATTTTGATTCTGGAGACAGATATTTCCGATCATCTCTTTTTCGTACCATGCGAAATAACTTTTTTCCAAGCATATTTTGGGCATTCAAAGCTTGGATTCTCGGATTCAGCGGGTCAAAATACACCTTTAAACCCACCCATCAAAGTTCGATTTCGATTCTGGAGACAGATATTTTCGATCATCTCTTTTTCGTACCATGCGAAATAACTTTTTTCCAAGCATATTTTTGGTCATCAAAGGTTGGATTTTCGGATTCAGCGGGTCGGAATACACCTAGAAACTCACCCATCAAAGTCCGATTTTGATTCTGAAAAAAAATATTTTGGATCATCTCTTTTTCGTACCATGCGGAATAACTTCTTTCCCGGTGTATTTTCGTGTAACAAAGGTTGGATTTTGTGATTCGGCGGGTCAAAGTACACCTATGAACCCACCCATCAAAGTTCGATTTTGATTCTGGAGACAGATATTTTCGATCATCTCTTTTTCGAACCATCCGAAATAACTTTTTTCCAAGCATATTTTTGGTCATCAAAGGTTGGATTCTCGGATTCAACGGGTCGAAATACACCTAGAAACTCACCCATCAAAGTCCGATTCCGATTCTGAAAAAAAATATTTTCGATCATCTCTTTTTCGTACCATGCGGAATAACTTCTTTCCAGGTGTATTTTCGTGTAACAAAGGTTGGATTTCTGGATTCAGCGGGTCAAAATACACCTATAAACACACCCATCAAAGTTCGATTTCGATTCTGGAGACAGATGTCCTCGATCATCTCTTTTTCGTACCATGCGAAATAACTTTTTTCCAAGCATATTTTTGGTCATCAAAGGTTGGATTTTCGGATTCAGCGAGTCGAAATACACCTAGAAACTCACCCATCAAAGTCCGATTTTGATTCTGAGAAAATATATTTTCGATCATCTCTTTTTCGTACCGTGCGAAATAACTTTTTTCCAAGCATATTTTTGGTCATCAGAGGTTGGATTTTCGGATTCAGTGAGTCGAAATACACCTAGAAACTCACCCATTAAAGTCCGATTTTGATTCTGAAAAAAAATATTTTCGATCATCTCTTTTTCGTACCATGCGAAATAACTTCTTTCCAGGTGTATTTTCGTGTAACAAAGGTTGGATTTTTGGATTCAGCGGGTCAAAATACACCTATGAACCCACCCATCAAAGTTCGGTTTCGATTCTGGAGACAGATATTTCCGATCATCTCTTTTTCGTACCATGCGAAATAACTTTTTTCCAAGCATATTTTTGGTCATCAAAGGTTGGATTTTCGGATTCAGCGAGTCGAAATACACCTAGAAACCCACCCATCAAAGTCCGATTTTGATTCTGGAAAAATATATTTTCGATCATCTCTTTTTCGTACCGTGCGAAATAACTTTTTTCCAAGCATATTTTTGGTCATCAGAGGCTGGATTTTCGGAATCAGTGGGTCGAAATACACCCAGAAACTCACCCATTAAAGTCCGATTTTGATTCTGAATAAAAATATTTTCGATCATCTCTTTTTCGTTTCATGCGAAATAACTTCTTTCCAGGTGTATTTTCGTGTAACAAAGGTTGGATTTTTGGATTCAGCGGGTCAAAATACACCTATAAACCCACCCATCAAAGTTCGATTTCGATTCTGGAGACAGATATTTTCGATCATCTCTTTTTCGTACCATGCAAAATAACTTTTTCCCAAGCATATTTTTGGTCATCAAAGTTTGGATTTTCGGAATCAGCGGGTCGGAATACACCTAGAAACTCACCCATCAAAGTCCGATTTTGATTCGGAAAAAAAATATTTTCGGTCATCTCTTTTTCGTACCATGCGGAATAACTTCTTTCCAGGAGTATTTTCGTGTAACAAAGGTTGGATTTTTTGATTCAGCGGGTCAAAATACACCTATAAACCCACCCATCGATGTTCGATTTTGATTCTGGAAACAGATATTTCCGATCATCTCTTTTTCGTACCATGCGAAATAACTTTTTTCCAAGCATATTTTTGGTCATCAAAGCTTGGATTCTCGGATTCAGCGGGTCAAAATACACCTTTGAACCCACCCATCAAAGTTCGATTTCGATTCTGGAGACAGATATTTTCGATCATCTCTTTTTCGTACCATGCGAAATAACTTTTTTCCAAGCATATTTTTGGTCATCAAAGGTTGGATTTTCGGATTCAGCGAGTCGAAATACACCTAGAAACTCACCCATCAAAGTCCGATTTTGATTCTGGAAAAATATATTTTCGATCATCTCTTTTTCGTACCGTGCGAAATAACTTTTTTCCAAGCATATTTTTGGTCATCAGAGGTTGGATTTTCGGATTCAGTGAGTCGAAATACACCTAGAAACTCACCCATTAAAGTCCGATTTTGATTCTGAAAAAAAATATTTTCGATCATCTCTTTTTCGTACCATGCGGAATAACTTCGTTCCAGGTGTATTTTCGTGTAACAAAGGTTGGATTTCTGGATTCAGCGGGTCAAAATACACCTATGAACCCACCCATCAAAGTTCGATTTCGATTCTGGAGACAGATGTTTTCGATCATTTCTTTTTCGTACCATGCGAAATAACTTTTTTCCAAGCATATTTTTGGTCATCAAAGGTTGGATTTTCGGATTCAGCGAGTCGAAATACACCTAGAAACTCACCCATCAAAGTCCGATTTTGATTCTGAAAAAATATATTTTCGATCATCTCTTTTTCGTACCGTGCGAAATAACTTTTTTCCAAGCATATTTTTGGTCATCAGAGGTTGGATTTTCGGATTCAGTGAGTCGAAATACACCTAGAAACTCACCCATTAAAGTCCGATTTTGATTCTGAAACAAAATATTTTCGATCATCTCTTTTTCGTACCATGCGAAATAACTTCTTTCCAGGTGTATTTTCCTGTAACAAAGGTTGGATTTTTGGATTCAGCGGGTCAAAATACACCTATGAACCCACCCATCAAAGTTCGATTTCGATTCTGGAGACAGATATTTTCGATCATCTCTTTTTCGTACCATGCGAAATAACTTTTTTCCAAGCATATTTTTGGACATCAAAGGTTGGATTTTCGGATTCACCGAGTCGAAATACACCTAGAAACTCACCCATCAAAGTCCGATTTTGATTCTGGAAAAATATATTTTCGATCATCTCTTTTTCGTACCGTGCGAAATAACTTTTTTCCAAGCATATTTTTGGTCATCAGAGGTTGGATTTTCGGATTCAGTGAGTCGAAATACACCTAGAAACTCACCCATTAAAGTCCGATTTTGATTCTGAAAAAAAATATTTTCGATCATCTCTTTTTCGTACCATGCGGAATAACTTCTTTCCAGGTGTATTTTCGTGTAACAAAGGTTGGATTTCTGGATTCAGCGGGTCAAAATACACCTATGAACCCACCCATCAAAGTTCGATTTCGATTCTGGAGACAGATGTTTTCGATCATTTCTTTTTCGTACCATGCGAAATAACTTTTTTCCAAGCATATTTTTGGTCATCAAAGGTTGGATTTTCGGATTCAGCGAGTCGAAATACACCTAGAAACTCACCCATCAAAGTCCGATTTTGATTCTGAAAAAATATATTTTCGATCATCTCTTTTTCGTACCGTGCGAAATAACTTTTTTCCAAGCATATTTTTGGTCATCAGAGGTTGGATTTTCGGATTCAGTGAGTCGAAATACACCTAGAAACTCACCCATTAAAGTCCGATTTTGATTCTGAAACAAAATATTTTCGATCATCTCTTTTTCGTACCATGCGAAATAACTTCTTTCCAGGTGTATTTTCCTGTAACAAAGGTTGGATTTTTGGATTCAGCGGGTCAAAATACACCTATGAACCCACCCATCAAAGTTCGATTTCGATTCTGGAGACAGATATTTTCGATCATCTCTTTTTCGTACCATGCGAAATAACTTTTTTCCAAGCATATTTTTGGACATCAAAGGTTGGATTTTCGGATTCAGCGAGTCGAAATACACCTAGAAACTCACCCATCAAAGTCCGATTTTGATTCTGGAAAAATATATTTTCGATCATCTCTTTTTCGTACCGTGCGAAATAACTTTTTTCCAAGCATATTTTTGGTCATCAGAGGTTGGATTTTCGGATTCAGTGAGTCGAAATACACCTAGAAACTCACCCATTAAAGTCCGATTTTGATTCTGAAAAAAAATATTTTCGATCATCTCTTTTTCGTACCATGCGAAATAACTTCTTTCCAGGTGTATTTTCGTGTAACAAAGGTTGGATTTTTGGATTCAGCGGGTCAAAATACACCTATGAACACACCCATCAAAGTTCGATTTCGATTCTGGAGACAGATATTTTCGATCATCTCTTTTTCGTACCATGCGAAATAACTTTTTTCCAAGCATATTTTTGGTCATCAAAGGTTGGATTTTCGGATTCAGCGAGTCGAAATACACCTAGAAACTCACCCATCAAAGTCCGATTTTGATTCTGGAAAAATATATTTTCGATCATCTCTTTTTCGTACCGTGCGAAATAATTTTTTTCCAAGCATATTTTTGGTCATCAGAGGCTGGATTTTCGGATTCAGTGGGTCGAAATACACCTAGAAACTCACCCATTAAAGTCCGATTTTGATTCTGAAAAAAAATATTTTCGATCATCTCTTTTTCGTTTCATGCGAAATAACTTCTTTCCAGGTGTATTTTCGTGTAACAAAGGTTGGATTTTTGGATTCAGCGGGTCAAAATACACCTATAAACCCACCCATCAAAGTTCGATTCCGATTCTGGAGACAGATATTTTCGATCATCTCTTTTTCGTACCATGCAAAATAACTTTTTTCCAAGCATATTTTTGGTCATCAAAGTTTGGATTTTCGGAATCAGCGGGTCGGAATACACCTAGAAACTCACCCATCAAAGTCCGAATTTGATTCTGAAAAAAAATATTTTCGATCATCTCTTTTTCGTAATATGCGGAATAACTTCTTTCCAGGAGTATTTTCGTGTAACAAAGGTTGGATTTTTTGATTCAGCGGGTCAAAATACACCTATAAACCCACCCATCAAAGTTCGATTTTGATTCTGGAGACAGATATTTCCGATCATCTCTTTTTCGTACCATGCGAAATAACTTTTTTCCAAGCATATTTTGGGCATTCAAAGCTTGGATTCTCGGATTCAGCGGGTCAAAATACACCTTTAAACCCACCCATCAAAGTTCGATTTCGATTCTGGAGACAGATATTTTCGATCATCTCTTTTTCGTACCATGCGAAATAACTTTTTTCCAAGCATATTTTTGGTCATCAAAGGTTGGATTTTCGGATTCAGCGGGTCGGAATACACCTAGAAACTCACCCATCAAAGTCCGATTTTGATTCTGAAAAAAAATATTTTGGATCATCTCTTTTTCGTACCATGCGGAATAACTTCTTTCCCGGTGTATTTTCGTGTAACAAAGGTTGGATTTTTTGATTCAGCGGGTCAAAGTACACCTATGAACCCACCCATCAAAGTTCGATTTTGATTCTGGAGACAGATATTTTCGATCATCTCTTTTTCGAACCATCCGAAATAACTTTTTTCCAAGCATATTTTTGGTCATCAAAGGTTGGATTTTCGGATTCAACGGGTCGAAATACACCTAGAAACTCACCCATCAAAGTCCGATTCCGATTCTGAAAAAAAATATTTTCGATCATCTCTTTTTCGTACCATGCGGAATAACTTCTTTCCAGGTGTATTTTCGTGTAACAAAGGTTGGATTTCTGGATTCAGCGGGTCAAAATACACCTATAAACACACCCATCAAAGTTCGATTTCGATTCTGGAGACAGATGTCCTCGATCATCTCTTTTTCGTACCATGCGAAATAACTTTTTTCCAAGCATATTTTTGGTCATCAAAGGTTGGATTTTCGGATTCAGCGAGTCGAAATACACCTAGAAACTCACCCATCAAAGTCCGATTTTGATTCTGAGAAAATATATTTTCGATCATCTCTTTTTCGTACCGTGCGAAATAACTTTTTTCCAAGCATATTTTTGGTCATCAGAGGTTGGATTTTCGGATTCAGTGAGTCGAAATACACCTAGAAACTCACCCATTAAAGTCCGATTTTGATTCTGAAAAAAAATATTTTCGATCATCTCTTTTTCGTACCATGCGAAATAACTTCTTTCCAGGTGTATTTTCGTGTAACAAAGGTTGGATTTTTGGATTCAGCGGGTCAAAATACACCTATGAACCCACCCATCAAAGTTCGGTTTCGATTCTGGAGACAGATATTTCCGATCATCTCTTTTTCGTACCATGCGAAATAACTTTTTTCCAAGCATATTTTTGGTCATCAAAGGTTGGATTTTCGGATTCAGCGAGTCGAAATACACCTAGAAACCCACCCATCAAAGTCCGATTTTGATTCTGGAAAAATATATTTTCGATCATCTCTTTTTCGTACCGTGCGAAATAACTTTTTTCCAAGCATATTTTTGGTCATCAGAGGCTGGATTTTCGGAATCAGTGGGTCGAAATACACCCAGAAACTCACCCATTAAAGTCCGATTTTGATTCTGAATAAAAATATTTTCGATCATCTCTTTTTCGTTTCATGCGAAATAACTTCGTTCCAGGTGTATTTTCGTGTAACAAAGGTTGGATTTTTTGATTCAGCGGGTCAAAATACACCTATAAACCCACCCATCAAAGTTCGATTTCGATTCTGGAGACAGATATTTCCGATCATCTCTTTTTCGTACCATGCGAAATAACTTTTTTCCAAGCATATTTTGGGCATTCAAAGCTTGGATTCTCGGATTCAGCGGGTCAAAATACACCTTTAAACCCACCCATCAAAGTTCGATTTCGATTCTGGAGACAGATATTTTCGATCATCTCTTTTTCGTACCATGCGAAATAACTTTTTTCCAAGCATATTTTTGGTCATCAAAGGTTGGATTTTCGGATTCAGCGGGTCGGAATACACCTAGAAACTCACCCATCAAAGTCCGATTTTGATTCTGAAAAAAAATATTTTGGATCATCTCTTTTTCGTACCATGCGGAATAACTTCTTTCCCGGTGTATTTTCGTGTAACAAAGGTTGGATTTTTTGATTCAGCGGGTCAGAGTACACCTATGAACCCACCCATCAAAGTTCGATTTTGATTCTGGAGACAGATATTTTCGATCATCTCTTTTTCGAACCATCCGAAATAACTTTTTTCCAAGCATATTTTTGGTCATCAAAGGTTGGATTTTCGGATTCAACGGGTCGAAATACACCTAGAAACTCACCCATCAAAGTCCGATTCCGATTCTGAAAAAAAATATTTTCGATCATCTCTTTTTCGTACCATGCGGAATAACTTCTTTCCAGGTGTATTTTCGTGTAACAAAGGTTGGATTTCTGGATTCAGCGGGTCAAAATACACCTATAAACACACCCATCAAAGTTCGATTTCGATTCTGGAGACAGATGTCCTCGATCATCTCTTTTTCGTACCATGCGAAATAACTTTTTTCCAAGCATATTTTTGGTCATCAAAGGTTGGATTTTCGGATTCAGCGAGTCGAAATACACCTAGAAACTCACCCATCAAAGTCCGATTTTGATTCTGAGAAAATATATTTTCGATCATCTCTTTTTCGTACCGTGCGAAATAACTTTTTTCCAAGCATATTTTTGGTCATCAGAGGTTGGATTTTCGGATTCAGTGAGTCGAAATACACCTAGAAACTCACCCATTAAAGTCCGATTTTGATTCTGAAAAAAAATATTTTCGATCATCTCTTTTTCGTACCATGCGAAATAACTTCTTTCCAGGTGTATTTTCGTGTAACAAAGGTTGGATTTTTGGATTCAGCGGGTCAAAATACACCTATGAACCCACCCATCAAAGTTCGATTTCGATTCTGGAGACAGATATTTTCGATCATCTCTTTTTCGTACCATGCGAAATAACTTTTTTCCAAGCATATTTTTGGTCATCAAAGGTTGGATTTTCGGATTCAGCGAGTCGAAATACACCTAGAAACTCACCCATCAAAGTCCGATTTTGATTCTGGAAAAATATATTTTCGATCATCTCTTTTTCGTACCGTGCGAAATAATTTTTTTCCAAGCATATTTTTGGTCATCAGAGGCTGGATTTTCGGATTCAGTGGGTCGAAATACACCTAGAAACTCACCCATTAAAGTCCGATTTTGATTCTGAAAAAAAATATTTTCGATCATCTCTTTTTCGTTTCATGCGAAATAACTTCTTTCCAGGTGTATTTTCGTGTAACAAAGGTTGGATTTTTGGATTCAGCGGGTCAAAATACACCTATAAACCCACCCATCAAAGTTCGATTCCGATTCTGGAGACAGATATTTTCGATCATCTCTTTTTCGTACCATGCAAAATAACTTTTTTCCAAGCATATTTTTGGTCATCAAAGTTTGGATTTTCGGAATCAGCGGGTCGGAATACACCTAGAAACTCACCCATCAAAGTCCGAATTTGATTCTGAAAAAAAATATTTTCGATCATCTCTTTTTCGTAATATGCGGAATAACTTCTTTCCAGGAGTATTTTCGTGTAACAAAGGTTGGATTTTTTGATTCAGCGGGTCAAAATACACCTATAAACCCACCCATCAAAGTTCGATTTTGATTCTGGAGACAGATATTTCCGATCATCTCTTTTTCGTACCATGCGAAATAACTTTTTTCCAAGCATATTTTGGGCATTCAAAGCTTGGATTCTCGGATTCAGCGGGTCAAAATACACCTTTAAACCCACCCATCAAAGTTCGATTTCGATTCTGGAGACAGATATTTTCGATCATCTCTTTTTCGTACCATGCGAAATAACTTTTTTCCAAGCATATTTTTGGTCATCAAAGGTTGGATTTTCGGATTCAGCGGGTCGGAATACACCTAGAAACTCACCCATCAAAGTCCGATTTTGATTCTGAAAAAAAATATTTTGGATCATCTCTTTTTCGTACCATGCGGAATAACTTCTTTCCCGGTGTATTTTCGTGTAACAAAGGTTGGATTTTTTGATTCAGCGGGTCAAAGTACACCTATGAACCCACCCATCAAAGTTCGATTTTGATTCTGGAGACAGATATTTTCGATCATCTCTTTTTCGAACCATCCGAAATAACTTTTTTCCAAGCATATTTTTGGTCATCAAAGGTTGGATTTTCGGATTCAACGGGTCGAAATACACCTAGAAACTCACCCATCAAAGTCCGATTCCGATTCTGAAAAAAAATATTTTCGATCATCTCTTTTTCGTACCATGCGGAATAACTTCTTTCCAGGTGTATTTTCGTGTAACAAAGGTTGGATTTCTGGATTCAGCGGGTCAAAATACACCTATAAACACACCCATCAAAGTTCGATTTCGATTCTGGAGACAGATGTCCTCGATCATCTCTTTTTCGTACCATGCGAAATAACTTTTTTCCAAGCATATTTTTGGTCATCAAAGGTTGGATTTTCGGATTCAGCGAGTCGAAATACACCTAGAAACTCACCCATCAAAGTCCGATTTTGATTCTGAGAAAATATATTTTCGATCATCTCTTTTTCGTACCGTGCGAAATAACTTTTTTCCAAGCATATTTTTGGTCATCAGAGGTTGGATTTTCGGATTCAGTGAGTCGAAATACACCTAGAAACTCACCCATTAAAGTCCGATTTTGATTCTGAAAAAAAATATTTTCGATCATCTCTTTTTCGTACCATGCGAAATAACTTCTTTCCAGGTGTATTTTCGTGTAACAAAGGTTGGATTTTTGGATTCAGCGGGTCAAAATACACCTATGAACCCACCCATCAAAGTTCGGTTTCGATTCTGGAGACAGATATTTCCGATCATCTCTTTTTCGTACCATGCGAAATAACTTTTTTCCAAGCATATTTTTGGTCATCAAAGGTTGGATTTTCGGATTCAGCGAGTCGAAATACACCTAGAAACCCACCCATCAAAGTCCGATTTTGATTCTGGAAAAATATATTTTCGATCATCTCTTTTTCGTACCGTGCGAAATAACTTTTTTCCAAGCATATTTTTGGTCATCAGAGGCTGGATTTTCGGAATCAGTGGGTCGAAATACACCCAGAAACTCACCCATTAAAGTCCGATTTTGATTCTGAATAAAAATATTTTCGATCATCTCTTTTTCGTTTCATGCGAAATAACTTCGTTCCAGGTGTATTTTCGTGTAACAAAGGTTGGATTTTTTGATTCAGCGGGTCAAAATACACCTATAAACCCACCCATCAAAGTTCGATTTCGATTCTGGAGACAGATATTTCCGATCATCTCTTTTTCGTACCATGCGAAATAACTTTTTTCCAAGCATATTTTGGGCATTCAAAGCTTGGATTCTCGGATTCAGCGGGTCAAAATACACCTTTAAACCCACCCATCAAAGTTCGATTTCGATTCTGGAGACAGATATTTTCGATCATCTCTTTTTCGTACCATGCGAAATAACTTTTTTCCAAGCATATTTTTGGTCATCAAAGGTTGGATTTTCGGATTCAGCGGGTCGGAATACACCTAGAAACTCACCCATCAAAGTCCGATTTTGATTCTGAAAAAAAATATTTTGGATCATCTCTTTTTCGTACCATGCGGAATAACTTCTTTCCCGGTGTATTTTCGTGTAACAAAGGTTGGATTTTTTGATTCAGCGGGTCAGAGTACACCTATGAACCCACCCATCAAAGTTCGATTTTGATTCTGGAGACAGATATTTTCGATCATCTCTTTTTCGAACCATCCGAAATAACTTTTTTCCAAGCATATTTTTGGTCATCAAAGGTTGGATTTTCGGATTCAACGGGTCGAAATACACCTAGAAACTCACCCATCAAAGTCCGATTCCGATTCTGAAAAAAAATATTTTCGATCATCTCTTTTTCGTACCATGCGGAATAACTTCTTTCCAGGTGTATTTTCGTGTAACAAAGGTTGGATTTCTGGATTCAGCGGGTCAAAATACACCTATAAACACACCCATCAAAGTTCGATTTCGATTCTGGAGACAGATGTCCTCGATCATCTCTTTTTCGTACCATGCGAAATAACTTTTTTCCAAGCATATTTTTGGTCATCAAAGGTTGGATTTTCGGATTCAGCGAGTCGAAATACACCTAGAAACTCACCCATCAAAGTCCGATTTTGATTCTGAGAAAATATATTTTCGATCATCTCTTTTTCGTACCGTGCGAAATAACTTTTTTCCAAGCATATTTTTGGTCATCAGAGGTTGGATTTTCGGATTCAGTGAGTCGAAATACACCTAGAAACTCACCCATTAAAGTCCGATTTTGATTCTGAAAAAAAATATTTTCGATCATCTCTTTTTCGTACCATGCGAAATAACTTCTTTCCAGGTGTATTTTCGTGTAACAAAGGTTGGATTTTTGGATTCAGCGGGTCAAAATACACCTATGAACCCACCCATCAAAGTTCGATTTCGATTCTGGAGACAGATATTTTCGATCATCTCTTTTTCGTACCATGCGAAATAACTTTTTTCCAAGCATATTTTTGGTCATCAAAGGTTGGATTTTCGGATTCAGCGAGTCGAAATACACCTAGAAACTCACCCATCAAAGTCCGATTTTGATTCTGGAAAAATATATTTTCGATCATCTCTTTTTCGTACCGTGCGAAATAATTTTTTTCCAAGCATATTTTTGGTCATCAGAGGCTGGATTTTCGGATTCAGTGGGTCGAAATACACCTAGAAACTCACCCATTAAAGTCCGATTTTGATTCTGAAAAAAAATATTTTCGATCATCTCTTTTTCGTTTCATGCGAAATAACTTCTTTCCAGGTGTATTTTCGTGTAACAAAGGTTGGATTTTTGGATTCAGCGGGTCAAAATACACCTATAAACCCACCCATCAAAGTTCGATTCCGATTCTGGAGACAGATATTTTCGATCATCTCTTTTTCGTACCATGCAAAATAACTTTTTTCCAAGCATATTTTTGGTCATCAAAGTTTGGATTTTCGGAATCAGCGGGTCGGAATACACCTAGAAACTCACCCATCAAAGTCCGAATTTGATTCTGAAAAAAAATATTTTCGATCATCTCTTTTTCGTAATATGCGGAATAACTTCTTTCCAGGAGTATTTTCGTGTAACAAAGGTTGGATTTTTTGATTCAGCGGGTCAAAATACACCTATAAACCCACCCATCAAAGTTCGATTTTGATTCTGGAGACAGATATTTCCGATCATCTCTTTTTCGTACCATGCGAAATAACTTTTTTCCAAGCATATTTTGGGCATTCAAAGCTTGGATTCTCGGATTCAGCGGGTCAAAATACACCTTTAAACCCACCCATCAAAGTTCGATTTCGATTCTGGAGACAGATATTTTCGATCATCTCTTTTTCGTACCATGCGAAATAACTTTTTTCCAAGCATATTTTTGGTCATCAAAGGTTGGATTTTCGGATTCAGCGGGTCGGAATACACCTAGAAACTCACCCATCAAAGTCCGATTTTGATTCTGAAAAAAAATATTTTGGATCATCTCTTTTTCGTACCATGCGGAATAACTTCTTTCCCGGTGTATTTTCGTGTAACAAAGGTTGGATTTTTTGATTCAGCGGGTCAAAGTACACCTATGAACCCACCCATCAAAGTTCGATTTTGATTCTGGAGACAGATATTTTCGATCATCTCTTTTTCGAACCATCCGAAATAACTTTTTTCCAAGCATATTTTTGGTCATCAAAGGTTGGATTTTCGGATTCAACGGGTCGAAATACACCTAGAAACTCACCCATCAAAGTCCGATTCCGATTCTGAAAAAAAATATTTTCGATCATCTCTTTTTCGTACCATGCGGAATAACTTCTTTCCAGGTGTATTTTCGTGTAACAAAGGTTGGATTTCTGGATTCAGCGGGTCAAAATACACCTATAAACACACCCATCAAAGTTCGATTTCGATTCTGGAGACAGATGTCCTCGATCATCTCTTTTTCGTACCATGCGAAATAACTTTTTTCCAAGCATATTTTTGGTCATCAAAGGTTGGATTTTCGGATTCAGCGAGTCGAAATACACCTAGAAACTCACCCATCAAAGTCCGATTTTGATTCTGAGAAAATATATTTTCGATCATCTCTTTTTCGTACCGTGCGAAATAACTTTTTTCCAAGCATATTTTTGGTCATCAGAGGTTGGATTTTCGGATTCAGTGAGTCGAAATACACCTAGAAACTCACCCATTAAAGTCCGATTTTGATTCTGAAAAAAAATATTTTCGATCATCTCTTTTTCGTACCATGCGAAATAACTTCTTTCCAGGTGTATTTTCGTGTAACAAAGGTTGGATTTTTGGATTCAGCGGGTCAAAATACACCTATGAACCCACCCATCAAAGTTCGGTTTCGATTCTGGAGACAGATATTTCCGATCATCTCTTTTTCGTACCATGCGAAATAACTTTTTTCCAAGCATATTTTTGGTCATCAAAGGTTGGATTTTCGGATTCAGCGAGTCGAAATACACCTAGAAACCCACCCATCAAAGTCCGATTTTGATTCTGGAAAAATATATTTTCGATCATCTCTTTTTCGTACCGTGCGAAATAACTTTTTTCCAAGCATATTTTTGGTCATCAGAGGCTGGATTTTCGGAATCAGTGGGTCGAAATACACCCAGAAACTCACCCATTAAAGTCCGATTTTGATTCTGAATAAAAATATTTTCGATCATCTCTTTTTCGTTTCATGCGAAATAACTTCGTTCCAGGTGTATTTTCGTGTAACAAAGGTTGGATTTTTTGATTCAGCGGGTCAAAATACACCTATAAACCCACCCATCAAAGTTCGATTTCGATTCTGGAGACAGATATTTTCGATCATCTCTTTTTCGTACCATGCAAAATAACTTTTTTCCAAGCATATTTTTGGTCATCAAAGTTTGGATTTTCGGAATCAGCGGGTCGGAATACACCTAGAAACTCACCCATCAAAGTCCGATTTTGATTCGGAAAAAAAATATTTTCGGTCATCTCTTTTTCGTACCATGCGGAATAACTTCTTTCCAGGAGTATTTTCGTGTAACAAAAGTTGGATTTTTTGATTCAGCGGGTCAAAATACACCTATAAACCCACCCATCAAAGTTCGATTTTGATTCTGGAGACAGATATTTCCGATCATCTCTTTTTCGTACCATGCGAAATAACTATTTTCCAAGCATATTTTTGGTTATCAAAGCTTGGATTCTCGGATTCAGCGGGTCAAAATACACCTTTGAACCCACCCATCAAAGTTCGATTTCGATTCTGGAGACAGATGTTTTCGATCATCTCTTTTTCGTACCATGCGAAATAACTTTTTTCCAAGCATATTTTTGGTCATCAAAGGTTGGATTTTCGGATTCAGCGAGTCGAAATACACCTAGAAACTCACCCATCAAAGTCCGATTTTGATTCTGAGAAAAAATATTTTGGATCATCTCTTTTTCGTACCATGCGGAATAACTTCTTTCCAGGTGTATTTTCGTGTAACAAAGGTTGGATTTTTTGATTCAGCGGGTCAAAGTACACCTATGAACCCACCCATCAAAGTTCGATTTTGATTCTGGAGACAGATATTTTCGATCATCTCTTTTTTGAACCATGCGAAATAACTTTTTTCCAAGCATATTTTTGGTCATCAAAGGTTGGATTCTCGGATTCAACGGGTCGAAATACACCTAGAAACTCACCCATCAAAGTCCGATTCCGATTCTGACAAAAAATATTTTCGATCATCTCTTTTTCGTACCATGCGGAATAACTTCTTTCCAGGTGTATTTTCGTGTAACAAAGGTTGGATTTCTGGATTCAGCGGGTCAAAATACACCTATAAACCCACCCATCAAAGTTCGATTTCAATTCTGGAGACAGATGTTTTCGATCATCTCTTTTTCGTACCATGCGAAATAACTTTTTTCCAAGCATATTTTTGGTCATCAAAGGTTGGATTTTCGGATTCAGCGAGTCGAAATACACCTAGAAACTCACCCATCAAAGTCCGATTTTGATTCTGAGAAAATATATTTTCGATCATCTCTTTTTCGTACCGTGCGAAATAACTTTTTTCCAAGCATATTTTTGGTCATCAGAGGTTGGATTTTCGGATTCAGTGAGTCGAAATACACCTAGAAACTCACCCATTAACGTCCGATTTTGATTCTGAAAAAAAATATTTTCGATCATCTCTTTTTCGTACCATGCGAAATAACTTCTTTCCAGGTGTATTTTCGTGTAACAAAGGTTGGATTTTTGGATTCAGCGGGTCAAAATACACCTATGAACCCACCCATCAAAGTTCGATTTCGATTCTGGAGACAGATATTTCCGATCATCTCTTTTTCGTACCATGCGAAATAACTTTTTTCCAAGCATATTTTTGTCCATCAAAGGTTGGATTTTCGGATTCAGCGGGTCGGAATACACCTAGAAACTCACCCATCAAAGTCCGATTTTGATTCTGAAAAAAAATATTTTGGATCATCTCTTTTTCGTACCATGCGGAATAACTTCTTTCCAGGTGTATTTTCGTGTAACAAAGGTTGGATTTTTTGATTCAGCGGGTCAAAGTACACCTATGAACCCACCCATCAAAGTTCGATTTTGATTCTGGAGACAGATATTTTCGATCATCTCTTTTTTGAACCATGCGAAATAACTTTTTTCCAAGCATATTTTTGGTCATCAAAGGTTGGATTTTCGGATTCAGCGAGTCGAAATACACCTAGAAACTCACCCATCAAAGTCCGATTTTGATTCTGGAAAAATATATTTTCGATCATCTCTTTTTCGTACCGTGCGAAATAATTTTTTTCCAAGCATATTTTTGGTCATCAGAGGCTGGATTTTCGGATTCAGTGGGTCGAAATACACCTAGAAACTCACCCATTAAAGTCCGATTTTGATTCTGAAAAAAAATATTTTCGATCATCTCTTTTTCGTTTCGTGCGAAATAACTTCTTTCCAGGTGTATTTTCGTGTAACAAAGGTTGGATTTTTGGATTCAGCGGGTCAAAATACACCTATAAGCCCACGCATCAAAGTTCGATTTCGATTCTGGAGACAGATATTTTCGATCATCTCTTTTTCGTACCATGCAAAATAACTTTTTTCCAAGCATATTTTTGGTCATCAAAGTTTGGATTTTCGGAATCAGCGGGTCGAAATACACCTAGAAACTCACCCATCAAAGTCCGAATTTGATTCTGAAAAAAAATATTTTCGATCATCTCTTTTTCGTAATATGCGGAATAACTTCTTTCCAGGAGTATTTTCGTGTAACAAAGGTTGGATTTTTTGATTCAGCGGGTCAAAATACACCTATAAACCCACCCATCAAAGTTCGATTTTGATTCTGGAGACAGATATTTCCGATCATCTCTTTTTCGTACCATGCGAAATAACTTTTTTCCAAGCATATTTTTGGCATTCAAAGCTTGGATTCTCGGATTCAGCGGGTCAAAATACACCTTTAAACCCACCCATCAAAGTTCGATTTCGATTCTGGAGACAGATATTTTCGATCATCTCTTTTTCGTACCATGCGAAATAACTTTTTTCCAAGCATATTTTTGGTCATCAAACGTTGGATTTTCGGATTCAGCGGGTCGGAATACACCTAGAAACTCACCCATCAAAGTCCGATTTTGATTCTGAAAAAAAATATTTTGGATCATCTCTTTTTCGTACCATGCGGAATAACTTCTTTCCAGGTGTATTTTCGTGTAACAAAGGTTGGATTTTTTGATTCAGCGGGTCAAAGTACACCTATGAACCCACCCATCAAAGTTCGATTTTGATTCTGGAGACAGATATTTTCGATCATCTCTTTTTCGAACCATGCGAAATAACTTTTTTCCAAGCATATTTTTGGTCATCAAAGGTTGGATTTTCGGATTCAACGGGTCGAAATACACCTAGAAACTCACCCATCAAAGTCCGATTCCGATTCTGAAAAAAAATATTTTCGATCATCTCTTTTTCGTACCATGCGGAATAACTTCTTTCCAGGTGTATTTTCGTGTAACAAAGGTTGGATTTCTGGATTCAGCGGGTCAAAATACACCTATAAACCCACCCATCAAAGTTCGATTTCGATTCTGGAGACAGATGTCCTCGATCATCTCTTTTTCGTACCATGCGAAATAACTTTTTTCCAAGCATATTTTTGGTCATCAAAGGTTGGATTTTCGGATTCAGCGAGTCGAAATACACCTAGAAACTCACCCATCAAAGTCCGATTTTGATTCTGAGAAAATATATTTTCGATCATCTCTTTTTCGTACCGTGCGAAATAACTTTTTTCCAAGCATATTTTTGGTCATCAGAGGTTGGATTTTCGGATTCAGTGAGTCGAAATACACCTAGAAACTCACCCATTAAAGTCCGATTTTGATTCTGAAAAAAAATATTTTCGATCATCTCTTTTTCGTACCATGCGAAATAACTTCTTTCCAGGTGTATTTTCGTGTAACAAAGGTTGGATTTTTGGATTCAGCGGGTCAAAATACACCTATGAACCCACCCATCAAAGTTCGGTTTCGATTCTGGAGACAGATATTTTCGATCATCTCTTTTTCGTACCATGCGAAATAACTTTTTTCCAAGCATATTTTTGGTCATCAAAGGTTGGATTTTCGGATTCAGCGAGTCGAAATACACCTAGAAACCCACCCATCAAAGTCCGATTTTGATCCTGGAAAAATATATTTTCGATCATCTCTTTTTCGTACCGTGCGAAATAACTTTTTTCCAAGCATATTTTTGGTCATCAGAGGCTGGATTTTCGGAATCAGTGGGTCGAAATACACCCAGAAACTCACCCATTAAAGTCCGATTTTGATTCTGAATAAAAATATTTTCGATCATCTCTTTTTCGTTTCATGCGAAATAACTTCTTTCCAGGTGTATTTTCGTGTAACAAAGGTTGGATTTTTGGATTCAGCGGGTCAAAATACACCTATAAACCCACCCATCAAAGTTCGATTTCGATTCTGGAGACAGATATTTTCGATCATCTCTTTTTCGTACCATGCAAAATAACTTTTTTCCAAGCATATTTTTGGTCATCAAAGTTTGGATTTTCGGAATCAGCGGGTCGAAATACACCTAGAAACTCACCCATCAAAGTCCGAATTTGATTCTGAAAAAAAATATTTTCGATCATCTCTTTTTCGTAATATGCGGAATAACTTCTTTCCAGGAGTATTTTCGTGTAACAAAGGTTGGATTTTTTGATTCAGCGGGTCAAAATACACCTATAAACCCACCCATCAAAGTTCGATTTTGATTCTGGAGACAGATATTTCCGATCATCTCTTTTTCGTACCATGCGAAATAACTTTTTTCCAAGCATATTTTTGGCATTCAAAGCTTGGATTCTCGGATTCAGCGGGTGAAAATACACCTTTAAACCCACCCATCAAAGTTCGATTTCGATTCTGGAGACAGATATTTTCGATCATCTCTTTTTCGTACCATGCGAAATAACTTTTTTCCAAGCATATTTTTGGTCATCAAACGTTGGATTTTCGGATTCAGCGGGTCGGAATACACCTAGAAACTCACCCATCAAATTCCGATTTTGATTCTGAAAAAAAATATTTTGGATCATCTCTTTTTCGTACCATGCGGAATAACTTCTTTCCAGGTGTATTTTCGTGTAACAAAGGTTGGATTTTTTGATTCAGCGGGTCAAAGTACACCTATGAACCCACCCATCAAAGTTCGATTTTGATTCTGGAGACAGATATTTTCGATCATCTCTTTTTCGAACCATGCGAAATAACTTTTTTCCAAGCATATTTTTGGTCATCAAAGGTTGGATTTTCGGATTCAACGGGTCGAAATACACCTAGAAACTCACCCATCAAAGTCCGATTCCGATTCTGAAAAAAAATATTTTCGATCATCTCTTTTTCGTACCATGCGGAATAACTTCTTTCCAGGTGTATTTTCGTGTAACAAAGGTTGGATTTCTGGATTCAGCGGGTCAAAATACACCTATAAACCCACCCATCAAAGTTCGATTTCGATTCTGGAGACAGATGTCCTCGATCATCTCTTTTTCGTACCATGCGAAATAACTTTTTTCCAAGCATATTTTTGGTCATCAAAGGTTGGATTTTCGGATTCAGCGAGTCGAAATACACCTAGAAACTCACCCATCAAAGTCCGATTTTGATTCTGAGAAAATATATTTTCGATCATCTCTTTTTCGTACCGTGCGAAATAACTTTTTTCCAAGCATATTTTTGGTCATCAGAGGTTGGATTTTCGGATTCAGTGAGTCGAAATACACCTAGAAACTCACCCATTAAAGTCCGATTTTGATTCTGAAAAAAAATATTTTCGATCATCTCTTTTTCGTACCATGCGAAATAACTTCTTTCCAGGTGTATTTTCGTGTAACAAAGGTTGGATTTTTGGATTCAGCGGGTCAAAATACACCTATGAACCCACCCATCAAAGTTCGGTTTCGATTCTGGAGACAGATATTTTCGATCATCTCTTTTTCGTACCATGCGAAATAACTTTTTTCCAAGCATATTTTTGGTCATCAAAGGTTGGATTTTCGGATTCAGCGAGTCGAAATACACCTAGAAACCCACCCATCAAAGTCCGATTTTGATCCTGGAAAAATATATTTTCGATCATCTCTTTTTCGTACCGTGCGAAATAACTTTTTTCCAAGCATATTTTTGGTCATCAGAGGCTGGATTTTCGGAATCAGTGGGTCGAAATACACCCAGAAACTCACCCATTAAAGTCCGATTTTGATTCTGAATAAAAATATTTTCGATCATCTCTTTTTCGTTTCATGCGAAATAACTTCTTTCCAGGTGTATTTTCGTGTAACAAAGGTTGGATTTTTGGATTCAGCGGGTCAAAATACACCTATAAACCCACCCATCAAAGTTCGATTTCGATTCTGGAGACAGATATTTTCGATCATCTCTTTTTCGTACCATGCAAAATAACTTTCTTCCAAGCATATTTTTGGTCATCAAAGTTTGGATTTTCGGAATCAGCGTGTCGAAATACACCTAGAAACTCACCCATCAAAGTCCGAATTTGATTCTGAAAAAAAATATTTTCGATCATCTCTTTTTCGTAATATGCGGAATAACTTCTTTCCAGGAGTATTTTCGTGTAACAAAGGTTGGATTTTTTGATTCAGCGGGTCAAAATACACCTATAAACCCACCCATCAAAGTTCGATTTTGATTCTGGAGACAGATATTTCCGATCATCTCTTTTTCGTACCATGCGAAATAACTTTTGTCCAAGCATATTTTTGGCATTCAAAGCTTGGATTCTCGGATTCAGCGGGTCAAAATACACCTTTAAACCCACCCATCAAAGTTCGATTTCGATTCTGGAGACAGATATTTTCGATCATCTCTTTTTCGTACCATGCGAAATAACTTTTTTCCAAGCATATTTTTGGTCATCAAACGTTGGATTTTCGGATTCAGCGGGTCGGAATACACCTAGAAACTCACCCATCAAAGTCCGATTTTGATTCTGAAAAAAAATATTTTGGATCATCTCTTTTTCGTACCATGCGGAATAACTTCTTTCCAGGTGTATTTTCGTGTAACAAAGGTTGGATTTTTTGATTCAGCGGGTCAAAGTACACCTATGAACCCACCCATCAAAGTTCGATTTTGATTCTGGAGACAGATATTTTCGATCATCTCTTTTTCGAACCATGCGAAATAACTTTTTTCCAAGCATATTTTTGGTCATCAAAGGTTGGATTTTCGGATTCAACGGGTCGAAATACACCTAGAAACTCACCCATCAAAGTCCGATTCCGATTCTGAAAAAAAATATTTTCGATCATCTCTTTTTCGTACCATGCGGAATAACTTCTTTCCAGGTGTATTTTCGTGTAACAAAGGTTGGATTTCTGGATTCAGCGGGTCAAAATACACCTATAAACCCACCCATCAAAGTTCGATTTCGATTCTGGAGACAGATGTCCTCGATCATCTCTTTTTCGTACCATGCGAAATAACTTTTTTCCAAGCATATTTTTGGTCATCAAAGGTTGGATTTTCGGATTCAGCGAGTCGAAATACACCTAGAAACTCACCCATCAAAGTCCGATTTTGATTCTGAGAAAATATATTTTCGATCATCTCTTTTTCGTACCGTGCGAAATAACTTTTTTCCAAGCATATTTTTGGTCATCAGAGGTTGGATTTTCGGATTCAGTGAGTCGAAATACACCTAGAAACTCACCCATTAAAGTCCGATTTTGATTCTGAAAAAAAATATTTTCGATCATCTCTTTTTCGTACCATGCGAAATAACTTCTTTCCAGGTGTATTTTCGTGTAACAAAGGTTGGATTTTTGGATTCAGCGGGTCAAAATACACCTATGAACCCACCCATCAAAGTTCGGTTTCGATTCTGGAGACAGATATTTTCGATCATCTCTTTTTCGTACCATGCGAAATAACTTTTTTCCAAGCATATTTTTGGTCATCAAAGGTTGGATTTTCGGATTCAGCGAGTCGAAATACACCTAGAAACCCACCCATCAAAGTCCGATTTTGATCCTGGAAAAATATATTTTCGATCATCTCTTTTTCGTACCGTGCGAAATAACTTTTTTCCAAGCATATTTTTGGTCATCAGAGGCTGGATTTTCGGAATCAGTGGGTCGAAATACACCCAGAAACTCACCCATTAAAGTCCGATTTTGATTCTGAATAAAAATATTTTCGATCATCTCTTTTTCGTTTCATGCGAAATAACTTCTTTCCAGGTGTATTTTCGTGTAACAAAGGTTGGATTTTTGGATTCAGCGGGTCAAAATACACCTATAAACCCACCCATCAAAGTTCGATTTCGATTCTGGAGACAGATATTTTCGATCATCTCTTTTTCGTACCATGCAAAATAACTTTTTTCCAAGCATATTTTTGGTCATCAAAGTTTGGATTTTCGGAATCAGCGGGTCGGAATACACCTAGAAACTCACCCATCAAAGTCCGATTTTGATTCGGAAAAAAAATATTTTCGGTCATCTCTTTTTCGTACCATGCGGAATAACTTCTTTCCAGGAGTATTTTCGTGTAACAAAGGTTGGATTTTTTGATTCAGCGGGTCAAAATACACCTATAAACCCACCCATCAAAGTTCGATTTTGATTCTGGAGACAGATATTTCCGATCATCTCTTTTTCGTACCATGCGAAATAACTTTTTTCCAAGCATATTTTTGGCATTCAAAGCTTGGATTCTCGGATTCAGCGGGTCAAAATACACCTTTAAACCCACCCATCAAAGTTCGATTTCGATTCTGGAGACAGATATTTTCGATCATCTCTTTTTCGTACCATGCGAAATAACTTTTTTCCAAGCATATTTTTGGTCATCAAACGTTGGATTTTCGGATTCAGCGGGTCGGAATACACCTAGAAACTCACCCATCAAAGTCCGATTTTGATTCTGAAAAAAAATATTTTGGATCATCTCTTTTTCGTACCATGCGGAATAACTTCTTTCCAGGTGTATTTTCGTGTAACAAAGGTTGGATTTTTTGATTCAGCGGGTCAAAGTACACCTATGAACCCACCCATCAAAGTTCGATTTTGATTCTGGAGACAGATATTTTCGATCATCTCTTTTTCGAACCATGCGAAATAACTTTTTTCCAAGCATATTTTTGGTCATCAAAGGTTGGATTTTCGGATTCAACGGGTCGAAATACACCTAGAAACTCACCCATCAAAGTCCGATTCCGATTCTGAAAAAAAATATTTTCGATCATCTCTTTTTCGTACCATGCGGAATAACTTCTTTCCAGGTGTATTTTCGTGTAACAAAGGTTGGATTTCTGGATTCAGCGGGTCAAAATACACCTATAAACCCACCCATCAAAGTTCGATTTCGATTCTGGAGACAGATGTCCTCGATCATCTCTTTTTCGTACCATGCGAAATAACTTTTTTCCAAGCATATTTTTGGTCATCAAAGGTTGGATTTTCGGATTCAGCGAGTCGAAATACACCTAGAAACTCACCCATCAAAGTCCGATTTTGATTCTGAGAAAATATATTTTCGATCATCTCTTTTTCGTACCGTGCGAAATAACTTTTTTCCAAGCATATTTTTGGTCATCAGAGGTTGGATTTTCGGATTCAGTGAGTCGAAATACACCTAGAAACTCACCCATTAAAGTCCGATTTTGATTCTGAAAAAAAATATTTTCGATCATCTCTTTTTCGTACCATGCGAAATAACTTCTTTCCAGGTGTATTTTCGTGTAACAAAGGTTGGATTTTTGGATTCAGCGGGTCAAAATACACCTATGAACCCACCCATCAAAGTTCGGTTTCGATTCTGGAGACAGATATTTTCGATCATCTCTTTTTCGTACCATGCGAAATAACTTTTTTCCAAGCATATTTTTGGTCATCAAAGGTTGGATTTTCGGATTCAGCGAGTCGAAATACACCTAGAAACCCACCCATCAAAGTCCGATTTTGATCCTGGAAAAATATATTTTCGATCATCTCTTTTTCGTACCGTGCGAAATAACTTTTTTCCAAGCATATTTTTGGTCATCAGAGGCTGGATTTTCGGAATCAGTGGGTCGAAATACACCCAGAAACTCACCCATTAAAGTCCGATTTTGATTCTGAATAAAAATATTTTCGATCATCTCTTTTTCGTTTCATGCGAAATAACTTCTTTCCAGGTGTATTTTCGTGTAACAAAGGTTGGATTTTTGGATTCAGCGGGTCAAAATACACCTATAAACCCACCCATCAAAGTTCGATTTCGATTCTGGAGACAGATATTTTCGATCATCTCTTTTTCGTACCATGCAAAATAACTTTTTTCCAAGCATATTTTTGGTCATCAAAGTTTGGATTTTCGGAATCAGCGGGTCGAAATACACCTAGAAACTCACCCATCAAAGTCCGAATTTGATTCTGAAAAAAAATATTTTCGATCATCTCTTTTTCGTAATATGCGGAATAACTTCTTTCCAGGAGTATTTTCGTGTAACAAAGGTTGGATTTTTTGATTCAGCGGGTCAAAATACACCTATAAACCCACCCATCAAAGTTCGATTTTGATTCTGGAGACAGATATTTCCGATCATCTCTTTTTCGTACCATGCGAAATAACTTTTTTCCAAGCATATTTTTGGCATTCAAAGCTTGGATTCTCGGATTCAGCGGGTCAAAATACACCTTTAAACCCACCCATCAAAGTTCGATTTCGATTCTGGAGACAGATATTTTCGATCATCTCTTTTTCGTACCATGCGAAATAACTTTTTTCCAAGCATATTTTTGGTCATCAAACGTTGGATTTTCGGATTCAGCGGGTCGGAATACACCTAGAAACTCACCCATCAAAGTCCGATTTTGATTCTGAAAAAAAATATTTTGGATCATCTCTTTTTCGTACCATGCGGAATAACTTCTTTCCAGGTGTATTTTCGTGTAACAAAGGTTGGATTTTTTGATTCAGCGGGTCAAAGTACACCTATGAACCCACCCATCAAAGTTCGATTTTGATTCTGGAGACAGATATTTTCGATCATCTCTTTTTCGAACCATGCGAAATAACTTTTTTCCAAGCATATTTTTGGTCATCAAAGGTTGGATTTTCGGATTCAACGGGTCGAAATACACCTAGAAACTCACCCATCAAAGTCCGATTCCGATTCTGAAAAAAAATATTTTCGATCATCTCTTTTTCGTACCATGCGGAATAACTTCTTTCCAGGTGTATTTTCGTGTAACAAAGGTTGGATTTCTGGATTCAGCGGGTCAAAATACACCTATAAACCCACCCATCAAAGTTCGATTTCGATTCTGGAGACAGATGTCCTCGATCATCTCTTTTTCGTACCATGCGAAATAACTTTTTTCCAAGCATATTTTTGGTCATCAAAGGTTGGATTTTCGGATTCAGCGAGTCGAAATACACCTAGAAACTCACCCATCAAAGTCCGATTTTGATTCTGAGAAAATATATTTTCGATCATCTCTTTTTCGTACCGTGCGAAATAACTTTTTTCCAAGCATATTTTTGGTCATCAGAGGTTGGATTTTCGGATTCAGTGAGTCGAAATACACCTAGAAACTCACCCATTAAAGTCCGATTTTGATTCTGAAAAAAAATATTTTCGATCATCTCTTTTTCGTACCATGCGAAATAACTTCTTTCCAGGTGTATTTTCGTGTAACAAAGGTTGGATTTTTGGATTCAGCGGGTCAGAATACACCTATGAACCCACCCATCAAAGTTCGGTTTCGATTCTGGAGACAGATATTTTCGATCATCTCTTTTTCGTACCATGCGAAATAACTTTTTTCCAAGCATATTTTTGGTCATCAAAGGTTGGATTTTCGGATTCAGCGAGTCGAAATACACCTAGAAACCCACCCATCAAAGTCCGATTTTGATCCTGGAAAAATATATTTTCGATCATCTCTTTTTCGTACCGTGCGAAATAACTTTTTTCCAAGCATATTTTTGGTCATCAGAGGCTGGATTTTCGGAATCAGTGGGTCGAAATACACCCAGAAACTCACCCATTAAAGTCCGATTTTGATTCTGAATAAAAATATTTTCGATCATCTCTTTTTCGTTTCATGCGAAATAACTTCTTTCCAGGTGTATTTTCGTGTAACAAAGGTTGGATTTTTGGATTCAGCGGGTCAAAATACACCTATAAACCCACCCATCAAAGTTCGATTCCGATTCTGGAGACAGATATTTTCGATCATCTCTTTTTCGTACCATGCAAAATAACTTTTTTCCAAGCATATTTTTGGTCATCAAAGTTTGGATTTTCGGAATCAGCGTGTCGAAATACACCTAGAAACTCACCCATCAAAGTCCGAATTTGATTCTGAAAAAAAATATTTTCGATCATCTCTTTTTCGTAATATGCGGAATAACTTCTTTCCAGGAGTATTTTCGTGTAACAAAGGTTGGATTTTTTGATTCAGCGGGTCAAAATACACCTATAAACCCACCCATCAAAGTTCGATTTTGATTCTGGAGACAGATATTTCCGATCATCTCTTTTTCGTACCATGCGAAATAACTTTTGTCCAAGCATATTTTTGGCATTCAAAGCTTGGATTCTCGGATTCAGCGGGTCAAAATACACCTTTAAACCCACCCATCAAAGTTCGATTTCGATTCTGGAGACAGATATTTTCGATCATCTCTTTTTCGTACCATGCGAAATAACTTTTTTCCAAGCATATTTTTGGTCATCAAACGTTGGATTTTCGGATTCAGCGGGTCGGAATACACCTAGAAACTCACCCATCAAAGTCCGATTTTGATTCTGAAAAAAAATATTTTGGATCATCTCTTTTTCGTACCATGCGGAATAACTTCTTTCCAGGTGTATTTTCGTGTAACAAAGGTTGGATTTTTTGATTCAGCGGGTCAAAGTACACCTATGAACCCACCCATCAAAGTTCGATTTTGATTCTGGAGACAGATATTTTCGATCATCTCTTTTTCGAACCATGCGAAATAACTTTTTTCCAAGCATATTTTTGGTCATCAAAGGTTGGATTTTCGGATTCAACGGGTCGAAATACACCAAGAAACTCACCCATCAAAGTCCGATTCCGATTCTGAAAAAAAATATTTTCGATCATCTCTTTTTCGTACCATGCGGAATAACTTCTTTCCAGGTGTATTTTCGTGTAACAAAGGTTGGATTTCTGGATTCAGCGGGTCAAAATACACCTATAAACCCACCCATCAAAGTTCGATTTCGATTCTGGAGACAGATGTCCTCGATCATCTCTTTTTCGTACCATGCGAAATAACTTTTTTCCAAGCATATTTTTGGTCATCAAAGGTTGGATTTTCGGATTCAGCGAGTCGAAATACACCTAGAAACTCACCCATCAAAGTCCGATTTTGATTCTGAGAAAATATATTTTCGATCATCTCTTTTTCGTACCGTGCGAAATAACTTTTTTCCAAGCATATTTTTGGTCATCAGAGGTTGGATTTTCGGATTCAGTGAGTCGAAATACACCTAGAAACTCACCCATTAAAGTCCGATTTTGATTCTGAAAAAAAATATTTTCGATCATCTCTTTTTCGTACCATGCGAAATAACTTCTTTCCAGGTGTATTTTCGTGTAACAAAGGTTGGATTTTTGGATTCAGCGGGTCAAAATACACCTATGAACCCACCCATCAAAGTTCGGTTTCGATTCTGGAGACAGATATTTTCGATCATCTCTTTTTCGTACCATGCGAAATAACTTTTTTCCAAGCATATTTTTGGTCATCAAAGGTTGGATTTTCGGATTCAGCGAGTCGAAATACACCTAGAAACCCACCCATCAAAGTCCGATTTTGATCCTGGAAAAATATATTTTCGATCATCTCTTTTTCGTACCGTGCGAAATAACTTTTTTCCAAGCATATTTTTGGTCATCAGAGGCTGGATTTTCGGAATCAGTGGGTCGAAATACACCCAGAAACTCACCCATTAAAGTCCGATTTTGATTCTGAATAAAAATATTTTCGATCATCTCTTTTTCGTTTCATGCGAAATAACTTCTTTCCAGGTGTATTTTCGTGTAACAAAGGTTGGATTTTTTGATTCAGCGGGTCAAAATACACCTATAAACCCACCCATCAAAGTTCGATTTCGATTCTGGAGACAGATATTTTCGATCATCTCTTTTTCGTACCATGCAAAATAACTTTTTTCCAAGCATATTTTTGGTCATCAAAGTTTGGATTTTCGGAATCAGCGGGTCGGAATACACCTAGAAACTCACCCATCAAAGTCCGATTTTGATTCGGAAAAAAAATATTTTCGGTCATCTCTTTTTCGTACCATGCGGAATAACTTCTTTCCAGGAGTATTTTCGTGTAACAAAGGTTGGATTTTTTGATTCAGCGGGTCAAAATACACCTATAAACCCACCCATCAAAGTTCGATTTTGATTCTGGAGACAGATATTTCCGATCATCTCTTTTTCGTACCATGCGAAATAACTTTTTTCCAAGCATATTTTTGGTCATCAAAGCTTGGATTCTCGGATTCAGCGGGTCAAAATACACCTTTAAACCCACCCATCAAAGTTCGATTTCGATTCTGGAGACAGATATTTTCGATCATCTCTTTTTCGTACGATGCGAAATAACTTTTTTCCAAGCATATTTTTGGTCATCAAAGGTTGGATTTTCGTATTCAGCGGGTCGGAATACACCTAGAAACTCAGCCATCAAAGTCCGATTTTGATTCTGAAAAAAAATATTTTGGATCATCTCTTTTTCGTACCATGCGGAATAACTTCTTTCCAGGTGTATTTTCGTGTAACAAAGGTTGGATTTTTTGATTCAGCGGGTCAAAGTACACCTATGAACCCACCCATCAAAGTTCCATTTTGATTCTGGAGACAGATATTTTCGATCATCTCTTTTTTGAACCATGCGAAATAACTTTTTTCCAAGCATATTTTTGGTCATCAAAGGTTGGATTCTCGGATTCAACGGGTCGAAATACACCTAGAAACTCACCCATCAAAGTCCGATTCCGATTCTGAAAAAAAATATTTTCGATCATCTCTTTTTCGTACCATGCGGAATAACTTCTTTCCAGGTGTATTTTTGTATAACAAAGGTTGGATTTCTGGATTCAGCGGGTCAAAATACACCTATAAACCCACCCATCAAAGTTCGATTTCAATTCTGGAGACAGATGTTTTCGATCATCTCTTTTTCGTACCATGCGAAATAACTTTTTTCCAAGCATATTTTTGGTCATCAAAGGTTGGATTTTCGGATTCAGCGAGTCGAAATACACCTAGAAACTCACCCATCAAAGTCCGATTTTGATTCTGAGAAAATATATTTTCGATCATCTCTTTTTCGTACCGTGCGGAATAACTTTTTTCCAAGCATATTTTTGGTCATCAGAGGTTGGATTTTCGGATTCAGTGAGTCGAAATACACCTAGAAACTCACCCATTAACGTCCGATTTTGATTCTGAAAAAAAATATTTTCGATCATCTCTTTTTCGTACCATGCGGAATAACTTCTTTCCAGGTGTATTTTCGTGTAACAAAGGTTGGATTTTTGGATTCAGCGGGTCAAAATACACCTATGAACCCACCCATCAAAGTTCGATTTCGATTCTGGAGACAGATATTTTCGATCATCTCTTTTTCGTACCATGCAAAATAACTTTTTTCCAAGCATATTTTTGGTCATCAAAGTTTGGATTTTCGGAATCAGCGGGTCGGAATACACCTAGAAACTCACCCATCAAAGTCCGATTTTGATTCGGAAAAAAAATATTTTCGGTCATCTCTTTTTCGTACCATGCGGAATAACTTCTTTCCAGGAGTATTTTCGTGTAACAAAGGTTGGATTTTTTGATTCAGCGGGTCAAAATACACCTATAAACCCACCCATCAAAGTTCGATTTTGATTCTGGAGACAGATATTTCCGATCATCTCTTTTTCGTACCATGCGAAATAACTTTTTTCCAAGCATATTTTTGGTCATCAAAGCTTGGATTCTCGGATTCAGCGGGTCAAAATACACCTTTAAACCCACCCATCAAAGTTCGATTTCGATTCTGGAGACAGATATTTTCGATCATCTCTTTTTCGTACGATGCGAAATAACTTTTTTCCAAGCATATTTTTGGTCATCAAAGGTTGGATTTTCGTATTCAGCGGGTCGGAATACACCTAGAAACTCACCCATCAAAGTCCGATTTTGATTCTGAAAAAAAATATTTTGGATCATCTCTTTTTCGTACCATGCGGAATAACTTCTTTCCAGGTGTATTTTCGTGTAACAAAGGTTGGATTTTCTGATTCAGCGGGTCAAAGTACACCTATGAACCCACCCATCAAAGTTCCATTTTGATTCTGGAGACAGATATTTTCGATCATCTCTTTTTTGAACCATGCGAAATAACTTTTTTCCAAGCATATTTTTGGTCATCAAAGGTTGGATTCTCGGATTCAACGGGTCGAATTACACCTAGAAACTCACCCATCAAAGTCCGATTCCGATTCTGAAAAAAAATATTTTCGATCATCTCTTTTTCGTACCATGCGGAATAACTTCTTTCCAGGTGTATTTTTGTATAACAAAGGTTGGATTTCTGGATTCAGCGGGTCAAAATACACCTATAAACCCACCCATCAAAGTTCGATTTCAATTCTGGAGACAGATGTTTTCGATCATCTCTTTTTCGTACCATGCGAAATAACTTTTTTCCAAGCATATTTTTGGTCATCAAAGGTTGGATTTTCGGATTCAGCGAGTCGAAATACACCTAGAAACTCACCCATCAAAGTCCGATTTTGATTCTGAGAAAATATATTTTCGATCATCTCTTTTTCGTACCGTGCGGAATAACTTTTTTCCAAGCATATTTTTGGTCATCAGAGGTTGGATTTTCGGATTCAGTGAGTCGAAATACACCTAGAAACTCACCCATTAACGTCCGATTTTGATTCTGAAAAAAAATATTTTCGATCATCTCTTTTTCGTACCATGCGGAATAACTTCTTTCCAGGTGTATTTTCGTGTAACAAAGGTTGGATTTTTGGATTCAGCGGGTCAAAATACACCTATGAACCCACCCATCAAAGTTCGATTTCGATTCTGGAGACAGATATTTTCGATCATCTCTTTTTCGTACCATGCGAAATAACTTTTTTCCAAGCATATTTTTGGTCATCAAAGGTTGGATTTTCGGATTCAGCGAGTCGAAATACACCTAGAAACCCACCCATCAAAGTCCGATTTTGATTCTGGAAAAATATATTTTCGATCATCTCTTTTTCGTACCGTGCGAAATAACTTTTTTCCAAGCATATTTTTGGTCATCAGAGGCTGGATTTTCGGAATCAGTGGGTCGAAATACACCCAGAAACTCACCCATTAAAGTCCGATTTTGATTCTGAATAAAAATATTTTCGATCATCTCTTTTTCGTTTCATGCGAAATAACTTCTTTCCAGGTGTATTTTCGTGTAACAAAGGTTGGATTTTTGGATTCAGCGGGTCAAAATACACCTATAAACCCACCCATCAAAGTTCGATTTCGATTCTGGAGACAGATATTTTCGATCATCTCTTTTTCGTACCATGCAAAATAACTTTTTTCCAAGCATATTCTTGGTCATCAAAGTTTGGATTTTCGGAATCAGCGGGTCGGAATACACCTAGAAACTCACCCATCAAAGTCCGATTTTGATTCGGAAAAAAAATATTTTCGGTCATCTCTTTTTCGTACCATGCGGAATAACTTCTTTCCAGGAGTATTTTCGTGTAACAAAGGTTGGATTCTTTGATTCAGCGGGTCAAAATACACCTATAAACCCACCCATCAAAGTTCGATTTTGATTCTGGAGACAGATATTTCCGATCATCTCTTTTTCGTACGATGCGAAATAACTTTTTTCCAAGCATATTTTTGGTCATCAAAGGTTGGATTTTCGTATTCAGCGGGTCGGAATACACCTAGAAACTCACCCATCAAAGTCCGATTTTGATTCTGAAAAAAAATATTTTGGATCATCTCTTTTTCGTACCATGCGGAATAACTTCTTTCCAGGTGTATTTTCGTGTAACAAAGGTTGGATTTTTTGATTCAGCGGGTCAAAGTACACCTATGAACCCACCCATCAAAGTTCCATTTTGATTCTGGAGACAGATATTTTCGATCATCTCTTTTTCGTACCATGCGAAATAACTTTTTTCCAAGCATATTTTTGGTCATCAAAGGTTGGATTTTCGGATTCAGCGAGTCGAAATACACCTAGAAACCCACCCATCAAAGTCCGATTTTGATTCTGGAAAAATATATTTTCGATCATCTCTTTTTCGTACCGTGCGAAATAACTTTTTTCCAAGCATATTTTTGGTCATCAGAGGCTGGATTTTCGGAATCAGTGGGTCGAAATACACCCAGAAACTCACCCATTAAAGTCCGATTTTGATTCTGAATAAAAATATTTTCGATCATCTCTTTTTCGTTTCATGCGAAATAACTTTTTTCCAGGTGTATTTTCGTGTAACAAAGGTTGGATTTTTGGATTCAGCGGGTCAAAATACACCTATAAACCCACCCATCAAAGTTCGATTTCGATTCTGGAGACAGATATTTTCGATCATCTCTTTTTCGTACCATGCAAAATAACTTTTTTCCAAGCATATTTTTGGTCATCAAAGTTTGGATTTTCGGAATCAGCGGGTCGGAATACACCTAGAAACTCACCCATCAAAGTCCGATTTTGATTCGGAAAAAAAATATTTTCGGTCATCTCTTTTTCGTACCATGCGGAATAACTTCTTTCCAGGAGTATTTTCGTGTAACAAAGGTTGGATTTTTTGATTCAGCGGGTCAAAATACACCTATAAACCCACCCATCAAAGTTCGATTTTGATTCTGGAGACAGATATTTCCGATCATCTCTTTTTCGTACCATGCGAAATAACTGTTTTCCAAGCATGTTTTTGGTCATCAAAGCTTGGATTCTCGGATTCAGCGGGTCAAAATACACCTTTAAACCCACCCATCAAAGTTCGATTTCGATTCTGGAGACAGATATTTTCGATCATCTCTTTTTCGTACGATGCGAAATAACTTTTTTCCAAGCATATTTTTGGTCATCAAAGGTTGGATTTTCGTATTCAGCGGGTCGGATTACACCTAGAAACTCACCCATCAAAGTCCGATTTTGATTCTGAAAAAAAATATTTTGGATCATCTCTTTTTCGTACCATGCGGAATAACTTCTTTCCAGGTGTATTTTCGTGTAACAAAGGTTGGATTTTTTGATTCAGCGGGTCAAAGTACACCTATGAACCCACCCATCAAAGTTCCATTTTGATTCTGGAGACAGATATTTTCGATCATCTCTTTTTTGAACCATGCGAAATAACTTTTTTCCAAGCATATTTTTGGTCATCAAAGGTAGGATTCTCGGATTCAACGGGTCGAAATACACCTAGAAACTCACCCATCAAAGTCCGATTCCGATTCTGAATAAAAATATTTTCGATCATCTCTTTTTCGTACCATGCGGAATAACTTCTTTCCAGGTGTATTTTCGTATAACAAAGGTTGGATTTCTGGATTCAGCGGGTCAAAATACACCTATAAACCCACCCATCAAAGTTCGATTTCAATTCTGGAGACAGATGTTTTCGATCATCTCTTTTTCGTACCATGCGAAATAACTTTTTTCCAAGCATATTTTTGGTCATCAAAGGTTGGATTTTCGGATTCAGCGAGTCGAAATACACCTAGAAACTCACCCATCAAAGTCCGATTTTGATTCTGAGAAAATATATTTTCGATCATCTCTTTTTCGTACCGTGCGGAATAACTTTTTTCCAAGCATATTTTTGGTCATCAGAGGTTGGATTTTCGGATTCAGTGAGTCGAAATACACCTAGAAACTCACCCATTAACGTCCGATTTTGATTCTGAAAAAAAATATTTTCGATCATCTCTTTTTCGTACCATGCGAAATAACTTCTTTCCAGGTGTATTTTCGTGTAACAAAGGTTGGATTTTTGGATTCAGCGGGTCAAAATACACCTATGAACCCACCCATCAAAGTTCGATTTCGATTCTGGAGACAGATATTTTCGATCATCTCTTTTTCGTACCATGCGAAATAACTTTTTTCCAAGCATATTTTTGGTCATCAAAGGTTGGATTTTCGGATTCAGCGAGTCGAAATACACCTAGAAACCCACCCATCAAAGTCCGATTTTGATTCTGGAAAAATATATTTTCGATCATCTCTTTTTCGTACCGTGCGAAATAACTTTTTTCCAAGCATATTTTTGGTCATCAGAGGCTGGATTTTCGGAATCAGTGGGTCGAAATACACCCAGAAACTCACCCATTAAAGTCCGATTTTGATTCTGAATAAAAATATTTTCGATCATCTCTTTTTCGTTTCATGCGAAATAACTTCTTTCCAGGTGTATTTTCGTGTAACAAAGGTTGGATTTTTGGATTCAGCGGGTCAAAATACACCTATAAACCCACCCATCAAAGTTCGATTTCGATTCTGGAGACAGATATTTTCGATCATCTCTTTTTCGTACCATGCAAAATAACTTTTTTCCAAGCATATTTTTGGTCATCAAAGGTTGGATTTTCGGATTCAGCGGGTCGGAATACACCTAGAAACTCACCCATCAAAGTCCGATTTTGATTCTGAAAAAAAATATTTTGGATCATCTCTTTTTCGTACCATGCGGAATAACTTCTTTCCAGGTGTATTTTCGTGTAACAAAGGTTGGATTTTTTGATTCAGCGGGTCAAAGTACACCTATGAACCCACCCATCAAAGTTCGATTTTGATTCTGGAGACAGATATTTTCGATCATCTCTTTTTCGAACCATGCGAAATAACTTTTTTCCAAGCATATTTTTGGTCATCAAAGGTTGGATTTTCGGATTCAACGGGTCGAAATACACCTAGAAACTCACCCATCAAAGTCCGATTACGATTCTGAAAAAAAATATTTTCGATCATCTCTTTTTCGTACCATGCGGAATAACTTCTTTCCAGGTGTATTTTCGTGTGACAAAGGTTGGATTTCTGGATTCAGCGGGTCAAAATACACCTATAAACCCACCCATCAAAGTTCGATTTCGATTCTGGAGACAGATGTCCTCGATCATCTCTTTTTCGTACCATGCGAAATAACTTTTTTCCAAGCATATTTTTGGTCATCAAAGGTTGGATTTTCGGATTCAGCGAGTCGAAATACACCTAGAAACTCACCCATCAAAGTCCGATTTTGATTCTGAGAAAATATATTTTCGATCATCTCTTTTTCGTACCGTGCGAAATAACTTTTTTCCAAGCATATTTTTGGTCATCAGAGGTTGGATTTTCGGATTCAGTGAGTCGAAATACACCTAGAAACTCACCCATTAAAGTCCGATTTTGATTCTGAAAAAAAATATTTTCGATCATCTCTTTTTCGTACCATGCGAAATAACTTCTTTCCAGGTGTATTTTCGTGTAACAAAGGTTGGATTTTTGGATTCAGCGGGTCAAAATACACCTATGAACCCACCCATCAAAGTTCGGTTTCGATTCTGGAGACAGATATTTTCGATCATCTCTTTTTCGTACCATGCGAAATAACTTTTTTCCAAGCATATTTTTGGTCATCAAAGGTTGGATTTTCGGATTCAGCGAGTCGAAATACACCTAGAAACCCACCCATCAAAGTCCGATTTTGATCCTGGAAAAATATATTTTCGATCATCTCTTTTTCGTACCGTGCGAAATAACTTTTTTCCAAGCACATTTTTGGTCATCAGAGGCTGGATTTTCGGAATCAGTGGGTCGAAATACACCCAGAAACTCACCCATTAAAGTCCGATTTTGATTCTGAATAAAAATATTTTCGATCATCTCTTTTTCGTTTCATGCGAAATAACTTCTTTCCAGGTGTATTTTCGTGTAACAAAGGTTGGATTTTTGGATTCAGCGGGTCAAAATACACCTATAAACCCACCCATCAAAGTTCGATTTCGATTCTGGAGACAGATATTTTCGATCATCTCTTTTTCGTACCATGCAAAATAACTTTTTTCCAAGCATATTTTTGGTCATCAAAGTTTGGATTTTCGGAATCAGCGGGTCGGAATACACCTAGAAACTCACCCATCAAAGTCCGATTTTGATTCGGAAAAAAAATATTTTCGGTCATCTCTTTTTCGTACCATGCGGAATAACTTCTTTCCAGGAGTATTTTCGTGTAACAAAGGTTGGATTTTTTGATTCAGCGGGTCAAAATACACCTATAAACCCACCCATCAAAGTTCGATTTTGATTCTGGAGACAGATATTTCCGATCATCTCTTTTTCGTACCATGCGAAATAACTTTTTTCCAAGCATATTTTTGGTCATCAAAGCTTGGATTCTCGGATTCAGCGGGTCAAAATACACCTTTAAACCCACCCATCAAAGTTCGATTTCGATTCTGGAGACAGATATTTTCGATCATCTCTTTTTCGTACGATGCGAAATAACTTTTTTCCAAGCATATTTTTGGTCATCAAAGGATGGATTTTCGTATTCAGCGGGTCGGAATACACCTAGAAACTCACCCATCAAAGTCCGATTTTGATTCTGAAAAAAAATATTTTGGATCATCTCTTTTTCGTACCATGCGGAATAACTTCTTTCCAGGTGTATTTTCGTGTAACAAAGGTTGGATTTTTTGATTCAGCGGGTCAAAGTACACCTATGAACCCACCCATCAAAGTTCCATTTTGATTCTGGAGACAGATATTTTCGATCATCTCTTTTTTGAACCATGCGAAATAACTTTTTTCCAAGCATATTTTTGGTCATCAAAGGTTGGATTCTCGGATTCAACGGGTCGAAATACACCTAGAAACTCACCCATCAAAGTCCGATTCCGATTCTGAAAAAAAATATTTTCGATCATCTCTTTTTCGTACCATGCGGAATAACTTCTTTCCAGGTGTATTTTCGTATAACAAAGGTTGGATTTCTGGATTCAGCGGGTCAAAATACACCTATAAACCCACCCATCAAAGTTCGATTTCAATTCTGGAGACAGATGTTTTCGATCATCTCTTTTTCGTACCATGCGAAATAACTTTTTTCCAAGCATATTTTTGGTCATCAAAGGTTGGATTTTCGGATTCAGCGAGTCGAAATACACCTAGAAACTCACCCATCAAAGTCCGATTTTGATTCTGAGAAAATATATTTTCGATCATCTCTTTTTCGTACCGTGCGGAATAACTTTTTTCCAAGCATATTTTTGGTCATCAGAGGTTGGATTTTCGGATTCAGTGAGTCGAAATACACCTAGAAACTCACCCATTAACGTCCGATTTTGATTCTGCAAAAAAATATTTTCGATCATCTCTTTTTCGTACCATGCGAAATAACTTCTTTCCAGGTGTATTTTCGTGTAACAAAGGTTGGATTTTTGGATTCAGCGGGTCAAAATACACCTATGAACCCACCCATCAAAGTTCGATTTCGATTCTGGAGACAGATATTTTCGATCATCTCTTTTTCGTACCATGCGAAATAACTTTTTTCCAAGCATATTTTTGGTCATCAAAGGTTGGATTTTCGGATTCAGCGAGTCGAAATACACCTAGAATCCCACCCATCAAAGTCCGATTTTGATTCTGGAAAAATATATTTTCGATCATCTCTTTTTCGTACCGTGCGAAATATTTTTTTTCCAAGCATATTTTTGGTCATCAGAGGCTGGATTTTCGGAATCAGTGGGTCGAAATACACCCAGAAACTCACCCATTAAAGTCCGATTTTGATTCTGAATAAAAATATTTTCGATCATCTCTTTTTCGTTTCATGCGAAATAACTTCTTTCCAGGTGTATTTTCGTGTAACAAAGGTTGGATTTTTGGATTCAGCGGGTCAAAATACACCTATAAACCCACCCATCAAAGTTCGATTTCGATTCTGGAGACAGATATTTTCGATCATCTCTTTTTCGTACCATGCAAAATAACTTTTTTCCAAGCATATTCTTGGTCATCAAAGTTTGGATTTTCGGAATCAGCGGGTCGGAATACACCTAGAAACTCACCCATCAAAGTCCGATTTTGATTCGGAAAAAAAATATTTTCGGTCATCTCTTTTTCGTACCATGCGGAATAACTTCTTTCCAGGAGTATTTTCGTGTAACAAAGGTTGGATTCTTTGATTCAGCGGGTCAAAATACACCTATAAACCCACCCATCAAAGTTCGATTTTGATTCTGGAGACAGATATTTCCGATCATCTCTTTTTCGTACCATGCGAAATAACTTTTTTCCAAGCATATTTTTGGTCATCAAAGCTTGGATTCTCGGATTCAGCGGGTCAAAATACACCTTTAAACCCACCCATCAAAGTTCGATTTCGATTCTGGAGACAGATATTTTCGATCATCTCTTTTTCGTACGATGCGAAATAACTTTTTTCCAAGCATATTTTTGGTCATCAAAGGTTGGATTTTCGTATTCAGCGGGTCGGAATACACCTAGAAACTCACCCATCAAAGTCCGATTTTGATTCTGAAAAAAAATATTTTGGATCATCTCTTTTTCGTACCATGCGGAATAACTTCTTTCCAGGTGTATTTTCGTGTAACAAAGGTTGGATTTTTTGATTCAGCGGGTCAAAGTACACCTATGAACCCACCCATCAAAGTTCCATTTTGATTCTGGAGACAGATATTTTCGATCATCTCTTTTTCGTACCATGCGAAATAACTTTTTTCCAAGCATATTTTTGGTCATCAAAGGTTGGATTTTCGGATTCAGCGAGTCGAAATACACCTAGAAACCCACCCATCAAAGTCCGATTTTGATTCTGGAAAAATATATTTTCGATCATCTCTTTTTCGTACCGTGCGAAATAACTTTTTTCCAAGCATATTTTTGGTCATCAGAGGCTGGATTTTCGGAATCAGTGGGTCGAAATACACCCAGAAACTCACCCATTAAAGTCCGATTTTGATTCTGAATAAAAATATTTTCGATCATCTCTTTTTCGTTTCATGCGAAATAACTTTTTTCCAGGTGTATTTTCGTGTAACAAAGGTTGGATTTTTGGATTCAGCGGGTCAAAATACACCTATAAACCCACCCATCAAAGTTCGATTTCGATTCTGGAGACAGATATTTTCGATCATCTCTTTTTCGTACCATGCAAAATAACTTTTTTCCAAGCATATTTTTGGTCATCAAAGTTTGGATTTTCGGAATCAGCGGGTCGGAATACACCTAGAAACTCACCCATCAAAGTCCGATTTTGATTCGGAAAAAAAATATTTTCGGTCATCTCTTTTTCGTACCATGCGGAATAACTTCTTTCCAGGAGTATTTTCGTGTAACAAAGGTTGGATTCTTTGATTCAGCGGGTCAAAATACACCTATAAACCCACCCATCAAAGTTCGATTTTGATTCTGGAGACAGATATTTCCGATCATCTCTTTTTCGTACCATGCGAAATAACTTTTTTCCAAGCATATTTTTGGTCATCAAAGCTTGGATTCTCGGATTCAGCGGGTCAAAATACACCTTTAAACCCACCCATCAAAGTTCGATTTCGATTCTGGAGACAGATATTTTCGATCATCTCTTTTTCGTACGATGCGAAATAACTTTTTTCCAAGCATATTTTTGGTCATCAAAGGTTGGATTTTCGTATTTAGCGGGTCGGAATACACCTAGAAACTCACCCATCAAAGTCCGATTTTGATTCTGAAAAAAAATATTTTGGATCATCTCTTTTTCGTACCATGCGGAATAACTTCTTTCCAGGTGTATTTTCGTGTAACAAAGGTTGGATTTTTTGATTCAGCGGGTCAAAGTACACCTATGAACCCACCCATCAAAGTTCCATTTTGATTCTGGAGACAGATATTTTCGATCATCTCTTTTTCGTACCATGCGAAATAACTTTTTTCCAAGCATATTTTTGGTCATCAAAGGTTGGATTTTCGGATTCAGCGAGTCGAAATACACCTAGAAACCCACCCATCAAAGTCCGATTTTGATTCTGGAAAAATATATTTTCGATCATCTCTTTTTCGTACCGTGCGAAATAACTTTTTTCCAAGCATATTTTTGGTCATCAGAGGCTGGATTTTCGGAATCAGTGGGTCGAAATACACCCAGAAACTCACCCATTAAAGTCCGATTTTGATTCTGAATAAAAATATTTTCGATCATCTCTTTTTCGTTTCATGCGAAATAACTTTTTTCCAGGTGTATTTTCGTGTAACAAAGGTTGGATTTTTGGATTCAGCGGGTCAAAATACACCTATAAACCCACCCATCAAAGTTCGATTTCGATTCTGGAGACAGATATTTTCGATCATCTCTTTTTCGTACCATGCAAAATAACTTTTTTCCAAGCATATTTTTGGTCATCAAAGTTTGGATTTTCGGAATCAGCGGGTCGGAATACACCTAGAAACTCACCCATCAAAGTCCGATTTTGATTCGGAAAAAAAATATTTTCGGTCATCTCTTTTTCGTACCATGCGGAATAACTTCTTTCCAGGAGTATTTTCGTATAACAAAGGTTGGATTTTTTGATTCAGCGGGTCAAAATACACCTATAAACCCACCCATCAAAGTTCGATTTCAATTCTGGAGACAGATGTTTTCGATCATCTCTTTTTCGTACCATGCGAAATAACTTTTTTCCAAGCATATTTTTGGTCATCAAAGGTTGGATTTTCGGATTCAGCGAGTCGAAATACACCTAGAAACTCACCCATCAAAGTCCGATTTTGATTCTGAGAAAATATATTTTCGATCATCTCTTTTTCGTACCGTGCGAAATAACTTTTTTCCAAGCATATTTTTGGTCATCAGAGGCTGGATTTTCGGAATCAGTGGGTCGAAATACACCCAGAAACTCACCCATTAAAGTCCGATTTTGATTCTGAATAAAAATATTTTCGATCATCTCTTTTTCGTTTCATGCGAAATAACTTCTTTCCAGGTGTATTTTCGTGTAACAAAGGTTGGATTTTTGGATTCAGCGGGTCAAAATACACCTATAAACCCACCCATCAAAGTTCGATTTCGATTCTGGAGACAGATATTTTCGATCATCTCTTTTTCGTACCATGCAAAATAACTTTTTTCCAAGCATATTCTTGGTCATCAAAGTTTGGATTTTCGGAATCAGCGGGTCGGAATACACCTAGAAACTCACCCATCAAAGTCCGATTTTGATTCGGAAAAAAAATATTTTCGGTCATCTCTTTTTCGTACCATGCGGAATAACTTCTTTCCAGGAGTATTTTCGTGTAACAAAGGTTGGATTCTTTGATTCAGCGGGTCAAAATACACCTATAAACCCACCCATCAAAGTTCGATTTTGATTCTGGAGACAGATATTTCCGATCATCTCTTTTTCGTACCATGCGAAATAACTTTTTTCCAAGCATATTTTTGGTCATCAAAGCTTGGATTCTCGGATTCAGCGGGTCAAAATACACCTTTAAACCCACCCATCAAAGTTCGATTTCGATTCTGGAGACAGATATTTTCGATCATCTCTTTTTCGTACGATGCGAAATAACTTTTTTCCAAGCATATTTTTGGTCATCAAAGGTTGGATTTTCGTATTCAGCGGGTCGGAATACACCTAGAAACTCACCCATCAAAGTCCGATTTTGATTCTGAAAAAAAATATTTTGGATCATCTCTTTTTCGTACCATGCGGAATAACTTCTTTCCAGGTGTATTTTCGTGTAACAAAGGTTGGATTTTTTGATTCAGCGGGTCAAAGTACACCTATGAACCCACCCATCAAAGTTCCATTTTGATTCTGGAGACAGATATTTTCGATCATCTCTTTTTCGTACCATGCGAAATAACTTTTTTCCAAGCATATTTTTGGTCATCAAAGGTTGGATTTTCGGATTCAGCGAGTCGAAATACACCTAGAAACCCACCCATCAAAGTCCGATTTTGATTCTGGAAAAATATATTTTCGATCATCTCTTTTTCGTACCGTGCGAAATAACTTTTTTCCAAGCATATTTTTGGTCATCAGAGGCTGGATTTTCGGAATCAGTGGGTCGAAATACACCCAGAAACTCACCCATTAAAGTCCGATTTTGATTCTGAATAAAAATATTTTCGATCATCTCTTTTTCGTTTCATGCGAAATAACTTTTTTCCAGGTGTATTTTCGTGTAACGAAGGTTGGATTTTTGGATTCAGCGGGTCAAAATACACCTATAAACCCACCCATCAAAGTTCGATTTCGATTCTGGAGACAGATATTTTCGATCATCTCTTTTTCGTACCATGCAAAATAACTTTTTTCCAAGCATATTTTTGGTCATCAAAGTTTGGATTTTCGGAATCAGCGGGTCGGAATACACCTAGAAACTCACCCATCAAAGTCCGATTTTGATTCGGAAAAAAAATATTTTCGGTCATCTCTTTTTCGTACCATGCGGAATAACTTCTTTCCAGGAGTATTTTCGTGTAACAAAGGTTGGATTCTTTGATTCAGCGGGTCAAAATACACCTATAAACCCACCCATCAAAGTTCGATTTTGATTCTGGAGACAGATATTTCCGATCATCTCTTTTTCGTACCATGCGAAATAACTTTTTTCCAAGCATATTTTTGGTCATCAAAGCTTGGATTCTCGGATTCAGCGGGTCAAAATACACCTTTAAACCCACCCATCAAAGTTCGATTTCGATTCTGGAGACAGATATTTTCGATCATCTCTTTTTCGTACGATGCGAAATAACTTTTTTCCAAGCATATTTTTGGTCATCAAAGGTTGGATTTTCGTATTCAGCGGGTCGGAATACACCTAGAAACTCACCCATCAAAGTCCGATTTTGATTCTGAAAAAAAATATTTTGGATCATCTCTTTTTCGTACCATGCGGAATAACTTCTTTCCAGGTGTATTTTCGTGTAACAAAGGTTGGATTTTTTGATTCAGCGGGTCAAAGTACACCTATGAACCCACCCATCAAAGTTCCATTTTGATTCTGGAGACAGATATTTTCGATCATCTCTTTTTCGTACCATGCGAAATAACTTTTTTCCAAGCATATTTTTGGTCATCAAAGGTTGGATTTTCGGATTCAGCGAGTCGAAATACACCTAGAAACCCACCCATCAAAGTCCGATTTTGATTCTGGAAAAATATATTTTCGATCATCTCTTTTTCGTACCGTGCGAAATAACTTTTTTCCAAGCATATTTTTGGTCATCAGAGGCTGGATTTTCGGAATCAGTGGGTCGAAATACACCCAGAAACTCACCCATTAAAGTCCGATTTTGATTCTGAATAAAAATATTTTCGATCATCTCTTTTTCGTTTCATGCGAAATAACTTTTTTCCAGGTGTATTTTCGTGTAACAAAGGTTGGATTTTTGGATTCAGCGGGTCAAAATACACCTATAAACCCACCCATCAAAGTTCGATTTCGATTCTGGAGACAGATATTTTCGATCATCTCTTTTTCGTACCATGCAAAATAACTTTTTTCCAAGCATATTTTTGGTCATCAAAGTTTGGATTTTCGGAATCAGCGGGTCGGAATACACCTAGAAACTCACCCATCAAAGTCCGATTTTGATTCGGAAAAAAAATATTTTCGGTCATCTCTTTTTCGTACCATGCGGAATAACTTCTTTCCAGGAGTATTTTCGTATAACAAAGGTTGGATTTTTTGATTCAGCGGGTCAAAATACACCTATAAACCCACCCATCAAAGTTCGATTTCAATTCTGGAGACAGATGTTTTCGATCATCTCTTTTTCGTACCATGCGAAATAACTTTTTTCCAAGCATATTTTTGGTCATCAAAGGTTGGATTTTCGGATTCAGCGAGTCGAAATACACCTAGAAACTCACCCATCAAAGTCCGATTTTGATTCTGAGAAAATATATTTTCGATCATCTCTTTTTCGTACCGTGCGGAATAACTTTTTTCCAAGCATATTTTTGGTCATCAGAGGTTGGATTTTCGGATTCAGTGAGTCGAAATCCACCTAGAAACTCACCCATTAACGTCCGATTTTGATTCTGAAAAAAAATATTTTCGATCATCTCTTTTTCGTACCATGCGAAATAACTTCTTTCCAGGTGTATTTTCGTGTAACAAAGGTTGGATTTTTGGATTCAGCGGGTCAAAATACACCTATGAACCCACCCATCAAAGTTCGATTTCGATTCTGGAGACAGATATTTTCGATCATCTCTTTTTCGTACCATGCGAAATAACTTTTTTCCAAGCATATTTTTGGTCATCAAAGGTTGGATTTTCGGATTCAGCGAGTCGAAATACACCTAGAAACCCACCCATCAAAGTCCGATTTTGATTCTGGAAAAATATATTTTCGATCATCTCTTTTTCGTACCGTGCGAAATAACTTTTTTCCAAGCATATTTTTGGTCATCAGAGGCTGGATTTTCGGAATCAGTGGGTCGAAATACACCCAGAAACTCACCCATTAAAGTCCGATTTTGATTCTGAATAAAAATATTTTCGATCATCTCTTTTTCGTTTCATGCGAAATAACTTCTTTCCAGGTGTATTTTCGTGTAACAAAGGTTGGATTTTTGGATTCAGCGGGTCAAAATACACCTATAAACCCACCCATCAAAGTTCGATTTCGATTCTGGAGACAGATATTTTCGATCATCTCTTTTTCGTACCATGCAAAATAACTTTTTTCCAAGCATGTTTTTGGTCATCAAAGTTTGGATTTTCGGAATCAGCGGGTCGGAATACACCTAGAAACTCACCCATCAAAGTCCGATTTTGATTCGGAAAAAAAATATTTTCGGTCATCTCTTTTTCGTACCATGCGGAATAACTTCTTTCCAGGAGTATTTTCGTGTAACAAAGGTTGGATTTTTTGATTCAGCGGGTCAAAATACACCTATAAACCCACCCATCGAAGTTCGATTTTGATTCTGGAGACAGATATTTCCGATCATCTCTTTTTCGTAACATGCGAAATAACTTTTTTCCAAGCATATTTTTGGTAATCAAAGCTTGGATTCTCGGATTCAGCGGGTCAGAATACACCTTTGAACCCACCCATCAAAGTTCGATTTCGATTCTGGAGACAGATATTTTCGATCATCTCTTTTGCGTACCATGCGAAATAACTTTTTTCCAAGCATATTTTTAATCATCAAAGGTTGGATTTTCGGATTCAGCGGGTCGGAATACACCTAGAAACTCACCCATCAAAGTCCGATTTTGATTCTGAAAAAAAATATTTTGGATCATCTCTTTTTCGTACCATGCGGAATAACTTCTTTCCAGGTGTATTTTCGTGTAACAAAGGTTGGATTTTTTGATTCAGCGGGTCAAAATACACCTATAAACCCACCCATCAAAGTTCGATTTCGATTCTGGAGACAGATATTTCCGATCATCTCTTTTTCGTACCATGCGAAATAACTTTTTTCCAAGCATATTTTTGGTCATCAAAGGTTGGATTTTCGGATTCAGCGGGTCGGAATACACCTAGAAACTCACCCATCAAAGTCCGATTTTGATTCTGAAAAAAAATATTTTGGATCATCTCTTTTTCGTACCATGCGGAATAACTTCTTTCCAGGTGTATTTTCGTGTAACAAAGGTTGGATTTTTGGATTCAGCGGGTCAAAATACACCTATGAACCCACCCATCAAAGTTCGATTTCGATTCTGGAGACAGATATTTTCGATCATCTCTTTTTCGTACCATGCGAAATAACTTTTTTCCAAGCATATTTTTGGTCATCAAAGGTTGGATTTTCGGATTCAGCGAGTCGAAATACACCTAGAAACCCACCCATCAAAGTCCGATTTTGATTCTGGAAAAATATATTTTCGATCATCTCTTTTTCGTACCGTGCGAAATAACTTTTTTCCAAGCATATTTTTGGTCATCAGAGGCTGGATTTTCGGAATCAGTGGGTCGAAATACACCCAGAAACTCACCCATTAAAGTCCGATTTTGATTCTGAATAAAAATATTTTCGATCATCTCTTTTTCGTTTCATGCGAAATAACTTCTTTCCAGGTGTATTTTCGAGTAACAAAGGTTGGATTTTTGGATTCAGCGGGTCAAAATACACCTATAAACCCACCCATCAAAGTTCGATTTCGATTCTGGAGACAGATATTTTCGATCATCTCTTTTTCGTACCATGCAAAATAACTTTTTTCCAAGCATATTCTTGGTCATCTAAGTTTGGATTTCCGGAATCAGCGGGTCGGAATACACCTAGAAACTCACCCATCAAAGTCCGATTTTGATTCGGAAAAAAAATATTTTCGGTCATCTCTTTTTCGTACCATGCGGAATAACTTCTTTCCAGGAGTATTTTCGTGTAACAAAGGTTGGATTCTTTGATTCAGCGGGTCAAAATACACCTATAAACCCACCCATCAAAGTTCGATTTTGATTCTGGAGACAGATATTTCCGATCATCTCTTTTTCGTACCATGCGGAATAACTTTTTTCCAAGCATATTTTTGGTCATCAAAGCTTGGATTCTCGGATTCAGCGGGTCAAAATACACCTTTAAACCCACCCATCAAAGTTCGATTTCGATTCTGGAGACAGATATTTTCGATCATCTCTTTTTCGTACGATGCGAAATAACTTTTTTCCAAGCATATTTTTGGTCATCAAAGGTTGGATTTCCGTATTCAGCGGGTCGGAATACACCTAGAAACTCACCCATCAAAGTCCGATTTTGATTCTGAAAAAAAATATTTTGGATCATCTCTTTTTCGTACCATGCGGAATAACTTCTTTCCAGGTGTATTTTCGTGTAACAAAGGTTGGATTTTTTGATTCAGCGGGTCAAAGTACACCTATGAACCCACCCATCAAAGTTCCATTTTGATTCTGGAGACAGATATTTTCGATCATCTCTTTTTCGTACCATGCGAAATAACTTTTTTCCAAGCATATTTTTGGTCATCAAAGGTTGGATTTTCGGATTCAGCGAGTCGAAATACACCTAGAAACCCACCCATCAAAGTCCGATTTTGATTCTGGAAAAATATATTTTCGATCATCTCTTTTTCGTACCGTGCGAAATAACTTTTTTCCAAGCATATTTTTGGTCATCAAAGGTTGGATTTTCGGATTCAGCGGGTCGAAATACACCTAGAAACTCACCCATCAAAGTCCGATTTTGATTCTGAGAAAATATATTTTCGATCATCTCTTTTTCGTACCGTGCGGAATAACTTTTTTCCAAGCATATTTTTGGTCATCAGAGGTTGGATTTTCGGATTCAGTGAGTCGAAATACACCTAGAAACTCACCCATTAACGTCCGATTTTGATTCTGAAAAAAAATATTTTCGATCATCTCTTTTTCGTACCATGAGAAATAACTTCTTTCCAGGTGTATTTTCGTGTAACAAAGGTTGAATTTTTGGATTCAGCGGGTCAAAATACACCTATGAACCCACCCATCAAAGTTCGATTTCGATTCTGGAGACAGATATTTTCGATCATCTCTTTTTCGTACCATGCGAAATAACTTTTTTCCAAGCATATTTTTGGTCATCAAAGGTTGGATTTTCGGATTCAGCGAGTCGAAATACACCTAGAAACCCACCCATCAAAGTCCGATTTTGATTCTGGAAAAATATATTTTCGATCATCTCTTTTTCGTACCGTGCGAAATAACTTTTTTCCAAGCATATTTTTGGTCATCAGAGGCTGGATTTTCGGAATCAGTGGGTCGAAATACACCCAGAAACTCACCCATTAAAGTCCGATTTTGATTCTGAATAAAAATATTTTCGATCATCTCTTTTTCGTTTCATGCGAAATAACTTCTTTCCAGGTGTATTTTCGTGTAACAAAGGTTGGATTTTTGGATTCAGCGGGTCAAAATACACCTATAAACCCACCCATCAAAGTTCGATTTCGATTCTGGAGACAGATATTTTCGATCATCTCTTTTTCGTACCATGCAAAATAACTTTTTTCCAAGCATATTCTTGGTCATCAAAGTTTGGATTTTCGGAATCAGCGGGTCGGAATACACCTAGAAACTCACCCATCAAAGTCCGATTTTGATTCGGAAAAAAAATATTTTCGGTCATCTCTTTTTCGTACCATGCGGAATAACTTCTTTCCAGGAGTATTTTCGTGTAACAAAGGTTGGATTCTTTGATTCAGCGGGTCAAAATACACCTATAAACCCACCCATCAAAGTTCGATTTTGATTCTGGAGACAGATATTTCCGATCATCTCTTTTTCGTACCATGCGGAATAACTTTTTTCCAAGCATATTTTTGGTCATCAAAGCTTGGATTCTCGGATTCAGCGGGTCAAAATACACCTTTAAACCCACCCATCAAAGTTCGATTTCGATTCTGGAGACAGATATTTTCGATCATCTCTTTTTCGTACGATGCGAAATAACTTTTTTCCAAGCATATTTTTGGTCATCAAAGGTTGGATTTTCGTATTCAGCGGGTCGGAATACACCTAGAAACTCACCCATCAAAGTCCGATTTTGATTCTGAAAAAAAATATTTTGGATCATCTCTTTTTCGTACCATGCGGAATAACTTCTTTCCAGGTGTATTTTCGTGTAACAAAGGTTGGATTTTTTGATTCAGCGGGTCAAAGTACACCTATGAACCCACCCATCAAAGTTCCATTTTGATTCTGGAGACAGATATTTTCGATCATTTCTTTTTCGTACCATGCGAAATAACTTTTTTCCAAGCATATTTTTGGTCATCAAAGGTTGGATTTTCGGATTCAGCGAGTCGAAATACACCTAGAAACCCACCCATCAAAGTCCGATTTTGATTCTGGAAAAATATATTTTCGATCATCTCTTTTTCGTACCGTGCGAAATAACTTTTTTCCAAGCATATTTTTGGTCATCAGAGGCTGGATTTTCGGAATCAGTGGGTCGAAATACACCCAGAAACTCACCCATTAAAGTCCGATTTTGATTCTGAATAAAAATATTTTCGATCATCTCTTTTTCGTTTCATGCGAAATAACTTCTTTCCAGGTGTATTTTCGTGTAACGAAGGTTGGATTTTTGGATTCAGCGGGTCAAAATACACCTATAAACCCACCCATCAAAGTTCGATTTCGATTCTGGAGACAGATATTTTCGATCATCTCTTTTTCGTACCATGCAAAATAACTTTTTTCCAAGCATATTTTTGGTCATCAAAGTTTGGATTTTCGGAATCAGCGGGTCGGAATACACCTAGAAACTCACCCATCAAAGTCCGATTTTGATTCTGAAAAAAAATATTTTGGATCATCTCTTTTTCGTACCATGCGGAATAACTTCTTTCCAGGTGTATTTTCGTGTAACAAAGGTTGGATTTTTTGATTCAGCGGGTCAAAGTACACCTATGAACCCACCCATCAAAGTTCCATTTTGATTCTGGAGACAGATATTTTCGATCATCTCTTTTTCGTACCATGCGAAATAACTTTTTTCCAAGCATATTTTTGGTCATCAAAGGTTGGATTTTCGGATTCAGCGGGTCGAAATACACCTAGAAACTCACCCATCAAAGTCCGATTTTGATTCTGAGAAAATATATTTTCGATCATCTCTTTTTCGTACCGTGCGGAATAACTTTTTTCCAAGCATATTTTTGGTCATCAGAGGTTGGATTTTCGGATTCAGTGAGTCGAAATACACCTAGAAACTCACCCATTAACGTCCGATTTTGATTCTGAAAAAAAATATTTTCGATCATCTCTTTTTCGTACCATGAGAAATAACTTCTTTCCAGGTGTATTTTCGTGTAACAAAGGTTGGATTTTTGGATTCAGCGGGTCAAAATACACCTATAAACCCACCCTTCAAAGTTCGATTTCGATTCTGGAGACAGATATTTTCGATCATCTCTTTTTCGTACCATGCGAAATAACTTTTTTCCAAGCATATTTTTGCTCATCAAAGTTTGGATTTTCGGATTCAGCGGGTCGAAATACACCTAGAAACTCACCCATCAAAGTCCGGTCTTGATTCTGAAAAAAAATATTTTCGATCATCTCTTTTTCGTACCATGCGAAATAACTTTTTTCCAAGCATATTTATGGTCATCAGAGGTTGGATTTTCGGATTCAGGGGGTCGAAATACACCTAGAAACTCACCCATTAAAGTACGATTTTGATTCTGAAAAAAAATATTTTCGATCATCTCTTTTTCGTACCATGCGAAATAACTTCTTTCCAGGTGTATTTTCGTGTAACAAAGGTTGGATTTTTGGATTCAGCGGGTCAAAATACACCTATAAACCCACCCTTCAAAGTTCGATTTCGATTCTGGAGACAGATATTTTCGATCATCTCTTTTTCGTACCATGCGAAATAACTTTTTTCCAAGCATATTTTTGCTCATCAAAGTTTGGATTTTCGGATTCAGCGGGTCGAAATACACCTAGAAACTCACCCATCAAAGTCCGGTCTTGATTCTGAAAAAAAATATTTTCGATCATCTCTTTTTCGTACCATGCGAAATAACTTTTTTCCAAGCATATTTATGGTCATCAGAGGTTGGATTTTCGGATTCAGGGGGTCGAAATACACCTAGAAACTCACCCATTAAAGTACGATTTTGATTCTGAAAAAAAATATTTTCGATCATCTCTTTTTCGTACCATGCGAAATAACTTCTTTCCAGGTGTATTTTCGTGTAACAAAGGTTGGATTTTTGGATTCAGCGGGTCAAAATACACCTATAAACCCACCCTTCAAAGTTCGATTTCGATTCTGGAGACAGATATTTCCGATCATCTCTTTTTCGTACCATGCGAAATAACTTTTTTCCAAGCATATTTTTGGTCATCAAAGGTTGGATTTTCGCATCCAGCGGGTCGAAATACACCTAGAAACTCACCCATCAAAGTCCGATTTTGATTCTGAAAAAAAATATTTTCGATCATCTCTTTTTCGTACCATGCGAAATAACTTTTTTCCAAGCATATTTTTGGTCATAAGAGGTCGGATTTTTGGATTCAGCGGGTCGAAATACCCCTAAAACTCACCCATTAAAGTCCGATCTCGATTCTGAAAAAAAATATTTTCGATCATCTCTTTTTCGTACCATGCGGAATAACTTTTTTCCAGGTGTATTTTCGTTCAACAAAGGTTTGATTTTTGGATTCAGCGGGTCAAAATGCACCTATAAACCCACCCATCAAAGTTCGATTCCGATTCTGGAGACAGATATTTTCGATCATCTCTTTTTCGTACCATGCGAAATAACTTTTTTCCAAGCATATTTTCGGTCATCAAAGTTTGGATTTTCGGATTCAGCGGGTCGAAATACACCTAGGAACTCACCCATCAAAGTCCGATCTTGATTCTGAAAAAAATTATTTTCGATCATCTCTTTTTCGTACCATGCGAAATAATATTTTTCCAAGCATATTTTTGGTCATACGACGTCGGATTTTCGGATTCAGGGGGTCGAAATACACCTAGAAACTCACCCATTAAAGTCCGATTTTGATTCTGAAAAAAAATATTTTCGATCATCTCTTTTTCGTACCATGCGAAATAACTTCTCTCCAGGTGTATTTTCGTGTAACAAAGGTTGGATTTTTGGATTCAGCGGGTCAAAATACACCTATAAACCCACCCTTCAAAGTTCGATTTCGATTCTGGAGACAGATATTTTCGATCATCTCTTTTTCGTACCATGCGAAATAACTTTTTTCCAAGCATATTTTTGGTCATCAAAGGTTGGATTTTCGCATCCAGCGGGTCGAAATACACCTAGAAACTCACCCATCAAAGTCCGATTTTGATTCTGAAAAAAAATATTTTCGATCATCTCTTTTTCGTACCATGCGAAATAACTTTTTTCCAAGCATATTTTTGGTCATAAGAGGTCGGATTTTTGGATTCAGCGGGTCGAAATACCCCTAGAAACTCACCCATTAAAGTCCGATCTCGATTCTGAAAAAAAATATTTTCGATCATCTCTTTTTCGTACCATGCGGAATAACTCTTTTCCAGGTGTATTTTCGTTCAACAAAGGTTTGATTTTTGGATTCAGCGGGTCAAAATGCACCTATAAACCCACCCATCAAAGTTCGATTCCGATTCTGGAGACAGATATTTTCGATCATCTCTTTTTCGTACCATGCGAAATAACTTTTTTCCAAGCATGTTTTTGGTCATCAAAGGTTGAATTTTTGGATTCAGCGGGTCGAAATACCCCTAGAAACTCACCCATTAAAGTCCGATCTCGATTCTGAAAAAACATATTTTCGATCATCTCTTTTTCGTACCATGCGGAATAACTCTTTTCCAGGTGTATTTTCGTTCAACAAAGGTTTGATTTTTGGATTCAGCGGGTCAAAATGCACCTATAAACCCACCCATCAAAGTTCGATTCCGATTCTGGAGACAGATATTTTCGATCATCTCTTTTTCGTACCATGCGAAATAACTTTTTTCCAAGCATATTTTCGGTTATCAAAGGTTGGATTTTCGGATTCAGCGGGTCGAAATACACCTAGGAACTCACTCATCAAAGTCCGATCTTGATTCTGAAAAAAAATATTTTCGATCATCTCTTTTTCGTACCATGCGAAATAATTTTTTTCCAAGCATATTTTTGGTCATACGAGGTCGGATTTTTGAATTCAGCGGGTCGAAATACCCCTAAAAACTCACCCATTAAAGTCCGATCTCGATTCTGAAAAAAAATATTCTCGATCATCTCTTGTTCGTACCATGCGAAATAACTTCTTTCCAGGTGTATTTTCGCTTAACAAAGGTTGGATTTTTGGATTCAGCGGGTCAAAATACACCTATAAACCCACCCATCACAGTTCGATTCCGATTCTGGAGACAGATATTTTCGATCATCTCTTTTTCGTACCATGCGGAATAACTTTTTTTCAAGCATATTTTTGCTCATCAAAGTTTGGATTTTCGGATTCAGCGGGTCGAAATACACCTAGAAACTAACCCATCAAAGTCCTATCTTGATTCTGAAAAAAAATATTTTCGATCATCTCTTTTTCGTACCATGCGAAATAACTTTTTTCCAAGCATATTTTTGGTCATCAGAGGTTTGATTTTCGGATTCAGGGGGTCGAAATACACCTAGAAACTCACCCATTAAAGTCCGATTTTAATTCTGAAACAAAATATTTTCGATCATCTCTTTTTCGTACCATGCGAAATAACTTCTTTTCATGTGTATTTTCGTGTAACAAAGGTTGGATTTTTGGATTCAGCGGGTCAAAATACACCTATAAACCCACCCATCAAAGTTCGATTCCGATTCTGGAGACAGATATTTTCGATCATCTCTTTTTCGTACCATGCGAAATAACTTTTTTCCAAGCATATTTTCGGTTATCAAAGGTTGGATTTTCGGATTCAGCGGGTCGAAATACACCTAGGAACTCACTCATCAAAGTCCGATCTTGATTCTGAAAAAAAATATTTTCGATCATCTCTTTTTCGTACCATGCGGAATAAATTTTTTCCAAGCATATTTTTGGTCATCAGAGGTTGGATTTTCGGATTCAGGTGGTCGAAATACACCTTGAAACTCACCCATTAAAGTCCGATTTCGATTCTGAAAAAAAATATTTTCGATCATCTCTTTTTCGTACCATGCGAAATAACTTCTTTCCAGGTGTATTTTCGTGTAACACAGGTTGGATTTTTGGATTCAGCGGGTCAAAATACACCTATAAACCCACCCTTCAAAGTTCGATTTCGATTCTGGAGACAGATATTTTCGATCATCTCTTTTTCGTACCATGCGAAATAACTTTTTTCCAAGCATGTTTTTGGTCATCAAAGGTTGAATTTTCGGATTCAGCGGGTCGAAATACACCTCGAAACTCACCCATCAAAGTCCGATCTTGATTCTGAAAAAAAATATTTTCGATCATCTCTTTTTCGTACCATGCGAAATAACTTCTTTCCAGGTGTATTTTCGCTTAACAAAGGTTGGATTTTTGGATTCAGCGGGTCAAAATACACCTATAAACCCACCCATCAAAGTTCGATTCCGATTCTGGAGACAGATATTTTCGATCATCTCTTTCTCGTACCATGCGAAATAACTTTTTTCCAAGCATGTTTTTGGTCATCAAAGTTTGGATTTTCGGATTCAGCGGGTCGAAATACACCTAGAAACTCACCCATCAAAGTCCGATCTTGATTCTGAAAAAAAATATGTTCGATCATCTCTTTTTCGTACCATGCGAAATAACTTTTTTCCAAGCATATTTTTGGTCATCAGAGGTTTGATTTTCGGATTCAGGGGGTCGAAATACACCTAGAAACTCACCCATTAAAGTCCGATTTTAATTCTGAAACAAAATATTTTCGATCATCTCTTTTTCGTACCATGCGAAATAACTTCTTTTCATATGTATTTTCGTGTAAAAAAGGTTGGATTTTTGGATTCAGCGGGTCAAAATACACCTATGAACCCACCCTTCAAAGTTTGATTTCGATTCTGGAGACAGATATTTTCGATCATCTCTTTTTCGTACCATGCGAAATAACTTTTTTCCAAGCATGTTTTTGGTCATCAAAGGTTGGATTTTCGGATTCAGCGGGTCGAAATACACCTAGAAACTCACCCATCAAAGTCTGATCTTGATTCTGAATAAAAATATTTTCGATCATCTCTTTTTCGTACCATGCGAAATAACTTTTTTCCAAGCATATTTGTGGTCATCAAAGGTTGGATTTTCGCATCCAGCGGGTCGAAATACACCTAGAAACTCACCCATCAAAGTCCGATTTTGATTCTGAAAAAAAATATTTTCGATCATCTCTTTTTCGTACCATGCGAAATAACTTTGTTCCAGGCATATTTTTGGTCATAAGAGGTCGGATTTTTTGATTCAGCGGGTCGAAATACCCCTAGAAACTCACCCATTAAAGTCCGATCTCGATTCTGAAAAAAAATATTTTCGATCATCTCTTGTTCGTACCATGCGGAATAACTTCTTTCCAGGTGTATTTTCGCTTAACAAAGGTTGGATTTTTGGATTCAACGGGTCAAAATACACCTATAAACCCGCCCATCATAGTTCGATTCCGATTCTGGAGACAGATATTTTCGATCATCTCTTTTTCGTACCATGCGAAATAACTTTTTTCCAAGCATATTTTTGCTCATCAAAGTTTGGATTTTCGGATTCAGCGGGTCGAAATTCACCTAGAAACTCACCCATCAAAGTCCGATCTTGATTCTGAAAAAAAATATTTCGGATCATCTCTTTTTCGTACCATGCGAAATAACTTTTTTCCAAGCATATTTTTGGTCATCAGAGGTTGGATTTTCGGATTCAGGGGGTCGGAATACACCTAGAAACTCACCCATTAAAGTCCGATTTTGATTCTGAAAAAAAATATTTTCGATCATCTCTTTTTCGTACCATGCGAAATAACTTCTTTCCAGGTGTATTTTCGTGTAACACAGGTTGGATTTTTGGATTCAGCGGGTCAAAATACACCTATAAACCCACCCTTCAAAGTTCGATTTCGATTCTGGAGACAGATATTTTCGATCATCTCTTTTTCGTACCATGCGAAATAACTTTTTTCCAAGCATGTTTTTGGTCATCAAAGGTTGAATTTTTGGATTCAGCGGGTCGAAATACCCCTAGAAACTCACCCATTAAAGTCCGATCTCGATTCTGAAAAAAAATATTTTCGATCATCTCTTTTTCGTACCATGCGGAATAACTCTTTTCCAGGTGTATTTTCGTTCAACAAAGGTTTGATTTTTGGATTCAGCGGGTCAAAATGCACCTATAAACCCACCCATCAAAGTTCGATTCCGATTCTGGAGACAGATATTTTCGATCATCTCTTTTTCGTACCATGCGAAATAACTTCTTTCCAAGCATATTTTCGGTTATCAAAGGTTGGATTTTCGGATTCAGCGGGTCGAAATACACCTAGGAACTCACTCATCAAAGTCCGATCTTGATTCTGAAAAAAAATATTTTCGATCATCTCTTTTTCGTACCATGCGAAATAATTTTTTTCCAAGTATATTTTTGGTCATACGAGGTCGGATTTTTGAATTCAGCGGGTCGAAATACCCCTAAAAACTCACCCATTAAAGTCCGATCTCGATTCTGAAAAAAAATATTCTCGATCATCTCTTGTTCGTACCATGCGAAATAACTTCTTTCCAGGTGTATTTTCGCTTAACAAAGGTTGGATTTTTGGATTCAGCGGGTCAAAATACACCTATAAACCCACCCATCACAGTTCGATTCCGATTCTGGAGACAGATATTTTCGATCATCTCTTTTTCGTACCATGCGGAATAACTTTTTTTCAAGCATATTTTTGCTCATCAAAGTTTGGATTTTCGGATTCAGCGGGTCGAAATACACCTAGAAACTAACCCATCAAAGTCCTATCTTGATTCTGAAAAAAAATATTTTCGATCATCTCTTTTTCGTACCATGCGAAATAACTTTTTTCCAAGCATATTTTTGGTCATCAGAGGTTTGATTTTCGGATTCAGGGGGTCGAAATACACCTAGAAACTCACCCATTAAAGTCCGATTTTAATTCTGAAACAAAATATTTTCGATCATCTCTTTTTCGTACCATGCGAAATAACTTCTTTTCATATGTATTTTCGTGTAACAAAGGTTGGATTTTTGGATTCAGCGGGTCAAAATACACCTATGAACCCACCCTTCAAAGTTCGATTTCGATTCTGGAGACAGATATTTTCGATCATCTCTTTTTCGTACCATGCGAAATAACTTTTTTCCAAGCATGTTTTTGGTCATCAAAGGTTGGATTTTCGGATTCAGCGGGTCGAAATACACCTAGAAACTCACCCATCAAAGTCTGATCTTGATTCTGAATAAAAATATTTTCGATCATCTCTTTTTCGTACCATGCGAAATAACTTTTTTCCAAGCATATTTGTGGTCATCAAAGGTTGGATTTTCGCATCCAGCGGGTCGAAATACACCTAGAAACTCACCCATCAAAGTCCGATTTTGATTCTGAAAAAAAATATTTTCGATCATCTCTTTTTCGTACCATGCGAAATAACTTTGTTCCAGGCATATTTTTGGTCATAAGAGGTCGGATTTTTTGATTCAGCGGGTCGAAATACCCCTAGAAACTCACCCATTAAAGTCCGATCTCGATTCTGAAAAAAAATATTTTCGATCATCTCTTGTTCGTACCATGCGGAATAACTTCTTTCCAGGTGTATTTTCGCTTAACAAAGGTTGGATTTTTGGATTCAACGGGTCAAAATACACCTATAAACCCGCCCATCATAGTTCGATTCCGATTCTGGAGACAGATATTTTCGATCATCTCTTTTTCGTACCATGCGAAATAACTTTTTTCCAAGCATATTTTTGCTCATCAAAGTTTGGATTTTCGGATTCAGCGGGTCGAAATTCACCTAGAAACTCACCCATCAAAGTCCGATCTTGATTCTGAAAAAAAATATTTCGGATCATCTCTTTTTCGTACCATGCGAAATAACTTTTTTCCAAGCATATTTTTGGTCATACGAGGTCGGATTTTCGGATTCAGGGGGTCGAAATACACCTAGAAACTCACCCATTAAAGTCCAATTTTGATTCTGAAAAAAAATATTTTCGATCATCTCTTTTTCGTACCATGCGAAATAACTTCTCTCCAGGTGTATTTTCGTGTAACAAAGGTTGGATTTTTGGATTCAGCGGGTCAAAATACACCTATAAACCCACCCTTCAAAGTTCGATTTCGATTCTGGAGACAGATATTTTCGATCATCTCTTTTTCGTACCATGCGAAATAACTTTGTTCCAGGCATATTTTTGGTCATAAGAGGTCGGATTTTTTGATTCAGCGGGTCGAAATACCCCTAGAAACTCACCCATTAAAGTCCGATCTCGATTCTGAAAAAAAATATTTTCGATCATCTCTTGTTCGTACCATGCGGAATAACTTCTTTCCAGGTGTATTTTCGCTTAACAAAACTTGGATTTTTGGATTCAACGGGTCAAAATACACCTATAAACCCGCCCATCATAGTTCGATTCCGATTCTGGAGACAGATATTTTCGATCATCTCTTTTTCGTACCATGCGAAATAACTTTTTTCCAAGCATATTTTTGCTCATCAAAGTTTGGATTTTCGGATTCAGCGGGTCGAAATTCACCTAGAAACTCACCCATCAAAGTCCGATCTTGATTCTGAAAAAAAATATTTCGGATCATCTCTTTTTCGTACCATGCGAAATAACTTTTTTCCAAGCATATTTTTGGTCATCAGAGGTTGGATTTTCGGATTCAGGGGGTCGGAATACACCTAGAAACTCACCCATTAAAGTCCGATTTTGATTCTGAAAAAAAATATTTTCGATCATCTCTTTTTCGTACCATGCGAAATAACTTCTTTCCAGGTGTATTTTCGTGTAACACAGGTTGGATTTTTGGATTCAGCGGGTCAAAATACACCTATAAACCCACCCTTCAAAGTTCGATTTCGATTCTGGAGACAGATATTTTCGATCATCTCTTTTTCGTACCATGCGAAATAACTTTTTTCCAAGCATGTTTTTGGTCATCAAAGGTTGAATTTTTGGATTCAGCGGGTCGAAATACCCCTAGAAACTCACCCATTAAAGTCCGATCTCGATTCTGAAAAAAAATATTTTCGATCATCTCTTTTTCGTACCATGCGGAATAACTCTTTTCCAGGTGTATTTTCGTTCAACAAAGGTTTGATTTTTGGATTCAGCGGGTCAAAATGCACCTATAAACCCACCCATCAAAGTTCGATTCCGATTCTGGAGACAGATATTTTCGATCATCTCTTTTTCGTACCATGCGAAATAACTTTTTTCCAAGCATATTTTCGGTTATCAAAGGTTGGATTTTCGGATTCAGCGGGTCGAAATACACCTAGGAACTCACTCATCAAAGTCCGATCTTGATTCTGAAAAAAAATATTTTCGATCATCTCTTTTTCGTACCATGCGAAATAATTTTTTTCCAAGTATATTTTTGGTCATACGAGGTCGGATTTTTGAATTCAGCGGGTCGAAATACCCCTAAAAACTCACCCATTAAAGTCCGATCTCGATTCTGAAAAAAAATATTCTCGATCATCTCTTGTTCGTACCATGCGAAATAACTTCTTTCCAGGTGTATTTTCGCTTAACAAAGGTTGGATTTTTGGATTCAGCGGGTCAAAATACACCTATAAACCCACCCATCACAGTTCGATTCCGATTCTGGAGACAGATATTTTCGATCATCTCTTTTTCGTACCATGCGGAATAACTTTTTTTCAAGCATATTTTTGCTCATCAAAGTTTGGATTTTCGGATTCAGCGGGTCGAAATACACCTAGAAACTAACCCATCAAAGTCCTATCTTGATTCTGAAAAAAAATATTTTCGATCATCTCTTTTTCGTACCATGCGAAATAACTTTTTTCCAAGCATATTTTTGGTCATCAGAGGTTTGATTTTCGGATTCAGGGGGTCGAAATACACCTAGAAACTCACCCATTAAAGTCCGATTTTAATTCTGAAACAAAATATTTTCGATCATCTCTTTTTCGTACCATGCGAAATAACTTCTTTTCATATGTATTTTCGTGTAACAGAGGTTGGATTTTTGGATTCAGCGGGTCAAAATACACCTATGAACCCACCCTTCAAAGTTCGATTTCGATTCTGGAGACAGATATTTTCGATCATCTCTTTTTCGTACCATGCGAAATAACTTTTTTCCAAGCATGTTTTTGGTCATCAAAGGTTGGATTTTCGGATTCAGCGGGTCGAAATACACCTAGAAACTCACCCATCAAAGTCTGATCTTGATTCTGAATAAAAATATTTTCGATCATCTCTTTTTCGTACCATGCGAAATAACTTTTTTCCAAGCATATTTGTGGTCATCAAAGGTTGGATTTTCGCATCCAGCGGGTCGAAATACACCTAGAAACTCACCCATCAAAGTCCGATTTTGATTCTGAAAAAAAATATTTTCGATCATCTCTTTTTCGTACCATGCGAAATAACTTTGTTCCAGGCATATTTTTGGTCATAAGAGGTCGGATTTTTTGATTCAGCGGGTCGAAATACCCCTAGAAACTCACCCATTAAAGTCCGATCTCGATTCTGAAAAAAAATATTTTCGATCATCTCTTGTTCGTACCATGCGGAATAACTTCTTTCCAGGTGTATTTTCGCTTAACAAAGGTTGGATTTTTGGATTCAACGGGTCAAAATACACCTATAAACCCGCCCATCATAGTTCGATTCCGATTCTGGAGACAGATATTTTCGATCATCTCTTTTTCGTACCATGCGAAATAACTTTTTTCCAAGCATATTTTTGCTCATCAAAGTTTGGATTTTCGGATTCAGCGGGTCGAAATTCACCTAGAAACTCACCCATCAAAGTCCGATCTTGATTCTGAAAAAAAATATTTCGGATCATCTCTTTTTCGTACCATGCGAAATAACTTTTTTCCAAGCATATTTTTGGTCATACGAGGTCGGATTTTCGGATTCAGGGGGTCGAAATACACCTAGAAACTCACCCATTAAAGTCCAATTTTGATTCTGAAAAAAAATATTTTCGATCATCTCTTTTTCGTACCATGCGAAATAACTTCTCTCCAGGTGTATTTTCGTGTAACAAAGGTTGGATTTTTGGATTCAGCGGGTCAAAATACACCTATAAACCCACCCTTCAAAGTTCGATTTCGATTCTGGAGACAGATATTTTCGATCATCTCTTTTTCGTACCATGCGAAATAACTTTGTTCCAGGCATATTTTTGGTCATAAGAGGTCGGATTTTTTGATTCAGCGGGTCGAAATACCCCTAGAAACTCACCCATTAAAGTCCGATCTCGATTCTGAAAAAAAATATTTTCGATCATCTCTTGTTCGTACCATGCGGAATAACTTCTTTCCAGGTGTATTTTCGCTTAACAAAGGTTGGATTTTTGGATTCAACGGGTCAAAATACACCTATAAACCCGCCCATCATAGTTCGATTCCGATTCTGGAGACAGATATTTTCGATCATCTCTTTTTCGTACCATGCGAAATAACTTTTTTCCAAGCATATTTTTGCTCATCAAAGTTTGGATTTTCGGATTCAGCGGGTCGAAATTCACCTAGAAACTCACCCATCAAAGTCCGATCTTGATTCTGAAAAAAAATATTTCGGATCATCTCTTTTTCGTACCATGCGAAATAACTTTTTTCCAAGCATATTTTTGGTCATCAGAGGTTGGATTTTCGGATTCAGGGGGTCGGAATACACCTAGAAACTCACCCATTAAAGTCCGATTTTGATTCTGAAAAAAAATATTTTCGATCATCTCTTTTTCGTACCATGCGAAATAACTTCTTTCCAGGTGTATTTTCGTGTAACACAGGTTGGATTTTTGGATTCAGCGGGTCAAAATACACCTATAAACCCACCCTTCAAAGTTCGATTTCGATTCTGGAGACAGATATTTTCGATCATCTCTTTTTCGTACCATGCGAAATAACTTTTTTCCAAGCATGTTTTTGGTCATCAAAGGTTGAATTTTTGGATTCAGCGGGTCGAAATACCCCTAGAAACTCACCCATTAAAGTCCGATCTCGATTCTGAAAAAAAATATTTGCGATCATCTCTTTTTCGTACCATGCGGAATAACTCTTTTCCAGGTGTATTTTCGTTCAACAAAGGTTTGATTTTTGGATTCAGCGGGTCAAAATGCACCTATAAACCCACCCATCAAAGTTCGATTCCGATTCTGGAGACAGATATTTTCGATCATCTCTTTTTCGTACCATGCGAAATAACTTTTTTCCAAGCATATTTTCGGTTATCAAAGGTTGGATTTTCGGATTCAGCGGGTCGAAATACACCTAGGAACTCACTCATCAAAGTCCGATCTTGATTCTGAAAAAAAATATTTTCGATCATCTCTTTTTCGTACCATGCGAAATAATTTTTTTCCAAGTATATTTTTGGTCATACGAGGTCGGATTTTTGAATTCAGCGGGTCGAAATACCCCTAAAAACTCACCCATTAAAGTCCGATCTCGATTCTGAAAAAAAATATTCTCGATCATCTCTTGTTCGTACCATGCGAAATAACTTCTTTCCAGGTGTATTTTCGCTTAACAAAGGTTGGATTTTTGGATTCAGCGGGTCAAAATACACCTATAAACCCACCCATCACAGTTCGATTCCGATTCTGGAGACAGATATTTTCGATCATCTCTTTTTCGTACCATGCGGAATAACTTTTTTTCAAGCATATTTTTGCTCATCAAAGTTTGGATTTTCGGATTCAGCGGGTCGAAATACACCTAGAAACTAACCCATCAAAGTCCTATCTTGATTCTGAAAAAAAATATTTTCGATCATCTCTTTTTCGTACTATGCGAAATAACTTTTTTCCAAGCATATTTTTGGTCATCAGAGGTTTGATTTTCGGATTCAGGGGGTCGAAATACACCTAGAAACTCACCCATTAAAGTCCGATTTTAATTCTGAAACAAAATATTTTCGATCATCTCTTTTTCGTACCATGCGAAATAACTTCTTTTCATATGTATTTTCGTGTAACAAAGGTTGGATTTTTGGATTCAGCGGGTCAAAATACACCTATGAACCCACCCTTCAAAGTTCGATTTCGATTCTGGAGACAGATATTTTCGATCATCTCTTTTTCGTACCATGCGAAATAACTTTTTTCCAAGCATGTTTTTGGTCATCAAAGGTTGGATTTTCGGATTCAGCGGGTCGAAATACACCTAGAAACTCACCCATCAAAGTCTGATCTTGATTCTGAATAAAAATATTTTCGATCATCTCTTTTTCGTACCATGCGAAATAACTTTTTTCCAAGCATATTTGTGGTCATCAAAGGTTGGATTTTCGCATCCAGCGGGTCGAAATACACCTAGAAACTCACCCATCGAAGTCCGATTTTGATTCTGAAAAAAAATATTTTCGATCATCTCTTTTTCGTACCATGCGAAATAACTTTGTTCCAGGCATATTTTTGGTCATAAGAGGTCGGATTTTTTGATTCAGCGGGTCGAAATACCCCTAGAAACTCACCCATTAAAGTCCGATCTCGATTCTGAAAAAAAATATTTTCGATCATCTCTTGTTCGTACCATGCGGAATAACTTCTTTCCAGGTGTATTTTCGCTTAACAAAGGTTGGATTTTTGGATTCAACGGGTCAAAATACACCTATAAACCCGCCCATCATAGTTCGATTCCGATTCTGGAGACAGATATTTTCGATCATCTCTTTTTCGTACCATGCGAAATAACTTTTTTCCAAGCATATTTTTGCTCATCAAAGTTTGGATTTTCGGATTCAGCGGGTCGAAATTCACCTAGAAACTCACCCATCAAAGTCCGATCTTGATTCTGAAAAAAAATATTTCGGATCATCTCTTTTTCGTACCATGCGAAATAACTTTTTTCCAAGCATATTTTTGGTCATCAGAGGTTGGATTTTCGGATTCAGGGGGTCGGAATACACCTAGAAACTCACCCATTAAAGTCCGATTTTGATTCTGAAAAAAAATATTTTCGATCATCTCTTTTTCGTACCATGCGAAATAACTTCTTTCCAGGTGTATTTTCGTGTAACACAGGTTGGATTTTTGGATTCAGCGGGTCAAAATACACCTATAAACCCACCCTTCAAAGTTCGATTTCGATTCTGGAGACAGATATTTTCGATCATCTCTTTTTCGTACCATGCGAAATAACTTTTTTCCAAGCATGTTTTTGGTCATCAAAGGTTGAATTTTTGGATTCAGCGGGTCGAAATACCCCTAGAAACTCACCCATTAAAGTCCGATCTCGATTCTGAAAAAAAATATTTTCGATCATCTCTTTTTCGTACCATGCGGAATAACTCTTTTCCAGGTGTATTTTCGTTCAACAAAGGTTTGATTTTTGGATTCAGCGGGTCAAAATGCACCTATAAACCCACCCATCAAAGTTCGATTCCGATTCTGGAGACAGATATTTTCGATCATCTCTTTTTCGTACCATGCGAAATAACTTTTTTCCAAGCATATTTTCGGTTATCAAAGGTTGGATTTTCGGATTCAGCGGGTCGAAATACACCTAGGAACTCACTCATCAAAGTCCGATCTTGATTCTGAAAAAAAATATTTTCGATCATCTCTTTTTCGTACCATGCGAAATAATTTTTTTCCAAGCATATTTTTGGTCATACGAGGTCGGATTTTTGAATTCAGCGGGTCGAAATACCCCTAAAAACTCACCCATTAAAGTCCGATCTCGATTCTGAAAAAAAATATTCTCGATCATCTCTTGTTCGTACCATGCGAAATAACTTCTTTCCAGGTGTATTTTCGCTTAACAAAGGTTGGATTTTTGGATTCAGCGGGTCAAAATACACCTATAAACCCACCCATCACAGTTCGATTCCGATTCTGGAGACAGATATTTTCGATCATCTCTTTTTCGTACCATGCGGAATAACTTTTTTTCAAGCATATTTTTGCTCATCAAAGTTTGGATTTTCGGATTCAGCGGGTCGAAATACACCTAGAAACTAACCCATCAAAGTCCTATCTTGATTCTGAAAAAAAATATTTTCGATCATCTCTTTTTCGTACCATGCGAAATAACTTTTTTCCAAGCATATTTTTGGTCATCAGAGGTTTGATTTTCGGATTCAGGGGGTCGAAATACACCTAGAAACTCACCCATTAAAGTCCGATTTTAATTCTGAAACAAAATATTTTCGATCATCTCTTTTTCGTACCATGCGAAATAACTTCTTTTCATGTGTATTTTCGTGTAACAAAGGTTGGATTTTTGGATTCAGCGGGTCAAAATACACCTATAAACCCACCCATCAAAGTTCGATTCCGATTCTGGAGACAGATATTTTCGATCATCTCTTTTTCGTACCATGCGAAATAACTTTTTTCCAAGCATATTTTCGGTCATCAAAGGTTGGATTTTCGGATTCAGCGGGTCGAAATACACCTAGGAACTCACTCATCAAAGTCCGATCTTGATTCTGAAAAAAAATATTTTCGATCATCTCTTTTTCGTACCATGCGAAATAATTTTTTTCCAAGTATATTTTTGGTCATACGAGGTCGGATTTTTGAATTCAGCGGGTCGAAATACCCCTAAAAACTCACCCATTAAAGTCCGATCTCGATTCTGAAAAAAAATATTCTCGATCATCTCTTGTTCGTACCATGCGAAATAACTTCTTTCCAGGTGTATTTTCGCTTAACAAAGGTTGGATTTTTGGATTCAGCGGGTCAAAATACACCTATAAACCCACCCATCACAGTTCGATTCCGATTCTGGAGACAGATATTTTCGATCATCTCTTTTTCGTACCATGCGGAATAACTTTTTTTCAAGCATATTTTTGCTCATCAAAGTTTGGATTTTCGGATTCAGCGGGTCGAAATACACCTAGAAACTAACCCATCAAAGTCCTATCTTGATTCTGAAAAAAAATATTTTCGATCATCTCTTTTTCGTACCATGCGAAATAACTTTTTTCCAAGCATATTTTTGGTCATCAGAGGTTTGATTTTCGGATTCAGGGGGTCGAAATACACCTAGAAACTCACCCATTAAAGTCCGATTTTAATTCTGAAACAAAATATTTTCGATCATCTCTTTTTCGTACCATGCGAAATAACTTCATTTCATATGTATTTTCGTGTAACAAAGGTTGGATTTTTGGATTCAGCGGGTCAAAATACACCTATGAACCCACCCTTCAAAGTTCGATTTCGATTCTGGAGACAGATATTTTCGATCATCTCTTTTTCGTACCATGCGAAATAACTTTTTTCCAAGCATGTTTTTGGTCATCAAAGGTTGGATTTTCGGATTCAGCGGGTCGAAATACACCTAGAAACTCACCCATCAAAGTCTGATCTTGATTCTGAATAAAAATATTTTCGATCATCTCTTTTTCGTACCATGCGAAATAACTTTTTTCCAAGCATATTTGTGGTCATCAAAGGTTGGATTTTCGCATCCAGCGGGTCGAAATACACCTAGAAACTCACCCATCAAAGTCCGATTTTGATTCTGAAAAAAAATATTTTCGATCATCTCTTTTTCGTACCATGCGAAATAACTTTGTTCCAGGCATATTTTTGGTCATAAGAGGTCGGATTTTTTGATTCAGCGGGTCGAAATACCCCTAGAAACTCACCCATTAAAGTCCGATCTCGATTCTGAAAAAAAATATTTTCGATCATCTCTTGTTCGTACCATGCGGAATAACTTCTTTCCAGGTGTATTTTCGCTTAACAAAGGTTGGATTTTTGGATTCAACGGGTCAAAATACACCTATAAACCCGCCCATCATAGTTCGATTCCGATTCTGGAGACAGATATTTTCGATCATCTCTTTTTCGTACCATGCGAAATAACTTTTTTCCAAGCATATTTTTGCTCATCAAAGTTTGGATTTTCGGATTCAGCGGGTCGAAATTCACCTAGAAACTCACCCATCAAAGTCCGATCTTGATTCTGAAAAAAAATATTTCGGATCATCTCTTTTTCGTACCATGCGAAATAACTTTTTTCCAAGCATATTTTTGGTCATACGAGGTCGGATTTTCGGATTCAGGGGGTCGAAATACACCTAGAAACTCACCCATTAAAGTCCAATTTTGATTCTGAAAAAAAATATTTTCGATCATCTCTTTTTCGTACCATGCGAAATAACTTCTCTCCAGGTGTATTTTCGTGTAACAAAGGTTGGATTTTTGGATTCAGCGGGTCAAAATACACCTATAAACCCACCCTTCAAAGTTCGATTTCGATTCTGGAGACAGATATTTTCGATCATCTCTTTTTCGTACCATGCGAAATAACTTTGTTCCAGGCATATTTTTGGTCATAAGAGGTCGGATTTTTTGATTCAGCGGGTCGAAATACCCCTAGAAACTCACCCATTAAAGTCCGATCTCGATTCTGAAAAAAAATATTTTCGATCATCTCTTGTTCGTACCATGCGGAATAACTTCTTTCCAGGTGTATTTTCGCTTAACAAAGGTTGGATTTTTGGATTCAACGGGTCAAAATACACCTATAAACCCGCCCATCATAGTTCGATTCCGATTCTGGAGACAGATATTTTCGATCATCTCTTTTTCGTACCATGCGAAATAACTTTTTTCCAAGCATATTTTTGCTCATCAAAGTTTGGATTTTCGGATTCAGCGGGTCGAAATTCACCTAGAAACTCACCCATCAAAGTCCGATCTTGATTCTGAAAAAAAATATTTCGGATCATCTCTTTTTCGTACCATGCGAAATAACTTTTTTCCAAGCATATTTTTGGTCATCAGAGGTTGGATTTTCGGATTCAGGGGGTCGGAATACACCTAGAAACTCACCCATTAAAGTCCGATTTTGATTCTGAAAAAAAATATTTTCGATCATCTCTTTTTCGTACCATGCGAAATAACTTCTTTCCAGGTGTATTTTCGTGTAACACAGGTTGGATTTTTGGATTCAGCGGGTCAAAATACACCTATAAACCCACCCTTCAAAGTTCGATTTCGATTCTGGAGACAGATATTTTCGATCATCTCTTTTTCGTACCATGCGAAATAACTTTTTTCCAAGCATGTTTTTGGTCATCAAAGGTTGAATTTTTGGATTCAGCGGGTCGAAATACCCCTAGAAACTCACCCATTAAAGTCCGATCTCGATTCTGAAAAAAAATATTTTCGATCATCTCTTTTTCGTACCATGCGGAATAACTCTTTTCCAGGTGTATTTTCGTTCAACAAAGGTTTGATTTTTGGATTCAGCGGGTCAAAATGCACCTATAAACCCACCCATCAAAGTTCGATTCCGATTCTGGAGACAGATATTTTCGATCATCTCTTTTTCGTACCATGCGAAATAACTTTTTTCCAAGCATATTTTCGGTTATCAAAGGTTGGATTTTCGGATTCAGCGGGTCGAAATACACCTAGGAACTCACTCATCAAAGTCCGATCTTGATTCTGAAAAAAAATATTTTCGATCATCTCTTTTTCGTACCATGCGAAATAATTTTTTTCCAAGTATATTTTTGGTCATACGAGGTCGGATTTTTGAATTCAGCGGGTCGAAATACCCCTAAAAACTCACCCATTAAAGTCCGATCTCGATTCTGAAAAAAAATATTCTCGATCATCTCTTGTTCGTACCATGCGAAATAACTTCTTTCCAGGTGTATTTTCGCTTAACAAAGGTTGGATTTTTGGATTCAGCGGGTCAAAATACACCTATAAACCCACCCATCACAGTTCGATTCCGATTCTGGAGACAGATATTTTCGATCATCTCTTTTTCGTACCATGCGGAATAACTTTTTTTCAAGCATATTTTTGCTCATCAAAGTTTGGATTTTCGGATTCAGCGGGTCGAAATACACCTAGAAACTAACCCATCAAAGTCCTATCTTGATTCTGAAAAAAAATATTTTCGATCATCTCTTTTTCGTACCATGCGAAATAACTTTTTTCCAAGCATATTTTTGGTCATCAGAGGTTTGATTTTCGGATTCAGGGGGTCGAAATACACCTAGAAACTCACCCATTAAAGTCCGATTTTAATTCTGAAACAAAATATTTTCGATCATCTCTTTTTCGTACCATGCGAAATAACTTCTTTTCATATGTATTTTCGTGTAACAAAGGTTGGATTTTTGGATTCAGCGGGTCAAAATACACCTATGAACCCACCCTTCAAAGTTCGATTTCGATTCTGGAGACAGATATTTTCGATCATCTCTTTTTCGTACCATGCGAAATAACTTTTTTCCAAGCATGTTTTTGGTCATCAAAGGTTGGATTTTCGGATTCAGCGGGTCGAAATACACCTAGAAACTCACCCATCAAAGTCTGATCTTGATTCTGAATAAAAATATTTTCGATCATCTCTTTTTCGTACCATGCGAAATAACTTTTTTCCAAGCATATTTGTGGTCATCAAAGGTTGGATTTTCGCATCCAGCGGGTCGAAATACACCTAGAAACTCACCCATCAAAGTCCGATTTTGATTCTGAAAAAAAATATTTTCGATCATCTCTTTTTCGTACCATGCGAAATAACTTTGTTCCAGGCATATTTTTGGTCATAAGAGGTCGGATTTTTTGATTCAGCGGGTCGAAATACCCCTAGAAACTCACCCATTAAAGTCCGATCTCGATTCTGAAAAAAAATATTTTCGATCATCTCTTGTTCGTACCATGCGGAATAACTTCTTTCCAGGTGTATTTTCGCTTAACAAAGGTTGGATTTTTGGATTCAACGGGTCAAAATACACCTATAAACCCGCCCATCATAGTTCGATTCCGATTCTGGAGACAGATATTTTCGATCATCTCTTTTTCGTACCATGCGAAATAACTTTTTTCCAAGCATATTTTTGCTCATCAAAGTTTGGATTTTCGGATTCAGCGGGTCGAAATTCACCTAGAAACTCACCCATCAAAGTCCGATCTTGATTCTGAAAAAAAATATTTCGGATCATCTCTTTTTCGTACCATGCGAAATAACTTTTTTCCAAGCATATTTTTGGTCATCAGAGGTTGGATTTTCGGATTCAGGGGGTCGGAATACACCTAGAAACTCACCCATTAAAGTCCGATTTTGATTCTGAAAAAAAATATTTTCGATCATCTCTTTTTCGTACCATGCGAAATAACTTCTTTCCAGGTGTATTTTCGTGTAACACAGGTTGGATTTTTGGATTCAGCGGGTCAAAATACACCTATAAACCCACCCTTCAAAGTTCGATTTCGATTCTGGAGACAGATATTTTCGATCATCTCTTTTTCGTACCATGCGAAATAACTTTTTTCCAAGCATGTTTTTGGTCATCAAAGGTTGAATTTTTGGATTCAGCGGGTCGAAATACCCCTAGAAACTCACCCATTAAAGTCCGATCTCGATTCTGAAAAAAAATATTTTCGATCATCTCTTTTTCGTACCATGCGGAATAACTCTTTTCCAGGTGTATTTTCGTTCAACAAAGGTTTGATTTTTGGATTCAGCGGGTCAAAATGCACCTATAAACCCACCCATCAAAGTTCGATTCCGATTCTGGAGACAGATATTTTCGATCATCTCTTTTTCGTACCATGCGAAATAACTTTTTTCCAAGCATATTTTCGGTTATCAAAGGTTGGATTTTCGGATTCAGCGGGTCGAAATACACCTAGGAACTCACTCATCAAAGTCCGATCTTGATTCTGAAAAAAAATATTTTCGATCATCTCTTTTTCGTACCATGCGAAATAATTTTTTTCCAAGCATATTTTTGGTCATACGAGGTCGGATTTTTGAATTCAGCGGGTCGAAATACCCCTAAAAACTCACCCATTAAAGTCCGATCTCGATTCTGAAAAAAAATATTCTCGATCATCTCTTGTTCGTACCATGCGAAATAACTTCTTTCCAGGTGTATTTTCGCTTAACAAAGGTTGGATTTTTGGATTCAGCGGGTCAAAATACACCTATAAACCCACCCATCACAGTTCGATTCCGATTCTGGAGACAGATATTTTCGATCATCTCTTTTTCGTACCATGCGGAATAACTTTTTTTCAAGCATATTTTTGCTCATCAAAGTTTGGATTTTCGGATTCAGCGGGTCGAAATACACCTAGAAACTAACCCATCAAAGTCCTATCTTGATTCTGAAAAAAAATATTTTCGATCATCTCTTTTTCGTACCATGCGAAATAACTTTTTTCCAAGCATATTTTTGGTCATCAGAGGTTTGATTTTCGGATTCAGGGGGTCGAAATACACCTAGAAACTCACCCATTAAAGTCCGATTTTAATTCTGAAACAAAATATTTTCGATCATCTCTTTTTCGTACCATGCGAAATAACTTCTTTTCATGTGTATTTTCGTGTAACAAAGGTTGGATTTTTGGATTCAGCGGGTCAAAATACACCTATAAACCCACCCATCAAAGTTCGATTCCGATTCTGGAGACAGATATTTTCGATCATCTCTTTTTCGTACCATGCGAAATAACTTTTTTCCAAGCATATTTTCGGTCATCAAAGGTTGGATTTTCGGATTCAGCGGGTCGAAATACACCTAGGAACTCACTCATCAAAGTCCGATCTTGATTCTGAAAAAAAATATTTTCGATCATCTCTTTTTCGTACCATGCGAAATAAATTTTTTCCAAGCATATTTTTGGTCATCAGAGGTTGGATTTTCGGATTCAGGTGGTCGATATACACCTTGAAACTCACCCATTAAAGTCCGATTTCGATTCTGAAAAAAAATATTTTCGATCATCTCTTTTTCGTACCATGCGAAATAACTTCTTTCCAGGTGTATTTTCGTGTAACACAGGTTGGATTTTTGGATTCAGCGGGTCAAAATACACCTATAAACCCACCCTTCAAAGTTCGATTTCGATTCTGGAGACAGATATTTTCGATCATCTCTTTTTCGTACCATGCGAAATAACTTTTTTCCAAGCATGTTTTTGGTCATCAAAGGTTGAATTTTCGGATTCAGCGGGTCGAAATACACCTCGAAACTCACCCATCAAAGTCCGATTTTGAGTCTGAAAAAAAATATTTTCGATCATCTCTTTTCCGTACCATGCGAAATAACTTTTTTCCAAGCATATTTTTGGTCATCAAAGCTTGGATTGTCGGATTCAGCGGGTCGAAATACACTCATAAACCCACCCATCAAAGTTCGATTTCGATCCTGGAGACAGATATTTTCGATCATCTCTTTTTCGTACCATGCGAAATAACTTTTTTCCAAGCATATTTTCGGTCATCAAAGGTTGGATTTTCGGATTCAGCGGGTCGAGATACACCTAGAAACTCACCCATTGAAGTCCGATTTTGATTCTGAAAAAAAATATTTTCGATCATCTCTTTTTCGTACCATGCGAAATAACTTTTTTCCAAGCATATTTTTGGTCATAAGAGGTCGGATTTTTGGATTCAGCGGGTCGAAATACCCCTAAAACTCACCCATTAAAGTCCGATCTCGATTCTGAAAAAAAATATTTTCGATCATCTCTTTTTCGTACCATGCGGAATAACTTTTTTCCAGGTGTATTTTCGTTCAACAAAGGTTTGATTTTTGGATTCAGCGGGTCAAAATGCACCTATAAACCCACCCATCAAAGTTCGATTCCGATTCTGGAGACAGATATTTTCGATCATCTCTTTTTCGTACCATGCGAAATAACTTTTTTCCAAGCATATTTTCGGTCATCAAAGTTTGGATTTTCGCATCCAGCGGGTCGAAATACACCTAGAAACTCACCCATCAAAGTCCGATTTTGATTCTGAAAAAAAATATTTTCGATCATCTCTTTTTCGTACCATGCGAAATAACTTTGTTCCAGGCATATTTTTGGTCATAAGAGGTCGGATTTTTTGATTCAGCGGGTCGAAATACCCCTAGAAACTCACCCATTAAAGTCCGATCTCGATTCTGAAAAAAAATATTTTCGATCATCTCTTGTTCGTACCATGCGGAATAACTTCTTTCCAGGTGTATTTTCGCTTAACAAAGGTTGGATTTTTGGATTCAACGGGTCAAAATACACCTATAAACCCGCCCATCATAGTTCGATTCCGATTCTGGAGACAGATATTTTCGATCATCTCTTTTTCGTACCATGCGAAATAACTTTTTTCCAAGCATATTTTTGCTCATCAAAGTTTGGATTTTCGGATTCAGCGGGTCGAAATTCACCTAGAAACTCACCCATCAAAGTCCGATCTTGATTCTGAAAAAAAATATTTCGGATCATCTCTTTTTCGTACCATGCGAAATAACTTTTTTCCAAGCATATTTTTGGTCATCAGAGGTTGGATTTTCGGATTCAGGGGGTCGGAATACACCTAGAAACTCACCCATTAAAGTCCGATTTTGATTCTGAAAAAAAATATTTTCGATCATCTCTTTTTCGTACCATGCGAAATAACTTCTTTCCAGGTGTATTTTCGTGTAACACAGGTTGGATTTTTGGATTCAGCGGGTCAAAATACACCTATAAACCCACCCTTCAAAGTTCGATTTCGATTCTGGAGACAGATATTTTCGATCATCTCTTTTTCGTACCATGCGAAATAACTTTTTTCCAAGCATGTTTTTGGTCATCAAAGGTTGAATTTTTGGATTCAGCGGGTCGAAATACCCCTAGAAACTCACCCATTAAAGTCCGATCTCGATTCTGAAAAAAAATATTTTCGATCATCTCTTTTTCGTACCATGCGGAATAACTCTTTTCCAGGTGTATTTTCGTTCAACAAAGGTTTGATTTTTGGATTCAGCGGGTCAAAATGCACCTATAAACCCACCCATCAAAGTTCGATTCCGATTCTGGAGACAGATATTTTCGATCATCTCTTTTTCGTACCATGCGAAATAACTTTTTTCCAAGCATATTTTCGGTTATCAAAGGTTGGATTTTCGGATTCAGCGGGTCGAAATACACCTAGGAACTCACTCATCAAAGTCCGATCTTGATTCTGAAAAAAAATATTTTCGATCATCTCTTTTTCGTACCATGCGAAATAATTTTTTTCCAAGCATATTTTTGGTCATACGAGGTCGGATTTTTGAATTCAGCGGGTCGAAATACCCCTAAAAACTCACCCATTAAAGTCCGATCTCGATTCTGAAAAAAAATATTCTCGATCATCTCTTGTTCGTACCATGCGAAATAACTTCTTTCCAGGTGTATTTTCGCTTAACAAAGGTTGGATTTTTGGATTCAGCGGGTCAAAATACACCTATAAACCCACCCATCACAGTTCGATTCCGATTCTGGAGACAGATATTTTCGATCATCTCTTTTTCGTACCATGCGGAATAACTTTTTTTCAAGCATATTTTTGCTCATCAAAGTTTGGATTTTCGGATTCAGCGGGTCGAAATACACCTAGAAACTAACCCATCAAAGTCCTATCTTGATTCTGAAAAAAAATATTTTCGATCATCTCTTTTTCGTACCATGCGAAATAACTTTTTTCCAAGCATATTTTTGGTCATCAGAGGTTTGATTTTCGGATTCAGGGGGTCGAAATACACCTAGAAACTCACCCATTAAAGTCCGATTTTAATTCTGAAACAAAATATTTTCGATCATCTCTTTTTCGTACCATGCGAAATAACTTCTTTTCATGTGTATTTTCGTGTAACAAAGGTTGGATTTTTGGATTCAGCGGGTCAAAATACACCTATAAACCCACCCATCAAAGTTCGATTCCGATTCTGGAGACAGATATTTTCGATCATCTCTTTTTCGTACCATGCGAAATAACTTTTTTCCAAGCATATTTTCGGTTATCAAAGGTTGGATTTTCGGATTCAGCGGGTCGAAATACACCTAGGAACTCACTCATCAAAGTCCGATCTTGATTCTGAAAAAAAATATTTTCGATCATCTCTTTTTCGTACCATGCGAAATAAATTTTTTCCAAGCATATTTTTGGTCATCAGAGGTTGGATTTTCGGATTCAGGTGGTCGAAATACACCTTGAAACTCACCCATTAAAGTCCGATTTCGATTCTGAAAAAAAATATTTTCGATCATCTCTTTTTCGTACCATGCGAAATAACTTCTTTCCAGGTGTATTTTCGTGTAACACAGGTTGGATTTTTGGATTCAGCGGGTCAAAATACACCTATAAACCCACCCTTCAAAGTTCGATTTCGATTCTGGAGACAGATATTTTCGATCATCTCTTTTTCGTACCATGCGAAATAACTTTTTTCCAAGCATGTTTTTGGTCATCAAAGGTTGAATTTTCGGATTCAGCGGGTCGAAATACACCTCGAAACTCACCCATCAAAGTCCGATTTTGAGTCTGAAAAAAAATATTTTCGATCATCTCTTTTCCGTACCATGCGAAATAACTTTTTTCCAAGCATATTTTTGGTCATCAAAGCTTGGATTGTCGGATTCAGCGGGTCGAAATACACTTATAAACCCACCCATCAAAGTTCGATTTCGATCCTGGAGACAGATATTTTCGATCATCTCTTTTTCGTACCATGCGAAATAACTTTTTTCCAAGCATATTTTCGGTCATCAAAGGTTGGATTTTCGGATTCAGCGGGTCGAGATACACCTAGAAACTCACCCATTGAAGTCCGATTTTGATTCTGAAAAAAAATATTTTCGATCATCTCTCTTTCGTACCATGCGAAATAACTTTTTTCCAAGCATATTTTTGGTCATAAGAGGTCGGATTTTTGGATTCAGCGGCTCGAAATACCCCTAAAACTCACCCATTAAAGTCCGATCTCGATTCTGAAAAAAAATATTTTCGATCATCTCTTTTTCGTACCATGCGGAATAACTTTTTTCCAGGTGTATTTTCGTTCAACAAAGGTTTGATTTTTGGATTCAGCGGGTCAAAATGCACCTATAAACCCACCCATCAAAGTTCGATTCCGATTCTGGAGACAGATATTTTCGATCATCTCTTTTTCGTACCGTGCGAAATAACTTTTTTCCAAGCATATTTTCGGTCATCAAAGTTTGGATTTTCGGATTCAGCGGGTCGAAATACACCTAGGAACTCACCCATCAAAGTCCGATCTTGATTCTGAAAAAAATTATTTTCGATCATCTCTTTTTCGTACCATGCGAAATAATTTTTTTCCAAGCATATTTTTGGTCATACGACGTCGGATTTTCGGATTCAGGGGGTCGAAATACACCTAGAAACTCACCCATTAAAGTCCGATTTTGATTCTGAAAAAAAATATTTTCGATCATCTCTTTTTCGTACCATGCGAAATAACTTCTCTCCAGGTGTATTTTCGTGTAACAAAGGTTGGATTTTTGGATTCAGCGGGTCAAAATACACCTATAAACCCACCCTTCAAAGTTCGATTTCGATTCTGGAGACAGATATTTTCGATCATCTCTTTTTCGTACCATGCGAAATAACTTTTTTCCAAGCATATTTTTGGTCATCAAAGGTTGGATTTTCGCATCCAGCGGGTCGAAATACACCTAGAAACTCACCCATCAAAGTCCGATTTTGATTCTGAAAAAAAATATTTTCGATCATCTCTTTTTCGTACCATGCGAAATAACTTTTTTCCAAGCATATTTTTGGTCATAAGAGGTCGGATTTTTGGATTCAGCGGGTCGAAATACCCCTAGAAACTCACCCATTAAAGTCCGATCTCGATTCTGAAAAAAAATATTTTCGATCATCTCTTTTTCGTACCATGCGGAATAACTCTTTTCCAGGTGTATTTTCGTTCAACAAAGGTTTGATTTTTGGATTCAGCGGGTCAAAATGCACCTATAAACCCACCCATCAAAGTTCGATTCCGATTCTGGAGACAGATATTTTCGATCATCTCTTTTTCGTACCATGCGAAATAACTTTTTTCCAAGCATATTTTCGGTTATCAAAGGTTGGATTTTCGGATTCAGCGGGTCGAAATACACCTAGGAACTCACTCATCAAAGTCCGATCTTGATTCTGAAAAAAAATATTTTCGATCATCTCTTTTTCGTACCATGCGAAATAATTTTTTTCCAAGCATATTTTTGGTCATACGAGGTCGGATTTTTGAATTCAGCGGGTCGAAATACCCCTAAAAACTCACCCATTAAAGTCCGATCTCGATTCTGAAAAAAAATATTCTCGATCATCTCTTGTTCGTACCATGCGAAATAACTTCTTTCAAGGTGTATTTTCGTGTAACAAAGGTTGGATTTTTGGATTCAGCGGGTCAAAATACACCTATAAACCCACCCATCACAGTTCGATTCCGATTCTGGAGACAGATATTTTCGATCATCTCTTTTTCGTACCATGCGGAATAACTTTTTTTCAAGCATATTTTTGCTCATCAAAGTTTGGATTTTCGGATTCAGCGGGTCGAAATACACCTAGAAACTAACCCATCAAAGTCCTATCTTGATTCTGAAAAAAAATATTTTCGATCATCTCTTTTTCGTACCATGCGAAATAACTTTTTTCCAAGCATATTTTTGGTCATCAGAGGTTTGATTTTCGGATTCAGGTGGTCGAAATACACCTTGAAACTCACCCATTAAAGTCCGATTTCGATTCTGAAAAAAAATATTTTCGATCATCTCTTTTTCGTACCATGCGAAATAACTTCTTTCCAGGTGTATTTTCGTGTAACACAGGTTGGATTTTTGGATTCAGCGGGTCAAAATACACCTACAAACCCACCCTTCAAAGTTCGATTTCGATTCTGGAGACAGATATTTTCGATCATCTCTTTTTCGTACCATGCGAAATAACTTTTTTCCAAGCATGTTTTTGGTCATCAAAGGTTGAATTTTCGGATTCAGCGGGTCGAAATACACCTCGAAACTCACCCATCAAAGTCCGATCTTGATTCTGAAAAAAAATATTTTCGATCATCTCTTTTTCGTACCATGCGAAATAACTTCTTTCCAGGTGTATTTTCGCTTAACAAAGGTTGGATTTTTGGATTCAGCGGGTCAAAATACACCTATAAACCCACCCATCAAAGTTCGATTCCGATTCTGGAGACAGATATTTTCGATCATCTCTTTCTCGTACCATGCGAAATAACTTTTTTCCAAGCATGTTTTTGGTCATCAAAGTTTGGATTTTCGGATTCAGCGGGTCGAAATACACCTAGAAACTCACCCATCAAAGTCCGATCTTGATTCTGAAAAAAAATATTTTCGATCATCTCTTTTTCGTACCATGCGAAATAACTTTTTTCCAAGCATATTTTTGGTCATCAGAGGTTTGATTTTCGGATTCAGGGGGTCGAAATACTCCTAGAAACTCACCCATTAAAGTCCGATTTTAATTCTGAAACAAAATATTTTCGATCATCTCTTTTTCGTACCATGCGAAATAACTTCTTTTCATATGTATTTTCGTGTAACAAAGGTTGGATTTTTGAATTCAGCGGGTCAAAATACACCTATGAACCCACCCTTCAAAGTTCGATTTCGATTCTGGAGACAGATATTTTCGATCATCTCTTTTTCGTACCATGCGAAATAACTTTTTTCCAAGCATGTTTTTGGTCATCAAAGGTTGGATTTTCGGATTCAGCGGGTCGAAATACACCTAGAAACTCACCCATCAAAGTCTGATCTTGATTCTGAATAAAAATATTTTCGATCATCTCTTTTTCGTACCATGCGAAATAACTTTTTTCCAAGCATATTTGTGGTCATCAAAGGTTGGATTTTCGCATCCAGCGGGTCAAAATACACCTAGAAACTCACCCATCAAAGTCCGATTTTGAATCTGAAAAAAAATATTTTCGATCATCTCTTTTTCGTACCATGCGAAATAACTTTGTTCCAGGCATATTTTTGGTCATAAGAGGTCGGATTTTTTGATTCAGCGGGTCGAAATACCCCTAGAAACTCACCCATTAAAGTCCGATCTCGATTCTGAAAAAAAATATTTTCGATCATCTCTTGTTCGTACCATGCGGAATAACTTCTTTCCAGGTGTATCTTCGCTTAACAAAGGTTGTATTTTTGGATTCAACGGGTCAAAATACACCTATAAACCCGCCCATCATAGTTCGATTCCGATTCCGGAGACAGATATTTTCGATCATCTCTTTTTCGTACCATGCGAAATAACTTTTTTCCAAGCATATTTTTGCTCATCAAAGTTTGGATTTTCGGATTCAGCGGGTCGAAATTCACCTAGAAACTCACCCATCAAAGTCCGATCTTGATTCTGAAAAAAAATATTTCGGATCATCTCTTTTTCGTACCATGCGAAATAACTTTTTTCCAAGCATATTTTTGGTCATCAGAGGTTGGATTTTCGGATTCAGGGGGTCGGAATACACCTAGAAACTCACCCATTAAAGTCCGATTTTGATTCTGAAAAAAAATATTTTCGATCATCTCTTTTTCGTACCATGCGAAATAACTTCTTTCCAGGTGTATTTTCGTGTAACACAGGTTGGATTTTTGGATTCAGCGGGTCAAAATACACCTATAAACCCACCCTTCAAAGTTCGATTTCGATTCTGGAGACAGATATTTTCGATCATCTCTTTTTCGTACCATGCGAAATAACTTTTTTCCAAGCATGTTTTTGGTCATCAAAGGTTGAATTTTTGGATTCAGCGGGTCGAAATACCCCTAGAAACTCACCCATTAAAGTCCGATCTCGATTCTGAAAAAAAATATTTTCGATCATCTCTTTTTCGTACCATGCGGAATAACTCTTTTCCAGGTGTATTTTCGTTCAACAAAGGTTTGATTTTTGGATTCAGCGGGTCAAAATGCACCTATAAACCCACCCATCAAAGTTCGATTCCGATTCTGGAGACAGATATTTTCGATCATCTCTTTTTCGTACCATGCGAAATAACTTTTTTCCAAGCATATTTTCGGTTATCAAAGGTTGGATTTTCGGATTCAGCGGGTCGAAATACACCTAGGAACTCACTCATCAAAGTCCGATCTTGATTCTGAAAAAAAATATTTTCGATCATCTCTTTTTCGTACCATGCGAAATAATTTTTTTCCAAGCATATTTTTGGTCATACGAGGTCGGATTTTTGAATTCAGCGGGTCGAAATACCCCTAAAAACTCACCCATTAAAGTCCGATCTCGATTCTGAAAAAAAATATTCTCGATCATCTCTTGTTCGTACCATGCGAAATAACTTCTTTCCAGGTGTATTTTCGCTTAACAAAGGTTGGATTTTTGGATTCAGCGGGTCAAAATACACCTATAAACCCACCCATCACAGTTCGATTCCGATTCTGGAGACAGATATTTTCGATCATCTCTTTTTCGTACCATGCGGAATAACTTTTTTTCAAGCATATTTTTGCTCATCAAAGTTTGGATTTTCGGATTCAGCGGGTCGAAATACACCTAGAAACTAACCCATCAAAGTCCTATCTTGATTCTGAAAAAAAATATTTTCGATCATCTCTTTTTCGTACCATGCGAAATAACTTTTTTCCAAGCATATTTTTGGTCATCAGAGGTTTGATTTTCGGATTCAGGGGGTCGAAATACACCTAGAAACTCACCCATTAAAGTCCGATTTTAATTCTGAAACAAAATATTTTCGATCATCTCTTTTTCGTACCATGCGAAATAACTTCTTTTCATGTGTATTTTCGTGTAACAAAGGTTGGATTTTTGGATTCAGCGGGTCAAAATACACCTATGAACCCACCCTTCAAAGTTCGATTTCGATTCTGGAGACAGATATTTTCGATCATCTCTTTTTCGTACCATGCGAAATAACTTTTTTCCAAGCATGTTTTTGGTCATCAAAGGTTGGATTTTCGGATTCAGCGGGTCGAAATACACCTAGAAACTCACCCATCAAAGTCTGATCTTGATTCTGAATAAAAATATTTTCGATCATCTCTTTTTCGTACCATGCGAAATAACTTTTTTCCAAGCATATTTGTGGTCATCAAAGGTTGGATTTTCGCATCCAGCGGGTCGAAATACACCTAGAAACTCACCCATCAAAGTCCGATTTTGAATCTGAAAAAAAATATTTTCGATCATCTCTTTTTCGTACCATGCGAAATAACTTTGTTCCAGGCATATTTTTGGTCATAAGAGGTCGGATTTTTTGATTCAGCGGGTCGAAATACCCCTAGAAACTCACCCATTAAAGTCCGATCTCGATTCTGAAAAAAAATATTTTCGATCATCTCTTGTTCGTACCATGCGGAATAACTTCTTTCCAGGTGTATCTTCGCTTAACAAAGGTTGTATTTTTGGATTCAACGGGTCAAAATACACCTATAAACCCGCCCATCATAGTTCGATTCCGATTCCGGAGACAGATATTTTCGATCATCTCTTTTTCGTACCATGCGAAATAACTTTTTTCCAAGCATATTTTTGCTCATCAAAGTTTGGATTTTCGGATTCAGCGGGTCGAAATTCACCTAGAAACTCACCCATCAAAGTCCGATCTTGATTCTGAAAAAAAATATTTCGGATCATCTCTTTTTCGTACCATGCGAAATAACTTTTTTCCAAGCATATTTTTGGTCATCAGAGGTTGGATTTTCGGATTCAGGGGGTCGGAATACACCTAGAAACTCACCCATTAAAGTCCGATTTTGATTCTGAAAAAAAATATTTTCGATCATCTCTTTTTCGTACCATGCGAAATAACTTCTTTCCAGGTGTATTTTCGTGTAACACAGGTTGGATTTTTGGATTCAGCGGGTCAAAATACACCTATAAACCCACCCTTCAAAGTTCGATTTCGATTCTGGAGACAGATATTTTCGATCATCTCTTTTTCGTACCATGCGAAATAACTTTTTTCCAAGCATGTTTTTGGTCATCAAAGGTTGAATTTTTGGATTCAGCGGGTCGAAATACCCCTAGAAACTCACCCATTAAAGTCCGATCTCGATTCTGAAAAAAAATATTTTCGATCATCTCTTTTTCGTACCATGCGGAATAACTCTTTTCCAGGTGTATTTTCGTTCAACAAAGGTTTGATTTTTGGATTCAGCGGGTCAAAATGCACCTATAAACCCACCCATCAAAGTTCGATTCCGATTCTGGAGACAGATATTTTCGATCATCTCTTTTTCGTACCATGCGAAATAACTTTTTTCCAAGCATATTTTCGGTTATCAAAGGTTGGATTTTCGGATTCAGCGGGTCGAAATACACCTAGGAACTCACTCATCAAAGTCCGATCTTGATTCTGAAAAAAAATATTTTCGATCATCTCTTTTTCGTACCATGCGAAATAATTTTTTTCCAAGCATATTTTTGGTCATACGAGGTCGGATTTTTGAATTCAGCGGGTCGAAATACCCCTAAAAACTCACCCATTAAAGTCCGATCTCGATTCTGAAAAAAAATATTCTCGATCATCTCTTGTTCGTACCATGCGAAATAACTTCTTTCCAGGTGTATTTTCGCTTAACAAAGGTTGGATTTTTGGATTCAGCGGGTCAAAATACACCTATAAACCCACCCATCACAGTTCGATTCCGATTCTGGAGACAGATATTTTCGATCATCTCTTTTTCGTACCATGCGGAATAACTTTTTTTCAAGCATATTTTTGCTCATCAAAGTTTGGATTTTCGGATTCAGCGGGTCGAAATACACCTAGAAACTAACCCATCAAAGTCCTATCTTGATTCTGAAAAAAAATATTTTCGATCATCTCTTTTTCGTACCATGCGAAATAACTTTTTTCCAAGCATATTTTTGGTCATCAGAGGTTTGATTTTCGGATTCAGGGGGTCGAAATACACCTAGAAACTCACCCATTAAAGTCCGATTTTAATTCTGAAACAAAATATTTTCGATCATCTCTTTTTCGTACCATGCGAAATAACTTCTTTTCATGTGTATTTTCGTGTAACAAAGGTTGGATTTTTGGATTCAGCGGGTCAAAATACACCTATAAACCCACCCATCAAAGTTCGATTCCGATTCTGGAGACAGATATTTTCGATCATCTCTTTTTCGTACCATGCGAAATAACTTTTTTCCAAGCATATTTTCGGTTATCAAAGGTTGGATTTTCGGATTCAGCGGGTCGAAATACACCTAGGAACTCACTCATCAAAGTCCGATCTTGATTCTGAAAAAAAATATTTTCGATCATCTCTTTTTCGTACCATGCGAAATAAATTTTTTCCAAGCATATTTTTGGTCATCAGAGGTTGGATTTTCGGATTCAGCGGGTCGAAATACACCTCGAAACTCACCCATCAAAGTCCGATTTTGAGTCTGAAAAAAAATATTTTCGATCATCTCTTTTCCGTACCATGCGAAATAACTTTTTTCCAAGCATATTTTTGGTCATCAAAGCTTGGATTGTCGGATTCAGCGGGTCGAAATACACTTATAAACCCACCCATCAAAGTTCGATTTCGATCCTGGAGACAGATATTTTCGATCATCTCTTTTTCGTACCATGCGAAATAACTTTTTTCCAAGCATATTTTCGGTCATCAAAGGTTGGATTTTCGGATTCAGCGGGTCGAGATACACCTAGAAACTCACCCATTGAAATCCGATTTTGATTCTGAAAAAAAATATTTTCGATCATCTCTTTTTCGTACCATGCGAAATACCTTCGTTCCAGGTATATTTTCGTGTAACAAAGGTTGGATTTTTGGATTCAGCGGGTCGAAATACACCTATAAACCCACTCATCAAAGTTCGATTTCGATCCTGGAGACAGATATTTTCGATCATCTCTTTTTCGTACCATGCGAAATAACTTTTTTCCAAGCATATTTTTGGTCATCAAAGGTTGGACTTTCGGATTCAGCGGGTCGAAATACACCTAGAAACTCACCCATCGAAGTCCGATTTTGATTCTGAAAAAAATATTTTCGATCATCTCTTTTTCGTACCGTGCGACATAACTTTTTTCCAAGCATATTTTTGGTCATCAGAGGTTGGATTTTCGGATTCAGTTGGTCGAAATACACCTAGAAACTCACCCATTAAAGTCCGATTTTGATTCTGAAAAATAATATTTTCGATCATCTCTTTTTCGTACCATGCGAAATACCTTCGTTCCAGGTATATTTTCGTGTAACAAAGGTTGGATTTTTGGATTCAGCGGGTCGAAATACACCTATAAACCCACTCATCAAAGTTCGATTTCGATCCTGGAGACAGATATTTTCGATCATCTCTTTTTCGTACCATGCGAAATAACTTTTTTCCAAGCATATTTTTGGTCATCAAAGTTCGGATTTTCGGATTCAGCGGGTCGGAATACACCTAGAAACTCACCTATCAAAGTCCGATTGTGATTCTGAAAAAAAATATTTTCGATCATCTCTTTTTCGTACCATGCGAAATAACTTTTTTCCAAGCATATTTTTGGTCATCAAAGCTTGGATTCTCGGATTCAGCGGGTCAAAATACACCTATAAACCCACCCATCAAAGTTCGATTTCAATTCTGGAGACAGATATTTTCGATCATCTCTTTTTCGTACCATGCGAAATAACTTTTTACCAAGCATATTTTTGGTCATCAAAGTTTGGATTTTCGGATTCAGCGGGTCAAAATACACCTAGAAACTCACCCATCAAAGTCCGATTTTGAGTCTGAAAAAAAATATTTTCGATCATCTCTTTTCCGTACCATGCGAAATAACTTTTTTCCAAGCATATTTTTGGTCATCAAAGCTTGGATTGTCGGATTCAGCGGGTCGAAATACACTTATAAACCCACCCATCAAAGTTCGATTTCGATCCTGGAGACAGATATTTTCGATCATCTCTTTTTCGTACCATGCGAAATAACTTTTTTCCAAGCATATTTTCGGTCATCAAAGGTTGGATTTTCGGATTCAGCGGGTCGAAATACACCTAGAAACTCACCCATTGAAGTCCGATTTTGATTCTGAAAAAAAATATTTTCGATCATCTCTTTTTTGTACCATGCGAAATACCTTCGTTCCAGGTATATTTTCATGTAACAAAGGTTGGATTTTTGGATTCAGCGGGTCGAAATACTTCTATAAACCCACTCATCAAAGTTCGATTTCGATCCTGGAGACAGATATTTTCGATCATCTCTTTTTCGTACCATGCGAAATAACTTTTTTCCAAGCATATTTTTGGTCATCAAAGGTTGGATTTTCGGATTCAGCGGGTCGAAATACACCTAGAAACTCACCCATCGAAGTCCGATTTTGATTCTGAAAAAAAATATTTTCGATCATCTCTTTTTCGTACCGTGCGACATAACTTTTTTCCAAGCATATTTTTGGTCATCAGAGGTTGGATTTTCGGATTCAGTTGGTCGAAATACACCTAGAAACTCACCCATTAAAGTCCGATTTTGATTCTGAAAAATAATATTTTCGATCATCTCTTTTTCGTACCATGCGAAATAACTTCTTTCCAGGTGTATTTTCGTTTAACAAAGGTTGGATTTTTGGATTCAGCGGGTCAAAATACACCTATGAACCCACCCATCAAAGTTCGATTCCGATTCTGGAGACAGATATTTTCGATCATCTCTTTTTCGTACCATGCGAAATAACTTTTTTCCAAGCATATTTTTGGTCATCAAAGTTCGGATTTTCGGATTCAGCGGGTCGGAATACACCTAGAAACTCACCTATCAAAGTCCGATTTCGATTCTGAAAAAAAATATTTTCGATCATCTATTTTTCGTACCATGCGAAATAACTTTTTTCCAAGCATATTTTTGGTCATCAAAGTTTGGATTTTCGAATTCAGCGGGTCGGAATACACCTAGAAACTCACCCATTGAAGTCCGATTTTGATTCTGAAAAAAAATATTTTCGATCATCTCTTTTTCGTACCATGCGGAATAACTTCTTTCCAGGTGTATTTTCGTGTAACAAAGGTTGGATTTTTCGATTCAGCGGGTCAAAGTACACCTATGAACCCACCCATCAAAGTTCGATTTTGATTCTGGAGACAGATATTTTCGATCATCTCTTTTTCGAACCATGCGAAGTAACTTTTTTCCAAGCATATTTTTGGTCATCAAAGGTTGGATTTTCGGATTCAGCGGGTCGAAATACACCTAGAAACTCACCCATCAAAGTTCGATTTCAATTCTGGAGACAGATATTTTCGATCATCTCTTTTGCGTACCATGCGAAATAACTTTTTTCTAAGCATATTTTTGGTCATCAAAGTTTGGATTTTCAGATTCAGCGGGTCGAAATACACCTAGAAACTCACCCATCGAAGTCCGATTTTGATTCTGAAAAAAAATATTTTCGATCATCTCTTTTTCGTACCATGCGAAATACCTTCGTTCCAGGTATATTTTCGTGTAACAAAGGTTGGATTTTTGGATTCAGCGGGTCGAAATACACCTATAAACCCACCCAACAAAGTTCGATTTCGATCCTGGAGACAGATATTTTCGATCATCTCTTTTTCGTACCATGCGAAATAACTTTTTTCCAAGCATATTTTTGGTCATCAAAGGTTGGATTTTCGGATTCAGCGGGTCGAAATACACCTAGAAACTCACCCATCGAAGTCCGATTTTGATTCTGAAAAAAAATATTTTCGATCATCTCTTTTTCGTACCGTGCGACATAACTTTTTTCCAAGCATATTTTTGGTCATCAGAGGTTGGATTTTCGGATTCAGTTGGTCGAAATACACCTAGAAACTCACCCATTAAAGTCCGATTTTGATTCGGAAAAAAAATATTTTCGATCATCTCTTTTTCGTACCGTGCGACATAACTTTTTTCCAAGCATATTTTTGGTCATCAGAGGTTGGATTTTCGGATTCAGTGGGTCGAAATACACCTAGAAACTCACCCATTAAAGTCCGATTTTGATTCGGAAAAAAAATATTTTCGATCATCTCTTTTTCGTACCGTGCGACATAACTTTTTTCCAAGCATATTTTTGGTCATCAGAGGTTGGATTTTCGGATTCAGTGGGTCGAAATACACCTAGAAACTCACCCATTAAAGTCCGATTTTGATTCTGAAAAAAAATATTTTTGATCATCTCTTTTTCGTACCATGCGAAATAACTTCTTTCCAGGTGTATTTTCGTTGAACATAGGTTGGATTTTGTGATTCAGCGGGTCAAAATACACCTATGAACCCACCCATCAAAGTTCGATTCCGATTCTGGAGACAGATATTTTCGATCATCTCTTTTTCGTACCATGCGAAATAACTTTTTTCCAAGCATATTTTTGGTCATCAAAGTTCGGATTTTCGGATTCAGCGGGTCGGAATACACCTAGAAACTCACCCATCAAAGTCCGATTTTGATTCTGAAAAAAAATATTTTCGATCATCTATTTTTCGTATCATGCGAAATACTTTTTTTCCAAGCATATTTTTGGTCATCAAAGTTTGGATTTTCGGATTCAGCGGGTCGGAATACACCTAGAAACTCACCCATTAAAGTCCGATTTTGATTCTGAAAAAAAATATTTTCGATCATCTCTTTGTCGGACCATGCGGAATAACTTCTTTCCAGGTGTATTTTCGTGTAACGAAGGTTGGATTTTTGGATTCAGCGGGTCAAAATACACCTATCAACCCACCCATCAAAGTTCGACTTCGATTCTGGAGAAAGATATTTCCGATCATCTCTTTTTCGTACCATGCGAAATAACTTTTTTCCAAGCATATTTTTGGTCATCAAAGCTTGGATTCTCGGATTCAGCGGGTCAAAATACACCTATAAACCCACCCATCACAGTTCGATTTCAATTCTGGAGACAGATATTTCCGATCATCTCTTTTTCGTACCATGCGAAATAACTTTTTTCCAAGCATATTTTTGGTCATCAAAGCTTGGATTCTCGGATTCAGCGGGTCAAAATACACCTATAAACCCACCCATCAAAGTTCGATTTTGATTCTAGAGACAGATATTTTCGATCATCTCTTTTTCGAACCATGCGGAATAACTTTTTTCCAAGCATATTTTTGGTCGTCAAAGGTTGGAATTTCGGATTCAGCGGGTCGAAATACACCTAGAAACTCACCCATCAAAGTCCGATTCCGATTCGGAAAAAAAATATTTTCGATCATCTCTTTTTCGTACCGTGCGACATAACTTTTTTCCAAGCATATTTTTGGTCATCAGAGGTTGGATTTTCGGATTCAGTGGGTCGAAATACACCTAGAAACTCACCCATTAAAGTCCGATTTTGATTCGGAAAAAAAATATTTTCGATCATCTCTTTTTCGTACCGTGCGACATAACTTTTTTCCAGGCATATTTTTGGTCATCAGAGGTTGGATTTTCGGATTCAGTGGGTCGAAATACACCTAGAAACTCACCCATTAAAGTCCGATTTTGATTCTGAAAAAAAATATTTTTGATCATCTCTTTTTCGTACCATGCGAAATAACTTCTTTCCAGGTGTATTTTCGTTGAACAAAGGTTGGATTTTTTGATTCAGCGGGTCAAAATACACCTATGAACCCACCCATCAAAGTTCGATTCCGATTCTGGAGACAGATATTTTCGATCATCTCTTTTTCGTACCATGCGAAATAACTTTTTTCCAAGCATATTTTTGGTCATCAAAGTTCGGATTTTCGGATTCAGCGGGTCGGAATACACCTAGAAACTCACCCATCAAAGTCCGATTTTGATTCTGAAAAAAAATATTTTCGATCATCTATTTTTCGTATCATGCGAAATACTTTTTTTCCAAGCATATTTTTGGTCATCATAGTTTTGATTTTCGGATTCAGCGGGTCGGAATACACCTAGAAACTCACCCATTAAAGTCCGATTTTGATTCTGAAAAAAAATATTTTCGATCATCTCTTTGTCGGACCATGCGGAATAACTTCTTTCCAGGTGTATTTTCGTGTAACGAAGGTTGGATTTTTGGATTCAGCGGGTCAAAATACACCTATGAACCCACCCATCAAAGTTCGACTTCGATTCTGGAGAAAGATATTTCCGATCATCTCTTTTTCGTACCATGCGAAATAACTTTTTTCCAAGCATATTTTTGGTCATCAAAGCTTGGATTCTCGGATTCAGCGGGTCAAAATACACCTATAAACCCACCCATCACAGTTCGATTTCAATTCTGGAGACAGATATTTCCGATCATCTCTTTTTCGTACCATGCGAAGTAACTTTTTTCCAAGCATATTTTTGGTCATCAAAGCTTGGATTCTCGGATTCAGCGGGTCAAAATACACCTATAAACCCACCCATCAAAGTTCGATTTTGATTCTGGAGACAGATATTTTCGATCATCTCTTTTTCGAACCATGCGGAATAACTTTTTTCCAAGCATATTTTTGGTCGTCAAAGGTTGGAATTTCGGATTCAGCGGGTCGAAATACACCTAGAAACTCACCCATCAAAGTCCGATTCCGATTCGGAAAAAAAATATTTTCGATCATCTCTTTTTCGTACCGTGCGACATAACTTTTTTCCAAGCATATTTTTGGTCATCAGAGGTTGGATTTTCGGATTCAGTGAGTCGAAATACACCTAGAAACTCACCCATTAAAGTCCGATTTTGATTCGGAAAAAAAATATTTTCGATCATCTCTTTTTCGTACCGTGCGACATAACTTTTTTCCAAGCATATTTTTGGTCATCAGAGGTTGGATTTTCGGATTCAGTGGGTCGAAATACACCTAGAAACTCACCCATTAAAGTCCGATTTTGATTCTGAAAAAAAATATTTTTGATCATCTCTTTTTCGTACCATGCGAAATAACTTCTTTCCAGGTGTATTTTCGTTGAACAAAGGTTGGATTTTTTGATTCAGCGGGTCAAAATACACCTATGAACCCACCCATCAAAGTTCGATTCCGATTCTGGAGACAGATATTTTCGATCATCTCTTTTTCGTACCATGCGAAATAACTTTTTTCCAAGCATATTTTTGGTCATCAAAGTTCGGATTTTCGGATTCAGCGGGTCGGAATACACCCAGAAACTCACCCATCAAAGTCCGATTTTGATTCTGAAAAAAAATATTTTCGATCATCTATTTTTCGTATCATGCGAAATACTTTTTTTCCAAGCATATTTTTGGTCATCAAAGTTTGGATTTTCGGATTCAGCGGGTCGGAATACACCTAGAAACTCACCCATTAAAGTCCGATTTTGATTCTGAAAAAAAATATTTTCGATCATCTCTTTGTCGGACCATGCGGAATAACTTCTTTCCAGGTGTATTTTCGTGTAACGAAGGTTGGATTTTTGGATTCAGCGGGTCAAAATACACCTATGAACCCACCCATCAAAGTTCGACTTCGATTCTGGAGAAAGATATTTCCGATCATCTCTTTTTCGTACCATGCGAAATAACTTTTTTCCAAGCATATTTTTGGTCATCAAAGCTTGGATTCTCGGATTCAGCGGGTCAAAATACACCTATAAACCCACCCATCACAGTTCGATTTCAATTCTGGAGACAGATATTTCCGATCATCTCTTTTTCGTACCATGCGAAATAACTTTTTTCCAAGCATATTTTTGGTCATCAAAGCTTGGATTCTCGGATTCAGCGGGTCAAAATACACCTATAAACCCACCCATCAAAGTTCGATTTTGATTCTGGAGACAGATATTTTCGATCATCTCTTTTTCGAACCATGCGGAATAACTTTTTTCCAAGCATATTTTTGGTCGTCAAAGGTTGGAATTTCGGATTCAGCGGGTCGAAATACACCTAGAAACTCACCCATCAAAGTCCGATTCCGATTCGGAAAAAAAATATTTTCGATCATCTCCTTTTCGTACCGTGCGAAATAACTTTTTTCCAAGCATATTTTTGGTCATCAGAGGTTGGATTTTCGGATTCAGTGGGTCGAAATACACCTAGAAACTCACCCATGAAAGTCCGATTTTGATTCTGAAAAAAAAAATTTTCGATCATCTCTTTTTCGTACCGTGCGAAATAACTTTTTTCCAAGCATATTTTTGGTCATCAGAGGTTGGATTTTCGGATTCAGTGGGTCGAAATACACCTAGAAACTCACCCATTGAAGTCCGATTTTGATTCGGAAAAAAAATATTTTCGATCATCTCTTTTTCGTACCGTGCGACATAACTTTTTTCCAAGCATATTTTTGGTCATCAGAGGTTGGATTTTCGGATTCAGTGGGTCGAAATACACCTAGAAACTCACCCATTAAAGTCCGATTTTGATTCTGAAAAAAAATATTTTCGATCATCTCTTTTTCGTACCATGCGAAATAACTTCTTTCCAGGTGTATTTTCGTTCAACGAAGGTTGGATTTTTGGATTCAGCGGGTCAAAATACACCTATGAACCCACCCATCAAAGTTCGATTCCGATTCTGGAGACAGATATTTTCGATCATCTCTTTTCCGTACCATGCGGAATAACTTTTTTCCAAGCATATTTTTGGTCATCAAAGTTCGGATTTTCGGATTCAGCGGGTCGGAATACACCTAGAAACTCACCCATCAAAGTCCGATTTTCAGTCTGAAAAAAAATATTTTCGATCATCTCTTTTTCGTACCATGCGAAATAACTTTTTTCCAAGCATATTTTTGGTCATCAAAGCTTGGATTGTCGGATTCAGCGGGTCGAAATACACCTATAAACCCACCCATCAAAGATCGATGTCGATCCTGGAGACAGATATTTTCGATCATCTCTTTTTCGTACCATGCGAAATAACTTTTTTCCAAGCATATTTTCGGTCATCAAAGGTTGGATTTTCGGATTCAGCGGGTCGAAATACACCTAGAAACTCACCCATCGAAGTCCGATTTTGATTCTGAAAAAAAATATTTTCGATCATCTCTTTTTCGTACCATGCGAAATACCTTCGTTCCAGGTATATTTTCGTGTAACAAAGGTTGGATTTTTGGATTCAGCGGGTCGAAATACACCTATAAACCCACCCAACAAAGTTCGATTTCGATCCTGGAGACAGATATTTTCGATCATCTCTTTTTCGTACCATGCGAAATAACTTTTTTCCAAGCATATTTTTGGTCATCAAAGGTTGGATTTTCGGATTCAGCGGGTCGAAATACACCTAGAAACTCACCCATCGAAGTCCGATTTTGATTCTGAAAAAAAATATTTTCGATCATCTCTTTTTCGTACCGTGCGACATAACTTTTTTCCAAGCATATTTTTGGTCATCAGAGGTTGGATTTTCGGATTCAGTTGGTCGAAATACACCTAGAAACTCACCCATTAAAGTCCGATTTTGATTCGGAAAAAAAATATTTTCGATCATCTCTTTTTCGTACCGTGCGACATAACTTTTTTCCAAGCATATTTTTGGTCATCAGAGGTTGGATTTTCGGATTCAGTGGGTCGAAATACACCTAGAAACTCACCCATTAAAGTCCGATTTTGATTCGGAAAAAAAATATTTTCGATCATCTCTTTTTCGTACCGTGCGACATAACTTTTTTCCAAGCATATTTTTGGTCATCAGAGGTTGGATTTTCGGATTCAGTGGGTCGAAATACACCTAGAAACTCACCCATTAAAGTCCGATTTTGATTCTGAAAAAAAATATTTTCGATCATCTCTTTTTCGTACCATGCGAAATAACTTCTTTCCAGGTGTATTTTCGTTCAACGAAGGTTGGATTTTTGGATTCAGCGGGTCAAAGTACACCTATGAACCCACCCATCAAAGTTCGATTCCGATTCTGGAGACAGATATTTTCGATCATCTCTTTTCCGTACCATGCGGAATAACTTTTTTCCAAGCATATTTTTGGTCATCAAAGTTCGGATTTTCGGATTCAGCGGGTCGGAATACACCTAGAAACTCACCCATCAAAGTCCGATTTTCAGTCTGAAAAAAAATATTTTCGATCATCTCTTTTTCGTACCATGCGAAATAACTTTTTTCCAAGCATATTTTTGGTCATCAAAGCTTGGATTGTCGGATTCAGCGGGTCGAAATACACCTATAAACCCACCCATCAAAGTTCGATGTCGATCCTGGAGACAGATATTTTCGATCATCTCTTTTTCGTACCATGCGAAATAACTTTTTTCCAAGCATATTTTCGGTCATCAAAGGTTGGATTTTCGGATTCAGCGGGTCGAAATACACCTAGAAACTCACCCATCGAAGTCCGATTTTGATTCTGAAAAAAAATATTTTCGATCATCTCTTTTTCGTACCATGCGAAATACCTTCGTTCCAGGTATATTTTCGTGTAACAAAGGTTGGATTTTTGGATTCAGCGGGTCGAAATACACCTATAAACCCACCCAACAAAGTTCGATTTCGATCCTGGAGACAGATATTTTCGATCATCTCTTTTTCGTACCATGCGAAATAACTTTTTTCCAAGCATATTTTTGGTCATCAAAGGTTGGATTTTCGGATTCAGCGGGTCGAAATACACCTAGAAACTCACCCATCGAAGTCCGATTTTGATTCTGAAAAAAAATATTTTCGATCATCTCTTTTTCGTACCGTGCGACATAACTTTTTTCCAAGCATATTTTTGGTCATCAGAGGTTGGATTTTCGGATTCAGTTGGTCGAAATACACCTAGAAACTCACCCATTAAAGTCCGATTTTGATTCGGAAAAAAAATATTTTCGATCATCTCTTTTTCGTACCGTGCGACATAACTTTTTTCCAAGCATATTTTTGGTCATCAGAGGTTGGATTTTCGGATTCAGTGGGTCGAAATACACCTAGAAACTCACCCATTAAAGTCCGATTTTGATTCGGAAAAAAAATATTTTCGATCATCTCTTTTTCGTACCGTGCGACATAACTTTTTTCCAAGCATATTTTTGGTCATCAGAGGTTGGATTTTCGGATTCAGTGGGTCGAAATACACCTAGAAACTCACCCATTAAAGTCCGATTTTGATTCTGAAAAAAAATATTTTCGATCATCTCTTTTTCGTACCATGCGAAATAACTTCTTTCCAGGTGTATTTTCGTTCAACGAAGGTTGGATTTTTGGATTCAGCGGGTCAAAATACACCTATGAACCCACCCATCAAAGTTCGATTCCGATTCTGGAGACAGATATTTTCGATCATCTCTTTTCCGTACCATGCGGAATAACTTTTTTCCAAGCATATTTTTGGTCATCAAAGTTCGGATTTTCGGATTCAGCGGGTCGGAATACACCTAGAAACTCACCCATCAAAGTCCGATTTTCAGTCTGAAAAAAAATATTTTCGATCATCTCTTTTTCGTACCATGCGAAATAACTTTTTTCCAAGCATATTTTTGGTCATCAAAGCTTGGATTGTCGGATTCAGCGGGTCGAAATACACCTATAAACCCACCCATCAAAGTTCGATGTCGATCCTGGAGACAGATATTTTCGATCATCTCTTTTTCGTACCATGCGAAATAACTTTTTTCCAAGCATATTTTCGGTCATCAAAGGTTGGATTTTCGGATTCAGCGGGTCGAAATACACCTAGAAACTCACCCATCGAAGTCCGATTTTGATTCTGAAAAAAAATATTTTCGATCATCTCTTTTTCGTACCATGCGAAATACCTTCGTTCCAGGTATATTTTCGTGTAACAAAGGTTGGATTTTTGGATTCAGCGGGTCGAAATACACCTATAAACCCACCCAACAAAGTTCGATTTCGATCCTGGAGACAGATATTTTCGATCATCTCTTTTTCGTACCATGCGAAATAACTTTTTTCCAAGCATATTTTTGGTCATCAAAGGTTGGATTTTCGGATTCAGCGGGTCGAAATACACCTAGAAACTCACCCATCGAAGTCCGATTTTGATTCTGAAAAAAAATATTTTCGATCATCTCTTTTTCGTACCGTGCGACATAACTTTTTTCCAAGCATATTTTTGGTCATCAGAGGTTGGATTTTCGGATTCAGTTGGTCGAAATACACCTAGAAACTCACCCATTAAAGTCCGATTTTGATTCGGAAAAAAAATATTTTCGATCATCTCTTTTTCGTACCGTGCGACATAACTTTTTTCCAAGCATATTTTTGGTCATCAGAGGTTGGATTTTCGGATTCAGTGGGTCGAAATACACCTAGAAACTCCATCATTAAAGTCCGATTTTGATTCGGAAAAAAAATATTTTCGATCATCTCTTTTTCGTACCGTGCGACATAACTTTTTTCCAAGCATATTTTTGGTCATCAGAGGTTGGATTTTCGGATTCAGTGGGTCGAAATACACCTAGAAACTCACCCATTAAAGTCCGATTTTGATTCTGAAAAAAAATATTTTTGATCATCTCTTTTTCGTACCATGCGAAATAACTTCTTTCCAGGTGTATTTTCGTTGAACAAAGGTTGGATTTTTTGATTCAGCGGGTCAAAATACACCTATGAACCCACCCATCAAAGTTCGATTCCGATTCTGGAGACAGATATTTTCGATCATCTCTTTTTCGTACCATGCGAAATAACTTTTTTCCAAGCATATTTTTGGTCATCAAAGTTCGGATTTTCGGATTCAGCGGGTCGGAATACACCTAGAAACTCACCCATCAAAGTCCGATTTTGATTCTGAAAAAAAATATTTTCGATCATCTATTTTTCGTATCATGCGAAATACTTTTTTTCCAAGCATATTTTTGGTCATCAAAGTTTGGATTTTCGGATTCAGCGGGTCGGAATACACCTAGAAACTCACCCATTAAAGTCCGATTTTGATTCTGAAAAAAAATATTTTCGATCATCTCTTTGTCGGACCATGCGGAATAACTTCTTTCCAGGTGTATTTTCGTGTAACGAAGGTTGGATTTTTGGATTCAGCGGGTCAAAATACACCTATGAACCCACCCATCAAAGTTCGACTTCGATTCTGGAGAAAGATATTTCCGATCATCTCTTTTTCGTACCATGCGAAATAACTTTTTTCCAAGCATATTTTTGGTCATCAAAGCTTGGATTCTCGGATTCAGCGGGTTAAAATACAACTATAAACCCACCCATCACAGTTCGATTTCAATTCTGGAGACAGATATTTCCGATCATCTCTTTTTCGTACCATGCGAAATAACTTTTTTCCAAGCATATTTTTGGTCATCAAAGCTTGGATTCTCGGATTCAGCGGGTCAAAATACACCTATAAACCCACCCATCAAAGTTCGATTTTGATTCTGGAGACAGATATTTTCGATCATCTCTTTTTCGAACCATGCGGAATAACTTTTTTCCAAGCATATTTTTGGTCGTCAAAGGTTGGAATTTCGGATTCAGCGGGTCGAAATACACCTAGAAACTCACCCATCAAAGTCCGATTCCGATTCGGAAAAAAAATATTTTCGATCATCTCCTTTTCGTACCGTGCGAAATAACTTTTTTCCAAGCATATTTTTGGTCATCAGAGGTTGGATTTTCGGATTCAGTGGGTCGAAATACACCTAGAAACTCACCCATGAAAGTCCGATTTTGATTCTGAAAAAAAAAATTTTCGATCATCTCTTTTTCGTACCGTGCGAAATAACTTTTTTCCAAGCATATTTTTGGTAATCAGAGGTTGGATTTTCAGATTCAGTGGGTCGAAATACACCTAGAAACTCACCCATTGAAGTCCGATTTTGATTCGGAAAAAAAATATTTTCGATCATCTCTTTTTCGTACCGTGCGACATAACTTTTTTCCAAGCATATTTTTGGTCATCAGAGGTTGGATTTTCGGATTCAGTGGGTCGAAATACACCTAGAAACTCACCCATTAAAGTCCGATTTTGATTCTGAAAAAAAATATTTTCGATCATCTCTTTTTCGTACCATGCGAAATAACTTCTTTCCAGGTGTATTTTCGTTCAACAAAGGTTGGATTTTTGGATTCAGGGGGTCAAAATACACCTATGAACCCACCCATCAAAGTTCGATTCCGATTCTGGAGACAGATATTTTCGATCATCTCTTTTCCGTACCATGCGAAATAACTTTTTTCCAAGCATATTTTTGGTCATCAAAGTTCGGATTTTCGGATTCAGCGGGTCGGAATACACCTAGAAACTCACCTATCGAAGTCCGATTTTGATTCTGAAAAAAAATATTTTCGATCATCTCTTTTTCGTACCATGCGAAATAACTTTTTTCCAAGCATATTTTTGGTCATCAAAGCTTGGATTCTCGGATTCAGCGGGTCAAAATACACCTATAAACCCACCCATCAAAGTTCGATTTCAATTCTGGAGACAGATATTTTCGATCATCTCTTTTTCGTACCATGCGAAATAACTTTTTTCCACGCATATTTTTGGTCATCAAAGTTTGGATTTTCAGATTCAGCGGGTCGAAATACACCTAGAAACTCACCCATCAAAGTCCAATTTTGAGTCTGAAAACAAATATTTTCGATCATCTCTTTTTCGTACCATGCGAAATAACTTTTTTCCAAGCATATTTTTGGTCATCAAAGCTTGGATTGTCGGATTCAGCGGGTCGAAATACACCTAGAAACTCACCCATTAAAGTCCGATTTTGATTCGGAAAAAAAATATTTTCGATCATCTCTTTTTCGTACCGTGCGACATAACTTTTTTCCAAGCATATTTTTGGTCATCAGAGGTTGGATTTTCGGATTCAGTGGGTCGAAATACACCTAGAAACTCACCCATTAAAGTCCGATTTTGATTCGGAAAAAAAATATTTTCGATCATCTCTTTTTCGTACCGTGCGACATAACTTTTTTCCAAGCATATTTTTGGTCATCAGAGGATGGATTTTCGGATTCAGTGGGTCGAAATACACCTAGAAACTCACCCATTAAAGTCCGATTTTGATTCTGAAAAAAAATATTTTTTATCATCTCTTTTTCGTACCATGCGAAATAACTTCTTTCCAGGTGTATTTTCGGTCAACAAAGGTTGGATTTTTTGATTCAGCGGGTCAAAATACACCCATGAACCCACCCATCAAAGTTCGATTCCGATTCTGGAGACAGATATTTTCGATCATCTCTTTTTCGTACCATGCGAAATAACTTTTTTCCAAGCATATTTTTGGTCATCAAAGTTCGGATTTTCGGATTCAGCGGGTCGGAATACACCTAGAAACTCACCCATCAAAGTCCGATTTTGATTCTGAAAAAAAATATTTTCGATCATCTATTTTTCGTATCATGCGAAATACTTTTTTTCCAAGCATATTTTTGGTCATCAAAGTTTGGATTTTCGGATTCAGCGGGTCGGAATACACCTAGAAACTCACCCATTAAAGTCCGATTTTGATTCTGAAAAAAAATATTTTCGATCATCTCTTTGTCGGACCATGCGGAATAACTTCTTTCCAGGTGTATTTTCGTGTAACGAAGGTTGGATTTTTGGATTCAGCGGGTCAAAATACACCTATGAACCCACCCATCAAAGTTCGACTTCGATTCTGGAGAAAGATATTTCCGATCATCTCTTTTTCGTACCATGCGAAATAACTTTTTTCCAAGCATATTTTTGGTCATCAAAGCTTGGATTCTCGGATTCAGCGGGTCAAAATGCACCTATAAACCCACCCATCACAGTTCGATTTCAATTCTGGAGACAGATATTTCCGATCATCTCTTTTTCGTACCATGCGAAATAACTTTTTTCCAAGCATATTTTTGGTCATCAAAGCTTGGATTCTCGGATTCAGCGGGTCAAAATACACCTATAAACCCACCCATCAAAGTTCGATTTTGATTCTGGAGACAGATATTTTCGATCATCTCTTTTTCGAACCATGCGGAATAACTTTTTTCCAAGCATATTTTTGGTCGTCAAAGGTTGGAATTTCGGATTCAGCGGGTCGAAATACACCTAGAAACTCACCCATCAAAGTCCGATCTTGATTCTGAAAAAAAATATTTTCGATCATCTCTTTTTCGTACCATGCGAAATAACTTTTTTCCAAGCATGTTTTTGGTCATCAAAGGTTGGATTTTCGGATTCAGCGGGTCGAAATACACCTAGAAACTCACCCATCAAAGTCTGATCTTGATTCTGAATAAAAATATTTTCGATCATCTCTTTTTCGTACCATGCGAAATAACTTTTTTCCAAGCATATTTGTGGTCATCAAAGGTTGGATTTTCGCATCCAGCGGGTCGAAATACACCTAGAAACTCACCCATCAAAGTCCGATTTTGAATCTGAAAAAAAATATTTTCGATCATCTCTTTTTCGTACCATGCGAAATAACTTTGTTCCAGGCATATTTTTGGTCATAAGAGGTCGGATTTTTTGATTCAGCGGGTCGAAATACCCCTAGAAACTCACCCATTAAAGTCCGATCTCGATTCTGAAAAAAAATATTTTCGATCATCTCTTGTTCGTACCATGCGGAATAACTTCTTTCCAGGTGTATCTTCGCTTAACAAAGGTTGTATTTTTGGATTCAACGGGTCAAAATACACCTATAAACCCGCCCATCATAGTTCGATTCCGATTCTGGAGACAGATATTTTCGATCATCTCTTTTTCGTACCATGCGAAATAACTTTTTTCCAAGCATATTTTTGCTCATCAAAGTTTGGATTTTCGGATTCAGCGGGTCGAAATTCACCTAGAAACTCACCCATCAAAGTCCGATCTTGATTCTGAAAAAAAATATTTCGGATCATCTCTTTTTCGTACCATGCGAAATAACTTTTTTCCAAGCATATTTTTGGTCATCAGAGGTTGGATTTTCGGATTCAGGGGGTCGGAATACACCTAGAAACTCACCCATTAAAGTCCGATTTTGATTCTGAATAAAAATATTTTCGATCATCTCTTTTTCGTACCATGCGAAATAACTTCTTTCCAGGTGTATTTTCGTGTAACACAGGTTGGATTTTTGGATTCAGCGGGTCAAAATACACCTATAAACCCACCCTTCAAAGTTCGATTTCGATTCTGGAGACAGATATTTTCGATCATCTCTTTTTCGTACCATGCGAAATAACTTTTTTCCAAGCATGTTTTTGGTCATCAAAGGTTGAATTTTTGGATTCAGCGGGTCGAAATACCCCTAGAAACTCACCCATTAAAGTCCGATCTCGATTCTGAAAAAAAATATTTTCGATCATCTCTTTTTCGTACCATGCGGAATAACTCTTTTCCAGGTGTATTTTCGTTCAACAAAGGTTTGATTTTTGGATTCAGCGGGTCAAAATGCACCTATAAACCCACCCATCAAAGTTCGATTCCGATTCTGGAGACAGATATTTTCGATCATCTCTTTTTCGTACCATGCGAAATAACTTTTTTCCAAGCATATTTTCGGTTATCAAAGGTTGGATTTTCGGATTCAGCGGGTCGAAATACACCTAGAAACTCACTCATCAAAGTCCGATCTTGATTCTGAAAAAAAATATTTTCGATCATCTCTTTTTCGTACCATGCGAAATAATTTTTTTCCAAGCATATTTTTGGTCATACGAGGTCGGATTTTTGAATTCAGCGGGTCGAAATACCCCTAAAAACTCACCCATTAAAGTCCGATCTCGATTCTGAAAAAAAATATTCTCGATCATCTCTTGTTCGTACCATGCGAAATAACTTCTTTCCAGGTGTATTTTCGCTTAACAAAGGTTGGATTTTTGGATTCAGCGGGTCAAAATACACCTATAAACCCACCCATCACAGTTCGATTCCGATTCTGGAGACAGATATTTTCGATCATCTCTTTTTCGTACCATGCGGAATAACTTTTTTTCAAGCATATTTTTGCTCATCAAAGTTTGGATTTTCGGATTCAGCGGGTCGAAATACACCTAGAAACTAACCCATCAAAGTCCTATCTTGATTCTGAAAAAAAATATTTTCGATCATCTCTTTTTCGTACCATGCGAAATAACTTTTTTCCAAGCATATTTTTGGTCATCAGAGGTTTGATTTTCGGATTCAGGGGGTCGAAATACACCTAGAAACTCACCCATTAAAGTCCGATTTTAATTCTGAAACAAAATATTTTCGATCATCTCTTTTTCGTACCATGCGAAATAACTTCTTTTCATGTGTATTTTCGTGTAACAAAGGTTGGATTTTTGGATTCAGCGGGTCAAAATACACCTATAAACCCACCCATCAAAGTTCGATTCCGATTCTGGAGACAGATATTTTCGATCATCTCTTTTTCGTACCATGCGAAATAACTTTTTTCCACGCATATTTTCGGTTATCAAAGGTTGGATTTTCGGATTCAGCGGGTCGAAATACACCTAGGAACTCACTCATCAAAGTCCGATCTTGATTCTGAAAAAAAATATTTTCGATCATCTCTTTTTCGTACCATGCGAAATAAATTTTTTCCAAGCATATTTTTGGTCATCAGAGGTTGGATTTTCGGATTCAGGTGGTCGAAATACACCTTGAAACTCACCCATTAAAGTCCGATTTCGATTCTGAAAAAAAATATTTTCGATCATCTCTTTTTCGTACCATGCGAAATAACTTCTTTCCAGGTGTATTTTCGTGTAACACAGGTTGGATTTTTGGATTCAGCGGGTCAAAATACACCTATAAACCCACCCTTCAAAGTTCGATTTCGATTCTGGAGACAGATATTTTCGATCATCTCTTTTTCGTACCATGCGAAATAACTTTTTTCCAAGCATGTTTTTGGTCATCAAAGGTTGAATTTTCGGATTCAGCGGGTCGAAATACACCTCGAAACTCACCCATCAAAGTCCGATTTTGAGTCTGAAAAAAAATATTTTCGATCATCTCTTTTCCGTACCATGCGAAATAACTTTTTTCCAAGCATATTTTTGGTCATCAAAGCTTGGATTGTCGGATTCAGCGGGTCGAAATACACTTATAAACCCACCCATCAAAGTTCGATTTCGATCCTGGAGACAGATATTTTCGATCATCTCTTTTTCGTACCATGCGAAATAACTTTTTTCCAAGCATATTTTCGGTCATCAAAGGTTGGATTTTCGGATTCAGCGGGTCGAGATACACCTAGAAACTCACCCATTGAAATCCGATTTTGATTCTGAAAAAAAATATTTTCGATCATCTCTTTTTCGTACCATGCGAAATACCTTCGTTCCAGGTATATTTTCGTGTAACAAAGGTTGGATTTTTGGATTCAGCGGGTCGAAATACACCTATAAACCCACTCATCAAAGTTCGATTTCGATCCTGGAGACAGATATTTTCGATCATCTCTTTTTCGTACCATGCGAAATAACTTTTTTCCAAGCATATTTTTGGTCATCAAAGGTTGGACTTTCGGATTCAGCGGGTCGAAATACACCTAGAAACTCACCCATCGAAGTCCGATTTTGATTCTGAAAAAAATATTTTCGATCATCTCTTTTTCGTACCGTGCGACATAACTTTTTTCCAAGCATACTTTTGGTCATCAGAGGTTGGATTTTCGGATTCAGTTGGTCGAAATACACCTAGAAACTCACCCATTAAAGTCCGATTTTGATTCTGAAAAATAATATTTTCGATCATCTCTTTTTCGTACCATACGAAATAACTTCTTTCCAGGTGTATTTTCGTTTAACAAAGGTTGGATTTTTGGATTCAGCGGGTCAAAATACACCTATGAACCCACCCATCAAAGTTCGATTCCGATTCTGGAGACAGATATTTTCGATCATCTCTTTTTCGTACCATGCGAAATAACTTTTTTCCAAGCATATTTTTGGTCATCAAAGTTCGGATTTTCGGATTCAGCGGGTCGGAATACACCTAGAAACTCACCTATCAAAGTCCGATTGTGATTCTGAAAAAAAATATTTTCGATCATCTCTTTTTCGTACCATGCGAAATAACTTTTTTCCAAGCATATTTTTGGTCATCAAAGCTTGGATTCTCGGATTCAGCGGGTCAAAATACACCTATAAACCCACCCATCAAAGTTCGATTTCAATTCTGGAGACAGATATTTTCGATCATCTCTTTTTCGTACCATGCGAAATAACTTTTTACCAAGCATATTTTTGGTCATCAAAGTTTGGATTTTCGGATTCAGCGGGTCAAAATACACCTAGAAACTCACCCATCAAAGTCCGATTTTGAGTCTGAAAAAAAATATTTTCGATCATCTCTTTTCCGTACCATGCGAAATAACTTTTTTCCAAGCATATTTTTGGTCATCAAAGCTTGGATTGTCGGATTCAGCGGGTCGAAATACACTTATAAACCCACCCATCAAAGTTCGATTGCGATCCTGGAGACAGATATTTTCGATCATCTCTTTTTCGTACCATGCGAAATAACTTTTTTCCAAGCATATTTTCGGTCATCAAAGGTTGGATTTTCGGATTCAGCGGGTCGAAATACACCTAGAAACTCACCCATTGAAGTCCGATTTTGATTCTGAAAAAAAATATTTTCGATCATCTCTTTTTTGTACCATGCGAAATACCTTCGTTCCAGGTATATTTTCATGTAACAAAGGTTGGATTTTTGGATTCAGCGGGTCGAAATACTTCTATAAACCCACTCATCAAAGTTCGATTTCGATCCTGGAGACAGATATTTTCGATCATCTCTTTTTCGTACCATGCGAAATAACTTTTTTCCAAGCATATTTTTGGTCATCAAAGGTTGGATTGTCGGATTCAGCGGGTCGAAATACACCTAGAAACTCACCCATTAAAGTCCGATTTTGATTCGGAAAAAAAATATTTTCGATCATCTCTTTTTCGTACCGTGCGACATAACTTTTTTCCAAGCATATTTTTGGTCATCAGAGGTTGGATTTTCGGATTCAGTGGGTCGAAATACACCTAGAAACTCACCCATTAAAGTCCGATTTTGATTCGGAAAAAAAATATTTTCGATCATCTCTTTTTCGTACCGTGCGACATAACTTTTTTCCAAGCATATTTTTGGTCATCAGAGGATGGATTTTCGGATTCAGTGGGTCGAAATACACCTAGAAACTCACCCATTAAAGTCCGATTTTGATTCTGAAAAAAAATATTTTTTATCATCTCTTTTTCGTACCATGCGAAATAACTTCTTTCCAGGTGTATTTTCGGTCAACAAAGGTTGGATTTTTTGATTCAGCGGGTCAAAATACACCCATGAACCCACCCATCAAAGTTCGATTCCGATTCTGGAGACAGATATTTTCGATCATCTCTTTTTCGTACCATGCGAAATAACTTTTTTCCAAGCATATTTTTGGTCATCAAAGTTCGGATTTTCGGATTCAGCGGGTCGGAATACACCTAGAAACTCACCCATCAAAGTCCGATTTTGATTCTGAAAAAAAATATTTTCGATCATCTATTTTTCGTATCATGCGAAATACTTTTTTTCCAAGCATATTTTTGGTCATCAAAGTTTGGATTTTCGGATTCAGCGGGTCGGAATACACCTAGAAACTCACCCATTAAAGTCCGATTTTGATTCTGAAAAAAAATATTTTCGATCATCTCTTTGTCGGACCATGCGGAATAACTTCTTTCCAGGTGTATTTTCGTGTAACGAAGGTTGGATTTTTGGATTCAGCGGGTCAAAATACACCTATGAACCCACCCATCAAAGTTCGACTTCGATTCTGGAGAAAGATATTTCCGATCATCTCTTTTTCGTACCATGCGAAATAACTTTTTTCCAAGCATATTTTTGGTCATCAAAGCTTGGATTCTCGGATTCAGCGGGTCAAAATGCACCTATAAACCCACCCATCACAGTTCGATTTCAATTCTGGAGACAGATATTTCCGATCATCTCTTTTTCGTACCATGCGAAATAACTTTTTTCCAAGCATATTTTTGGTCATCAAAGCTTGGATTCTCGGATTCAGCGGGTCAAAATACACCTATAAACCCACCCATCAAAGTTCGATTTTGATTCTGGAGACAGATATTTTCGATCATCTCTTTTTCGAACCATGCGGAATAACTTTTTTCCAAGCATATTTTTGGTCGTCAAAGGTTGGAATTTCGGATTCAGCGGGTCGAAATACACCTAGAAACTCACCCATCAAAGTCCGATCTTGATTCTGAAAAAAAATATTTTCGATCATCTCTTTTTCGTACCATGCGAAATAACTTTTTTCCAAGCATGTTTTTGGTCATCAAAGGTTGGATTTTCGGATTCAGCGGGTCGAAATACACCTAGAAACTCACCCATCAAAGTCTGATCTTGATTCTGAATAAAAATATTTTCGATCATCTCTTTTTCGTACCATGCGAAATAACTTTTTTCCAAGCATATTTGTGGTCATCAAAGGTTGGATTTTCGCATCCAGCGGGTCGAAATACACCTAGAAACTCACCCATCAAAGTCCGATTTTGAATCTGAAAAAAAATATTTTCGATCATCTCTTTTTCGTACCATGCGAAATAACTTTGTTCCAGGCATATTTTTGGTCATAAGAGGTCGGATTTTTTGATTCAGCGGGTCGAAATACCCCTAGAAACTCACCCATTAAAGTCCGATCTCGATTCTGAAAAAAAATATTTTCGATCATCTCTTGTTCGTACCATGCGGAATAACTTCTTTCCAGGTGTATCTTCGCTTAACAAAGGTTGTATTTTTGGATTCAACGGGTCAAAATACACCTATAAACCCGCCCATCATAGTTCGATTCCGATTCTGGAGACAGATATTTTCGATCATCTCTTTTTCGTACCATGCGAAATAACTTTTTTCCAAGCATATTTTTGCTCATCAAAGTTTGGATTTTCGGATTCAGCGGGTCGAAATTCACCTAGAAACTCACCCATCAAAGTCCGATCTTGATTCTGAAAAAAAATATTTCGGATCATCTCTTTTTCGTACCATGCGAAATAACTTTTTTCCAAGCATATTTTTGGTCATCAGAGGTTGGATTTTCGGATTCAGGGGGTCGGAATACACCTAGAAACTCACCCATTAAAGTCCGATTTTGATTCTGAATAAAAATATTTTCGATCATCTCTTTTTCGTACCATGCGAAATAACTTCTTTCCAGGTGTATTTTCGTGTAACACAGGTTGGATTTTTGGATTCAGCGGGTCAAAATACACCTATAAACCCACCCTTCAAAGTTCGATTTCGATTCTGGAGACAGATATTTTCGATCATCTCTTTTTCGTACCATGCGAAATAACTTTTTTCCAAGCATGTTTTTGGTCATCAAAGGTTGAATTTTTGGATTCAGCGGGTCGAAATACCCCTAGAAACTCACCCATTAAAGTCCGATCTCGATTCTGAAAAAAAATATTTTCGATCATCTCTTTTTCGTACCATGCGGAATAACTCTTTTCCAGGTGTATTTTCGTTCAACAAAGGTTTGATTTTTGGATTCAGCGGGTCAAAATGCACCTATAAACCCACCCATCAAAGTTCGATTCCGATTCTGGAGACAGATATTTTCGATCATCTCTTTTTCGTACCATGCGAAATAACTTTTTTCCAAGCATATTTTCGGTTATCAAAGGTTGGATTTTCGGATTCAGCGGGTCGAAATACACCTAGAAACTCACTCATCAAAGTCCGATCTTGATTCTGAAAAAAAATATTTTCGATCATCTCTTTTTCGTACCATGCGAAATAATTTTTTTCCAAGCATATTTTTGGTCATACGAGGTCGGATTTTTGAATTCAGCGGGTCGAAATACCCCTAAAAACTCACCCATTAAAGTCCGATCTCGATTCTGAAAAAAAATATTCTCGATCATCTCTTGTTCGTACCATGCGAAATAACTTCTTTCCAGGTGTATTTTCGCTTAACAAAGGTTGGATTTTTGGATTCAGCGGGTCAAAATACACCTATAAACCCACCCATCACAGTTCGATTCCGATTCTGGAGACAGATATTTTCGATCATCTCTTTTTCGTACCATGCGGAATAACTTTTTTTCAAGCATATTTTTGCTCATCAAAGTTTGGATTTTCGGATTCAGCGGGTCGAAATACACCTAGAAACTAACCCATCAAAGTCCTATCTTGATTCTGAAAAAAAATATTTTCGATCATCTCTTTTTCGTACCATGCGAAATAACTTTTTTCCAAGCATATTTTTGGTCATCAGAGGTTTGATTTTCGGATTCAGGGGGTCGAAATACACCTAGAAACTCACCCATTAAAGTCCGATTTTAATTCTGAAACAAAATATTTTCGATCATCTCTTTTTCGTACCATGCGAAATAACTTCTTTTCATGTGTATTTTCGTGTAACAAAGGTTGGATTTTTGGATTCAGCGGGTCAAAATACACCTATAAACCCACCCATCAAAGTTCGATTCCGATTCTGGAGACAGATATTTTCGATCATCTCTTTTTCGAACCATGCGGAATAACTTTTTTCCAAGCATATTTTTGGTCGTCAAAGGTTGGAATTTCGGATTCAGCGGGTCGAAATACACCTAGAAACTCACCCATCAAAGTCCGATTCCGATTCGGAAAAAAAATATTTTCGATCATCTCCTTTTCGTACCGTGCGAAATAACTTTTTTCCAAGCATATTTTTGGTCATCAGAGGTTGGATTTTCGGATTCAGTGGGTCGAAATACACCTAGAAACTCACCCATGAAAGTCCGATTTTGATTCTGAAAAAAAAAATTTTCGATCATCTCTTTTTCGTACCGTGCGAAATAACTTTTTTCCAAGCATATTTTTGGTAATCAGAGGTTGGATTTTCAGATTCAGTGGGTCGAAATACACCTAGAAACTCACCCATTGAAGTCCGATTTTGATTCGGAAAAAAAATATTTTCGATCATCTCTTTTTCGTACCGTGCGACATAACTTTTTTCCAAGCATATTTTTGGTCATCAGAGGTTGGATTTTCGGATTCAGTGGGTCGAAATACACCTAGAAACTCACCCATTAAAGTCCGATTTTGATTCTGAAAAAAAATATTTTCGATCATCTCTTTTTCGTACCATGCGAAATAACTTCTTTCCAGGTGTATTTTCGTTCAACAAAGGTTGGATTTTTGGATTCAGGGGGTCAAAATACACCTATGAACCCACCCATCAAAGTTCGATTCCGATTCTGGAGACAGATATTTTCGATCATCTCTTTTCCGTACCATGCGAAATAACTTTTTTCCAAGCATATTTTTGGTCATCAAAGTTCGGATTTTCGGATTCAGCGGGTCGGAATACACCTAGAAACTCACCTATCGAAGTCCGATTTTGATTCTGAAAAAAAATATTTTCGATCATCTCTTTTTCGTACCATGCGAAATAACTTTTTTCCAAGCATATTTTTGGTCATCAAAGCTTGGATTCTCGGATTCAGCGGGTCAAAATACACCTATGAACCCACCCATCAAAGTTCGATTTCAATTCTGGAGACAGATATTTTCGATCATCTCTTTTTCGTACCATGCGAAATAACTTTTTTCCACGCATATTTTTGGTCATCAAAGTTTGGATTTTCAGATTCAGCGGGTCGAAATACACCTAGAAACTCACCCATCAAAGTCCAATTTTGAGTCTGAAAAAAAATATTTTCGATCATCTCTTTTTCGTACCATGCGAAATAACTTTTTTCCAAGCATATTTTTGGTCATCAAAGCTTGGATTGTCGGATTCAGCGGGTCGAAATACACCTAGAAACTCACCCATTAAAGTCCGATTTTGATTCGGAAAAAAAATATTTTCGATCATCTCTTTTTCGTACCGTGCGACATAACTTTTTTCCAAGCATATTTTTGGTCATCAGAGGTTGGATTTTCGGATTCAGTGGGTCGAAATACACCTAGAAACTCACCCATTAAAGTCCGATTTTGATTCGGAAAAAAAATATTTTCGATCATCTCTTTTTCGTACCGTGCGACATAACTTTTTTCCAAGCATATTTTTGGTCATCAGAGGATGGATTTTCGGATTCAGTGGGTCGAAATACACCTAGAAACTCACCCATTAAAGTCCGATTTTGATTCTGAAAAAAAATATTTTTTATCATCTCTTTTTCGTACCATGCGAAATAACTTCTTTCCAGGTGTATTTTCGGTCAACAAAGGTTGGATTTTTTGATTCAGCGGGTCAAAATACACCCATGAACCCACCCATCAAAGTTCGATTCCGATTCTGGAGACAGATATTTTCGATCATCTCTTTTTCGTACCATGCGAAATAACTTTTTTCCAAGCATATTTTTGGTCATCAAAGTTCGGATTTTCGGATTCAGCGGGTCGGAATACACCTAGAAACTCACCCATCAAAGTCCGATTTTGATTCTGAAAAAAAATATTTTCGATCATCTATTTTTCGTATCATGCGAAATACTTTTTTTCCAAGCATATTTTTGGTCATCAAAGTTTGGATTTTCGGATTCAGCGGGTCGGAATACACCTAGAAACTCACCCATTAAAGTCCGATTTTGATTCTGAAAAAAAATATTTTCGATCATCTCTTTGTCGGACCATGCGGAATAACTTCTTTCCAGGTGTATTTTCGTGTAACGAAGGTTGGATTTTTGGATTCAGCGGGTCAAAATACACCTATGAACCCACCCATCAAAGTTCGACTTCGATTCTGGAGAAAGATATTTCCGATCATCTCTTTTTCGTACCATGCGAAATAACTTTTTTCCAAGCATATTTTTGGTCATCAAAGCTTGGATTCTCGGATTCAGCGGGTCAAAATGCACCTATAAACCCACCCATCACAGTTCGATTTCAATTCTGGAGACAGATATTTCCGATCATCTCTTTTTCGTACCATGCGAAATAACTTTTTTCCAAGCATATTTTTGGTCATCAAAGCTTGGATTCTCGGATTCAGCGGGTCAAAATACACCTATAAACCCACCCATCAAAGTTCGATTTTGATTCTGGAGACAGATATTTTCGATCATCTCTTTTTCGAACCATGCGGAATAACTTTTTTCCAAGCATATTTTTGGTCGTCAAAGGTTGGAATTTCGGATTCAGCGGGTCGAAATACACCTAGAAACTCACCCATCAAAGTCCGATCTTGATTCTGAAAAAAAATATTTTCGATCATCTCTTTTTCGTACCATGCGAAATAACTTTTTTCCAAGCATGTTTTTGGTCATCAAAGGTTGGATTTTCGGATTCAGCGGGTCGAAATACACCTAGAAACTCACCCATCAAAGTCTGATCTTGATTCTGAATAAAAATATTTTCGATCATCTCTTTTTCGTACCATGCGAAATAACTTTTTTCCAAGCATATTTGTGGTCATCAAAGGTTGGATTTTCGCATCCAGCGGGTCGAAATACACCTAGAAACTCACCCATCAAAGTCCGATTTTGAATCTGAAAAAAAATATTTTCGATCATCTCTTTTTCGTACCATGCGAAATAACTTTGTTCCAGGCATATTTTTGGTCATAAGAGGTCGGATTTTTTGATTCAGCGGGTCGAAATACCCCTAGAAACTCACCCATTAAAGTCCGATCTCGATTCTGAAAAAAAATATTTTCGATCATCTCTTGTTCGTACCATGCGGAATAACTTCTTTCCAGGTGTATCTTCGCTTAACAAAGGTTGTATTTTTGGATTCAACGGGTCAAAATACACCTATAAACCCGCCCATCATAGTTCGATTCCGATTCTGGAGACAGATATTTTCGATCATCTCTTTTTCGTACCATGCGAAATAACTTTTTTCCAAGCATATTTTTGCTCATCAAAGTTTGGATTTTCGGATTCAGCGGGTCGAAATTCACCTAGAAACTCACCCATCAAAGTCCGATCTTGATTCTGAAAAAAAATATTTCGGATCATCTCTTTTTCGTACCATGCGAAATAACTTTTTTCCAAGCATATTTTTGGTCATCAGAGGTTGGATTTTCGGATTCAGGGGGTCGGAATACACCTAGAAACTCACCCATTAAAGTCCGATTTTGATTCTGAATAAAAATATTTTCGATCATCTCTTTTTCGTACCATGCGAAATAACTTCTTTCCAGGTGTATTTTCGTGTAACACAGGTTGGATTTTTGGATTCAGCGGGTCAAAATACACCTATAAACCCACCCTTCAAAGTTCGATTTCGATTCTGGAGACAGATATTTTCGATCATCTCTTTTTCGTACCATGCGAAATAACTTTTTTCCAAGCATGTTTTTGGTCATCAAAGGTTGAATTTTTGGATTCAGCGGGTCGAAATACCCCTAGAAACTCACCCATTAAAGTCCGATCTCGATTCTGAAAAAAAATATTTTCGATCATCTCTTTTTCGTACCATGCGGAATAACTCTTTTCCAGGTGTATTTTCGTTCAACAAAGGTTTGATTTTTGGATTCAGCGGGTCAAAATGCACCTATAAACCCACCCATCAAAGTTCGATTCCGATTCTGGAGACAGATATTTTCGATCATCTCTTTTTCGTACCATGCGAAATAACTTTTTTCCAAGCATATTTTCGGTTATCAAAGGTTGGATTTTCGGATTCAGCGGGTCGAAATACACCTAGAAACTCACTCATCAAAGTCCGATCTTGATTCTGAAAAAAAATATTTTCGATCATCTCTTTTTCGTACCATGCGAAATAATTTTTTTCCAAGCATATTTTTGGTCATACGAGGTCGGATTTTTGAATTCAGCGGGTCGAAATACCCCTAAAAACTCACCCATTAAAGTCCGATCTCGATTCTGAAAAAAAATATTCTCGATCATCTCTTGTTCGTACCATGCGAAATAACTTCTTTCCAGGTGTATTTTCGCTTAACAAAGGTTGGATTTTTGGATTCAGCGGGTCAAAATACACCTATAAACCCACCCATCACAGTTCGATTCCGATTCTGGAGACAGATATTTTCGATCATCTCTTTTTCGTACCATGCGGAATAACTTTTTTTCAAGCATATTTTTGCTCATCAAAGTTTGGATTTTCGGATTCAGCGGGTCGAAATACACCTAGAAACTAACCCATCAAAGTCCTATCTTGATTCTGAAAAAAAATATTTTCGATCATCTCTTTTTCGTACCATGCGAAATAACTTTTTTCCAAGCATATTTTTGGTCATCAGAGGTTTGATTTTCGGATTCAGGGGGTCGAAATACACCTAGAAACTCACCCATTAAAGTCCGATTTTAATTCTGAAACAAAATATTTTCGATCATCTCTTTTTCGTACCATGCGAAATAACTTCTTTTCATGTGTATTTTCGTGTAACAAAGGTTGGATTTTTGGATTCAGCGGGTCAAAATACACCTATAAACCCACCCATCAAAGTTCGATTCCGATTCTGGAGACAGATATTTTCGATCATCTCTTTTTCGTACCATGCGAAATAACTTTTTTCCACGCATATTTTCGGTTATCAAAGGTTGGATTTTCGGATTCAGCGGGTCGAAATACACCTAGGAACTCACTCATCAAAGTCCGATCTTGATTCTGAAAAAAAATATTTTCGATCATCTCTTTTTCGTACCATGCGAAATAAATTTTTTCCAAGCATATTTTTGGTCATCAGAGGTTGGATTTTCGGATTCAGGTGGTCGAAATACACCTTGAAACTCACCCATTAAAGTCCGATTTCGATTCTGAAAAAAAATATTTTCGATCATCTCTTTTTCGTACCATGCGAAATAACTTCTTTCCAGGTGTATTTTCGTGTAACACAGGTTGGATTTTTGGATTCAGCGGGTCAAAATACACCTATAAACCCACCCTTCAAAGTTCGATTTCGATTCTGGAGACAGATATTTTCGATCATCTCTTTTTCGTACCATGCGAAATAACTTTTTTCCAAGCATGTTTTTGGTCATCAAAGGTTGAATTTTCGGATTCAGCGGGTCGAAATACACCTCGAAACTCACCCATCAAAGTCCGATTTTGAGTCTGAAAAAAAATATTTTCGATCATCTCTTTTCCGTACCATGCGAAATAACTTTTTTCCAAGCATATTTTTGGTCATCAAAGCTTGGATTGTCGGATTCAGCGGGTCGAAATACACTTATAAACCCACCCATCAAAGTTCGATTTCGATCCTGGAGACAGATATTTTCGATCATCTCTTTTTCGTACCATGCGAAATAACTTTTTTCCAAGCATATTTTCGGTCATCAAAGGTTGGATTTTCGGATTCAGCGGGTCGAGATACACCTAGAAACTCACCCATTGAAATCCGATTTTGATTCTGAAAAAAAATATTTTCGATCATCTCTTTTTCGTACCATGCGAAATACCTTCGTTCCAGGTATATTTTCGTGTAACAAAGGTTGGATTTTTGGATTCAGCGGGTCGAAATACACCTATAAACCCACTCATCAAAGTTCGATTTCGATCCTGGAGACAGATATTTTCGATCATCTCTTTTTCGTACCATGCGAAATAACTTTTTTCCAAGCATATTTTTGGTCATCAAAGGTTGGACTTTCGGATTCAGCGGGTCGAAATACACCTAGAAACTCACCCATCGAAGTCCGATTTTGATTCTGAAAAAAATATTTTCGATCATCTCTTTTTCGTACCGTGCGACATAACTTTTTTCCAAGCATATTTTTGGTCATCAGAGGTTGGATTTTCGGATTCAGTTGGTCGAAATACACCTAGAAACTCACCCATTAAAGTCCGATTTTGATTCTGAAAAATAATATTTTCGATCATCTCTTTTTCGTACCATACGAAATAACTTCTTTCCAGGTGTATTTTCGTTTAACAAAGGTTGGATTTTTGGATTCAGCGGGTCAAAATACACCTATGAACCCACCCATCAAAGTTCGATTCCGATTCTGGAGACAGATATTTTCGATCATCTCTTTTTCGTACCATGCGAAATAACTTTTTTCCAAGCATATTTTTGGTCATCAAAGTTCGGATTTTCGGATTCAGCGGGTCGGAATACACCTAGAAACTCACCTATCAAAGTCCGATTGTGATTCTGAAAAAAAATATTTTCGATCATCTCTTTTTCGTACCATGCGAAATAACTTTTTTCCAAGCATATTTTTGGTCATCAAAGCTTGGATTCTCGGATTCAGCGGGTCAAAATACACCTATAAACCCACCCATCAAAGTTCGATTTCAATTCTGGAGACAGATATTTTCGATCATCTCTTTTTCGTACCATGCGAAATAACTTTTTACCAAGCATATTTTTGGTCATCAAAGTTTGGATTTTCGGATTCAGCGGGTCAAAATACACCTAGAAACTCACCCATCAAAGTCCGATTTTGAGTCTGAAAAAAAATATTTTCGATCATCTCTTTTCCGTACCATGCGAAATAACTTTTTTCCAAGCATATTTTTGGTCATCAAAGCTTGGATTGTCGGATTCAGCGGGTCGAAATACACTTATAAACCCACCCATCAAAGTTCGATTGCGATCCTGGAGACAGATATTTTCGATCATCTCTTTTTCGTACCATGCGAAATAACTTTTTTCCAAGCATATTTTCGGTCATCAAAGGTTGGATTTTCGGATTCAGCGGGTCGAAATACACCTAGAAACTCACCCATTGAAGTCCGATTTTGATTCTGAAAAAAAATATTTTCGATCATCTCTTTTTTGTACCATGCGAAATACCTTCGTTCCAGGTATATTTTCATGTAACAAAGGTTGGATTTTTGGATTCAGCGGGTCGAAATACTTCTATAAACCCACTCATCAAAGTTCGATTTCGATCCTGGAGACAGATATTTTCGATCATCTCTTTTTCGTACCATGCGAAATAACTTTTTTCCAAGCATATTTTTGGTCATCAAAGGTTGGATTGTCGGATTCAGCGGGTCGAAATACACCTAGAAACTCACCCATTAAAGTCCGATTTTGATTCGGAAAAAAAATATTTTCGATCATCTCTTTTTCGTACCGTGCGACATAACTTTTTTCCAAGCATATTTTTGGTCATCAGAGGTTGGATTTTCGGATTCAGTGGGTCGAAATACACCTAGAAACTCACCCATTAAAGTCCGATTTTGATTCGGAAAAAAAATATTTTCGATCATCTCTTTTTCGTACCGTGCGACATAACTTTTTTCCAAGCATATTTTTGGTCATCAGAGGATGGATTTTCGGATTCAGTGGGTCGAAATACACCTAGAAACTCACCCATTAAAGTCCGATTTTGATTCTGAAAAAAAATATTTTTTATCATCTCTTTTTCGTACCATGCGAAATAACTTCTTTCCAGGTGTATTTTCGGTCAACAAAGGTTGGATTTTTTGATTCAGCGGGTCAAAATACACCCATGAACCCACCCATCAAAGTTCGATTCCGATTCTGGAGACAGATATTTTCGATCATCTCTTTTTCGTACCATGCGAAATAACTTTTTTCCAAGCATATTTTTGGTCATCAAAGTTCGGATTTTCGGATTCAGCGGGTCGGAATACACCTAGAAACTCACCCATCAAAGTCCGATTTTGATTCTGAAAAAAAATATTTTCGATCATCTATTTTTCGTATCATGCGAAATACTTTTTTTCCAAGCATATTTTTGGTCATCAAAGTTTGGATTTTCGGATTCAGCGGGTCGGAATACACCTAGAAACTCACCCATTAAAGTCCGATTTTGATTCTGAAAAAAAATATTTTCGATCATCTCTTTGTCGGACCATGCGGAATAACTTCTTTCCAGGTGTATTTTCGTGTAACGAAGGTTGGATTTTTGGATTCAGCGGGTCAAAATACACCTATGAACCCACCCATCAAAGTTCGACTTCGATTCTGGAGAAAGATATTTCCGATCATCTCTTTTTCGTACCATGCGAAATAACTTTTTTCCAAGCATATTTTTGGTCATCAAAGCTTGGATTCTCGGATTCAGCGGGTCAAAATGCACCTATAAACCCACCCATCACAGTTCGATTTCAATTCTGGAGACAGATATTTCCGATCATCTCTTTTTCGTACCATGCGAAATAACTTTTTTCCAAGCATATTTTTGGTCATCAAAGCTTGGATTCTCGGATTCAGCGGGTCAAAATACACCTATAAACCCACCCATCAAAGTTCGATTTTGATTCTGGAGACAGATATTTTCGATCATCTCTTTTTCGAACCATGCGGAATAACTTTTTTCCAAGCATATTTTTGGTCGTCAAAGGTTGGAATTTCGGATTCAGCGGGTCGAAATACACCTAGAAACTCACCCATCAAAGTCCGATCTTGATTCTGAAAAAAAATATTTTCGATCATCTCTTTTTCGTACCATGCGAAATAACTTTTTTCCAAGCATGTTTTTGGTCATCAAAGGTTGGATTTTCGGATTCAGCGGGTCGAAATACACCTAGAAACTCACCCATCAAAGTCTGATCTTGATTCTGAATAAAAATATTTTCGATCATCTCTTTTTCGTACCATGCGAAATAACTTTTTTCCAAGCATATTTGTGGTCATCAAAGGTTGGATTTTCGCATCCAGCGGGTCGAAATACACCTAGAAACTCACCCATCAAAGTCCGATTTTGAATCTGAAAAAAAATATTTTCGATCATCTCTTTTTCGTACCATGCGAAATAACTTTGTTCCAGGCATATTTTTGGTCATAAGAGGTCGGATTTTTTGATTCAGCGGGTCGAAATACCCCTAGAAACTCACCCATTAAAGTCCGATCTCGATTCTGAAAAAAAATATTTTCGATCATCTCTTGTTCGTACCATGCGGAATAACTTCTTTCCAGGTGTATCTTCGCTTAACAAAGGTTGTATTTTTGGATTCAACGGGTCAAAATACACCTATAAACCCGCCCATCATAGTTCGATTCCGATTCTGGAGACAGATATTTTCGATCATCTCTTTTTCGTACCATGCGAAATAACTTTTTTCCAAGCATATTTTTGCTCATCAAAGTTTGGATTTTCGGATTCAGCGGGTCGAAATTCACCTAGAAACTCACCCATCAAAGTCCGATCTTGATTCTGAAAAAAAATATTTCGGATCATCTCTTTTTCGTACCATGCGAAATAACTTTTTTCCAAGCATATTTTTGGTCATCAGAGGTTGGATTTTCGGATTCAGGGGGTCGGAATACACCTAGAAACTCACCCATTAAAGTCCGATTTTGATTCTGAATAAAAATATTTTCGATCATCTCTTTTTCGTACCATGCGAAATAACTTCTTTCCAGGTGTATTTTCGTGTAACACAGGTTGGATTTTTGGATTCAGCGGGTCAAAATACACCTATAAACCCACCCTTCAAAGTTCGATTTCGATTCTGGAGACAGATATTTTCGATCATCTCTTTTTCGTACCATGCGAAATAACTTTTTTCCAAGCATGTTTTTGGTCATCAAAGGTTGAATTTTTGGATTCAGCGGGTCGAAATACCCCTAGAAACTCACCCATTAAAGTCCGATCTCGATTCTGAAAAAAAATATTTTCGATCATCTCTTTTTCGTACCATGCGGAATAACTCTTTTCCAGGTGTATTTTCGTTCAACAAAGGTTTGATTTTTGGATTCAGCGGGTCAAAATGCACCTATAAACCCACCCATCAAAGTTCGATTCCGATTCTGGAGACAGATATTTTCGATCATCTCTTTTTCGTACCATGCGAAATAACTTTTTTCCAAGCATATTTTCGGTTATCAAAGGTTGGATTTTCGGATTCAGCGGGTCGAAATACACCTAGAAACTCACTCATCAAAGTCCGATCTTGATTCTGAAAAAAAATATTTTCGATCATCTCTTTTTCGTACCATGCGAAATAATTTTTTTCCAAGCATATTTTTGGTCATACGAGGTCGGATTTTTGAATTCAGCGGGTCGAAATACCCCTAAAAACTCACCCATTAAAGTCCGATCTCGATTCTGAAAAAAAATATTCTCGATCATCTCTTGTTCGTACCATGCGAAATAACTTCTTTCCAGGTGTATTTTCGCTTAACAAAGGTTGGATTTTTGGATTCAGCGGGTCAAAATACACCTATAAACCCACCCATCACAGTTCGATTCCGATTCTGGAGACAGATATTTTCGATCATCTCTTTTTCGTACCATGCGGAATAACTTTTTTTCAAGCATATTTTTGCTCATCAAAGTTTGGATTTTCGGATTCAGCGGGTCGAAATACACCTAGAAACTAACCCATCAAAGTCCTATCTTGATTCTGAAACAAAATATTTTCGATCATCTCTTTTTCGTACCATGCGAAATAACTTTTTTCCAAGCATATTTTTGGTCATCAGAGGTTTGATTTTCGGATTCAGGGGGTCGAAATACACCTAGAAACTCACCCATTAAAGTCCGATTTTAATTCTGAAACAAAATATTTTCGATCATCTCTTTTTCGTACCATGCGAAATAACTTCTTTTCATGTGTATTTTCGTGTAACAAAGGTTGGATTTTTGGATTCAGCGGGTCAAAATACACCTATAAACCCACCCATCAAAGTTCGATTCCGATTCTGGAGACAGATATTTTCGATCATCTCTTTTTCGTACCATGCGAAATAACTTTTTTCCACGCATATTTTCGGTTATCAAAGGTTGGATTTTCGGATTCAGCGGGTCGAAATACACCTAGGAACTCACTCATCAAAGTCCGATCTTGATTCTGAAAAAAAATATTTTCGATCATCTCTTTTTCGTACCATGCGAAATAAATTTTTTCCAAGCATATTTTTGGTCATCAGAGGTTGGATTTTCGGATTCAGGTGGTCGAAATACACCTTGAAACTCACCCATTAAAGTCCGATTTCGATTCTGAAAAAAAATATTTTCGATCATCTCTTTTTCGTACCATGCGAAATAACTTCTTTCCAGGTGTATTTTCGTGTAACACAGGTTGGATTTTTGGATTCAGCGGGTCAAAATACACCTATAAACCCACCCTTCAAAGTTCGATTTCGATTCTGGAGACAGATATTTTCGATCATCTCTTTTTCGTACCATGCGAAATAACTTTTTTCCAAGCATGTTTTTGGTCATCAAAGGTTGAATTTTCGGATTCAGCGGGTCGAAATACACCTCGAAACTCACCCATCAAAGTCCGATTTTGAGTCTGAAAAAAAATATTTTCGATCATCTCTTTTCCGTACCATGCGAAATAACTTTTTTCCAAGCATATTTTTGGTCATCAAAGCTTGGATTTTCGGATTCAGCGGGTCGGAATACACCTAGAAACTCACCCATTAAAGTCCGATTTTGATTCTGAAAAAAAATATTTTCGATCATCTCTTTGTCGGACCATGCGGAATAACTTCTTTCCAGGTGTATTTTCGTGTAACGAAGGTTGGATTTTTGGATTCAGCGGGTCAAAATACACCTATGAACCCACCCATCAAAGTTCGACTTCGATTCTGGAGAAAGATATTTCCGATCATCTCTTTTTCGTACCATGCGAAATAACTTTTTTCCAAGCATATTTTTGGTCATCAAAGCTTGGATTCTCGGATTCAGCGGGTTAAAATACAACTATAAACCCACCCATCACAGTTCGATTTCAATTCTGGAGACAGATATTTCCGATCATCTCTTTTTCGTACCATGCGAAATAACTTTTTTCCAAGCATATTTTTGGTCATCAAAGCTTGGATTCTCGGATTCAGCGGGTCAAAATACACCTATAAACCCACCCATCAAAGTTCGATTTTGATTCTGGAGACAGATATTTTCGATCATCTCTTTTTCGAACCATGCGGAATAACTTTTTTCCAAGCATATTTTTGGTCGTCAAAGGTTGGAATTTCGGATTCAGCGGGTCAAAATACACCTAGAAACTCACCCATCAAAGTCCGATTCCGATTCGGAAAAAAAATATTTTCGATCATCTCCTTTTCGTACCGTGCGAAATAACTTTTTTCCAAGCATATTTTTGGTCATCAGAGGTTGGATTTTCGGATTCAGTGGGTCGAAATACACCTAGAAACTCACCCATGAAAGTCCGATTTTGATTCTGAAAAAAAAAATTTTCGATCATCTCTTTTTCGTACCGTGCGAATTAACTTTTTTCCAAGCATATTTTTGGTAATCAGAGGTTGGATTTTCAGATTCAGTGGGTCGAAATACACCTAGAAACTCACCCATTGAAGTCCGATTTTGATTCGGAAAAAAAATATTTTCGATCATCTCTTTTTCGTACCGTGCGACATAACTTTTTTCCAAGCATATTTTTGGTCATCAGAGGTTGGATTTTCGGATTCAGTGGGTCGAAATACACCTAGAAACTCACCCATTAAAGTCCGATTTTGATTCTGAAAAAAAATATTTTCGATCATCTCTTTTTCGTACCATGCGAAATAACTTCTTTCCAGGTGTATTTTCGTTCAACAAAGGTTGGATTTTTGGATTCAGGGGGTCAAAATACACCTATGAACCCACCCATCAAAGTTCGATTCCGATTCTGGAGACAGATATTTTCGATCATCTCTTTTCCGTACCATGCGAAATAACTTTTTTCCAAGCATATTTTTGGTCATCAAAGTTCGGATTTTCGGATTCAGCGGGTCGGAATACACCTAGAAACTCACCTATCGAAGTCCGATTTTGATTCTGAAAAAAAATATTTTCGATCATCTCTTTTTCGTACCATGCGAAATAACTTTTTTCCAAGCATATTTTTGGTCATCAAAGCTTGGATTCTCGGATTCAGCGGGTCAAAATACACCTATAAACCCACCCATCAAAGTTCGATTTCAATTCTGGAGACAGATATTTTCGATCATCTCTTTTTCGTACCATGCGAAATAACTTTTTTCCACGCATATTTTTGGTCATCAAAGTTTGGATTTTCAGATTCAGCGGGTCGAAATACACCTAGAAACTCACCCATCAAAGTCCAATTTTGAGTCTGAAAAAAAATATTTTCGATCATCTCTTTTTCGTACCATGCGAAATAACTTTTTTCCAAGCATATTTTTGGTCATCAAAGCTTGGATTGTCGGATTCAGCGGGTCGAAATACACCTAGAAACTCACCCATTAAAGTCCGATTTTGATTCGGAAAAAAAATATTTTCGATCATCTCTTTTTCGTACCGTGCGACATAACTTTTTTCCAAGCATATTTTTGGTCATCAGAGGTTGGATTTTCGGATTCAGTGGGTCGAAATACACCTAGAAACTCACCCATTAAAGTCCGATTTTGATTCGGAAAAAAAATATTTTCGATCATCTCTTTTTCGTACCGTGCGACATAACTTTTTTCCAAGCATATTTTTGGTCATCAGAGGATGGATTTTCGGATTCAGTGGGTCGAAATACACCTAGAAACTCACCCATTAAAGTCCGATTTTGATTCTGAAAAAAAATATTTTTTATCATCTCTTTTTCGTACCATGCGAAATAACTTCTTTCCAGGTGTATTTTCGGTCAACAAAGGTTGGATTTTTTGATTCAGCGGGTCAAAATACACCCATGAACCCACCCATCAAAGTTCGATTCCGATTCTGGAGACAGATATTTTCGATCATCTCTTTTTCGTACCATGCGAAATAACTTTTTTCCAAGCATATTTTTGGTCATCAAAGTTCGGATTTTCGGATTCAGCGGGTCGGAATACACCTAGAAACTCACCCATCAAAGTCCGATTTTGATTCTGAAAAAAAATATTTTCGATCATCTATTTTTCGTATCATGCGAAATACTTTTTTTCCAAGCATATTTTTGGTCATCAAAGTTTGGATTTTCGGATTCAGCGGGTCGGAATACACCTAGAAACTCACCCATTAAAGTCCGATTTTGATTCTGAAAAAAAATATTTTCGATCATCTCTTTGTCGGACCATGCGGAATAACTTCTTTCCAGGTGTATTTTCGTGTAACGAAGGTTGGATTTTTGGATTCAGCGGGTCAAAATACACCTATGAACCCACCCATCAAAGTTCGACTTCGATTCTGGAGAAAGATATTTCCGATCATCTCTTTTTCGTACCATGCGAAATAACTTTTTTCCAAGCATATTTTTGGTCATCAAAGCTTGGATTCTCGGATTCAGCGGGTCAAAATGCACCTATAAACCCACCCATCACAGTTCGATTTCAATTCTGGAGACAGATATTTCCGATCATCTCTTTTTCGTACCATGCGAAATAACTTTTTTCCAAGCATATTTTTGGTCATCAAAGCTTGGATTCTCGGATTCAGCGGGTCAAAATACACCTATAAACCCACCCATCAAAGTTCGATTTTGATTCTGGAGACAGATATTTTCGATCATCTCTTTTTCGAACCATGCGGAATAACTTTTTTCCAAGCATATTTTTGGTCGTCAAAGGTTGGAATTTCGGATTCAGCGGGTCGAAATACACCTAGAAACTCACCCATCAAAGTCCGATCTTGATTCTGAAAAAAAATATTTTCGATCATCTCTTTTTCGTACCATGCGAAATAACTTTTTTCCAAGCATGTTTTTGGTCATCAAAGGTTGGATTTTCGGATTCAGCGGGTCGAAATACACCTAGAAACTCACCCATCAAAGTCTGATCTTGATTCTGAATAAAAATATTTTCGATCATCTCTTTTTCGTACCATGCGAAATAACTTTTTTCCAAGCATATTTGTGGTCATCAAAGGTTGGATTTTCGCATCCAGCGGGTCGAAATACACCTAGAAACTCACCCATCAAAGTCCGATTTTGAATCTGAAAAAAAATATTTTCGATCATCTCTTTTTCGTACCATGCGAAATAACTTTGTTCCAGGCATATTTTTGGTCATAAGAGGTCGGATTTTTTGATTCAGCGGGTCGAAATACCCCTAGAAACTCACCCATTAAAGTCCGATCTCGATTCTGAAAAAAAATATTTTCGATCATCTCTTGTTCGTACCATGCGGAATAACTTCTTTCCAGGTGTATCTTCGCTTAACAAAGGTTGTATTTTTGGATTCAACGGGTCAAAATACACCTATAAACCCGCCCATCATAGTTCGATTCCGATTCTGGAGACAGATATTTTCGATCATCTCTTTTTCGTACCATGCGAAATAACTTTTTTCCAAGCATATTTTTGCTCATCAAAGTTTGGATTTTCGGATTCAGCGGGTCGAAATTCACCTAGAAACTCACCCATCAAAGTCCGATCTTGATTCTGAAAAAAAATATTTCGGATCATCTCTTTTTCGTACCATGCGAAATAACTTTTTTCCAAGCATATTTTTGGTCATCAGAGGTTGGATTTTCGGATTCAGGGGGTCGGAATACACCTAGAAACTCACCCATTAAAGTCCGATTTTGATTCTGAATAAAAATATTTTCGATCATCTCTTTTTCGTACCATGCGAAATAACTTCTTTCCAGGTGTATTTTCGTGTAACACAGGTTGGATTTTTGGATTCAGCGGGTCAAAATACACCTATAAACCCACCCTTCAAAGTTCGATTTCGATTCTGGAGACAGATATTTTCGATCATCTCTTTTTCGTACCATGCGAAATAACTTTTTTCCAAGCATGTTTTTGGTCATCAAAGGTTGAATTTTTGGATTCAGCGGGTCGAAATACCCCTAGAAACTCACCCATTAAAGTCCGATCTCGATTCTGAAAAAAAATATTTTCGATCATCTCTTTTTCGTACCATGCGGAATAACTCTTTTCCAGGTGTATTTTCGTTCAACAAAGGTTTGATTTTTGGATTCAGCGGGTCAAAATGCACCTATAAACCCACCCATCAAAGTTCGATTCCGATTCTGGAGACAGATATTTTCGATCATCTCTTTTTCGTACCATGCGAAATAACTTTTTTCCAAGCATATTTTCGGTTATCAAAGGTTGGATTTTCGGATTCAGCGGGTCGAAATACACCTAGAAACTCACTCATCAAAGTCCGATCTTGATTCTGAAAAAAAATATTTTCGATCATCTCTTTTTCGTACCATGCGAAATAATTTTTTTCCAAGCATATTTTTGGTCATACGAGGTCGGATTTTTGAATTCAGCGGGTCGAAATACCCCTAAAAACTCACCCATTAAAGTCCGATCTCGATTCTGAAAAAAAATATTCTCGATCATCTCTTGTTCGTACCATGCGAAATAACTTCTTTCCAGGTGTATTTTCGCTTAACAAAGGTTGGATTTTTGGATTCAGCGGGTCAAAATACACCTATAAACCCACCCATCACAGTTCGATTCCGATTCTGGAGACAGATATTTTCGATCATCTCTTTTTCGTACCATGCGGAATAACTTTTTTTCAAGCATATTTTTGCTCATCAAAGTTTGGATTTTCGGATTCAGCGGGTCGAAATACACCTAGAAACTAACCCATCAAAGTCCTATCTTGATTCTGAAAAAAAATATTTTCGATCATCTCTTTTTCGTACCATGCGAAATAACTTTTTTCCAAGCATATTTTTGGTCATCAGAGGTTTGATTTTCGGATTCAGGGGGTCGAAATACACCTAGAAACTCACCCATTAAAGTCCGATTTTAATTCTGAAACAAAATATTTTCGATCATCTCTTTTTCGTACCATGCGAAATAACTTCTTTTCATGTGTATTTTCGTGTAACAAAGGTTGGATTTTTGGATTCAGCGGGTCAAAATACACCTATAAACCCACCCATCAAAGTTCGATTCCGATTCTGGAGACAGATATTTTCGATCATCTCTTTTTCGTACCATGCGAAATAACTTTTTTCCACGCATATTTTCGGTTATCAAAGGTTGGATTTTCGGATTCAGCGGGTCGAAATACACCTAGGAACTCACTCATCAAAGTCCGATCTTGATTCTGAAAAAAAATATTTTCGATCATCTCTTTTTCGTACCATGCGAAATAAATTTTTTCCAAGCATATTTTTGGTCATCAGAGGTTGGATTTTCGGATTCAGGTGGTCGAAATACACCTTGAAACTCACCCATTAAAGTCCGATTTCGATTCTGAAAAAAAATATTTTCGATCATCTCTTTTTCGTACCATGCGAAATAACTTCTTTCCAGGTGTATTTTCGTGTAACACAGGTTGGATTTTTGGATTCAGCGGGTCAAAATACACCTATAAACCCACCCTTCAAAGTTCGATTTCGATTCTGGAGACAGATATTTTCGATCATCTCTTTTTCGTACCATGCGAAATAACTTTTTTCCAAGCATGTTTTTGGTCATCAAAGGTTGAATTTTCGGATTCAGCGGGTCGAAATACACCTCGAAACTCACCCATCAAAGTCCGATTTTGAGTCTGAAAAAAAATATTTTCGATCATCTCTTTTCCGTACCATGCGAAATAACTTTTTTCCAAGCATATTTTTGGTCATCAAAGCTTGGATTGTCGGATTCAGCGGGTCGAAATACACTTATAAACCCACCCATCAAAGTTCGATTTCGATCCTGGAGACAGATATTTTCGATCATCTCTTTTTCGTACCATGCGAAATAACTTTTTTCCAAGCATATTTTCGGTCATCAAAGGTTGGATTTTCGGATTCAGCGGGTCGAGATACACCTAGAAACTCACCCATTGAAATCCGATTTTGATTCTGAAAAAAAATATTTTCGATCATCTCTTTTTCGTACCATGCGAAATACCTTCGTTCCAGGTATATTTTCGTGTAACAAAGGTTGGATTTTTGGATTCAGCGGGTCGAAATACACCTATAAACCCACTCATCAAAGTTCGATTTCGATCCTGGAGACAGATATTTTCGATCATCTCTTTTTCGTACCATGCGAAATAACTTTTTTCCAAGCATATTTTTGGTCATCAAAGGTTGGACTTTCGGATTCAGCGGGTCGAAATACACCTAGAAACTCACCCATCGAAGTCCGATTTTGATTCTGAAAAAAATATTTTCGATCATCTCTTTTTCGTACCGTGCGACATAACTTTTTTCCAAGCATATTTTTGGTCATCAGAGGTTGGATTTTCGGATTCAGTTGGTCGAAATACACCTAGAAACTCACCCATTAAAGTCCGATTTTGATTCTGAAAAATAATATTTTCGATCATCTCTTTTTCGTACCATACGAAATAACTTCTTTCCAGGTGTATTTTCGTTTAACAAAGGTTGGATTTTTGGATTCAGCGGGTCAAAATACACCTATGAACCCACCCATCAAAGTTCGATTCCGATTCTGGAGACAGATATTTTCGATCATCTCTTTTTCGTACCATGCGAAATAACTTTTTTCCAAGCATATTTTTGGTCATCAAAGTTCGGATTTTCGGATTCAGCGGGTCGGAATACACCTAGAAACTCACCTATCAAAGTCCGATTGTGATTCTGAAAAAAAATATTTTCGATCATCTCTTTTTCGTACCATGCGAAATAACTTTTTTCCAAGCATATTTTCGGTCATCAAAGCTTGGATTCTCGGATTCAGCGGGTCAAAATACACCTATAAACCCACCCATCAAAGTTCGATTTCAATTCTGGAGACAGATATTTTCGATCATCTCTTTTTCGTACCATGCGAAATAACTTTTTACCAAGCATATTTTTGGTCATCAAAGTTTGGATTTTCGGATTCAGCGGGTCAAAATACACCTAGAAACTCACCCATCAAAGTCCGATTTTGAGTCTGAAAAAAAATATTTTCGATCATCTCTTTTCCGTACCATGCGAAATAACTTTTTTCCAAGCATATTTTTGGTCATCAAAGCTTGGATTGTCGGATTCAGCGGGTCGAAATACACTTATAAACCCACCCATCAAAGTTCGATTGCGATCCTGGAGACAGATATTTTCGATCATCTCTTTTTCGTACCATGCGAAATAACTTTTTTCCAAGCATATTTTCGGTCATCAAAGGTTGGATTTTCGGATTCAGCGGGTCGAAATACACCTAGAAACTCACCCATTGAAGTCCGATTTTGATTCTGAAAAAAAATATTTTCGATCATCTCTTTTTTGTACCATGCGAAATACCTTCGTTCCAGGTATATTTTCATGTAACAAAGGTTGGATTTTTGGATTCAGCGGGTCGAAATACTTCTATAAACCCACTCATCAAAGTTCGATTTCGATCCTGGAGACAGATATTTTCGATCATCTCTTTTTCGTACCATGCGAAATAACTTTTTTCCAAGCATATTTTTGGTCATCAAAGGTTGGATTGTCGGATTCAGCGGGTCGAAATACACCTAGAAACTCACCCATTAAAGTCCGATTTTGATTCGGAAAAAAAATATTTTCGATCATCTCTTTTTCGTACCGTGCGACATAACTTTTTTCCAAGCATATTTTTGGTCATCAGAGGTTGGATTTTCGGATTCAGTGGGTCGAAATACACCTAGAAACTCACCCATTAAAGTCCGATTTTGATTCGGAAAAAAAATATTTTCGATCATCTCTTTTTCGTACCGTGCGACATAACTTTTTTCCAAGCATATTTTTGGTCATCAGAGGATGGATTTTCGGATTCAGTGGGTCGAAATACACCTAGAAACTCACCCATTAAAGTCCGATTTTGATTCTGAAAAAAAATATTTTTTATCATCTCTTTTTCGTACCATGCGAAATAACTTCTTTCCAGGTGTATTTTCGGTCAACAAAGGTTGGATTTTTTGATTCAGCGGGTCAAAATACACCCATGAACCCACCCATCAAAGTTCGATTCCGATTCTGGAGACAGATATTTTCGATCATCTCTTTTTCGTACCATGCGAAATAACTTTTTTCCAAGCATATTTTTGGTCATCAAAGTTCGGATTTTCGGATTCAGCGGGTCGGAATACACCTAGAAACTCACCCATCAAAGTCCGATTTTGATTCTGAAAAAAAATATTTTCGATCATCTATTTTTCGTATCATGCGAAATACTTTTTTTCCAAGCATATTTTTGGTCATCAAAGTTTGGATTTTCGGATTCAGCGGGTCGGAATACACCTAGAAACTCACCCATTAAAGTCCGATTTTGATTCTGAAAAAAAATATTTTCGATCATCTCTTTGTCGGACCATGCGGAATAACTTCTTTCCAGGTGTATTTTCGTGTAACGAAGGTTGGATTTTTGGATTCAGCGGGTCAAAATACACCTATGAACCCACCCATCAAAGTTCGACTTCGATTCTGGAGAAAGATATTTCCGATCATCTCTTTTTCGTACCATGCGAAATAACTTTTTTCCAAGCATATTTTTGGTCATCAAAGCTTGGATTCTCGGATTCAGCGGGTCAAAATGCACCTATAAACCCACCCATCACAGTTCGATTTCAATTCTGGAGACAGATATTTCCGATCATCTCTTTTTCGTACCATGCGAAATAACTTTTTTCCAAGCATATTTTTGGTCATCAAAGCTTGGATTCTCGGATTCAGCGGGTCAAAATACACCTATAAACCCACCCATCAAAGTTCGATTTTGATTCTGGAGACAGATATTTTCGATCATCTCTTTTTCGAACCATGCGGAATAACTTTTTTCCAAGCATATTTTTGGTCGTCAAAGGTTGGAATTTCGGATTCAGCGGGTCGAAATACACCTAGAAACTCACCCATCAAAGTCCGATCTTGATTCTGAAAAAAAATATTTTCGATCATCTCTTTTTCGTACCATGCGAAATAACTTTTTTCCAAGCATGTTTTTGGTCATCAAAGGTTGGATTTTCGGATTCAGCGGGTCGAAATACACCTAGAAACTCACCCATCAAAGTCTGATCTTGATTCTGAATAAAAATATTTTCGATCATCTCTTTTTCGTACCATGCGAAATAACTTTTTTCCAAGCATATTTGTGGTCATCAAAGGTTGGATTTTCGCATCCAGCGGGTCGAAATACACCTAGAAACTCACCCATCAAAGTCCGATTTTGAATCTGAAAAAAAATATTTTCGATCATCTCTTTTTCGTACCATGCGAAATAACTTTGTTCCAGGCATATTTTTGGTCATAAGAGGTCGGATTTTTTGATTCAGCGGGTCGAAATACCCCTAGAAACTCACCCATTAAAGTCCGATCTCGATTCTGAAAAAAAATATTTTCGATCATCTCTTGTTCGTACCATGCGGAATAACTTCTTTCCAGGTGTATCTTCGCTTAACAAAGGTTGTATTTTTGGATTCAACGGGTCAAAATACACCTATAAACCCGCCCATCATAGTTCGATTCCGATTCTGGAGACAGATATTTTCGATCATCTCTTTTTCGTACCATGCGAAATAACTTTTTTCCAAGCATATTTTTGCTCATCAAAGTTTGGATTTTCGGATTCAGCGGGTCGAAATTCACCTAGAAACTCACCCATCAAAGTCCGATCTTGATTCTGAAAAAAAATATTTCGGATCATCTCTTTTTCGTACCATGCGAAATAACTTTTTTCCAAGCATATTTTTGGTCATCAGAGGTTGGATTTTCGGATTCAGGGGGTCGGAATACACCTAGAAACTCACCCATTAAAGTCCGATTTTGATTCTGAATAAAAATATTTTCGATCATCTCTTTTTCGTACCATGCGAAATAACTTCTTTCCAGGTGTATTTTCGTGTAACACAGGTTGGATTTTTGGATTCAGCGGGTCAAAATACACCTATAAACCCACCCTTCAAAGTTCGATTTCGATTCTGGAGACAGATATTTTCGATCATCTCTTTTTCGTACCATGCGAAATAACTTTTTTCCAAGCATGTTTTTGGTCATCAAAGGTTGAATTTTTGGATTCAGCGGGTCGAAATACCCCTAGAAACTCACCCATTAAAGTCCGATCTCGATTCTGAAAAAAAATATTTTCGATCATCTCTTTTTCGTACCATGCGGAATAACTCTTTTCCAGGTGTATTTTCGTTCAACAAAGGTTTGATTTTTGGATTCAGCGGGTCAAAATGCACCTATAAACCCACCCATCAAAGTTCGATTCCGATTCTGGAGACAGATATTTTCGATCATCTCTTTTTCGTACCATGCGAAATAACTTTTTTCCAAGCATATTTTCGGTTATCAAAGGTCGGATTTTCGGATTCAGCGGGTCGAAATACACCTAGAAACTCACTCATCAAAGTCCGATCTTGATTCTGAAAAAAAATATTTTCGATCATCTCTTTTTCGTACCATGCGAAATAATTTTTTTCCAAGCATATTTTTGGTCATACGAGGTCGGATTTTTGAATTCAGCGGGTCGAAATACCCCTAAAAACTCACCCATTAAAGTCCGATCTCGATTCTGAAAAAAAATATTCTCGATCATCTCTTGTTCGTACCATGCGAAATAACTTCTTTCCAGGTGTATTTTCGCTTAACAAAGGTTGGATTTTTGGATTCAGCGGGTCAAAATACACCTATAAACCCACCCATCACAGTTCGATTCCGATTCTGGAGACAGATATTTTCGATCATCTCTTTTTCGTACCATGCGGAATAACTTTTTTTCAAGCATATTTTTGCTCATCAAAGTTTGGATTTTCGGATTCAGCGGGTCGAAATACACCTAGAAACTAACCCATCAAAGTCCTATCTTGATTCTGAAAAAAAATATTTTCGATCATCTCTTTTTCGTACCATGCGAAATAACTTTTTTCCAAGCATATTTTTGGTCATCAGAGGTTTGATTTTCGGATTCAGGGGGTCGAAATACACCTAGAAACTCACCCATTAAAGTCCGATTTTAATTCTGAAACAAAATATTTTCGATCATCTCTTTTTCGTACCATGCGAAATAACTTCTTTTCATGTGTATTTTCGTGTAACAAAGGTTGGATTTTTGGATTCAGCGGGTCAAAATACACCTATAAACCCACCCATCAAAGTTCGATTCCGATTCTGGAGACAGATATTTTCGATCATCTCTTTTTCGTACCATGCGAAATAACTTTTTTCCACGCATATTTTCGGTTATCAAAGGTTGGATTTTCGGATTCAGCGGGTCGAAATACACCTAGGAACTCACTCATCAAAGTCCGATCTTGATTCTGAAAAAAAATATTTTCGATCATCTCTTTTTCGTACCATGCGAAATAAATTTTTTCCAAGCATATTTTTGGTCATCAGAGGTTGGATTTTCGGATTCAGGTGGTCGAAATACACCTTGAAACTCACCCATTAAAGTCCGATTTCGATTCTGAAAAAAAATATTTTCGATCATCTCTTTTTCGTACCATGCGAAATAACTTCTTTCCAGGTGTATTTTCGTGTAACACAGGTTGGATTTTTGGATTCAGCGGGTCAAAATACACCTATAAACCCACCCTTCAAAGTTCGATTTCGATTCTGGAGACAGATATTTTCGATCATCTCTTTTTCGTACCATGCGAAATAACTTTTTTCCAAGCATGTTTTTGGTCATCAAAGGTTGAATTTTCGGATTCAGCGGGTCGAAATACACCTCGAAACTCACCCATCAAAGTCCGATTTTGAGTCTGAAAAAAAATATTTTCGATCATCTCTTTTCCGTACCATGCGAAATAACTTTTTTCCAAGCATATTTTTGGTCATCAAAGCTTGGATTGTCGGATTCAGCGGGTCGAAATACACTTATAAACCCACCCATCAAAGTTCGATTTCGATCCTGGAGACAGATATTTTCGATCATCTCTTTTTCGTACCATGCGAAATAACTTTTTTCCAAGCATATTTTCGGTCATCAAAGGTTGGATTTTCGGATTCAGCGGGTCGAGATACACCTAGAAACTCACCCATTGAAATCCGATTTTGATTCTGAAAAAAAATATTTTCGATCATCTCTTTTTCGTACCATGCGAAATACCTTCGTTCCAGGTATATTTTCGTGTAACAAAGGTTGGATTTTTGGATTCAGCGGGTCGAAATACACCTATAAACCCACTCATCAAAGTTCGATTTCGATCCTGGAGACAGATATTTTCGATCATCTCTTTTTCGTACCATGCGAAATAACTTTTTTCCAAGCATATTTTTGGTCATCAAAGGTTGGACTTTCGGATTCAGCGGGTCGAAATACACCTAGAAACTCACCCATCGAAGTCCGATTTTGATTCTGAAAAAAATATTTTCGATCATCTCTTTTTCGTACCGTGCGACATAACTTTTTTCCAAGCATATTTTTGGTCATCAGAGGTTGGATTTTCGGATTCAGTTGGTCGAAATACACCTAGAAACTCACCCATTAAAGTCCGATTTTGATTCTGAAAAATAATATTTTCGATCATCTCTTTTTCGTACCATACGAAATAACTTCTTTCCAGGTGTATTTTCGTTTAACAAAGGTTGGATTTTTGGATTCAGCGGGTCAAAATACACCTATGAACCCACCCATCAAAGTTCGATTCCGATTCTGGAGACAGATATTTTCGATCATCTCTTTTTCGTACCATGCGAAATAACTTTTTTCCAAGCATATTTTTGGTCATCAAAGTTCGGATTTTCGGATTCAGCGGGTCGGAATACACCTAGAAACTCACCTATCAAAGTCCGATTGTGATTCTGAAAAAAAATATTTTCGATCATCTCTTTTTCGTACCATGCGAAATAACTTTTTTCCAAGCATATTTTTGGTCATCAAAGCTTGGATTCTCGGATTCAGCGGGTCAAAATACACCTATAAACCCACCCATCAAAGTTCGATTTCAATTCTGGAGACAGATATTTTCGATCATCTCTTTTTCGTACCATGCGAAATAACTTTTTACCAAGCATATTTTTGGTCATCAAAGTTTGGATTTTCGGATTCAGCGGGTCAAAATACACCTAGAAACTCACCCATCAAAGTCCGATTTTGAGTCTGAAAAAAAATATTTTCGATCATCTCTTTTCCGTACCATGCGAAATAACTTTTTTCCAAGCATATTTTTGGTCATCAAAGCTTGGATTGTCGGATTCAGCGGGTCGAAATACACTTATAAACCCACCCATCAAAGTTCGATTGCGATCCTGGAGACAGATATTTTCGATCATCTCTTTTTCGTACCATGCGAAATAACTTTTTTCCAAGCATATTTTCGGTCATCAAAGGTTGGATTTTCGGATTCAGCGGGTCGAAATACACCTAGAAACTCACCCATTGAAGTCCGATTTTGATTCTGAAAAAAAATATTTTCGATCATCTCTTTTTTGTACCATGCGAAATACCTTCGTTCCAGGTATATTTTCATGTAACAAAGGTTGGATTTTTGGATTCAGCGGGTCGAAATACTTCTATAAACCCACTCATCAAAGTTCGATTTCGATCCTGGAGACAGATATTTTCGATCATCTCTTTTTCGTACCATGCGAAATAACTTTTTTCCAAGCATATTTTTGGTCATCAAAGGTTGGATTTTCGGATTCAGCGGGTCGAAATACACCTAGAAACTCACCCATCGAAGTCCGATTTTGATTCTGAAAAAAAATATTTTCGATCATCTCTTTTTCGTACCGTGCGACATAACTTTTTTCCAAGCATATTTTTGGTCATCAGAGGTTGGATTTTTGGATTCAGCGGGTCAAAATACACCTATGAACCCACCCATCAAAGTTCGATTCCGATTCTGGAGACAGATATTTTCGATCATCTCTTTTTCGTACCATGCGAAATAACTTTTTTCCAAGCATATTTTTGGTCATCAAAGTTCGGATTTTCGGATTCAGCGGGTCGGAATACACCTAGAAACTCACCTATCAAAGTCCGATTTCGATTCTGAAAAAAAATATTTTCGATCATCTATTTTTCGTACCATGCGAAATAACTTTTTTCCAAGCATATTTTTGGTCATCAAAGTTTGGATTTTCGAATTCAGCGGGTCGGAATACACCTAGAAACTCACCCATTGAAGTCCGATTTTGATTCTGAAAAAAAATATTTTCGATCATCTCTTTTTCGTACCATGCGGAATAACTTCTTTCCAGGTGTATTTTCGTGTAACAAAGGTTGGATTTTTCGATTCAGCGGGTCAAAGTACACCTATGAACCCACCCATCAAAGTTCGATTTTGATTCTGGAGACAGATATTTTCGATCATCTCTTTTTCGAACCATGCGAAGTAACTTTTTTCCAAGCATATTTTTGGTCATCAAAGGTTGGATTTTCGGATTCAGCGGGTCGAAATACACCTAGAAACTCACCCATCAAAGTTCGATTTCAATTCTGGAGACAGATATTTTCGATCATCTCTTTTGCGTACCATGCGAAATAACTTTTTTCTAAGCATATTTTTGGTCATCAAAGTTTGGATTTTCAGATTCAGCGGGTCGAAATACACCTAGAAACTCACCCATCAAAGTCCGACCTTCAGTCTGAAAAAAAATATTTTCGATCATCTCTTTTTCGTACCATGCGAAATAACTTTTTTCCAAGCATATTTTTGGTCATCAAAGCTTGGATTGTCGGATTCAGCGGGTCGAAATACACCTATAAACCCACCCATCAAAGTTCGATGTCGATCCTGGAGACAGATATTTTCGATCATCTCTTTTTCGTACCATGCGAAATAACTTTTTTCCAAGCATATTTTCGGTCATCAAAGGTTGGATTTTCGGATTCAGCGGGTCGAAATACACCTAGAAACTCACCCATCGAAGTCCGATTTTGATTCTGAAAAAAAATATTTTCGATCATCTCTTTTTCGTACCGTGCGAAATACCTTCGTTCCAGGTATATTTTCGTGTAACAAAGGTTGGATTTTTGGATTCAGCGGGTCGAAATACACCTATAAACCCACCCAACAAAGTTCGATTTCGATCCTGGAGACAGATATTTTCGATCATCTCTTTTTCGTACCATGCGAAATAACTTTTTTCCAAGCATATTTTTGGTCATCAAAGGTTGGATTTTCGGATTCAGCGGGTCGAAATACACCTAGAAACTCACCCATCGAAGTCCGATTTTGATTCTGAAAAAAAATATTTTCGATCATCTCTTTTTCGTACCGTGCGACATAACTTTTTTCCAAGCATATTTTTGGTCATCAGAGGTTGGATTTTCGGATTCAGTTGGTCGAAATACACCTAGAAACTCACCCATTAAAGTCCGATTTTGATTCGGAAAAAAAATATTTTCGATCATCTCTTTTTCGTACCGTGCGACATAACTTTTTTCCAAGCATATTTTTGGTCATCAGAGGTTGGATTTTCGGATTCAGTGGGTCGAAATACACCTAGAAACTCACCCATTAAAGTCCGATTTTGATTCGGAAAAAAAATATTTTCGATCATCTCTTTTTCGTACCGTGCGACATAACTTTTTTCCAAGCATATTTTTGGTCATCAGAGGTTGGATTTTCGGATTCAGTGGGTCGAAATACACCTAGAAACTCACCCATTAAAGTCCGATTTTGATTCTGAAAAAAAATATTTTTGATCATCTCTTTTTCGTACCATGCGAAATAACTTCTTTCCAGGTGTATTTTCGTTGAACATAGGTTGGATTTTTTGATTCAGCGGGTCAAAATACACCTATGAACCCACCCATCAAAGTTCGATTCCGATTCTGGAGACAGATATTTTCGATCATCTCTTTTTCGTACCATGCGAAATAACTTTTTTCCAAGCATATTTTTGGTCATCAAAGTTCGGATTTTCGGATTCAGCGGGTCGGAATACACCTAGAAACTCACCCATCAAAGTCCGATTTTGATTCTGAAAAAAAATATTTTCGATCATCTATTTTTCGTATCATGCGAAATACTTTTTTTCCAAGCATATTTTTGGTCATCAAAGTTTGGATTTTCGGATTCAGCGGGTCGGAATACACCTAGAAACTCACCCATTAAAGTCCGATTTTGATTCTGAAAAAAAATATTTTCGATCATCTCTTTGTCGGACCATGCGGAATAACTTCTTTCCAGGTGTATTTTCGTGTAACGAAGGTTGGATTTTTGGATTCAGCGGGTCAAAATACACCTATGAACCCACCCATCAAAGTTCGACTTCGATTCTGGAGAAAGATATTTCCGATCATCTCTTTTTCGTACCATGCGAAATAACTTTTTTCCAAGCATATTTGTGGTCATCAAAGCTTGGATTCTCGGATTCAGCGGGTCAAAATACACCTATAAACCCACCAATCACAGTTCGATTTCAATTCTGGAGACAGATATTTCCGATCATCTCTTTTTCGTACCATGCGAAATAACTTTTTTCCAAGCATATTTTTGGTCATCAAAGCTTGGATTCTCGGATTCAGCGGGTCAAAATACACCTATAAACCCACCCATCAAAGTTCGATTTTGATTCTGGAGACAGATATTTTCGATCATCTCTTTTTCGAACCATGCGGAATAACTTTTTTCCAAGCATATTTTTGGTCGTCAAAGGTTGGAATTTCGGATTCAGCGGGTCGAAATACACCTAGAAACTCACCCATCAAAGTCCGATTCCGATTCGGAAAAAAAATATTTTCGATCATCTCTTTTTCGTACCGTGCGACATAACTTTTTTCCAAGCATATTTTTGGTCATCAGAGGTTGGATTTTCGGATTCAGTGGGTCGAAATACACCTAGAAACTCACCCATTAAAGTCCGATTTTGATTCGGAAAAAAAATATTTTCGTTCATCTCTTTTTCGTACCGTGCGACATAACTTTTTTCCAGGCATATTTTTGGTCATCAGAGGTTGGATTTTCGGATTCAGTGGGTCGAAATACACCTAGAAACTCACCCATTAAAGTCCGATTTTGATTCTGAAAAAAAATATTTTTGATCATCTCTTTTTCGTACCATGCGAAATAACTTCTTTCCAGGTGTATTTTCGTTGAACAAAGGTTGGATTTTTTGATTCAGCGGGTCAAAATACACCTATGAACCCACCCATCAAAGTTCGATTCCGATTCTGGAGACAGATATTTTCGATCATCTCTTTTTCGTACCATGCGAAATAACTTTTTTCCAAGCATATTTTTGGTCATCAAAGTTCGGATTTTCGGATTCAGCGGGTCGGAATACACCTAGAAACTCACCCATCAAAGTCCGATTTTGATTCTGAAAAAAAATATTTTCGATCATCTATTTTTCGTATCATGCGAAATACTTTTTTTCCAAGCATATTTTTGGTCATCATAGTTTTGATTTTCGGATTCAGCGGGTCGGAATACACCTAGAAACTCACCCATTAAAGTCCGATTTTGATTCTGAAAAAAAATATTTTCGATCATCTCTTTGTCGGACCATGCGGAATAAATTCTTTCCAGGTGTATTTTCGTGTAACGAAGGTTGGATTTTTGGATTCAGCGGGTCAAAATACACCTATGAACCCACCCATCAAAGTTCGACTTCGATTCTGGAGAAAGATATTTCCGATCATCTCTTTTTCGTACCATGCGAAATAACTTTTTTCCAAGCATATTTTTGGTCATCAAAGCTTGGATTCTCGGATTCAGCGGGTCAAAATACACCTATAAACCCACCCATCACAGTTCGATTTCAATTCTGGAGACAGATATTTCCGATCATCTCTTTTTCGTACCATGCGAAATAACTTTTTTCCAAGCATATTTTTGGTCATCAAAGCTTGGATTCTCGGATTCAGCGGGTCAAAATACACCTATAAACCCACCCATCAAAGTTCGATTTTGATTCTGGAGACAGATATTTTCGATCATCTCTTTTTCGAACCATGCGGAATAACTTTTTTCCAAGCATATTTTTGGTCGTCAAAGGTTGGAATTTCGGATTCAGCGGGTCGAAATACACCTAGAAACTCACCCATCAAAGTCCGATTCCGATTCGGAAAAAAAATATTTTCGATCATCTCTTTTTCGTACCGTGCGACATAACTTTTTTCCAAGCATATTTTTGGTCATCAGAGGTTGGATTTTCGGATTCAGTGAGTCGAAATACACCTAGAAACTCACCCATTAAAGTCCGATTTTGATTCGGAAAAAAAATATTTTCGATCATCTCTTTTTCGTACCGTGCGACATAACTTTTTTCCAAGCATATTTTTGGTCATCAGAGGTTGGATTTTCGGATTCAGTGGGTCGAAATACACCTAGAAACTCACCCATTAAAGTCCGATTTTGATTCTGAAAAAAAATATTTTTGATCATCTCTTTTTCGTACCATGCGAAATAACTTCTTTCCAGGTGTATTTTCGTTGAACAAAGGTTGGATTTTTTGATTCAGCGGGTCAAAATACACCTATGAACCCACCCATCAAAGTTCGATTCCGATTCTGGAGACAGATATTTTCGATCATCTCTTTTTCGTACCATGCGAAATAACTTTTTTCCAAGCATATTTTTGGTCATCAAAGTTCGGATTTTCGGATTCAGCGGGTCGGAATACACCTAGAAACTCACCCATCAAAGTCCGATTTTGATTCTGAAAAAAAATATTTTCGATCATCTATTTTTCGTATCATGCGAAATACTTTTTTTCCAAGCATATTTTTGGTCATCAAAGTTTGGATTTTCGGATTCAGCGGGTCGGAATACACCTAGAAACTCACCCATTAAAGTCCGATTTTGATTCTGAAAAAAAATATTTTCGATCATCTCTTTGTCGGACCATGCGGAATAACTTCTTTCCAGGTGTATTTTCGTGTAACGAAGGTTGGATTTTTGGATTCAGCGGGTCAAAATACACCTATGAACCCACCCATCAAAGTTCGACTTCGATTCTGGAGAAAGATATTTCCGATCATCTCTTTTTCGTACCATGCGAAATAACTTTTTTCCAAGCATATTTTTGGTCATCAAAGCTTGGATTCTCGGATTCAGCGGGTCAAAATACACCTATAAACCCACCCATCACAGTTCGATTTCAATTCTGGAGACAGATATTTCCGATCATCTCTTTTTCGTACCATGCGAAATAACTTTTTTCCAAGCATATTTTTGGTCATCAAAGCTTGGATTCTCGGATTCAGCGGGTCAAAATACACCTATAAACCCACCCATCAAAGTTCGATTTTGATTCTGGAGACAGATATTTTCGATCATCTCTTTTTCGAACCATGCGGAATAACTTTTTTCCAAGCATATTTTTGGTCGTCAAAGGTTGGAATTTCGGATTCAGCGGGTCAAAATACACCTAGAAACTCACCCATCAAAGTCCGATTCCGATTCGGAAAAAAAATATTTTCGATCATCTCCTTTTCGTACCGTGCGAAATAACTTTTTTCCAAGCATATTTTTGGTCATCAGAGGTTGGATTTTCGGATTCAGTGGGTCGAAATACACCTAGAAACTCACCCATGAAAGTCCGATTTTGATTCTGAAAAAAAAAATTTTCGATCATCTCTTTTTCGTACCGTGCGAAATAACTTTTTTCCAAGCATATTTTTGGTCATCAGAGGTTGGATTTTCGGATTCAGTGGGTCGAAATACACCTAGAAACTCACCCATTGAAGTCCGATTTTGATTCGGAAAAAAAATATTTTCGATCATCTCTTTTTCGTACCGTGCGACATAACTTTTTTCCAAGCATATTTTTGGTCATCAGAGGTTGGATTTTCGGATTCAGTGGGTCGAAATACACCTAGAAACTCACCCATTAAAGTCCGATTTTGATTCTGAAAAAAAATATTTTCGATCATCTCTTTTTCGTACCATGCGAAATAACTTCTTTCCAGGTGTATTTTCGTTCAACGAAGGTTGGATTTTTGGATTCAGCGGGTCAAAATACACCTATGAACCCACCCATCAAAGTTCGATTCCGATTCTGGAGACAGATATTTTCGATCATCTCTTTTCCGTACCATGCGGAATAACTTTTTTCCAAGCATATTTTTGGTCATCAAAGTTCGGATTTTCGGATTCAGCGGGTCGGAATACACCTAGAAACTCACCCATCAAAGTCCGATTTTCAGTCTGAAAAAAAATATTTTCGATCATCTCTTTTTCGTACCATGCGAAATAACTTTTTTCCAAGCATATTTTTGGTCATCAAAGCTTGGATTGTCGGATTCAGCGGGTCGAAATACACCTATAAACCCACCCATCAAAGTTCGATGTCGATCCTGGAGACAGATATTTTCGATCATCTCTTTTTCGTACCATGCGAAATAACTTTTTTCCAAGCATATTTTCGGTCATCAAAGGTTGGATTTTCGGATTCAGCGGGTCGAAATACACCTAGAAACTCACCCATCGAAGTCCGATTTTGATTCTGAAAAAAAATATTTTCGATCATCTCTTTTTCGTACCATGCGAAATACCTTCGTTCCAGGTATATTTTCGTGTAACAAAGGTTGGATTTTTGGATTCAGCGGGTCGAAATACACCTATAAACCCACCCAACAAAGTTCGATTTCGATCCTGGAGACAGATATTTTCGATCATCTCTTTTTCGTACCATGCGAAATAACTTTTTTCCAAGCATATTTTTGGTCATCAAAGGTTGGATTTTCGGATTCAGCGGGTCGAAATACACCTAGAAACTCACCCATCGAAGTCCGATTTTGATTCTGAAAAAAAATATTTTCGATCATCTCTTTTTCGTACCGTGCGACATAACTTTTTTCCAAGCATATTTTTGGTCATCAGAGGTTGGATTTTCGGATTCAGTTGGTCGAAATACACCTAGAAACTCACCCATTAAAGTCCGATTTTGATTCGGAAAAAAAATATTTTCGATCATCTCTTTTTCGTACCGTGCGACATAACTTTTTTCCAAGCATATTTTTGGTCATCAGAGGTTGGATTTTCGGATTCAGTGGGTCGAAATACACCTAGAAACTCACCCATTAAAGTCCGATTTTGATTCGGAAAAAAAATATTTTCGATCATCTCTTTTTCGTACCGTGCGACATAACTTTTTTCCAAGCATATTTTTGGTCATCAGAGGTTGGATTTTCGGATTCAGTGGGTCGAAATACACCTAGAAACTCACCCATTAAAGTCCGATTTTGATTCTGAAAAAAAATATTTTTGATCATCTCTTTTTCGTACCATGCGAAATAACTTCTTTCCAGGTGTATTTTCGTTGAACAAAGGTTGGATTTTTTGATTCAGCGGGTCAAAATACACCTATGAACCCACCCATCAAAGTTCGATTCCGATTCTGGAGACAGATATTTTCGATCATCTCTTTTTCGTACCATGCGAAATAACTTTTTTCCAAGCATATTTTTGGTCATCAAAGTTCGGATTTTCGGATTCAGCGGGTCGGAATACACCTAGAAACTCACCCATCAAAGTCCGATTTTGATTCTGAAAAAAAATATTTTCGATCATCTATTTTTCGTATCATGCGAAATACTTTTTTTCCAAGCATATTTTTGGTCATCAAAGTTTGGATTTTCGGATTCAGCGGGTCGGAATACACCTAGAAACTCACCCATTAAAGTCCGATTTTGATTCTGAAAAAAAATATTTTCGATCATCTCTTTGTCGGACCATGCGGAATAACTTCTTTCCAGGTGTATTTTCGTGTAACGAAGGTTGGATTTTTGGATTCAGCGGGTCAAAATACACCTATGAACCCACCCATCAAAGTTCGACTTCGATTCTGGAGAAAGATATTTCCGATCATCTCTTTTTCGTACCATGCGAAATAACTTTTTTCCAAGCATATTTTTGGTCATCAAAGCTTGGATTCTCGGATTCAGCGGGTTAAAATACAACTATAAACCCACCCATCACAGTTCGATTTCAATTCTGGAGACAGATATTTCCGATCATCTCTTTTTCGTACCATGCGAAATAACTTTTTTCCAAGCATATTTTTGGTCATCAAAGCTTGGATTCTCGGATTCAGCGGGTCAAAATACACCTATAAACCCACCCATCAAAGTTCGATTTTGATTCTGGAGACAGATATTTTCGATCATCTCTTTTTCGAACCATGCGGAATAACTTTTTTCCAAGCATATTTTTGGTCGTCAAAGGTTGGAATTTCGGATTCAGCGGGTCGAAATACACCTAGAAACTCACCCATCAAAGTCCGATTCCGATTCGGAAAAAAAATATTTTCGATCATCTCCTTTTCGTACCGTGCGAAATAACTTTTTTCCAAGCATATTTTTGGTCATCAGAGGTTGGATTTTCGGATTCAGTGGGTCGAAATACACCTAGAAACTCACCCATGAAAGTCCGATTTTGATTCTGAAAAAAAAAATTTTCGATCATCTCTTTTTCGTACCGTGCGAAATAACTTTTTTCCAAGCATATTTTTGGTAATCAGAGGTTGGATTTTCGGATTCAGCGGGTCGAAATACACCTAGAAACTCCTTCATCGAAGTCCGATTTTGATTCTGAAAAAAAATATTTTCGATCATCTCTTTTTCGTACCATGCGAAATACCTTCGTTCCAGGTATATTTTCGTGTAACAAAGGTTGGATTTTTGGATTCAGCGGGTCGAAATACACCTATAAACCCACCCAACAAAGTTCGATTTCGATCCTGGAGACAGATATTTTCGATCATCTCTTTTTCGTACCATGCGAAATAACTTTTTTCCAAGCATATTTTTGGTCATCAAAGGTTGGATTTTCGGATTCAGCGGGTCGAAATACACCTAGAAACTCACCCATCGAAGTCCGATTTTGATTCTGAAAAAAAATATTTTCGATCATCTCTTTTTCGTACCGTGCGACATAACTTTTTTCCAAGCATATTTTTGGTCATCAGAGGTTGGATTTTCGGATTCAGTTGGTCGAAATACACCTAGAAACTCACCCATTAAAGTCCGATTTTGATTCGGAAAAAAAATATTTTCGATCATCTCTTTTTCGTACCGTGCGACATAACTTTTTTCCAAGCATATTTTTGGTCATCAGAGGTTGGATTTTCGGATTCAGTGGGTCGAAATACACCTAGAAACTCACCCATTAAAGTCCGATTTTGATTCGGAAAAAAAATATTTTCGATCATCTCTTTTTCGTACCGTGCGACATAACTTTTTTCCAAGCATATTTTTGGTCATCAGAGGTTGGATTTTCGGATTCAGTGGGTCGAAATACACCTAGAAACTCACCCATTAAAGTCCGATTTTGATTCTGAAAAAAAATATTTTTGATCATCTCTTTTTCGTACCATGCGAAATAACTTCTTTCCAGGTGTATTTTCGTTGAACAAAGGTTGGATTTTTTGATTCAGCGGGTCAAAATACACCTATGAACCCACCCATCAAAGTTCGATTCCGATTCTGGAGACAGATATTTTCGATCATCTCTTTTTCGTACCATGCGAAATAACTTTTTTCCAAGCATATTTTTGGTCATCAAAGTTCGGATTTTCGGATTCAGCGGGTCGGAATACACCTAGAAACTCACCCATCAAAGTCCGATTTTGATTCTGAAAAAAAATATTTTCGATCATCTATTTTTCGTATCATGCGAAATACTTTTTTTCCAAGCATATTTTTGGTCATCAAAGTTTGGATTTTCGGATTCAGCGGGTCGGAATACACCTAGAAACTCACCCATTAAAGTCCGATTTTGATTCTGAAAAAAAATATTTTCGATCATCTCTTTGTCGGACCATGCGGAATAACTTCTTTCCAGGTGTATTTTCGTGTAACGAAGGTTGGATTTTTGGATTCAGCGGGTCAAAATACACCTATGAACCCACCCATCAAAGTTCGACTTCGATTCTGGAGAAAGATATTTCCGATCATCTCTTTTTCGTACCATGCGAAATAACTTTTTTCCAAGCATATTTTTGGTCATCAAAGCTTGGATTCTCGGATTCAGCGGGTCAAAATACACCTATAAACCCACCCATCACAGTTCGATTTCAATTCTGGAGACAGATATTTCCGATCATCTCTTTTTCGTACCATGCGAAATAACTTTTTTCCAAGCATATTTTTGGTCATCAAAGCTTGGATTCTCGGATTCAGCGGGTCAAAATACACCTATAAACCCACCCATCAAAGTTCGATTTTGATTCTGGAGACAGATATTTTCGATCATCTCTTTTTCGAACCATGCGGAATAACTTTTTTCCAAGCATATTTTTGGTCGTCAAAGGTTGGAATTTCGGATTCAGCGGGTCGAAATACACCTAGAAACTCACCCATCAAAGTCCGATTCCGATTCGGAAAAAAAATATTTTCGATCATCTCTTTTTCGTACCGTGCGACATAACTTTTTTCCAAGCATATTTTTGGTCATCAGAGGTTGGATTTTCGGATTCAGTGGGTCGAAATACACCTAGAAACTCACCCATTAAAGTCCGATTTTGATTCGGAAAAAAAATATTTTCGATCATCTCTTTTTCGTACCGTGCGACATAACTTTTTTCCAGGCATATTTTTGGTCATCAGAGGTTGGATTTTCGGATTCAGTGGGTCGAAATACACCTAGAAACTCACCCATTAAAGTCCGATTTTGATTCTGAAAAAAAATATTTTTGATCATCTCTTTTTCGTACCATGCGAAATAACTTCTTTCCAGGTGTATTTTCGTTGAACAAAGGTTGGATTTTTTGATTCAGCGGGTCAAAATACACCTATGAACCCACCCATCAAAGTTCGATTCCGATTCTGGAGACAGATATTTTCGATCATCTCTTTTTCGTACCATGCGAAATAACTTTTTTCCAAGCATATTTTTGGTCATCAAAGTTCGGATTTTCGGATTCAGCGGGTCGGAATACACCTAGAAACTCACCCATCAAAGTCCGATTTTGATTCTGAAAAAAAATATTTTCGATCATCTATTTTTCGTATCATGCGAAATACTTTTTTTCCAAGCATATTTTTGGTCATCATAGTTTTGATTTTCGGATTCAGCGGGTCGGAATACACCTAGAAACTCACCCATTAAAGTCCGATTTTGATTCTGAACAAAAATATTTTCGATCATCTCTTTGTCGGACCATGCGGAATAACTTCTTTCCAGGTGTATTTTCGTGTAACGAAGGTTGGATTTTTGGATTCAGCGGGTCAAAATACACCTATGAACCCACCCATCAAAGTTCGACTTCGATTCTGGAGAAAGATATTTCCGATCATCTCTTTTTCGTACCATGCGAAATAACTTTTTTCCAAGCATATTTTTGGTCATCAAAGCTTGGATTCTCGGATTCAGCGGGTCAAAATACACCTATAAACCCACCCATCACAGTTCGATTTCAATTCTGGAGACAGATATTTCCGATCATCTCTTTTTCGTACCATGCGAAATAACTTTTTTCCAAGCATATTTTTGGTCATCAAAGCTTGGATTCTCGGATTCAGCGGGTCAAAATACACCTATAAACCCACCCATCAAAGTTCGATTTTGATTCTGGAGACAGATATTTTCGATCATCTCTTTTTCGAACCATGCGGAATAACTTTTTTCCAAGCATATTTTTGGTCGTCAAAGGTTGGAATTTCGGATTCAGCGGGTCGAAATACACCTAGAAACTCACCCATCAAAGTCCGATTCCGATTCGGAAAAAAAATATTTTCGATCATCTCTTTTTCGTACCGTGCGACATAACTTTTTTCCAAGCATATTTTTGGTCATCAGAGGTTGGATTTTCGGATTCAGTGAGTCGAAATACACCTAGAAACTCACCCATTAAAGTCCGATTTTGATTCGGAAAAAAAATATTTTCGATCATCTCTTTTTCGTACCGTGCGACATAACTTTTTTCCAAGCATATTTTTGGTCATCAGAGGTTGGATTTTCGGATTCAGTGGGTCGAAATACACCTAGAAACTCACCCATTAAAGTCCGATTTTGATTCTGAAAAAAAATATTTTTGATCATCTCTTTTTCGTACCATGCGAAATAACTTCTTTCCAGGTGTATTTTCGTTGAACAAAGGTTGGATTTTTTGATTCAGCGGGTCAAAATACACCTATGAACCCACCCATCAAAGTTCGATTCCGATTCTGGAGACAGATATTTTCGATCATCTCTTTTTCGTACCATGCGAAATAACTTTTTTCCAAGCATATTTTTGGTCATCAAAGTTCGGATTTTCGGATTCAGCGGGTCGGAATACACCTAGAAACTCACCCATCAAAGTCCGATTTTGATTCTGAAAAAAAATATTTTCGATCATCTATTTTTCGTATCATGCGAAATACTTTTTTTCCAAGCATATTTTTGGTCATCAAAGTTTGGATTTTCGGATTCAGCGGGTCGGAATACACCTAGAAACTCACCCATTAAAGTCCGATTTTGATTCTGAAAAAAAATATTTTCGATCATCTCTTTGTCGGACCATGCGGAATAACTTCTTTCCAGGTGTATTTTCGTGTAACGAAGGTTGGATTTTTGGATTCAGCGGGTCAAAATACACCTATGAACCCACCCATCAAAGTTCGACTTCGATTCTGGAGAAAGATATTTCCGATCATCTCTTTTTCGTACCATGCGAAATAACTTTTTTCCAAGCATATTTTTGGTCATCAAAGCTTGGATTCTCGGATTCAGCGGGTCAAAATACACCTATAAACCCACCCATCACAGTTCGATTTCAATTCTGGAGACAGATATTTCCGATCATCTCTTTTTCGTACCATGCGAAATAACTTTTTTCCAAGCATATTTTTGGTCATCAAAGCTTGGATTCTCGGATTCAGCGGGTCAAAATACACCTATAAACCCACCCATCAAAGTTCGATTTTGATTCTGGAGACAGATATTTTCGATCATCTCTTTTTCGAACCATGCGGAATAACTTTTTTCCAAGCATATTTTTGGTCGTCAAAGGTTGGAATTTCGGATTCAGCGGGTCGAAATACACCTAGAAACTCACCCATCAAAGTCCGATTCCGATTCGGAAAAAAAATATTTTCGATCATCTCCTTTTCGTACCGTGCGAAATAACTTTTTTCCAAGCATATTTTTGGTCATCAGAGGTTGGATTTTCGGATTCAGTGGGTCGAAATACACCTAGAAACTCACCCATGAAAGTCCGATTTTGATTCTGAAAAAAAAAATTTTCGATCATCTCTTTTTCGTACCGTGCGAAATAACTTTTTTCCAAGCATATTTTTGGTCATCAGAGGTTGGATTTTCGGATTCAGTGGGTCGAAATACACCTAGAAACTCACCCATTGAAGTCCGATTTTGATTCGGAAAAAAAATATTTTCGATCATCTCTTTTTCGTACCGTGCGACATAACTTTTTTCCAAGCATATTTTTGGTCATCAGAGGTTGGATTTTCGGATTCAGTGGGTCGAAATACACCTAGAAACTCACCCATTAAAGTCCGATTTTGATTCTGAAAAAAAATATTTTCGATCATCTCTTTTTCGTACCATGCGAAATAACTTCTTTCCAGGTGTATTTTCGTTCAACGAAGGTTGGATTTTTGGATTCAGCGGGTCAAAATACACCTATGAACCCACCCATCAAAGTTCGATTCCGATTCTGGAGACAGATATTTTCGATCATCTCTTTTCCGTACCATGCGGAATAACTTTTTTCCAAGCATATTTTTGGTCATCAAAGTTCGGATTTTCGGATTCAGCGGGTCGGAATACACCTAGAAACTCACCCATCAAAGTCCGATTTTCAGTCTGAAAAAAAATATTTTCGATCATCTCTTTTTCGTACCATGCGAAATAACTTTTTTCCAAGCATATTTTTGGTCATCAAAGCTTGGATTGTCGGATTCAGCGGGTCGAAATACACCTATAAACCCACCCATCAAAGTTCGATGTCGATCCTGGAGACAGATATTTTCGATCATCTCTTTTTCGTACCATGCGAAATAACTTTTTTCCAAGCATATTTTCGGTCATCAAAGGTTGGATTTTCGGATTCAGCGGGTCGAAATACACCTAGAAACTCACCCATCGAAGTCCGATTTTGATTCTGAAAAAAAATATTTTCGATCATCTCTTTTTCGTACCATGCAAAATACCTTCGTTCCAGGTATATTTTCGTGTAACAAAGGTTGGATTTTTGGATTCAGCGGGTCGAAATACACCTATAAACCCACCCAACAAAGTTCGATTTCGATCCTGGAGACAGATATTTTCGATCATCTCTTTTTCGTACCATGCGAAATAACTTTTTTCCAAGCATATTTTTGGTCATCAAAGGTTGGATTTTCGGATTCAGCGGGTCGAAATACACCTAGAAACTCACCCATCGAAGTCCGATTTTGATTCTGAAAAAAAATATTTTCGATCATCTCTTTTTCGTACCGTGCGACATAACTTTTTTCCAAGCATATTTTTGGTCATCAGAGGTTGGATTTTCGGATTCAGTTGGTCGAAATACACCTAGAAACTCACCCATTAAAGTCCGATTTTGATTCGGAAAAAAAATATTTTCGATCATCTCTTTTTCGTACCGTGCGACATAACTTTTTTCCAAGCATATTTTTGGTCATCAGAGGTTGGATTTTCGGATTCAGTGGGTCGAAATACACCTAGAAACTCACCCATTGAAGTCCGATTTTGATTCGGAAAAAAAATATTTTCGATCATCTCTTTTTCGTACCGTGCGACATAACTTTTTTCCAAGCATATTTTTGGTCATCGGAGGTTGGATTTTCGGATTCAGTGGGTCGAAATACACCTAGAAACTCACCCATTAAAGTCCGATTTTGATTCTGAAAAAAAATATTTTTGATCATCTCTTTTTCGTACCATGCGAATTAACTTCTTTCCAGGTGTATTTTCGTTGAACAAAGGTTGGATTTTTTGATTCAGCGGGTCAAAATACACCTATGAACCCACCCATCAAAGTTCGATTCCGATTCTGGAGACAGATATTTTCGATCATCTCTTTTTCGTACCATGCGAAATAACTTTTTTCCAAGCATATTTTTGGTCATCAAAGTTCGGATTTTCGGATTCAGCGGGTCGGAATACACCTAGAAACTCACCCATCAAAGTCCGATTTTGATTCTGAAAAAAAATATTTTCGATCATCTATTTTTCGTATCATGCGAAATACTTTTTTTCCAAGCATATTTTTGGTCATCAAAGTTTGGATTTTCGGATTCAGCGGGTCGGAATACACCTAGAAACTCACCCATTAAAGTCCGATTTTGATTCTGAAAAAAAATATTTTCGATCATCTCTTTGTCGGACCATGCGGAATAACTTCTTTCCAGGTGTATTTTCGTGTAACGAAGGTTGGATTTTTGGATTCAGCGGGTCAAAATACACCTATGAACCCACCCATCAAAGTTCGACTTCGATTCTGGAGAAAGATATTTCCGATCATCTCTTTTTCGTACCATGCGAAATAACTTTTTTCCAAGCATATTTTTGGTCATCAAAGCTTGGATTCTCGGATTCAGCGGGTTAAAATACAACTATAAACCCACCCATCACAGTTCGATTTCAATTCTGGAGACAGATATTTCCGATCATCTCTTTTTCGTACCATGCGAAATAACTTTTTTCCAAGCATATTTTTGGTCATCAAAGCTTGGATTCTCGGATTCAGCGGGTCAAAATACACCTATAAACCCACCCATCAAAGTTCGATTTTGATTCTGGAGACAGATATTTTCGATCATCTCTTTTTCGAACCATGCGGAATAACTTTTTTCCAAGCATATTTTTGGTCGTCAAAGGTTGGAATTTCGGATTCAGCGGGTCGAAATACACCTAGAAACTCACCCATCAAAGTCCGATTCCGATTCGGAAAAAAAATATTTTCGATCATCTCCTTTTCGTACCGTGCGAAATAACTTTTTTCCAAGCATATTTTTGGTCATCAGAGGTTGGATTTTCGGATTCAGTGGGTCGAAATACACCTAGAAACTCACCCATGAAAGTCCGATTTTGATTCTGAAAAAAAAAATTCTCGATCATCTCTTTTTCGTACCGTGCGAAATAACTTTTTTCCAAGCATATTTTTGGTAATCAGAGGTTGGATTTTCAGATTCAGTGGGTCGAAATACACCTAGAAACTCACCCATTGAAGTCCGATTTTGATTCGGAAAAGAAATATTTTCGATCATCTCTTTTTCGTACCGTGCGACATAACTTTTTTCCAAGCATATTTTTGGTCATCAGAGGTTGGATTTTCGGATTCAGTGGGTCGAAATACACCTAGAAACTCACCCATTAAAGTCCGATTTTGATTCTGAAAAAAAATATTTTCGATCATCTCTTTTTCGTACCATGCGAAATAACTTCTTTCCAGGTGTATTTTCGTTCAACAAAGGTTGGATTTTTGGATTCAGGGGGTCAAAATACACCTATGAACCCACCCATCAAAGTTCGATTCCGATTCTGGAGACAGATATTTTCGATCATCTCTTTTCCGTACCATGCGAAATAACTTTTTTCCAAGCATATTTTTGGTCATCAAAGTTCGGATTTTCGGATTCAGCGGGTCGGAATACACCTAGAAACTCACCTATCGAAGTCCGATTTTGATTCTGAAAAAAAATATTTTCGATCATCTCTTTTTCGTACCATGCGAAATAACTTTTTTCCAAGCATATTTTTGGTCATCAAAGCTTGGATTCTCGGATTCAGCGGGTCAAAATACACCTATAAACCCACCCATCAAAGTTCGATTTCAATTCTGGAGACAGATATTTTCGATCATCTCTTTTTCGTACCATGCGAAATAACTTTTTTCCACGCATATTTTTGGTCATCAAAGTTTGGATTTTCAGATTCAGCGGGTCGAAATACACCTAGAAACTCACCCATCAAAGTCCAATTTTGAGTCTGAAAAAAAATATTTTCGATCATCTCTTTTTCGTACCATGCGAAATAACTTTTTTCCAAGCATATTTTTGGTCATCAAAGCTTGGATTGTCGGATTCAGCGGGTCGAAATACACCTAGAAACTCACCCATTAAAGTCCGATTTTGATTCGGAAAAAAAATATTTTCGATCATCTCTTTTTCGTACCGTGCGACATAACTTTTTTCCAAGCATATTTTTGGTCATCAGAGGTTGGATTTTCGGATTCAGTGGGTCGAAATACACCTAGAAACTCACCCATTAAAGTCCGATTTTGATTCGGAAAAAAAATATTTTCGATCATCTCTTTTTCGTACCGTGCGACATAACTTTTTTCCAAGCATATTTTTGGTCATCAGAGGATGGATTTCCGGATTCAGTGGGTCGAAATACACCTAGAAACTCACCCATTAAAGTCCGATTTTGATTCTGAAAAAAAATATTTTTTATCATCTCTTTTTCGTACCATGCGAAATAACTTCTTTCCAGGTGTATTTTCGGTCAACAAAGGTTGGATTTTTTGATTCAGCGGGTCAAAATACACCCATGAACCCACCCATCAAAGTTCGATTCCGATTCTGGAGACAGATATTTTCGATCATCTCTTTTTCGTACCATGCGAAATAACTTTTTTCCAAGCATATTTTTGGTCATCAAAGTTCGGATTTCCGGATTCAGCGGGTCGGAATACACCTAGAAACTCACCCATCAAAGTCCGATTTTGATTCTGAAAAAAAATATTTTCGATCATCTATTTTTCGTATCATGCGAAATACTTTTTTTCCAAGCATATTTTTGGTCATCAAAGTTTGGATTTTCGGATTCAGCGGGTCGGAATACACCTAGAAACTCACCCATTAAAGTCCGATTTTGATTCTGAAAAAAAATATTTTCGATCATCTCTTTGTCGGACCATGCGGAATAACTTCTTTCCAGGTGTATTTTCGTGTAACGAAGGTTGGATTTCTGGATTCAGCGGGTCAAAATACACCTATGAACCCACCCATCAAAGTTCGACTTCGATTCTGGAGAAAGATATTTCCGATCATCTCTTTTTCGTACCATGCGAAATAACTTTTTTCCAAGCATATTTTTGGTCATCAAAGCTTGGATTCTCGGATTCAGCGGGTCAAAATACACCTATAAACCCACCCATCACAGTTCGATTTCAATTCTGGAGACAGATATTTCCGATCATCTCTTTTTCGTACCATGCGAAATAACTTTTTTCCAAGCATATTTTTGGTCATCAAAGCTTGGATTCTCGGATTCAGCGGGTCAAAATACACCTATAAACCCACCCATCAAAGTTCGATTTTGATTCTGGAGACAGATATTTTCGATCATCTCTTTTTCGAACCATGCGGAATAACTTTTTTCCAAGCATATTTTTGGTCGTCAAAGGTTGGAATTTCGGATTCAGCGGGTCGAAATACACCTAGAAACTCACCCATCAAAGTCCGATTCCGATTCGGAAAAAAAATATTTTCGATCATCTCTTTTTCGTACCGTGCGACATAACTTTTTTCCAAGCATATTTTTGGTCATCAGAGGTTGGATTTCCGGATTCAGTGGGTCGAAATACACCTAGAAACTCACCCATTAAAGTCCGATTTTGATTCGGAAAAAAAATATTTTCGATCATCTCTTTTTCGTACCGTGCGACATAACTTTTTTCCAAGCATATTTTTGGTCATCAGAGGTTGGATTTTCGGATTCAGTGGGTCGAAATACACCTAGAAACTCACCCATTAAAGTCCGATTTTGATTCTGAAAAAAAATATTTTTGATCATCTCTTTTTCGTACCATGCGAAATAACTTCTTTCCAGGTGTATTTTCGTTGAACAAAGGTTGGATTTTTTAATTCAGCGGGTCAAAATACACCTATGAACCCACCCATCAAAGTTCGATTCCGATTCTGGAGACAGATATTTTCGATCATCTCTTTTTCGTACCATGCGAAATAACTTTTTTCCAAGCATATTTTTGGTCATCAAAGTTCGGATTTTCGGATTCAGCGGGTCGGAATACACCTAGAAACTCACCCATCAAAGTCCGATTTTGATTCTGAAAAAAAATATTTTCGATCATCTATTTTTCGTATCATGCGAAATACTTTTTTTCCAAGCATATTTTTGGTCATCAAAGTTTGGATTTTCGGATTCAGCGGGTCGGAATACACCTAGAAACTCACCCATCAAAGTCCGATTTTGATTCTGAAAAAAAATATTTTCGATCATCTCTTTGTCGGACCATGCGGAATAACTTCTTTCCAGGTGTATTTTCGTGTAACGAAGGTTGGATTTTTGGATTCAGCGGGTCAAAATACACCTATGAACCCACCCATCAAAGTTCGACTTCGATTCTGGAGAAAGATATTTCCGATCATCTCTTTTTCGTACCATGCGAAATAACTTTTTTCCAAGCATATTTTTGGTCATCAAAGCTTGGATTCTCGGATTCAGCGGGTCAAAATACACCTATAAACCCACCCATCAAAGTTCGATTTCAATTCTGGAGACAGATATTTCCGATCATCTCTTTTTCGTACCATGCGAAATAACTTTTTTCCAAGCATATTTTTCGTCATCAAAGCTTGGATTCTCGGATTCAGCGGGTCAAAATACACCTATAAACCCACCCATCAAAGTTCGATTTTGATTCTGGAGACAGATATTTTCGATCATCTCTTTTTCGAACCATGCGGAATAACTTTTTTTCAAGCATATTTTTGGTCATCAAAGGTTGGAATTTCGGATTCAGCGGGTCGAAATACACTTAGAAACTCACCCATCAAAGTCCGATTCCGATTCGGAAAAAAAATATTTTCGATCATCTCTTTTTCGTACCGTGCGAATTAACTTTTTTCCAAGCATATTTTTGGTCATCAGAGGTTGGATTTTCGGATTCAGTGGGTCGAAATACACCTAGAAACTCACCCATCACAGTTCGATTTCAATTCTGGAGACAGATATTTCCGATCATCTCTTTTTCGTACCATGCGGAATAACTTTTTTCCAAGCATATTTTTGGTCATCAAAGCTTGGATTCTCGGATCCAGCGGGTCAAAATACACCTATAAACCCACCCATCAAAGTTCGATTTTGATTCTGGAGACAGATATTTTCGATCATCTCTTTTTCGAACCATGCGGAATAACTTTTTTCCAAGCATATTTTTGGTCATCGAAGGTTGGAATTTCGGATTCAGCGGGTCGAAATACACCTAGAAACTCACCCATCAAAGTCCGATTCCGATTCGGAAAAAAAATATTTTCGATCATCTCTTTTTCGTACCGTGCGAAATAACTTGTTTCCAAGCATATTTTTGGTCATCAGAGGTTGGATTTTCGGATTCAGAGGGTCGAAATACACCTAGAAACTCACCCATGAAAGTCCGATTTTGATTCTGAACAAAAAAATTTTCGATCATCTCTTTTTCGTACCGTGCGACATAACTTTTTTCCAAGCATATTTTTGGTCATCAGAGGTTGGATTTCCGGATTCAGTGGGTCGAAATACACCTAGAAACTCACCCATTAAAGTCCGATTTTGATTCGGAAAAAAAATATTTTCGATCATCTCTTTTTCGTACCATGCGAAATAACTTCTTTCCAGGTGTATTTTCGTTTAACAAAGGTTGGATTTTCGGATTCAGCGGGTCAAAATACACCTATTAACCCACCCATCAAAGTTCGATTCCGATTCTGGAGACAGATATTTTCGATCATCTCTTTTTCGTACCATGCGAAATAACTTTTTTCCAAGCATATTTTTGGTCATCAAAGTTCGGATTTTCGGATTCAGCGGGTCGGAATACACCTAGAAACTCACCTATCAAAGTCCGATTTTGATTCTGAAAAAAAATATTTTCGATCATCTCCTTTTCGTACCATGCGAAATAACTTTTTTCCAAGCATATTTTTGGTCATCAAAGCTTGGATTCTCGGATTCAGCGGGTCAAAATACACCTATAAACCCACCCATCAAAGTTCGATTTCAATTCTGGAGACAGATATTTTCGATCATCTCTTTTTCGTACCATGCGAAATAACTTTTTTCCAAGCATATTTTTGGTCATCAAAGTTTGGATTTTCGGATTCAGCGGGTCGAAATACACCTAGAAACTCACCCATCAAAGTCCGATTTTGAGTCTGAAAAAAAATATTTTCGATCATCTCTTTTTCGTACCATGCGAAATAACTTTTTTCCAAGCATATTTTTGGTCATCAAAGCTTGGATTGTCGGATTCAGCGGGTCGAAATACAATTATAAACCCACCCATCAAAGATCGATTTCGATCCTGGAGACAGATATTTTCGATCATCTCTTTTTCGTACCATGCGAAATAACTTTTTTCCAAGCATATTTTCGGTCATCAAAGGTTGGATTTTCGGATTCAGCGGGTCGAAATACACCTAGAAACTCACCCATCGAAGTCCGATTTTGATTCTGAAAAAAAATATTTTCGATCATCTCTTTTTCGTACCATGCGAAATACCTTCGTTCCAGGTATATTTTCGTGTAACAAAGGTTGGATTTTTGGATTCAGCGGGTCGAAATACACCTATAAACCCACCCATCAAAGTTCGATTTCGATCCTGGAGACAGATATTTTCGATCATCTCTTTTTCGTACCATGCGAAATAACTTTTTTCCAAGCATATTTTTGGTCATCAAAGGTTGGATTTTCGGATTCAGCGGGTCGAAATACACCTAGAAACTCACCCATCGAAGTCCGATTTTGATTCTGAAAAAAAATATTTTCGATCATCTCTTTTTCGTACCGTGCGACATAACTTTTTTCCAAGCATATTTTTGGTCATCAGAGGTTGGATTTTCGGATTCAGTTGGTCGAAATACACCTAGAAACTCACCCATTAAAGTCCGATTTTGATTCGGAAAAAAAATATTTTCGATCATCTCTTTTTCGTACCGTGCGACATAACTTTTTTCCAAGCATATTTTTGGTCATCAGAGGTTGGATTTTCGGATTCAGTGGGTCGGAATACACCTAGAAACTCACCCATTAAAGTCCGATTTTGATTCGGAAAAAAAATATTTTCGATCATCTCTTTTTCGTACCGTGCGACATAACTTTTTTCCAAGCATATTTTTGGTCATCAGAGGTTGGATTTTCGGATTCAGTGGGTCGAAATACACCTAGAAACTCACCCATTAAAGTCCGATTTTGATTCGGAAAAAAAATATTTTCGATCATCTCTTTTCCGTACCATGCGAAATAACTTTTTTCCAAGCATATTTTTGGTCATCAAAGTTCGGATTTTCGGATTCAGCGGGTCGGAATACACCTAGAAACTCACCTATCAAAGTCCGATTTTGATTCTGAAAAAAAATATTTTCGATCATCTCTTTTTCGTACCATGCGAAATAACTTTTTTCCAAGCATATTTTTGGTCATCAAAGCTTGGATTCTCGGATTCAGCGGGTCAAAATACACCTATAAACCCACCCATCAAAGTTCGATTTCAATTCTGGAGACAGATATTTTCGATCATCTCTTTTTCGTACCATGCGAAATAACTTTTTTCCAAGCATATTTTTGGTCATCAAAGTTCGGATTTTCAGATTCAGCGGGTCGAAATACACCTAGAAACTCACCCATCAAAGTCCGATTTTGAGTCTGAAAAAAAATATTTTCGATCATCTCTTTTTCGTACCATGCGAAATAACTTTTTTCCAAGCATATTTTTGGTCATCAAAGCTTGGATTGTCGGATTCAGCGGGTCGAAATACACCTAGAAACTCACCCATTAAAGTCCGATTTTGATTCGGAAAAAAAATATTTTCGATCATCTCTTTTTCGTACCGTGCGACATAACTTTTTTCCAAGCATATTTTTGGTCATCAGAGGTTGGATTTTAGGATTCAGTGGGTCGAAATACACCTAGAAACTCACCCATTAAAGTCCGATTTTGATTCGGAAAAAAAATATTTTCGATCATCTCTTTTTCGTACCGTGCGACATAACTTTTTTCCAAGCATATTTTTGGTCATCAGAGGTTGGATTTTCGGATTCAGTGGGTCGAAATACACCTAGAAACTCACCCATTAAAGTCCGATTTTGATTCTGAAAAAAAATATTTTTTATCATCTCTTTTTCGTACCATGCGAAATAACTTCTTTCCAGGTGTATTTTCGTGTAACGAAGGTTGGATTTTTGGATTCAGCGGGTCAAAATACACCTATGAACCCACCCATCAAAGTTCGACTTCGATTCTGGAGAAAGATATTTCCGATCATCTCTTTTTCGTACCATGCGAAATAACTTTTTTCCAAGCATATTTTTGGTCATCAAAGCTTGGATTCTCGGATTCAGCGGGTCAAAATACACCTATAAACCCACCCATCAAAGTTCGATTTCAATTCTGGAGACAGATATTTCCGATCATCTCTTTTTCGTACCATGCGAAATAACTTTTTTCCAAGCATATTTTTGGTCATCAAAGCTTGGATTCTCGGATTCAGCGGGTCAAAATACACCTATAAACCCACCCATCAAAGTTCGATTTTGATTCTGGAGACAGATATTTTCGATCATCTCTTTTTCGAACCATGCGGAATAACTTTTTTTCAAGCATATTTTTGGTCATCAAAGGTTGGAATTTCGGATTCAGCGGGTCGAAATACACTTAGAAACTCACCCATCAAAGTCCGATTCCGATTCGGAAAAAAAATATTTTCGATCATCTCTTTTTCGTACCGTGCGAATTAACTTTTTTCCAAGCATATTTTTGGTCATCAGAGGTTGGATTTTCGGATTCAGTGGGTCGAAATACACCTAGAAACTCACCCATCACAGTTCGATTTCAATTCTGGAGACAGATATTTCCGATCATCTCTTTTTCGTACCATGCGGAATAACTTTTTTCCAAGCATATTTTTGGTCATCAAAGCTTGGATTTTCGGATTCAGCGGGTCAAAATACACCTATAAACCCACCCATCAAAGTTCGATTTTGATTCTGGAGACAGATATTTTCGATCATCTCTTTTTCGAACCATGCGGAATAACTTTTTTCCAAGCATATTTTTGGTCATCAAAGGTTGGAATTTCGGATTCAGCGGGTCGAAATACACCTAGAAACTCACCCATCAAAGTCCGATTCCGATTCGGAAAAAAATATTTTCGATCATCTCTTTTTCGTACCGTGCGAAATAACTTGTTTCCAAGCATATTTTTGGTCATCAGAGGTTGGATTTTCCGATTCAGTGGGTCGAAATACACCTAGAAACTCACCCATGAAAGTCCGATTTTGATTCTGAAAAAAAAAATTTTCGATCATCTCTTTTTCGTACCGTGCGACATAACTTTTTTCCAAGCATATTTTTGGTCATCAGAGGTTGGATTTCCGGATTCAGTGGGTCGAAATACACCTAGAAACTCACCCATTAAAGTCCGATTTTGATTCGGAAAAAAAATATTTTCGATCATCTTTTTTTCGTACCGTGCGACATAACTTTTTTCCAAGCAGATTTTTGGTCATCAGAGGTTGGATTTTCGGATTCAGTGGGTCGAAATACACCTAGAAACTCACCCATTAAAGTCCGCTTTTGCTTCTGAAAAAAAATATTTTCGATCATCTCTTTTTCGTACCATGCGAAATAACTTTTTTCCAAGCATATTTTTGGTCATCAAAGCTTGGATTCTCGGATTCAGCGGGTCAAAATACACCTATAAACCCACCCATCAAAGTTCGATTTTGATTCTGGAGACAGATATTTTCGATCATCTCTTTTTCGAACCATGCGGAATAACTTTTTTCCAAGCATATTTTTGGTCATCAAAGGTTGGATTTTCGGATTCAGCGGGTCAAAATACACCTATTAACCCACCCATCAAAGTGCGATTACGATTCTGGAGACAGATATTTTCGATCATCTCTTTTTCGTACCATGCGAAATAACTTTTTTCCAAGCATATTTTTGGTCATCAAAGTTCGGATTTTCGGATTCAGCGGGTCGGAATACACCTAGAAACTCACCTATCAAAGTCCGATTTTGATTCTGAAAAAAAATATTTTCGATCATCTCTTTTTCGTACCATGCGAAATAACTTTTTTCCAAGCATATTTTTGGTCATCAAAGCTTGGATTGTCGGATTCAGCGGGTCGAAATACACTTATAGACCCACCCATCAAAGATCGATTTCGATCCTGGAGACAGATATTTTCGATCATCTCTTTTTCGTACCATGCGAAATAACTTTTTTCCAAGCATATTTTCGGTCATCAAAGGATGGATTTTCGGATTCAGCGGGTCGAAATACACCTAGAAACTCACCCATCGAAGTCCGATTTTGATTCTGAAAAAAAATATTTTCGATCATCTCTTTTTCGTACCATGCGAAATACCTTCGTTCCAGGTATATTTTCGTGTAACAAAGGTTGGATTTTTGGATTCAGCGGGTCGGAATACACCTATAAACCCACCCATCAAAGTTCGATTTCGATCCTGGAGACAGATATTTTCGATCATCTCTTTTTCGTACCATGCGAAATAACTTTTTTCCAAGCATATTTTTGGTCATCAGAGGTTGGATTTTCGGATTCAGTTGGTCGAAATACACCTAGAAACTCACCCATCGAAGTCCGATTTTGATTCTGAAAAAAAATATTTTCGATCATCTCTTTTTCGTACCGTGCGACATAACTTTTTTCCAAGCATATTTTTGGTCATCAGAGGTTGGATTTTCGGATTCAGTTGGTCGAAATACACCTAGAAACTCACCCATTAAAGTCCGATTTTGATTCGGAAAAAAAATATTTTCGATCATCTCTTTTTCGTACCGTGCGACATAACTTTTTTCCAAGCATATTTTTGGTCATCAGAGGTTGGATTTTCGGATTCAGTGGGTCGGAATACACCTAGAAACTCACCCATTAAAGTCCGATTTTGATTCGGAAAAAAAATATTTTCGATCATCTCTTTTTCGTACCGTGCGACATAACTTTTTTCCAAGCATATTTTTGGTCATCAGAGGTTGGATTTTCGGATTCAGTGGGTCGAAATACACCTAGAAACTCACCCATTAAAGTCCGATTTTGATTCGGAACAAAAATATTTTCGATCATCTCTTTTCCGTACCATGCGAAATAACTTTTTTCCAAGCATATTTTTGGTCATCAAAGTTCGGATTTTCGGATTCAGCGGGTCGGAATACACCTAGAAACTCACCTATCAAAGTCCGATTTTGATTCTGAAAAAAAATATTTTCGATCATCTCTTTTTCGTACCATGCGATATAACTTTTTTCCAAGCATATTTTTGGTCATCAAAGCTTGGATTCTCGGATTCAGCGGGTCAAAATACACCTATAAACCCACCCATCAAAGTTCGATTTCAATTCTGGAGACAGATATTTTCGATCATCTCTTTTTCGTACCATGCGAAATAACTTTTTTCCAAGCATATTTTTGGTCATCAAAGTTCGGATTTTCAGATTCAGCGGGTCGAAATACACCTAGAAACTCACCCATCAAAGTCCGATTTTGAGTCTGAAAAAAAATATTTTCGATCATCTCTTTTTCGTACCATGCGAAATAACTTTTTTCCAAGCATATTTTTGGTCATCAAAGCTTGGATTGTCGGATTCAGCGGGTCGAAATACACCTAGAAACTCACCCATTAAAGTCCGATTTTGATTCGGAAAAAAAATATTTTCGATCATCTCTTTTTCGTACCGTGCGACATAACTTTTTTCCAAGCATATTTTTGGTCATCAGAGGTTGGATTTTCGGATTCAGTGGGTCGAAATACACCTAGAAACTCACCCATTAAAGTCCGATTTTGATTCGGAAAAAAAATATTTTCGATCATCTCTTTTTCGTACCGTGCGACATAACTTTTTTCCAAGCATATTTTTGGTCATCAGAGGTTGGATTTTCGGATTCAGTGGGTCGAAATACACCTAGAAACTCACCCATTAAAGTCCGATTTTGATTCTGAAAAAAAATATTTTTTATCATCTCTTTTTCGTACCATGCGAAATAACTTCTTTCCAGGTGTATTTTCGTGTAACGAAGGTTGGATTTTTGGATTCAGCGGGTCAAAATACACCTATGAACCCACCCATCAAAGTTCGACTTCGATTCTGGAGAAAGATATTTCCGATCATCTCTTTTTCGTACCATGCGAAATAACTTTTTTCCAAGCATATTTTTGGTCATCAAAGCTTGGATTCTCGGATTCAGCGGGTCAAAATACACCTATAAACCCACCCATCAAAGTTCGATTTCAATTCTGGAGACAGATATTTCCGATCATCTCTTTTTCGTACCATGCGAAATAACTTTTTTCCAAGCATATTTTTGGTCATCAAAGCTTGGATTCTCGGATTCAGCGGGTCAAAATACACCTATAAACCCACCCATCAAAGTTCGATTTTGATTCTGGAGACAGATATTTTCGATCATCTCTTTTTCGAACCATGCGGAATAACTTTTTTTCAAGCATATTTTTGGTCATCAAAGGTTGGAATTTCGGATTCAGCGGGTCGAAATACACTTAGAAACTCACCCATCAAAGTCCGATTCCGATTCGGAAAAAAAATATTTTCGATCATCTCTTTTTCGTACCGTGCGAATTAACTTTTTTCCAAGCATATTTTTGGGCATCAGAGGTTGGATTTTCGGATTCAGTGGGTCGAAATACACCTAGAAACTCACCCATCACAGTTCGATTTCAATTCTGGAGACAGATATTTCCGATCATCTCTTTTTCGTACCATGCGGAATAACTTTTTTCCAAGCATATTTTTGGTCATCAAAGCTTGGATTCTCGGATTCAGCGGGTCAAAATACACCTATAAACCCACCCATCAAAGTTCGATTTTGATTCTGGAGACAGATATTTTCGATCATCTCTTTTTCGAACCATGCGGAATAACTTTTTTCCAAGCATATTTTTGGTCATCAAAGGTTGGAATTTCGGATTCAGCGGGTCGAAATACACCTAGAAACTCACCCATCAAAGTCCGATTCCGATTCCGAAAAAAAATATTTTCGATCATCTCTTTTTCGTACCGTGCGAAATAACTTGTTTCCAAGCATATTTTTGGTCATCAGAGGTTGGATTTCCGGATTCAGTGGGTCGAAATACACCTAGAAACTCACCCATGAAAGTCCGATTTTGATTCTGAAAAAAAAAATTTTCGATCATCTCTTTTTCGTACCGTGCGACATAACTTTTTTCCAAGCATATTTTTGGTCATCAGAGGTTGGATTTCCGGATTCAGTGGGTCGAAATACACCTAGAAACTCACCCATTAAAGTCCGATTTTGATTCGGAAAAAAAATATTTTCGATCATCTTTTTTTCGTACCGTGCGACATAACTTTTTTCCAAGCAGATTTTTGGTCATCAGAGGTTGGATGTTCGGATTCAGTGGGTCGAAATACACCTAGAAACTCACCCATTAAAGTCCGCTTTTGCTTCTGAAAAAAAATATTTTCGATCATCTCTTTTTCGTACCATGCGAAATAACTTCTTTCCAGGTGTATTTTCGTTTAACAAAGGTTGGATTTTCGGATTCAGCGGGTCAAAATACACCTATTAACCCACCCATCAAAGTGCGATTCCGATTCTGGAGACAGATATTTTCGATCATCTCTTTTTCGTACCATGCGAAATAACTTTTTTCCAAGCATATTTTTGGTCATCAAAGTTCGGATTTTCGGATTCAGCGGGTCGGAATACACCTAGAAACTCACCTATCAAAGTCCGATTTTGATTCTGAAAAAAAATATTTTCGATCATCTCTTTTTCGTACCATGCGAAATAACTTTTTTCCAAGCATATTTTTGGTCATCAAAGCTTGGATTCTCGGATTCAGCGGGTCAAAATACACCTATAAACCCACCCATCAAAGTTCGATTTCAATTCTGGAGACAGATATTTTCGATCATCTCTTTTTCGTACCATGCGAAATAACTTTTTTCCAAGCATATTTTTGGTCATCAAAGTTTGGATTTCCGGATTCAGCGGGTCGAAATACACCTAGAAACTCACCCATCAAAGTCCGATTTTGAGTCTGAAAAAAAATATTTTCGATCATCTCTTTTTCGTACCATGCGAAATACCTTCGTTCCAGGTATATTTTCGTGTAACAAAGGTTGGATTTGTGGATTCAGCGGGTCGAAATACACCTATAAACCCACCCATCAAAGTTCGATTTCGATCCTGGAGACAGATATTTTCGATCATCTCTTTTTCGTACCATGCGAAATAACTTTTTTCCAAGCATATTTTTGGTCATCAAAGGTTGGATTTTCGGATTCAGCGGGTCGAAATACACCTAGAAACTCACCCATCGAAGTCCGATTTTGATTCTGAAAAAAAATATTTTCGATCATCTCTTTTTCGTACCGTGCGACATAACTTTTTTCCAAGCATATTTTTGGTCATCAGAGGTTGAATTTTCGGAATCAGTTGGTCGAAATACACCTAGAAACTCACCCATTAAAGTCCGATTTTGATTCGGAAAAAAAATATTTTCGATCATCTCTTTTTCGTACCGTGCGACATAACTTTTTTCCAAGCATATTTTTGGTCATCAGAGGTTGGATTTTCGGATTCAGTGGGTCGAAATACACCTAGAAACTCACCCATTAAAGTCCGATTTTGATTCGGAAAAAAAATATTTTCGATCATCTCTTTTTCGTACCGTGCTACATAACTTTTTTCCAAGCATATTTTTGGTCATCAGAGGTTGGATTTTCGGATTCAGTGGGTCGAAATACACCTAGAAACTCACCCATTGAAGTCCGATTTTGATTCTGAAAAAAAATATTTTTTATCATCTCTTTTTCGTACCATGCGAAATAACTTCTTTCCAGGTGTATTTTCGTTCAACAAAGGTTGGATTTTTTGATTCAGCGGGTCAAAATACACCCATGAACCCACCCATCAAAGTTCGATTCCGATTCTGGAGACAGATATTTTCGATCATCTCTTTTTCGTACCATGCGAAGTAACTTTTTTCCAAGCATATTTTTGGTCATCAAAGTTCGGATTTTCGGATTCAGCGGGTCGGAATACACCTAGAAACTCACCCATCAAAGTGCGATTTTGATTCTGAAGAAAAATATTTTCGATCATCTATTTTTCGTATCATGCGAAATACCTTTTTTCCAAGCATATTTTTGGTCATCAAAGTTTGGATTTTCGGATTCAGCGGGTCGGAATACACCTAGTAACTCACCCATTAAAGTCCGATTTTGATTCTGAAAAAAAATATTTTCGATCATCTCTTTGTCGGACCATGCGGAATAACTTCTTTCCAGGTGTATTTTCGTGTAACGAAGGTTGGATTTTTGGATTCAGCGGGTCAAAATACACCTATGAACCCACCCATCAAAGTTCGACTTCGATTCTGGAGAAAGATATTTCCGATCATCTCTTTTTCGTACCATGCGAAATAACTTTTTTCCAAGCATATTTTTGGTCATCAAAGCTTGGATTCTCGGATTCAGCGGGTCAAAATACACCTATGAACCCACCCATCACAGTTCGATTTCAATTCTGGAGACAGATATTTTCGATCATCTCTTTGTCGGACCATGCGGAATAACTTCTTTCCAGGTGTATTTTCGTGTAACGAAGGTTGGATTTTTGGATTCAGCGGGTCAAAATACACCTATGAACCCACCCATCAAAGTTCGATTCCGATTCTGGAGACAGATATTTTCGATCATCTCTTTTTCGTACCATGCGAAATAACTTTTTTCCAAGCATATTTTTGGTCATCAAAGTTCGGATTTTCGGATTCAGCGGGTCGGAATACACCTAGAAACTCACCTATCAAAGTCCGATTTTGATTCTGAAAAAAAATATTTTCGATCATCTATTTTTCGTACCATGCGAAATAACTTTTTTCCAAGCATATTTTTGGTCATCAAAGTTTGGATTTTCGGATTTAGCGGGTCGGAATACACCTAGAAACTCACCCATTAAAGTCCGATTTTGATTCTGAGAAAAAATATTTTCGATCATCTCTTTTTCGTACCATGCGGAATACCTTCTTTCCAGGTGTATTTTCGTGTAACAAAGGTTGGATTTTTTGATTCAGCGGGTCAAAGTACACCTATGAACCCACCCATCAAAGTTCGATTTTGATTCTGGAGACAGATATTTTCGATCATCTCTTTTTCGAACCATGCGAAGTAACTTTTTTCCAAGCACATTTTTGGTCATCAAAGGTTGGATTTTTGGATTCAGCGGGTCGAAATACACCTAGAAACTCACCCATCAAAGTCCGATCCGATTCTGAAAAAAAATATTTTCGATCATCTCTTTTTCGTACCATGCGGAATAACTTCTTTCCAGGTGTATTTTCGTGTAACGGAGGTTGGATTTTTGGATTCAGCGGGTCAAAATACACCTATGAACCCACCCATCAAAGTTCGACTTCGATTCTGGAGAAAGATATTTCCGATCATCTCTTTTTCGTACCATGCGAAATAACTTTTTTCCAAGCATGTTTTTGGTCATCGAAGCTTGGATTCTCGGATTCAGCGGGTCAAAATACACCTATAAACCCACCCATCAAAGTTCGATTTCAATTCTGGAGACAGATATTTTCGATCATCTCTTTTTCGTCCCATGCGAAATAACTTTTTTCCAAGCATATTTTTGGTCATCAAAGTTTGGATTTTCGGATTCAGCGGGTCGAAATACACCTAGAAACTCACCCATCAAAGTCCGATTTTGAGTCTGAAAAAAAATATTTTCGATCATCTCTTTTTCGTACCATGCGAAATAACTTTTTTCCAAGCATATTTTTGGTCATCAAAGCTTGGATTGTCGGATTCAGCGGGTCGAAATACACCTATAAACCCACCCATCAAAGTTCGATTTCGATCCTGGAGACAGATATTTTCGATCATCTCTTTTTCGTACCATGCGGAATAACTTTTTTCCAAGCATATTTTCGGTCATCAAAGGTTGGATTTTCGGATTCAGCGGGTCGAAATACACCTAGAAACTCACCCATCGAAGTCCGATTTTGATTCTGAAAAAAAATATTTTCGATCATCTCTTTTTCGTACCATGCGAAATACCTTCGTTCCAGGTATATTTTCGGGTAACAAAGGTTGGATTTTTGGATTCAGCGGGTCGAAATACACCTATAAACCCACCCATCAAAGTTCGATTTCGATCCTGGAGACAGATATTTTCGATCATCTCTTTTTCGTACCATGCGAAATAACTTTTTTCCAATCATATTTTTGGTCATCAAAGGTTGGATTTTCGGATTCAGCGGGTCGAAATACACCTAGAAACTCACCCATCGAAGTCCGATTTTGATTCTGAAAAAAAATATTTTCGATCATCTCTTTTTCGTACCGTGCGACATAACTTTTTTCCAAGCATATTTTTGGTCATCAGAGGTTGGATTTTCGGATTCAGTTGGTCGAAATACACATAGAAACTCACCCATTAAAGTCCGATTTTGATTCGGAAAAAAAATATTTTCGATCATCTCTTTTTCGTACCGTGCGACATAACTTTTTTCCAAGCATATTTTTGGTCATCAGAGGTTGGATTTTCGGATTCAGTGGGTCGAAATACACCTAGAAACTCACCCATTAAAGTCCGATTTTGATTCGGAAAAAAAATATTTTCGATCATCTCTTTTTCGTACCGTGCGACATAACTTTTTTCCAAGCATATTTTTGGTCATCAGAGGTTGGATTTTCGGATTCAGTGGGTCGAAATACACCTAGAAACTCACCCATTAAAGTCCGATTTTGATTCTGAAAAAAAATATTTTCGATCATCTCTTTGTCGGACCATGCGGAATAACTTCTTTCCAGGTGTATTTTCGTGTAACGAAGGTTGGATTTTTGGATTCAGCGGGTCAAAATACACCTATGAACCCACCCATCAAAGTTCGACTTCGATTCTGGAGAAAGATATTTCCGATCATCTCTTTTTCGTACCATGCGAAATAACTTTTTTCCAAGCATATTTTTGGTCATCAAAGCTTGGATTCTCGGATTCAGCCGGTCAAAATACACCTATGAACCCACCCACCACAGTTCGATTTCAATTCTGGAGACAGATATTTCCGATCATCTCTTTTTCGTACCATGCGAAATAACTTTTTTCCAAGCATATTTTTGGTTATCAAAGCTTGGATTCTCGGATTCAGCGGGTCAAAATACACCTATAAACCCACCCATCAAAGTTCGATTTTGATTCTGGAGACAGATATTTTCGATCATCTCTTTTTCGAACCATGCGGAATAACTTTTTTCCAAGCATATTTTTGGTCGTCAAAGGTTGGAATTTCGGATTCAGCGGGTCGAAATACACCTAGAAACTCACCCATCAAAGTCCGATTCCGATTCGGAAAAAAAATATTTTCGATCATCTCCTTTTCGTACCGTGCGAAATAACTTTTTTCCAAGCATATTTTTGGTCATCAGAGGTTGGATTTTCGGATTCAGTGGGTCGAAATACACCTAGAAACTCACCCATGAAAGTCCGATTTTGATTCTGAAAAAAAAAATTTTCGATCATCTCTTTTTCGTACCGTGCGACATAACTTTTTTCCAAGCATATTTTTGGTCATCAGAGGTTGGATTTTCGGATTCAGTGGGTCGAAATACACCTAGAAACTCACCCATTAAAGTCCGATTTTGATTCGGAAAAAAAATATTTTCGATCATCTCTTTTTCGTACCGTGCGACATAACTTTTTCCAAGCATATTTTTGGTCATCAGAGGTTGGATTTTCGGATTCAGTGGGTCGAAATACACCTAGAAACTCACCCATTAAAGTCCGATTTTGATTCTGAAAAAAAATATTTTCGATCATCTCTTTTTCGTACCATGCGAAATAACTTTTTTCCAAGCATATTTTTGGTCATCAAAGCTTGGATTGTCGGATTCAGCGGGTCGAAATACACCTATAAACCCACCCATCAAAGTTTGATTTCGATCCTGGAGACAGATATTTTCGATCATCTCTTTTTCGTACCATGCGGAATAACTTTTTTCCAAGCATATTTTCGGTCATCAAAGGTTGGATTTTCGGATTCAGCGGGTCGAAATACACCTAGAAACTCACCCATCGAAGTCCGATTTTGATTCTGAAAAAAAATATTTTCGATCATCTCTTTTTCGTACCATGCGAAATACCTTCGTTCCAGGTATATTTCCGGGTAACAAAGGTTGGATTTTTGGATTCAGCGGGTCGAAATACACCTATAAACCCACCCATCAAAGTTCGATTTCGATCCTGGAGACAGATATTTTCGATCATCTCTTTTTCGTACCATGCGAAATAACTTTTTTCCAAGCATATTTTTGGTCATCAAAGGTTGGATTTTCGGATTCAGCGGGTCGAAATACACCTAGAAACTCACCCATCGAAGTCCGATTTTGATTCTGAAAAAAAATATTTTCGATCATCTCTTTTTCGTACCGTGCGACATAACTTTTTTCCAAGCATATTTTTGGTCATCAGAGGTTGGATTTTCGGATTCAGTTGGTCGAAATACACCTAGAAACTCACCCATGAAAGTCCGATTTTGATTCTGAAAAAAAAAATTTTCGATCATCTCTTTTTCGTACCGTGCGACATAACTTTTTTCCAAGCATATTTTTGGTCATCAGAGGTTGGATTTTCGGATTCAGTGGGTCGAAATACACCTAGAAACTCACCCATTAAAGTCCGATTTTGATTCGGAAAAAAAATATTTTCGATCATCTCTTTTTCGTACCGTGCGACATAACTTTTTCCAAGCATATTTTTGGTCATCAGAGGTTGGATTTTCGGATTCAGTGGGTCGAAATACACCTAGAAACTCACCCATTAAAGTCCGATTTTGATTCTGAAAAAAAATATTTTCGATCATCTCTTTTTCGTACCATGCGAAATAACTTTTTTCCAAGCATATTTTTGGTCATCAAAGCTTGGATTGTCGGATTCAGCGGGTCGAAATACACCTATAAACCCACCCATCAAAGTTTGATTTCGATCCTGGAGACAGATATTTTCGATCATCTCTTTTTCGTACCATGCGGAATAACTTTTTTCCAAGCATATTTTCGGTCATCAAAGGTTGGATTTTCGGATTCAGCGGGTCGAAATACACCTAGAAACTCACCCATCGAAGTCCGATTTTGATTCTGAAAAAAAATATTTTCGATCATCTCTTTTTCGTACCATGCGAAATACCTTCGTTCCAGGTATATTTCCGGGTAACAAAGGTTGGATTTTTGGATTCAGCGGGTCGAAATACACCTATAAACCCACCCATCAAAGTTCGATTTCGATCCTGGAGACAGATATTTTCGATCATCTCTTTTTCGTACCATGCGAAATAACTTTTTTCCAAGCATATTTTTGGTCATCAAAGGTTGGATTTTCGGATTCAGCGGGTCGAAATACACCTAGAAACTCACCCATCGAAGTCCGATTTTGATTCTGAAAAAAAATATTTTCGATCATCTCTTTTTCGTACCGTGCGACATAACTTTTTTCCAAGCATATTTTTGGTCATCAGAGGTTGGATTTTCGGATTCAGTTGGTCGAAATACACCTAGAAACTCACCCATTAAAGTCCGATTTTGATTCCGAAAAAAAATATTTTCGATCATCTCTTTTTCGTACCGTGCGACATAACTTTTTTCCAAGCATATTTTTGGTCATCAGAGGTTGGATTTTCGGATTCAGTGGGTCGAAATACACCTAGAAACTCACCCATTAAAGTCCGATTTTGATTCGGAAAAAAAATATTTTCGATCATCTCTTTTTCGTACCGTGCGACATAACTTTTTTCCAAGCATATTTTTGGTCATCAGAGGTTGGATTTTCGGATTCAGTGGGTCGAAATACACCTAGAAACTCACCCATTAAAGTCCGATTTTGATTCTGAAAAAAAATATTTTCGATCATCTCTTTTTCGTACCATGCGAACTAACTTTTTTCCAGGTGTATTTTCGTTCAACAAAGGTTGGATTTTTGGATTCAGCGGGTCAAAATACACCTATGAACCCACCCATCAAAGTTCGATTCCGATTCTGGAGACAGATATTTTCGATCATCTCTTTTTCGTACCATGCGAAATAACTTTTTTCCAAGCATATTTTTGGTCATCAAAGTTCGGATTTTCGGATTCAGCGGGTCGGATTACACCTAGAAACTCACCCATTAAAGTCCGATTTTGATTCTGAGAAAAAATATTTTCGATCATCTCTTTTTCGTACCATGCGGAATACCTTCTTTCCAGGTGTATTTTCGTGTAACAAAGGTTGGATTTTTTGATTCAGCGGGTCAAAGTACACCTATGAACCCACCCATCAAAGTTCGATTTTGATTCTGGAGACAGATATTTTCGATCATGTCTTTTTCGAACCATGCGAAGTAACTTTTTTCCAAGCACATTTTTGGTCATCAAAGGTTGGATTTTCGGATTCAGCGGGTCGAAATACACCTAGAAACTCACCCATCAAAGTCCGATCCGATTCTGAAAAAAAATATTTTCGATCATCTCTTTTTCGTACCATGCGGAATAACTTCTTTCCAGGTGTATTTTCGTGTAACGGAGGTTGGATTTTTGGATTCAGCGGGTCAAAATACACCTATGAACCCACCCATCAAAGTTCGACTTCGATTCTGGAGAAAGATATTTCCGATCATCTCTTTTTCGTACCATGCGGAATAACTTTTTTCCAAGCATGTTTTTGGTCATCGAAGCTTGGATTCTCGGATTCAGCGGGTCAAAATACACCTATAAACCCACCCATCAAAGTTCGATTTCAATTCTGGAGACAGATATTTTCGATCATCTCTTTTTCGTACCATGCGAAATAACTTTTTTCCAAGCATATTTTTGGTCATCAAAGTTTGGATTTTCGGATTCAGCGGGTCGAAATACACCCAGAAACTCACCCATCAAAGTCCGATATTGAGTCTGAAAAAAAATATTTTCGATCATCTCTTTTTCGTACCATGCGAAATAACTTTTTTCCAAGCATATTTTTGGTCATCAAAGTTTGGATTTTCGGATTCAGCGGGTCGGATTACACCTAGAAACTCACCCATTAAAGTCCGATTTTGATTCTGAGAAAAAATATTTTCGATCATCTCTTTTTCGTACCATGCGGAATACCTTCTTTCCAGGTGTATTTTCGTGTAACAAAGGTTGGATTTTTTGATTCAGCGGGTCAAAGTACACCTATGAACCCACCCATCAAAGTTCGATTTTGATTCTGGAGACAGATATTTTCGATCATCTCTTTTTCGAACCATGCGAAGTAACTTTTTTCCAAGCACATTTTTGGTCATCAAAGGTTGGATTTTCGGATTCAGCGGGTCGAAATACACCTAGAAACTCACCCATCAAAGTCCGATCCGATTCTGAAAAAAAATATTTTCGATCATCTCTTTTTCGTACCATGCGAAATAACTTTTTTCCAAGCATATTTTTGGTCATCAAAGCTTGGATTGTCGGATTCAGCGGGTCGAAATACACCTAGAAACTCACCCATTAAAGTCCGATTTTGATTCGGAAAAAAAATATTTTCGATCATCTCTTTTTCGTACCGTGCGACATAACTTTTTTCCAAGCATATTTTTGGTCATCAGAGGTTGGATTTTCGGACTCAGTGGGTCGAAATACACCTAGAAACTCACCCATTAAAGTCCGATTTTGATTCTGAAAAAAAATATTTTTGATCATCTCTTTTTCGTACCATGCGAAATAACTTCTTTCCAGGTGTATTTTCGTTGAACAAAGGTTGGATTTTTTGATTCATCGGGTCAAAATACACCTATGAACCCACCCATCAAAGTTCGGTTCCGATTCTGGAGACAGATATTTTCGATCATCTCTTTTTCGTACCATGCGAAATAACTTTTTTCCAAGCATATTTTTGGTCATCAAAGTTCGGATTTTCGGATTCAGCGGGTCGGAATACACCTAGAAACTCACCCATCAAAGTCCGATTTTGATTCTGAAAAAAAATATTTTCGATCATCTATTTTTCGTATCATGCGAAATACTTTTTTTCCAAGCATATTTTTGGTCATCAAAGTTTGGATTTTCGGATTCAGCGGGTCGGAATACACCTAGAAACTCACCCATTAAAGTCCGATTTTGATTCTGAAAAAAAATATTTTCGATCATCTCTTTGTCGGACCATGAGGAATAACTTCTTTCCAGGTGTATTTTCGTGCAACGAAGGTTGGATTTTTGGATTCAGCGGGTCAAAATACACCTATGAACCCACCCATCAAAGTTCGACTTCGATTCTGGAGAAAGATATTTCCGATCATCTCTTTTTCGTACCATGCGAAATAACTTTTTTCCAAGCATATTTTTGGTTATCAAAGCTTGGATTCTCGGATTCAGCGGGTCAAAATACACCTATAAACCCACCCATCAAAGTTCGATTTTGATTCTGGAGACAGATATTTTCGATCATCTCTTTTTCGAACCATGCGGAATAACTTTTTTCCAAGCATATTTTTGGTCGTCAAAGGTTGGAATTTCGGATTCAGCGGGTCGAAATACACCTAGAAACTCACCCATCAAAGTCCGATTCCGATTCGGAAAAAAAATATTTTCGATCATCTCCTTTTCGTACCGTGCGAAATAACTTTTTTCCAAGCATATTTTTGGTCATCAGAGGTTGGATTTTCGGATTCAGTGGGTCGAAATACACCTAGAAACTCACCCATGAAAGTCCGATTTTGATTCTGAAAAAAAAAATTTTCGATCATCTCTTTTTCGTACCGTGCGACATAACTTTTTTCCAAGCATATTTTTGGTCATCAGAGGTTGGATTTTCGGATTCAGTGGGTCGAAATACACCTAGAAACTCACCCATTAAAGTCCGATTTTGATTCGGAAAAAAAATATTTTCGATCATCTCTTTTTCGTACCGTGCGACATAACTTTTTTCCAAGCATATTTTTGGTCATCAGAGGTTGGATTTTCGGATTCAGTGGGTCGAAATACACCTAGAAACTCACCCATTAAAGTCCGATTTTGATTCTGAAAAAAAATATTTTCGATCATCTCTTTTTCGTACCATGCGAACTAACTTTTTTCCAGGTGTATTTTCGTTTAACAAAGGTTGGATTTTTGGATTCAGCGGGTCAAAATACACCTATGAACCCACCCATCAAAGTTCGATTTCGATTCTGGAGACAGATATTTTCGATCATCTCTTTTTCGTACCATGCGAAATAACTTTTTTCCAAGCATATTTTTGGTCATCAAAGTTCGGATTTTCGGATTCAGCGGGTCGGATTACACCTAGAAACTCACCCATTAAAGTCCGATTTTGATTCTGAGAAAAAATATTTTCGATCATCTCTTTTTCGTACCATGCGGAATACCTTCTTTCCAGGTGTATTTTCGTGTAACAAAGGTTGGATTTTTTGATTCAGCGGGTCAAAGTACACCTATGAACCCACCCATCAAAGTTCGATTTTGATTCTGGAGACAGATATTTTCGATCATCTCTTTTTCGAACCATGCGAAGTAACTTTTTTCCAAGCACATTTTTGGTCATCAAAGGTTGGATTTTCGGATTCAGCGGGTCGAAATACACCTAGAAACTCACCCATCAAAGTCCGATCCGATTCTGAAAAAAAATATTTTCGATCATCTCTTTTTCGTACCATGCGGAATAACTTCTTTCCAGGTGTATTTTCGTGTAACGGAGGTTGGATTTTTGGATTCAGCGGGTCAAAATACACCTATGAACCCACCCATCAAAGTTCGACTTCGATTCTGGAGAAAGATATTTCCGATCATCTCTTTTTCGTACCATGCGGAATAACTTTTTTCCAAGCATGTTTTTGGTCATCGAAGCTTGGATTCTCGGATTCAGCGGGTCAAAATACACCTATAAACCCACCCATCAAAGTTCGATTTCAATTCTGGAGACAGATATTTTCGATCATCTCTTTTTCGTACCATGCGAAATAAGTTTTTTCCAAGCATATTTTTGGTCATCAAAGTTTGGATTTTCGGATTCAGCGGGTCGAAATACACCTAGAAACTCACCCATCAAAGTCCGATATTGAGTCTGAAAAAAAATATTTTCGATCATCTCTTTTTCGTACCATGCGAAATAACTTTTTTCCAAGCATATTTTTGGTCATCAAAGTTTGGATTTTCGGATTCAGCGGGTCGGATTACACCTAGAAACTCACCCATTAAAGTCCGATTTTGATTCTGAGAAAAAATATTTTCGATCATCTCTTTTTCGTACCATGCGGAATACCTTCTTTCCAGGTGTATTTTCGTGTAACAAAGGTTGGATTTTTTGATTCAGCGGGTCAAAGTACACCTATGAACCCACCCATCAAAGTTCGATTTTGATTCTGGAGACAGATATTTTCGATCATCTCTTTTTCGAACCATGCGAAGTAACTTTTTTCCAAGCACATTTTTGGTCATCAAAGGTTGGATTTTCGGATTCAGCGGGTCGAAATACACCTAGAAACTCACCCATCAAAGTCCGATCCGATTCTGAATAAAAATATTTTCGATCATCTCTTTTTCGTACCATGCGAAATAACTTTTTTCCAAGCATATTTTTGGTCATCAAAGCTTGGATTGTCGGATTCAGCGGGTCGAAATACACCTAGAAACTCACCCATTAAAGTCCGATTTCGATTCGGAAAAAAAATATTTTCGATCACCTCTTTTTCGTACCGTGCGACATAACTTTTTTCCAAGCATATTTTTGGTCATCAGAGGTTGGATTTTCGGTCTCAGTGGGTCGAAATACACCTAGAAACTCACCCATTAAAGTCCGATTTTGATTCTGAAAAAAAATATTTTTGATCATCTCTTTTTCGTACCATGCGAAATAACTTCTTTCCAGGTGTATTTTCGTTGAACAAAGGTTGGATTTTTTGATTCATCGGGTCAAAATACACCTATGAACCCACCCATCAAAGTTCGGTTCCGATTCTGGAGACAGATATTTTCGATCATCTCTTTTTCGTACCATGCGAAATAACTTTTTTCGAAGCATATTTTTGGTCATCAAAGTTCGGATGTTCGGATTCAGCGGGTCGGAATACACCTAGAAACTCACCCATCAAAGTCCGATTTTGATTCTGAAAAAAAATATTTTCGATCATCTATTTTTCGTATCATGCGAAATACTTTTTTTCCAAGCATATTTTTGGTCATCAAAGTTTGGATTTTCGGATTCAGCGGGTCGGAATACACCTAGAAACTCACCCATTAAAGTCCGATTTTGATTCTGAAAAAAAATATTTTCGATCATCTCTTTGTCGGACCATGAGGAATAACTTCTTTCCAGGTGTATTTTCGTGCAACGAAGGTTGGATTTTTGGATTCAGCGGGTCAAAATACACCTATGAACCCACCCATCAAAGTTCGACTTCGATTCTGGAGAAAGATATTTCCGATCATCTCTTTTTCGTACCATGCGAAATAACTTTTTTCCAAGCATATTTTTGGTTATCAAAGCTTGGATTCTCGGATTCAGCGGGTCAAAATACACCTATAAACCCACCCATCAAAGTTCGATTTTGATTCTGGAGACAGATATTTTCGATCATCTCTTTTTCGAACCATGCGGAATAACTTTTTTCCAAGCATATTTTTGGTCGTCAAAGGTTGGAATTTCGGATTCAGCGGGTCGAAATACACCTAGAAACTCACCCATCAAAGTCCGATTCCGATTCGGAAAAAAAATATTTTCGATCATCTCCTTTTCGTACCGTGCGAAATAACTTTTTTCCAAGCATATTTTTGGTCATCAGAGGTTGGATTTTCGGATTCAGTGGGTCGAAATACACCTAGAAACTCACCCATGAAAGTCCGATTTTGATTCTGAAAAAAAAAATTTTCGATCATCTCTTTTTCGTACCGTGCGACATAACTTTTTTCCAAGCATATTTTTGGTCATCAGAGGTTGGATTTTCGGATTCAGTGGGTCGAAATACACCTAGAAACTCACCCATTAAAGTCCGATTTTGATTCGGAAAAAAAATATTTTCGATCATCTCTTTTTCGTACCGTGCGACATAACTTTTTTCCAAGCATATTTTTGGTCATCAGAGGTTGGATTTTCGGATTCAGTGGGTCGAAATACACCTAGAAACTCACCCATTAAAGTCCGATTTTGATTCTGAAAAAAAATATTTTCGATCATCTCTTTTTCGTACCATGCGAACTAACTTTTTTCCAGGTGTATTTTCGTTTAACAAAGGTTGGATTTTTGGATTCAGCGGGTCAAAATACACCTATGAACCCACCCATCAAAGTTCGATTCCGATTCTGGAGACAGATATTTTCGATCATCTCTTTTTCGTACCATGCGAAATAACTTTTTTCCAAGCATATTTTTGGTCATCAAAGTTCGGATTTTCGGATTCAGCGGGTCGGATTACACCTAGAAACTCACCCATTAAAGTCCGATTTTGATTCTGAGAAAAAATATTTTCGATCATCTCTTTTTCGTACCATGCGGAATACCTTCTTTCCAGGTGTATTTTCGTGTAACAAAGGTTGGATTTTTTGATTCAGCGGGTCAAAGTACACCTATGAACCCACCAATCAAAGTTCGATTTTGATTCTGGAGACAGATATTTTCGATCATCTCTTTTTCGAACCATGCGAAGTAACTTTTTTCCAAGCACATTTTTGGTCATCAAAGGTTGGATTTTCGGATTCAGCGGGTCGAAATACACCTAGAAACTCACCCATCAAAGTCCGATCCGATTCTGAAAAAAAATATTTTCGATCATCTCTTTTTCGTACCATGCGGAATAACTTCTTTCCAGGTGTATTTTCGTGTAACGGAGGTTGGAATTTTGGATTCAGCGGGTCAAAATACACCTATGAACCCACCCATCAAAGTTCGACTTCGATTCTGGAGAAAGATATTTCCGATCATCTCTTTTTCGTACCATGCGGAATAACTTTTTTCCAAGCATGTTTTTGGTCATCGAAGCTTGGATTCTCGGATTCAGCGGGTCAAAATACACCTATAAACCCACCCATCAAAGTTCGATTTCAATTCTGGAGACAGATATTTTCGATCATCTCTTTTTCGTACCATGCGAAATAACTTTTTTCCAAGCATATTTTTGGTCATCAAAGTTTGGATTTTCGGATTCAGCGGGTCGAAATACACCCAGAAACTCACCCATCAAAGTCCGATATTGAGTCTGAAAAAAAATATTTTCGATCATCTCTTTTTCGTACCATGCGAAATAACTTTTTTCCAAGCATATTTTTGGTCATCAAAGTTTGGATTTTCGGATTCAGCGGGTCGGATTACACCTAGAAACTCACCCATTGAAGTCCGATTTTGATTCTGAGAAAAAATATTTTCGATCATCTCTTTTTCGTACCATGCGGAATACCTTCTTTCCAGGTGTATTTTCGTGTAACAAAGGTTGGATTTTTTGATTCAGCGGGTCAAAGTACACCTATGAACCCACCCATCAAAGTTCGATTTTGATTCTGGAGACAGATATTTTCGATCATCTCTTTTTCGAACCATGCGAAGTAACTTTTTTCCAAGCACATTTTTGGTCATCAAAGGTTGGATTTTCGGATTCAGCGGGTCGAAATACACCTAGAAACTCACCCATCAAAGTCCGATCCGATTCTGAAAAAAAATATTTTCGATCATCTCTTTTTCGTACCATGCGAAATAACTTTTTTCCAAGCATATTTTTGGTCATCAAAGCTTGGATTGTCGGATTCAGCGGGTCGAAATACACCTAGAAACTCACCCATTAAAGTCCGATTTTGATTCGGAAAAAAAATATTTTCGATCATCTCTTTTTCGTACCGTGCGACATAACTTTTTTCCAAGCATATTTTTGGTCATCAGAGGTTGGATTTTCGGACTCAGTGGGTCGAAATACACCTAGAAACTCACCCATTAAAGTCCGATTTTGATTCTGAAAAAAAATATTTTTGATCATCTCTTTTTCGTACCATGCGAAATAACTTCTTTCCAGGTGTATTTTCGTTGAACAAAGGTTGGATTTTTTGATTCATCGGGTCAAAATACACCTATGAACCCACCCATCAAAGTTCGGTTCCGATTCTGGAGACAGATATTTTCGATCATCTCTTTTTCGTACCATGCGAAATAACTTTTTTCCAAGCATATTTTTGGTCATCAAAGTTCGGATTTTCGGATTCAGCGGGTCGGAATACACCTAGAAACTCACCCATCAAAGTCCGATTTTGATTCTGAAAAAAAATATTTTCGATCATCTATTTTTCGTATCATGCGAAATACTTTTTTTCCAAGCATATTTTTGGTCATCAAAGTTTGGATTTTCGGATTCAGCGGGTCGGAATACACCTAGAAACTCACCCATTAAAGTCCGATTTTGATTCTGAAAAAAAATATTTTCGATCATCTCTTTGTCGGACCATGAGGAATAACTTCTTTCCAGGTGTATTTTCGTGCAACGAAGGTTGGATTTTTGGATTCAGCGGGTCAAAATACACCTATGAACCCACCCATCAAAGTTCGACTTCGATTCTGGAGAAAGATATTTCCGATCATCTCTTTTTCGTACCATGCGAAATAACTTTTTTCCAAGCATATTTTTGGTTATCAAAGCTTGGATTCTCGGATTCAGCGGGTCAAAATACACCTATAAACCCACCCATCAAAGTTCGATTTTGATTCTGGAGACAGATATTTTCGATCATCTCTTTTTCGAACCATGCGGAATAACTTTTTTCCAAGCATATTTTTGGTCGTCAAAGGTTGGAATTTCGGATTCAGCGGGTCGAAATACACCTAGAAACTCACCCATCAAAGTCCGATTCCGATTCGGAAAAAAAATATTTTCGATCATCTCCTTTTCGTACCGTGCGAAATAACTTTTTTCCAAGCATATTTTTGGTCATCAGAGGTTGGATTTTCGGATTCAGTGGGTCGAAATACACCTAGAAACTCACCCATGAAAGTCCGATTTTGATTCTGAAAAAAAAAATTTTCGATCATCTCTTTTTCGTACCGTGCGACATAACTTTTTTCCAAGCATATTTTTGGTCATCAGAGGTTGGATTTTCGGATTCAGTGGGTCGAATTACACCTAGAAACTCACCCATTAAAGTCCGATTTTGATTCGGAAAAAAAATATTTTCGATCATCTCTTTTTCGTACCGTGCGACATAACTTTTTTCCAAGCATATTTTTGGTCATCAGATGTTGGATTTTCGGATTCAGTGGGTCGAAATACACCTAGAAACTCACCCATTAAAGTCCGATTTTGATTCTGAAAAAAAATATTTTCGATCATCTCTTTTTCGTACCATGCGAACTAACTTTTTTCCAGGTGTATTTTCGTTTAACAAAGGTTGGATTTTTGGATTCAGCGGGTCAAAATACACCTATGAACCCACCCATCAAAGTTCGATTCCGATTCTGGAGACAGATATTTTCGATCATCTCTTTTTCGTACCATGCGAAATAACTTTTTTCCAAGCATATTTTTGGTCATCAAAGTTCGGATTTTCGGATTCAGCGGGTCGGATTACACCTAGAAACTCACCCATTAAAGTCCGATTTTGATTCTGAGAAAAAATATTTTCGATCATCTCTTTTTCGTACCATGCGGAATACCTTCTTTCCAGGTGTATTTTCGTGTAACAAAGGTTGGATTTTTTGATTCAGCGGGTCAAAGTACACCTATGAACCCACCCATCAAAGTTCGATTTTGATTCTGGAGACAGATATTTTCGATCATCTCTTTTTCGAACCATGCGAAGTAACTTTTTTCCAAGCACATTTTTGGTCATCAAAGGTTGGATTTTCGGATTCAGCGGGTCGAAATACACCTAGAAACTCACCCATCAAAGTCCGATCCGATTCTGAAAAAAAATATTTTCGATCATCTCTTTTTCGTACCATGCGGAATAACTTCTTTCCAGGTGTATTTTCGTGTAACGGAGGTTGGAATTTTGGATTCAGCGGGTCAAAATACACCTATGAACCCACCCATCAAAGTTCGACTTCGATTCTGGAGAAAGATATTTCCGATCATCTCTTTTTCGTACCATGCGGAATAACTTTTTTCCAAGCATGTTTTTGGTCATCGAAGCTTGGATTCTCGGATTCAGCGGGTCAAAATACACCTATAAACCCACCCATCAAAGTTCGATTTCAATTCTGGAGACAGATATTTTCGATCATCTCTTTTTCGTACCATGCGAAATAACTTTTTTCCAAGCATATTTTTGGTCATCAAAGTTTGGATTTTCGGATTCAGCGGGTCGAAATACACCTAGAAACTCACCCATCAAAGTCCGATATTGAGTCTGAAAAAAAATATTTTCGATCATCTCTTTTTCGTACCATGCGAAATAACTTTTTTCCAAGCATATTTTTGGTCATCAAAGTTTGGATTTTCGGATTCAGCGGGTCGGATTACACCTAGAAACTCACCCATTAAAGTCCGATTTTGATTCTGAGAAAAAATATTTTCGATCATCTCTTTTTCGTACCATGCGGAATACCTTCTTTCCAGGTGTATTTTCGTGTAACAAAGGTTGGATTTTTTGATTCAGCGGGTCAAAGTACACCTATGAACCCACCCATCAATGTTCGATTTTGATTCTGGAGACAGATATTTTCGATCATCTCTTTTTCGAACCATGCGAAGTAACTTTTTTCCAAGCACATTTTTGGTCATCAAAGGTTGGATTTTCGGATTCAGCGGGTCGAAATACACCTAGAAACTCACCCATCAAAGTCCGATCCGAATCTGAAAAAAAATATTTTCGATCATCTCTTTTTCGTACCATGCGAAATAACTTTTTTCCAAGCATATTTTTGGTCATCAAAGCTTGGATTGTCGGATTCAGCGGGTCGAAATACACCTAGAAACTCACCCATTAAAGTCCGATTTTGATTCGGAAAAAAAATATTTTCGATCATCTCTTTTTCGTACCGTGCGACATAACTTTTTTCCAAGCATATTTTTGGTCATCAGAGGTTGGATTTTCGGACTCAGTGGGTCGAAATACACCTAGAAACTCACCCATTAAAGTCCGATTTTGATTCGGAAAAAAAATATTTTTGATCATCTCTTTTTCGTACCATGCGAAATAACTTCTTTCCAGGTGTATTTTCGTTGAACAAAGGTTGGATTTTTTGATTCATCGGGTCAAAATACACCTATGAACCCACCCATCAAAGTTCGGTTCCGATTCTGGAGACAGATATTTTCGATCATCTCTTTTTCGTACCATGCGAAATAACTTTTTTCCAAGCATATTTTTGGTCATCAAAGTTCGGATTTTCGGATTCAGCGGGTCGGAATACACCTAGAAACTCACCCATCAAAGTCCGATTTTGATTCTGAAAAAAAATATTTTCGATCATCTATTTTTCGTATCATGCGAAATACTTTTTTTCCAAGCATATTTTTGGTCATCAAAGTTTGGATTTTCGGATTCAGCGGGTCGGAATACACCTAGAAACTCACCCATTAAAGTCCGATTTTGATTCTGAAAAAAAATATTTTCGATCATCTCTTTGTCGGACCATGAGGAATAACTTCTTTCCAGGTGTATTTTCGTGCAACGAAGGTTGGATTTTTGGATTCAGCGGGTCAAAATACACCTATGAACCCACCCATCAAAGTTCGACTTCGATTCTGGAGAAAGATATTTCCGATCATCTCTTTTTCGTACCATGCGAAATAACTTTTTTCCAAGCATATTGTTGGTCATCAAAGCTTGGATTCTCGGATTCAGCGGGTCAAAATACACCTATAAACCCACCCATCACAGTTCGATTTCAATTCTGGAGACAGATATTTCCGATCATCTCTTTTTCGTACCATGCGAAATAACTTTTTTCCAAGCATATTTTTGGTCATCAAAGCTTGGATTCTCGGATTCAGCGGGTCAAAATACACCTATAAACCCACCCATCAAAGTTCGATTTTGATTCTGGAGACAGATATTTTCGATCATCTCTTTTTCGAACCATGCGGAATAACTTTTTTCCAAGCATATTTTTGGTCGTCAAAGGTTGGAATTTCGGATTCAGTGGGTCGAAATACACCTAGAAACTCACCCATCAAAGTCCGATTCCGATTCGGAAAAAAAATATTTTCGATCATCTCCTTTTCGTACCGTGCGAAATAACTTTTTTCCAAGCATATTTTTGGTCATCAGAGGTTGGATTTTCGGATTCAGTGGGTCGAAATACACCTAGGAACTCACCCATGAAAGTCCGATTTTGATTCTGAAAAAAGAATTTTCGATCATCTCTTTTTCGTACCGTGCGACATAACTTTTTTCCAAGCATATTTTTGGTCATCAGAGGTTGGATTTTCGGATTCAGTGGGTCGAAATACACCTAGAAACTCACCCATTAAAGTTCGATTTTGATTCGGAAAAAAAATATTTTCAATCATCTCTTTTTCGTACCGTGCGACATAACTTTTTTCCAAGCATATTTTTGGTCATCAGAGGTTGGATTTTCGGATTCAGTGGGTCGAAATACACCTAGAAACTCACCCATTAAAGTCCGATTTTGATTCTGAAAAAAAATATTTTCGATCATCTCTTTTTCGTACCATGCGAACTAACTTTTTTCCAGGTGTATTTTCGTTTAACAAAGGTTGGATTTTTGGATTCAGCGGGTCAAAATACACCTATGAACCCACCCATCAAAGTTCGATTCCGATTCTGGAGACAGATATTTTCGATCATCTCTTTTTCGTACCATGCGAAATAACTTTTTTCCAAGCATATTTTTGGTCATCAAAGTTCGGATTTTCGGATTCAGCGGGTCGGAATACACCTAAAAACTCACCTATCAAAGTCCGATTTTGATTCTGAAAAAAAATATTTTCGATCATCTATTTTTCGTACCATGCGAAATAACTTTTTTCCAAGCATATTTTTGGTCATCAAAGTTTGGATTTTCGGATTCAGCGGGTCGGATTACACCTAGAAACTCACCCATTAAAGTCCGATTTTGATTCTGAGAAAAAATATTTTCGATCATCTCTTTTTCGTACCATGCGGAATACCTTCTTTCCAGGTGTATTTTCGTGTAACAAAGGTTGGATTTTTTGATTCAGCGGGTCAAAGTTCACCTATGAACCCACCCATCAAAGTTCGATTTTGATTCTGGAGACAGATATTTTCGATCATCTCTTTTTCGAACCATGCGAAGTAACTTTTTTCCAAGCACATTTTTGGTCATCAAAGGTTGGATTTTCGGATTCAGCGGGTCGAAATACACCTAGAAACTCACCCATCAAAGTCCGATCCGATTCTGAAAAAAAATATTTTCGATCATCTCTTTTTCGTACCATGCGAAATAACTTTTTTCCAAGCATATTTTTGGTCATCAAAGCTTGGATTGTCGGATTCAGCGGGTCGAAATACACCTAGAAACTCACCCATTAAAGTCTGATTTTGATTCGGAAAAAAAATATTTCCGATCATCTCTTTTTCGTACCATGCGAAATAACTTTTTTCCAAGCATATTTTTGGTCATCAAAGCTTGGATTCTCGGATTCAGCGGGTCAAAATACACCTATAAACCCACCCATCAAAGTTCGATTTCAATTCTGGAGACAGATATTTCCGATCATCTCTTTTTCGTACCATGCGAAATAACTTTTCTCCAAGCATATTTTTGGTCATCAAAGCTTGGATTCTCGGATTCAGCGGGTCAAAATACACCTATAAACCCACCCATCAAAGTTCGATTTTGATTCTGGAGACAGATATTTTCGATCATCTCTTTTTCAAACCATGCGGAATAACTTTTTTTCAAGCATATTTTCGGTCATCAAAGGTTGGATTTTCGGATTCAGCGGGTCGAAATACACCTAGAAACTCACCCATCGGAGTCCGATTTTGATTCTGAAAAAAAATATTTTCGATCATCTCTTTTTCGTACCATGCGAAATACCTTCGTTCCAGGTATATTTTCGTGTAACAAAGGTTGGATTTTTGGATTCAGCGGGTCGAAATACACCTATAAACCCACCCATCAAAGTTCGATTTCGATCCTGGAGACAGATATTTTCGATCATCTCTTTTTCGTACCATGCGAAATAACTTTTTTCCAAGCATATTTTTGGTCATCAAAGGTTGGATTTTCGGATTCAGCGGGTCGAAATACACCTAGAAACTCACCCATCGAAGTCCGATTTTGATTCGGAAAAAAAATATTTTCGATCATCTCTTTTTCGTACCGTGCGACATAACTTTTTTCCAAGCATATTTTTGGTCATCAGAGGTTGGATTTTCGGATTCAGTGGGTCGAAATACACCTAGAAACTCACCCATTAAAGTCCGATTTTGATTCGGAAAAAAAATATTTTCGATCATCTCTTTTTCGTACCGTGCGACATAACTTTTTTCCAAGCATATTTTTGGTCATCAGAGGTTGGATTTTCGGACTCAGTGGGTCGATATACACCTAGAAACTCACCCATTAAAGTCCGATTTTGATTCTGAAACAAAATATTTTTGATCATCTCTTTTTCGTACCATGCGAAATAACTTCTTTCCAGGTGTATTTTCGTTGAACAAAGGTTGGATTTTTTGATTCAGCGGGTCAAAATACACCTATGAACCCACCCATCAAAGTTCGGTTCCGATTCTGGAGACAGATATTTTCGATCATCTCTTTTTCGTACCATGCGAAATAACTTTTTTCCAAGCATATTTTTGGTCATCAAAGTTCGGATTTTCGGATTCAGCGGGTCGGAATACACCTAGAAACTCACTCATCAAAGTCCGATTTTGATTCTGAAAAAAAATATTTTCGATCATCTATTTTTCGTATCATGCGAAATACTTTTTTTCCAAGCATATTTTTGGTCATCAAAGTTTGGATTTTCGGATTCAGCGGGTCGGAATACACCTAGAAACTCACCCATTAAAGTCCGATTTTGATTCTGAAAAAAAATATTTTCGATCATCTCTTTGTCGGACCATGAGGAATAACTTCTTTCCAGGTGTATTTTCGTGCAACGAAGGTTGGATTTTTGGATTCAGCGGGTCAAAATACACCTATGAACCCACCCATCAAAGTTCGACTTCGATTCTGGAGAAAGATATTTCCGATCATCTCTTTTTCGTACCATGCGAAATAACTTTTTTCCAAGCATATTTTTGGTCATCAAAGCTTGGATTCTCGGATTCAGCGGGTCAAAATACACCTATAAACCCACCAATCACAGTTCGATTTCAATTCTGGAGACAGATATTTCCGATCATCTCTTTTTCGTACCATGCGAAATAACTTTTTTCCAAGCATATTTTTGGTCATCAAAGCTTGGATTCTCGGATTCAGCGGGTCAAAATACACCTATAAACCCACCCATCAAAGTTCGATTTTGATTCTGGAGACAGATATTTTCGATCATCTCTTTTTCGAACCATGCGGAATAACTTTTTTCCAAGCATATTTTTGGTCGTCAAAGGTTGGAATTTCGGATTCAGCGGGTCGAAATACACCTAGAAACTCACCCATCAAAGTCCGATTCCGATTCGGAAAAAAAATATTTTCGATCATCTCCTTTTCGTACCGTGCGAAATAACTTTTTTCCAAGCATATTTTTGGTGATCAGAGGTTGGATTTTCGGATTCAGTGGGTCGAAATACACCTAGAAACTCACCCATTAAAGTCCGATTTTGATTCGGAACAAAAGTATTTTCGATCATCTCTTTTTCGTACCGTGCGACTTAACTTTTTTCCAAGCATATTTTTGGTCATCAGAGGTTGGATTTTCGGATTCAGTGGGTCGAAATACACCTAGAAACTCACCCATCAAAGTCCGATTCCGATTCGGAAAAAAAATATTTTCGATCATCTCTTTTTCGTACCGTGCGAATTAACTTTTTTCCAAGCATATTTCTGGTCATCAGAGGTTGGATTTTCGGATTCAGTGGGTCGAAATACACCTAGAAACTCACACATCACAGTTCGATTTCAATTCTGGAGACAGATATTTCCGATCATCTCTTTTTCGTACCGTGCGACATAACTTTTTTCCAAGCATATTTTTGGTCATCAGAGGTTGGATTTTCGGATTCAGTGGGTCGAAATACACCTAGAAACTCACCCATTAAAGTCCGATTTTGATTCTGAAAAAAAATATTTTCGATCATCTCTTTTTCGTACCATGCGAACTAACTTTTTTCCAGGTGTATTTTCGTTTAACAAAGGTTGGATTTTTGGATTCAGTGGGTCAAAATACACCTATGAACCCACCCATCAAAGTTCGATTCCGATTCTGGAGACAGATATTTTCGATCATCTCTTTTTCGTACCATGCGAAATAACTTTTTTCCAAGCATATTTTTGGTCATCAAAGTTCGGATTTTCGGATTCAGCGGGTCGGAATACACCTAAAAACTCACCTATCAAAGTCCGATTTTGATTCTGAAAAAAAATATTTTCGATCATCTATTTTTCGTACCATGCGAAATAACTTTTTTCCAAGCATATTTTTCGTCATCAAAGTTTGGATTTTCGGATTCAGCGGGTCGGATTACACCTAGAAACTCACCCATTAAAGTCCGATTTTGATTCTGAGAAAAAATATTTTCGATCATCTCTTTTTCGTACCATGCGGAATACCTTCTTTCCAGGTGTATTTTCGTGTAACAAAGGTTGGATTTTTTGATTCAGCGGGTCAAAGTTCACCTATGAACCCACCCATCAAAGTTCGATTTTGATTCTGGAGACAGATATTTTCGATCATCTCTTTTTCGAACCATGCGAAGTAACTTTTTTCCAAGCACATTTTTGGTCATCAAAGGTTGGATTTTCGGATTCAGCGGGTCGAAATACACCTAGAAACTCACCCATCAAAGTCCGATCCGATTCTGAAAAAAAATATTTTCGATCATCTCTTTTTCGTACCATGCGAAATAACTTTTTTCCAAGCATATTTTTGGTCATCAAAGCTTGGATTGTCGGATTCAGCGGGTCGAAATACACCTAGAAACTCACCCATTAAAGTCTGATTTTGATTCGGAAAAAAAATATTTCCGATCATCTCTTTTTCGTACCATGCGAAATAACTTTTTTCCAAGCATATTTTTGGTCATCAAAGCTTGGATTCTCGGATTCAGCGGGTCAAAATACACCTATAAACCCACCCATCAAAGTTCGATTTCAATTCTGGAGACAGATATTTCCGATCATCTCTTTTTCGTACCATGCGAAATAACTTTTTTCCAAGCATATTTTTGGTCATCAAAGCTTGGATTCTCGGATTCAGCGGGTCAAAATACACCTATAAACCCACCCATCAAAGTTCGATTTTGATTCTGGAGACAGATATTTTCGATCATCTCTTTTTCGAACCATGCGGAATAACTTTTTTTCAAGCATATTTTCGGTCATCAAAGGTTGGATTTTCGGATTCAGCGGGTCGAAATACACCTAGAAACTCACCCATCGAAGTCCGATTTTGATTCTGAAAAAAAATATTTTCGATCATCTCTTTTTCGTACCATGCGAAATACCTTCGTTCCAGGTATATTTTCGTGTAACAAAGGTTGGATTTTTGGATTCAGCGGGTCGAAATACACCTATAAACCCACCCATCAAAGTTCGATTTCGATCCTGGAGACAGATATTTTCGATCATCTCTTTTTCGTACCGTGCGACATAACTTTTTTCCAAGCATATTTTTGGTCATCAAAGGTTGGATTTTCGGATCCAGCGGGTCGAAATACACCTAGAAACTCACCCATCGAAGTCCGATTTTGATTCTGAGAAAAAATATTTTCGATCATCTCTTTTTCGTACCGTGCGACATAACTTTTTTCCATGCATATTTTTGGTCATCAGAGGTTGGATTTTCGGATTCAGTGGGTCGAAATACACCTAGAAACTCACCCATTAAAGTCCGATTTTGATTCGGAAAAAAAATATTTTCGATCATCTCTTTTTCGTACCGTGCGAAATAACTTTTTTCCAAGCATATTTTTGGTCATCAAAGTTTGGATTTTCGGATTTAGCGGGTCGGAATACACCTAGAAACTCACCCATTAAAGTCCGATTTTGATTCTGAGAAAAAATATTTTCGATCATCTCTTTTTCGTACCATGCGGAATACCTTCTTTCCAGGTGTATTTTCGTGTAACAAAGGTTGGATTTTTTGATTCAGCGGGTCAAAGTACACCTATGAACCCACCCATCAAAGTTCGATTTTGATTCTGGAGACAGATATTTTCGATCATCTCTTTTTCGAACCATGCGAAGTAACTTTTTTCCAAGCACATTTTTGGTCATCAAAGGTTGGATTTTTGGATTCAGCGGGTCGAAATACACCTAGAAACTCACCCATCAAAGTCCGATCCGATTCTGAAAAAAAATATTTTCGATCATCTCTTTTTCGTACCATGCGGAATAACTTCTTTCCAGGTGTATTTTCGTGTAACGGAGGTTGGATTTTTGGATTCAGCGGGTCAAAATACACCTATGAACCCACCCATCAAAGTTCGACTTCGATTCTGGAGAAAGATATTTCCGATCATCTCTTTTTCGTACCATGCGAAATAACTTTTTTCCAAGCATGTTTTTGGTCATCGAAGCTTGGATTCTCGGATTCAGCGGGTCAAAATACACCTATAAACCCACCCATCAAAGTTCGATTTCAATTCTGGAGACAGATATTTTCGATCATCTCTTTTTCGTCCCATGCGAAATAACTTTTTTCCAAGCATATTTTTGGTCATCAAAGTTTGGATTTTCGGATTCAGCGGGTCGAAATACACCTAGAAACTCACCCATCAAAGTCCGATTTTGAGTCTGAAAAAAAATATTTTCGATCATCTCTTTTTCGTACCATGCGAAATAACTTTTTTCCAAGCATATTTTTGGTCATCAAAGCTTGGATTGTCGGATTCAGCGGGTCGAAATACACCTATAAACCCACCCATCAAAGTTCGATTTCGATCCTGGAGACAGATATTTTCGATCATCTCTTTTTCGTACCATGCGGAATAACTTTTTTCCAAGCATATTTTCGGTCATCAAAGGTTGGATTTTCGGATTCAGCGGGTCGAAATACACCTAGAAACTCACCCATCGAAGTCCGATTTTGATTCTGAAAAAAAATATTTTCGATCATCTCTTTTTCGTACCATGCGAAATACCTTCGTTCCAGGTATATTTTCGGGTAACAAAGGTTGGATTTTTGGATTCAGCGGGTCGAAATACACCTATAAACCCACCCATCAAAGTTCGATTTCGATCCTGGAGACAGATATTTTCGATCATCTCTTTTTCGTACCATGCGAAATAACTTTTTTCCAAGCATATTTTCGGTCATCAAAGGTTGGATTTTCGGATTCAGCGGGTCGAAATACACCTAGAAACTCACCCATCGAAGTCCGATTTTGATTCTGAAAAAAAATATTTTCGATCATCTCTTTTTCGTACCGTGCGACATAACTTTTTTCCAAGCATATTTTTGGTCATCAGAGGTTGGATTTTCGGATTCAGTTGGTCGAAATACACATAGAAACTCACCCATTAAAGTCCGATTTTGATTCGGAAAAAAAATATTTTCGATCATCTCTTTTTCGTACCGTGCGACATAACTTTTTTCCAAGCATATTTTTGGTCATCAGAGGTTGGATTTTCGGATTCAGTGGGTCGAAATACACCTAGAAACTCACCCATTAAAGTCCGATTTTGATTCGGAAAAAAAATATTTTCGATCATCTCTTTTTCGTACCGTGCGACATAACTTTTTTCCAAGCATATTTTTGGTCATCAGAGGTTGGATTTTCGGATTCAGTGGGTCGAAATACACCTAGAAACTCACCCATTAAAGTCCGATTTTGATTCTGAAAAAAAATATTTTCGATCATCTCTTTGTCGGACCATGCGGAATAACTTCTTTCCAGGTGTATTTTCGTGTAACGAAGGTTGGATTTTTGGATTCAGCGGGTCAAAATACACCTATGAACCCACCCATCAAAGTTCGACTTCGATTCTGGAGAAAGATATTTCCGATCATCTCTTTTTCGTACCATGCGAAATAACTTTTTTCCAAGCATATTTTTGGTCATCAAAGCTTGGATTCTCGGATTCAGCGGGTCAAAATACACCTATGAACCCACCCACCACAGTTCGATTTCAATTCTGGAGACAGATATTTCCGATCATCTCTTTTTCGTACCATGCGAAATAACTTTTTTCCAAGCATATTTTTGGTTATCAAAGCTTGGATTCTCGGATTCAGCGGGTCAAAATACACCTATAAACCCACCCATCAAAGTTCGATTTTGATTCTGGAGACAGATATTTTCGATCATCTCTTTTTCGAACCATGCGGAATAACTTTTTTCCAAGCATATTTTTGGTCGTCAAAGGTTGGAATTTCGGATTCAGCGGGTCGAAATACACCTAGAAACTCACCCATCAAAGTCCGATTCCGATTCGGAAAAAAAATATTTTCGATCATCTCCTTTTCGTACCGTGCGAAATAACTTTTTTCCAAGCATATTTTTGGTCATCAGAGGTTGGATTTTCGGATTCAGTGGGTCGAAATACACCTAGAAACTCACCCATGAAAGTCCGATTTTGATTCTGAAAAAAAAAATTTTCGATCATCTCTTTTTCGTACCGTGCGACATAACTTTTTTCCAAGCATATTTTTGGTCATCAGAGGTTGGATTTTCGGATTCAGTGGGTCGAAATACACCTAGAAACTCACCCATTAAAGTCCGATTTTGATTCGGAAAAAAAATATTTTCGATCATCTCTTTTTCGTACCGTGCGACATAACTTTTTCCAAGCATATTTTTGGTCATCAGAGGTTGGATTTTCGGATTCAGTGGGTCGAAATACACCTAGAAACTCACCCATTAAAGTCCGATTTTGATTCTGAAAAAAAATATTTTCGATCATCTCTTTTTCGTACCATGCGAAATAACTTTTTTCCAAGCATATTTTTGGTCATCAAAGCTTGGATTGTCGGATTCAGCGGGTCGAAATACACCTATAAACCCACCCATCAAAGTTTGATTTCGATCCTGGAGACAGATATTTTCGATCATCTCTTTTTCGTACCATGCGGAATAACTTTTTTCCAAGCATATTTTCGGTCATCAAAGGTTGGATTTTCGGATTCAGCGGGTCGAAATACACCTAGAAACTCACCCATCGAAGTCCGATTTTGATTCTGAAAAAAAATATTTTCGATCATCCCTTTTTCGTACCATGCGAAATACCTTCGTTCCAGGTATATTTCCGGGTAACAAAGGTTGGATTTTTGGATTCAGCGGGTCGAAATACACCTATAAACCCACCCATCAAAGTTCGATTTCGATCCTGGAGACAGATATTTTCGATCATCTCTTTTTCGTACCATGCGAAATAACTTTTTTCCAAGCATATTTTTGGTCATCAAAGGTTGGATTTTCGGATTCAGCGGGTCGAAATACACCTAGAAACTCACCCATCGAAGTCCGATTTTGATTCTGAAAAAAAATATTTTCGATCATCTCTTTTTCGTACCGTGCGACATAACTTTTTTCCAAGCATATTTTTGGTCATCAGAGGTTGGATTTTCGGATTCAGTTGGTCGAAATACACCTAGAAACTCACCCATTAAAGTCCGATTTTGATTCGGAAAAAAAATATTTTCGATCATCTCTTTTTCGTACCGTGCGACATAACTTTTTTCCAAGCATATTTTTGGTCATCAGAGGTTGGATTTTCGGATTCAGTGGGTCGAAATACACCTAGAAACTCACCCATTAAAGTCCGATTTTGATTCGGAAAAAAAATATTTTCGATCATCTCTTTTTCGTACCGTGCGACATAACTTTTTTCCAAGCATATTTTTGGTCATCAGAGGTTGGATTTTCGGATTCAGTGGGTCGAAATACACCTAGAAACTCACCCATTAAAGTCCGATTTTGATTCTGAAAAAAAATATTTTCGATCATCTCTTTGTCGGACCATGCGGAATAACTTCTTTCCAGGTGTATTTTCGTGTAACGAAGGTTGGATTTTTGGATTCAGCGGGTCAAAATACACCTATGAACCCACCCATCAAAGTTCGACTTCGATTCTGGAGAAAGATATTTCCGATCATCTCTTTTTCGTACCATGCGAAATAACTTTTTTCCAAGCATATTTTTGGTCATCAAAGCTTGGATTCTCGGATTCAGCGGGTCAAAATACACCTATGAACCCACCCATCACAGTTCGATTTCAATTCTGGAGACAGATATTTCCGATCATCTCTTTTTCGTACCATGCGAAATAACTTTTTTCCAAGCATATTTTTGGTTATCAAATCTTGGATTCTCGGATTCAGCGGGTCAAAATACACCTATAAACCCACCCATCAAAGTTCGATTTTGATTCTGGAGACAGATATTTTCGATCATCTCTTTTTCGAACCATGCGGAATAACTTTTTTCCAAGCATATTTTTGGTCGTCAAAGGTTGGAATTTCGGATTCAGCGGGTCGAAATACACCTAGAAACTCACCCATCAAAGTCCGATTCCGATTCGGAAAAAAAATATTTTCGATCATCTCCTTTTCGTACCGTGCGAAATAACTTTTTTCCAAGCATATTTTTGGTCATCAGAGGTTGGATTTTCGGATTCAGTGGGTCGAAATACACCTAGAAACTCACCCATGAAAGTCCGATTTTAATTCTGAAAAAAAAAATTTTCGATCATCTCTTTTTCGTACCGTGCGACATAACTTTTTTCCAAGCATATTTTTGGTCATCAGAGGTTGGATTTTCGGATTCAGTGGGTCGAAATACACCTAGAAACTCACCCATTAAAGTCCGATTTTGATTCGGAAAAAAAATATTTTCGATCATCTCTTTTTCGTACCGTGCGACATAACTTTTTTCCAAGCATATTTTTGGTCATCAGAGGTTGGATTTTCGGATTCAGTGGGTCGAAATACACCTAGAAACTCACCCATTAAAGTCCGATTTTGATTCTGAAAAAAAATATTTTCGATCATCTCTTTTTCGTACCATGCGAACTAACTTTTTTCCAGGTGTATTTTCGTTCAACAAAGGTTGGATTTTTGGATTCAGCGGGTCAAAATACACCTATGAACCCACCCATCAAAGTTCGATTCCGATTCTGGAGACAGATATTTTCGATCATCTCTTTTTCGTACCATGCGAAATAACTTTTTTCCAAGCATATTTTTGGTCATCAAAGTTCGGATTTTCGGATTCAGCGGGTCGGATTACACCTAGAAACTCACCCATTAAAGTCCGATTTTGATTCTGAGAAAAAATATTTTCGATCATCTCTTTTTCGTACCATGCGGAATACCTTCTTTCCAGGTGTATTTTCGTGTAACAAAGGTTGGATTTTTTGATTCAGCGGGTCAAAGTACACCTATGAACCCACCCATCAAAGTTCGATTTTGATTCTGGAGACAGATATTTTCGATCATGTCTTTTTCGAACCATGCGAAGTAACTTTTTTCCAAGCACATTTTTGGTCATCAAAGGTTGGATTTTCGGATTCAGCGGGTCGAAATACACCTAGAAACTCACCCATCAAAGTCCGATCCGATTCTGAAAAAAAATATTTTCGATCATCTCTTTTTCGTACCATGCGGAATAACTTCTTTCCAGGTGTATTTTCGTGTAACGGAGGTTGGATTTTTGGATTCAGCGGGTCAAAATACACCTATGAACCCACCCATCAAAGTTCGACTTCGATTCTGGAGAAAGATATTTCCGATCATCTCTTTTTCGTACCATGCGGAATAACTTTTTTCCAAGCATGTTTTTGGTCATCGAAGCTTGGATTCTCGGATTCAGCGGGTCAAAATACACCTATAAACCCACCCATCAAAGTTCGATTTCAATTCTGGAGACAGATATTTTCGATCATCTCTTTTTCGTACCATGCGAAATAACTTTTTTCCAAGCATATTTTTGGTCATCAAAGTTTGGATTTTCGGATTCAGCGGGTCGAAATACACCCAGAAACTCACCCATCAAAGTCCGATATTGAGTCTGAAAAAAAATATTTTCGATCATCTCTTTTTCGTACCATGCGAAATAACTTTTTTCCAAGCATATTTTTGGTCATCAAAGTTTGGATTTTCGGATTCAGCGGGTCGGATTACACCTAGAAACTCACCCATTAAAGTCCGATTTTGATTCTGAGAAAAAATATTTTCGATCATCTCTTTTTCGTACCATGCGGAATACCTTCTTTCCAGGTGTATTTTCGTGTAACAAAGGTTGGATTTTTTGATTCAGCGGGTCAAAGTACACCTATGAACCCACCCATCAAAGTTCGATTTTGATTCTGGAGACAGATATTTTCGATCATCTCTTTTTCGAACCATGCGAAGTAACTTTTTTCCAAGCATATTTTTGGTCATCAAAGCTTGGATTCTCGGATTCAGCGGGTCGAAATACACCTAGAAACTCACCCATTAAAGTCCGATTTTGATTCGGAAAAAAAATATTTTCGATCATCTCTTTTTCGTACCGTGCGACATAACTTTTTTCCAAGCATATTTTTGGTCATCAGAGGTTGGATTTTCGGACTCAGTGGGTCGAAATACACCTAGAAACTCACCCATTAAAGTCCGATTTTGATTCTGAAAAAAAATATTTTTGATCATCTCTTTTTCGTACCATGCGAAATAACTTCTTTCCAGGTGTATTTTCGTTGAACAAAGGTTGGATTTTTTGATTCATCGGGTCAAAATACACCTATGAACCCACCCATCAAAGTTCGGTTCCGATTCTGGAGACAGATATTTTCGATCATCTCTTTTTCGTACCATGCGAAATAACTTTTTTCCAAGCATATTTTTGGTCATCAAAGTTCGGATTTTCGGATTCAGCGGGTCGGAATACACCTAGAAACTCACCCATCAAAGTCCGATTTTGATTCTGAAAAAAAATATTTTCGATCATCTATTTTTCGTATCATGCGAAATACTTTTTTTCCAAGCATATTTTTGGTCATCAAAGTTTGGATTTTCGGATTCAGCGGGTCGGAATACACCTAGAAACTCACCCATTAAAGTCCGATTTTGATTCTGAGAAAAAATATTTTCGATCATCTCTTTTTCGTACCATGCGGAATACCTTCTTTCCAGGTGTATTTTCGTGTAACAAAGGTTGGATTTTTTGATTCAGCGGGTCAAAGTACACCTATGAACCCACCCATCAAAGTTCGATTTTGATTCTGGAGACAGATATTTTCGATCATCTCTTTTTCGAACCATGCGAAGTAACTTTTTTCCAAGCACATTTTTGGTCATCAAAGGTTGGATTTTCGGATTCAGCGGGACGAAATACACCTAGAAACTCACCCATCAAAGTCCGATCCGATTCTGAAAAAAAATATTTTCGATCATCTCTTTTTCGTACCATGCGAAATAACTTTTTTCCAAGCATATTTTTGGTCATCAAAGCTTGGATTGTCGGATTCAGCGGGTCGAAATACACCTAGAAACTCACCCATTAAAGTCCGATTTTGATTCGGAAAAAAAATATTTTCGATCATCTCTTTTTCGTACCGTGCGACATAACTTTTTTCCAAGCATATTTTTGGTCATCAGAGGTTGGATTTTCGGACTCAGTGGGTCGAAATACACCTAGAAACTCACCCATTAAAGTCCGATTTTGATTCTGAAAAAAAATATTTTTGATCATCTCTTTTTCGTACCATGCGAAATAACTTCTTTCCAGGTGTATTTTCGTTGAACAAAGGTTGGATTTTTTGATTCATCGGGTCAAAATACACCTATGAACCCACCCATCAAAGTTCGGTTCCGATTCTGGAGACAGATATTTTCGATCATCTCTTTTTCGTACCATGCGAAATAACTTTTTTCCAAGCATATTTTTGGTCATCAAAGTTCGGATTTTCGGATTCAGCGGGTCGGAATACACCTAGAAACTCACCCATCAAAGTCCGATTTTGATTCTGAAAAAAAATATTTTCGATCATCTATTTTTCGTATCATGCGAAATACTTTTTTTCCAAGCATATTTTTGGTCATCAAAGTTTGGATTTTCGGATTCAGCGGGTCGGAATACACCTAGAAACTCACCCATTAAAGTCCGATTTTGATTCTGAAAAAAAATATTTTCGATCATCTCTTTGTCGGACCATGAGGAATAACTTCTTTCCAGGTGTATTTTCGTGCAACGAAGGTTGGATTTTTGGATTCAGCGGGTCAAAATACACCTATGAACCCACCCATCAAAGTTCGACTTCGATTCTGGAGAAAGATATTTCCGATCATCTCTTTTTCGTACCATGCGAAATAACTTTTTTCCAAGCATATTTTTGGTTATCAAAGCTTGGATTCTCGGATTCAGCGGGTCAAAATACACCTATAAACCCACCCATCAAAGTTCGATTTTGATTCTGGAGACAGATATTTTCGATCATCTCTTTTTCGAACCATGCGGAATAACTTTTTTCCAAGCATATTTTTGGTCGTCAAAGGTTGGAATTTCGGATTCAGCGGGTCGAAATACACCTAGAAACTCACCCATCAAAGTCCGATTCCGATTCGGAAAAAAAATATTTTCGATCATCTCCTTTTCGTACCGTGCGAAATAACTTTTTTCCAAGCATATTTTTGGTCATCAGAGGTTGGATTTTCGGATTCAGTGGGTCGAAATACACCTAGAAACTCACCCATGAAAGTCCGATTTTGATTCTGAAAAAAAAAATTTTCGATCATCTCTTTTTCGTACCGTGCGACATAACTTTTTTCCAAGCATATTTTTGGTCATCAGAGGTTGGATTTTCGGATTCAGTGGGTCGAAATACACCTAGAAACTCACCCATTAAAGTCCGATTTTGATTCGGAAAAAAAATATTTTCGATCATCTCTTTTTCGTACCGTGCGACATAACTTTTTTCCAAGCATATTTTTGGTCATCAGAGGTTGGATTTTCGGATTCAGTGGGTCGAAATACACCTAGAAACTCACCCATTAAAGTCCGATTTTGATTCTGAAAAAAAATATTTTCGATCATCTCTTTTTCGTACCATGCGAACTAACTTTTTTCCAGGTGTATTTTCGTTTAACAAAGGTTGGATTTTTGGATTCAGCGGGTCAAAATACACCTATGAACCCACCCATCAAAGTTCGATTTCGATTCTGGAGACAGATATTTTCGATCATCTCTTTTTCGTACCATGCGAAATAACTTTTTTCCAAGCATATTTTTGGTCATCAAAGTTCGGATTTTCGGATTCAGCGGGTCGGATTACACCTAGAAACTCACCCATTAAAGTCCGATTTTGATTCTGAGAAAAAATATTTTCGATCATCTCTTTTTCGTACCATGCGGAATACCTTCTTTCCAGGTGTATTTTCGTGTAACAAAGGTTGGATTTTTTGATTCAGCGGGTCAAAGTACACCTATGAACCCACCGATCAAAGTTCGATTTTGATTCTGGAGACAGATATTTTCGATCATCTCTTTTTCGAACCATGCGAAGTAACTTTTTTCCAAGCACATTTTTGGTCATCAAAGGTTGGATTTTCGGATTCAGCGGGTCGAAATACACCTAGAAACTCACCCATCAAAGTCCGATCCGATTCTGAAAAAAAATATTTTCGATCATCTCTTTTTCGTACCATGCGGAATAACTTCTTTCCAGGTGTATTTTCGTGTAACGGAGGTTGGATTTTTGGATTCAGCGGGTCAAAATACACCTATGAACCCACCCATCAAAGTTCGACTTCGATTCTGGAGAAAGATATTTCCGATCATCTCTTTTTCGTACCATGCGGAATAACTTTTTTCCAAGCATGTTTTTGGTCATCGAAGCTTGGATTCTCGGATTCAGCGGGTCAAAATACACCTATAAACCCACCCATCAAAGTTCGATTTCAATTCTGGAGACAGATATTTTCGATCATCTCTTTTTCGTACCATGCGAAATAAGTTTTTTCCAAGCATATTTTTGGTCATCAAAGTTTGGATTTTCGGATTCAGCGGGTCGAAATACACCTAGAAACTCACCCATCAAAGTCCGATATTGAGTCTGAAAAAAAATATTTTCGATCATCTCTTTTTCGTACCATGCGAAATAACTTTTTTCCAAGCATATTTTTGGTCATCAAAGTTTGGATTTTCGGATTCAGCGGGTCGGATTACACCTAGAAACTCACCCATTAAAGTCCGATTTTGATTCTGAGAAAAAATATTTTCGATCATCTCTTTTTCGTACCATGCGGAATACCTTCTTTCCAGGTGTATTTTCGTGTAACAAAGGTTGGATTTTTTGATTCAGCGGGTCAAAGTACACCTATGAACCCACCCATCAAAGTTCGATTTTGATTCTGGAGACAGATATTTTCGATCATCTCTTTTTCGAACCATGCGAAGTAACTTTTTTCCAAGCACATTTTTGGTCATCAAAGGTTGGATTTTCGGATTCAGCGGGTCGAAATACACCTAGAAACTCACCCATCAAAGTCCGATCCGATTCTGAATAAAAATATTTTCGATCATCTCTTTTTCGTACCATGCGAAATAACTTTTTTCCATGCATATTTTTGGTCATCAAAGCTTGGATTGTCGGATTCAGCGGGTCGAAATACACCTAGAAACTCACCCATTAAAGTCCGATTTTGATTCGGAAAAAAAATATTTTCGATCATCTCTTTTTCGTACCGTGCGACATAACTTTTTTCCAAGCATATTTTTGGTCATCAGAGGTTGGATTTTCGGTCTCAGTGGGTCGAAATACACCTAGAAACTCACCCATTAAAGTCCGATTTTGATTCTGAAAAAAAATATTTTTGATCATCTCTTTTTCGTACCATGCGAAATAACTTCTTTCCAGGTGTATTTTCGTTGAACAAAGGTTGGATTTTTTGATTCATCGGGTCAAAATACACCTATGAACCCACCCATCAAAGTTCGGTTCCGATTCTGGAGACAGATATTTTCGATCATCTCTTTTTCGTACCATGCGAAATAACTTTTTTCGAAGCATATTTTTGGTCATCAAAGTTCGGATGTTCGGATTCAGCGGGTCGGAATACACCTAGAAACTCACCCATCAAAGTCCGATTTTGATTCTGAAAAAAAATATTTTCGATCATCTATTTTTCGTATCATGCGAAATACTTTTTTTCCAAGCATATTTTTGGTCATCAAAGTTTGGATTTTCGGATTCAGCGGGTCGGAATACACCTAGAAACTCACCCATTAAAGTCCGATTTTGATTCTGAAAAAAAATATTTTCGATCATCTCTTTGTCGGACCATGAGGAATAACTTCTTTCCAGGTGTATTTTCGTGCAACGAAGGTTGGATTTTTGGATTCAGCGGGTCAAAATACACCTATGAACCCACCCATCAAAGTTCGACTTCGATTCTGGAGAAAGATATTTCCGATCATCTCTTTTTCGTACCATGCGAAATAACTTTTTTCCAAGCATATTTTTGGTTATCAAAGCTTGGATTCTCGGATTCAGCGGGTCAAAGTACACCTATGAACCCACCCATCAAAGTTCGATTTTGATTCTGGAGACAGATATTTTCGATCATCTCTTTTTCGAACCATGCGAAGTAACTTTTTTCCAAGCACATTTTTGGTCATCAAAGGTTGGATTTTCGGATTCAGCGGGTCGAAATACACCTAGAAACTCACCCATCAAAGTCCGATCCGATTCTGAATAAAAATATTTTCGATCATCTCTTTTTCGTACCATGCGAAATAACTTTTTTCCAAGCATATTTTTGGTCATCAAAGCTTGGATTGTCGGATTCAGCGGGTCGAAATACACCTAGAAACTCACCCATTAAAGTCCGATTTTGATTCGGAAAAAAAATATTTTCGATCATCTCTTTTTCGTACCGTGCGACATAACTTTTTTCCAAGCATATTTTTGGTCATCAGAGGTTGGATTTTCGGTCTCAGTGGGTCGAAATACACCTAGAAACTCACCCATTAAAGTCCGATTTTGATTCTGAAAAAAAATATTTTTGATCATCTCTTTTTCGTACCATGCGAAATAACTTCTTTCCAGGTGTATTTTCGTTGAACAAAGGTTGGATTTTTTGATTCATCGGGTCAAAATACACCTATGAACCCACCCATCAAAGTTCGGTTCCGATTCTGGAGACAGATATTTTCGATCATCTCTTTTTCGTACCATGCGAAATAACTTTTTTCGAAGCATATTTTTGGTCATCAAAGTTCGGATGTTCGGATTCAGCGGGTCGGAATACACCTAGAAACTCACCCATCAAAGTCCGATTTTGATTCTGAAAAAAAATATTTTCGATCATCTATTTTTCGTATCATGCGAAATACTTTTTTTCCAAGCATATTTTTGGTCATCAAAGTTTGGATTTTCGGATTCAGCGGGTCGGAATACACCTAGAAACTCACCCATTAAAGTCCGATTTTGATTCTGAAAAAAAATATTTTCGATCATCTCTTTGTCGGACCATGAGGAATAACTTCTTTCCAGGTGTATTTTCGTGCAACGAAGGTTGGATTTTTGGATTCAGCGGGTCAAAATACACCTATGAACCCACCCATCAAAGTTCGACTTCGATTCTGGAGAAAGATATTTCCGATCATCTCTTTTTCGTACCATGCGAAATAACTTTTTTCCAAGCATATTTTTGGTTATCAAAGCTTGGATTCTCGGATTCAGCGGGTCAAAATACACCTATAAACCCACCCATCAAAGTTCGATTTTGATTCTGGAGACAGATATTTTCGATCATCTCTTTTTCGAACCATGCGGAATAACTTTTTTCCAAGCATATTTTTGGTCGTCAAAGGTTGGAATTTCGGATTCAGCGGGTCGAAATACACCTAGAAACTCACCCATCAAAGTCCGATTCCGATTCGGAAAAAAAATATTTTCGATCATCTCCTTTTCGTACCGTGCGAAATAACTTTTTTCCAAGCATATTTTTGGTCATCAGAGGTTGGATTTTCGGATTCAGTGGGTCGAAATACACCTAGAAACTCACCCATGAAAGTCCGATTTTGATTCTGAAAAAAAAAATTTTCGATCATCTCTTTTTCGTACCGTGCGACATAACTTTTTTCCAAGCATATTTTTGGTCATCAGAGGTTGGATTTTCGGATTCAGTGGGTCGAAATACACCTAGAAACTCACCCATTAAAGTCCGATTTTGATTCGGAAAAAAAATATTTTCGATCATCTCTTTTTCGTACCGTGCGACATAACTTTTTTCCAAGCATATTTTTGGTCATCAGAGGTTGGATTTTCGGATTCAGTGGGTCGAAATACACCTAGAAACTCACCCATTAAAGTCCGATTTTGATTCTGAAAAAAAATATTTTCGATCATCTCTTTTTCGTACCATGCGAACTAACTTTTTTCCAGGTGTATTTTCGTTTAACAAAGGTTGGATTTTTGGATTCAGCGGGTCAAAATACACCTATGAACCCACCCATCAAAGTTCGATTCCGATTCTGGAGACAGATATTTTCGATCATCTCTTTTTCGTACCATGCGAAATAACTTTTTTCCAAGCATATTTTTGGTCATCAAAGTTCGGATTTTCGGATTCAGCGGGTCGGATTACACCTAGAAACTCACCCATTAAAGTCCGATTTTGATTCTGAGAAAAAATATTTTCGATCATCTCTTTTTCGTACCATGCGGAATACCTTCTTTCCAGGTGTATTTTCGTGTAACAAAGGTTGGATTTTTTGATTCAGCGGGTCAAAGTACACCTATGAACCCACCCATCAAAGTTCGATTTTGATTCTGGAGACAGATATTTGCGATCATCTCTTTTTCGAACCATGCGAAGTAACTTTTTTCCAAGCACATTTTTGGTCATCAAAGGTTGGATTTTCGGATTCAGCGGGTCGAAATACACCTAGAAACTCACCCATCAAAGTCCGATCCGATTCTGAAAAAAAATATTTTCGATCATCTCTTTTTCGTACCATGCGGAATAACTTCTTTCCAGGTGTATTTTCGTGTAACGGAGGTTGGAATTTTGGATTCAGCGGGTCAAAATACACCTATGAACCCACCCATCAAAGTTCGACTTCGATTCTGGAGAAAGATATTTCCGATCATCTCTTTTTCGTACCATGCGGAATAACTTTTTTCCAAGCATGTTTTGGTCATCGAAGCTTGGATTCTCGGATTCAGCGGGTCAAAATACACCTATAAACCCACCCATCAAAGTTCGATTTCAATTCTGGAGACAGATATTTTCGATCATCTCTTTTTCGTACCATGCGAAATAACTTTTTTCCAAGCATATTTTTGGTCATCAAAGTTTGGATTTTCGGATTCAGCGGGTCGAAATACACCCAGAAACTCACCCATCAAAGTCCGATATTGAGTCTGAAAAAAAATATTTTCGATCATCTCTTTTTCGTACCATGCGAAATAACTTTTTTCCAAGCATATTTTTGGTCATCAAAGTTTGGATTTTCGGATTCAGCGGGTCGGATTACACCTAGAAACTCACCCATTAAAGTCCGATTTTGATTCTGAGAAAAAATATTTTCGATCATCTCTTTTTCGTACCATGCGGAATACCTTCTTTCCAGGTGTATTTTCGTGTAACAAAGGTTGGATTTTTTGATTCAGCGGGTCAAAGTACACCTATGAACCCACCCATCAAAGTTCGATTTTGATTCTGGAGACAGATATTTTCGATCATCTCTTTTTCGAACCATGCGAAGTAACTTTTTTCCAAGCACATTTTTGGTCATCAAAGGTTGGATTTTCGGATTCAGCGGGTCGAAATACACCTAGAAACTCACCCATCAAAGTCCGATCCGATTCTGAAAAAAAATATTTTCGATCATCTCTTTTTCGTACCATGCGAAATAACTTTTTTCCAAGCATATTTTTGGTCATCAAAGCTTGGATTGTCGGATTCAGCGGGTCGAAATACACCTAGAAACTCACCCATTAAAGTCCGATTTTGATTCGGAAAAAAAATATTTTCGATCATCTCTTTTTCGTACCGTGCGACATAACTTTTTTCCAAGCATATTTTTGGTCATCAGAGGTTGGATTTTCGGACTCAGTGGGTCGAAATACACCTAGAAACTCACCCATTAAAGTCCGATTTTGATTCTGAAAAAAAATATTTTTGATCATCTCTTTTTCGTACCATGCGAAATAACTTCTTTCCAGGTGTATTTTCGTTGAACAAAGGTTGGATTTTTTGATTCATCGGGTCAAAATACACCTATGAACCCACCCATCAAAGTTCGGTTCCGATTCTGGAGACAGATATTTTCGATCATCTCTTTTTCGTACCATGCGAAATAACTTTTTTCCAAGCATATTTTTGGTCATCAAAGTTCGGATTTTCGGATTCAGCGGGTCGGAATACACCTAGAAACTCACCCATCAAAGTCCGATTTTGATTCTGAAAAAAAATATTTTCGATCATCTATTTTTCGTATCATGCGAAATACTTTTTTTCCAAGCATATTTTTGGTCATCAAAGTTTGGATTTTCGGATTCAGCGGGTCGGAATACACCTAGAAACTCACCCATTAAAGTCCGATTTTGATTCTGAAAAAAAATATTTTCGATCATCTCTTTGTCGGACCATGAGGAATAACTTCTTTCCAGGTGTATTTTCGTGCAACGAAGGTTGGATTTTTGGATTCAGCGGGTCAAAATACACCTATGAACCCACCCATCAAAGTTCGACTTCGATTCTGGAGAAAGATATTTCCGATCATCTCTTTTTCGTACCATGCGAAATAACTTTTTTCCAAGCATATTTTTGGTTATCAAAGCTTGGATTCTCGGATTCAGCGGGTCAAAATACACCTATAAACCCACCCATCAAAGTTCGATTTTGATTCTGGAGACAGATATTTTCGATCATCTCTTTTTCGAACCATGCGGAATAACTTTTTTCCAAGCATATTTTTGGTCGTCAAAGGTTGGAATTTCGGATTCAGCGGGTCGAAATACACCTAGAAACTCACCCATCAAAGTCCGATTCCGATTCGGAAAAAAAATATTTTCGATCATCTCCTTTTCGTACCGTGCGAAATAACTTTTTTCCAAGCATATTTTTGGTCATCAGAGGTTGGATTTTCGGATTCAGTGGGTCGAAATACACCTAGAAACTCACCCATGAAAGTCCGATTTTGATTCTGAAAAAAAAAATTTTCGATCATCTCTTTTTCGTACCGTGCGACATAACTTTTTTCCAAGCATATTTTTGGTCATCAGAGGTTGGATTTTCGGATTCAGTGGGTCGAAATACACCTAGAAACTCACCCATTAAAGTCCGATTTTGATTCGGAAAAAAAATATTTTCGATCATCTCTTTTTCGTACCGTGCGACATAACTTTTTTCCAAGCATATTTTTGGTCATCAGAGGTTGGATTTTCGGATTCAGTGGGTCGAAATACACCTAGAAACTCACCCATTAAAGTCCGATTTTGATTCTGAAAAAAAATATTTTCGATCATCTCTTTTTCGTACCATGCGAACTAACTTTTTTCCAGGTGTATTTTCGTTTAACAAAGGTTGGATTTTTGGATTCAGCGGGTCAAAATACACCTATGAACCCACCCATCAAAGTTCGATTTCGATTCTGGAGACAGATATTTTCGATCATCTCTTTTTCGTACCATGCGAAATAACTTTTTTCCAAGCATATTTTTGGTCATCAAAGTTCGGATTTTCGGATTCAGCGGGTCGGATTACACCTAGAAACTCACCCATTAAAGTCCGATTTTGATTCTGAGAAAAAATATTTTCGATCATCTCTTTTTCGTACCATGCGGAATACCTTCTTTCCAGGTGTATTTTCGTGTAACAAAGGTTGGATTTTTTGATTCAGCGGGTCAAAGTACACCTATGAACCCACCGATCAAAGTTCGATTTTGATTCTGGAGACAGATATTTTCGATCATCTCTTTTTCGAACCATGCGAAGTAACTTTTTTCCAAGCACATTTTTGGTCATCAAAGGTTGGATTTTCGGATTCAGCGGGTCGAAATACACCTAGAAACTCACCCATCAAAGTCCGATCCGATTCTGAAAAAAAATATTTTCGATCATCTCTTTTTCGTACCATGCGGAATAACTTCTTTCCAGGTGTATTTTCGTGTAACGGAGGTTGGATTTTTGGATTCAGCGGGTCAAAATACACCTATGAACCCACCCATCAAAGTTCGACTTCGATTCTGGAGAAAGATATTTCCGATCATCTCTTTTTCGTACCATGCGGAATAACTTTTTTCCAAGCATGTTTTTGGTCATCGAAGCTTGGATTCTCGGATTCAGCGGGTCAAAATACACCTATAAACCCACCCATCAAAGTTCGATTTCAATTCTGGAGACAGATATTTTCGATCATCTCTTTTTCGTACCATGCGAAATAAGTTTTTTCCAAGCATATTTTTGGTCATCAAAGTTTGGATTTTCGGATTCAGCGGGTCGAAATACACCTAGAAACTCACCCATCAAAGTCCGATATTGAGTCTGAAAAAAAATATTTTCGATCATCTCTTTTTCGTACCATGCGAAATAACTTTTTTCCAAGCATATTTTTGGTCATCAAAGTTTGGATTTTCGGATTCAGCGGGTCGGATTACACCTAGAAACTCACCCATTAAAGTCCGATTTTGATTCTGAGAAAAAATATTTTCGATCATCTCTTTTTCGTACCATGCGGAATACCTTCTTTCCAGGTGTATTTTCGTGTAACAAAGGTTGGATTTTTTGATTCAGCGGGTCAAAGTACACCTATGAACCCACCCATCAAAGTTCGATTTTGATTCTGGAGACAGATATTTTCGATCATCTCTTTTTCGAACCATGCGAAGTAACTTTTTTCCAAGCACATTTTTGGTCATCAAAGGTTGGATTTTCGGATTCAGCGGGTCGAAATACACCTAGAAACTCACCCATCAAAGTCCGATCCGATTCTGAATAAAAATATTTTCGATCATCTCTTTTTCGTACCATGCGAAATAACTTTTTTCCAAGCATATTTTTGGTCATCAAAGCTTGGATTGTCGGATTCAGCGGGTCGAAATACACCTAGAAACTCACCCATTAAAGTCCGATTTTGATTCGGAAAAAAAATATTTTCGATCATCTCTTTTTCGTACCGTGCGACATAACTTTTTTCCAAGCATATTTTTGGTCATCAGAGGTTGGATTTTCGGTCTCAGTGGGTCGAAATACACCTAGAAACTCACCCATTAAAGTCCGATTTTGATTCTGAAAAAAAATATTTTTGATCATCTCTTTTTCGTACCATGCGAAATAACTTCTTTCCAGGTGTATTTTCGTTGAACAAAGGTTGGATTTTTTGATTCATCGGGTCAAAATACACCTATGAACCCACCCATCAAAGTTCGGTTCCGATTCTGGAGACAGATATTTTCGATCATCTCTTTTTCGTACCATGCGAAATAACTTTTTTCGAAGCATATTTTTGGTCATCAAAGTTCGGATGTTCGGATTCAGCGGGTCGGAATACACCTAGAAACTCACCCATCAAAGTCCGATTTTGATTCTGAAAAAAAATATTTTCGATCATCTATTTTTCGTATCATGCGAAATACTTTTTTTCCAAGCATATTTTTGGTCATCAAAGTTTGGATTTTCGGATTCAGCGGGTCGGAATACACCTAGAAACTCACCCATTAAAGTCCGATTTTGATTCTGAAAAAAAATATTTTCGATCATCTCTTTGTCGGACCATGAGGAATAACTTCTTTCCAGGTGTATTTTCGTGCAACGAAGGTTGGATTTTTGGATTCAGCGGGTCAAAATACACCTATGAACCCACCCATCAAAGTTCGACTTCGATTCTGGAGAAAGATATTTCCGATCATCTCTTTTTCGTACCATGCGAAATAACTTTTTTCCAAGCATATTTTTGGTTATCAAAGCTTGGATTCTCGGATTCAGCGGGTCAAAGTACACCTATGAACCCACCCATCAAAGTTCGATTTTGATTCTGGAGACAGATATTTTCGATCATCTCTTTTTCGAACCATGCGAAGTAACTTTTTTCCAAGCACATTTTTGGTCATCAAAGGTTGGATTTTCGGATTCAGCGGGTCGAAATACACCTAGAAACTCACCCATCAAAGTCCGATCCGATTCTGAATAAAAATATTTTCGATCATCTCTTTTTCGTACCATGCGAAATAACTTTTTTCCAAGCATATTTTTGGTCATCAAAGCTTGGATTGTCGGATTCAGCGGGTCGAAATACACCTAGAAACTCACCCATTAAAGTCCGATTTTGATTCGGAAAAAAAATATTTTCGATCATCTCTTTTTCGTACCGTGCGACATAACTTTTTTCCAAGCATATTTTTGGTCATCAGAGGTTGGATTTTCGGTCTCAGTGGGTCGAAATACACCTAGAAACTCACCCATTAAAGTCCGATTTTGATTCTGAAAAAAAATATTTTTGATCATCTCTTTTTCGTACCATGCGAAATAACTTCTTTCCAGGTGTATTTTCGTTGAACAAAGGTTGGATTTTTTGATTCATCGGGTCAAAATACACCTATGAACCCACCCATCAAAGTTCGGTTCCGATTCTGGAGACAGATATTTTCGATCATCTCTTTTTCGTACCATGCGAAATAACTTTTTTCGAAGCATATTTTTGGTCATCAAAGTTCGGATGTTCGGATTCAGCGGGTCGGAATACACCTAGAAACTCACCCATCAAAGTCCGATTTTGATTCTGAAAAAAAATATTTTCGATCATCTATTTTTCGTATCATGCGAAATACTTTTTTTCCAAGCATATTTTTGGTCATCAAAGTTTGGATTTTCGGATTCAGCGGGTCGGAATACACCTAGAAACTCACCCATTAAAGTCCGATTTTGATTCTGAAAAAAAATATTTTCGATCATCTCTTTGTCGGACCATGAGGAATAACTTCTTTCCAGGTGTATTTTCGTGCAACGAAGGTTGGATTTTTGGATTCAGCGGGTCAAAATACACCTATGAACCCACCCATCAAAGTTCGACTTCGATTCTGGAGAAAGATATTTCCGATCATCTCTTTTTCGTACCATGCGAAATAACTTTTTTCCAAGCATATTTTTGGTTATCAAAGCTTGGATTCTCGGATTCAGCGGGTCAAAATACACCTATAAACCCACCCATCAAAGTTCGATTTTGATTCTGGAGACAGATATTTTCGATCATCTCTTTTTCGAACCATGCGGAATAACTTTTTTCCAAGCATATTTTTGGTCGTCAAAGGTTGGAATTTCGGATTCAGCGGGTCGAAATACACCTAGAAACTCACCCATCAAAGTCCGATTCCGATTCGGAAAAAAAATATTTTCGATCATCTCCTTTTCGTACCGTGCGAAATAACTTTTTTCCAAGCATATTTTTGGTCATCAGAGGTTGGATTTTCGGATTCAGTGGGTCGAAATACACCTAGAAACTCACCCATGAAAGTCCGATTTTGATTCTGAAAAAAAAAATTTTCGATCATCTCTTTTTCGTACCGTGCGACATAACTTTTTTCCAAGCATATTTTTGGTCATCAGAGGTTGGATTTTCGGATTCAGTGGGTCGAAATACACCTAGAAACTCACCCATTAAAGTCCGATTTTGATTCGGAAAAAAAATATTTTCGATCATCTCTTTTTCGTACCGTGCGACATAACTTTTTTCCAAGCATATTTTTGGTCATCAGAGGTTGGATTTTCGGATTCAGTGGGTCGAAATACACCTAGAAACTCACCCATTAAAGTCCGATTTTGATTCTGAAAAAAAATATTTTCGATCATCTCTTTTTCGTACCATGCGAACTAACTTTTTTCCAGGTGTATTTTCGTTTAACAAAGGTTGGATTTTTGGATTCAGCGGGTCAAAATACACCTATGAACCCACCCATCAAAGTTCGATTCCGATTCTGGAGACAGATATTTTCGATCATCTCTTTTTCGTACCATGCGAAATAACTTTTTTCCAAGCATATTTTTGGTCATCAAAGTTCGGATTTTCGGATTCAGCGGGTCGGATTACACCTAGAAACTCACCCATTAAAGTCCGATTTTGATTCTGAGAAAAAATATTTTCGATCATCTCTTTTTCGTACCATGCGGAATACCTTCTTTCCAGGTGTATTTTCGTGTAACAAAGGTTGGATTTTTTGATTCAGCGGGTCAAAGTACACCTATGAACCCACCCATCAAAGTTCGATTTTGATTCTGGAGACAGATATTTTCGATCATCTCTTTTTCGAACCATGCGAAGTAACTTTTTTCCAAGCACATTTTTGGTCATCAAAGGTTGGATTTTCGGATTCAGCGGGTCGAAATACACCTAGAAACTCACCCATCAAAGTCCGATCCGATTCTGAAAAAAAATATTTTCGATCATCTCTTTTTCGTACCATGCGGAATAACTTCTTTCCAGGTGTATTTTCGTGTAACGGAGGTTGGAATTTTGGATTCAGCGGGTCAAAATACACCTATGAACCCACCCATCAAAGTTCGACTTCGATTCTGGAGAAAGATATTTCCGATCATCTCTTTTTCGTACCATGCGGAATAACTTTTTTCCAAGCATGTTTTTGGTCATCGAAGCTTGGATTCTCGGATTCAGCGGGTCAAAATACACCTATAAACCCACCCATCAAAGTTCGATTTCAATTCTGGAGACAGATATTTTCGATCATCTCTTTTTCGTACCATGCGAAATAACTTTTTTCCAAGCATATTTTTGGTCATCAAAGTTTGGATTTTCGGATTCAGCGGGTCGAAATACACCTAGAAACTCACCCATCAAAGTCCGATATTGAGTCTGAAAAAAAATATTTTCGATCATCTCTTTTTCGTACCATGCGAAATAACTTTTTTCCAAGCATATTTTTGGTCATCAAAGTTTGGATTTTCGGATTCAGCGGGTCGGATTACACCTAGAAACTCACCCATTAAAGTCCGATTTTGATTCTGAGAAAAAATATTTTCGATCATCTCTTTTTCGTACCATGCGGAATACCTTCTTTCCAGGTGTATTTTCGTGTAACAAAGGTTGGATTTTTTGATTCAGCGGGTCAAAGTACACCTATGAACCCACCCATCAAAGTTCGATTTTGATTCTGGAGACAGATATTTTCGATCATCTCTTTTTCGAACCATGCGAAGTAACTTTTTTCCAAGCACATTTTTGGTCATCAAAGGTTGGATTTTCGGATTCAGCGGGTCGAAATACACCTAGAAACTCACCCATCAAAGTCCGATCCGAATCTGAAAAAAAATATTTTCGATCATCTCTTTTTCGTACCATGCGAAATAACTTTTTTCCAAGCATATTTTTGGTCATCAAAGCTTGGATTGTCGGATTCAGCGGGTCGAAATACACCTAGAAACTCACCCATTAAAGTCCGATTTTGATTCGGAAAAAAAATATTTTCGATCATCTCTTTTTCGTACCGTGCGACATAACTTTTTTCCAAGCATATTTTTGGTCATCAGAGGTTGGATTTTCGGACTCAGTGGGTCGAAATACACCTAGAAACTCACCCATTAAAGTCCGATTTTGATTCTGAAAAAAAATATTTTTGATCATCTCTTTTTCGTACCATGCGAAATAACTTCTTTCCAGGTGTATTTTCGTTGAACAAAGGTTGGATTTTTTGATTCATCGGGTCAAAATACACCTATGAACCCACCCATCAAAGTTCGGTTCCGATTCTGGAGACAGATATTTTCGATCATCTCTTTTTCGTACCATGCGAAATAACTTTTTTCCAAGCATATTTTTGGTCATCAAAGTTCGGATTTTCGGATTCAGCGGGTCGGAATACACCTAGAAACTCACCCATCAAAGTCCGATTTTGATTCTGAAAAAAAATATTTTCGATCATCTATTTTTCGTATCATGCGAAATACTTTTTTTCCAAGCATATTTTTGGTCATCAAAGTTTGGATTTTCGGATTCAGCGGGTCGGAATACACCTAGAAACTCACCCATTAAAGTCCGATTTTGATTCTGAAAAAAAATATTTTCGATCATCTCTTTGTCGGACCATGAGGAATAACTTCTTTCCAGGTGTATTTTCGTGCAACGAAGGTTGGATTTTTGGATTCAGCGGGTCAAAATACACCTATGAACCCACCCATCAAAGTTCGACTTCGATTCTGGAGAAAGATATTTCCGATCATCTCTTTTTCGTACCATGCGAAATAACTTTTTTCCAAGCATATTTTTGGTTATCAAAGCTTGGATTCTCGGATTCAGCGGGTCAAAATACACCTATAAACCCACCCATCAAAGTTCGATTTTGATTCTGGAGACAGATATTTTCGATCATCTCTTTTTCGAACCATGCGGAATAACTTTTTTCCAAGCATATTTTTGGTCGTCAAAGGTTGGAATTTCGGATTCAGCGGGTCGAAATACACCTAGAAACTCACCCATCAAAGTCCGATTCCGATTCGGAAAAAAAATATTTTCGATCATCTCCTTTTCGTACCGTGCGAAATAACTTTTTTCCAAGCATATTTTTGGTCATCAGAGGTTGGATTTTCGGATTCAGTGGGTCGAAATACACCTAGAAACTCACCCATGAAAGTCCGATTTTGATTCTGAAAAAAAAAATTTTCGATCATCTCTTTTTCGTACCGTGCGACATAACTTTTTTCCAAGCATATTTTTGGTCATCAGAGGTTGGATTTTCGGATTCAGTGGGTCGAAATACACCTAGAAACTCACCCATTAAAGTCCGATTTTGATTCGGAAAAAAAATATTTTCGATCATCTCTTTTTCGTACCGTGCGACATAACTTTTTTCCAAGCATATTTTTGGTCATCAGAGGTTGGATTTTCGGATTCAGTGGGTCGAAATACACCTAGAAACTCACCCATTAAAGTCCGATTTTGATTCTGAAAAAAAATATTTTCGATCATCTCTTTTTCGTACCATGCGAACTAACTTTTTTCCAGGTGTATTTTCGTTTAACAAAGGTTGGATTTTTGGATTCAGCGGGTCAAAATACACCTATGAACCCACCCATCAAAGTTCGATTCCGATTCTGGAGACAGATATTTTCGATCATCTCTTTTTCGTACCATGCGAAATAACTTTTTTCCAAGCATATTTTTGGTCATCAAAGTTCGGATTTTCGGATTCAGCGGGTCGGATTACACCTAGAAACTCACCCATTAAAGTCCGATTTTGATTCTGAGAAAAAATATTTTCGATCATCTCTTTTTCGTACCATGCGGAATACCTTCTTTCCAGGTGTATTTTCGTGTAACAAAGGTTGGATTTTTTGATTCAGCGGGTCAAAGTACACCTATGAACCCACCCATCAAAGTTCGATTTTGATTCTGGAGACAGATATTTTCGATCATCTCTTTTTCGAACCATGCGAAGTAACTTTTTTCCAAGCACATTTTTGGTCATCAAAGGTTGGATTTTCGGATTCAGCGGGTCGAAATACACCTAGAAACTCACCCATCAAAGTCCGATCCGATTCTGAAAAAAAATATTTTCGATCATCTCTTTTTCGTACCATGCGGAATAACTTCTTTCCAGGTGTATTTTCGTGTAACGGAGGTTGGAATTTTGGATTCAGCGGGTCAAAATACACCTATGAACCCACCCATCAAAGTTCGACTTCGATTCTGGAGAAAGATATTTCCGATCATCTCTTTTTCGTACCATGCGGAATAACTTTTTTCCAAGCATGTTTTTGGTCATCGAAGCTTGGATTCTCGGATTCAGCGGGTCAAAATACACCTATAAACCCACCCATCAAAGTTCGATTTCAATTCTGGAGACAGATATTTTCGATCATCTCTTTTTCGTACCATGCGAAATAACTTTTTTCCAAGCATATTTTTGGTCATCAAAGTTTGGATTTTCGGATTCAGCGGGTCGAAATACACCTAGAAACTCACCCATCAAAGTCCGATATTGAGTCTGAAAAAAAATATTTTCGATCATCTCTTTTTCGTACCATGCGAAATAACTTTTTTCCAAGCATATTTTTGGTCATCAAAGTTTGGATTTTCGGATTCAGCGGGTCGGATTACACCTAGAAACTCACCCATTAAAGTCCGATTTTGATTCTGAGAAAAAATATTTTCGATCATCTCTTTTTCGTACCATGCGGAATACCTTCTTTCCAGGTGTATTTTCGTGTAACAAAGGTTGGATTTTTTGATTCAGCGGGTCAAAGTACACCTATGAACCCACCCATCAAAGTTCGATTTTGATTCTGGAGACAGATATTTTCGATCATCTCTTTTTCGAACCATGCGAAGTAACTTTTTTCCAAGCACATTTTTGGTCATCAAAGGTTGGATTTTCGGATTCAGCGGGTCGAAATACACCTAGAAACTCACCCATCAAAGTCCGATCCGAATCTGAAAAAAAATATTTTCGATCATCTCTTTTTCGTACCATGCGAAATAACTTTTTTCCAAGCATATTTTTGGTCATCAAAGCTTGGATTGTCGGATTCAGCGGGTCGAAATACACCTAGAAACTCACCCATTAAAGTCCGATTTTGATTCGGAAAAAAAATATTTTCGATCATCTCTTTTTCGTACCGTGCGACATAACTTTTTTCCAAGCATATTTTTGGTCATCAGAGGTTGGATTTTCGGACTCAGTGGGTCGAAATACACCTAGAAACTCACCCATTAAAGTCCGATTTTGATTCTGAAAAAAAATATTTTTGATCATCTCTTTTTCGTACCATGCGAAATAACTTCTTTCCAGGTGTATTTTCGTTGAACAAAGGTTGGATTTTTTGATTCATCGGGTCAAAATACACCTATGAACCCACCCATCAAAGTTCGGTTCCGATTCTGGAGACAGATATTTTCGATCATCTCTTTTTCGTACCATGCGAAATAACTTTTTTCCAAGCATATTTTTGGTCATCAAAGTTCGGATTTTCGGATTCAGCGGGTCGGAATACACCTAGAAACTCACCCATCAAAGTCCGATTTTGATTCTGAAAAAAAATATTTTCGATCATCTATTTTTCGTATCATGCGAAATACTTTTTTTCCAAGCATATTTTTGGTCATCAAAGTTTGGATTTTCGGATTCAGCGGGTCGGAATACACCTAGAAACTCACCCATTAAAGTCCGATTTTGATTCTGAAAAAAAATATTTTCGATCATCTCTTTGTCGGACCATGAGGAATAACTTCTTTCCAGGTGTATTTTCGTGCAACGAAGGTTGGATTTTTGGATTCAGCGGGTCAAAATACACCTATGAACCCACCCATCAAAGTTCGACTTCGATTCTGGAGAAAGATATTTCCGATCATCTCTTTTTCGTACCATGCGAAATAACTTTTTTCCAAGCATATTGTTGGTCATCAAAGCTTGGATTCTCGGATTCAGCGGGTCAAAATACACCTATAAACCCACCCATCACAGTTCGATTTCAATTCTGGAGACAGATATTTCCGATCATCTCTTTTTCGTACCATGCGAAATAACTTTTTTCCAAGCATATTTTTGGTCATCAAAGCTTGGATTCTCGGATTCAGCGGGTCAAAATACACCTATAAACCCACCCATCAAAGTTCGATTTTGATTCTGGAGACAGATATTTTCGATCATCTCTTTTTCGAACCATGCGGAATAACTTTTTTCCAAGCATATTTTTGGTCGTCAAAGGTTGGAATTTCGGATTCAGTGGGTCGAAATACACCTAGAAACTCACCCATCAAAGTCCGATTCCGATTCGGAAAAAAAATATTTTCGATCATCTCCTTTTCGTACCGTGCGAAATAACTTTTTTCCAAGCATATTTTTGGTCATCAGAGGTTGGATTTTCGGATTCAGTGGGTCGAAATACACCTAGGAACTCACCCATGAAAGTCCGATTTTGATTCTGAAAAAAGAATTTTCGATCATCTCTTTTTCGTACCGTGCGACATAACTTTTTTCCAAGCATATTTTTGGTCATCAGAGGTTGGATTTTCGGATTCAGTGGGTCGAAATACACCTAGAAACTCACCCATTAAAGTTCGATTTTGATTCGGAAAAAAAATATTTTCAATCATCTCTTTTTCGTACCGTGCGACATAACTTTTTTCCAAGCATATTTTTGGTCATCAGAGGTTGGATTTTCGGATTCAGTGGGTCGAAATACACCTAGAAACTCACCCATTAAAGTCCGATTTTGATTCTGAAAAAAAATATTTTCGATCATCTCTTTTTCGTACCATGCGAACTAACTTTTTTCCAGGTGTATTTTCGTTTAACAAAGGTTGGATTTTTGGATTCAGCGGGTCAAAATACACCTATGAACCCACCCATCAAAGTTCGATTCCGATTCTGGAGACAGATATTTTCGATCATCTCTTTTTCGTACCATGCGAAATAACTTTTTTCCAAGCATATTTTTGGTCATCAAAGTTCGGATTTTCGGATTCAGCGGGTCGGAATACACCTAAAAACTCACCTATCAAAGTCCGATTTTGATTCTGAAAAAAAATATTTTCGATCATCTATTTTTCGTACCATGCGAAATAACTTTTTTCCAAGCATATTTTTGGTCATCAAAGTTTGGATTTTCGGATTCAGCGGGTCGGATTACACCTAGAAACTCACCCATTAAAGTCCGATTTTGATTCTGAGAAAAAATATTTTCGATCATCTCTTTTTCGTACCATGCGGAATACCTTCTTTCCAGGTGTATTTTCGTGTAACAAAGGTTGGATTTTTTGATTCAGCGGGTCAAAGTTCACCTATGAACCCACCCATCAAAGTTCGATTTTGATTCTGGAGACAGATATTTTCGATCATCTCTTTTTCGAACCATGCGAAGTAACTTTTTTCCAAGCACATTTTTGGTCATCAAAGGTTGGATTTTCGGATTCAGCGGGTCGAAATACACCTAGAAACTCACCCATCAAAGTCCGATCCGATTCTGAAAAAAAATATTTTCGATCATCTCTTTTTCGTACCATGCGAAATAACTTTTTTCCAAGCATATTTTTGGTCATCAAAGCTTGGATTGTCGGATTCAGCGGGTCGAAATACACCTAGAAACTCACCCATTAAAGTCTGATTTTGATTCGGAAAAAAAATATTTCCGATCATCTCTTTTTCGTACCATGCGAAATAACTTTTTTCCAAGCATATTTTTGGTCATCAAAGCTTGGATTCTCGGATTCAGCGGGTCAAAATACACCTATAAACCCACCCATCAAAGTTCGATTTCAATTCTGGAGACAGATATTTCCGATCATCTCTTTTTCGTACCATGCGAAATAACTTTTCTCCAAGCATATTTTTGGTCATCAAAGCTTGGATTCTCGGATTCAGCGGGTCAAAATACACCTATAAACCCACCCATCAAAGTTCGATTTTGATTCTGGAGACAGATATTTTCGATCATCTCTTTTTCAAACCATGCGGAATAACTTTTTTTCAAGCATATTTTCGGTCATCAAAGGTTGGATTTTCGGATTCAGCGGGTCGAAATACACCTAGAAACTCACCCATCGGAGTCCGATTTTGATTCTGAAAAAAAATATTTTCGATCATCTCTTTTTCGTACCATGCGAAATACCTTCGTTCCAGGTATATTTTCGTGTAACAAAGGTTGGATTTTTGGATTCAGCGGGTCGAAATACACCTATAAACCCACCCATCAAAGTTCGATTTCGATCCTGGAGACAGATATTTTCGATCATCTCTTTTTCGTACCATGCGAAATAACTTTTTTCCAAGCATATTTTTGGTCATCAAAGGTTGGATTTTCGGATTCAGCGGGTCGAAATACACCTAGAAACTCACCCATCGAAGTCCGATTTTGATTCGGAAAAAAAATATTTTCGATCATCTCTTTTTCGTACCGTGCGACATAACTTTTTTCCAAGCATATTTTTGGTCATCAGAGGTTGGATTTTCGGATTCAGTGGGTCGAAATACACCTAGAAACTCACCCATTAAAGTCCGATTTTGATTCGGAAAAAAAATATTTTCGATCATCTCTTTTTCGTACCGTGCGACATAACTTTTTTCCAAGCATATTTTTGGTCATCAGAGGTTGGATTTTCGGACTCAGTGGGTCGATATACACCTAGAAACTCACCCATTAAAGTCCGATTTTGATTCTGAAACAAAATATTTTTGATCATCTCTTTTTCGTACCATGCGAAATAACTTCTTTCCAGGTGTATTTTCGTTGAACAAAGGTTGGATTTTTTGATTCAGCGGGTCAAAATACACCTATGAACCCACCCATCAAAGTTCGGTTCCGATTCTGGAGACAGATATTTTCGATCATCTCTTTTTCGTACCATGCGAAATAACTTTTTTCCAAGCATATTTTTGGTCATCAAAGTTCGGATTTTCGGATTCAGCGGGTCGGAATACACCTAGAAACTCACTCATCAAAGTCCGATTTTGATTCTGAAAAAAAATATTTTCGATCATCTATTTTTCGTATCATGCGAAATACTTTTTTTCCAAGCATATTTTTGGTCATCAAAGTTTGGATTTTCGGATTCAGCGGGTCGGAATACACCTAGAAACTCACCCATTAAAGTCCGATTTTGATTCTGAAAAAAAATATTTTCGATCATCTCTTTGTCGGACCATGAGGAATAACTTCTTTCCAGGTGTATTTTCGTGCAACGAAGGTTGGATTTTTGGATTCAGCGGGTCAAAATACACCTATGAACCCACCCATCAAAGTTCGACTTCGATTCTGGAGAAAGATATTTCCGATCATCTCTTTTTCGTACCATGCGAAATAACTTTTTTCCAAGCATATTTTTGGTCATCAAAGCTTGGATTCTCGGATTCAGCGGGTCAAAATACACCTATAAACCCACCAATCACAGTTCGATTTCAATTCTGGAGACAGATATTTCCGATCATCTCTTTTTCGTACCATGCGAAATAACTTTTTTCCAAGCATATTTTTGGTCATCAAAGCTTGGATTCTCGGATTCAGCGGGTCAAAATACACCTATAAACCCACCCATCAAAGTTCGATTTTGATTCTGGAGACAGATATTTTCGATCATCTCTTTTTCGAACCATGCGGAATAACTTTTTTCCAAGCATATTTTTGGTCGTCAAAGGTTGGAATTTCGGATTCAGCGGGTCGAAATACACCTAGAAACTCACCCATCAAAGTCCGATTCCGATTCGGAAAAAAAATATTTTCGATCATCTCCTTTTCGTACCGTGCGAAATAACTTTTTTCCAAGCATATTTTTGGTGATCAGAGGTTGGATTTTCGGATTCAGTGGGTCGAAATACACCTAGAAACTCACCCATTAAAGTCCGATTTTGATTCGGAAAAAAAGTATTTTCGATCATCTCTTTTTCGTACCGTGCGACTTAACTTTTTTCCAAGCATATTTTTGGTCATCAGAGGTTGGATTTTCGGATTCAGTGGGTCGAAATACACCTAGAAACTCACCCATCAAAGTCCGATTCCGATTCGGAAAAAAAATATTTTCGATCATCTCTTTTTCGTACCGTGCGAATTAACTTTTTTCCAAGCATATTTCTGGTCATCAGAGGTTGGATTTTCGGATTCAGTGGGTCGAAATACACCTAGAAACTCACACATCACAGTTCGATTTCAATTCTGGAGACAGATATTTCCGATCATCTCTTTTTCGTACCGTGCGACATAACTTTTTTCCAAGCATATTTTTGGTCATCAGAGGTTGGATTTTCGGATTCAGTGGGTCGAAATACACCTAGAAACTCACGCATTAAAGTCCGATTTTGATTCTGAAAAAAAATATTTTCGATCATCTCTTTTTCGTACCATGCGAACTAACTTTTTTCCAGGTGTATTTTCGTTTAACAAAGGTTGGATTTTTGGATTCAGCGGGTCAAAATACACCTATGAACCCACCCACCAAAGTTCGATTCCGATTCTGGAGACAGATATTTTCGATCATCTCTTTTTCGTACCATGCGAAATAACTTTTTTCCAAGCATATTTTTGGTCATCAAAGTTCGGATTTTCGGATTCAGCGGGTCGGAATACACCTAAAAACTCACCTATCAAAGTCCGATTTTGATTCTGAAAAAAAATATTTTCGATCATCTATTTTTCGTACCATGCGAAATAACTTTTTTCCAAGCATATTTTTCGTCATCAAAGTTTGGATTTTCGGATTCAGCGGGTCGGATTACACCTAGAAACTCACCCATTAAAGTCCGATTTTGATTCTGAGAAAAAATATTTTCGATCATCTCTTTTTCGTACCATGCGGAATACCTTCTTTCCAGGTGTATTTTCGTGTAACAAAGGTTGGATTTTTTGATTCAGCGGGTCAAAGTTCACCTATGAACCCACCCATCAAAGTTCGATTTTGATTCTGGAGACAGATATTTTCGATCATCTCTTTTTCGAACCATGCGAAGTAACTTTTTTCCAAGCACATTTTTGGTCATCAAAGGTTGGATTTTCGGATTCAGCGGGTCGAAATACACCTAGAAACTCACCCATCAAAGTCCGATCCGATTCTGAAAAAAAATATTTTCGATCATCTCTTTTTCGTACCATGCGAAATAACTTTTTTCCAAGCATATTTTTGGTCATCAAAGTTCGGATTGTCGGATTCAGCGGGTCGAAATACACCTAGAAACTCACCCATTAAAGTCTGATTTTGATTCGGAAAAAAAATATTTCCGATCATCTCTTTTTCGTACCATGCGAAATAACTTTTTTCCAAGCATATTTTTGGTCATCAGAGCTTGGATTCTCGGATTCAGCGGGTCAAAATACACCTATAAACCCACCCATCAAAGTTCGATTTCAATTCTGGAGACAGATATTTCCGATCATCTCTTTTTCGTACCATGCGAAATAACTTTTTTCCAAGCATATTTTTGGTCATCAAAGCTTGGATTCTCGGATTCAGCGGGTCAAAATACACCTATAAACCCACCCATCAAAGTTCGATTTTGATTCTGGAGACAGATATTTTCGATCATCTCTTTTTCGAACCATGCGGAATAACTTTTTTTCAAGCATATTTTCGGTCATCAAAGGTTGGATTTTCGGATTCAGCGGGTCGAAATACACCTAGAAACTCACCCATCGAAGTCCGATTTTGATTCTGAAAAAAAATATTTTCGATCATCTCTTTTTCGTACCATGCGAAATACCTTCGTTCCAGGTATATTTTCGTGTAACAAAGGTTGGATTTTTGGATTCAGCGGGTCGAAATACACCTATAAACCCACCCATCAAAGTTCGATTTCGATCCTGGAGACAGATATTTTCGATCATCTCTTTTTCGTACCGTGCGACATAACTTTTTTCCAAGCATATTTTTGGTCATCAGAGGTTGGATTTTCGGACTCAGTGGGTCGATATACACCTAGAAACTCACCCATTAAAGTCCGATTTTGATTCTGAAAAAAAATATTTTCGATCATCTCTTTGTCGGACCATGAGGAATAACTTCTTTCCAGGTGTATTTTCGTGCAACGAAGGTTGGATTTTTTGATTCAGCGGGTCAAAATACACCTATGAACCCACCCATCAAAGTTCGACTTCGATTCTGGAGAAAGATATTTCCGATCATCTCTTTTTCGTACCATGCGAAATAACTTTTTTCCAAGCATATTTTTGGTCATCAAAGCTTGGATTCTCGGATTCAGCGGGTCAAAATACACCTATAAACCCACCCATCACAGTTCGATTTCAATTCTGGAGACAGATATTTCCGATCATCTCTTTTTCGTACCATGCGAAATAACTTTTTTCCAAGCATATTTTTGGTCATCAAAGCTTGGATTCTCGGATTCAGCGGGTCAAAATACACCTATAAACCCACCCATCAAAGTTCGATTTTGATTCTGGAGACAGATATTTTCGATCATCTCTTTTTCGAACCATGCGGAATAACTTTTTTCCAAGCATATTTTTGGTCGTCAAAGGTTGGAATTTCGGATTCAGCGGGTCGAAATACACCTAGAAACTCACCCATCAAAGTCCGATTCCGATTCGGAAAAAAAATATTTTCGATCATCTCCTTTTCGTACCGTGCGAAATAACTTTTTTCCAAGCATATTTTTGGTGATCAGAGGTCGGATTTTCGGATTCAGTGGGTCGAAATACACCTAGAAACTCACCCATTGAAGTCCGATTTTGATTCGGAAAAAAAGTATTTTCGATCATCTCTTTTTCGTACCGTGCGACTTAACTTTTTTCCAAGCATATTTTTGGTCATCAGAGGTTGGATTTTCGGATTCAGTGGGTCGAAATACACCTAGAAACTCACCCATCAAAGTCCGATTCCGATTCGGAAAAAAAATATTTTCGATCATCTCTTTTTCGTACCGTGCGAATTAACTTTTTTCCAAGCATATTTCTGGTCATCAGAGGTTGGATTTTCGGATTCAGTGGGTCGAAATACACCTAGAAACTCACACATCACAGTTCGATTTCAATTCTGGAGACAGATATTTCCGATCATCTCTTTTTCGTACCGTGCGACATAACTTTTTTCCAAGCATATTTTTGGTCATCAGAGGTTGGATTTTCGGATTCAGTGGGTCGAAATACACCTAGAAACTCACCCATTAAAGTCCGATTTTGATTCTGAAAAAAAATATTTTCGATCATCTCTTTTTCGTACCATGCGAAATAACTTCTTTCCAGGTGTATTTTCGTTTAACAAAGGTTCGATTTTTGGATTCAGCGGGTCAAAATACACCTATGAACCCACCCATCAAAGTTCGATTCCGATTCTGGAGACAGATATTTTCGATCATCTCTTTTCCGTACCATGCGAAATAACTTTTTTCCACGCATATTTTTGGTCATCAAAGTTCGGATTTTCGGATTCAGCGGGTCGGAATACACCTAGAAACTCACCTATCAAAGTCCGATTTTGATTCTGAAAAAAAATATTTTCGATCATCTCTTTTGCGTACCATGCGAAATAACTTTTTTCCAAGCATATTTTTGGTCATCAAAGCTTGGATTCTCGGATTCAGCGGGTCAAAATACACCTATAAACCCACCCATCAAAGTTCGATTTCAATTCTGGAGACAGATATTTTCGATCATCTCTTTTTCGTACCATGCGAAATAACTTTTTTCCAAGCATATTGTTGGCCATCAAAGTTTGGATTTTCAGATTCAGCGGGTCGAAGTACACCTAGAAACTCACCCATCAAAGTCCGATTCCGATTCGGAAAAAAAATATTTTCGATCATCTCCTTTTCGTACCGTGCGAAATAACTTTTTTCCAAGCATATTTTTGGTGATCAGAGGTCGGATTTTCGGATTCAGTGGGTCGAAATACACCTAGAAACTCACCCATTGAAGTCCGATTTTGATTCGGAAAAAAAGTATTTTCGATCATCTCTTTTTCGTACCGTGCGACTTAACTTTTTTCCAAGCATATTTTTGGTCATCAGAGGTTGGATTTTCGGATTCAGTGGGTCGAAATACACCTAGAAACTCACCCATCAAAGTCCGATTCCGATTCGGAAAAAAAATATTTTCGATCATCTCTTTTTCGTACCGTGCGAATTAACTTTTTTCCAAGCATATTTCTGGTCATCAGAGGTTGGATTTTCGGATTCAGTGGGTCGAAATACACCTAGAAACTCACACATCACAGTTCGATTTCAATTCTGGAGACAGATATTTCCGATCATCTCTTTTTCGTACCGTGCGACATAACTTTTTTCCAAGCATATTTTTGGTCATCAGAGGTTGGATTTTCGGATTCAGTGGGTCGAAATACACCTAGAAACTCACCCATTAAAGTCCGATTTTGATTCTGAAAAAAAATATTTTCGATCATCTCTTTTTCGTACCATGCGAAATAACTTCTTTCCAGGTGTATTTTCGTTTAACAAAGGTTCGATTTTTGGATTCAGCGGGTCAAAATACACCTATGAACCCACCCATCAAAGTTCGATTCCGATTCTGGAGACAGATATTTTCGATCATCTCTTTTCCGTACCATGCGAAATAACTTTTTTCCACGCATATTTTTGGTCATCAAAGTTCGGATTTTCGGATTCAGCGGGTCGGAATACACCTAGAAACTCACCTATCAAAGTCCGATTTTGATTCTGAAAAAAAATATTTTCGATCATCTCTTTTGCGTACCATGCGAAATAACTTTTTTCCAAGCATATTTTTGGTCATCAAAGCTTGGATTCTCGGATTCAGCGGGTCAAAATACACCTATAAACCCACCCATCAAAGTTCAGTTTCAATTCTGGAGACAGATATTTTCGATCATCTCTTTTTCGTACCATGCGAAATAACTTTTTTCCAAGCATATTGTTGGCCATCAAAGTTTGGATTTTCAGATTCAGCGGGTCGAAGTACACCTAGAAACTCACCCATCAAAGTCCGATTTTGAGTCTGAAAAAAAATATTTTCGATCATCTCTTTTTCGTACCATGCGAAATAACTTTTTTCCAAGCATATTTTTGGTCATCAAAGCTTGGATTGTCGGATTCAGCGGGTCGAAATACACCTAGAAACTCACCCATTAAAGTCTGATTTTGATTCGGAAAAAAAATATTTTCGATCATCTCTTTTTCGTACCGTGCGACATAACTTTTTTCCAAGCATATTTTTGGTCATCAGAGGTTGGATTTTCGGACTCAGTGGGTCGATATACACCTAGAAACTCACCCATTAAAGTCCGATTTTGATTCTGAAACAAAATATTTTTGATCATCTCTTTTTCGTACCATGCGAAATAACTTCTTTCCAGGTGTATTTTCGTTGAACAAAGGTTGGATTTTTTGATTCAGCGGGTCAAAATACACCTATGAACCCACCCATCAAAGTTCGGTTCCGATTCTGGAGACAGATATTTTCGATCATCTCTTTTTCGTACCATGCGAAATAACTTTTTTCCAAGCATATTTTTGGTCATCAAAGTTCGGATTTTCGGATTCAGCGGGTCGGAATACACCTAGAAACTCACTCATCAAAGTCCGATTTTGATTCTGAAAAAAAATATTTTCGATCATCTATTTTTCGTATCATGCGAAATACTTTTTTTCCAAGCATATTTTTGGTCATCAAAGTTTGGATTTTCGGATTCAGCGGGTCGGAATACACCTAGAAACTCACCCATTAAAGTCCGATTTTGATTCTGAAAAAAAATATTTTCGATCATCTCTTTGTCGGACCATGAGGAATAACTTCTTTCCAGGTGTATTTTCGTGCAACGAAGGTTGGATTTTTGGATTCAGCGGGTCAAAATACACCTATGAACCCACCCATCAAAGTTCGACTTCGATTCTGGAGAAAGATATTTCCGATCATCCCTTTTTCGTACCATGCGAAATAACTTTTTTCCAAGCATATTTTTGGTCATCAAAGCTTGGATTCTCGGATTCAGCGGGTCAAAATACACCTATAAACCCACCCATCACAGTTCGATTTCAATTCTGGAGACAGATATTTCCGATCATCTCTTTTTCGTACCATGCGAAATAACTTTTTTCCAAGCATATTTTTGGTCATCAAAGCTTGGATTCTCGGATTCAGCGGGTCAAAATACACCTATAAACCCACCCATCAAAGTTCGATTTTGATTCTGGAGACAGATATTTTCGATCATCTCTTTTTCGAACCATGCGGAATAACTTTTTTCCAAGCATATTTTTGGTCGTCAAAGGTTGGAATTTCGGATTCAGCGGGTCGAAATACACCTAGAAACTCACCCATCAAAGTCCGATTCCGATTCGGAAAAAAAATATTTTCGATCATCTCCTTTTCGTACCGTGCGAAATAACTTTTTTCCAAGCATATTTTTGGTGATCAGAGGTTGGATTTTCGGATTCAGTGGGTCGAAATACACCTAGAAACTCACCCATTAAAGTCCGATTTTGATTCGGAAAAAAAGTATTTTCGATCATCTCTTTTTCGTACCGTGCGACTTAACTTTTTTCCAAGCATATTTTTGGTCATCAGAGGTTGGATTTTCGGATTCAGTGGGTCGAAATACACCTAGAAACTCACCCATCAAAGTCCGATTCCGATTCGGAAAAAAAATATTTTCGATCATCTCTTTTTCGTACCGTGCGAATTAACTTTTTTCCAAGCATATTTCTGGTCATCAGAGGTTGGATTTTCGGATTCAGTGGGTCGAAATACACCTAGAAACTCACACATCACAGTTCGATTTCAATTCTGGAGACAGATATTTCCGATCATCTCTTTTTCGTACCGTGCGACATAACTTTTTTCCAAGCATATTTTTGGTCATCAGAGGTTGGATTTTCGGATTCAGTGGGTCGAAATACACCTAGAAACTCACCCATTAAAGTCCGATTTTGATTCTGAAAAAAAATATTTTCGATCATCTCTTTTTCGTACCATGCGAACTAACTTTTTTCCAGGTGTATTTTCGTTTAACAAAGGTTGGATTTTTGGATTCAGCGGGTCAAAATACACCTATGAACCCACCCATCAAAGTTCGATTCCGATTCTGGAGACAGATATTTTCGATCATCTCTTTTTCGTACCATGCGAAATAACTTTTTTCCAAGCATATTTTTGGTCATCAAAGTTCGGATTTTCGGATTCAGCGGGTCGGAATACACCTAAAAACTCACCTATCAAAGTCCGATTTTGATTCTGAAAAAAAATATTTTCGATCATCTATTTTTCGTACCATGCGAAATAACTTTTTTCCAAGCATATTTTTGGTCATCAAAGTTTGGATTTTCGGATTCAGCGGGTCGGATTACACCTAGAAACTCACCCATTAAAGTCCGATTTTGATTCTGAGAAAAAATATTTTCGATCATCTCTTTTTCGTACCATGCGGAATACCTTCTTTCCAGGTGTATTTTCGTGTAACAAAGGTTGGATTTTTTGATTCAGCGGGTCAAAGTTCACCTATGAACCCACCCATCAAAGTTCGATTTTGATTCTGGAGACAGATATTTTCGATCATCTCTTTTTCGAACCATGCGAAGTAACTTTTTTCCAAGCACATTTTTGGTCATCAAAGGTTGGATTTTCGGATTCAGCGGGTCGAAATACACCTAGAAACTCACCCATCAAAGTCCGATCCGATTCTGAAAAAAAATATTTTCGATCATCTCTTTTTCGTACCATGCGAAATAACTTTTTTCCAAGCATATTTTTGGTCATCAAAGCTTGGATTGTCGGATTCAGCGGGTCGAAATACACCTAGAAACTCACCCATTAAAGTCTGATTTTGATTCGGAAAAAAAATATTTCCGATCATCTCTTTTTCGTACCATGCGAAATAACTTTTTTCCAAGCATATTTTTGGTCATCAAAGCTTGGATTGTCGGATTCAGCGGGTCGAAATACACCTATAAACCCACCCATCAAAGTTCGATTTCAATTCTGGAGACAGATATTTTCGATCATCTCTTTTTCGTACCATGCGAAATAACTTCTTTCCAGGTGTATTTTCGTTTAACAAAGGTTCGATTTTTGGATTCAGCGGGTCAAAATACACCTATGAACCCACCCATCAAAGTTCGATTCCGATTCTGGAGACAGATATTTTCGATCATCTCTTTTCCGTACCATGCGAAATAACTTTTTTCCAAGCATATTTTTGGTCATCAAAGTTCGGATTTTCGGATTCAGCGGGTCGGAATACACCTAGAAACTCACCTATCAAAGTCCGATTTTGATTCTGAAAAAAAATATTTTCGATCATCTCTTTTGCGTACCATGCGAAATAACTTTTTTCCAAGCATATTTTTGGTCATCAAAGCTTGGATTCTCGGATTCAGCGGGTCAAAATACACCTATAAACCCACCCATCAAAGTTCGATTTCAATTCTGGAGACAGATATTTTCGATCATCTCTTTTTCGTACCATGCGAAATAACTTTTTTCCAAGCATATTGTTGGCCATCAAAGTTTGGATTTTCAGATTCAGCGGGTCGAAGTACACCTAGAAACTCACCCATCAAAGTCCGATTTTGAGTCTGAAAAAAAATATTTTCGATCATCTCTTTTTCGTACCATGCGAAATAACTTTTTTCCAAGCATATTTTTGGTCATCAAAGCTTGGATTGTCGGATTCAGCGGGTCGAAATACACCTAGAAACTCACCCATTAAAGTCTGATTTTGATTCGGAAAAAAAATATTTTCGATCATCTCTTTTTCGTACCGTGCGACATAACTTTTTTCCAAGCATATTTTTGGTCATCAGAGGTTGGATTTTCGGATTCAGTGGGTCGAAATACACCTAGAAACTCACCCATTAAAGTCCGATTTTGATTCGGAAAAAAAATATTTTCGATCATCTCTTTTTCGTACCGTGCGACATAACTTTTTTCCAAGCATATTTTTGGTCATCAGAGGTTGGATTTTCGGATTCAGTGGGTCGAAATACACCTAGAAACTCACCCATTAAAGTCCGATTTTGATTCTGAAAAAAAATATTTTTTATCATCTCTTTTTCGTACCATGCGAAATAACTTCTTTCCAGGTGTATTTTCGTTTAACAAAGGTTGGATTTTTTGATTCAGCGGGTCAAAATACACCCATGAACCCACCCATCAAAGTTCGATTCCGATTCTGGAGACAGATATTTTCGATCATCTCTTTTTCGTACCATGCGAAATAACTTTTTTCCAAGCATATTTTTGGTCATCAAAGTTCGGATTTTCGGATTCAGCGGGTCGGAATACACCTAGAAACTCACCCATCAAAGTCCGATTTTGATTCTGAAAAAAAATATTTTCGATCATCTATTTTTCGTATCATGCGAAATACCTTTTTTCCAAGCATATTTTTGGTCATCAAAGTTTGGATTTTCGGATTCAGCGGGTCGGAATACACCTAGAAACTCACCCATTAAAGTCCGATTTTGATTCTGAAAAAAAATATTTTCGATCATCTCTTTGTCGGACCATGCGGAATAACTTCTTTCCAGGTGTATTTTAGTGTAACGAAGGTTGGATTTTTGGATTCAGCGGGTCAAAATACACCTATGAACCCACCCATCAAAGTTCGACTTCGATTCTGGAGAAAGATATTTCCGATCATCTCTTTTTCGTACCATGCGAAATAACTTTTTTCCAAGCATATTTTTGGTCATCAAAGCTTGGATTCTCGGATTCAGCGGGTCAAAATACACCTATAAACCCACCCATCAAAGTTCGATTTCAATTCTGGAGACAGATATTTCCGATCATCTCTTTTTCGTACCATGCGAAATAACTTTTTTCCAAGCATATTTTTGGTCATCAAAGCTTGGATTCTCGGATTCAGCGGGTCAAAATACACCTATAAACCCACCCATCAAAGTTCGATTTTGATTATGGAGACAGATATTTTCGATCATCTCTTTTTCGAACCATGCGAAGTAACTTTTTTCCAAGCACATTTTTGGTCATCAAAGGTTGGATTTTCGGATTCAGCGGGTCGAAATACACCTAGAAACTCACCCATCAAAGTCCGATCCGATTCTGAAAAAAAATATTTTCGATCATCTCTTTTTCGTACCATGCGAAATAACTTTTTTCCAAGCATATTTTTGGTCATCAAAGTTTGGATTTTCGGATTCAGCGGGTCGGATTACACCTAGAAACTCACCCATTTAAAGTCCGATTTTGATTCTGAGAAAAAATATTTTCGATCATCTCTTTTTCGTACCATGCGGAATACCTTCTTTCCAGGTGTATTTTCGTGTAACAAAGGTTGGATTTTTTGATTCAGCGGGTCAAAGTTCACCTATGAACCCACCCATCAAAGTTCGATTTTGATTCTGGAGACAGATATTTTCGATCATCTCTTTTTCGAACCATGCGAAGTAACTTTTTTCCAAGCACATTTTTGGTCATCAAAGGTTGGATTTTCGGATTCAGCGGGTCGAAATACACCTAGAAACTCACCCATCAAAGTCCGATCCGATTCTGAAAAAAATATTTTCGATCATCTCTTTTTCGTACCATGCGAAATAACTTTTTTCCAAGCATATTTTTGGTCATCAAAGCTTGGATTGTCGGATTCAGCGGGTCAAAATACACCTATAAACCCACCCATCAAAGTTCGATTTCAATTCTGGAGACAGATATTTCCGATCATCTCTTTTTCGTACCATGCGAAATAACTTTTTTCCAAGCATATTTTTGGTCATCAAAGCTTGGATTCTCGGATTCAGCGGGTCAAAATACACCTATAAACCCCACCCATCAAAGTTCGATTTTGATTATGGAGACAGATATTTTCGATCATCTCTTTTTCGAACCATGCGAAGTAACTTTTTTCCAAGCACATTTTTGGTCATCAAAGGTTGGATTTTCGGATTCAGCGGGTCGAAATACACCTAGAAACTCACCCATCAAAGTCCGATCCGATTCTGAAAAAAAATATTTTCGATCATCTCTTTTTCGTACCATGCGAAATAACTTTTTCCAAGCATATTTTTGGTCATCAAAGTTTGGATTTTCGGATTCAGCGGGTCGGATTACACCTAGAAACTCACCCATTAAAGTCCGATTTTGATTCTGAGAAAAAATATTTTCGATCATCTCTTTTTCGTACCATGCGGAATACCTTCTTTCCAGGTGTATTTTCGTGTAACAAAGGTTGGATTTTTTGATTCAGCGGGTCAAAGTTCACCTATGAACCCACCCATCAAAGTTCGATTTTGATTCTGGAGACAGATATTTTCGATCATCTCTTTTTCGAACCATGCGAAGTAACTTTTTTCCAAGCACATTTTTGGTCATCAAAGGTTGGATTTTCGGATTCAGCGGGTCGAAATACACCTAGAAACTCACCCATCAAAGTCCGATCCGATTCTGAAAAAAAATATTTTCGATCATCTCTTTTTCGTACCATGCGAAATAACTTTTTTCCAAGCATATTTTTGGTCATCAAAGCTTGGATTGTCGGATTCAGCGGGTCGAAATACACCTAGAAACTCACCCATTAAAGTCTGATTTTGATTCGGAAAAAAAATATTTCCGATCATCTCTTTTTCGTACCATGCGAAATAACTTTTTTCCAAGCATATTTTTGGTCATCAAAGCTTGGATTGTCGGATTCAGCGGGTCGAAATACACCTATAAACCCACCCATCAAAGTTCGATTTCAATTCTGGAGACAGATATTTTCGATCATCTCTTTTTCGTACCATGCGAAATAACTTCTTTCCAGGTGTATTTTCGTTTAACAAAGGTTCGATTTTTGGATTCAGCGGGTCAAAATACACCTATGAACCCACCCATCAAAGTTCGATTCCGATTCTGGAGACAGATATTTTCGATCATCTCTTTTCCGTACCATGCGAAATAACTTTTTTCCAAGCATATTTTTGGTCATCAAAGTTCGGATTTTCGGATTCAGCGGGTCGGAATACACCTAGAAACTCACCTATCAAAGTCCGATTTTGATTCTGAAAAAAAATATTTTCGATCATCTCTTTTGCGTACCATGCGAAATAACTTTTTTCCAAGCATATTTTTGGTCATCAAAGCTTGGATTCTCGGATTCAGCGGGTCAAAATACACCTATAAACCCACCCATCAAAGTTCGATTTCAATTCTGGAGACAGATATTTTCGATCATCTCTTTTTCGTACCATGCGAAATAACTTTTTTCCAAGCATATTGTTGGCCATCAAAGTTTGGATTTTCAGATTCAGCGGGTCGAAGTACACCTAGAAACTCACCCATCAAAGTCCGATTTTGAGTCTGAAAAAAAATATTTTCGATCATCTCTTTTTCGTACCATGCGAAATAACTTTTTTCCAAGCATATTTTTGGTCATCAAAGCTTGGATTGTCGGATTCAGCGGGTCGAAATACACCTAGAAACTCACCCATTAAAGTCTGATTTTGATTCGGAAAAAAAATATTTTCGATCATCTCTTTTTCGTACCGTGCGACATGACTTTTTTCCAAGCATATTTTTGGTCATCAGAGGTTGGATTTTCGGATTCAGTGGGTCGAAATACACCTAGAAACTCACCCATTAAAGTCCGATTTTGATTCGGAAAAAAATATTTTCGATCATCTCTTTTTCGTACCGTGCGACATAACTTTTTTCCAAGCATATTTTTGGTCATCAGAGGTTGGATTTTCGGATTCAGTGGGTCGAAATACACCTAGAAACTCACCCATTAAAGTCCGATTTTGATTCTGAAAAAAAATATTTTTTATCATCTCTTTTTCGTACCATGCGAAATAACTTCTTTCCAGGTGTATTTTCGTTTAACAAAGGTTGGATTTTTTGATTCAGCGGGTCAAAATACACCCATGAACCCACCCATCAAAGTTCGATTCCGATTCTGGAGACAGATATTTTCGATCATCTCTTTTTCGTACCATGCGAAATAACTTTTTTCCAAGCATATTTTTGGTCATCAAAGTTCGGATTTTCGGATTCAGCGGGTCGGAATACACCTAGAAACTCACCCATCAAAGTCCGATTTTGATTCTGAAAAAAAATATTTTCGATCATCTATTTTTCGTATCATGCGAAATACCTTTTTTCCAAGCATATTTTTGGTCATCAAAGTTTGGATTTTCGGATTCAGCGGGTCGGAATACACCTAGAAACTCACCCATTAAAGTCCGATTTTGATTCTGAAAAAAAATATTTTCGATCATCTCTTTGTCGGACCATGCGGAATAACTTCTTTCCAGGTGTATTTTCGTGTAACGAAGGTTGGATTTTTGGATTCAGCGGGTCAAAATACACCTATGAACCCACCCATCAAAGTTCGACTTCGATTCTGGAGAAAGATATTTCCGATCATCTCTTTTTCGTACCATGCGAAATAACTTTTTTCCAAGCATATTTTTGGTCATCAAAGCTTGGATTCTCGGATTCAGCGGGTCAAAATACACCTATAAACCCACCCATCAAAGTTCGATTTCAATTCTGGAGACAGATATTTCCGATCATCTCTTTTTCGTACCATGCGAAATAACTTTTTTCCAAGCATATTTTTGGTCATCAAAGCTTGGATTCTCGGATTCAGCGGGTCAAAATACACCTATAAACCCACCCATCAAAGTTCGATTTTGATTATGGAGACAGATATTTTCGATCATCTCTTTTTCGAACCATGCGGAATAACTTTTTTTCAAGCATATTTTTGGTCATCAAAGGTTGGAATTTCGGATTCAGCGGGTCGAAATACACCTAGAAACTCACCCATCAAAGTCCGATTCCGATTCGGAAAAAAAATATTTTCGATCATCTCTTTTTCGTACCGTGCGAATTAACTTTTTTCCAAGCATATTTCTGGTCATCAGAGGTTGGATTTTCGGAATCAGTGGGTCAAAATACACCTAGAAACTCACCCGTCACAGTTCGATTTCAATTCTGGAGACAGATATTTCCGATCATCTCTTTTTCGTACCATGCGGAATAACTTTTTTCCAAGCATATTTTTGGTCATCAAAGCTTGGATTCTCGGATTCAGCGGGTCAAAATACACCTATAAACCCACCCATCAAAGTTCGATTTTGATTCTGGAGACAGATATTTTCGATCATCTCCTTTTCGAACCATGCGGAATAACTTTTTTCTAAGCATATTTTTGGTCATCAAAGGTTGGAATTTCGGATTCAGCGGGTCGAAATACACCTAGAAACTCACCCATCAAAGTCCGATTCCGATTCGGAAAAAAAATATTTTCGATCATCTCTTTTTCGTACCGTGCGAAATAACTTTTTTCCAAGCATATTTCTGGTCATCAGAGGTTGGATTTTCGGATTCAGTGGGTCGAAATACACCTAGAAACTCACCCATCACAGTTCGATTTCAATTCTGGAGACAGATATTTCCGATCATCTCTTTTTCGTACCGTGCGACATAACTTTTTTCCAAGCATATTTTTGGTCATCAGAGGTTGGATTTTCGGATTCAGTGGGTCGAAATACACCTAGAAACTCACCCATTAAAGTCCGATTTTGATTCTGAAAAAAAATATTTTCGATCATCTCTTTTTCGTACCATGCGAAATAACTTCTTTCCAGGTGTATTTTCGTTTAACAAAGGTTGGATTTTTTGATTCAGCGGGTCAAAATACACCCATGAACCCACCCATCAAAGTTTGATTCCGATTCTGGAGACAGATATTTTCGATCATCTCTTTTTCGTACCATGCGAAATAACTTTTTTCCAAGCATATTTTTGGTCATCAAAGTTCGGATTTTCGGATTCAGCGGGTCGGAATACACCTAGAAACTCACCCATCAAAGTCCGATTTTGATTCTGAAAAAAAATATTTTCGATCATCTATTTTTCGTATCATGCGGAATAACTTCTTTCCAGGTGTATTTTCGTGTAACGAAGGTTGGATTTTTGGATTCAGCGGGTCAAAATACACCTATGAACCCACCCATCAAAGTTCGACTTCGATTCTGGAGAAAGATATTTCCGATCATCTCTTTTTCGTACCATGCGAAATAACTTTTTTCCAAGCATATTTTTGGTCATCAAAGCTTGGATTCTCGGATTCAGCGGGTCAAAATACACCTATAAACCCACCCATCAAAGTTCGATTTCAATTCTGGAGACAGATATTTCCGATCATCTCTTTTTCGTACCATGCGAAATAACTTTTTTCCAAGCATATTTTTGGTCATCAAAGCTTGGATTCTCGGATTCAGCGGGTCAAAATACACCTATAAACCCACCCATCAAAGTTCGATTTTGATTATGGAGACAGATATTTTCGATCATCTCTTTTTCGAACCATGCGGAATAACTTTTTTTCAAGCATATTTTTGGTCATCAAAGGTTGGAATTTCGGATTCAGCGGGTCGAAATACACCTAGAAACTCACCCATCAAAGTCCGATTCCGATTCGGAAAAAAAATATTTTCGATCATCTCTTTTTCGTACCGTGCGAATTAACTTTTTTCCAAGCATATTTCTGGTCATCAGAGGTTGGATTTTCGGAATCAGTGGGTCGAAATACACCTAGAAACTCACCCGTCACAGTTCGATTTCAATTCTGGAGACAGATATTTCCGATCATCTCTTTTTCGTACCGTGCGACATAACTTTTTTCCAAGCATATTTTTGGTCATCAGAGGTTGGATTTTCGGATTCAGTGGGTCGAAATACACCTAGAAACTCACCCATTAAAGTCCGATTTTGATTCTGAAAAAAAATATTTTCGATCGTCTCTTTTTCGTACCATGCGAAATAACTTCTTTCCAGGTGTATTTTCGTTTAACAAAGGTTGGATTTTTGGATTCAGCGGGTCAAAATACACCTATGAACCCACCCATCAAAGTTCGATTCCGATTCTGGAGACAGATATTTTCGATCATCTCTTTTTCGTACCATGCGAAATAACTTTTTTCCAAGCATATTTTTGGTCATCAAAGTTTGGATTTTCAGATTCAGCGGGTCGAAGTACACCTAGAAACTCACCCATCAAAGTCCGATTTTGAGTCTGAAAAAAAATATTTTCGATCATCTCTTTTTCGTACCATGCGAAATAACTTTTTTCCAAGCATATTTTTGGTCATCAAAGCTTGGATTGTCGGATTCAGCGGGTCGGAATACACCTAGAAACTCACCCATTAAAGTCTGATTTTGATTCGGAAAAAAAATATTTTCGATCATCTCTTTTTCGTACCGTGCGACATAACTTTTTTCCAAGCATATTTTTGGTTATCAGAGGTTGGATTTTCGGACTCAGTGGGTCGAAATACACCTAGAAACTCACCCATTAAAGTTCGATTTCGATCCTGGAGACAGATATTTTCGATCATCTCTTTTTCGTACCATGCGAAATAACTTTTTTCCAAGCATATTTTTGGTCATCAAAGGTTGGATTTTCAGATTCAGCGGGTCGAAATACACCTAGAAACTCACCCATCGAAGTCCGATTTTGATTCTGAAAAAAAATATTTTCGATCATCTCTTTTTCGTACCGTGCGACATAACTTTTTTCCAAGCATATTTTTGGTCATCAGAGGTTGGATTTTCGGATTCAGTTGGTCGAAATACACCTAGAAACTCACCCATTAAAGTCCGATTTTGATTCTGAAAAATAATATTTTCGATCATCTCTTTTTCGTACCATACGAAATAACTTCTTTCCAGGTGTATTTTCGTTTAACAAAGATTGGATTTTTGGATTCAGCGGGTCAAAATACACCTATGAACCCACCCATCAAAGTTCGATTCCGATTCTGGAGACAGATATTTTCGATCATCTCTTTTTCGTACCATGCGAAATAACTTTTTTCCAAGCATATTTTTGGTCATCAAAGTTCGGATTTTCGGATTCAGCGGGTCGGAATACACCTAGAAACTCACCTATCAAAGTCCGATTTTGATTCTGAAAAAAAATATTTTCGATCATCTCTTTTTCGTACCATGCGAAATAACTTTTTTCCAAGCATATTTTTGGTCATCAAAGCTTGGATTCTCGGATTCAGCGGGTCAAAATACACCTATAAACCCACCCATCAAAGTTCGATTTCAATTCTGGAGACAGATATTTTCGATCATCTCTTTTTCGTACCATGCGAAATAACTTTTTACCAAGCATATTTTTGGTCATCAAAGTTTGGATTTTCGGATTCAGCGGGTCAAAATACACCTAGAAACTCACCCATCAAAGTCCGATTTTGAGTCTGAAAAAAAATATTTTCGATCATTTCTTTTCCGTACCATGCGAAATAACTTTTTTCCAAGCATATTTTTGGTCATCAAAGCTTGGATTGTCGGATTCAGCGGGTCGAAATACACTTATAAACCCACCCATCAAAGTTCGATTTCGATCCTGGAGACAGATATTTTCGATCATCTCTTTTTCGTACCATGCGAAATAACTTTTTTCCAAGCATATTTTCGGTCATCAAAGGTTGGATTTTCGGATTCAGCGGGTCGAAATACACCTAGAAACTCACCCATTGAAGTCCGATTTCGATTCTGAAAAAAAATATTTTCGATCATCTCTTTTTCGTACCATGCGAAATACCTTCGTTCCAGGTATATTTTCGTGTAACAAAGGTTGGATTTTTGGATTCAGCGGGTCGAAATACTTCTATAAACCCACTCATCAAAGTTCGATTTCGATCCTGGAGACAGATATTTTCGATCATCTCTTTTTCGTACCATGCGAAATAACTTTTTTCCAAGCATATTTTTGGTCATCAAAGGTTGGATTTTCGGATTCAGCGGGTCGAAATACACCTAGAAACTCACCCATCGAAGTCCGATTTTGATTCTGAAAAAAAATATTTTCGATCATCTCTTTTTCGTACCATGCGAAATAACTTCTTTCCAGGTGTATTTTCGTTTAACAAAGGTTGGATTTTTGGATTCAGCGGGTCAAAATACACCTATGAACCCACCCGTCGAAGTTCGATTCCGATTCTGGAGACAGATATTTTCGATCATCTCTTTTTCGTACCATGCGAAATAACTTTTTTCCAAGCATATTTTTGGTCATCAAAGTTCGGATTTTCGGATTCAGCGGGTCGGAATACACCTAGAAACTCACCTATCAAAGTCCGATTTTGATTCTGAAAAAAAATATTTTCGATCATCTCTTTTTCGTACCATGCGAAATAACTTTTTTCCAAGCATATTTTTGGTCATCAAAGCTTGGATTCTCGGATTCAGCGGGTCAAAATACACCTATAAACTCACCCATCAAAGTTCGATTTCAATTCTGGAGACAGATATTTTCGATCATCTCTTTTTCGTACCATGCGAAATAACTTTTCACCAAGCATATTTTTGGTCATCAAAGTTTGGATTTTCGGATTCAGCGGGTCGAAATACACCTAGAAACTCACCCATCAAAGTCCGATTTTGAGTCTGAAAAAAAATATTTTCGATCATCTCTTTTCCGTACCATGCGAAATAACTTTTTTCCAAGCATATTTTTGGTCATCAAAGCTTGGATTGTCGGATTCAGCGGGTCGAAATACACTTATAAACCCACCCATCAAAGTTCGATTTCGATCCTGGAGACAGATATTTTCGATCATCTCTTTTTCGTACCATGCGAAATAACTTTTTTCCAAGCATATTTTCGGTCATCAAAGGTTGGATTTTCGGATTCAGCGGGTCGAAATACACCTCGAAACTCACCCATTGAAGTCCGATTTTGATTCTGAAAAAAAATATTTTCGATCATCTCTTTTTCGTACCATGCGAAATACCTTCGTTCCAGGTATATTTTCGTGTAACAAAGGTTGGATTTTTGGATTCAGCGGGTCGAAATACACCTATAAACCCACTCATCAAAGTTCGATTTCGATCCTGGAGACAGATATTTTCGATCATCTCTTTTTCGTACCATGCGAAATAACTTTTTTCCAAGCATATTTTTGGTCATCAAAGGTTGGATTTTCAGATTCAGCGGGTCGAAATACACCTAGAAACTCACCCATCGAAGTCCGATTTTGATTCTGAAAAAAAATATTTTCGATCATCTCTTTTTCGTACCGTGCGACATAACTTTTTTCCAAGCATATTTTTGGTCATCAGAGGTTGGATTTTCGGATTCAGTTGGTCGAAATACACCTAGAAACTCGTCCATTAAAGTCCGATTTTGATTCTGAAAAATAATATTTTCGATCATCTCTTTTTCGTACCATACGAAATAACTTCTTTCCAGGTGTATTTTCGTTTAACAAAGATTGGATTTTTGGATTCAGCGGGTCAAAATACACCTATGAACCCACCCATCAAAGTTCGATTCCGATTCTGGAGACAGATATTTTCGATCATCTCTTTTTCGTACCATGCGAAATAACTTTTTTCCAAGCATATTTTTGGTCATCACAGTTCGGATTTTCGGATTCAGCGGGTCGGAATACACCTAGAAACTCACCTATCAAAGTCCGATTTTGATTCTGAAAAAAAATATTTTCGATCATCTCTTTTTCGTACCATGCGAAATACCTTCGTTCCAGGTATATTTTCGTGTAACAAAGGTTGGATTTTTGGATTCAGCGGGTCGAAATACACCTATAAACCCACTCATCAAAGTTCGATTTCGATCCTGGAGACAGATATTTTCGATCATCTCTTTTTCGTACCATGCGAAATAACTTTTTTCCAAGCATATTTTTGGTCATCAAAGGTTGGATTTTCAGATTCAGCGGGTCGAAATACACCTAGAAACTCACCCATCGAAGTCCGATTTTGATTCTGAAAAAAAATATTTTCGATCATCTCTTTTTCGTACCGTGCGACATAACTTTTTTCCAAGCATATTTTTGGTCATCAGAGGTTGGATTTTCGGATTCAGTTGGTCGAAATACACCTAGAAACTCGTCCATTAAAGTCCGATTTTGATTCTGAAAAATAATATTTTCGATCATCTCTTTTTCGTACCATACGAAATAACTTCTTTCCAGGTGTATTTTCGTTTAACAAAGATTGGATTTTTGGATTCAGCGGGTCAAAATACACCTATGAACCCACCCATCAAAGTTCGATTCCGATTCTGGAGACAGATATTTTCGATCATCTCTTTTTCGTACCATGCGAAATAACTTTTTTCCAAGCATATTTTTGGTCATCAAAGTTCGGATTTTCGGATTCAGCGGGTCGGAATACACCTAGAAACTCACCTATCAAAGTCCGATTTTGATTCTGAAAAAAAATATTTTCGATCATCTCTTTTTCGTACCATGCGAAATAACTTTTTTCCAAGCATATTTTTGGTCATCAAAGCTTGGATTCTCGGATTCAGCGGGTCAAAATACACCTATAAACCCACCCATCAAAGTTCGATTTCAATTCTGGAGACAGATATTTTCGATCATCTCTTTTTCGTACCATGCGAAATAACTTTTTACCAAGCATATTTTTGGTCATCAAAGTTTGGATTTTCGGATTCAGCGGGTCAAAATACACCTAGAAACTCACCCATCAAAGTCCGATTTTGAGTCTGAAAAAAAATATTTTCGATCATCTCTTTTCCGTACCATGCGAAATAACTTTTTTCCAAGCATATTTTTGGTCATCAAAGCTTGGATTGTCGGATTCAGCGGGTCGAAATACACTTATAAACCCACCCATCAAAGTTCGATTTCGATCCTGGAGACAGATATTTTCGATCATCTCTTTTTCGTACCATGCGAAATAACTTTTTTCCAAGCATATTTTCGGTCATCAAAGGTTGGATTTTCGGATTCAGCGGGTCGAAATACACCTAGAAACTCACCCATTGAAGTCCGATTTTGATTCTGAAAAAAAATATTTTCGATCATCTCTTTTTCGTACCATGCGAAATACCTTCGTTCCAGGTATATTTTCGTGTAACAAAGGTTGGATTTTTGGATTCAGCGGGTCGAAATACTTCTATAAACCCACTCATCAAAGTTCGATTTCGATCCTGGAGACAGATATTTTCGATCATCTCTTTTTCGTACCATGCGAAATAACTTTTTTCCAAGCATATTTTTGGTCATCAAAGGTTGGATTTTCGGATTCAGCGGGTCGAAATACACCTAGAAACTCACCCATCGAAGTCCGATTTTGATTCTGAAAAAAAATATTTTCGATCATCTCTTTTTCGTACCATGCGAAATAACTTCTTTCCAGGTGTATTTTCGTTTAACAAAGGTTGGATTTTTGGATTCAGCGGGTCAAAATACACCTATGAACCCACCCGTCGAAGTTCGATTCCGATTCTGGAGACAGATATTTTCGATCATCTCTTTTTCGTACCATGCGAAATAACTTTTTTCCAAGCATATTTTTGGTCATCAAAGGTTGGATTTTCGGATTCAGCGGGTCGAAATACACCTAGAAACTCACCCATCGAAGTCCGATTTTGATTCTGAAAAAAAATATTTTCGATCATCTCTTTTTCGTACCGTGCGACATAACTTTTTTCCAAGCATATTTTTGGTCATCAGAGGTTGGATTTTCGGATTCAGTTGGTCGAAATACACCTAGAAACTCACCCATTAAAGTCCGATTTTGATTCTGAAAAATAATATTTTCGATCATCTCTTTTTCGTACCATGCGAAATAACTTCTTTCCAGGTGTATTTTCGTTTAACAAAGGTTGGATTTTTGGATTCAGCGGGTCAAAATACACCTATGAACCCACCCATCAAAGTTCGATTCCGATTCTGGAGACAGATATTTTCGATCATCTCTTTTTCGTACCATGCGAAATAACTTTTTTCCAAGCATATTTTTGGTCATCAAAGTTCGGATTTTCGGATTCAGCGGGTCGGAATACACCTAGAAACTCACCTATCAAAGTCCGATTTCGATTCTGAAAAAAAATATTTTCGATCATCTATTTTTCGTACCATGCGAAATAACTTTTTTCCAAGCATATTTTTGGTCATCAAAGTTTGGATTTTCGGATTCAGCGGGTCGGAATACACCTAGAAACTCACCCATTGAAGTCCGATTTTGATTCTGAAAAAAAATATTTTCGATCATCTCTTTTTCGTACCATGCGGAATAACTTCTTTCCAGGTGTATTTTCGTGTAACAAAGGTTGGATTTTTTGATTCAGCGGGTCATAGTACACCTATGAACCCACCCATCAAAGTTCGATTTTGATTCTGGAGACAGATATTTTCGATCATCTCTTTTTCGAACCATGCGAAGTAACTTTTTTCCAAGCATATTTTTGGTCATCAAAGGTTGGATTTTCGGATTCAGCGGGTCGAAATACACCTAGAAACTCACCCATCAAAGTTCGATTTCAATTCTGGAGACAGATATTTTCGATCATCTCGTTTGCGTACCATGCGAAATAACTTTTTTCTAAGCATATTTTTGGTCATCAAAGTTTGGATTTTCAGATTCAGCGGGTCGAAATACACCTAGAAACTCACCCATCAAAGTCCGATTTTCAGTCTGAAAAAAAATATTTTCGATCATCTCTTTTTCGTACCATGCGAAATAACTTTTTTCCAAGCATATTTTTGGTCATCAAAGCTTGGATTGTCGGATTCAGCGGGTCGAAATACACCTATAAACCCACCCATCAAAGTTCGATGTCGATCCTGGAGACAGATATTTTCGATCATCTCTTTTTCGTACCATGCGAAATAACTTTTTTCCAAGCATATTTTCGGTCATCAAAGGTTGGATTTTCGGATTCAGCGGGTCGAAATACACCTAGAAACTCACCCATCGAAGTCCGATTTTGATTCTGAAAAAAAATATTTTCGATCATCTCTTTTTCGTACCATGCGAAATACCTTCGTTCCAGGTATATTTTCTTGTAACAAAGGTTGGATTTTTGGATTCAGCGGGTCGAAATACACCTATAAACCCACCCAACAAAGTTCGATTTCGATCCTGGAGACAGATATTTTCGATCATCTCTTTTTCGTACCATGCGAAATAACTTTTTTCCAAGCATATTTTTGGTCATCAAAGGTTGGATTTTCGGATTCAGCGGGTCGAAATACACCTAGAAACTCACCCATCGAAGTCCGATTTTGATTCTGAAAAAAAATATTTTCGATCATCTCTTTTTCGTACCGTGGGACATAACTTTTTTCCAAGCATATTTTTGGTCATCAGAGGTTGGATTTTCGGATTCAGTTGGTCGAAATACACCTAGAAACTCACCCATTAAAGTCCGATTTTGATTCGGAAAAAAAATATTTTCGATCATCTCTTTTTCGTACCGTGCGACATAACGTTTTTCCAAGCATATTTTTGGTCATCAGAGGTTGGATTTTCGGATTCAGTGGGTCGAAATACACCTAGAAACTCACCCTTTAAAGTCCGATTTTGATTCGGAAAAAAAATATTTTCGATCATCTCTTTTTCGTACCGTGCGACATAACTTTTTTCCAAGCATATTTTTGGTCATCAGAGGTTGGATTTTCGGATTCAGTGGGTCGAAATACACCTAGAAACTCACCCATTAAAGTCCGATTTTGATTCTGAAAAAAAATATTTTTGATCATCTCTTTTTCGTACCATGCGAAATAACTTCTTTCCAGGTGTATTTTCGTTGAACAAAGGTTGGATTTTTTGATTCAGCGGGTCAAAATACACCTATGAACCCACCCATCAAAGTTCGATTCCGATTCTGGAGACAGATATTTTCGATCATCTCTTTTTCGTACCATGCGAAATAACTTTTTTCCAAGCATATTTTTGGTCATCAAAGTTCGGATTTTCGGATTCAGCGGGTCGGAATACACCTAGAAACTCACCCATCAAAGTCCGATTTTGATTCTGAAGAAAAATATTTTCGATCATCTATTTTTCGTATCATGCGAAATACTTTTTTTCCAAGCATATTTTTGGTCATCAAAGTTTGGATTTTCGGATTCAGCGGGTCGGAATACACCTAGAAACTCACCCATTAAAGTCCGATTTTGATTCTGAAAAAAAATATTTTCGATCATCTCTTTGTCGGACCATGCGGAATAACTTCTTTCCAGGTGTATTTTCGTGTAACGAAGGTTGGATTTTTGGATTCAGCGGGTCAAAATACACCTATGAACCCACCCATCAAAGTTCGACTTCGATTCTGGAGAAAGATATTTCCGATCATCTCTTTTTCGTACCATGCGAAATAACTTTTTTCCAAGCATATTTTTGGTCATCAAAGCTTGGATTCTCGGATTCAGCGGGTCAAAATACACCTATAAACCCACCCATCAAAGTTCGATTTCAATTCTGGAGACAGATATTTTCGATCATCTCTTTTTCGTACCATGCGAAATAACTTTTTACCAAGCATATTTTTGGTCATCAAAGTTTGGATTTTCGGATTCAGCGGGTCAAAATACACCTAGAAACTCACCCATCAAAGTCCGATTTTGAGTCTGAAAAAAAATATTTTCGATCATCTCTTTTCCGTACCATGCGAAATAACTTTTTTCCAAGCATATTTTTGGTCATCAAAGCTTGGATTGTCGGATTCAGCGGGTCGAAATACACTTATAAACCCACCCATCAAAGTTCGATTTCGATCCTGGAGACAGATATTTTCGATCATCTCTTTTTCGTACCATGCGAAATAACTTTTTTCCAAGCATATTTTCGGTCATCAAAGGTTGGATTTTCGGATTCAGCGGGTCGAAATACACCTAGAAACTCACCCATTGAAGTCCGATTTTGATTCTGAAAAAAAATATTTTCGATCATCTCTTTTTCGTACCATGCGAAATACCTTCGTTCCAGGTATATTTTCGTGTAACAAAGGTTGGATTTTTGGATTCAGCGGGTCGAAATACTTCTATGAACCCACTCATCAAAGTTCGATTTCGATCCTGGAGACAGATATTTTCGATCATCTCTTTTTCGTACCATGCGAAATAACTTTTTTCCAAGCATATTTTTGGTCATCAAAGGTTGGATTTTCGGATTCAGCGGGTCGAAATACACCTAGAAACTCACCCATCGAAGTCCGATTTTGATTCTGAAAAAAAATATTTTCGATCATCTCTTTTTCGTACCGTGCGACATAACTTTTTTCCAAGCATATTTTTGGTCATCAGAGGTTGGATTTTCGGATTCAGTTGGTCGAAGTACACCTAGAAACTCACCCATTAAAGTCCGATTTTGATTCTGAAAAATAATATTTTCGATCATCTCTTTTTCGTACCATGCGAAATAACTTCTTTCCAGGTGTATTTTCGTTTAACAAAGGTTGGATTTTTGGATTCAGCGGGTCGAAATACACCTATGAACCCACCCATCAAAGTTCGATTCCGATTCTGGAGACAGATATTTTCGATCATCTCTTTTTCGTACCATGCGAAATAACTTTTTTCCAAGCATATTTTTGGTCATCAAAGTTCGGATTTTCGGATTCAGCGGGTCGGAATACACCTAGAAACTCACCTATCAAAGTCCGATTTCGATCCTGAAAAAAAATATTTTCGATCATCTATTTTTCGTACCATGCGAAATAACTTTTTTCCAAGCATATTTTTGGTCATCAAAGTTTGGATTTTCGGATTCAGCGGGTCGGAATACACCTAGAAACTCACCCATTGAAGTCCGATTTTGATTCTGAAAAAAAATATTTTCGATCATCTCTTTTTCGTACCATGCGAAATAACTTTTTTCCAAGCATATTTTTGGTCATCAAAGCTTGGATTCTCGGATTCAGCGGGTCAAAATACACCTATGAACCCACCCATCAAAGTTCGATTCCGATTCTGGAGACAGATATTTTCGATCATCTCTTTTTCGTACCATGCGAAATAACTTTTTTCCAAGCATATTTTTGGTCATCAAAGTTCGGATTTTCGGATTCAGCGGGTCGGAATACACCTAGAAACTCACCTATCAAAGTCCGATTTTGATTCTGAAAAAAAATATTTTCGATCATCTCTTTTTCGTACCATGCGAAATAACTTTTTTCCAAGCATATTTTTGGTCATCAAAGCTTGGATTCTCGGATTCAGCGGGTCAAAATACACCTATAAACCCACCCATCAAAGTTCGATTTCAATTCTGGAGACAGATATTTTCGATCATCTCTTTTTCGTACCATGCGAAATAACTTTTTTCCAAGCATATTTTCGGTCATCAAAGTTTGGATTTTCGGATTCAGCGGGTCGAAATACACCTAGAAACTCACCCATTGAAGTCCGATTTTGATTCTGAAAAAAAATATTTTCGATCATCTCTTTTTCGTACCATGCGAAATACCTTCGTTCCAGGTATATTTTCGTGTAACAAAGGTTGGATTTTTGGATTCAGCGGGTCGAAATACTTCTATAAACCCACTCATCAAAGTTCGATTTCGATCCTGGAGACAGATATTTTCGATCATCTCTTTTTCGTACCATGCGAAATCACTTTTTTCCAAGCATATTTTTGGTCATCAAAGGTTGGATTTTCGGATTCAGCGGGTCGAAATACACCTAGAAACTCACCCATCGAAGTCCGATTTTGATTCTGAAAAAAAATATTTTCGATCATCTCTTTTTCGTACCATGCGAAATAACTTCTTTCCAGGTGTATTTTCGTTTAACAAAGGTTGGATTTTTGGATTCAGCGGGTCAAAATACACCTATGAACCCACCCGTCGAAGTTCGATTCCGATTCTGGAGACAGATATTTTCGATCATCTCTTTTTCGTACCATGCGAAATAACTTTTTTCCAAGCATATTTTTGGTCATCAAAGTTCGGATTTTCGGATTCAGCGGGTCGGAATACACCTAGAAACTCACCTATCAAAGTCCGATTTTGATTCTGAAAAAAAATATTTTCGATCATCTCTTTTTCGTACCATGCGAAATAACTTTTTTCCAAGCATATTTTTGGTCATCAAAGCTTGGATTCTCGGATTCAGCGGGTCAAAATACACCTATAAACTCACCCATCAAAGTTCGATTTCAATTCTGGAGACAGATATTTTCGATCATCTCTTTTTCGTACCATGCGAAATAACTTTTCACCAAGCATATTTTTGGTCATCAAAGTTTGGTTTTTCGGATTCAGCGGGTCGAAATACACCTAGAAACTCACCCATCAAAGTCCGATTTTGAGTCTGAAAAAAAATATTTTCGATCATCTCTTTTCCGTACCATGCGAAATAACTTTTTTCCAAGCATATTTTTGGTCATCAAAGCTTGGATTGTCGGATTCAGCGGGTCGAAATACACTTATAAACCCACCCATCAAAGTTCGATTTCGATCCTGGAGACAGATATTTTCGATCATCTCTTTTTCGTACCATTCGAAATAACTTTTTTCCAAGCATATTTTCGGTCATCAAAGGTTGGATTTTCGGATTCAGCGGGTCGAAATACACCTAGAAACTCACCCATTGGAGTCCGATTTTGATTCTGAAAAAAAATATTTTCGATCATCTCTTTTTCGTACCATGCGAAATACCTTCGTTCCAGGTATATTTTCGTGTAACAAAGGTTGGATTTTTGGATTCAGCGGGTCGAAATACACCTATATACCCACTCATCAAAGTTCGATTCCGATTCTGGAGACAGATATTTTCGATCATCTCTTTTTCGTACCATGCGAAATAACTTTTTTCCAAGCATATTTTTGGTCATCAAAGGTTGGATTTTCGGATTCAGCGGGTCGAAATACACCTAGAAACTCACCCATCGAAGTCCGATTTTGATTCTGAAAAAAAATATTTTCGATCATCTCTTTTTCGTACCGTGCGACATAACTTTTTTCCAAGCATATTTTTGGTCATCAGAGGTTGGATTTTCGGATTCAGTTGGTCGAAATACACCTAGAAACTCACCCATTAAAGTCCGATTTTGATTCTGAAAAATAATATTTTCGATCATCTCTTTTTCGTACCATGCGAAATAACTTCTTTCCAGGTGTATTTTCGTTTAACAAAGGTTGGATTTTTGGATTCAGCGGGTCAAAATACACCTATGAACCCACCCATCAAAGTTCGATTCCGATTCTGGAGACAGATATTTTCGATCATCTCTTTTTCGTACCATGCGAAATAACTTTTTTCCAAGCATATTTTTGGTCATCAAAGTTCGGATTTTCGGATTCAGCGGGTCGGAATACACCTAGAAACTCACCTATCAAAGTCCGATTTCGATTCTGAAAAAAAATATTTTCGATCATCTATTTTTCGTACCATGCGAAATAACTTTTTTCCAAGCATATTTTTGGTCATCAAAGTTTGGATTTTCGGATTCAGCGGGTCGGAATACACCTAGAAACTCACCCATTGAAGTCCGATTTTGATTCTGAAAAAAAATATTTTCGATCATCTCTTTTTCGTACCATGCGGAATAACTTCTTTCCAGGTGTATTTTCGTGTAACAAAGGTTGGATTTTTTGATTCAGCGGGTCAAAGTACACCTATGAACCCACCCATCAAAGTTCGATTTTGATTCTGGAGACAGATATTTTCGATCATCTCTTTTTCGAACCATGCGAAGTAACTTTTTTCCAAGCATATTTTTGGTCATCAAAGGTTGGATTTTCGGATTCAGCGGGTCGAAATACACCTAGAAACTCACCCATCAAAGTTCGATTTCAATTCTGGAGACAGATATTTTCGATCATCTCGTTTGCGTACCATGCGAAATAACTTTTTTCTAAGCATATTTTTGGTCATCAAAGTTTGGATTTTCAGATTCAGCGGGTCGAAATACACCTAGAAACTCACCCATCAAAGTCCGATTTTCAGTCTGAAAAAAAATATTTTCGATCATCTCTTTTTCGTACCATGCGAAATAACTTTTTTCCAAGCATATTTTTGGTCATCAAAGCTTGGATTGTCGGATTCAGCGGGTCGAAATACACCTATAAACCCACCCATCAAAGTTCGATGTCGATCCTGGAGACAGATATTTTCGATCATCTCTTTTTCGTACCATGCGAAATAACTTTTTTCCAAGCATATTTTCGGTCATCAAAGGTTGGATTTTCGGATTCAGCGGGTCGAAATACACCTAGAAACTCACCCATCGAAGTCCGATTTTGATTCTGAAAAAAAATATTTTCGATCATCTCTTTTTCGTACCATGCGAAATACCTTCGTTCCAGGTATATTTTCTTGTAACAAAGGTTGGATTTTTGGATTCAGCGGGTCGAAATACACCTATAAACCCACCCAACAAAGTTCGATTTCGATCCTGGAGACAGATATTTTCGATCATCTCTTTTTCGTACCATGCGAAATAACTTTTTTCCAAGCATATTTTTGGTCATCAAAGGTTGGATTTTCGGATTCAGCGGGTCGAAATACACCTAGAAACTCACCCATCGAAGTCCGATTTTGATTCTGAAAAAAAATATTTTCGATCATCTCTTTTTCGTACCGTGCGACATAACTTTTTTCCAAGCATATTTTTGGTCATCAGAGGTTGGATTTTCGGATTCAGTTGGTCGAAATACACCTAGAAACTCACCCATTAAAGTCCGATTTTGATTCGGAAAAAAAATATTTTCGATCATCTCTTTTTCGTACCGTGCGACATAACGTTTTTCCAAGCATATTTTTGGTCATCAGAGGTTGGATTTTCGGATTCAGTGGGTCGAAATACACCTAGAAACTCACCCTTTAAAGTCCGATTTTGATTCGGAAAAAAAATATTTTCGATCATCTCTTTTTCGTACCGTGCGACATAACTTTTTTCCAAGCATATTTTTGGTCATCAGAGGTTGGATTTTCGGATTCAGTGGGTCGAAATACACCTAGAAACTCACCCATTAAAGTCCGATTTTGATTCTGAAAAAAAATATTTTTGATCATCTCTTTTTCGTACCATGCGAAATAACTTCTTTCCAGGTGTATTTTCGTTGAACAAAGGTTGGATTTTTTGATTCAGCGGGTCAAAATACACCTATGAACCCACCCATCAAAGTTCGATTCCGATTCTGGAGACAGATATTTTCGATCATCTCTTTTTCGTACCATGCGAAATAACTTTTTTCCAAGCATATTTTTGGTCATCAAAGTTCGGATTTTCGGATTCAGCGGGTCGGAATACACCTAGAAACTCACCCATCAAAGTCCGATTTTGATTCTGAAGAAAAATATTTTCGATCATCTATTTTTCGTATCATGCGAAATACTTTTTTTCCAAGCATATTTTTGGTCATCAAAGTTTGGATTTTCGGATTCAGCGGGTCGGAATACACCTAGAAACTCACCCATTAAAGTCCGATTTTGATTCTGAAAAAAAATATTTTCGATCATCTCTTTGTCGGACCATGCGGAATAACTTCTTTCCAGGTGTATTTTCGTGTAACGAAGGTTGGATTTTTGGATTCAGCGGGTCAAAATACACCTATGAACCCACCCATCAAAGTTCGACTTCGATTCTGGAGAAAGATATTTCCGATCATCTCTTTTTCGTACCATGCGAAATAACTTTTTTCCAAGCATATTTTTGGTCATCAAAGCTTGGATTCTCGGATTCAGCGGGTCAAAATACACCTATAAACCCACCCATCAAAGTTCGATTTCAATTCTGGAGACAGATATTTTCGATCATCTCTTTTTCGTACCATGCGAAATAACTTTTTACCAAGCATATTTTTGGTCATCAAAGTTTGGATTTTCGGATTCAGCGGGTCAAAATACACCTAGAAACTCACCCATCAAAGTCCGATTTTGAGTCTGAAAAAAAATATTTTCGATCATCTCTTTTCCGTACCATGCGAAATAACTTTTTTCCAAGCATATTTTTGGTCATCAAAGCTTGGATTGTCGGATTCAGCGGGTCGAAATACACTTATAAACCCACCCATCAAAGTTCGATTTCGATCCTGGAGACAGATATTTTCGATCATCTCTTTTTCGTACCATGCGAAATAACTTTTTTCCAAGCATATTTTCGGTCATCAAAGGTTGGATTTTCGGATTCAGCGGGTCGAAATACACCTAGAAACTCACCCATTGAAGTCCGATTTTGATTCTGAAAAAAAATATTTTCGATCATCTCTTTTTCGTACCATGCGAAATACCTTCGTTCCAGGTATATTTTCGTGTAACAAAGGTTGGATTTTTGGATTCAGCGGGTCGAAATACTTCTATAAACCCACTCATCAAAGTTCGATTTCGATCCTGGAGACAGATATTTTCGATCATCTCTTTTTCGTACCATGCGAAATAACTTTTTTCCAAGCATATTTTTGGTCATCAAAGGTTGGATTTTCGGATTCAGCGGGTCGAAATACACCTAGAAACTCACCCATCGAAGTCCGATTTTGATTCTGAAAAAAAATATTTTCGATCATCTCTTTTTCGTACCGTGCGACATAACTTTTTTCCAAGCATATTTTTGGTCATCAGAGGTTGGATTTTCGGATTCAGTTGGTCGAAGTACACCTAGAAACTCACCCATTAAAGTCCGATTTTGATTCTGAAAAATAATATTTTCGATCATCTCTTTTTCGTACCATGCGAAATAACTTCTTTCCAGGTGTATTTTCGTTTAACAAAGGTTGGATTTTTGGATTCAGCGGGTCGAAATACACCTATGAACCCACCCATCAAAGTTCGATTCCGATTCTGGAGACAGATATTTTCGATCATCTCTTTTTCGTACCATGCGAAATAACTTTTTTCCAAGCATATTTTTGGTCATCAAAGTTCGGATTTTCGGATTCAGCGGGTCGGAATACACCTAGAAACTCACCTATCAAAGTCCGATTTCGATCCTGAAAAAAAATATTTTCGATCATCTATTTTTCGTACCATGCGAAATAACTTTTTTCCAAGCATATTTTTGGTCATCAAAGTTTGGATTTTCGGATTCAGCGGGTCGGAATACACCTAGAAACTCACCCATTGAAGTCCGATTTTGATTCTGAAAAAAAATATTTTCGATCATCTCTTTTTCGTACCATGCGGAATAACTTCTTTCCAGGTGTATTTTCGTGTAACAAAGGTTGGATTTTTTGATTCAGCGGGTCAAAGTACACCTATGAACCCACCCATCAAAGTTCGATTTTGATTCTGGAGACAGATATTTTCGATCATCTCTTTTTCGAACCATGCGAAGTAACTTTTTTCCAAGCATATTTTTGGTCATCAAAGGTTGGATTTTCGGATTCAGCGGGTCGAAATACACCTAGAAACTCACCCATCAAAGTTCGATTTCAATTCTGGAGACAGATATTTTCGATCATCTCTTTTGCGTACCATGCGAAATAACTTTTTTCTAAGCATATTTTTGGTCATCAAAGTTTGGATTTTCAGATTCAGCGGGTCGAAATACACCTAGAAACTCACCCATCAAAGTCCGATTTTCAGTCTGAAAAAAAATATTTTCGATCATCTCTTTTTCGTACCATGCGAAATAACTTTTTTCCAAGCATATTTTTGGTCATCAAAGCTTGGATCGTCGGATTCAGCGGGTCGAAATACACCTATAAACCCACCCATCAAAGTTCGATGTCGATCCTGGAGACAGATATTTTCGATCATCTCTTTTTCGTACCATGCGAAATAACTTTTTTCCAAGCATATTTTCGGTCATCAAAGGTTGGATTTTCGGATTCAGCGGGTCGAAATACACCTAGAAACTCACCCATCGAAGTCCGATTTTGATTCTGAAAAAAAATATTTTCGATCATCTCTTTTTCGTACCATGCGAAATACCTTCGTTCCAGGTATATTTTCTTGTAACAAAGGTTGGATTTTTGGATTCAGCGGGTCGAAATACACCTATAAACCCACCCAACAAAGTTCGATTTCGATCCTGGAGACAGATATTTTCGATCATCTCTTTTTCGTACCATGCGAAATAACTTTTTTCCAAGCATATTTTTGGTCATCAAAGGTTGGATTTTCGGATTCAGCGGGTCGAAATACACCTAGAAACTCACCCATCGAAGTCCGATTTTGATTCTGAAAAAAAATATTTTCGATCATCTCTTTTTCGTACCGTGCGACATAACTTTTTTCCAAGCATATTTTTGGTCATCAGAGGTTGGATTTTCGGATTCAGTTGGTCGAAATACACCTAGAAACTCACCCATTAAAGTCCGATTTTGATTCGGAAAAAAAATATTTTCGATCATCTCTTTTTCGTACCGTGCGACATAACGTTTTTCCAAGCATATTTTTGGTCATCAGAGGTTGGATTTTCGGATTCAGTGGGTCGAAATACACCTAGAAACTCACCCTTTGAAGTCCGATTTTGATTCGGAAAAAAAATATTTTCGATCATCTCTTTTTCGTACCGTGCGACATAACTTTTTTCCAAGCATATTTTTGGTCATCAGAGGTTGGATTTTCGGATTCAGTGGGTCGAAATACACCTAGAAACTCACCCATCAAAGTCCGATTTTGATTCTGAAGAAAAATATTTTCGATCATCTATTTTTCGTATCATGCGAAATACTTTTTTTCCAAGCATATTTTTGGTCATCAAAGTTTGGATTTTCGGATTCAGCGGGTCGGAATACACCTAGAAACTCACCCATTAAAGTCCGATTTTGATTCTGAAAAAAAATATTTTCGATCATCTCTTTGTCGGACCATGCGGAATAACTTCTTTCCAGGTGTATTTTCGTGTAACGAAGGTTAGATTTTTGGATTCAGCGGGTCAAAATACACCTATGAACCCACCCATCAAAGTTCGACTTCGATTCTGGAGAAAGATATTTCCGATCATCTCTTTTTCGTACCATGCGAAATAACTTTTTTCCAAGCATATTTTTGGTCATCAAAGCTTGGATTCTCGGATTCAGCGGGTCAAAATACACCTATAAACCCACCCATCACAGTTCGATTTCAATTCTGGAGACAGATATTTCCGATCATCTCTTTTTCGTACCATGCGAAATAACTTTTTTCCAAGCATATTTTTGGTCATCAAAGCTTGGATTCTCGGATTCAGCGGGTCAAAATACACCTATAAACCCACCCATCAAATTTCGATTTTGATTCTGGAGACAGATATTTTCGATCATCTCTTTTTCGAACCATGCGGAATAACTTTTTTCCAAGCATATTTTTGGTCGTCAAAGGTTGGAATTTCGGATTCAGCGGGTCGAAATACACCTAGAAACTCACCCATCAAAGTCCGATTCCGATTCGGAAAAAAAATATTTTCGATCATCTCTTTTTCGTACCGTGCGACATAACTTTTTTCCAAGCATATTTTTGGTCATCAGAGGTTGGATTTTCGGATTCAGTGGGTCGAAATACACCTAGAAACTCACCCATTAAAGTCCGATTTTGATTCGGAAAAAAAATATTTTCGATCATCTCTTTTTCGTACCGTGCGACATAACTTTTTTCCAAGCATATTTTTGGTCATCAGAGGTTGGATTTTCGGATTCAGTGGGTCGGAATACACCTAGAAACTCACCCATTAAAGTCCGATTTTGATTCTGAAAAAAAATATTTTTGATCATCTCTTTTTCGTACCATGCGAAATAACTTCTTTCCAGGTGTATTTTCGTTGAACAAAGGTTGGATTTTTTGATTCAGCGGGTCAAAATACACCTATGAACCCACCCATCGAAGTTCGATTCCGATTCTGGAGACAGATATTTTCGATCATCTCTTTTTCGTACCATGCGAAATAACTTTTTTCCAAGCATATTTTTGGTCATCAAAGTTCGGATTTTCGGATTCAGCGGGTCGGAATACACCTAGAAACTCACCCATCAAAGTCCGATTTTGATTCTGAAAAAAAATATTTTCGATCATCTATTTTTCGTATGCATGCGAAATACTTTTTTTCCAAGCATATTTTTGGTCATCAAAGTTTGGATTTTCGGATTCAGCGGGTCGGAATACACCTAGAAACTCACCCATTAAAGTCCGATTTTGATTCTGAAAAAAAATATTTTCGATCATCTCTTTGTCGGACCATGCGGAATAACTTCTTTCCAGGTGTATTTTCGTGTAACGAAGGTTGGATTTTTGGATTCAGCGGGTCAAAATACACCTATGAACCCACCCATCAAAGTTCGACTTCGATTCTGGAGAAAGATATTTCCGATCATCTCTTTTTCGTACCATGCGAAATAACTTTTTTCCAAGCATATTTTTGGTCATCAAAGCTTGGATTCTCGGATTCAGCGGGTCAAAATACACCTATAAACCCACCCATCACAGTTCGATTTCAATTCTGGAGACAGATATTTCCGATCATCTCTTTTTCGTACCATGCGAAATAACTTTTTTCCAAGCATATTTTTGGTCATCAAAGCTTGGATTCTCGGATTCAGCGGGTCAAAATACACCTATAAACCCACCCATCGAAGTTCGATTTTGATTCTGGAGACAGATATTTTCGATCATCTCTTTTTCGAACCATGCGGAATAACTTTTTTCCAAGCATATTTTTGGTCGTCAAAGGTTGGAATTTCAGATTCAGCGGGTCGAAATACACCTAGAAACTCACCCATCAAAGTCCGATTCCGATTCGGAAAAAAAATATTTTCGATCATCTCTTTTTCGTACCGTGCGACATAACTTTTTTCCAAGCATATTTTTGGTCATCAGAGGTTGGATTTTCGGATTCAGTGGGTCGAAATACACCTAGAAACTCACCCATTAAAGTCCGATTTTGATTCGGAAAAAAAATATTTTCGATCATCTCTTTTTCGTACCGTGCGACATAACTTTTTTCCAAGCATATTTTTGGTCATCAGAGGTTGGATTTTCGGATTCAGTGGGTCGAAATACACCTAGAAACTCACCCATTAAAGTCCGATTTTGATTCTGAAAAAAAATATTTTTGATCATCTCTTTTTCGTACCATGCGAAATAACTTCTTTCCAGGTGTATTTTTGTTGAACAAAGGTTGGATTTTTTGATTCAGCGGGTCAAAATACACATATGAACCCACCCATCAAAGTTCGATTCCGATTCTGGAGACAGATATTTTCGATCATCTCTTTTCCGTACCATGCGAAATAACTTTTTTCCAAGCATATTTTTGGTCATCAAAGTTCGGATTTTCGGATTCAGCGGGTCGGAATACACCTAGAAACTCACCCATTAAAGTCCGATTTTGATTCGGAAAAAAAATATTTTCGATCATCTCTTTTTCGTACCGTGCGACATAACTTTTTTCCAAGCATATTTTTGGTCATCAGAGGTTGGATTTTCGGATTCAGTGGGTCGAAATACACCTAGAAACTCACCCATTAAAGTCCGATTTTGATTCTGAAAAAAAATATTTTCGATCATCTCTTTTTCGTACCATGCGAAATAACTTCTTTCCAAGCATATTTTTGGTCATCAAAGCTTGGATTCTCGGATTCAGCGGGTCAAAATACACCTATAAACCCACCCATCAAAGTTCGATTTCAATTCTGGAGACAGATATTTTCGATCATCTCTTTTTCGTACCATGCGAAATAACTTTTTACCAAGCATATTTTTGGTCATCAAAGTTTGGATTTTCGGATTCAGCGGGTCAAAATACACCTAGAAACTCACCCATCAAAGTCCGATTTTGAGTCTGAAAAAAAATATTTTCGATCATCTCTTTTCCGTACCATGCGAAATAACTTTTTTCCAAGCATATTTTTGGTCATCAAAGCTTGGATTGTCGGATTCAGCGGGTCGAAATACACTTATAAACCCACCCATCAAAGTTCGATTTCGATCCTGGAGACAGATATTTTCGATCATCTCTTTTTCGTACCATGCGAAATAACTTTTTTCCAAGCATATTTTCGGTCATCAAAGGTTGGATTTTCGGATTCAGCGGGTCGAAATACACCTAGAAACTCACCCATTGAAGTCCGATTTTGATTCTGAAAAAAAATATTTTCGATCATCTCTTTTTCGTACCATGCGAAATACCTTCGTTCCAGGTATATTTTCGTGTAACAAAGGCTGGATTTTTGGATTCAGCGGGTCGAAATACTTCTATAAACCCACTCATCAAAGTTCGATTTCGATCCTGGAGACAGATATTTTCGATCATCTCTTTTTCGTACCATGCGAAATAACTTTTTTCCAAGCATATTTTTGGTCATCAAAGGTTGGATTTTCGGATTCAGCGGGTCGAAATACACCTAGAAACTCACCCATCGAAGTCCGATTTTGATTCTGAAAAAAAATATTTTCGATCATCTCTTTTTCGTACCGTGCGACATAACTTTTTTCCAAGCATATTTTTGGTCATCAGAGGTTGGATTTTCGGATTCAGTTGGTCGAAATACACCTAGAAACTCACCCATTAAAGTCCGATTTTGATTCTGAAAAATAATATTTTCGATCATCTCTTTTTCGTACCATGCGAAATAACTTTTTTCTAAGCATATTTTTGGTCATCAAAGTTTGGATTTTCAGATTCAGCGGGTCGAAATACACCTAGAAACTCACCCATCAAAGTCCGATTTTCAGTCTGAAAAAAAATATTTTCGATCATCTCTTTGTCGGACCATGCGGAATAACTTCTTTCCAGGTGTATTTTCGTGTAACGAAGGTTGGATTTTTGGATTCAGCGGGTCAAAATACACCTATGAACCCACCCATCAAAGTTCGACTTCGATTCTGGAGAAAGATATTTCCGATCATCTCTTTTTCGTACCATGCGAAATAACTTTTTTCCAAGCATATTTTTGGTCATCAAAGCTTGGATTCTCGGATTCAGCGGGTCAAAATACACCTATAAACCCACCCATCACAGTTCGATTTCAATTCTCGAGACAGATATTTCCGATCATCTCTTTTTCGTACCATGCGAAATAACTTTTTTCCAAGCATATTTTTGGTCATCAAAGCTTGGATTCTCGGATTCAGCGGGTCAAAATACACCTATAAACCCACCCATCAAAGTTCGATTTTGATTCTGGAGACAGATATTTTCGATCATCTCTTTTTCGAACCATGCGGAATAACTTTTTTCCAAGCATATTTTTGGTCGTCAAAGGTTGGAATTTCAGATTCAGCGGGTCGAAATACACCTAGAAACTCACCCATCAAAGTCCGATTCCGATTCGGAAAAAAAATATTTTCGATCATCTCTTTTTCGTACCGTGCGACATAACTTTTTTCCAAGCATATTTTTGGTCATCAGAGGTTGGATTTTCGGATTCAGTGGGTCGAAATACACCTAGAAACTCACCCATTAAAGTCCGATTTTGATTCGGAAAAAAAATATTTTCGATCATCTCTTTTTCGTACCGTGCGACATAACTTTTTTCCAAGCATATTTTTGGTCATCAGAGGTTGGATTTTCGGATTCAGTGGGTCGAAATACACCTAGAAACTCACCCATTAAAGTCCGATTTTGATTCTGAAAAAAAATATTTTTGATCATCTCTTTTTCGTACCATGCGAAATAACTTCTTTCCAGGTGTATTTTTGTTGAACAAAGGTTGGATTTTTTGATTCAGCGGGTCAAAATACACATATGAACCCACCCATCAAAGTTCGATTCCGATTCTGGAGACAGATATTTTCGATCATCTCTTTTCCGTACCATGCGAAATAACTTTTTTCCAAGCATATTTTTGGTCATCAAAGTTCGGATTTTCGGATTCAGCGGGTCGGAATACACCTAGAAACTCACCCATTAAAGTCCGATTTTGATTCGGAAAAAAAATATTTTCGATCATCTCTTTTTCGTACCGTGCGACATAACTTTTTTCCAAGCATATTTTTGGTCATCAGAGGTTGGATTTTCGGATTCAGTGGGTCGAAATACACCTAGAAACTCACCCATTAAAGTCCGATTTTGATTCTGAAAAAAAATATTTTCGATCATCTCTTTTTCGTACCATGCGAAATAACTTCTTTCCAAGCATATTTTTGGTCATCAAAGCTTGGATTCTCGGATTCAGCGGGTCAAAATACACCTATAAACCCACCCATCAAAGTTCGATTTCAATTCTGGAGACAGATATTTTCGATCATCTCTTTTTCGTACCATGCGAAATAACTTTTTACCAAGCATATTTTTGGTCATCAAAGTTTGGATTTTCGGATTCAGCGGGTCAAAATACACCTAGAAACTCACCCATCAAAGTCCGATTTTGAGTCTGAAAAAAAATATTTTCGATCATCTCTTTTCCGTACCATGCGAAATAACTTTTTTCCAAGCATATTTTTGGTCATCAAAGCTTGGATTGTCGGATTCAGCGGGTCGAAATACACTTATAAACCCACCCATCAAAGTTCGATTTCGATCCTGGAGACAGATATTTTCGATCATCTCTTTTTCGTACCATGCGAAATAACTTTTTTCCAAGCATATTTTCGGTCATCAAAGGTTGGATTTTCGGATTCAGCGGGTCGAAATACACCTAGAAACTCACCCATTGAAGTCCGATTTTGATTCTGAAAAAAAATATTTTCGATCATCTCTTTTTCGTACCATGCGAAATACCTTCGTTCCAGGTATATTTTCGTGTAACAAAGGTTGGATTTTTGGATTCAGCGGGTCGAAATACTTCTATAAACCCACTCATCAAAGTTCGATTTCGATCCTGGAGACAGATATTTTCGATCATCTCTTTTTCGTACCATGCGAAATAACTTTTTTCCAAGCATATTTTTGGTCATCAAAGGTTGGATTTTCGGATTCAGCGGGTCGAAATACACCTAGAAACTCACCCATCGAAGTCCGATTTTGATTCTGAAAAAAAATATTTTCGATCATCTCTTTTTCGTACCGTGCGACATAACTTTTTTCCAAGCATATTTTTGGTCATCAGAGGTTGGATTTTCGGATTCAGTTGGTCGAAATACACCTAGAAACTCACCCATTAAAGTCCGATTTTGATTCTGAAAAATAATATTTTCGATCATCTCTTTTTCGTACCATGCGAAATAACTTCTTTCCAGGTGTATTTTCGTTTAACAAAGGTTGGATTTTTGGATTCAGCGGGTCAAAATACACCTATGAACCCACCCATCAAAGTTCGATTCCGATTCTGGAGACAGATATTTTCGATCATCTCTTTTTCGTACCATGCGAAATAACTTTTTTCCAAGCATATTTTTGGTCATCAAAGTTCGGATTTTCGGATTCAGCGGGTCGGAATACACCTAGAAACTCACCTATCAAAGTCTGATTTCGATTCTGAAAAAAAATATTTTCGATCATCTATTTTTCGTACCATGCGAAATAACTTTTTTCCAAGCATATTTTTGGTCATCAAAGTTTGGATTTTCGAATTCAGCGGGTCGGAATACACCTAGAAACTCACCCATTGAAGTCCGATTTTGATTCTGAAAAAAAATATTTTCGATCATCTCTTTTTCGTACCATGCGGAATAACTTCTTTCCAGGTGTATTTTCGTGTATCAAAGGTTGGATTTTTTGATTCAGCGGGTCAAAGTACACCTATGAACCCACCCATCAAAGTTCGATTTTGATTCTGGAGACAGATATTTTCGATCATCTCTTTTTCGAACCATGCGAAGTAACTTTTTTCCAAGCATATTTTTGGTCATCAAAGGTTGGATTTTCGGATTCAGCGGGTCGAAATAGACCTAGAAACTCACCCATCAAAGTTCGATTTCAATTCTGGAGACAGATATTTTCGATCATCTCTTTTGCGTACCATGCGAAATAACTTTTTGCTAAGCATATTTTTGGTCATCAAAGTTTGGATTTTCAGATTCAGCGGGTCGAAATACACCTAGAAACTCACCCATCAAAGTCCGATTTTCAGTCTGAAAAAAAATATTTTCGATCATCTCTTTTTCGTACCATGCGAAATAACTTTTTTCCAAGCATATTTTTGGTCATCAAATCTTGGATTGTCGGATTCAGCGGGTCGAAATACACCTATAAACCCACCCATCAAAGTTCGATGTCGATCCTGGAGACAGATATTTTCGATCATCTCTTTTTCGTACCATGCGAAATAACTTTTTTCCAAGCATATTTTCGGTCATCAAAGGTTGGATTTTCGGATTCAGCGGGTCGAAATACACCTAGAAACTCACCCATCGGAATCCGATTTTGATTCTGAAAAAAAATATCTTCGATCATCTCTTTTTCGTACCATGCGAAATACCTTCGTTCCAGGTATATTTTCGTGTAACAAAGGTTGGATTTTTGGATTCAGCGGGTCGAAATACACCTATAAACCCACCCAACAAAGTTCGATTTCGATCCTGGAGACAGATATTTTCGATCATCTCTTTTTCGTACCATGCGAAATAACTTTTTTCCAAGCATATTTTTGGTCATCAAAGGTTGGATTTTCGGATTCAGCGGGTCGAAATACACCTAGAAACTCACCCATCGAAGTCCGATTTTGATTCTGAAAAAAAATATTTTCGATCATCTCTTTTTCGTACCGTGCGACATAGCTTTTTTCCAAGCATATTTTTGGTCATCAGAGGTTGGATTTTCGGATTCAGTTGGTCGAAATACACCTAGAAACTCACCCATTAAAGTCCGATTTTGATTCGGAAAAAAAATATTTTCGATCATCTCTTTTTCGTACCGTGCGACATAACTTTTTTCCAAGCATATTTTTGGTCATCAGAGGTTGGATTTTCGGATTCAGTGGGTCGAAATACACCTAGAAACTCACCCATTAAAGTCCGATTTTGATTCGGAAAAAAAATATTCTCGATCATCTCTTTTTCGTACCGTGCGACATAACTTTTTTCCAAGCATATTTTTGGTCATCAGAGGTTGGATTTTCGGATTCAGTGGGTCGAAATACACCTAGAAACTCACCCATTAAAGTCCGATTTTGATTCTGAAAAAAAATATTTTTGATCATCTCTTTTTCGTACCATGCGAAATAACTTCTTTCCAGGTGTATTTTCGTTGAACAAAGGTTGGATTTTTTGATTCAGCGGGTCAAAATACACCTATGAACCCACCCATCAAAGTTCGATTCCGATTCTGGAGACAGATATTTTCGATCATCTCTTTTTCGTACCATGCGAAATAACTTTTTTCCAAGCATATTTTTGGTCATCAAAGTTCGGATTTTCGGATTCAGCGGGTCGGAATACACCTAGAAACTCACCCATCAAAGTCCGATTTTGATTCTGAAAAAAAATATTTTCGATCATCTATTTTTCGTATCATGCGAAATACTTTTTTTCCAAGCATATTTTTGGTCATCAAAGTTTGGATTTTCGGATTCAGCGGGTCGGAATACACCTAGAAACTCACCCATTAAAGTCCGATTTTGATTCTGAAAAAAAATATTTTCGATCATCTCTTTGTCGGACCATGCGGAATAACTTCTTTCCAGGTGTATTTTCGTGTAACGAAGGTTGGATTTTTGGATTCAGCGGGTCAAAATACACCTATGAACCCACCCATCAAAGTTCGACTTCGATTCTGGAGAAAGATATTTCCGATCATCTCTTTTTCGTACCATGCGAAATAACTTTTTTCCAAGCATATTTTTGGTCATCAAAGCTTGGATTCTCGGATTCAGCGGGTCAAAATACACCTATAAACCCACCCATCACAGTTCGATTTCAATTCTGCAGACAGATATTTCCGATCATCTCTTTTTCGTACCATGCGAAATAACTTTTTTCCAAGCATATTTTTGGTCATCAAAGCTTGGATTCTCGGATTCAGCGGGTCAAAATACACCTATGAACCCACCCATCAAAGTTCGATTTTGATTCTGGAGACAGATATTTTCGATCATCTCTTTTTCGAACCATGCGGAATAACTTTTTTCCAAGCATATTTTTGGTCGTCAAAGGTTGGAATTTCGGATTCAGCGGGTCGAAATACACCTAGAAACTCACCCATCAAAGTCCGATTCCGATTCGGAAAAAAAATATTTTCGATCATCTCTTTTTCGTACCGTGCGACATAACTTTTTTCCAAGCATATTTTTGGTCATCAGAGGTTGGATTTTCGGATTCAGTGGGTCGAAATACACCTAGAAACTCACCCATTAAAGTCCGATTTTGATTCGGAAAAAAAATATTTTCGATCATCTCTTTTTCGTACCGTGCGACATAACTTTTTTCCAAGCATATTTTTGGTCATCAGAGGTTGGATTTTCGGATTCAGTGGGTCGAAATACACCTAGAAACTCACCCATTAAAGTCCGATTTTGATTCTGAAAAAAAATATGTTTGATCATCTCTTTTTCGTACCATGCGAAATAACTTCTTTCCAGGTGTATTTTCGTTGAACAAAGGTTGGATTTTTTGATTCAGCGGGTCAAAATACACCTATGAACCCACCCATCAAAGTTCGATTCCGATTCTGGAGACAGATATTTTCGATCATCTCTTTTTCGTACCATGCGAAATAACTTTTTTCCAAGCATATTTTTGGTCATCAAAGTTCGGATTTTCGGATTCAGCGGGTCGGAATACACCTAGAAACTCACCCATCAAAGTCCGATTTTGATTCTGAAAAAAAATATTTTCGATCATCTATTTTTCGTATCATGCGAAATACTTTTTTTCCAAGCATATTTTTGGTCATCAAAGTTTGGATTTTCGGATTCAGCGGGTCGGAATACACCTAGAAACTCACCCATTAAAGTCCGATTTTGATTCTGAAAAAAAATATTTTCGATCATCTCTTTGTCGGACCATGCGGAATAACTTCTTTCCAGGTGTATTTTCGTGTAACGAAGGTTGGATTTTTGGATTCAGCGGGTCAAAATACACCTATGAACCCACCCATCAAAGTTCGACTTCGATTCTGGAGAAAGATATTTCCGATCATCTCTTTTTCGTACCATGCGAAATAACTTTTTTCCAAGCATATTTTTGGTCATCAAAGCTTGGATTCTCGGATTCAGCGGGTCAAAATACACCTATAAACCCACCCATCACAGTTCGATTTCAATTCTGGAGACAGATATTTCCGATCATCCCTTTTTCGTACCATGCGAAATAACTTTTTTCCAAGCATATTTTTGGTCATCAAAGCTTGGATTCTCGGATTCAGCGGGTCAAAATACACCTATAAACCCACCCATCAAAGTTCGATTTTGATTCTGGAGACAGATATTTTCGATCATCTCTTTTTCGAACCATGCGGAATAACTTTTTTCCAAGCATATTTTTGGTCGTCAAAGGTTGGAATTTCGGATTCAGCGGGTCGAAATACACCTAGAAACTCACCCATCAAAGTCCGATTCCGATTCGGAAAAAAAATATTTTCGATCATCTCTTTTTCGTACCGTGCGACATAACTTTTTTCCAAGCATATTTTTGGTCATCAGAGGTTGGATTTTCGGATTCAGTGAGTCGAAATACACCTAGAAACTCACCCATTAAAGTCCGATTTTGATTCGGAAAAAAAATATTTTCGATCATCTCTTTTTCGTACCGTGCGACATAACTTTTTTCCAAGCATATTTTTGGTCATCAGAGGTTGGATTTTCGGATTCAGTGGGTCGAAATACACCTAGAAACTCACCCATTAAAGTCCGATTTTGATTCTGAAAAAAAATATTTTTGATCATCTCTTTTTCGTACCATGCGAAATAACTTCTTTCCAGGTGTATTTTCGTTGAACAAAGGTTGGATTTTTTGATTCAGCGGGTCAAAATACACCTATGAACCCACCCATCAAAGTTCGATTCCGATTCTGGAGACAGATATTTTCGATCATCTCTTTTTCGTACCATGCGAAATAACTTTTTTCCAAGCATATTTTTGGTCATCAAAGTTCGGATTTTCGGATTCAGCGGGTCGGAATACACCTAGAAACTCACCCATCAAAGTCCGATTTTGATTCTGAAAAAAAATATTTTCGATCATCTATTTTTCGTATCATGCGAAATACTTTTTTTCCAAGCATATTTTTGGTCATCAAAGTTTGGATTTTCGGATTCAGCGGGTCGGAATACACCTAGAAACTCACCCATTAAAGTCCGATTTTGATTCTGAAAAAAAATATTTTCGATCATCTCTTTGTCGGACCATGCGGAATAACTTCTTTCCAGGTGTATTTTCGTGTAACGAAGGTTGGATTTTTGGATTCAGCGGGTCAAAATACACCAATGAACCCACCCATCAAAGTTCGACTTCGATTCTGGAGAAAGATATTTCCGATCATCTCTTTTTCGTACCATGCGAAATAACTTTTTTCCAAGCATATTTTTGGTCATCAAAGCTTGGATTCTCGGATTCAGCGGGTCAAAATACACCTATAAACCCACCCATCACAGTTCGATTTCAATTCTGGAGACAGATATTTCCGATCATCTCTTTTTCGTACCATGCGAAATAACTTTTTTCCAAGCATATTTTTGGTCATCAAAGTTCGGATTCTCGGATTCAGCGGGTCAAAATACACCTATAAACCCACCCATCAAAGTTCGATTTTGATTCTGGAGACAGATATTTTCGATCATCTCTTTTTCGAACCATGCGGAATAACTTTTTTCCAAGCATATTTTTGGTCGTCAAAGGTTGGAATTTCGGATTCAGCGGGTCGAAATACACCTAGAAACTCACCCATCAAAGTCCGATTCCGATTCGGAAAAAAAATATTTTCGATCATCTCCTTTTCGTACCGTGCGAAATAACTTTTTTCCAAGCATATTTTTGGTCATCAGAGGTTGGATTTTCGGATTCAGTGGGTCGAAATACACCTAGAAACTCACCCATGAAAGTCCGATTTTGATTCTGAAAAAAAAAATTTTCGATCATCTCTTTTTCGTACCGTGCGAAATAACTTTTTTCCAAGCATATTTTTGGTCATCAGAGGTTGGATTTTCGGATTCAGTGGGTCGAAATACACCTAGAAACTCACCCATTGAAGTCCGATTTTGATTCGGAAAAAAAATATTTTCGATCATCTCTTTTTCGTACCGTGCGACATAACTTTTTTCCAAGCGTATTTTTGGTCATCAGAGGTTGGATTTTCGGATTCAGTGGGTCGAAATACACCTAGAAACTCACCCATTAAAGTCCGATTTTGATTCTGAAAAAAAATATTTTCGATCATCTCTTTTTCGTACCATGCGAAATAACTTCTTTCCAGGTGTATTTTCGTTCAACGAAGGTTGGATTTTTGGATTCAGCGGGTCAAAATACACCTATGAACCCACCCATCAAAGTTCGATTCCGATTCTGGAGACAGATATTTTCGATCATCTCTTTTCCGTACCATGCGAAATAACTTTTTTCCAAGCATATTTTTGGTCATCAAAGTTCGGATTTTCGGATTCAGCGGGTCGGAATACACCTAGAAACTCACCCATCAAAGTCCGATTTTCAGTCTGAAAAAAAATATTTTCGATCATCTCTTTTTCGTACCATGCGAAATAACTTTTTTTCAAGCATATTTTTGGTCATCAAAGCTTGGATTGTCGGATTCAGCGGGTCGAAATACACCTATAAACCCACCCATCAAAGTTCGATGTCGATCCTGGAGACAGATATTTTCGATCATCTCTTTTTCGTACCATGCGAAATAACTTTTTTCCAAGCATATTTTCGGTCATCAAAGGTTGGATATTCGGATTCAGCGGGTCGAAATACACCTAGAAACTCACCCATCGAAGTCCGATTTTGATTCTGAAAAAAAATATTTTCGATCATCTCTTTTTCGTACCATGCGAAATACCTTCGTTCCAGGTATATTTTCGTGTAACAAAGGTTGGATTTTTGGATTCAGCGGGTCGAAATACACCTAGAAACTCACCCATTGAAGTCCGATTTTGATTCGGAAAAAAAATATTTTCGATCATCTCTTTTTCGTACCGTGCGACATAACTTTTTTCCAAGCATATTTTTGGTCATCAAAGCTTGGATTGTCGGATTCAGCGGGTCGAAATACACCTATAAACCCACCCATCAAAGTTCGATGTCGATCCTGGAGACAGATATTTTCGATCATCTCTTTTTCGTACCATGCGAAATAACTTTTCTCCAAGCATATTTTCGGTCATCAAAGGTTGGATTTTCGGATTCAGCGGGTCGAAATACACCTAGAAACTCACCCATTAAAGTCCGATTTTGATTCTGAAAAAAAATATTTTCGATCATCTCTTTGTCGGACCATGCGGAATAACTTCTTTCCAGGTGTATTTTCGTGTAACGAAGGTTGGATTTTTGGATTCAGCGGGTCAAAATACACCTATGAACCCACCCATCAAAGTTCGACTTCGATTCTGGAGAAAGATATTTCCGATCATCTCTTTTTCGTACCATGCGAAATAACTTTTTTCCAAGCATATTTTTGGTCATCAAAGCTTGGATTCTCGGATTCAGCGGGTCAAAATACACCTATAAACCCACCCATCAAAGTTCGATTTTGATTCTGGAGACAGATATTTTCGATCATCTCTTTTTCGAACCATGCGGAATAACTTTTTTCCAAGCATATTTTTGGTCGTCAAAGGTTGGAATTTCAGATTCAGCGGGTCGAAATACACCTAGAAACTCACCCATCAAAGTCCGATTCCGATTCGGAAAAAAAATATTTTCGATCATCTCTTTTTCGTACCGTGCGACATAACTTTTTTCCAAGCATATTTTTGGTCATCAGAGGTTGGATTTTCGGATTCAGTGGGTCGAAATACACCTAGAAACTCACCCATTACAGTCCGATTTTGATTCGGAAAAAAAATATTTTCGATCATCTCTTTTTCGTACCGTGCGACATAACTTTTTTCCAAGCATATTTTTGGTCATCAGAGGTTGGATTTTCGGATTCAGTGGGTCGAAATACACCTAGAAACTCACCCATTAAAGTCCGATTTTGATTCTGAAAAAAAATATTTTTGATCATCTCTTTTTCGTACCATGCGAAATAACTTCTTTCCAGGTGTATTTTCGTTGAACAAAGGTTGGATTTTTTGATTCAGCGGGTCAAAATACACATATGAACCCACCCATCAAAGTTCGATTCCGATTCTGGAGACAGATATTTTCGATCATCTCTTTTCCGTACCATGCGAAATAACTTTTTTCCAAGCATATTTTTGGTCATCAAAGTTCGGATTTTCGAATTCAGCGGGTCGGAATACACCTAGAAACTCACCCATTAAAGTCCGATTTTGATTCGGAAAAAAAAAATTTTCGATCATCTCTTTTTCGTACCGTGCGACATAACTTTTTTCCAAGCATATTTTTGGTCATCAGAGGTTGGATTTTCGGATTCAGTGGGTCGAAATACACCTAGAAACTCACCCATTAAAGTCCGATTTTGATTCTGAAAAAAAATATTTTCGATCATCTCTTTTCCGTACCATGCGAAATAACTTCTTTCCAGGTGTATTTTCGTTTAACATAGGTTGGATTTTTGGATTCAGCGGGTCAAAATACACCTATGAACCCACCCGTCAAAGTTCGATTCCGATTCTGGAGACAGATATTTTCGATCATCTCTTTTTCGTACCATGCGAAATAACTTTTTTCCAAGCATATTTTTGGTCATCAAAGTTCGGATTTTCGGATTCAGCGGGTCGGAATACACCTAGAAACTCACCTATCAAAGTCCGATTTTGATTCTGAAAAAAAATATTTTCGATCATCTCTTTTTCGTACCATGCGAAATAACTTTTTTCCAAGCATATTTTTGGTCATCAAAGCTTGGATTCTCGGATTCAGCGGGTCAAAATACACCTATAAACTCACCCATCAAAGTTCGATTTCAATTCTGGAGACAGATATTTTCGATCATCTCTTTTTCGTACCATGCGAAATAACTTTTTACCAAGCATATTTTTGGTCATCAAAGTTTGGATTTTCGGATTCAGCGGGTCGAAATACACCTAGAAACTCACCCATCAAAGTCCGATTTTGAGTCTGAAAAAAAATATTTTCGATCATCTCTTTTCCGTACCATGCGAAATAACTTTTTTCCAAGCATATTGTTGGTCATCAAAGCTTGGATTGTCGGATTCAGCGGGTCGAAATACACTTATAAACCCACCCATCAAAGTTCGATTTCGATCCTGGAGACAGATATTTTCGATCATCTCTTTTTCGTACCATGCGAAATAACTTTTTTCCAAGCATATTTTCGGTCATCAAAGGTTGGATTTTCGGATTCAGCGGGTCGAAATACACCTAGAAACTCACCCATTGAAGTCCGATTTTGATTCTGAAAAAAAATATTTTCGATCATCTCTTTTTCGTACCATGCGAAATACCTTCGTTCCAGGTATATTTTCGTGTAACAAAGGTTGGATTTTTGGATTCAGCGGGTCGAAATACACCTATAAACCCACTCATCAAAGTTCGATTTCGATCCTGGAGACAGATATTTTCGATCATCTCTTTTTCGTACCATGCGAAATAACTTTTTTCCAAGCATATTTTTGGTCATCAAAGGTTGGATTTTCGGATTCAGCGGGTCGAAATACACCTAGAAACTCACCCATCGAAGTCCGATTTTGATTCTGAAAAAAAATATTTTCGATCATCTCTTTTTCGTACCGTGCGACATAACTTTTTTCCAAGCATATTTTTGGTCATCAGAGGTTGGATTTTCGGATTCAGTTGGTCGAAATACACCTAGAAACTCACCCATTAAAGTCCGATTTTGATTCTGAAAAATAATATTTTCGATCATCTCTTTTTCGTACCATACGAAATAACTTCTTTCCAGGTGTATTTTCGTTTAACAAAGGTTGGATTTTTGGATTCAGCGGGTCAAAATACACCTATGAACCCACCCATCAAAGTTCGATTCCGATTCTGGAGACAGATATTTTCGATCATCTCTTTTTCGTACCATGCGAAATAACTTTTTTCCAAGCATATTTTTGGTCATCAAAGTTCGGATATTCGGATTCAGCGGGTCGGAATACACCTAGAAACTCACCTATCAAAGTCCGATTGTGATTCTGAAAAAAAATATTTTCGATCATCTCTTTTTCGTACCATGCGAAATAACTTTTTTCCAAGCATATTTTTGGTCATCAAAGCTTGGATTCTCGGATTCAGCGGGTCAAAATACACCTATAAACCCACCCATCAAAGTTCGATTTCAATTCTGGAGACAGATATTTTCGATCATCTCTTTTTCGTACCATGCGAAATAACTTTTTACCAAGCATATTTTTGGTCATCAAAGTTTGGATTTTCGGATTCAGCGGGTCAAAATACACCTAGAAACTCACCCATCAAAGTCCGATTTTGAGTCTGAAAAAAAATATTTTCGATCATCTCTTTTCCGTACCATGCGAAATAACTTTTTTCCGAGCATATTTTTGGTCATCAAAGCTTGGATTGTCGGATTCAGCGGGTCGAAATACACTTATAAACCCACCCATCAAAGTTCGATTTCGATCCTGGAGACAGATATTTTCGATCATCTCTTTTTCGTACCATGCGAAATAACTTTTTTCCAAGCATATTTTCGGTCATCAAAGGTTGGATTTTCGGATTCAGCGGGTCGAAATACACCTAGAAACTCACCCATTGAAGTCCGATTTTGATTCTGAAAAAAAATATTTTCGATCATCTCTTTTTCGTACCGTGCGACATAACTTTTTTCCAAGCATATTTTTGGTCATCAGAGGTTGGATTTTCGGATTCAGTGGGTCGAAATACACCTAGAAACTCACCCATTAAAGTCCGATTTTGATTCGGAAAAAAAATATTTTCGATCATCTCTTTTTCGTACCGTGCGACATAACTTTTTTCCAAGCATATTTTTGGTCATCAGAGGTTGGATTTTCGGATTCAGTGGGTCGAAATACACCTAGAAACTCACCCATTAAAGTCCGATTTTGATTCTGAAAAAAAATATTTTTGATCATCTCTTTTTCGTACCATGCGAAATAACTTCTTTCCAGGTGTATTTTCGTTGAACAAAGGTTGGATTTTTTGATTCAGCGGGTCAAAATACACCTATGAACCCACCCATCAAAGTTCGATTCCGATTCTGGAGACAGATATTTTCGATCATCTCTTTTTCGTACCATGCGAAATAACTTTTTTCCAAGCATATTTTTGGTCATCAAAGTTCGGATTTTCGGATTCAGCGGGTCGGAATACACCTAGAAACTCACCCATCAAAGTCCGATTTTGATTCTGAAAAAAAATATTTTCGATCATCTATTTTTCGTATCATGCGAAATACTTTTTTTCCAAGCATATTTTTGGTCATCAAAGTTTGGATTTTCGGATTCAGCGGGTCGGAATACACCTAGAAACTCACCCATTAAAGTCCGATTTTGATTCTGAAAAAAAATATTTTCGATCATCTCTTTGTCGGACCATGCGGAATAACTTCTTTCCAGGTGTATTTTCGTGTAACGAAGGTTGGATTTTTGGATTCAGCGGGTCAAAATACACCTATGAACCCACCCATCAAAGTTCGACTTCGATTCTGGAGAAAGATATTTCCGATCATCTCTTTTTCGTACCATGCGAAATAACTTTTTTCCAAGCATATTTTTGGTCATCAAAGCTTGGATTCTCGGATTCAGCGGGTCAAAATACACCTATAAACCCACCCATCACAGTTCGATTTCAATTCTGCAGACAGATATTTCCGATCATCTCTTTTTCGTACCATGCGAAATAACTTTTTTCCAAGCATATTTTTGGTCATCAAAGCTTGGATTCTCGGATTCAGCGGGTCAAAATACACCTATAAACCCACCCATCAAAGTTCGATTTTGATTCTGGAGACAGATATTTTCGATCATCTCTTTTTCGAACCATGCGGAATAACTTTTTTCCAAGCATATTTTTGGTCGTCAAAGGTTGGAATTTCGGATTCAGCGGGTCGAAATACACCTAGAAACTCACCCATCAAAGTCCGATTCCGATTCGGAAAAAAAATATTTTCGATCATCTCTTTTTCGTACCGTGCGACATAACTTTTTTCCAAGCATATTTTTGGTCATCAGAGGTTGGATTTTCGGATTCAGTGGGTCGAAATACACCTAGAAACTCACCCATTAAAGTCCGATTTTGATTCGGAAAAAAAATATTTTCGATCATCTCTTTTTCGTACCGTACGACATAACTTTTTTCCAAGCATATTTTTGGTCATCAGAGGTTGGATTTTCGGATTCAGTGGGTCGAAATACACCTAGAAACTCACCCATTAAAGTCCGATTTTGATTCTGAAAAAAAATATTTTTGATCATCTCTTTTTCGTACCATGCGAAATAACTTCTTTCCAGGTGTATTTTCGTTGAACAAAGGTTGGATTTTTTGATTCAGCGGGTCAAAATACACCTATGAACCCACCCATCAAAGTTCGATTCCGATTCTGGAGACAGATATTTTCGATCATCTCTTTTTCGTACGATGCGAAATAACTTTTTTCCAAGCATATTTTTGGTCATCAAAGCTTGGATTGTCGGATTCAGCGGGTCGAAATACACTTATAAACCCACCCATCAAAGTTCGATTTCGATCCTGGAGACAGATATTTTCGATCATCTCTTTTTCGTACCATGCGAAATAACTTTTTTCCAAGCATATTTTCGGTCATCAAAGGTTGGATTTTCGGATTCAGCGGGTCGAAATACACCTAGAAACTCACCCATTGAAGTCCGATTTTGATTCTGAAAAAAAATATTTTCGATCATCTCTTTTTCGTACCATGCGAAATACCTTCGTTCCAGGTATATTTTCGTGTAACAAAGGTTGGATTTTTGGATTCAGCGGGTCGAAATACACCTATAAACCCACTCATCAAAGTTCGATTTCGATCCTGGAGACAGATATTTTCGATCATCTCTTTTTCGTACCATGCGAAATAACTTTTTTCCAAGCATATTTTTGGTCATCAAAGGTTGGATTTTCGGATTCAGCGGGTCGAAATACACCTAGAAACTCACCCATCGAAGTCCGATTTTGATTCTGAAAAAAAATATTTTCGATCATCTCTTTTTCGTACCGTGCGACATAACTTTTTTCCAAGCATATTTTTGGTCATCAGAGGTTGGATTTTCGGATTCAGTTGGTCGAAATACACCTAGAAACTCACCCATTAAAGTCCGATTTTGATTCTGAAAAATAATATTTTCGATCATCTCTTTTTCGTACCATACGAAATAACTTCTTTCCAGGCATATTTTTGGTCATCAAAGTTCGGATATTCGGATTCAGCGGGTCGGAATACACCTAGAAACTCACCTATCAAAGTCCGATTGTGATTCTGAAAAAAAGTATTTTCGATCATCTCTTTTTCGTACCATGCGAAATAACTTTTTTCCAAGCATATTTTTGGTCATCAAAGCTTGGATTCTCGGATTCAGCGGGTCAAAATACACCTATAAACCCACCCATCAAAGTTCGATTCCGATTCTGGAGACAGATATTTTCGATCATCTCTTTTTCGTACCATGCGAAATAACTTTTTTCCAAGCATATTTTTGGTCATCAAAGTTCGGATATTCGGATTCAGCGGGTCGGAATACACCTAGAAACTCACCTATCAAAGTCCGATTGTGATTCTGAAAAAAAGTATTTTCGATCATCTCTTTTTCGTACCATGCGAAATAACTTTTTTCCAAGCATATTTTTGGTCATCAAAGCTTGGATTCTCGGATTCAGCGGGTCAAAATACACCTATAAACCCACCCATCAAAGTTCGATTTCAATTCTGGAGACAGATATTTTCGATCATCTCTTTTTCGTACCATGCGAAATAACTTTTTACCAAGCATATTTTTGGTCATCAAAGTTTGGATTTTCGGATTCAGCGGGTCAAAATACACCTAGAAACTCACCCATCAAAGTCCGATTTTGAGTCTGAAAAAAAATATTTTCGATCATCTCTTTTCCGTACCATGCGAAATAACTTTTTTCCGAGCATATTTTTGGTCATCAAAGCTTGGATTGTCGGATTCAGCGGGTCGAAATACACTTATAAACCCACCCATCAAAGTTCGATTTCGATCCTGGAGACAGATATTTTCGATCATCTCTTTTTCGTACCATGCGAAATAACTTTTTTCCAAGCATATTTTCGGTCATCAAAGGTTGGATTTTCGGATTCAGCGGGTCGAATGACACCTAGAAACTCACCCATTGAAGTCCGATTTTGATTCTGAAAAAAAATATTTTCGATCATCTCTTTTTCGTACCGTGCGACATAACTTTTTTCCAAGCATATTTTTGGTCATCAGAGGTTGGATTTTCGGATTCAGTGGGTCGAAATACACCTAGAAACTCACCCATTAAAGTCCGATTTTGATTCGGAAAAAAAATATTTTCGATCATCTCTTTTTCGTACCGTGCGACATAACTTTTTTCCAAGCATATTTTTGGTCATCAGAGGTTGGATTTTCGGATTCAGTGGGTCGAAATACACCTAGAAACTCACCCATTAAAGTCCGATTTTGATTCTGAAAAAAAATATTTTTGATCATCTCTTTTTCGTACCATGCGAAATAACTTCTTTCCAGGTGTATTTTCGTTGAACAAAGGTTGGATTTTTTGATTCAGCGGGTCAAAATACACCTATGAACCCACCCATCAAAGTTCGATTCCGATTCTGGAGACAGATATTTTCGATCATCTCTTTTTCGTACCATGCGAAATAACTTTTTTCCAAGCATATTTTTGGTCATCAAAGTTCGGATTTTCGGATTCAGCGGGTCGGAATACACCTAGAAACTCACCCATCAAAGTCCGATTTTGATTCTGAAAAAAAATATTTTCGATCATCTATTTTTCGTATCATGCGAAATACTTTTTTTCCAAGCATATTTTTGGTCATCAAAGTTTGGATTTTCGGATTCAGCGGGTCGGAATACACCTAGAAACTCACCCATTAAAGTCCGATTTTGATTCTGAAAAAAAATATTTTCGATCATCTCTTTGTCGGACCATGCGGAATAACTTCTTTCCAGGTGTATTTTCGTGTAACGAAGGTTGGATTTTTGGATTCAGCGGGTCAAAATACACCTATGAACCCACCCATCAAAGTTCGACTTCGATTCTGGAGAAAGATATTTCCGATCATCTCTTTTTCGTACCATGCGAAATAACTTTTTTCCAAGCATATTTTTGGTCATCAAAGCTTGGATTCTCGGATTCAGCGGGTCAAAATACACCTATAAACCCACCCATCACAGTTCGATTTCAATTCTGCAGACAGATATTTCCGATCATCTCTTTTTCGTACCATGCGAAATAACTTTTTTCCAAGCATATTTTTGGTCATCAAAGCTTGGATTCTCGGATTCAGCGGGTCAAAATACACCTATAAACCCACCCATCACAGTTCGATTTCAATTCTGCAGACAGATATTTCCGATCATCTCTTTTTCGTACCATGCGAAATAACTTTTTTCCAAGCATATTTTTGGTCATCAAAGCTTGGATTCTCGGATTCAGCGGGTCAAAATACACCTATAAACCCACCCATCAAAGTTCGATTTTGATTCTGGAGACAGATATTTTCGATCATCTCTTTTTCGAACCATGCGGAATAACTTTTTTCCAAGCATATTTTTGGTCGTCAAAGGTTGGAATTTCGGATTCAGCGGGTCGAAATACACCTAGAAACTCACCCATCAAAGTCCGATTCCGATTCGGAAAAAAAATATTTTCGATCATCTCTTTTTCGTACCGTGCGACATAACTTTTTTCCAAGCATATTTTTGGTCATCAGAGGTTGGATTTTCGGATTCAGTGGGTCGAAATACACCTAGAAACTCACCCATTAAAGTCCGATTTTGATTCGGAAAAAAAATATTTTCGATCATCTCTTTTTCGTACCGTACGACATAACTTTTTTCCAAGCATATTTTTGGTCATCAGAGGTTGGATTTTCGGATTCAGTGGGTCGAAATACACCTAGAAACTCACCCATTAAAGTCCGATTTTGATTCTGAAAAAAAATATTTTTGATCATCTCTTTTTCGTACCATGCGAAATAACTTCTTTCCAGGTGTATTTTCGTTGAACAAAGGTTGGATTTTTTGATTCAGCGGGTCAAAATACACCTATGAACCCACCCATCAAAGTTCGATTCCGATTCTGGAGACAGATATTTTCGATCATCTCTTTTTCGTACGATGCGAAATAACTTTTTTCCAAGCATATTTTTGGTCATCAAAGCTTGGATTCTCGGATTCAGCGGGTCAAAATACACCTATAAACCCACCCATCAAAGTTCGATTTCAATTCTGGAGACAGATATTTTCGATCATCTCTTTTTCGTACCATGCGAAATAACTTTTTACCAAGCATATTTTTGGTCATCAAAGTTTGGATTTTCGGATTCAGCGGGTCAAAATACACCTAGAAACTCACCCATCAAAGTCCGATTTTGAGTCTGAAAAAAAATATTTTCGATCATCTCTTTTCCGTACCATGCGAAATAACTTTTTTCCGAGCATATTTTTGGTCATCAAAGCTTGGATTGTCGGATTCAGCGGGTCGAAATACACTTATAAACCCACCCATCAAAGTTCGATTTCGATCCTGGAGACAGATATTTTCGATCATCTCTTTTTCGTACCATGCGAAATAACTTTTTTCCAAGCATATTTTCGGTCATCAAAGGTTGGATTTTCGGATTCAGCGGGTCGAAATACACCTAGAAACTCACCCATTGAAGTCCGATTTTGATTCTGAAAAAAAATATTTTCGATCATCTCTTTTTCGTACCGTGCGACATAACTTTTTTCCAAGCATATTTTTGGTCATCAGAGGTTGGATTTTCGGATTCAGTGGGTCGAAATACACCTAGAAACTCACCCATTAAAGTCCGATTTTGATTCGGAAAAAAAATATTTTCGATCATCTCTTTTTCGTACCGTGCGACATAACTTTTTTCCAAGCATATTTTTGGTCATCAGAGGTTGGATTTTCGGATTCAGTGGGTCGAAATACACCTAGAAACTCACCCATTAAAGTCCGATTTTGATTCTGAAAAAAAATATTTTTGATCATCTCTTTTTCGTACCATGCGAAATAACTTCTTTCCAGGTGTATTTTCGTTGAACAAAGGTTGGATTTTTTGATTCAGCGGGTCAAAATACACCTATGAACCCACCCATCAAAGTTCGATTCCGATTCTGGAGACAGATATTTTCGATCATCTCTTTTTCGTACCATGCGAAATAACTTTTTTCCAAGCATATTTTTGGTCATCAAAGTTCGGATTTTCGGATTCAGCGGGTCGGAATACACCTAGAAACTCACCCATCAAAGTCCGATTTTGATTCTGAAAAAAAATATTTTCGATCATCTATTTTTCGTATCATGCGAAATACTTTTTTTCCAAGCATATTTTTGGTCATCAAAGTTTGGATTTTCGGATTCAGCGGGTCGGAATACACCTAGAAACTCACCCATTAAAGTCCGATTTTGATTCTGAAAAAAAATATTTTCGATCATCTCTTTGTCGGACCATGCGGAATAACTTCTTTCCAGGTGTATTTTCGTGTAACGAAGGTTGGATTTTTGGATTCAGCGGGTCAAAATACACCTATGAACCCACCCATCAAAGTTCGACTTCGATTCTGGAGAAAGATATTTCCGATCATCTCTTTTTCGTACCATGCGAAATAACTTTTTTCCAAGCATATTTTTGGTCATCAAAGCTTGGATTCTCGGATTCAGCGGGTCAAAATACACCTATAAACCCACCCATCACAGTTCGATTTCAATTCTGCAGACAGATATTTCCGATCATCTCTTTTTCGTACCATGCGAAATAACTTTTTTCCAAGCATATTTTTGGTCATCAAAGCTTGGATTCTCGGATTCAGCGGGTCAAAATACACCTATAAACCCACCCATCAAAGTTCGATTTTGATTCTGGAGACAGATATTTTCGATCATCTCTTTTTCGAACCATGCGGAATAACTTTTTTCCAAGCATATTTTTGGTCGTCAAAGGTTGGAATTTCGGATTCAGCGGGTCGAAATACACCTAGAAACTCACCCATCAAAGTCCGATTCCGATTCGGAAAAAAAATATTTTCGATCATCTCTTTTTCGTACCGTGCGACATAACTTTTTTCCAAGCATATTTTTGGTCATCAGAGGTTGGATTTTCGGATTCAGTGGGTCGAAATACACCTAGAAACTCACCCATTAAAGTCCGATTTTGATTCGGAAAAAAAATATTTTCGATCATCTCTTTTTCGTACCGTACGACATAACTTTTTTCCAAGCATATTTTTGGTCATCAGAGGTTGGATTTTCGGATTCAGTGGGTCGAAATACACCTAGAAACTCACCCAATAAAGTCCGATTTTGATTCTGAAAAAAAATATTTTTGATCATCTCTTTTTCGTACCATGCGAAATAACTTCTTTCCAGGTGTATTTTCGTTGAACAAAGGTTGGATTTTTTGATTCAGCGGGTCAAAATACACCTATGAACCCACCCATCAAAGTTCGATTCCGATTCTGGAGACAGATATTTTCGATCATCTCTTTTTCGTACGATGCGAAATAACTTTTTTCCAAGCATATTTTTGGTCATCAAAGCTTGGATTGTCGGATTCAGCGGGTCGAAATACACTTATAAACCCACCCATCAAAGTTCGATTTCGATCCTGGAGACAGATATTTTCGATCATCTCTTTTTCGTACCATGCGAAATAACTTTTTTCCAAGCATATTTTCGGTCATCAAAGGTTGGATTTTCGGATTCAGCGGGTCGAAATACACCTAGAAACTCACCCATTGAAGTCCGATTTTGATTCTGAAAAAAAATATTTTCGATCATCTCTTTTTCGTACCATGCGAAATACCTTCGTTCCAGGTATATTTTCGTGTAACAAAGGTTGGATTTTTGGATTCAGCGGGTCGAAATACACCTATAAACCCACTCATCAAAGTTCGATTTCGATCCTGGAGACAGATATTTTCGATCATCTCTTTTTCGTACCATGCGAAATAACTTTTTTCCAAGCATATTTTTGGTCATCAAAGGTTGGATTTTCGGATTCAGCGGGTCGAAATACACCTAGAAACTCACCCATCGAAGTCCGATTTTGATTCTGAAAAAAAATATTTTCGATCATCTCTTTTTCGTACCGTGCGACATAACTTTTTTCCAAGCATATTTTTGGTCATCAGAGGTTGGATTTTCGGATTCAGTTGGTCGAAATACACCTAGAAACTCACCCATTAAAGTCCGATTTTGATTCTGAAAAATAATATTTTCGATCATCTCTTTTTCGTACCATACGAAATAACTTCTTTCCAGGCATATTTTTGGTCATCAAAGTTCGGATATTCGGATTCAGCGGGTCGGAATACACCTAGAAACTCACCTATCAAAGTCCGATTGTGATTCTGAAAAAAAGTATTTTCGATCATCTCTTTTTCGTACCATGCGAAATAACTTTTTTCCAAGCATATTTTTGGTCATCAAAGCTTGGATTCTCGGATTCAGCGGGTCAAAATACACCTATAAACCCACCCATCAAAGTTCGATTCCGATTCTGGAGACAGATATTTTCGATCATCTCTTTTTCGTACCATGCGAAATAACTTTTTTCCAAGCATATTTTTGGTCATCAAAGTTCGGATATTCGGATTCAGCGGGTCGGAATACACCTAGAAACTCACCTATCAAAGTCCGATTGTGATTCTGAAAAAAAGTATTTTCGATCATCTCTTTTTCGTACCATGCGAAATAACTTTTTTCCAAGCATATTTTTGGTCATCAAAGCTTGGATTCTCGGATTCAGCGGGTCAAAATACACCTATAAACCCACCCATCAAAGTTCGATTTCAATTCTGGAGACAGATATTTTCGATCATCTCTTTTTCGTACCATGCGAAATAACTTTTTACCAAGCATATTTTTGGTCATCAAAGTTTGGATTTTCGGATTCAGCGGGTCAAAATACACCTAGAAACTCACCCATCAAAGTCCGATTTTGAGTCTGAAAAAAAATATTTTCGATCATCTCTTTTCCGTACCATGCGAAATAACTTTTTTCCGAGCATATTTTTGGTCATCAAAGCTTGGATTGTCGGATTCAGCGGGTCGAAATACACTTATAAACCCACCCATCAAAGTTCGATTTCGATCCTGGAGACAGATATTTTCGATCATCTCTTTTTCGTACCATGCGAAATAACTTTTTTCCAAGCATATTTTCGGTCATCAAAGGTTGGATTTTCGGATTCAGCGGGTCGAATGACACCTAGAAACTCACCCATTGAAGTCCGATTTTGATTCTGAAAAAAAATATTTTCGATCATCTCTTTTTCGTACCGTGCGACATAACTTTTTTCCAAGCATATTTTTGGTCATCAGAGGTTGGATTTTCGGATTCAGTGGGTCGAAATACACCTAGAAACTCACCCATTAAAGTCCGATTTTGATTCGGAAAAAAAATATTTTCGATCATCTCTTTTTCGTACCGTGCGACATAACTTTTTTCCAAGCATATTTTTGGTCATCAGAGGTTGGATTTTCGGATTCAGTGGGTCGAAATACACCTAGAAACTCACCCATTAAAGTCCGATTTTGATTCTGAAAAAAAATATTTTTGATCATCTCTTTTTCGTACCATGCGAAATAACTTCTTTCCAGGTGTATTTTCGTTGAACAAAGGTTGGATTTTTTGATTCAGCGGGTCAAAATACACCTATGAACCCACCCATCAAAGTTCGATTCCGATTCTGGAGACAGATATTTTCGATCATCTCTTTTTCGTACCATGCGAAATAACTTTTTTCCAAGCATATTTTTGGTCATCAAAGTTCGGATTTTCGGATTCAGCGGGTCGGAATACACCTAGAAACTCACCCATCAAAGTCCGATTTTGATTCTGAAAAAAAATATTTTCGATCATCTATTTTTCGTATCATGCGAAATACTTTTTTTCCAAGCATATTTTTGGTCATCAAAGTTTGGATTTTCGGATTCAGCGGGTCGGAATACACCTAGAAACTCACCCATTAAAGTCCGATTTTGATTCTGAAAAAAAATATTTTCGATCATCTCTTTGTCGGACCATGCGGAATAACTTCTTTCCAGGTGTATTTTCGTGTAACGAAGGTTGGATTTTTGGATTCAGCGGGTCAAAATACACCTATGAACCCACCCATCAAAGTTCGACTTCGATTCTGGAGAAAGATATTTCCGATCATCTCTTTTTCGTACCATGCGAAATAACTTTTTTCCAAGCATATTTTTGGTCATCAAAGCTTGGATTCTCGGATTCAGCGGGTCAAAATACACCTATAAACCCACCCATCACAGTTCGATTTCAATTCTGCAGACAGATATTTCCGATCATCTCTTTTTCGTACCATGCGAAATAACTTTTTTCCAAGCATATTTTTGGTCATCAAAGCTTGGATTCTCGGATTCAGCGGGTCAAAATACACCTATAAACCCACCCATCACAGTTCGATTTCAATTCTGCAGACAGATATTTCCGATCATCTCTTTTTCGTACCATGCGAAATAACTTTTTTCCAAGCATATTTTTGGTCATCAAAGCTTGGATTCTCGGATTCAGCGGGTCAAAATACACCTATAAACCCACCCATCAAAGTTCGATTTTGATTCTGGAGACAGATATTTTCGATCATCTCTTTTTCGAACCATGCGGAATAACTTTTTTCCAAGCATATTTTTGGTCGTCAAAGGTTGGAATTTCGGATTCAGCGGGTCGAAATACACCTAGAAACTCACCCATCAAAGTCCGATTCCGATTCGGAAAAAAAATATTTTCGATCATCTCTTTTTCGTACCGTGCGACATAACTTTTTTCCAAGCATATTTTTGGTCATCAGAGGTTGGATTTTCGGATTCAGTGGGTCGAAATACACCTAGAAACTCACCCATTAAAGTCCGATTTTGATTCGGAAAAAAAATATTTTCGATCATCTCTTTTTCGTACCGTACGACATAACTTTTTTCCAAGCATATTTTTGGTCATCAGAGGTTGGATTTTCGGATTCAGTGGGTCGAAATACACCTAGAAACTCACCCATTAAAGTCCGATTTTGATTCTGAAAAAAAATATTTTTGATCATCTCTTTTTCGTACCATGCGAAATAACTTCTTTCCAGGTGTATTTTCGTTGAACAAAGGTTGGATTTTTTGATTCAGCGGGTCAAAATACACCTATGAACCCACCCATCAAAGTTCGATTCCGATTCTGGAGACAGATATTTTCGATCATCTCTTTTTCGTACGATGCGAAATAACTTTTTTCCAAGCATATTTTTGGTCATCAAAGCTTGGATTGTCGGATTCAGCGGGTCGAAATACACTTATAAACCCACCCATCAAAGTTCGATTTCGATCCTGGAGACAGATATTTTCGATCATCTCTTTTTCGTACCATGCGAAATAACTTTTTTCCAAGCATATTTTCGGTCATCAAAGGTTGGATTTTCGGATTCAGCGGGTCGAAATACACCTAGAAACTCACCCATTGAAGTCCGATTTTGATTCTGAAAAAAAATATTTTCGATCATCTCTTTTTCGTACCATGCGAAATACCTTCGTTCCAGGTATATTTTCGTGTAACAAAGGTTGGATTTTTGGATTCAGCGGGTCGAAATACACCTATAAACCCACTCATCAAAGTTCGATTTCGATCCTGGAGACAGATATTTTCGATCATCTCTTTTTCGTACCATGCGAAATAACTTTTTTCCAAGCATATTTTTGGTCATCAAAGGTTGGATTTTCGGATTCAGCGGGTCGAAATACACCTAGAAACTCACCCATCGAAGTCCGATTTTGATTCTGAAAAAAAATATTTTCGATCATCTCTTTTTCGTACCGTGCGACATAACTTTTTTCCAAGCATATTTTTGGTCATCAGAGGTTGGATTTTCGGATTCAGTTGGTCGAAATACACCTAGAAACTCACCCATTAAAGTCCGATTTTGATTCTGAAAAATAATATTTTCGATCATCTCTTTTTCGTACCATACGAAATAACTTCTTTCCAGGCATATTTTTGGTCATCAAAGTTCGGATATTCGGATTCAGCGGGTCGGAATACACCTAGAAACTCACCTATCAAAGTCCGATTGTGATTCTGAAAAAAAGTATTTTCGATCATCTCTTTTTCGTACCATGCGAAATAACTTTTTTCCAAGCATATTTTTGGTCATCAAAGCTTGGATTCTCGGATTCAGCGGGTCAAAATACACCTATAAACCCACCCATCAAAGTTCGATTCCGATTCTGGAGACAGATATTTTCGATCATCTCTTTTTCGTACCATGCGAAATAACTTTTTTCCAAGCATATTTTTGGTCATCAAAGTTCGGATATTCGGATTCAGCGGGTCGGAATACACCTAGAAACTCACCTATCAAAGTCCGATTGTGATTCTGAAAAAAAGTATTTTCGATCATCTCTTTTTCGTACCATGCGAAATAACTTTTTTCCAAGCATATTTTTGGTCATCAAAGCTTGGATTCTCGGATTCAGCGGGTCAAAATACACCTATAAACCCACCCATCAAAGTTCGATTTCAATTCTGGAGACAGATATTTTCGATCATCTCTTTTTCGTACCATGCGAAATAACTTTTTACCAAGCATATTTTTGGTCATCAAAGTTTGGATTTTCGGATTCAGCGGGTCAAAATACACCTAGAAACTCACCCATCAAAGTCCGATTTTGAGTCTGAAAAAAAATATTTTCGATCATCTCTTTTCCGTACCATGCGAAATAACTTTTTTCCGAGCATATTTTTGGTCATCAAAGCTTGGATTGTCGGATTCAGCGGGTCGAAATACACTTATAAACCCACCCATCAAAGTTCGATTTCGATCCTGGAGACAGATATTTTCGATCATCTCTTTTTCGTACCATGCGAAATAACTTTTTTCCAAGCATATTTTCGGTCATCAAAGGTTGGATTTTCGGATTCAGCGGGTCGAAATACACCTAGAAACTCACCCATTGAAGTCCGATTTTGATTCTGAAAAAAAATATTTTCGATCATCTCTTTTTCGTACCGTGCGACATAACTTTTTTCCAAGCATATTTTTGGTCATCAGAGGTTGGATTTTCGGATTCAGTGGGTCGAAATACACCTAGAAACTCACCCATTAAAGTCCGATTTTGATTCGGAAAAAAAATATTTTCGATCATCTCTTTTTCGTACCGTGCGACATAACTTTTTTCCAAGCATATTTTTGGTCATCAGAGGTTGGATTTTCGGATTCAGTGGGTCGAAATACACCTAGAAACTCACCCATTAAAGTCCGATTTTGATTCTGAAAAAAAATATTTTTGATCATCTCTTTTTCGTACCATGCGAAATAACTTCTTTCCAGGTGTATTTTCGTTGAACAAAGGTTGGATTTTTTGATTCAGCGGGTCAAAATACACCTATGAACCCACCCATCAAAGTTCGATTCCGATTCTGGAGACAGATATTTTCGATCATCTCTTTTTCGTACCATGCGAAATAACTTTTTTCCAAGCATATTTTTGGTCATCAAAGTTCGGATTTTCGGATTCAGCGGGTCGGAATACACCTAGAAACTCACCCATCAAAGTCCGATTTTGATTCTGAAAAAAAATATTTTCGATCATCTATTTTTCGTATCATGCGAAATACTTTTTTTCCAAGCATATTTTTGGTCATCAAAGTTTGGATTTTCGGATTCAGCGGGTCGGAATACACCTAGAAACTCACCCATTAAAGTCCGATTTTGATTCTGAAAAAAAATATTTTCGATCATCTCTTTGTCGGACCATGCGGAATAACTTCTTTCCAGGTGTATTTTCGTGTAACGAAGGTTGGATTTTTGGATTCAGCGGGTCAAAATACACCTATGAACCCACCCATCAAAGTTCGACTTCGATTCTGGAGAAAGATATTTCCGATCATCTCTTTTTCGTACCATGCGAAATAACTTTTTTCCAAGCATATTTTTGGTCATCAAAGCTTGGATTCTCGGATTCAGCGGGTCAAAATACACCTATAAACCCACCCATCACAGTTCGATTTCAATTCTGCAGACAGATATTTCCGATCATCTCTTTTTCGTACCATGCGAAATAACTTTTTTCCAAGCATATTTTTGGTCATCAAAGCTTGGATTCTCGGATTCAGCGGGTCAAAATACACCTATAAACCCACCCATCAAAGTTCGATTTTGATTCTGGAGACAGATATTTTCGATCATCTCTTTTTCGAACCATGCGGAATAACTTTTTTCCAAGCATATTTTTGGTCGTCAAAGGTTGGAATTTCGGATTCAGCGGGTCGAAATACACCTAGAAACTCACCCATCAAAGTCCGATTCCGATTCGGAAAAAAAATATTTTCGATCATCTCTTTTTCGTACCGTGCGACATAACTTTTTTCCAAGCATATTTTTGGTCATCAGAGGTTGGATTTTCGGATTCAGTGGGTCGAAATACACCTAGAAACTCACCCATTAAAGTCCGATTTTGATTCGGAAAAAAAATATTTTCGATCATCTCTTTTTCGTACCGTGCGACATAACTTTTTTCCAAGCATATTTTTGGTCATCAGAGGTTGGATTTTCGGATTCAGTGGGTCGAAATACACCTAGAAACTCACCCATTAAAGTCCGATTTTGATTCTGAAAAAAAATATTTTTGATCATCTCTTTTTCGTACCATGCGAAATAACTTCTTTCCAGGTGTATTTTCGTTGAACAAAGGTTGGATTTTTTGATTCAGCGGGTCAAAATACACCTATGAACCCACCCATCAAAGTTCGATTCCGATTCTGGAGACAGATATTTTCGATCATCTCTTTTTCGTACCATGCGAAATAACTTTTTTCCAAGCATATTTTTGGTCATCAAAGTTCGGATTTTCGGATTCAGCGGGTCGGAATACACCTAGAAACTCACCCATCAAAGTCCGATTTTGATTCTGAAAAAAAATATTTTCGATCATCTATTTTTCGTATCATGCGAAATACTTTTTTTCCAAGCATATTTTTGGTCATCAAAGTTTGGATTTTCGGATTCAGCGGGTCGGAATACACCTAGAAACTCACCCATTAAAGTCCGATTTTGATTCTGAAAAAAAATATTTTCGATCATCTCTTTGTCGGACCATGCGGAATAACTTCTTTCCAGGTGTATTTTCGTGTAACGAAGGTTGGATTTTTGGATTCAGCGGGTCAAAATACACCTATGAACCCACCCATCAAAGTTCGACTTCGATTCTGGAGAAAGATATTTCCGATCATCTCTTTTTCGTACCATGCGAAATAACTTTTTTCCAAGCATATTTTTGGTCATCAAAGCTTGGATTCTCGGATTCAGCGGGTCAAAATACACCTATAAACCCACCCATCACAGTTCGATTTCAATTCTGGAGACAGATATTTCCGATCATCTCTTTTTCGTACCATGCGAAATAACTTTTGTCCAAGCATATTTTTGGTCATCAAAGCTTGGATTCTCGGATTCAGCGGGTCAAAATACACCTATAAACCCACCCATCAAAGTTCGATTTTGATTCTGGAGACAGATATTTTCGATCATCTCTTTTTCGAACCATGCGGAATAACTTTTTTCCAAGCATATTTTTGGTCGTCAAAGGTTGGAATTTCGGATTCAGCGGGTCGAAATACACCTAGAAACTCACCCATCAAAGTCCGATTCCGATTCGGAAAAAAAATATTTTCGATCATCTCTTTTTCGTACCGTGCGACATAACTTTTTTCCAAGCATATTTTTGGTCATCAGAGGTTGGATTTTCGGATTCAGTGAGTCGAAATACACCTAGAAACTCACCCATTAAAGTCCGATTTTGATTCGAAAAAAAAATATTTTCGATCATCTCTTTTTCGTACCGTGCGACATAACTTTTTTCCAAGCATATTTTTGGTCATCAGAGGTTGGATTTTCGGATTCAGTGGGTCGAAATACACCTAGAAACTCACCCATTAAAGTCCGATTTTGATTCTGAAAAAAAATATTTTTGATCATCTCTTTTTCGTACCATGCGAAATAACTTCTTTCCAGGTGTATTTTCGTTGAACAAAGGTTGGATTTTTTGATTCAGCGGGTCAAAATACACCTATGAACCCACCCATCAAAGTTCGATTCCGATTCTGGAGACAGATATTTTCGATCATCTCTTTTTCGTACCATGCGAAATAACTTTTTTCCAAGCATATTTTTGGTCATCAAAGTTCGGATTTTCGGATTCAGCGGGTCGGAATACACCTAGAAACTCACCCATCAAAGTCCGATTTTGATTCTGAAAAAAAATATTTTCGATCATCTATTTTTCGTATCATGCGAAATACTTTTTTTCCAAGCATATTTTTGGTCATCAAAGTTTGGATTTTCGGATTCAGCGGGTCGGAATACACCTAGAAACTCACCCATTAAAGTCCGATTTTGATTCTGAAAAAAAATATTTTCGATCATCTCTTTGTCGGACCATGCGGAATAACTTCTTTCCAGGTGTATTTTCGTGTAACGAAGGTTGGATTTTTGGATTCAGCGGGTCAAAATACACCTATGAACCCACCCATCAAAGTTCGACTTCGATTCTGGAGAAAGATATTTCCGATCATCTCTTTTTCGTACCATGCGAAATAACTTTTTTCCAAGCATATTTTTGGTCATCAAAGCTTGGATTCTCGGATTCAGCGGGTCAAAATACACCTATAAACCCACCCATCACAGTTCGATTTCAATTCTGGAGACAGATATTTCCGATCATCTCTTTTTCGTACCATGCGAAATAACTTTTTTCCAAGCATATTTTTGGTCATCAAAGTTCGGATTCTCGGATTCAGCGGGTCAAAATACACCTATAAACCCACCCATCAAAGTTCGATTTTGATTCTGGAGACAGATATTTTCGATCATCTCTTTTTCGAACCATGCGGAATAACTTTTTTCCAAGCATATTTTTGGTCGTCAAAGGTTGGAATTTCGGATTCAGCGGGTCGAAATACACCTAGAAACTCACCCATCAAAGTCCGATTCCGATTCGGAAAAAAAATATTTTCGATCATCTCCTTTTCGTACCGTGCGAAATAACTTTTTTCCAAGCATATTTTTGGTCATCAGAGGTTGGATTTTCGGATTCAGTGGGTCGAAATACACCTAGAAACTCACCCATGAAAGTCCGATTTTGATTCTGAAAAAAAAAATTTTCGATCATCTCTTTTTCGTACCGTGCGAAATAACTTTTTTCCAAGCATATTTTTGGTCATCAGAGGTTGGATTTTCGGATTCAGTGGGTCGAAATACACCTAGAAACTCACCCATTGAAGTCCGATTTTGATTCGGAAAAAAAATATTTTCGATCATCTCTTTTTCGTACCGTGCGACATAACTTTTTTCCAAGCGTATTTTTGGGCATCAGAGGTTGGATTTTCGGATTCAGTGGGTCGGAATACACCTAGAAACTCACCCATTAAAGTCCGATTTTGATTCTGAAAAAAAATATTTTCGATCATCTCTTTTTCGTACCATGCGAAATAACTTCTTTCCAGGTGTATTTTCGTTCAACGAAGGTTGGATTTTTGGATTCAGCGGGTCAAAATACACCTATGAACCCACCCATCAAAGTTCGATTCCGATTCTGGAGACAGATATTTTCGATCATCTCTTTTCCGTACCATGCGAAATAACTTTTTTCCAAGCATATTTTTGGTCATCAAAGTTCGGATTTTCGGATTCAGCGGGTCGGAATACACCTAGAAACTCACCCATCAAAGTCCGATTTTCAGTCTGAAAAAAAATATTTTCGATCATCTCTTTTTCGTACCATGCGAAATAACTTTTTTCCAAGCATATTTTTGGTCATCAAAGCTTGGATTGTCGGATTCAGCGGGTCGAAATACACCTATAAACCCACCCATCAAAGTTCGATGTCGATCCTGGAGACAGATATTTTCGATCATCTCTTTTTCGTACCATGCGAAATAACTTTTTTCCAAGCATATTTTCGGTCATCAAAGGTTGGATTTTCGGATTCAGCGGGTCGAAATACACCTAGAAACTCACCCATCGAAGTCCGATTTTGATTCTGAAAAAAAATATTTTCGATCATCTCTTTTTCGTACCATGCGAAATACCTTCGTTCCAGGTATATTTTCGTGTAACAAAGGTTGGATTTTTGGATTCAGCGGGTCGAAATACACCTATAAACCCACCCATCAAAGATCGATTTCGATCCTGGAGACAGATATTTTCGATCATCTCTTTTTCGTACCATGCGAAATAACTTTTTTCCAAGCATATTTTTGGTCATCAAAGGTTGGATTTTCGGATTCAGCGGGTCGAAATACACCTAGAAACTCACCCATCGAAGTCCGATTTTGATTCTGAAAAAAAATATTTTCGATCATCTCTTTTTCGTACCGTGCGACATAACTTTTTTCCAAGCATATTTTTGGTCATCAGAGGTTGGATTTTCGGATTCAGTTGGTCGAAATACACCTAGAAACTCACCCATTAAAGTCCGATTTTGATTCGGAAAAAAAATATTTTCGATCATCTCTTTTTCGTACCGTGCGACATAACTTTTTTCCAAGCATATTTTTGGTCATCAGAGGTTGGATTTTCGGATTCAGTGGGTCGAAATACACCTAGAAACTCACCCATTAAAGTCCGATTTTGATTCGGAAAAAAAATATTTTCGATCATCTCTTTTTCGTACCGTGCGACATAACTTTCTTCCAAGCATATTTTTGGTCATCAGAGGTTGGATTTTCGGATTCAGTGGGTCGAAATACACCTAGAAACTCACCCATTAAAGTCCGATTTTGATTCTGAAAAAAAATATTTTTTATCATCTCTTTTTCGTACCATGCGAAATAACTTCTTTCCAGGTGTATTTTCGTTGAACAAAGATTGGATTTTTTGATTCAGCGGGTCAAAATACACCCATGAACCCACCCATCAAAGTTCGATTCCGATTCTGGAGACAGATATTTTCGATCATCTCTTTTTCGTACCATGCGAAATAACTTTTTTCCAAGCATATTTTTGGTCATCAAAGTTCGGATTTTCGGATTCAGCGGGTCGGAATACACCTAGAAACTCACCCATCAAAGTCCGATTTTGATTCTGAAAAAAAATATTTTCGATCATCTATTTTTCGTATCATGCGAAATACTTTTTTTCCAAGCATATTTTTGGTCATCAAAGTTTGGATTTTCGGATTCAGCGGGTCGGAATACACCTAGAAACTCACCCATTAAATTCCGATTTTGATTCTGAAAAAAAATATTTTCGATCATCTCTTTGTCGGACCATGCGGAATAACTTCTTTCCACGTGTATTTTCGTGTAACGAAGGTTGGATTTTTGGATTCAGCGGGTCAAAATACACCTATGAACCCACCCATCAAAGTTCGACTTCGATTCTGGAGAAAGATATTTCCGATCATCTCTTTTTCGTACCATGCGAAATAACTTTTTTCCAAGCATATTTTTGGTCATCAAAGCTTGGATTCTCGGATTCAGCGGGTCAAAATACACCTATAAACCCACCCATCACAGTTCGATTTCAATTCTGGAGACAGATATTTCCGATCATCTCTTTTTCGTACCATGCGAAATAACTTTTTTCCAAGCATATTTTTGGTCATCAAAGTTCGGATTCTCGGATTCAGCGGGTCAAAATACACCTATAAACCCACCCATCAAAGTTCGATTTTGATTCTGGAGACAGATATTTTCGATCATCTCTTTTTCGAACCATGCGGAATAACTTTTTTCCAAGCATATTTTTGGTCGTCAAAGGTTGGAATTTCGGATTCAGCGGGTCGAAATACACCTAGAAACTCACCCATCAAAGTCCGATTCCGATTCGGAAAAAAAATATTTTCGATCATCTCCTTTTCGTACCGTGCGAAATAACTTTTTTCCAAGCATATTTTTGGTCATCAGAGGTTGGATTTTCGGATTCAGTGGGTCGAAATACACCTAGAAACTCACCCATGAAAGTCCGATTTTGATTCTGAAAAAAAAAATTTTCGATCATCTCTTTTTCGTACCGTGCGAAATAACTTTTTTCCAAGCATATTTTTGGTCATCAGAGGTTGGATTTTCGGATTCAGTGGGTCGAAATACACCTAGAAACTCACCCATTGAAGTCCGATTTTGATTCGGAAAAAAAATATTTTCGATCATCTCTTTTTCGTACCGTGCGACATAACTTTTTTCCAAGCGTATTTTTGGTCATCAGAGGTTGGATTTTCGGATTCAGTGGGTCGAAATACACCTAGAAACTCACCCATTAAAGTCCGATTTTGATTCTGAAAAAAATATTTTCGATCATCTCTTTTTCGTACCATGCGAAATAACTTCTTTCCAGGTGTATTTTCGTTCAACGAAGGTTGGATTTTTGGATTCAGCGGGTCAAAATACACCTATGAACCCACCCATCAAAGTTCGATTCCGATTCTGGAGACAGATATTTTCGATCATCTCTTTTCCGTACCATGCGAAATAACTTTTTTCCAAGCATATTTTTGGTCATCAAAGTTCGGATTTTCGGATTCAGCGGGTCGGAATACACCTAGAAACTCACCCATCAAAGTCCGATTTTCAGTCTGAAAAAAAATATTTTCGATCATCTCTTTTTCGTACCATGCGAAATAACTTTTTTCCAAGCATATTTTTGGTCATCAAAGCTTGGATTGTCGGATTCAGCGGGTCGAAATACACCTATAAACCCACCCATCAAAGTTCGATGTCGATCCTGGAGACAGATATTTTCGATCATCTCTTTTTCGTACCATGCGAAATAACTTTTTTCCAAGCATATTTTCGGTCATCAAAGGTTGGATTTTCGGATTCAGCGGGTCGAAATACACCTAGAAACTCACCCATCGAAGTCCGATTTTGATTCTGAAAAAAAATATTTTCGATCATCTCTTTTTCGTACCATGCGAAATACCTTCGTTCCAGGTATATTTTCGTGTAACAAAGGTTGGATTTTTGGATTCAGCGGGTCGAAATACACCTAGAAACTCACCCATTGAAGTCCGATTTTGATTCGGAAAAAAATATTTTCGATCATCTCTTTTTCGTACCGTGCGACATAACTTTTTTCCAAGCATATTTTTGGTCATCAAAGCTTGGATTGTCGGATTCAGCGGGTCGAAATACACCTATAAACCCACCCATCAAAGTTCGATGTCGATCCTGGAGACAGATATTTTCGATCATCTCTTTTTCGTACCATGCGAAATAACTTTTTTCCAAGCATATTTTCGGTCATCAAAGGTTGGATTTTCGGATTCAGCGGGTCGAAATACACCTAGAAACTCACCCATTAAAGTCCGATTTTGATTCTGAAAAAAAATATTTTCGATCATCTCTTTGTCGGACCATGCGGAATAACTTCTTTCCAGGTGTATTTTCGTGTAACGAAGGTTGGATTTTTGGATTCAGCGGGTCAAAATACACCTATGAACCCACCCATCAAAGTTCGACTTCGATTCTGGAGAAAGATATTTCCGATCATCTCTTTTTCGTACCATGCGAAATAACTTTTTTCCAAGCATATTTTTGGTCATCAAAGCTTGGATTCTCGGATTCAGCGGGTCAAAATACACCTATAAACCCACCCATCAAAGTTCGATTTTGATTCTGGAGACAGATATTTTCGATCATCTCTTTTTCGAACCATGCGGAATAACTTTTTTCCAAGCATATTTTTGGTCGTCAAAGGTTGGAATTTCAGATTCAGCGGGTCGAAATACACCTAGAAACTCACCCATCAAAGTCCGATTCCGATTCGGAAAAAAAATATTTTCGATCATCTCTTTTTCGTACCGTGCGACATAACTTTTTTCCAAGCATATTTTTGGTCATCAGAGGTTGGATTTTCGGATTCAGTGGGTCGAAATACACCTAGAAACTCACCCATTACAGTCCGATTTTGATTCGGAAAAAAAATATTTTCGATCATCTCTTTTTCGTACCGTGCGACATAACTTTTTTCCAAGCATATTTTTGGTCATCAGAGGTTGGATTTTCGGATTCAGTGGGTCGAAATACACCTAGAAACTCACCCATTAAAGTCCGATTTTGATTCTGAAAAAAAATATTTTTGATCATCTCTTTTTCGTACCATGCGAAATAACTTCTTTCCAGGTGTATTTTCGTTGAACAAAGGTTGGATTTTTTGATTCAGCGGGTCAAAATACACATATGAACCCACCCATCAAAGTTCGACTCCGATTCTGGAGACAGATATTTTCGATCATCTCTTTTCCGTACCATGCGAAATAACTTTTTTCCAAGCATATTTTTGGTCATCAAAGTTCGGATTTTCGAATTCAGCGGGTCGGAATACACCTAGAAACTCACCCATTAAAGTCCGATTTTGATTCGGAAAAAAAAAATTTTCGATCATCTCTTTTTCGTACCGTGCGACATAACTTTTTTCCAAGCATATTTTTGGTCATCAGAGGTTGGATTTTCGGATTCAGTGGGTCGAAATACACCTAGAAACTCACCCACTAAAGTCCGATTTTGATTCTGAAAAAAAATATTTTCGATCATCTCTTTTTCGTACCATGCGAAATAACTTCTTTCCAGGTGTATTTTCGTTCAACGAAGGTTGGATTTTTGGATTCAGCGGGTCAAAATACACCTATGAACCCACCCATCAAAGTTCGATTCCGATTCTGGAGACAGATATTTTCGATCATCTCTTTTCCGTACCATGCGAAATAACTTTTTTCCAAGCATATTTTTGGTCATCGAAGGTTGGATTTTCGGATTCAGCGGGTCGAAATACACCTAGAAACTCACCCATCGAAGTCCGATTTTGATTCTGAAAAAAAATATTTTCGATCATCTCTTTTTCGTACCGTGCGACATAACTTTTTTCCAAGCATATTTTTGGTCATCAGAGGTTGGATTTTCGGATTCAGTTGGTCGAAATACACCTAGAAACTCACCCATTAAAGTCCGATTTTGATTCGGAAAAAAAATATTTTCGATCATCTCTTTTTCGTACCGTGCGACATAACTTTTTTCCAAGCATATTTTTGGTCATCAGAGGTTGGATTTTCGGATTCAGTGGGTCGAAATACACCTAGAAACTCACCCATTAAAGTCCGATTTTGATTCGGAAAAAAAATATTTTCGATCATCTCTTTTTCGTACCGTGCGAAATAACTTCTTTCCAGGTGTATTTTCGTTGAACAAAGGTTGGATTTTTTGATTCAGCGGGTCAAAATACACATATGAACCCACCCATCAAAGTTCGATTCCGATTCTGGAGACAGATATTTTCGATCATCTCTTTTCCGTACCATGCGAAATAACTTTTTTCCAAGCATATTTTTGGTCATCGAAGGTTGGATTTTCGGATTCAGCGGGTCGAAATACACCTAGAAACTCACCCATCGAAGTCCGATTTTGATTCTGAAAAAAAATATTTTCGATCATCTCTTTTTCGTACCGTGCGACATAACTTTTTTCCAAGCATATTTTTGGTCATCAGAGGTTGGATTTTCGGATTCAGTTGGTCGAAATACACCTAGAAACTCACCCATTAAAGTCCGATTTTGATTCGGAAAAAAAAAATTTTCGATCATCTCTTTTTCGTACCGTGCGACATAACTTTTTTCCAAGCATATTTTTGGTCATCAGAGGTTGGATTTTCGGATTCAGTGGGTCGAAATACACCTAGAAACTCACCCACTAAAGTCCGATTTTGATTCTGAAAAAAAATATTTTCGATCATCTCTTTTTCGTACCATGCGAAATAACTTCTTTCCAGGTGTATTTTCGTTCAACGAAGGTTGGATTTTTGGATTCAGCGGGTCAAAATACACCTATGAACCCACCCATCAAAGTTCGATTCCGATTCTGGAGACAGATATTTTCGATCATCTCTTTTCCGTACCATGCGAAATAACTTTTTTCCAAGCATATTTTTGGTCATCAAAGTTCGGATTTTCGGATTCAGCGGGTCGGAATACACCTAGAAACTCACCCATCAAAGTCCGATTTTCAGTCTGAAAAAAAATATTTTCGATCATCTCTTTTTCGTACCATGCGAAATAACTTTTTTCCAAGCATATTTTTGGTCATCAAAGCTTGGATTGTCGGATTCAGCGGGTCGAAATACACCTATAAACCCACCCATCAAAGTTCGATGTCGATCCTGGAGACAGATATTTTCGATCATCTCTTTTTCGTACCATGCGAAATAACTTTTTTCCAAGCATATTTTCGGTCATCAAAGGTTGGATTTTCGGATTCAGCGGGTCGAAATACACCTAGAAACTCACCCATCGAAGTCCGATTTTGATTCTGAAAAAAATATTTTCGATCATCTCTTTTTCGTACCATGCGAAATACCTTCGTTCCAGGTATATTTTCGTGTAACAAAGGTTGGATTTTTGGATTCAGCGGGTCGAAATACACCTATAAACCCACCCATCAAAGATCGATTTCGATCCTGGAGACAGATATTTTCGATCATCTCTTTTTCGTACCATGCGAAATAACTTTTTTCCAAGCATATTTTTGGTCATCGAAGGTTGGATTTTCGGATTCAGCGGGTCGAAATACACCTAGAAACTCACCCATCGAAGTCCGATTTTGATTCTGAAAAAAAATATTTTCGATCATCTCTTTTTCGTACCGTGCGACATAACTTTTTTCCAAGCATATTTTTGGTCATCAGAGGTTGGATTTTCGGATTCAGTTGGTCGAAATACACCTAGAAACTCACCCATTAAAGTCCGATTTTGATTCGGAAAAAAAATATTTTCGATCATCTCTTTTTCGTACCGTGCGACATAACTTTTTTCCAAGCATATTTTTGGTCATCAGAGGTTGGATTTTCGGATTCAGTGGGTCGAAATACACCTAGAAACTCACCCATTAAAGTCCGATTTTGATTCGGAAAAAAAATATTTTCGATCATCTCTTTTTCGTACCGTGCGACATAACTTTCTTCCAAGCATATTTTTGGTCATCAGAGGTTGGATTTTCGGATTCAGTGGGTCGAAATACACCTAGAAACTCACCCATTAAAGTCCGATTTTGATTCTGAAAAAAAATATTTTTTATCATCTCTTTTTCGTACCATGCGAAATAACTTCTTTCCAGGTGTATTTTCGTTGAACAAAGATTGGATTTTTTGATTCAGCGGGTCAAAATACACCCATGAACCCACCCATCAAAGTTCGATTCCGATTCTGGAGACAGATATTTTCGATCATCTCTTTTTCGTACCATGCGAAATAACTTTTTTCCAAGCATATTTTTGGTCATCAAAGTTCGGATTTTCGGATTCAGCGGGTCGGAATACACCTAGAAACTCACCCATCAAAGTCCGATTTTGATTCTGAAAAAAAATATTTTCGATCATCTATTTTTCGTATCATGCGAAATACGTTTTTTCCAAGCATATTTTTGGTCATCAAAGTTTGGATTTTCGGATTCAGCGGGTCGGAATACACCTAGAAACTCACCCATTAAATTCCGATTTTGATTCTGAAAAAAAATATTTTCGATCATCTCTTTGTCGGACCATGCGGAATAACTTCTTTCCACGTGTATTTTCGTGTAACGAAGGTTGGATTTTTGGATTCAGCGGGTCAAAATACACCTATGAACCCACCCATCAAAGTTCGACTTCGATTCTGGAGAAAGATATTTCCGATCATCTCTTTTTCGTACCATGCGAAATAACTTTTTTCCAAGCATATTTTTGGTCATCAAAGCTTGGATTCTCGGATTCAGCGGGTCAAAATACACCTATAAACCCACCCATCACAGTTCGATTTCAATTCTGGAGACAGATATTTCCGATCATCTCTTTTTCGTACCATGCGAAATAACTTTTTTCCAAGCATATTTTTGGTCATCAAAGTTCGGATTCTCGGATTCAGCGGGTCAAAATACACCTATAAACCCACCCATCAAAGTTCGATTTTGATTCTGGAGACAGATATTTTCGATCATCTCTTTTTCGAACCATGCGGAATAACTTTTTTCCAAGCATATTTTTGGTCGTCAAAGGTTGGAATTTCGGATTCAGCGGGTCGAAATACACCTAGAAACTCACCCATCAAAGTCCGATTCCGATTCGGAAAAAAAATATTTTCGATCATCTCCTTTTCGTACCGTGCGAAATAACTTTTTTCCAAGCATATTTTTGGTCATCAGAGGTTGGATTTTCGGATTCAGTGGGTCGAAATACACCTAGAAACTCACCCATGAAAGTCCGATTTTGATTCTGAAAAAAAAAATTTTCGATCATCTCTTTTTCGTACCGTGCGAAATAACTTTTTTCCAAGCATATTTTTGGTCATCAGAGGTTGGATTTTCGGATTCAGTGGGTCGAAATACACCTAGAAACTCACCCATTGAAGTCCGATTTTGATTCGGAAAAAAAATATTTTCGATCATCTCTTTTTCGTACCGTGCGACATAACTTTTTTCCAAGCGTATTTTTGGTCATCAGAGGTTGGATTTTCGGATTCAGTGGGTCGAAATACACCTAGAAACTCACCCATTAAAGTCCGATTTTGATTCTGAAAAAAAATATTTTCGATCATCTCTTTTTCGTACCATGCGAAATAACTTCTTTCCAGGTGTATTTTCGTTCAACGAAGGTTGGATTTTTGGATTCAGCGGGTCAAAATACACCTATGAACCCACCCATCAAAGTTCGATTCCGATTCTGGAGACAGATATTTTCGATCATCTCTTTTCCGTACCATGCGAAATAACTTTTTTCCAAGCATATTTTTGGTCATCAAAGTTCGGATTTTCGGATTCAGCGGGTCGGAATACACCTAGAAACTCACCCATCAAAGTCCGATTTTCAGTCTGAAAAAAAATATTTTCGATCATCTCTTTTTCGTACCATGCGAAATAACTTTTTTCCAAGCATATTTTTGGTCATCAAAGCTTGGATTGTCGGATTCAGCGGGTCGAAATACACCTATAAACCCACCCATCAAAGTTCGATGTCGATCCTGGAGACAGATATTTTCGATCATCTCTTTTTCGTACCATGCGAAATAACTTTTTTCCAAGCATATTTTCGGTCATCAAAGGTTGGATTTTCGGATTCAGCGGGTCGAAATACACCTAGAAACTCACCCATCGAAGTCCGATTTTGATTCTGAAAAAAAATATTTTCGATCATCTCTTTTTCGTACCATGCGAAATACCTTCGTTCCAGGTATATTTTCGTGTAACAAAGGTTGGATTTTTGGATTCAGCGGGTCGAAATACACCTAGAAACTCACCCATTGAAGTCCGATTTTGATTCGGAAAAAAAATATTTTCGATCATCTCTTTTTCGTACCGTGCGACATAACTTTTTTGCAAGCATATTTTTGGTCATCAAAGCTTGGATTGTCGGATTCAGCGGGTCGAAATACACCTATAAACCCACCCATCAAAGTTCGATGTCGATCCTGGAGACAGATATTTTCGATCATCTCTTTTTCGTACCATGCGAAATAACTTTTTTCCAAGCATATTTTCGGTCATCAAAGGTTGGATTTTCGGATTCAGCGGGTCGAAATACACCTAGAAACTCACCCATTAAAGTCCGATTTTGATTCTGAAAAAAAATATTTTCGATCATCTCTTTGTCGGACCATGCGGAATAACTTCTTTCCAGGTGTATTTTCGTGTAACGAAGGTTGGATTTTTGGATTCAGCGGGTCAAAATACACCTATGAACCCACCCATCAAAGTTCGACTTCGATTCTGGAGAAAGATATTTCCGATCATCTCTTTTTCGTACCATGCGAAATAACTTTTTTCCAAGCATATTTTTGGTCATCAAAGCTTGGATTCTCGGATTCAGCGGGTCAAAATACACCTATAAACCCACCCATCAAAGTTCGATTTTGATTCTGGAGACAGATATTTTCGATCATCTCTTTTTCGAACCATGCGGAATAACTTTTTTCCAAGCATATTTTTGGTCGTCAAAGGTTGGAATTTCAGATTCAGCGGGTCGAAATACACCTAGAAACTCACCCATCAAAGTCCGATTCCGATTCGGAAAAAAAATATTTTCGATCATCTCTTTTTCGTACCGTGCGACATAACTTTTTTCCAAGCATATTTTTGGTCATCAGAGGTTGGATTTTCGGATTCAGTGGGTCGAAATACACCTAGAAACTCACCCATTACAGTCCGATTTTGATTCGGAAAAAAAATATTTTCGATCATCTCTTTTTCGTACCGTGCGACATAACTTTTTTCCAAGCATATTTTTGGTCATCAGAGGTTGGATTTTCGGATTCAGTGGGTCGAAATACACCTAGAAACTCACCCATTAAAGTCCGATTTTGATTCTGAAAAAAAATATTTTTGATCATCTCTTTTTCGTACCATGCGAAATAACTTCTTTCCAGGTGTATTTTCGTTGAACAAAGGTTGGATTTTTTGATTCAGCGGGTCAAAATACACATATGAACCCACCCATCAAAGTTCGATTCCGATTCTGGAGACAGATATTTTCGATCATCTCTTTTCCGTACCATGCGAAATAACTTTTTTCCAAGCATATTTTTGGTCATCAAAGTTCGGATTTTCGAATTCAGCGGGTCGGAATACACCTAGAAACTCACCCATTAAAGTCCGATTTTGATTCGGAAAAAAAATATTTTCGATCATCTGTTTTTCGTACCGTGCGACATAACTTTCTTCCAAGCATATTTTTGGTCATCAGAGGTTGGATTTTCGGATTCAGTGGGTCGAAATACACCTAGAAACTCACCCATTAAAGTCCGATTTTGATTCTGAAAAAAAATATTTTTTATCATCTCTTTTTCGTACCATGCGAAATAACTTCTTTCCAGGTGTATTTTCGTTGAACAAAGATTGGATTTTTTGATTCAGCGGGTCAAAATACACCCATGAACCCACCCATCAAAGTTCGATTCCGATTCTGGAGACAGATATTTTCGATCATCTCTTTTTCGTACCATGCGAAATAACTTTTTTCCAAGCATATTTTTGGTCATCAAAGTTCGGATTTTCGGATTCAGCGGGTCGGAATACACCTAGAAACTCACCCATCAAAGTCCGATTTTGATTCTGAAAAAAAATATTTTCGATCATCTATTTTTCGTATCATGCGAAATACGTTTTTTCCAAGCATATTTTTGGTCATCAAAGTTTGGATTTTCGGATTCAGCGGGTCGGAATACACCTAGAAACTCACCCATTAAATTCCGATTTTGATTCTGAAAAAAAATATTTTCGATCATCTCTTTGTCGGACCATGCGGAATAACTTCTTTCCACGTGTATTTTCGTGTAACGAAGGTTGGATTTTTGGATTCAGCGGGTCAAAATACACCTATGAACCCACCCATCAAAGTTCGACTTCGATTCTGGAGAAAGATATTTCCGATCATCTCTTTTTCGTACCATGCGAAATAACTTTTTTCCAAGCATATTTTTGGTCATCAAAGCTTGGATTCTCGGATTCAGCGGGTCAAAATACACCTATAAACCCACCCATCACAGTTCGATTTCAATTCTGGAGACAGATATTTCCGATCATCTCTTTTTCGTACCATGCGAAATAACTTTTTTCCAAGCATATTTTTGGTCATCAAAGTTCGGATTCTCGGATTCAGCGGGTCAAAATACACCTATAAACCCACCCATCAAAGTTCGATTTTGATTCTGGAGACAGATATTTTCGATCATCTCTTTTTCGAACCATGCGGAATAACTTTTTTCCAAGCATATTTTTGGTCGTCAAAGGTTGGAATTTCGGATTCAGCGGGTCGAAATACACCTAGAAACTCACCCATCAAAGTCCGATTCCGATTCGGAAAAAAAATATTTTCGATCATCTCCTTTTCGTACCGTGCGAAATAACTTTTTTCCAAGCATATTTTTGGTCATCAGAGGTTGGATTTTCGGATTCAGTGGGTCGAAATACACCTAGAAACTCACCCATGAAAGTCCGATTTTGATTCTGAAAAAAAAAATTTTCGATCATCTCTTTTTCGTACCGTGCGAAATAACTTTTTTCCAAGCATATTTTTGGTCATCAGAGGTTGGATTTTCGGATTCAGTGGGTCGAAATACACCTAGAAACTCACCCATTGAAGTCCGATTTTGATTCGGAAAAAAAATATTTTCGATCATCTCTTTTTCGTACCGTGCGACATAACTTTTTTCCAAGCGTATTTTTGGTCATCAGAGGTTGGATTTTCGGATTCAGTGGGTCGAAATACACCTAGAAACTCACCCATTAAAGTCCGATTTTGATTCTGAAAAAAAATATTTTCGATCATCTCTTTTTCGTACCATGCGAAATAACTTCTTTCCAGGTGTATTTTCGTTCAACGAAGGTTGGATTTTTGGATTCAGCGGGTCAAAATACACCTATGAACCCACCCATCAAAGTTCGATTCCGATTCTGGAGACAGATATTTTCGATCATCTCTTTTCCGTACCATGCGAAATAACTTTTTTCCAAGCATATTTTTGGTCATCAAAGTTCGGATTTTCGGATTCAGCGGGTCGGAATACACCTAGAAACTCACCTATCAAAGTCCGATTTTGATTCTGAAAAAAAATATTTTCGATCAGCTCTTTTTCGTACCATGCGAAATAACTTTTTTCCAAGCATATTTTTGGTCATCAAAGCTTGGATTCTCGGATTCAGCGGGTCAAAATACACCTATAAACCCACCCATCAAAGTTCGATTTCAATTCTGGAGACAGATATTTTCGATCATCTCTTTTTCGTACCATGCGAAATAACTTTTTTCCAAGCATATTTTTGGTCATCAAAGTTTGGATTTTCAGATTCAGCGGGTCGAAATACACCTAGAAACTGACCCATCAAAGTCCGATTTTGAGTCTGAAAAAAAATATTTTCGATCATCTCTTTTTCGTAACATGCGAAATAACTTTTTTCCAAGCATATTTTTGGTCATCAAAGCTTGGATTGGCGGATTCAGCGGGTCGAAATACACCTAGAAACTCACCCATTAAAGTCCGATTTTGATTCGGAAAAAAAATATTTTCGATCATCTCTTTTTCGTACCGTGCGACATAACTTTTTTCCAAGCATATTTTTGGTCATCAGAGGTTGGATTTTCGGATTCAGTGGGTCGAAATACACCTAGAAACTCACCCATTAAAGTCCGATTTTGATTCGGAAAAAAAATATTTTCGATCATCTCTTTTTCGTACCGTGCGACATAACTTTTTTCCAAGCATATTTTTGGTCATCAGAGGTTGGATTTTCGGATTCAGTGGGTCGAAATACACCTAGAAACTCACCCATTAAAGTCCGATTTTGATTCTGAAAAAAAATATTTTTTATCATCTCTTTTTCGTACCATGCGAAATAACTTCTTTCCAGGTGTATTTTCGTTCAACAAAGGTTGGATTTTTGGATTCAGCGGGTCAAAATACACCTATGAACCCACCCATCAAAGTTCGATTCCGATTCTGGAGACAGATATTTTCGATCATCTCTTTTCCGTACCATGCGAAATAACTTTTTTCCAAGCATATTTTTGGTCATCAAAGTTCGGATTTTCGGATTCAGCGGGTCGGAATACACCTAGAAACTCACCTATCAAAGTCCGATTTTGATTCTGAAAAAAAATATTTTCGATCATCTCTTTTTCGTACCATGCGAAATAACTTCTTTCCAGGTGTATTTTCGTTCAACAAAGGTTGGATTTTTGGATTCAGCGGGTCAAAATACACCTATGAACCCACCCATCAAAGTTCGATTCCGATTCTGGAGACAGATATTTTCGATCATCTCTTTTCCGTACCATGCGAAATAACTTTTTTCCAAGCATATTTTTGGTCATCAAAGTTCGGATTTTCGGATTCAGCGGGTCGGAATACACCTAGAAACTCACCTATCAAAGTCCGATTTTGATTCTGAAAAAAAATATTTTCGATCATCTCTTTTTCGTACCATGCGAAATAACTTTCTTCCAAGCATATTTTTGGTCACCAAAGCTTGGATTCTCGGATTCAGCGGGTCAAAATACACCTATAAACCCACCCATCAAAGTTCGATTTCAATTCTGGAGACAGATATTTTCGATCATCTCTTTTTCGTACCATGCGAAATAACTTTTTTCCAAGCATATTTTTGGTCATCAACGTTTGGATTTTCAGATTCAGCGGGTCGAAATACACCTAGAAACTCACCCATCGAAGTCCGATTTTGAGTCTGAAAAAAAATATTTTCGATCATCTATTTTTCGTACCATGCGAAATAACTTTTTTCCAAGCATATTTTTGGTCATCAAAGCTTGGATTGTCGGATTCAGCGGGTCGAAATACACCTAGAAACTCACCCATTAAAGTCCGATTTTGATTCGGAAAAAAAATATTTTCGATCATCTCTTTTTCGTACCGTGCGACATAACTTTTTTCCAAGCATATTTTTGGTCATCAGAGGTTGGATTTTCGGATTCAGTGGGTCGAAATACACCTAGAAACTCACCCATTAAAGTCCGATTTTGATTCGGAAAAAAAATATTTTCGATCATCTCTTTTTCGTACCATGCGAAATAACTTTTTTCCAAGCATATTTTTGGTCATCAAAGTTCGGATTTTCGGATTCAGCGGGTCGGAATACACCTAGAAACTCACCCATCAAAGTCCGATTTTGATTCTGAAAAAAAATATTTTCGATCATCTATTTTTCGTATCATGCGAAATACTTTTTTTCCAAGCATATTTTTGGTCATCAAAGTTTGGATTTTCGGATTCAGCGGGTCGGAATACACCTAGAAACTCACCCATTAAAGTCCGATTTTGATTCTGAAAAAAAATATTTTCGATCATCTCTTTGTCGGACCATGCGGAATAACTTCTTTCCAGGTGTATTTTCGTGTAACGAAGGTTGGATTTTTGGATTCAGCGGGTCAAAATACACCTATGAACCCACCCATCAAAGTTCGACTTCGATTCTGGAGAAAGATATTTCCGATCATCTCTTTTTCGTACCATGCGAAATAACTTTTTTCCAAGCATATTTTTGGTCATCAAAGCTTGGATTCTCGGATTCAGCGGGTCAAAATACACCTATAAACCCACCCATCACAGTTCGATTTCAATTCTGGAGACAGATATTTCCGATCATCTCTTTTTCGTACCATGCGAAATAACTTTTTTCCAAGCATATTTTTGGTCATCAAAGCTTGGATTCTCGGATTCAGCGGGTCAAAATACACCTATAAACCCACCCATCAAAGTTCGATTTTGATTCTGGAGACAGATATTTTCGATCATCTCTTTTTCGAACCATGCGGAATAACTTTTTTCCAAGCATATTTTTGGTCGTCAAAGGTTGGAATTTCGGATTCAGCGGGTCGAAATACACCTAGAAACTCACCCATCAAAGTCCGATTCCGATTCGGAAAAAAAATATTTTCGATCATCTCCTTTTCGTACCGTGCGAGATAACTTTTTTCCAAGCATATTTTTGGTTATCAGAGGTTGGATTTTCGGATTCAGTGGGTCGAAATACACCTAGAAACTCACCCATGAAAGTCCGATTTTGATTCTGAAAAAAAAAATTTTCGATCATCTCTTTTTCGTACCGTGCGAAATAACTTTTTTCCAAGCATATTTTTGGTCATCAGAGGTTGGATTTTCGGATTCAGTGGGTCGAAATACACCTAGAAACTCACCCATTGAAGTCCGATTTTGATTCGGAAAAAAAATATTTTCGATCATCTCTTTTTCGTACCGTGCGACATAACTTTTTTCCAAGCATATTTTTGGTCATCAGAGGTTGGATTTTCGGTTTCAGTGGGTCGAAATACACCTAGAAACTCACCCATTAAAGTCCGATTTTGATTCTGAAAAAAAATATTTTCGATCATCTCTTTTTCGTACCATGCGAAATAACTTCTTTCCAGGTGTATTTTCGTTCAACAAAGGTTGGATTTTTGGATTCAGCGGGTCAAAATACACCTATGAACCCACCCATCAAAGTTCGATTCCGATTCTGGAGACAGATATTTTCGATCATCTCTTTTCCGTACCATGCGAAATAACTTTTTTCCAAGCATATTTTTGGTCATCAAAGTTCGGATTTTCGGATTCAGCGGGTCGGAATACACCTAGAAACTCACCTATCAAAGTCCGATTTTGATTCTGAAAAAAAATATTTTCGATCATCTCTTTTTCGTACCATGCGAAATAACTTTTTTCCAAGCATATTTTTGGTCACCAAAGCTTGGATTCTCGGATTCAGCGGGTCAAAATACACCTATAAACCCACCCATCAAAGTTCGATTTCAATTCTGGAGACAGATATTTTCGATCATCTCTTTTTCGTACCATGCGAAATAACTTTTTTCCAAGCATATTTTTGGTCATCAACGTTTGGATTTTCAGATTCAGCGGGTCGAAATACACCTAGAAACTCACCCATCGAAGTCCGATTTTGAGTCTGAAAAAAAATATTTTCGATCATCTATTTTTCGTACCATGCGAAATAACTTTTTTCCAAGCATATTTTTGGTCATCAAAGCTTGGATTGTCGGATTCAGCGGGTCGAAATACACCTAGAAACTCACACATTAAAGTCCGATTTTGATTCGGAAAAAAAATATTTTCGATCATCTCTTTTTCGTACCGTGCGACATAACTTTTTTCCAAGCATATTTTTGGTCATCAGAGGTTGGATTTTCGGATTCAGTGGGTCGAAATACACCTAGAAACTCACCCATTGAAGTCCGATTTTGATTCGGAAAAAAAATATTTTCGATCATCTCTTTTTCGTACCGTGCGACATAACTTTTTTCCAAGCATATTTTTGGTCATCAGAGGTTGGATTTTCGGATTCAGTGGGTCGAAATACACCTAGAAACTCACCCATTAAAGTCCGATTTTGATTCGGAAAAAAAATATTTTCGATCATCTCTTTTTCGTACCATGCGAAATAACTTTTTTCCAAGCATATTTTTGGTCATCAAAGTTCGTATTTTCGGATTCAGCGGGTCGGAATACACCTAGAAACTCACCCATCAAAGTCCGATTTTGATTCTGAAAAAAAATATTTTCGATCATCTATTTTTCGTATCATGCGAAATACTTTTTTTCCAAGCATATTTTTGGTCATCAAAGTTTGGATTTTCGGATTCAGCGGGTCGGAATACACCTAGAAACTCACCCATTAAAGTCCGATTTTGATTCTGAAAAAAAATATTTTCGATCATCTCTTTGTCGGACCATGCGGAATAACTTCTTTCCGGGTGTATTTTCGTGTAACGAAGGTTGGATTTTTGGATTCAGCGGGTCAAAATACACCTATGAACCCACCCATCAAAGTTCGACTTCGATTCTGGAGAAAGATATTTCCGATCATCTCTTTTTCGTACCATGCGAAATAACTTTTTTCCAAGCATATTTTTGGTCATCAAAGCTTGGATTCTCGGATTCAGCGGGTCAAAATACACCTATAAACCCACCCATCACAGTTCGATTTCAATTCTGGAGACAGATATTTCCGATCATCTCTTTTTCGTACCATGCGAAATAACTTTTTTCCAAGCATATTTTTGGTCATCAAAGCTTGGATTCTCGGATTCAGCGGGTCAAAATACACCTATAAACCCACCCATCAAAGTTCGATTTTGATTCTGGAGACAGATATTTTCGATCATCTCTTTTTCGAACCATGCGGAATAACTTTTTTCCAAGCATATTTTTGGTCGTCAAAGGTTGGAATTTCGGATTCAGCGGGTCGAAATACACCTAGAAACTCACCCATCAAAGTCCGATTCCGATTCGGAAAAAAAATATTTTCGATCATCTCCTTTTCGTACCGTGCGAGATAACTTTTTTCCAAGCATATTTTTGGTTATCAGAGGTTGGATTTTCGGATTCAGTGGGTCGAAATACACCTAGAAACTCACCCATGAAAGTCCGATTTTGATTCTGAAAAAAAAAATTTTCGATCATCTCTTTTTCGTACCGTGCGAAATAACTTTTTTCCAAGCATATTTTTGGTCATCAGAGGTTGGATTTTCGGATTCAGTGGGTCGAAATACACCTAGAAACTCACCCATTGAAGTCCGATTTTGATTCGGAAAAAAAATATTTTCGATCATCTCTTTTTCGTACCGTGCGACATAACTTTTTTCCAAGCATATTTTTGGTCATCAGAGGTTGGATTTTCGGTTTCAGTGGGTCGAAATACACCTAGAAACTCACCCATTAAAGTCCGATTTTGATTCTGAAAAAAAATATTTTCGATCATCTCTTTTTCGTACCATGCGAAATAACTTCTTTCCAGGTGTATTTTCGTTCAACAAAGGTTGGATTTTTGGATTCAGCGGGTCAAAATACACCTATGAACCCACCCATCAAAGTTCGATTCCGATTCTGGAGACAGATATTTTCGATCATCTCTTTTCCGTACCATGCGAAATAACTTTTTTCCAAGCATATTTTTGGTCATCAAAGTTCGGATTTTCGGATTCAGCGGGTCGAAATACACCTAGAAACTCACCTATCAAAGTCCGATTTTGATTCTGAAAAAAAATATTTTCGATCAGCTCTTTTTCGTACCATGCGAAATAACTTTTTTCCAAGCATATTTTTGGTCATCAAAGCTTGGATTCTCGGATTCAGCGGGTCAAAATACACCTATAAACCCACCCATCAAAGTTCGATTTCAATTCTGGAGACAGATATTTTCGATCATCTCTTTTTCGTACCATGCGAAATAACTTTTTTCCAAGCATATTTTTGGTCATCAAAGTTTGGATTTTCAGATTCAGCGGGTCGAAATACACCTAGAAACTGACCCATCAAAGTCCGATTTTGAGTCTGAAAAAAAATATTTTCGATCATCTCTTTTTCGTACCATGCGAAATAACTTTTTTCCAAGCATATTTTTGGTCATCAAAGCTTGGATTGGCGGATTCAGCGGGTCGAAATACACCTAGAAACTCACCCATTAAAGTCCGATTTTGATTCGGAAAAAAAATATTTTCGATCATCTCTTTTTCGTACCGTGCGACATAACTTTTTTCCAAGCATATTTTTGGTCATCAGAGGTTGGATTTTCGGATTCAGTGGGTCGAAATACACCTAGAAACTCACCCATTAAAGTCCGATTTTGATTCGGAAAAAAAATATTTTCGATCATCTCTTTTTCGTACCGTGCGACATAACTTTTTTCCAAGCATATTTTTGGTCATCAGAGGTTGGATTTTCGGATTCAGTGGGTCGAAATACACCTAGAAACTCACCCATTAAAGTCCGATTTTGATTCTGAAAAAAAATATTTTTTATCATCTCTTTTTCGTACCATCCGAAATAACTTCTTTCCAGGTGTATTTTCGTTTAACAAAGGTTGGATTTTTTGATTCAGCGGGTCAAAATACACCCATGAACCCACTCATCAAAGTTCGATTCCGATTCTGGCGACAGATATTTTCGATCATCTCTTTTTCGTACCATGCGAAATAACTTTTTTCCAAGCATATTTTTGGTCATCAAAGTTCGGATTTTCGGATTCAGCGGGTCGGAATACACCTAGAAACTCACTCATCAAAGTCCGATTTTGATTCTGAAAAAAAATATTTTCGATCATCTATTTTTCGTATCATGCGAAATACCTTTTTTCCAAGCATATTTTTGGTCATCAAAGTTTGGATTTTCGGATTCAGCGGGTCGGAATACACCTAGAAACTCACCCATTAAAGTCCGATTTTGATTCTGAAAAAAAATATTTTCGATCATCTCTTTGTCGGACCATGCGGAATAACTTCTTTCCAGGTGTATTTTCGTGTAACGAAGGTTGGATTTTTGGATTCAGCGGGTCAAAATACACCTATGAACCCACCCATCAAAGTTCGACTTCGATTCTGGAGAAAGATATTTCCGATCATCTCTTTTTCGTACCATGCGAAATAACTTTTTTCCAAGCATATTTTTGGTCATCAAAGCTTGGATTCTCGGATTCAGCGGGTCAAAATACACCTATAAACCCACCCATCAAAGTTCGATTTCAATTCTGGAGACAGATATTTCCGATCATCTCTTTTTCGTACCATGCGAAATAACTTTTTTCCAAGCATATTTTTGGTCATCAAAGCTTGGATTCTCGGATTCAGCGGGTCAAAATACACCTATAAACCCACCCATCAAAGTTCGATTTTGATTCTGGAGACAGATATTTTCGATCATCTCTTTTTCGAACCATGCGGAATAACTTTTTTTCAAGCATATTTTTGGTCATCAAAGGTTGGAATTTCGGATTCAGCGGGTCGAAATACACCTAAAAACTCACCCATCAAAGTCCGATTCCGATTCGGAAAAAAAATATTTTCGATCATCTCTTTTTCGTACCGTGCGAATTAACTTTTTTCCAAGCATATTTCTGGTCATCAGAGGCTGGATTTCCGGATTCAGTGGGTCGAAATACACCTAGAAACTCACCCATTGAAGTCCGATTTTGATTCGGAAAAAAAATATTTTCGATCATCTCTTTTTCGTACCGTGCGACATAACTTTTTTCCAAGCATATTTTTGGTCATCAGAGGTTGGATTTTCGGATTCAGTGGGTCGAAATACACCTAGAAACTCACCCATTAAAGTCCGATTTTGATTCTGAAAAAAAATATTTTCGATCATCTCTTTTTCGTACCATGCGAAATAACTTTTTTCCAAGCATATTTTTGGTCATCAAAGCTTGGATTCTCGGATTCAGCGGGTCAAAATACACCTATGAACCCACCCATCAAAGTTCGATTTCAATTCTGGAGACAGATATTTTCGATCATCTCTTTTTCGTACCATGCGAAATAACTTTTTTCAAAGCATATTTTTGGTCATCAAAGTTTGGATTTTCAGATTCAGCGGGTCGAAATACACCTAGAAACTCACCCATCAAAGTCCGATTTTGAGTCTGAAAAAAAATATTTTCGATCATCTCTTTTTCGTACCATGCGAAATAACTTTTTTCCAAGCATATTTTTGGTCATCAAAGCTTGGATTGTCGGATTCAGCGGGTCGAAATACACCTAGAAACTCACCCATTAAAGTCCGATTTTGATTCGGAAAAAAAATATTTTCGATCATCTCTTTTTCGTACCGTGCGACATAACTTTTTTCCAAGCATATTTTTGGTCATCAGAGGTTGGATTTTCGGATTTAGTGGGTCGAAATACACCTAGAAACTCACCCATTAAAGTCCGATTTTGATTCGGAGAAAAAATATTTTCGATCATCTCTTTTTCGTACCGTGCGACATAACTTTTTTCCAAGCATATTTTTGGTCATCAGAGGTTGGATTTTCGGATTCAGTAGGTCGAAATACACCTAGAAACTCACCCATTCAAGTCCGATTTTGATTCGGAAAAAAAATATTTTCGATCATCTCTTTTTCGTACCATGCGAAATAACTTTTTTCCAAGCATATTTTTGGTCATCAAAGTTCGGATTTTCGGATTCAGCGGGTCGGAATACACCTAGAAACTCACCCATCAAAGTCCGATTTTGATTCTGAAAAAAAATATTTTCGATCATCTATTTTTCGTATCATGCGAAATACTTTTTTTCCAAGCATATTTTTGGTCATCAAAGTTTGGATTTTCGGATTCAGCGGGTCGGAATACACCTAGAAACTCACCCATTAAAGTCCGATTTTGATTCTGAAAAAAAATATTTTCGATCATCTCTTTGTCGGACCATGCGGAATAACTTCTTTCCAGGTGTATTTTCGTGTAACGAAGGTTGGATTTTTGGATTCAGCGGGTCAAAATACACCTATGAACCCACCCATCAAAGTTCGACTTCGATTCTGGAGAAAGATATTTCCGATCATCTCTTTTTCGTACCATGCGAAATAACTTTTTTCCAAGCATATTTTTGGTCATCAAAGCTTGGATTCTCGGATTCAGCGGGTCAAAATACACCTATAAACCCACCCATCACAGTTCGATTTCAATTCTGGAGACAGATATTTCCGATCATCTCTTTTTCGTACCATGCGAAATAACTTTTTTCCAAGCATATTTTTGGTCATCAAAGCTTGGATTCTCGGATTCAGCGGGTCAAAATACACCTATAAACCCACCCATCAAAGTTCGATTTTGATTCTGGAGACAGATATTTTCGATCATCTCTTTTTCGAACCATGCGGAATAACTTTTTTCCAAGCATATTTTTGGTCGTCAAAGGTTGGAATTTCGGATTCAGCGGGTCGAAATACACCTAGAAACTCACCCATCAAAGTCCGATTCCGATTCGGAAAAAAAATATTTTCGATCATCTCCTTTTCGTACCGTGCGAAATAACTTTTTTCCAAGCATATTTTTGGTCATCAGAGGTTGGATTTTCGGATTCAGTGGGTCGAAATACACCTAGAAACTCACCCATGAAAGTCCGATTTTGATTCTGAAAAAAAAAATTTTCGATCATCTCTTTTTCGTACCGTGCGAAATAACTTTTTTCCAAGCATATTTTTGGTCATCAGGGGTTGGATTTTCGGATTCAGTGGGTCGAAATACACCTAGAAACTCACCCATTGAAGTCCGATTTTGATTCGGAAAAAAAATATTTTCGATCATCTCTTTTTCGTACCGTGCGACATAACTTTTTTCCAAGCATATTTTTGGTCATCAGAGGTTGGATTTTCGGATTCAGTGGGTCGAAATACACCTAGAAACTCACCCATTAAAGTCCGATTTTGATTCTGAAAAAAAATATTTTCGATCATCTCTTTTTCGTACCATGCGAAATAACTTCTTTCCAGGTGTATTTTCGTTCAACAAAGGTTGGATTTTTGGATTCAGCGGGTCAAAATACACCTATGAACCCACCCATCAAAGTTCGATTCCGATTCTGGAGACAGATATTTTCGATCATCTCTTTTCCGTACCATGCGAAATAACTTTTTTCCAAGCATATTTTTGGTCATCAAAGTTCGGATTTTCGGATTCAGCGGGTCGGAATACACCTAGAAACTCACCCATCAAAGTCCGATTTTGATTCTGAAAAAAAATATTTTCGATCATCTATTTTTCGTATCATGCGAAATACTTTTTTTCCAAGCATATTTTTGGTCATCAAAGTTTGGATTTTCGGATTCAGCGGGTCGGAATACACCTAGAAACTCACCCATTAAAGTCCGATTTTGATTCTGAAAAAAAATATTTTCGATCATCTCTTTGTCGGACCATGCGGAATAACTTCTTTCCAGGTGTATTTTCGTGTAACGAAGGTTGGATTTTTGGATTCAGCGGGTCAAAATACACCTATGAACCCACCCATCAAAGTTCGACTTCGATTCTGGAGAAAGATATTTCCGATCATCTCTTTTTCGTACCATGCGAAATAACTTTTTTCCAAGCATATTTTTGGTCATCAAAGCTTGGATTCTCGGATTCAGCGGGTCAAAATACACCTATAAACCCACCCATCACAGTTCGATTTCAATTCTGGAGACAGATATTTCCGATCATCTCTTTTTCGTACCATGCGAAATAACTTTTTTCCAAGCATATTTTTGGTCATCAAAGCTTGGATTCTCGGATTCAGCGGGTCAAAATACACCTATAAACCCACCCATCAAAGTTCGATTTTGATTCTGGAGACAGATATTTTCGATCATCTCTTTTTCGAACCATGCGGAATAACTTTTTTCCAAGCATATTTTTGGTCGTCAAAGGTTGGAATTTCGGATTCAGCGGGTCGAAATACACCTAGAAACTCACCCATCAAAGTCCGATTCCGATTCGGAAAAAAAATATTTTCGATCATCTCCTTTTCGTACCGTGCGAAATAACTTTTTTCCAAGCATATTTTTGGTCATCAGAGGTTGGATTTTCGGATTCAGTGGGTCGAAATACACCTAGAAACTCACCCATGAAAGTCCGATTTTGATTCTGAAAAAAAAAATTTTCGATCATCTCTTTTTCGTACCGTGCGAAATAACTTTTTTCCAAGCATATTTTTGGTCATCAGGGGTTGGATTTTCGGATTCAGTGGGTCGAAATACACCTAGAAACTCACCCATTGAAGTCCGATTTTGATTCGGAAAAAAAATATTTTCGATCATCTCTTTTTCGTACCGTGCGACATAACTTTTTTCCAAGCATATTTTTGGTCATCAGAGGTTGGATTTTCGGATTCAGTGGGTCGAAATACACCTAGAAACTCACCCATTAAAGTCCGATTTTGATTCTGAAAAAAAATATTTTCGATCATCTCTTTTTCGTACCATGCGAAATAACTTCTTTCCAGGTGTATTTTCGTTCAACAAAGGTTGGATTTTTGGATTCAGCGGGTCATAATACACCTACGAACCCACCCATCAAAGTTCGATTCCGATTCTGGAGACAGATATTTTCGATCATCTCTTTTCCGTACCATGCGAAATAACTTTTTTCCAAGCATATTTTTGGTCATCAAAGTTCGGATTTTCGGATTCAGCGGGTCGAAATACACCTAGAAACTCACCTATCAAAGTCCGATTTTGATTCTGAAAAAAAATATTTTCGATCATCTCTTTTTCGTACCATGCGAAATAACTTCTTTCCAGGTGTATTTTCGTTCAACAAAGGTTGGATTTTTGGATTCAGCGGGTCAAAATACACCTATGAACCCACCCATCAAAGTTCGATTCCGATTCTGGAGACAGATATTTTCGATCATCTCTTTTCCGTACCATGCGAAATAACTTTTTTCCAAGCATATTTTTGGTCATCAAAGTTCGGATTTTCGGATTCAGCGGGTCGGAATACACCTAGAAACTCACCTATCAAAGTCCGATTTTGATTCTGAAAAAAAATATTTTCGATCATCTCTTTTTCGTACCATGCGAAATAACTTTTTTCCAAGCATATTTTTGGTCATCAAAGCTTGGATTCTCGGATTCAGCGGGTCAAAATACACCTATAAACCCACCCATCAAAGTTCGATTTCAATTCTGGAGACAGATATTTTCGATCATCTCTTTTTCGTACCATGCGAAATAACTTTTTTCCAAGCATATTTTTGGTCATCAAAGTTTGGATTTTCAGATTCAGCGGGTCGAAATACACCTAGAAACTCACCCATCAAAGTCCGATTTTGAGTCTGAAAAAAAATATTTTCGATCATCTCTTTTTCGTACCATGCGAAATAACTTTTTTCCAAGCATATTTTTGGTCATCAAAGCTTGGATTGTCGGATTCAGCGGGTCGAAATACACCTAGAAACTCACCCATTAAAGTCCGATTTTGATTCGGAAAAAAAATATTTTCGATCATCTCTTTTTCGTACCGTGCGACATAACTTTTTTCCAAGCATATTTTTGGTCATCAGAGGTTGGATTTTCGGATTTAGTGGGTCGAAATACACCTAGAAACTCACCCATTAAAGTCCGATTTTGATTCGGAGAACAAATATTTTCGATCATCTCTTTTTCGTACCGTGCGACATAACTTTTTTCCAAGCATATTTTTGGTCATCAGAGGTTGGATTTTCGGATTCAGTGGGTCGAAATACACCTAGAAACTCACCCATTCAAGTCCGATTTTGATTCGGAAAAAAAATATTTTCGATCATCTCTTTTTCGTACCATGCGAAATAACTTTTTTCCAAGCATATTTTTGGTCATCAAAGTTCGGATTTTCGGATTCAGCGGGTCGGAATACACCTAGAAACTCACCCATCAAAGTCCGATTTTGATTCTGAAAAAAAATATTTTCGATCATCTATTTTTCGTATCATGCGAAATACTTTTTTTCCAAGCATATTTTTGGTCATCAAAGTTTGGATTTTCGGATTCAGCGGGTCGGAATACACCTAGAAACTCACCCATTAAAGTCCGATTTTGATTCTGAAAAAAAATATTTTCGATCATCTCTTTGTCGGACCATGCGGAATAACTTCTTTCCAGGTGTATTTTCGTGTAACGAAGGTTGGATTTTTGGATTCAGCGGGTCAAAATACACCTATGAACCCACCCATCAAAGTTCGACTTCGATTCTGGAGAAAGATATTTCCGATCATCTCTTTTTCGTACCATGCGAAATAACTTTTTTCCAAGCATATTTTTGGTCATCAAAGCTTGGATTCTCGGATTCAGCGGGTCAAAATACACCTATAAACCCACCCATCACAGTTCGATTTCAATTCTGGAGACAGATATTTCCGATCATCTCTTTTTCGTACCATGCGAAATAACTTTTTTCCAAGCATATTTTTGGTCATCAAAGCTTGGATTCTCGGATTCAGCGGGTCAAAATACACCTATAAACCCACCCATCAAAGTTCGATTTTGATTCTGGAGACAGATATTTTCGATCATCTCTTTTTCGAACCATGCGGAATAACTTTTTTCCAAGCATATTTTTGGTCGTCAAAGGTTGGAATTTCGGATTCAGCGGGTCGAAATACACCTAGAAACTCACCCATCAAAGTCCGATTCCGATTCGGAAAAAAAATATTTTCGATCATCTCCTTTTCGTACCGTGCGAAATAACTTTTTTCCAAGCATATTTTTGGTCATCAGAGGTTGGATTTTCGGATTCAGTGGGTCGAAATACACCTAGAAACTCACCCATGAAAGTCCGATTTTGATTCTGAAAAAAAAAATTTTCGATCATCTCTTTTTCGTACCGTGCGAAATAACTTTTTTCCAAGCATATTTTTGGTCATCAGGGGTTGGACTTTCGGATTCAGTGGGTCGAAATACACCTAGAAACTCACCCATTGAAGTCCGATTTTGATTCGGAAAAAAAATATTTTCGATCATCTCTTTTTCGTACCGTGCGACATAACTTTTTTCCAAGCATATTTTTGGTCATCAGAGGTTGGATTTTCGGATTCAGTGGGTCGAAATACACCTAGAAACTCACCCATTAAAGTCCGATTTTGATTCTGAAAAAAAATATTTTCGATCATCTCTTTTTCGTACCATGCGAAATAACTTCTTTCCAGGTGTATTTTCGTTCAACAAAGGTTGGATTTTTGGATTCAGCGGGTCAAAATACACCTATGAACCCACCCATCAAAGTTCGATTCCGATTCTGGAGACAGATATTTTCGATCATCTCTTTTCCGTACCATGCGAAATAACTTTTTTCCAAGCATATTTTTGGTCATCAAAGTTCGGATTTTCGGATTCAGCGGGTCGGAATACACCTAGAAACTCACCCATCAAAGTCCGATTTTGATTCTGAAAAAAAATATTTTCGATCATCTATTTTTCGTATCATGCGAAATACTTTTTTTCCAAGCATATTTTTGGTCATCAAAGTTTGGATTTTCGGATTCAGCGGGTCGGAATACACCTAGAAACTCACCCATTAAAGTCCGATTTTGATTCTGGAAAAAAATATTTTCGATCATCTCTTTGTCGGACCATGCGGAATAACTTCTTTCCAGGTGTATTTTCGTGTAACGAAGGTTGGATTTTTGGATTCAGCGGGTCAAAATACACCTATGAACCCACCCATCAAAGTTCGACTTCGATTCTGGAGAAAGATATTTTCGATCATCTCTTTTTCGTACCATGCGAAATAACGTTTTTCCAAGCATATTTTTGGTCATCATAGCTTGGATTCTCGGATTCAGCGGGTCAAAATACACCTATAAACCCACCCATCACAGTTCGATTTCAATTCTGGAGACAGATATTTCCGATCATCTCTTTTTCGTACCATGCGAAATAACTTTTTTCCAAGCATATTTTTGGTCATCAAAGCTTGGATTCTCGGATTCAGCGGGTCAAAATACACCTATAAACCCACCCATCAAAGTTCGATTTTGATTCTGGAGACAGATATTTTCGATCATCTCTTTTTCGAACCATGCGGAATAACTTTTTTCCAAGCATATTTTTGGTCGTCAAAGGTTGGAATTTCGGATTCAGCGGGTCGAAATACACCTAGAAACTCACCCATCAAAGTCCGATTTTGATTCTGAAAAAAAAAATTTTCGATCATCTCTTTTTCGTACCGTGCGAAATAACTTTTTTCCAAGCATATTTTTGGTCATCAGAGGTTGGATTTTCGGATTCAGTGGGTCGGAATACACCTAGAAACTCACCCATGAAAGTCCGATTTTGATTCTGAAAAAAAAAATTTTCGATCATCTCTTTTTCGTACCGTGCGAAATAACTTTTTTCCAAGCATATTTTTGGTCATCAGGGGTTGGATTTTCGGATTCAGTGGGTCGAAATACACCTAGAAACTCACCCATTGAAGTCCGATTTTGATTCGGAAAAAAAATATTTTCGATCATCTCTTTTTCGTACCGTGCGACATAACTTTTTTCCAAGCATATTTTTGGTCATCAGAGGTTGGATTTTCGGATTCAGTGGGTCGAAATACACCTAGAAACTCACCCATTAAAGTCCGATTTTGATTCTGAAAAAAAATATTTTCGATCATCTCTTTTTCGTACCATGCGAAATAACTTCTTTCCAGGTGTATTTTCGTTCAACAAAGGTTGGATTTTTGGATTCAGCGGGTCAAAATACACCTATGAACCCACCCATCAAAGTTCGATTCCGATTCTGGAGACAGATATTTTCGATCATCTCTTTTCCGTACCATGCGAAATAACTTTTTTCCAAGCATATTTTTGGTCATCAAAGTTCGGATTTTCGGATTCAGCGGGTCGAAATACACCTAGAAACTCACCTATCAAAGTCCGATTTTGATTCTGAAAAAAAATATTTTCGATCATCTCTTTTTCGTACCATGCGAAATAACTTTTTTCCAAGCATATTTTTGGTCATCAAAGCTTGGATTCTCGGATTCAGCGGGTCAAAATACACCTATAAACCCACCCATCAAAGTTCGATTTCAATTCTGGAGACAGATATTTTCGATCATCTCTTTTTCGTACCATGCGAAATAACTTTTTTCCAAGCATATTTTTGGTCATCAAAGTTTGGATTTTCAGATTCAGCGGGTCGAAATACACCTAGAAACTGACCCATCAAAGTCCGATTTTGAGTCTGAAAAAAAATATTTTCGATCATCTCTTTTTCGTACCATGCGAAATAACTTTTTTCCAAGCATATTTTTGGTCATCAAAGCTTGGATTGTCGGATTCAGCGGGTCGAAATACACCTAGAAACTCACCCATTAAAGTCCGATTTTGATTCGGAAAAAAAATATTTTCGATCATCTCTTTTTCGTACCGTGCGACATAACTTTTTTCCAAGCATATTTTTGGTCATCAGAGGTTGGATTTTCGGATTCAGTGGGTCGAAATACACCTAGAAACTCACCCATTAAAGTCCGATTTTGATTCTGAAAAAAAATATTTTCGATCATCTCTTTTTCGTACCGTGCGACATAACTTTTTTCCAAGCATATTTTTGGTCAACAGGGGTTGGATTTTCGGATTCAGTGGGTCGAAATACACCTAGAAACTCACCCATTGAAGTCCGATTTTGATTCGGAAAAAAAATATTTTCGATCATCTCTTTTTCGTACCGTGCGACATAACTTTTTTCCAAGCATATTTTTGGTCATCAGAGGTTGGATTTTCGGATTCAGTGGGTCGAAATACACCTAGAAACTCACCCATTAAAGTCCGATTTTGATTCTGAAAAAAAATATTTTCGATCATCTCTTTTTCGTACCATGCGAAATAACTTCTTTCCAGGTGTATTTTCGTTCAACAAAGGTTGGATTTTTGGATTCAGCGGGTCAAAATACACCTATGAACCCACCCATCAAAGTTCGATTCCGATTCTGGAGACAGATATTTTCGATCATCTCTTTTCCGTACCATGCGAAATAACTTTTTTCCAAGCATATTTTTGGTCATCAAAGTTCGGATTTTCGGATTCAGCGGGTCGGAATACACCTAGAAACTCACCCATCAAAGTCCGATTTTGATTCTGAAAAAAAATATTTTCGATCATCTATTTTTCGTATCATGCGAAATACTTTTTTTCCAAGCATATTTTTGGTCATCAAAGTTTGGATTTTCGGATTCAGCGGGTCGGAATACACCTAGAAACTCACCCATTAAAGTCCGATTTTGATTCTGAAAACGAATATTTTCGATCATCTCTTTGTCGGACCATGCGGAATAACTTCTTTCCAGGTGTATTTTCGTGTAACGAAGGTTGGATTTTTGGATTCAGCGGGTCAAAATACACCTATGAACCCACCCATCAAAGTTCGACTTCGATTCTGGAGAAAGATATTTCCGATCATCTCTTTTTCGTACCATGCGAAATAACTTTTTTCCAAGCATATTTTTGGTCATCAAAGCTTGGATTCTCGGATTCAGCGGGTCAAAATACACCTATAAACCCACCCATCACAGTTCGATTTCAATTCTGGAGACAGATATTTCCGATCATCTCTTTTTCGTACCATGCGAAATAACTTTTTTCCAAGCATATTTTTGGTCATCAAAGCTTGGATTCTCGGATTCAGCGGGTCAAAATACACCTATAAACCCACCCATCAAAGTTCGATTTTGATTCTGGAGACAGATATTTTCGATCATCTCTTTTTCGAACCATGCGGAATAACTTTTTTCCAAGCATATTTTCGGTCGTCAAAGGTTGGAATTTCGGATTCAGCGGGTCGAAATACACCTAGAAACTCACCCATCAAAGTCCGATTCCGATTCGGAAAAAAAATATTTTCGATCATCTCCTTTTCGTACCGTGCGAAATAACTTTTTTCCAAGCATATTTTTGGTCATCAGAGGTTGGATTTTCGGATTCAGTGGGTCGAAATACACCTAGAAACTCACCCATGAAAGTCCGATTTTGATTCTGAAAAAAAAAATTTTCGATCATCTCTTTTTCGTACCGTGCGAAATAACTTTTTTCCAAGCATATTTTTGGTCATCAGGGGTTGGATTTTCGGATTCAGTGGGTCGAAATACACCTAGAAACTCACCCATTGAAGTCCGATTTTGATTCGGAAAAAAAATATTTTCGATCATCTCTTTTTCGTACCGTGCGACATAACTTTTTTCCAAGCATATTTTTGGTCATCAGGGGTTGGATTTTCGGATTCAGCGGGTCGAAATACACCTAGAAACTCACCCATTAAAGTCCGATTTTGATTCTGAAAAAAAATATTTTCGATCATCTCTTTTTCGTACCATGCGAAATAACTTCTTTCCAGGTGTATTTTCGTTCAACAAAGGTTGGATTTTTGGATTCAGCGGGTCAAAATACACCTATGAACCCACCCATCAAAGTTCGATTCCGATTCTGGAGACAGATATTTTCGATCATCTCTTTTCCGTACCATGCAAAATAACTTTTTTCCAAGCATATTTTTGGTCATCAAAGTTCGGATTTTCGGATTCAGCGGGTCGAAATACACCTAGAAACTCACCTATCAAAGTCCGATTTTGATTCTGAAAAAAAATATTTTCGATCATCTCTTTTTCGTACCATGCGAAATAACTTTTTTCCAAGCATATTTTTGGTCATCAAAGCTTGGATTCTCGGATTCAGCGGGTCAAAATACACCTATAAACCCACCCATCAAAGTTCGATTTCAATTCTGGAGACAGATATTTTCGATCATCTCTTTTTCGTACCATGCGAAATAACTTTTTTCCAAGCATATTTTTGGTCATCAAAGTTTGGATTTTCAGATTCAGCGGGTCGAAATACACCTAGAAACTGACCCATCAAAGTCCGATTTTGAGTCTGAAAAAAAATATTTTCGATCATCTCTTTTTCGTACCATGCGAAATAACTTTTTTCCAAGCATATTTTTGGTCATCAAAGCTTGGATTGTCGGATTCAGCGGGTCGAAATACACCTAGAAACTCACCCATTAAAGTCCGATTTTGATTCGGAAAAAAAATATTTTCGATCATCTCTTTTTCGTACCGTGCGACATAACTTTTTTCCAAGCATATTTTTGGTCATCAGAGGTTGGATTTTCGGATTCAGTGGGTCGAAATACACCTAGAAACTCACCCATTAAAGTCCGATTTTGATTCGGAAAAAAAATATTTTCGATCATCTCTTTTTCGTACCGTGCGACATAACTTTTTTCCAAGCATATTTTTGGTCATCAGAGGTTGGATTTTCGGATTCAGTGGGTCGAAATACACCTAGAAACTCACCCATCAAAGTCCGATTTTGATTCTGAAAAAAAATATTTTTTATCATCTCTTTTTCGTACCATCCGAAATAACTTCTTTCCAGGTGTATTTTCGTTTAACAAAGGTTGGATTTTTTGATTCAGCGGGTCAAAATACACCCATGAACCCACCCATCAAAGTTCGATTCCGATTCTGGCGACAGATATTTTCGATCATCTCTTTTTCGTACCATGCGAAATAACTTTTTTCCAAGCATATTTTTGGTCATCAAAGTTCGGATTTTCGGATTCAGCGGGTCGGAATACACCTAGAAACTCACCCATCAAAGTCCGATTTTGATTCTGAAAAAAAATATTTTCGATCATCTATTTTTCGTATCATGCGAAATACCTTTTTTCCAAGCATATTTTTGGTCATCAAAGTTTGGATTTTCGGATTCAGCGGGTCGGAATACACCTAGAAACTCACCCATTAAAGTCCGATTTTGATTCTGAAAAAAAATATTTTCGATCATCTCTTTGTCGGACCATGCGGAATAACTTCTTTCCAGGTGTATTTTCGTTCAACAAAGGTTGGATTTTTGGATTCAGCGGGTCAAAATACACCTATGAACCCACCCATCAAAGTTCGACTTCGATTCTGGAGAAAGATATTTCCGATCATCTCTTTTTCGTACCATGCGAAATAACTTTTTTCCAAGCATATTTTTGGTCATCAAAGCTTGGATTCTCGGATTCAGCGGGTCAAAATACACCTATAAACCCACCCATCACAGTTCGATTTCAATTCTGGAGACAGATATTTCCGATCATCTCTTTTTCGTACCATGCGAAATAACTTTTTTCCAAGCATATTTTTGGTCATCAAAGCTTGGATTCTCGGATTCAGCGGGTCAAAATACACCTATAAACCCACCCATCAAAGTTCGATTTTGATTCTGGAGACAGATATTTTCGATCATCTCTTTTTCGAACCATGCGGAATAACTTTTTTCTAAGCATATTTTTGGTCATCAAAGCTTGGATTCTCGGATTCAGCGGGTCAAAATACACCTATAAACCCACCCATCAAAGTTCGATTTTGATTCTGGAGACAGATATTTTCGATCATCTCTTTTTCGAACCATGCGGAATAACTTTTTTCCAAGCATATTTTTGGTCATCAAAGCTTGGATTCTCGGATTCAGCGGGTCAAAATACACCTATAAACCCACCCATCAAAGTTCGATTTTGATTCTGGAGACAGATATTTTCGATCATCTCTTTTTCGAACCATGCGGAATAACTTTTTTCTAAGCATATTTTTGGTCATCAAAGGTTGGAATTTCGGATTCAGCGGGTCGAAATACACCTAGAAACTCACCCATCAAAGTCCGATTCCGATTCGGGAAAAAAATATTTTCGATCATCTCTTTTTCGTACCGTGCGAAATAACTTTTTTCCAAGCATATTTTTGGTCATCAAAGGTTGGAATTTCGGATTCAGCGGGTCGAAATACACCTAGAAACTCACCCATCGAAGTCCGATTCCGATTCGGGAAAAAAATATTTTCGATCATCTCTTTTTCGTACCGTGCGAAATAACTTTTTTCCAAGCATATTTTTGGTCATCAAAGCGTGGATTCTCGGATTCAGCGGGTCAAAATACACCTATAAACCCACCCATCAAAGTTCGATTTCAATTCTGGAGACAGATATTTCCGATCATCTCTTTTTCGTACCATGCGAAATAACTTTTTTCCAAGCATATTTTTGGTCATCAAAGCTTGGATTCTCGGATTCAGCGGGTCAAAATACACCTATAAACCCACCCATCAAAGTTCGATTTTGATTCTGGAGACAGATATTTTCGATCATCTCTTTTTCGAACCATGCGGAATAACTTTTTTTCAAGCATATTTTTGGTCATCAAAGGTTGGAATTTGGGATTCAGCGGGTCGAAATACACCTAGAAACTCACCCATCAAAGTCCGATTCCGATTCGGAAAAAAAATATTTTCGATCATCTCCTTTTCGTACCGTGCGAAATAACTTTTTTCCAAGCATATTTTTGGTCATCAGAGGTTGGATTTTCGGATTCAGTGGGTCGAAATACACCTAGAAACTCACCCATGAAAGTCCGATTTTGATTCTGAAAAAAAAAATTTTCGATCATCTCTTTTTCGTACCGTGCGAAATAACTTTTTTCCAAGCATATTTTTGGTCATCAGGGGTTGGATTTTCGGATTCAGTGGGTCGAAATACACCTAGAAACTCACCCATTGAAGTCCGATTTTGATTCGGAAAAAAAATATTTTCGATCATCTCTTTTTCGTACCGTGCGACATAACTTTTTTCCAAGCATATTTTTGGTCATCAGAGGTTGGATTTTCGGATTCAGTGGGTCGAAATACACCTAGAAACTCACCCATTAAAGTCCGATTTTGATTCTGAAAAAAAATATTTTCGATCATCTCTTTTTCGTACCATGCGAAATAACTTCTTTCCAGGTGTATTTTCGTTCAACAAAGGTTGGATTTTTGGATTCAGCGGGTCAAAATACACCTATGAACCCACCCATCAAAGTTCGATTCCGATTCTGGAGACAGATATTTTCGATCATCTCTTTTCCGTACCATGCGAAATAACTTTTTTCCAAGCATATTTTTGGTCATCAAAGTTCGGATTTTCGGATTCAGCGGGTCGAAATACACCTAGAAACTCACCTATCAAAGTCCGATTTTGATTCTGAAAAAAAATATTTTCGATCATCTCTTTTTCGTACCATGCGAAATAACTTTTTTCCAAGCATATTTTTGGTCATCAAAGCTTGGATTCTCGGATTCAGCGGGTCAAAATACACCTATAAACCCACCCATCAAAGTTCGATTTCAATTCTGGAGACAGATATTTTCGATCATCTCTTTATCGTACCATGCGAAATAACTTTTTTCCAAGCATATTTTTGGTCATCAAAGTTTAGATTTTCAGATTCAGCGGGTCGAAATACACCTAGAAACTGACCCATCAAAGTCCGATTTTGAGTCTGAAAAAAAATATTTTCGATCATCTCTTTTTCGTACCATGCGAAATAACTTTTTTCCAAGCATATTTTTGGTCATCAAAGCTTGGATTGTCGGATTCAGCGGGTTGAAATACACCTAGAAACTCACCCATTAAAGTCCGATTTCGATTCGGAAAAAAAATATTTTCGATCATCTCTTTTTCGTACCGTGCGACATAACTTTTTTCCAAGCATATTTTTGGTCATCAGAGGTTGGATTTTCGGATTCAGTGGGTCGAAATACACCTAGAAACCCACCCATCAAAGTTCGACTTCGATTCTGGAGAAAGATATTTCCGATCATCTCTTTTTCGTACCATGCGAAATAACTTTTTTCCAAGCATATTTTTGGTCATCAAAGCTTGGATTCTCGGATTCAGCGGGTCAAAATACACCTATAAACCCACCCATCACAGTTCGATTTCAATTCTGGAGACAGATATTTCCGATCATCTCTTTTTCGTACCATGCGAAATAACTTTTTTCCAAGCATATTTTTGGTCATCAAAGCTTGGATTCTCGGATTCAGCGGGTCAAAATACACCTATAAACCCACCCATCAAAGTTCGATTTTGATTCTGGAGACAGATATTTTCGATCATCTCTTTTTCGAACCATGCGGAATAACTTTTTTCCAAGCATATTTTTGGTCGTCAAAGGTTGGAATTTCGGATTCAGCGGGTCGAAATACACCTAGAAACTCACCCATCAAAGTCCGATTCCGATTCGGAAAAAAAATATTTTCGATCATCTCCTTTTCGTACCGTGCGAAATAACTTTTTTCCAAGCATATTTTTGGTCATCAGAGGTTGGATTTTCGGATTCAGTGGGTCGAAATACACCTAGAAACTCACCCATGAAAGTCCGATTTTGATTCTGAAAAAAAAAATTTTCGATCATCTCTTTTTCGTACCGTGCGAAATAACTTTTTTCCAAGCATATTTTTGGTCATCAGAGGTTGGATTTTCGGATTCAGTGGGTCGAAATACACCTAGAAACTCACCCATTGAAGTCCGATTTTGATTCGGAAAAAAAATATTTTCGATCATCTCTTTTTCGTACCGTGCGACATAACTTTTTTCCAAGCATATTTTTGGTCATCAGAGGTTGGATTTTCGGATTCAGTGGGTCGAAATACACCTAGAAACTCACCCATTAAAGTCCGATTTTGATTCTGAAAAAAAATATTTTCGATCATCTCTTTTTCGTACCATGCGAAATAACTTCTTTCCAGGTGTATTTTCGTTCAACAAAGGTTGGATTTTTGGATTCAGCGGGTCAAAATACACCTATGAACCCACCCATCAAAGTTCGATTCCGATTCTGGAGACAGATATTTTCGATCATCTCTTTTCCGTACCATGCGAAATAACTTTTTTCCAAGCATATTTTTGGTCATCAAAGTTCGGATTTTCGGATTCAGCGGGTCGAAATACACCTAGAAACTCACCTATCAAAGTCCGATTTTGATTCTGAAAAAAAATATTTTCGATCATCTCTTTTTCGTACCATGCGAAATAACTTTTTTCCAAGCATATTTTTGGTCATCAAAGCTTGGATTCTCGGATTCAGCGGGTCAAAATACACCTATAAACCCACCCATCAAAGTTCGATTTCAATTCTGGAGACAGATATTTTCGATCATCTCTTTTTCGTACCATGCGAAATAACTTTTTTCCAAGCATATTTTTGGTCATCAAAGTTTGGATTTTCAGATTCAGCGGGTCGAAATACACCTAGAAACTGACCCATCAAAGTCCGATTTTGAGTCTGAAAAAAAAAATTTTCGATCATCTATTTTTCGTACCATGCGAAATAACTTTTTTCCAAGCATATTTTTGGTCATCAAAGCTTGGATTGTCGGATTCAGCGGGTCGAAATACACCTAGAAACTCACCCATTAAAGTCCGATTTTGATTCGGAAAAAAAATATTTTCGATCATCTCTTTTTCGTACCGTGCGACATAACTTTTATCCAAGCATATTTTTGGTCATCAAAGCTTGGATTCTCGGATTCAGCGGGTCAAAATACACCTATAAACCCACCCATCACAGTTCGATTTCAATTCTGGAGACAGATATTTCCGATCATCTCTTTTTCGTACCATGCGAAATAACTTTTTTCCAAGCATATTTTTGGTCATCAAAGCTTGGATTCTCGGATTCAGCGGGTCAAAATACACCTATAAACCCACCCATCAAAGTTCGATTTTGATTCTGGAGACAGATATTTTCGATCATCTCTTTTTCGAACCATGCGGAATAACTTTTTTCCAAGCATATTTTTGGTCGTCAAAGGTTGGAATTTCGGATTCAGCGGGTCGAAATACACCTAGAAACTCACCCATCAAAGTCCGATTCCGATTCGGAAAAAAAATATTTTCGATCATCTCTTTTTCGTACCGTGCGACATAACTTTTTTCCAAGCATATTTTTGGTCATCAGAGGTTGGATTTTCGGATTCAGTGGGTCGAAATACACCTAGAAACTCACACATTAAAGTCCGATTTTGATTCGGAAAAAAAATATTTTCGATCATCTCTTTTTCGTACCGTGCGACATAACTTTTTTCCAAGCATATTTTTGGTCATCAGAGGTTGGATTTTCGGATTCAGTGGGTCGAAATACACCTAGAAACTCACCCATTAAAGTCCGATTTTGATTCTGAAAAAAAATATTTTTTATCATCTCTTTTTCGTACCATCCGAAATAACTTCTTTCCAGGTGTATTTTCGTTTAACAAAGGTTGGATTTTTTGATTCAGCGGGTCAAAATACACCCATGAACCCACCCATCAAAGTTCGATTCCGATTCTGGCGACAGATATTTTCGATCATCTCTTTTTCGTACCATGCGAAATAACTTTTTTCCAAGCATATTTTTGGTCATCAAAGTTCGGATTTTCGGATTCAGCGGGTCGGAATACACCTAGAAACTCACCCATCAAAGTCCGATTTTGATTCTGAAAAAAAATATTTTCGATCATCTATTTTTCGTATCATGCGAAATACCTTTTTTCCAAGCATATTTTTGGTCATCAAAGTTTGGATTTTCGGATTCAGCGGGTCGGAATACACCTAGAAACTCACCCATTAAAGTCCGATTTTGATTCTGAAAAAAAATATTTTCGATCATCTCTTTGTCGGACCATGCGGAATAACTTCTTTCCAGGTGTATTTTCGTGTAACGAAGGTTGGATTTTTGGATTCAGCGGGTCAAAATACACCTATGAACCCACCCATCAGAGTTCGACTTCGATTCCGGAGAAAGATATTTCCGATCATCTCTTTTTCGTACCATGCGAAATAACTTTTTTCCAAGCATATTTTTGGTCATCAAAGCTTGGATTCTCGGATTCAGCGGGTCAAAATACACCTATAAACCCACCCATCAAAGTTCGATTTCAATTCTGGAGACAGATATTTCCGATCATCTCTTTTTCGTACCATGCGAAATAACTTTTTTCCAAGCATATTTTTGGTCATCAAAGCTTGGATTCTCGGATTCAGCGGGTCAGAATACACCTATAAACCCACCCATCAAAGTTCGATTTTGATTCTGGAGACAGATATTTTCGATCATCTCTTTTTCGAACCATGCGGAATAACTTTTTTTCAAGCATATTTTTGGTCATCAAAGGTTGGAATTTCGGATTCAGCGGGTCGAAATACACCTAGAAACTCACCCATCAAAGTCCGATTCCGATTTGGGAAAAAAATATTTTCGATCATCTCTTTTTCGTACCGTGCGAAATAACTTTTTTCCAAGCATATTTTTGGTCATCAGAGGTTGGATTTCCGGATTCAGTGGGTCGAAATACACCTAGAAACTCACCCATGAAAGTCCGATTTTGATTCTGAAAAAAAAAATTTTCGATCATCTCTTTTTCGTACCGTGCGACATAACTTTTTTCCAAGCATATTTTTGGTCATCAGAGGTTGGATTTTCGGATTCAGTGGGTCGGAATACACCTAGAAACTCACCCATTAAAGTCCGATTTTGATTCGGAAAAAAATTATTTTCGATCATCTCTTTTTCGTACCGTGCGACATAACTTTTTTCCAAGCATATTTTTGGTCATCAAAGCTTGGATTCTCGGATTCAGCGGGTCAAAATACACCTATAAACACACCCATCAAAGTTCGATTTCAATTCTGGAGACAGATATTTCCGATCATCTCTTTTTCGTACCATGCGGAATAACTTTTTTCCAAGCATATTTTTGGTCATCAAAGCTTGGATTCTCGGATTCAGCGGGTCAAAATACACCTATAAACCCACCCATCAAAGTTCGATTTTGATTCTGGAGACAGATATTTTCGATCATCTCTTTTTCGAACCATGCGGAATAACTTTTTTCTAAGCATATTTTTGGTCATCAAAGCTTGGATTCTCGGATTCAGCGGGTCAAAATACACCTATAAACCCACCCATCAAAGTTCGATTTTGATTCTGGAGACAGATATTTTCGATCATCTCTTTTTCGAACCATGCGGAATAACTTTTTTCCAAGCATATTTTTGGTCATCAAAGCTTGGATTCTCGGATTCAGCGGGTCAAAATACACCTATAAACCCACCCATCAAAGTTCGATTTTGATTCTGGAGACAGATATTTTCGATCATCTCTTTTTCGAACCATGCGGAATAACTTTTTTCTAAGCATATTTTTGGTCATCAAAGGTTGGAATTTCGGATTCAGCGGGTCGAAATACACCTAGAAACTCACCCATCAAAGTCCGATTCCGATTCGGGAAAAAAATATTTTCGATCATCTCTTTTTCGTACCGTGCGAAATAACTTTTTTCCAAGCATATTTTTGGTCATCAAAGGTTGGAATTTCGGATTCAGCGGGTCGAAATACACCTAGAAACTCACCCATCAAAGTCCGATTCCGATTCGGGAAAAAAATATTTTCGATCATCTCTTTTTCGTACCGTGCGAAATAACTTTTTTCCAAGCATATTTTTGGTCATCAAAGCGTGGATTCTCGGATTCAGCGGGTCAAAATACACCTATAAACCCACCCATCAAAGTTCGATTTCAATTCTGGAGACAGATATTTCCGATCATCTCTTTTTCGTACCATGCGAAATAACTTTTTTCCAAGCATATTTTTGGTCATCAAAGCTTGGATTCTCGGATTCAGCGGGTCAAAATACACCTATAAACCCACCCATCAAAGTTCGATTTTGATTCTGGAGACAGATATTTTCGATCATCTCTTTTTCGAACCATGCGGAATAACTTTTTTTCAAGCATATTTTTGGTCATCAACGGTTGGAATTTCGGATTCAGCGGGTCGAAATACACCTAGAAACTCACCCATCAAAGTCCGATTCCGATTCGGAAAAAAAATATTTTCGATCATCTCTTTTTCGTACCGTGCGAATTAACTTTTTTCCAAGCATATTTTTGGTCATCAGAGGTTGGATTTTCGGATTCAGTGGGTCGAAATACACCTAGAAACTCACCCATTAAAGTCCGATTTTGAATCTGAAAAAAAATATTTTCGATCATCTCTTTTTCGTACCATGCGAAATAACTTCTTTCCAGGTGTATTTTCGTTCAACAAAGGTTGGATTTTTGGATTCAGCGGGTCAAAATACACCTATGAACCCACCCATCAAAGTTCGACTTCGATTCTGGAGAAAGATATTTCCGATCATCTCTTTTTCGTACCATGCGAAATAACTTTTTTCCAAGCATATTTTTGGTCATCAAAGCTTGGATTCTCGGATTCAGCGGGTCAAAATACACCTATAAACCCACCCATCACAGTTCGATTTCAATTCTGGAGACAGATATTTCCGATCATCTCTTTTTCGTACCATGCGAAATAACTTTTTTCCAAGCATATTTTTGGTCATCAAAGCTTGGATTCTCGGATTCAGCGGGTCAAAATACACCTATAAACCCACCCATCAAAGTTCGATTTTGATTCTGGAGACAGATATTTTCGATCATCTCTTTTTCGAACCATGCGGAATAACTTTTTTCCAAGCATATTTTTGGTCGTCAAAGGTTGGAATTTCGGATTCAGCGGGTCGAAATACACCTAGAAACTCACCCATCAAAGTCCGATTCCGATTCGGAAAAAAAATATTTTCGATCATCTCCTTTTCGTACCGTGCGAAATAACTTTTTTCCAAGCATATTTTTGGTCATCAGAGGTTGGATTTTCGGATTCAGTGGGTCGAAATACACCTAGAAACTCACCCATGAAAGTCCGATTTTGATTCTGAAAAAAAAAATTTTCGATCATCTCTTTTTCGTACCGTGCGAAATAACTTTTTTCCAAGCATATTTTTGGTCATCAGAGGTTGGATTTTCGGATTCAGTGGGTCGAAATACACCTAGAAACTCACCCATCAAAGTCCGATTCCGATTCGGAAAAAAAATATTTTCGATCATCTCTTTTTCGTACCGTGCGAATTAACTTTTTTCCAAGCATATTTTTGGTCATCAGAGGTTGGATTTTCGGATTCAGTGGGTCGAAATACACCTAGAAACTCACCCATTAAAGTCCGATTTTGAATCTGAAAAAAAATATTTTCGATCATCTCTTTTTCGTACCATGCGAAATAACTTCTTTCCAGGTGTATTTTCGTTCAACAAAGGTTGGATTTTTGGATTCAGCGGGTCAAAATACACCTATGAACCCACCCATCAAAGTTCGACTTCGATTCTGGAGAAAGATATTTCCGATCATCTCTTTTTCGTACCATGCGAAATAACTTTTTTCCAAGCATATTTTTGGTCATCAAAGCTTGGATTCTCGGATTCAGCGGGTCAAAATACACCTATAAACCCACCCATCACAGTTCGATTTCAATTCTGGAGACAGATATTTCCGATCATCTCTTTTTCGTACCATGCGAAATAACTTTTTTCCAAGCATATTTTTGGTCATCAAAGCTTGGATTCTCGGATTCAGCGGGTCAAAATACACCTATAAACCCACCCATCAAAGTTCGATTTTGATTCTGGAGACAGATATTTTCGATCATCTCTTTTTCGAACCATGCGGAATAACTTTTTTCCAAGCATATTTTTGGTCGTCAAAGGTTGGAATTTCGGATTCAGCGGGTCGAAATACACCTAGAAACTCACCCATCAAAGTCCGATTCCGATTCGGAAAAAAAATATTTTCGATCATCTCCTTTTCGTACCGTGCGAAATAACTTTTTTCCAAGCATATTTTTGGTCATCAGAGGTTGGATTTTCGGATTCAGTGGGTCGAAATACACCTAGAAACTCACCCATGAAAGTCCGATTTTGATTCTGAAAAAAAAAATTTTCGATCATCTCTTTTTCGTACCGTGCGAAATAACTTTTTTCCAAGCATATTTTTGGTCATCAGAGGTTGGATTTTCGGATTCAGTGGGTCGAAATACACCTAGAAACTCACCCATTGAAGTCCGATTTTGATTCGGAAAAAAAATATTTTCGATCATCTCTTTTTCGTACCGTGCGACATAACTTTTTTCCAAGCATATTTTTGGTCATCAGAGGGTGGATTTTCGGATTCAGTGGGTCGAAATACACCTAGAAACTCACCCATTAAAGTCCGATTTTGATTCTGAAAAAAAATATTTGGCGATCATCTCTTTTTCGTACCATGCGAAATAACTTCTTTCCAGGTGTATTTTCGTTCAACAAAGGTTGGATTTTTGGATTCAGCGGGTCAAAATACACCTATGAACCCACCCATCAAAGTTCGATTCCGATTCTGGAGACAGATATTTTCGATCATCTCTTTTCCGTACCATGCGAAATAACTTTTTTCCAAGCATATTTTTGGTCATCAAAGTTCGGATTTTCGGATTCAGCGGGTCGAAATACACCTAGAAACTCACCTATCAAAGTCCGATTTTGATTCTGAAAAAAAATATTTTCGATCATCTCTTTTTCGTACCATGCGAAATAACTTTTTTCCAAGCATATTTTTGGTCATCAAAGCTTGGATTTTCGGATTCAGCGGGTCAAAATACACCTATAAACCCACCCATCAAAGTTCGATTCCAATTCTGGAGACAGATATTTTCGATCATCTCTTTTTCGTACCATGCGAAATAACTTTTTTCCAAGCATATTTTTGGTCATCAAAGTTTGGATTTTCAGATTCAGCGGGTCGAAATACACCTAGAAACTGACCCATCAAAGTCCGATTTTGAGTCTGAAAAAAAATATTTTCGATCATCTCTTTTTCGTACCATGCGAAATAACTTTTTTCCAAGCATATTTTTGGTCATCAAAGCTTGGATTGTCGGATTCAGCGGGTCGAAATACACCTAGAAACTCACCCATTAAAGTCCGATTTTGATTCGGAAAAAAAATATTTTCGATCATCTCTTTTTCGTACCGTGCGACATAACTTTTTTCCAAGCATATTTTTGGTCATCAGAGGTTGGATTTTCGGATTCAGTGGGTCGAAATACACCTAGAAACTCACCCATTAAAGTCCGATTTTGATTCGGAAAAAAAATATTTTCGATCATCTCTTTTTCGTACCGTGCGACATAACTTTTTTCCAAGCATATTTTTGGTCATCAGAGGTTGGATTTTCGGATTCAGTGGGTCGAAATACACCTAGAAACTCACCCATTAAAGTCCGATTTTGATTCTGAAAAAAAATATTTTCGATCATCTCTTTTTCGTACCATGCGAAATAACTTCTTTCCAGGTGTATTTTCGTTCAACAAAGGTTGGATTTTTGGATTCAGCGGGTCAAAATACACCTATGAACCCACCCATCAAAGTTCGATTCCGATTCTGGAGACAGATATTTTCGATCATCTCTTTTCCGTACCATGCGAAATAACTTTTTTCCAAGCATATTTGTGGTCATCAAAGTTCGGATTTTCGGATTCAGCGGGTCGAAATACACCTAGAAACTCACCTATCAAAGTCCGATTTTGATTCTGAAAAAAAATATTTTCGATCATCTCTTTTTCGTACCATGCGAAATAACTTTTTTCCAAGCATATTTTTGGTCATCAAAGCTTGGATTTTCGGATTCAGCGGGTCAAAATACACCTATAAACCCACCCATCAAAGTTCGATTCCAATTCTGGAGACAGATATTTTCGATCATCTCTTTTTCGTACCATGCGAAATAACTTTTTTCCAAGCATATTTTTGGTCATCAAAGTTTGGATTTTCAGATTCAGCGGGTCGAAATACACCTAGAAACTGACCCATCAAAGTCCGATTTTGAGTCTGAAAAAAAATATTTTCGATCATCTCTTTTTCGTACCATGCGAAATAACTTTTTTCCAAGCATATTTTTGGTCATCAAAGCTTGGATTGTCGGATTCAGCGGGTCGAAATACACCTAGAAACTCACCCATTAAAGTCCGATTTTGATTCGGAAAAAAAATATTTTCGATCATCTCTTTTTCGTACCGTGCGACATAACTTTTTTCCAAGCATATTTTTGGTCATCAGAGGTTGGATTTTCGGATTCAGTGGGTCGAAATACACCTAGAAACTCACCCATTGAAGTCCGATTTTGATTCGGAAAAAAAATATTTTCGATCATCTCTTTTTCGTACCGTGCGACATAACTTTTTTCCAAGCATATTTTTGGTCATCAGAGGTTGGATTTTCGGATTCAGTGGGTCGAAATACACCTAGAAACTCACCCATTAAAGTCCGATTTTGATTCTGAAAAAAAATATTTTTTATCATCTCTTTTTCGTACCATCCGAAATAACTTCTTTCCAGGTGTATTTTCGTTCAACAAAGGTTGGATTTTTTGATTCAGCGGGTCAAAATACACCCATGAACCCACCCATCAAAGTTCGATTCCGATTCTGGCGACAGATATTTTCGATCATCTCTTTTTCGTACCATGCGAAATAACTTTTTTCCAAGCATATTTTTGGTCATCAAAGTTCGGATTTTCGGATTCAGCGGGTCGGAATACACCTAGAAACTCACCCATCAAAGTCCGATTTTGATTCTGAAAAAAAATATTTTCGATCATCTATTTTTCGTATCATGCGAAATACCTTTTTTCCAAGCATATTTTTGGTCATCAAAGTTTGGATTTTCGGATTCAGCGGGTCGGAATACACCTAGAAACTCACCCATTAAAGTCCGATTTTGATTCTGAAAAAAAATATTTTCGATCATCTCTTTGTCGGACCATGCGGAATAACTTCTTTCCAGGTGTATTTTCGTGTAACGAAGGTTGGATTTTTGGATTCAGCGGGTCAAAATACACCTATGAACCCACCCATCAAAGTTCGACTTCGATTCTGGAGAAAGATATTTCCGATCATCTCTTTTTCGTACCATGCGAAATAACTTTTTTCCAAGCATATTTTTGGTCATCAAAGCTTGGATTCTCGGATTCAGCGGGTCAAAATACACCTATAAACCCACCCATCAAAGTTCGATTTCAATTCTGGAGACAGATATTTCCGATCATCTCTTTTTCGTACCATGCGAAATAACTTTTTTCCAAGCATATTTTTGGTCATCAAAGCTTGGATTCTCGGATTCAGCGGGTCAGAATACACCTATAAACCCACCCATCAAAGTTCGATTTTGATTCTGGAGACAGATATTTTCGATCATCTCTTTTTCGAACCATGCGAAATAACTTTTTTTCAAGCATATTTTTGGTCATCAAAGGTTGGAATTTCGGATTCAGCGGGTCGAAATACACCTAGAAACTCACCCATCAAAGTCCGATTCCGATTCGGGAAAAAAATATTTTCGTTCATCTCTTTTTCGTACCGTGCGAAATAACTTTTTTCCAAGCATATTTTTGGTCATCAGAGGTTGGATTTCCGGATTCAGTGGGTCGAAATACACCTAGAAACTCACCCATGAAAGTCCGATTTTGATTCTGAAAAAAAAAATTTTCGATCATCTCTTTTTCGTACCGTGCGACATAACTTTTTTCCAAGCATATTTTTGGTCATCAGAGGTTGGATTTTCGGATTCAGTGGGTCGGAATACACCTAGAAACTCACCCATTAAAGTCCGATTTTGATTCGGAAAAAAATTATTTTCGATCATCTCTTTTTCGTACCGTGCGACATAACTTTTTTCCAAGCATATTTTTGGTCATCAAAGCTTGGATTCTCGGATTCAGCGGGTCAAAATACACCTATAAACCCACCCATCAAAGTTTGATTTCAATTCTGGAGACAGATATTTCCGATCATCTCTTTTTCGTACCATGCGGAATAACTTTTTTCCAAGCATATTTTTGGTCATCAAAGCTTGGATTCTCGGATTCAGCGGGTCAAAATACACCTATAAACCCACCCATCAAAGTTCGATTTTGATTCTGGAGACAGATATTTTCGATCATCTCTTTTTCGAACCATGCGGAATAACTTTTTTCTAAGCATATTTTTGGTCATCAAAGCTTGGATTCTCGGATTCAGCGGGTCAAAATACACCTATAAACCCACCCATCAAAGTTCGATTTTGATTCTGGAGACAGATATTTTCGATCATCTCTTTTTCGAACCATGCGGAATAACTTTTTTCCAAGCATATTTTTGGTCATCAAAGCTTGGATTCTCGGATTCAGCGGGTCAAAATACACCTATAAACCCACCCATCAAAGTTCGATTTTGATTCTGGAGACAGATATTTTCGATCATCTCTTTTTCGAACCATGCGGAATAACTTTTTTCTAAGCATATTTTTGGTCATCAAAGGTTGGAATTTCGGATTCAGCGGGTCGAAATACACCTAGAAACTCACCCATCAAAGTCCGATTCCGATTCGGGAAAAAAATATTTTCGATCATCTCTTTTTCGTACCGTGCGAAATAACTTTTTTCCAAGCATATTTTTGGTCATCAAAGGTTGGAATTTCGGATTCAGCGGGTCGAAATACACCTAGAAACTCACCCATCAAAGTCCGATTCCGATTCGGGAAAAAAATATTTTCGATCATCTCTTTTTCGTACCGTGCGAAATAACTTTTTTCCAAGCATATTTTCGGTCATCAAAGCGTGGATTCTCGGATTCAGCGGGTCAAAATACACCTATAAACCCACCCATCAAAGTTCGATTTCAATTCTGGAGACAGATATTTCCGATCATCTCTTTTTCGTACCATGCGAAATAACTTTTTTCCAAGCATATTTTTGGTCATCAAAGCTTGGATTCTCGGATTCAGCGGGTCAAAATACACCTATAAACCCACCCATCAAAGTTCGATTTTGATTCTGGAGACAGATATTTTCGATCATCTCTTTTTCGAACCATGCGGAATAACTTTTTTTCAAGCATATTTTTGGTCATCAAAGGTTGGAATTTCGGATTCAGCGGGTCGAAATACACCTAGAAACTCACCCATCAAAGTCCGATTCCGATTCGGAAAAAAAATATTTTCGATCATCTCTTTTTCGTACCGTGCGAATTAACTTTTTTCCAAGCATATTTTTGGTCATCAGAGGTTGGATTTTCGGATTCAGTGGGTCGAAATACACCTAGAAACTCACCCATTAAAGTCCGATTTTGATTCTGAAAAAAAATATTTTCGATCATCTCTTTTTCGTACCATGCGAAATAACTTCTTTCCAGGTGTATTTTCGTTCAACAAAGGTTGGATTTTTGGATTCAGCGGGTCAAAATACACCTATGAACCCACCCATCAAAGTTCGATTCCGATTCTGGAGACAGATATTTTCGATCATCTCTTTTCCGTACCATGCGAAATAACTTTTTTCCAAGCATATTTTTGGTCATCAAAGTTCGGATTTTCGGATTCAGCGGGTCGAAATACACCTAGAAACTCACCTATCAAAGTCCGATTTTGATTCTGAAAAAAAATATTTTCGATCATCTCTTTTTCGTACCATGCGAAATAACTTTTTTCCAAGCATATTTTTGGTCATCAAAGCTTGGATTCTCGGATTCAGCGGGTCAAAATACACCTATAAACCCACCCATCAAAGTTCGATTTCAATTCTGGAGACAGATATTTTCGATCATCTCTTTTTCGTACCATGCGAAATAACTGTTTTCCAAGCATATTTTTGGTCATCAAAGTTTGGATTTTCAGATTCAGCGGGTCGAAATACACCTAGAAACTGACCCATCAAAGTCCGATTTTGAGTCTGAAAAAAAATATTTTCGATCATCTCTTTTTCGTACCATGCGAAATAACTTTTTTCCAAGCATATTTTTGGTCATCAAAGCTTGGATTGTCGGATTCAGCGGGTCGAAATACACCTAGAAACTCACCCATTAAAGTCCGATTTTGATTCGGAAAAAAAATATTTTCGATCATCTCTTTTTCGTACCGTGCGACATAACTTTTTTCCAAGCATATTTTTGGTCATCAGAGGTTGGATTTTCGGATTCAGTGGGTCGAAATACACCTAGAAACTCACCCATTAAAGTCCGATTTTGATTCGGAAAAAAAATATTTTCGATCATCTCTTTTTCGTACCGTGCGACATAACTTTTTTCCAAGCATATTTTTGGTCATCAGAGGTTGGATTTTCGGATTCAGTGGGTCGAAATACACCTAGAAACTCACCCATTAAAGTCCGATTTTGATTCTGAAAAAAAATATTTTTTATCATCTCTTTTTCGTACCATCCGAAATAACTTCTTTCCAGGTGTATTTTCGTTCAACAAAGGTTGGATTTTTTGATTCAGCGGGTCAAAATACACCCATGAACCCACCCATCAAAGTTCGATTCCGATTCTGGCGACAGATATTTTCGATCATCTCTTTTTCGTACCATGCGAAATAACTTTTTTCCAAGCATATTTTTGGTCATCAAAGTTCGGATTTTCGGATTCAGCGGGTCGGAATACACCTAGAAACTCACCCATCAAAGTCCGATTTTGATTCTGAAAAAAAATATTTTCGATCATCTATTTTTCGTATCATGCGAAATACCTTTTTTCCAAGCATATTTTTGGTCATCAAAGTTTGGATTTTCGGATTCAGCGGGTCGGAATACACCTAGAAACTCACCCATTAAAGTCCGATTTTGATTCTGAAAAAAAATATTTTCGATCATCTCTTTGTCGGACCATGCGGAATAACTTCTTTCCAGGTGTATTTTCGTGTAACGAAGGTTGGATTTTTGGATTCAGCGGGTCAAAATACACCTATGAACCCACCCATCAAAGTTCGACTTCGATTCTGGAGAAAGATATTTCCGATCATCTCTTTTTCGTACCATGCGAAATAACTTTTTTCCAAGCATATTTTTGGTCATCAAAGCTTGGATTCTCGGATTCAGCGGGTCAAAATACACCTATAAACCCACCCATCAAAGTTCGATTTCAATTCTGGAGACAGATATTTTCGATCATCTCTTTTTCGAACCATGCGGAATAACTTTTTTCCAAGCATATTTTTGGTCATCAAAGCTTGGATTCTCGGATTCAGCGGGTCAAAATACACCTATAAACCCACCCATCAAAGTTCGATTTTGATTCTGGAGACAGATATTTTCGATCATCTCTTTTTCGAACCATGCGGAATAACTTTTTTCTAAGCATATTTTTGGTCATCAAAGGTTGGAATTTCGGATTCAGCGGGTCGAAATACACCTAGAAACTCACCCATCAAAGTCCGATTCCGATTCGGGAAAAAAATATTTTCGATCATCTCTTTTTCGTACCGTGCGAAATAACTTTTTTCCAAGCATATTTTTGGTCATCAAAGGTTGGAATTTCGGATTCAGCGGGTCGAAATACACCTAGAAACTCACCCATCAAAGTCCGATTCCGATTCGGGAAAAAAATATTTTCGATCATCTCTTTTTCGTACCGTGCGAAATAACTTTTTTCCAAGCATATTTTCGGTCATCAAAGCGTGGATTCTCGGATTCAGCGGGTCAAAATACACCTATAAACCCACCCATCAAAGTTCGATTTCAATTCTGGAGACAGATATTTCCGATCATCTCTTTTTCGTACCATGCGAAATAACTTTTTTCCAAGCATATTTTTGGTCATCAAAGCTTGGATTCTCGGATTCAGCGGGTCAAAATACACCTATAAACCCACCCATCAAAGTTCGATTTTGATTCTGGAGACAGATATTTTCGATCATCTCTTTTTCGAACCATGCGGAATAACTTTTTTTCAAGCATATTTTTGGTCATCAAAGGTTGGAATTTCGGATTCAGCGGGTCGAAATACACCTAGAAACTCACCCATCAAAGTCCGATTCCGATTCGGAAAAAAAATATTTTCGATCATCTCTTTTTCGTACCGTGCGAATTAACTTTTTTCCAAGCATATTTTTGGTCATCAGAGGTTGGATTTTCGGATTCAGTGGGTCGAAATACACCTAGAAACTCACCCATTAAAGTCCGATTTTGATTCTGAAAAAAAATATTTTCGATCATCTCTTTTTCGTACCATGCGAAATAACTTCTTTCCAGGTGTATTTTCGTTCAACAAAGGTTGGATTTTTGGATTCAGCGGGTCAAAATACACCTATGAACCCACCCATCAAAGTTCGATTCCGATTCTGGAGACAGATATTTTCGATCATCTCTTTTCCGTACCATGCGAAATAACTTTTTTCCAAGCATATTTTTGGTCATCAAAGTTCGGATTTTCGGATTCAGCGGGTCGAAATACACCTAGAAACTCACCTATCAAAGTCCGATTTTGATTCTGAAAAAAAATATTTTCGATCATCTCTTTTTCGTACCATGCGAAATAACTTTTTTCCAAGCATATTTTTGGTCATCAAAGCTTGGATTCTCGGATTCAGCGGGTCAAAATACACCTATAAACCCACCCATCAAAGTTCGATTTCAATTCTGGAGACAGATATTTTCGATCATCTCTTTTTCGTACCATGCGAAATAACTGTTTTCCAAGCATATTTTTGGTCATCAAAGTTTGGATTTTCAGATTCAGCGGGTCGAAATACACCTAGAAACTGACCCATCAAAGTCCGATTTTGAGTCTGAAAAAAAATATTTTCGATCATCTCTTTTTCGTACCATGCGAAATAACTTTTTTCCAAGCATATTTTTGGTCATCAAAGCTTGGATTGTCGGATTCAGCGGGTCGAAATACACCTAGAAACTCACCCATTAAAGTCCGATTTTGATTCGGAAAAAAAATATTTTCGATCATCTCTTTTTCGTACCGTGCGACATAACTTTTTTCCAAGCATATTTTTGGTCATCAGAGGTTGGATTTTCGGATTCAGTGGGTCGAAATACACCTAGAAACTCACCCATTAAAGTCCGATTTTGATTCGGAAAAAAAATATTTTCGATCATCTCTTTTTCGTACCGTGCGACATAACTTTTTTCCAAGCATATTTTTGGTCATCAGAGGTTGGATTTTCGGATTCAGTGGGTCGAAATACACCTAGAAACTCACCCATTAAAGTCCGATTTTGATTCTGAAAAAAAATATTTTTTATCATCTCTTTTTCGTACCATCCGAAATAACTTCTTTCCAGGTGTATTTTCGTTCAACAAAGGTTGGATTTTTTGATTCAGCGGGTCAAAATACACCCATGAACCCACCCATCAAAGTTCGATTCCGATTCTGGCGACAGATATTTTCGATCATCTCTTTTTCGTACCATGCGAAATAACTTTTTTCCAAGCATATTTTTGGTCATCAAAGTTCGGATTTTCGGATTCAGCGGGTCGGAATACACCTAGAAACTCACCCATCAAAGTCCGATTTTGATTCTGAAAAAAAATATTTTCGATCATCTATTTTTCGTATCATGCGAAATACCTTTTTTCCAAGCATATTTTTGGTCATCAAAGTTTGGATTTTCGGATTCAGCGGGTCGGAATACACCTAGAAACTCACCCATTAAAGTCCGATTTTGATTCTGAAAAAAAATATTTTCGATCATCTCTTTGTCGGACCATGCGGAATAACTTCTTTCCAGGTGTATTTTCGTGTAACGAAGGTTGGATTTTTGGATTCAGCGGGTCAAAATACACCTATGAACCCACCCATCAAAGTTCGACTTCGATTCTGGAGAAAGATATTTCCGATCATCTCTTTTTCGTACCATGCGAAATAACTTTTTTCCAAGCATATTTTTGGTCATCAAAGCTTGGATTCTCGGATTCAGCGGGTCAAAATACACCTATAAACCCACCCATCAAAGTTCGATTTCAATTCTGGAGACAGATATTTCCGATCATCTCTTTTTCGTACCATGCGAAATAACTTTTTTCCAAGCATATTTTTGGTCATCAAAGCTTGGATTCTCGGATTCAGCGGGTCAGAATACACCTATAAACCCACCCATCAAAGTTCGATTTTGATTCTGGAGACAGATATTTTCGATCATCTCTTTTTCGAACCATGCGGTATAACTTTTTTTCAAGCATATTTTTGGTCATCAAAGGTTGGAATGTCGGATTCAGCGGGTCGAAATACACCTAGAAACTCACCCATCAAAGTCCGATTCCGATTCGGGAAAAAAATATTTTCGATCATCTCTTTTTCGTACCGTGCGAAATAACTTTTTTCCAAGCATATTTTTGGTCATCAGAGGTTGGATTTCCGGATTCAGTGGGTCGAAATACACCTAGAAACTCACCCATGAAAGTCCGATTTTGATTCTGAAAAAAAAAATTTTCGATCATCTCTTTTTCGTACCATGCGACATAACTTTTTTCCAAGCATATTTTTGGTCATCAGAGGTTGGATTTTCGGATTCAGTGGGTCGGAATACACCTAGAAACTCACCCATTAAAGTCCGATTTTGATTCGGAAAAAAAATATTTTCGATCATCTCTTTTTCGTACCGTGCGACATAACTTTTTTCCAAGCATATTTTTGGTCATCAAAGCTTGGATCCTCGGATTCAGCGGGTCAAAATACACCTATAAACCCACCCATCAAAGTTCGATTTCAATTCTGGAGACAGATATTTCCGATCATCTCTTTTTCGTACCATGCGGAATAACTTTTTTCCAAGCATATTTTTGGTCATCAAAGCTTGGATTCTCGGATTCAGCGGGTCAAAATACACCTATAAACCCACCCATCAAAGTTCGATTCTGATTCTGGAGACAGATATTTTCGATCATCTCTTTTTCGAACCATGCGGAATAACTTTTTTCTAAGCATATTTTTGGTCATCAAAGCTTGGATTCTCGGATTCAGCGGGTCAAAATACACCTATAAACCCACCCATCAAAGTTCGATTTTGATTCGGGAGACAGATATTTTCGATCATCTCTTTTTCGAACCATGCGGAATAACTTTTTTCCAAGCATATTTTTGGTCATCAAAGCTTGGATTCTCGGATTCAGCGGGTCAAAATACACCTATAAACCCACCCATCAAAGTTCGATTTTGATTCTGGAGACAGATATTTTCGATCATCTCTTTTTCGAACCATGCGGAATAACTTTTTTCTAAGCATATTTTTGGTCATCAAAGGTTGGAATTTCGGATTCAGCGGGTCGAAATACACCTAGAAACTCACCCATCAAAGTCCGATTCCGATTCGGGAAAAAAATATTTTCGATCATCTCTTTTTCGTACCGTGCGAAATAACTTTTTTCCAAGCATATTTTTGGTCATCAAAGGTTGGAATTTCGGATTCAGCGGCTCGAAATACACCTAGAAACTCACCCATCAAAGTCCGATTCCGATTCGGGAAAAAAATATTTTCGATCATCTCTTTTTCGTACCGTGCGAAATAACTTTTTTCCAAGCATATTTTTGGTCATCAAAGCGTGGATTCTCGGATTCAGCGGGTCAAAATACACCTATAAACCCACCCATCAAAGTTCGATTTCAATTCTGGAGACAGATATTTCCGATCATCTCTTTTTCGTACCATGCGAAATAACTTTTTTCCAAGCATATTTTTGGTCATCAAAGCTTGGATTCTCGGATTCAGCGGGTCAAAATACACCTATAAACCCACACATCAAAGTTCGATTTTGATTCTGGAGACAGATATTTTCGATCATCTCTTTTTCGAACCATGCGGAATAACTTTTTTTCAAGCATATTTTTGGTCATCAAAGGTTGGAATTTCGGATTCAGCGGGTCGAAATACACCTAGAAACTCACCCATCAAAGTCCGATTCCGATTCGGAAAAAAAATATTTTCGATCATCTCTTTTTCGTACCGTGCGAATTAACTTTTTTCCAAGCATATTTTTGGTCATCAGAGGTTGGATTTTCGGATTCAGTGGGTCGAAATACACCTAGAAACTCACCCATTAAAGTCCGATTTTGATTCTGAAAAAAAATATTTTTTATCATCTCTTTTTCGTACCATCCGAAATAACTTCTTTCCAGGTGTATTTTCGTTTAACAAAGGTTGGATTTTTTGATTCAGCGGGTCAAAATACACCCATGAACCCACCCATCAAAGTTCGATTCCGATTCTGGCGACAGATATTTTCGATCATCTCTTTTTCGTACCATGCGAAATAACTTTTTTCCAAGCATATTTTTGGTCATCAAAGTTCGGATTTTCGGATTCAGCGGGTCGGAATACACCTAGAAACTCACCCATCAAAGTCCGATTTTGATTCTGAAAAAAAATATTTTCGATCATCTCTTTGTCGGACCATGCGGAATAACTTCTTTCCAGGTGTATTTTCGTGTAACGAAGGTTGGATTTTTGGATTCAGCGGGTCAAAATACACCTATGAACCCACCCATCAAAGTTCGACTTCGATTCTGGAGAAAGATATTTCCGATCATCTCTTTTTCGTACCATGCGAAATAACTTTTTTCCAAGCATATTTTTGGTCATCAAAGCTTGGATTCTCGGATTCAGCGGGTCAAAATACACCTATAAACCCACCCATCAAAGTTCGATTTCAATTCTGGAGACAGATATTTCCGATCATCTCTTTTTCGTACCATGCGAAATAACTTTTTTCCAAGCATATTTTTGGTCATCAAAGCTTGGATTCTCGGATTCAGCGGGTCAGAATACACCTATAAACCCACCCATCAAAGTTCGATTTTGATTCTGGAGACAGATATTTTCGATCATCTCTTTTTCGAACCATGCGGTATAACTTTTTTTCAAGCATATTTTTGGTCATCAAAGGTTGGAATGTCGGATTCAGCGGGTCGAAATACACCTAGAAACTCACCCATCAAAGTCCGATTCCGATTCGGGAGAAAAATATTTTCGATCATCTCTTTTTCGTACCGTGCGAAATAACTTTTTTCCAAGCATATTTTTGGTCATCAGAGGTTGGATTTCCGGATTCAGTGGGTCGAAATACACCTAGAAACTCACCCATGAAAGTCCGATTTTGATTCTGAAAAAAAAAATTTTCGATCATCTCTTTTTCGTACCATGCGACATAACTTTTTTCCAAGCATATTTTTGGTCATCAGAGGTTGGATTTTCGGATTCAGTGGGTCGGAATACACCTAGAAACTCACCCATTAAAGTCCGATTTTGATTCGGAAAAAAAATATTTTCGATCATCTCTTTTTCGTACCGTGCGACATAACTTTTTTCCAAGCATATTTTTGGTCATCAAAGCTTGGATCCTCGGATTCAGCGGGTCAAAATACACCTATAAACCCACCCATCAAAGTTCGATTTCAATTCTGGAGACAGATATTTCCGATCATCTCTTTTTCGTACCATGCGGAATAACTTTTTTCCAAGCATATTTTTGGTCATCAAAGCTTGGATTCTCGGATTCAGCGGGTCAAAATACACCTATAAACCCACCCATCAAAGTTCGATTCTGATTCTGGAGACAGATATTTTCGATCATCTCTTTTTCGAACCATGCGGAATAACTTTTTTCTAAGCATATTTTTGGTCATCAAAGCTTGGATTCTCGGATTCAGCGGGTCAAAATACACCTATAAACCCACCCATCAAAGTTCGATTTTGATTCGGGAGACAGATATTTTCGATCATCTCTTTTTCGAACCATGCGGAATAACTTTTTTCCAAGCATATTTTTGGTCATCAAAGCTTGGATTCTCGGATTCAGCGGGTCAAAATACACCTATAAACCCACCCATCAAAGTTCGATTTTGATTCTGGAGACAGATATTTTCGATCATCTCTTTTTCGAACCATGCGGAATAACTTTTTTCTAAGCATATTTTTGGTCATCAAAGGTTGGAATTTCGGATTCAGCGGGTCGAAATACACCTAGAAACTCACCCATCAAAGTCCGATTCCGATTCGGGAAAAAAATATTTTCGATCATCTCTTTTTCGTACCGTGCGAAATAACTTTTTTCCAAGCATATTTTTGGTCATCAAAGGTTGGAATTTCGGATTCAGCGGCTCGAAATACACCTAGAAACTCACCCATCAAAGTCCGATTCCGATTCGGGAAAAAAATATTTTCGATCATCTCTTTTTCGTACCGTGCGAAATAACTTTTTTCCAAGCATATTTTTGGTCATCAAAGCGTGGATTCTCGGATTCAGCGGGTCAAAATACACCTATAAACCCACCCATCAAAGTTCGATTTCAATTCTGGAGACAGATATTTCCGATCATCTCTTTTTCGTACCATGCGAAATAACTTTTTTCCAAGCATATTTTTGGTCATCAAAGCTTGGATTCTCGGATTCAGCGGGTCAAAATACACCTATAAACCCACACATCAAAGTTCGATTTTGATTCTGGAGACAGATATTTTCGATCATCTCTTTTTCGAACCATGCGGAATAACTTTTTTTCAAGCATATTTTTGGTCATCAAAGGTTGGAATTTCGGATTCAGCGGGTCGAAATACACCTAGAAACTCACCCATCAAAGTCCGATTCCGATTCGGAAAAAAAATATTTTCGATCATCTCTTTTTCGTACCGTGCGAATTAACTTTTTTCCAAGCATATTTTTGGTCATCAGAGGTTGGATTTTCGGATTCAGTGGGTCGAAATACACCTAGAAACTCACCCATTAAAGTCCGATTTTGATTCTGAAAAAAAATATTTTTTATCATCTCTTTTTCGTACCATCCGAAATAACTTCTTTCCAGGTGTATTTTCGTTTAACAAAGGTTGGATTTTTTGATTCAGCGGGTCAAAATACACCCATGAACCCACCCATCAAAGTTCGATTCCGATTCTGGCGACAGATATTTTCGATCATCTCTTTTTCGTACCATGCGAAATAACTTTTTTCCAAGCATATTTTTGGTCATCAAAGTTCGGATTTTCGGATTCAGCGGGTCGGAATACACCTAGAAACTCACCCATCAAAGTCCGATTTTGATTCTGAAAAAAAATATTTTCGATCATCTCTTTGTCGGACCATGCGGAATAACTTCTTTCCAGGTGTATTTTCGTGTAACGAAGGTTGGATTTTTGGATTCAGCGGGTCAAAATACACCTATGAACCCACCCATCAAAGTTCGACTTCGATTCTGGAGAAAGATATTTCCGATCATCTCTTTTTCGTACCATGCGAAATAACTTTTTTCCAAGCATATTTTTGGTCATCAAAGCTTGGATTCTCGGATTCAGCGGGTCAAAATACACCTATAAACCCACCCATCAAAGTTCGATTTCAATTCTGGAGACAGATATTTCCGATCATCTCTTTTTCGTACCATGCGAAATAACTTTTTTCCAAGCATATTTTTGGTCATCAAAGCTTGGATTCTCGGATTCAGCGGGTCAGAATACACCTATAAACCCACCCATCAAAGTTCGATTTTGATTCTGGAGACAGATATTTTCGATCATCTCTTTTTCGAACCATGCGGAATAACTTTTTTTCAAGCATATTTTTGGTCATCAAAGGTTGGAATGTCGGATTCAGCGGGTCGAAATACACCTAGAAACTCACCCATCAAAGTCCGATTCCTATTCGGGAAAAAAATATTTTCGATCATCTCTTTTTCGTACCGTGCGAAATAACTTTTTTCCAAGCATATTTTTGGTCATCAGAGGTTGGATTTCCGGATTCAGTGGGTCGAAATACACCTAGAAACTCACCCATGAAAGTCCGATTTTGATTCTGAAAAAAAAAATTTTCGATCATCTCTTTTTCGTACCATGCGACATAACTTTTTTCCAAGCATATTTTTGGTCATCAGAGGTTGGATTTTCGGATTCAGTGGGTCGGAATACACCTAGAAACTCACCCATTAAAGTCCGATTTTGATTCGGAAAAAAAATATTTTCGATCATCTCTTTTTCGTACCGTGCGACATAACTTTTTTCCAAGCATATTTTTGGTCATCAAAGCTTGGATCCTCGGATTCAGCGGGTCAAAATACACCTATAAACCCACCCATCAAAGTTCGATTTCAATTCTGGAGACAGATATTTCCGATCATCTCTTTTTCGTACCATGCGGAATAACTTTTTTCCAAGCATATTTTTGGTCATCAAAGCTTGGATTCTCGGATTCAGCGGGTCAAAATACACCTATAAACCCACCCATCAAAGTTCGATTCTGATTCTGGAGACAGATATTTTCGATCATCTCTTTTTCGAACCATGCGGAATAACTTTTTTCTAAGCATATTTTTGGTCATCAAAGCTTGGATTCTCGGATTCAGCGGGTCAAAATACACCTATAAACCCACCCATCAAAGTTCGATTTTGATTCTGGAGACAGATATTTTCGATCATCTCTTTTTCGAACCATGCGGAATAACTTTTTTCCAAGCATATTTTTGGTCATCAAAGCTTGGATTCTCGGATTCAGCGGGTCAAAATACACCTATAAACCCACCCATCAAAGTTCGATTTTGATTCTGGAGACAGATATTTTCGATCATCTCTTTTTCGAACCATGCGGAATAACTTTTTTCTAAGCATATTTTTGGTCATCAAAGGTTGGAATTTCGGATTCAGCGGGTCGAAATACACCTAGAAACTCACCCATCAAAGTCCGATTCCGATTCGGGAAAAAAATATTTTCGATCATCTCTTTTTCGTACCGTGCGAAATAACTTTTTTCCAAGCATATTTTTGGTCATCAAAGGTTGGAATTTCGGATTCAGCGGCTCGAAATACACCTAGAAACTCACCCATCAAAGTCCGATTCCGATTCGGGAAAAAAATATTTTCGATCATCTCTTTTTCGTACCGTGCGAAATAACTTTTTTCCAAGCATATTTTTGGTCATCAAAGCGTGGATTCTCGGATTCAGCGGGTCAAAATACACCTATAAACCCACCCATCAAAGTTCGATTTCAATTCTGGAGACAGATATTTCCGATCATGTCTTTTTCGTACCATGCGAAATAACTTTTTTCCAAGCATATTTTTGGTCATCAAAGCTTGGATTCTCGGATTCAGCGGGTCAAAATACACCTATAAACCCACACATCAAAGTTCGATTTTGATTCTGGAGACAGATATTTTCGATCATCTCTTTTTCGAACCATGCGGAATAACTTTTTTTCAAGCATATTTTTGGTCATCAAAGGTTGGAATTTCGGATTCAGCGGGTCGAAATACACCTAGAAACTCACCCATCAAAGTCCGATTCCGATTCGGAAAAAAAATATTTTCGATCATCTCTTTTTCGTACCGTGCGAATTAACTTTTTTCCAAGCATATTTTTGGTCATCAGAGGTTGGATTTTCGGATTCAGTGGGTCGAAATACACCTAGAAACTCACCCATTAAAGTCCGATTTTGATTCTGAAAAAAAATATTTTTTATCATCTCTTTTTCGTACCATCCGAAATAACTTCTTTCCAGGTGTATTTTCGTTTAACAAAGGTTGGATTTTTTGATTCAGCGGGTCAAAATACACCCATGAACCCACCCATCAAAGTTCGATTCCGATTCTGGCGACAGATATTTTCGATCATCTCTTTTTCGTACCATGCGAAATAACTTTTTTCCAAGCATATTTTTGGTCATCAAAGTTCGGATTTTCGGATTCAGCGGGTCGGAATACACCTAGAAACTCACCCATCAAAGTCCGATTTTGATTCTGAATAAAAATATTTTCGATCATCTATTTTTCGTATCATGCGAAATACCTTTTTTCCAAGCATATTTTTGGTCATCAAAGTTTGGATTTTCGGATTCAGCGGGTCGGAATACACCTAGAAACTCACCCATTAAAGTCCGATTTTGATTCTGAAAAAAAATATTTTCGATCATCTCTTTGTCGGACCATGCGGAATAACTTCTTTCCAGGTGTATTTTCGTGTAACGAAGGTTGGATTTTTGGATTCAGCGGGTCAAAATACACCTATGAACCCACCCATCAAAGTTCGACTTCGATTCTGGAGAAAGATATTTCCGATCATCTCTTTTTCGTACCATGCGAAATAACTTTTTTCCAAGCATATTTTTGGTCATCAAAGCTTGGATTCTCGGATTCAGCGGGTCAAAATACACCTATAAACCCACCCATCAAAGTTCGATTTTGATTCTGGAGACAGATATTTTCGATCATCTCTTTTTCGAACCATGCGGAATAACTTTTTTTCAAGCATATTTTTGGTCATCAAAGGTTGGAATTTCGGATTCAGCGGGTCGAAATACACCTAGAAACTCACCCATCAAAGTCCGATTCCGATTCGGGAAAAAAATATTTTCGATCATCTCTTTTTCGTACCGTGCGAAATAACTTTTTTCCAAGCATATTTTTGGTCATCAGAGGTTGGATTTCCGGATTCAGTGGGTCGAAATACACCTAGAAACTCACCCATGAAAGTCCGATTTTGATTCTGAAAAAAAAAATTTTCGATCATCTCTTTTTCGTACCGTGCGACATAACTTTTTTCCAAGCATATTTTTGGTCATCAGAGGTTGGATTTTCGGATTCAGTGGGTCGGAATACACCTAGAAACTCACCCATTAAAGTCCGATTTTGATTCGGAAAAAAAATATTTTCGATCATCTCTTTTTCGTACCGTGCGACATAACTTTTTTCCAAGCATATTTTTGGTCATCAAAGCTTGGATTCTCGGATTCAGCGGGTCAAAATACACCTATAAACCCACCCATCAAAGTTCGATTCCAATTCTGGAGACAGATATTTCCGATCATCTCTTTTTCGTACCATGCGGAATAACTTTTTTCCAAGCATATTTTTGGTCATCAAAGCTTGGATTCTCGGATTCAGCGGGTCAAAATACACCTATAAACCCACCCATCAAAGTTCGATTTTGATTCTGGAGACAGATATTTTCGATCATCTCTTTTTCGAACCATGCGGAATAACTTTTTTCTAAGCATATTTTTGGTCATCAAAGCTTGGATTCTCGGATTCAGCGGGTCAAAATACACCTATAAACCCACCCATCAAAGTTCGATTTTGATTCTGGAGACAGATATTTTCGATCATCTCTTTTTCGAACCATGCGGAATAACTTTTTTCCAAGCATATTTTTGGTCATCAAAGCTTGGATTCTCGGATTCAGCGGGTCAAAATACACCTATAAACCGCCCCTTCAAAGTTCGATTTTGATTCTGGAGACAGATATTTTCGATCATCTCTTTTTCGAACCATGCGGAATAACTTTTTTCTAAGCATATTTTTGGTCATCAAAGGTTGGAATTTCGGATTCAGCGGGTCGAAATACACCTAGAAACTCACCCATCAAAGTCCGATTCCGATTCGGGAAAAAAATATTTTCGATCATCTCTTTTTCGTACCGTGCGAAATAACTTTTTTCCAAGCATATTTTTGGTCATCAAAGGTTGGAATTTCGGATTCAGCGGGTCGAAATACACCTAGAAACTCACCCATCAAAGTCCGATTCCGATTCGGGAAAAAAATATTTTCGATCATCTCTTTTTCGTACCGTGCGAAATAACTTTTTTCCAAGCATATTCTTGGTCATCAAAGCATGGATTCTCGGATTCAGCGGGTCAAAATACACCTATAAACCCACCCATCAAAGTTCGATTTCAATTCTGGAGACAGATATTTCCGATCATCTCTTTTTCGTACCATGCGAAATAACTTTTTTCCAAGCATATTTTTGGTCATCAAAGCTTGGATTCTCGGATTCAGCGGGTCAAAATACACCTATAAACCCACCCATCAAAGTTCGATTTTGATTCTGGAGACAGATATTTTCGATCATCTCTTTTTCGAACCATGCGGAATAACTTTTTTCTAAGCATATTTTTGGTCATCAAAGGTTGGAATTTCGGATTCAGCGGGTCGAAATACACCTAGAAACTCACCCATCAAAGTCCGATTCCGATTCGGGAAAAAAATATTTTCGATCATCTCTTTTTCGTACCGTGCGAAATAACTTTTTTCCAAGCATATTTTTGGTCATCAAAGGTTGGAATTTCGGATTCAGCGGGTCGAAATACACCTAGAAACTCACCCATCAAAGTCCGATTCCGATTCGGGAAAAAAATATTTTCGATCATCTCTTTTTCGTACCGTGCGAAATAACTTTTTTCCAAGCATATTTTTGGTCATCAAAGCGTGGATTCTCGGATTCAGCGGGTCAAAATACACCTATAAACCCACCCATCAAAGTTCGATTTCAATTCTGGAGACAGATATTTACGATCATCTCTTTTTCGTACCTTGCGAAATAACTTTTTTCCAAGCATATTTTTGGTCATCAAAGCTTGGATTCTCGGATTCAGCGGGTCAAAATACACCTATAAACCCACCCATCAAAGTTCGATTTTGATTCTGGAGACAGATATTTTCGATCATCTCTTTTTCGAACCATGCGGAATAACTTTTTTTCAAGCATATTTTTGGTCATCAAAGGTTGGAATTTCGGATTCAGCGGGTCGAAATACACCTAGAAACTCACCCATCAAAGTCCGATTCCGATTCGGAAAAAAAATATTTTCGATCATCTCTTTTTCGTACCGTGCGAATTAACTTTTTTCCAAGCATATTTTTGGTCATCAGAGGTTGGATTTTCGGATTCAGTGGGTCGAAATACACCTAGAAACTCACCCATCACAGTTCGATTTCAATTCTGGAGACAGATATTTCCGATCATCTCTTTTTCGTACCATGCGGAATAACTTTTTTCCAGGCATATTTTTGGTCATCAAAGCTTGGATTCTCGGATTCAGCGGGTCAAAATACACCTATAAACCCACCCATCAAAGTTCGATTTTGATTCTGGAGACAGATATTTTCGATCATCTCTTTTTCGAACCATGCGGAATAACTTTTTTCTAAGCATATTTTTGGTCATCAAAGGTTGGAATTTCGGATTCAGCAAGTCGAAATACACCTAGAAACTCACCCATCAAAGTCCGATTCCGATTCGGGAAAAAAATATTTTCGATCATCTCTTTTTCGTACCGTGCGAAATAACTTTTTTCCAAGCATATTTTTGGTCATCAGAGGTTGGATTTTCGGATTCAGTGGGTCGAAATACACCTAGAAACTCACCCATGAAAGTCCGATTTTGATTCTGAAAAAAAAAATTTTCGATCATCTCTTTTTCGTACCGTGCGACATAACTTTTTTCCAAGCATATTTTTGGTCATCAGAGGTTGGATTTTCGGATTCAGTGGGTCGGAATACACCTAGAAACTCACCCATTAAAGTCCGATTTTGATTCGGAAAAAAAATATTTTCGATCATCTCTTTTTCGTACCGTGCGACATAACTTTTTTCCAAGCATATTTTTGGTCATCAGAGGTTGGATTTTCGGATTCAGTGGGTCGAAATACACCTAGAAACTCACCCATTAAAGTCCGATTTTGATTCGGAAAAAAAATATTTTCGATCATCTCTTTTTCGTACCGTGCGACATAACTTTTTTCCAAGCATATTTTTGGTCATCAGAGGTTGGATTTTCGGATTCAGTGGGTCGAAATACACCTAGAAACTCACCCATTAAAGTCCGATTTTGATTCTGAAAAAAAATATTTTTTATCATCTCTTTTTCGTACCATCCGAAATAACTTCTTTCCAGGTGTATTTTCGTTTAACAAAGGTTGGATTTTTTGATTCAGCGGGTCAAAATACACCCATGAACCCACCCATCAAAGTTCGATTCCGATTCTGGCGACAGATATTTTCGATCATCTCTTTTTCGTACCATGCGAAATAACTTTTTTCCAAGCATATTTTTGGTCATCAAAGTTCGGATTTTCGGATTCAGCGGGTCGGAATACACCTAGAAACTCACCCATCAAAGTCCGATTTTGATTCTGAAAAAAAATATTTTCGATCATCTATTTTTCGTATCATGCGAAATACCTTTTTTCCAAGCATATTTTTGGTCATCAAAGTTTGGATTTTCGGATTCAGCGGGTCGGAATACACCTAGAAACTCACCCATTAAAGTCCGATTTTGATTCTGAAAAAAAATATTTTCGATCATCTCTTTGTCGGACCATGCGGAATAACTTCTTTCCAGGTGTATTTTCGTGTAACGAAGGTTGGATTTTTGGATTCAGCGGGTCAAAATACACCTATGAACCCACCCATCAAAGTTCGACTTCGATTCTGGAGAAAGATATTTCCGATCATCTCTTTTTCGTACCATGCGAAATAACTTTTTTCCAAGCATATTTTTGGTCATCAAAGCTTGGATTCTCGGATTCAGCGGGTCAAAATACACCTATAAACCCACCCATCAAAGTTCGATTTCAATTCTGGAGACAGATATTTCCGATCATCTCTTTTTCGTACCATGCGAAATAACTTTTTTCCAAGCATATTTTTGGTCATCAAAGCTTGGATTCTCGGATTCAGCGGGTCAGAATACACCTATAAACCCACCCATCAAAGTTCGATTTTGATTCTGGAGACAGATATTTTCGATCATCTCTTTTTCGAACCATGCGGAATAACTTTTTTTCAAGCATATTTTTGGTCATCAAAGGTTGGAATTTCGGATTCAGCGGGTCGAAATACACCTAGAAACTCACCCATCAAAGTCCGATTCCGATTCGGGAAAAAAATATTTTCGTTCATCTCTTTTTCGTACCGTGCGAAATAACTTTTTTCCAAGCATATTTTTGGTCATCAGAGGTTGGATTTCCGGATTCAGTGGGTCGAAATACACCTAGAAACTCACCCATGAAAGTCCGATTTTGATTCTGAAAAAAAAAATTTTCGATCATCTCTTTTTCGTACCGTGCGACATAACTTTTTTCCAAGCATATTTTTGGTCATCAGAGGTTGGATTTTCGGATTCAGTGGGTCGGAATACACCTAGAAACTCACCCATTAAAGTCCGATTTTGATTCGGAAAAAAATTATTTTCGATCATCTCTTTTTCGTACCGTGCGACATAACTTTTTTCCAAGCATATTTTTGGTCATCAAAGCTTGGATTCTCGGATTCAGCGGGTCAAAATACACCTATAAACCCACCCATCAAAGTTTGATTTCAATTCTGGAGACAGATATTTCCGATCATCTCTTTTTCGTACCATGCGGAATAACTTTTTTCCAAGCATATTTTTGGTCATCAAAGCTTGGATTCTCGGATTCAGCGGGTCAAAATACACCTATAAACCCACCCATCAAAGTTCGATTTTGATTCTGGAGACAGATATTTTCGATCATCTCTTTTTCGAACCATGCGGAATAACTTTTTTCTAAGCATATTTTTGGTCATCAAAGCTTGGATTCTCGGATTCAGCGGGTCAAAATACACCTATAAACCCACCCATCAAAGTTCGATTTTGATTCTGGAGACAGATATTTTCGATCATCTCTTTTTCGAACCATGCGGAATAACTTTTTTCCAAGCATATTTTTGGTCATCAAAGCTTGGATTCTCGGATTCAGCGGGTCAAAATACACCTATAAACCCACCCATCAAAGTTCGATTTTGATTCTGGAGACAGATATTTTCGATCATCTCTTTTTCGAACCATGCGGAATAACTTTTTTCTAAGCATATTTTTGGTCATCAAAGGTTGGAATTTCGGATTCAGCGGGTCGAAATACACCTAGAAACTCACCCATCAAAGTCCGATTCCGATTCGGGAAAAAAATATTTTCGATCATCTCTTTTTCGTACCGTGCGAAATAACTTTTTTCCAAGCATATTTTTGGTCATCAAAGGTTGGAATTTCGGATTCAGCGGGTCGAAATACACCTAGAAACTCACCCATCAAAGTCCGATTCCGATTCGGGAAAAAAATATTTTCGATCATCTCTTTTTCGTACCGTGCGAAATAACTTTTTTCCAAGCATATTTTCGGTCATCAAAGCGTGGATTCTCGGATTCAGCGGGTCAAAATACACCTATAAACCCACCCATCAAAGTTCGATTTCAATTCTGGAGACAGATATTTCCGATCATCTCTTTTTCGTACCATGCGAAATAACTTTTTTCCAAGCATATTTTTGGTCATCAAAGCTTGGATTCTCGGATTCAGCGGGTCAAAATACACCTATAAACCCACCCATCAAAGTTCGATTTTGATTCTGGAGACAGATATTTTCGATCATCTCTTTTTCGAACCATGCGGAATAACTTTTTTTCAAGCATATTTTTGGTCATCAAAGGTTGGAATTTCGGATTCAGCGGGTCGAAATACACCTAGAAACTCACCCATCAAAGTCCGATTCCGATTCGGAAAAAAAATATTTTCGATCATCTCTTTTTCGTACCGTGCGAATTAACTTTTTTCCAAGCATATTTTTGGTCATCAGAGGTTGGATTTTCGGATTCAGTGGGTCGAAATACACCTAGAAACTCACCCATTAAAGTCCGATTTTGATTCTGAAAAAAAATATTTTCGATCATCTCTTTTTCGTACCATGCGAAATAACTTCTTTCCAGGTGTATTTTCGTTCAACAAAGGTTGGATTTTTGGATTCAGCGGGTCAAAATACACCTATAAACCCACCCATCAAAGTTCGATTTTGATTCTGGAGACAGATATTTTCGATCATCTCTTTTTCGAACCATGCGGAATAACTTTTTTCTAAGCATATTTTTGGTCATCAAAGGTTGGAATTTCGGATTCAGCAAGTCGAAATACACCTAGAAACTCACCCATCAAAGTCCGATTCCGATTCGGGAAAAAAATATTTTCGATCATCTCTTTTTCGTACCGTGCGAAATAACTTTTTTCCAAGCATATTTTTGGTCATCAGAGGTTGGATTTTCGGATTCAGTGGGTCGAAATACACCTAGAAACTCACCCATGAAAGTCCGATTTTGATTCTGAAAAAAAAAATTTTCGATCATCTCTTTTTCGTACCGTGCGACATAACTTTTTTCCAAGCATATTTTTGGTCATCAGAGGTTGGATTTTCGGATTCAGTGGGTCGGAATACACCTAGAAACTCACCCATTAAAGTCCGATTTTGATTCGGAAAAAAAATATTTTCGATCATCTCTTTTTCGTACCGTGCGACATAACTTTTTTCCAAGCATATTTTTGGTCATCAGAGGTTGGATTTTCGGATTCAGTGGGTCGAAATACACCTAGAAACTCACCCATTAAAGTCCGATTTTGATTCGGAAAAAAAATATTTTCGATCATCTCTTTTTCGTACCGTGCGACATAACTTTTTTCCAAGCATATTTTTGGTCATCAGAGGTTGGATTTTCGGATTCAGTGGGTCGAAATACACCTAGAAACTCACCCATTAAAGTCCGATTTTGATTCTGAAAAAAAATATTTTTTATCATCTCTTTTTCGTACCATCCGAAATAACTTCTTTCCAGGTGTATTTTCGTTTAACAAAGGTTGGATTTTTTGATTCAGCGGGTCAAAATACACCCATGAACCCACCCATCAAAGTTCGATTCCGATTCTGGCGACAGATATTTTCGATCATCTCTTTTTCGTACCATGCGAAATAACTTTTTTCCAAGCATATTTTTGGTCATCAAAGTTCGGATTTTCGGATTCAGCGGGTCGGAATACACCTAGAAACTCACCCATCAAAGTCCGATTTTGATTCTGAAAAAAAATATTTTCGATCATCTATTTTTCGTATCATGCGAAATACCTTTTTTCCAAGCATATTTTTGGTCATCAAAGTTTGGATTTTCGGATTCAGCGGGTCGGAATACACCTAGAAACTCACCCATTAAAGTCCGATTTTGATTCTGAAAAAAAATATTTTCGATCATCTCTTTGTCGGACCATGCGGAATAACTTCTTTCCAGGTGTATTTTCGTGTAACGAAGGTTGGATTTTTGGATTCAGCGGGTCAAAATACACCTATGAACCCACCCATCAAAGTTCGACTTCGATTCTGGAGAAAGATATTTCCGATCATCTCTTTTTCGTACCATGCGAAATAACTTTTTTCCAAGCATATTTTTGGTCATCAAAGCTTGGATTCTCGGATTCAGCGGGTCAAAATACACCTATAAACCCACCCATCAAAGTTCGATTTCAATTCTGGAGACAGATATTTCCGATCATCTCTTTTTCGTACCATGCGAAATAACTTTTTTCCAAGCATATTTTTGGTCATCAAAGCTTGGATTCTCGGATTCAGCGGGTCAGAATACACCTATAAACCCACCCATCAAAGTTCGATTTTGATTCTGGAGACAGATATTTTCGATCATCTCTTTTTCGAACCATGCGGAATAACTTTTTTTCAAGCATATTTTTGGTCATCAAAGGTTGGAATTTCGGATTCAGCGGGTCGAAATACACCTAGAAACTCACCCATCAAAGTCCGATTCCGATTCGGGAAAAAAATATTTTCGTTCATCTCTTTTTCGTACCGTGCGAAATAACTTTTTTCCAAGCATATTTTTGGTCATCAGAGGTTGGATTTCCGGATTCAGTGGGTCGAAATACACCTAGAAACTCACCCATGAAAGTCCGATTTTGATTCTGAAAAAAAAAATTTTCGATCATCTCTTTTTCGTACCGTGCGACATAACTTTTTTCCAAGCATATTTTTGGTCATCAGAGGTTGGATTTTCGGATTCAGTGGGTCGGAATACACCTAGAAACTCACCCATTAAAGTCCGATTTTGATTCGGAAAAAAATTATTTTCGATCATCTCTTTTTCGTACCGTGCGACATAACTTTTTTCCAAGCATATTTTTGGTCATCAAAGCTTGGATTCTCGGATTCAGCGGGTCAAAATACACCTATAAACCCACCCATCAAAGTTTGATTTCAATTCTGGAGACAGATATTTCCGATCATCTCTTTTTCGTACCATGCGGAATAACTTTTTTCCAAGCATATTTTTGGTCATCAAAGCTTGGATTCTCGGATTCAGCGGGTCAAAATACACCTATAAACCCACCCATCAAAGTTCGATTTTGATTCTGGAGACAGATATTTTCGATCATCTCTTTTTCGAACCATGCGGAATAACTTTTTTCTAAGCATATTTTTGGTCATCAAAGCTTGGATTCTCGGATTCAGCGGGTCAAAATACACCTATAAACCCACCCATCAAAGTTCGATTTTGATTCTGGAGACAGATATTTTCGATCATCTCTTTTTCGAACCATGCGGAATAACTTTTTTCCAAGCATATTTTTGGTCATCAAAGCTTGGATTCTCGGATTCAGCGGGTCAAAATACACCTATAAACCCACCCATCAAAGTTCGATTTTGATTCTGGAGACAGATATTTTCGATCATCTCTTTTTCGAACCATGCGGAATAACTTTTTTCTAAGCATATTTTTGGTCATCAAAGGTTGGAATTTCGGATTCAGCGGGTCGAAATACACCTAGAAACTCACCCATCAAAGTCCGATTCCGATTCGGGAAAAAAATATTTTCGATCATCTCTTTTTCGTACCGTGCGAAATAACTTTTTTCCAAGCATATTTTTGGTCATCAAAGGTTGGAATTTCGGATTCAGCGGGTCGAAATACACCTAGAAACTCACCCATCAAAGTCCGATTCCGATTCGGGAAAAAAATATTTTCGATCATCTCTTTTTCGTACCGTGCGAAATAACTTTTTTCCAAGCATATTTTCGGTCATCAAAGCGTGGATTCTCGGATTCAGCGGGTCAAAATACACCTATAAACCCACCCATCAAAGTTCGATTTCAATTCTGGAGACAGATATTTCCGATCATCTCTTTTTCGTACCATGCGAAATAACTTTTTTCCAAGCATATTTTTGGTCATCAAAGCTTGGATTCTCGGATTCAGCGGGTCAAAATACACCTATAAACCCACCCATCAAAGTTCGATTTTGATTCTGGAGACAGATATTTTCGATCATCTCTTTTTCGAACCATGCGGAATAACTTTTTTTCAAGCATATTTTTGGTCATCAAAGGTTGGAATTTCGGATTCAGCGGGTCGAAATACACCTAGAAACTCACCCATCAAAGTCCGATTCCGATTCGGAAAAAAAATATTTTCGATCATCTCTTTTTCGTACCGTGCGAATTAACTTTTTTCCAAGCATATTTTTGGTCATCAGAGGTTGGATTTTCGGATTCAGTGGGTCGAAATACACCTAGAAACTCACCCATTAAAGTCCGATTTTGATTCTGAAAAAAAATATTTTCGATCATCTCTTTTTCGTACCATGCGAAATAACTTCTTTCCAGGTGTATTTTCGTTCAACAAAGGTTGGATTTTTGGATTCAGCGGGTCAAAATACACCTATGAACCCACCCATCAAAGTTCGATTCCGATTCTGGAGACAGATATTTTCGATCATCTCTTTTCCGTACCATGCGAAATAACTTTTTTCCAAGCATATTTTTGGTCATCAAAGTTCGGATTTTCGGATTCAGCGGGTCGAAATACACCTAGAAACTCACCTATCAAAGTCCGATTTTGATTCTGAAAAAAAATATTTTCGATCATCTCTTTTTCGGACCATGCGAAATAACTTTTTTCCAAGCATATTTTTGGTCATCAAAGCTTGGATTCTCGGATTCAGCGGGTCAAAATACACCTATAAACCCACCCATCAAAGTTCGATTTCAATTCTGGAGACAGATATTTTCGATCATCTCTTTTTCGTACCATGCGAAGTAACTGTTTTCCAAGCATATTTTTGGTCATCAAAGTTTGGATTTTCAGATTCAGCGGGTCGAAATACACCTAGAAACTGACCCATCAAAGTCCGATTTTGAGTCTGAAAAAAAATATTTTCGATCATCTCTTTTTCGTACCATGCGAAATAACTTTTTTCCAAGCATATTTTTGGTCATCAAAGCTTGGATTGTCGGATTCAGCGGGTCGAAATACACCTAGAAACTCACCAATTAAAGTCCGATTTTGATTCGGAAAAAAAATATTTTCGATCATCTCTTTTTCGTACCGTGCGACATAACTTTTTTCCAAGCATATTTTTGGTCATCAGAGGTTGGATTTTCGGATTCAGTGGGTCGAAATACACCTAGAAACTCACCCATTAAAGTCCGATTTTGATTCGGAAAAAAAATATTTTCGATCATCTCTTTTTCGTACCGTGCGACATAACTTTTTTCCAAGCATATTTTTGGTCATCAGAGGTTGGATTTTCGGATTCAGTGGGTCGAAATACACCTAGAAACTCACCCATTAAAGTCCGATTTTGATTCTGAAAAAAAATATTTTTTATCATCTCTTTTTCGTACCATCCGAAATAACTTCTTTCCAGGTGTATTTTCGTTCAACAAAGGTTGGATTTTTTGATTCAGCGGGTCAAAATACACCCATGAACCCACCCATCAAAGTTCGATTCCGATTCTGGCGACAGATATTTTCGATCATCTCTTTTTCGTACCATGCGAAATAACTTTTTTCCAAGCATATTTTTGGTCATCAAAGTTCGGATTTTCGGATTCAGCGGGTCGGAATACACCTAGAAACTCACCCATCAAAGTCCGATTTTGATTCTGAAAAAAAATATTTTCGATCATCTATTTTTCGTATCATGCGAAATACCTTTTTTCCAAGCATATTTTTGGTCATCAAAGTTTGGATTTTCGGATTCAGCGGGTCGGAATACACCTAGAAACTCACCCATTAAAGTCCGATTTTGATTCTGAAAAAAAATATTTTCGATCATCTCTTTGTCGGACCATGCGGAATAACTTCTTTCCAGGTGTATTTTCGTGTAACGAAGGTTGGATTTTTGGATTCAGCGGGTCAAAATACACCTATGAACCCACCCATCAAAGTTCGACTTCGATTCTGGAGAAAGATATTTCCGATCATCTCTTTTTCGTACCATGCGAAATAACTTTTTTCCAAGCATATTTTTGGTCATCAAAGCTTGGATTCTCGGATTCAGCGGGTCAAAATACACCTATAAACCCACCCATCAAAGTTCGATTTCAATTCTGGAGACAGATATTTCCGATCATCTCTTTTTCGTACCATGCGAAATAACTTTTTTCCAAGCATATTTTTGGTCATCAAAGCTTGGATTCTCGGATTCAGCGGTTCAGAATACACCTATAAACCCACCCATCAAAGTTCGATTTTGATTCTGGAGACAGATATTTTCGATCATCTCTTTTTCGAACCATGCGGAATAACTTTTTTTCAAGCATATTTTTGGTCATCAAAGGTTGGAATGTCGGATTCAGCGGGTCGAAATACACCTAGAAACTCACCCATCAAAGTCCGATTCCGATTCGGGAAAAAAATATTTTCGATCATCTCTTTTTCGTACCGTGCGAAATAACTTTTTTCCAAGCATATTTTTGGTCATCAGAGGTTGGATTTCCGGATTCAGTGGGTCGAAATACACCTAGAAACTCACCCATGAAAGTCCGATTTTGATTCTGAAAAAAAAAATTTTCGATCATCTCTTTTTCGTACCATGCGACATAACTTTTTTCCAAGCATATTTTTGGTCATCAGAGGTTGGATTTTCGGATTCAGTGGGTCGGAATACACCTAGAAACTCACCCATTAAAGTCCGATTTTGATTCGGAAAAAAAATATTTTCGATCATCTCTTTTTCGTACCGTGCGACATAACTTTTTTCCAAGCATATTTTTGGTCATCAGAGGTTGGATTTTCGGATTCAGTGGGTCGAAATACACCTAGAAACTCACCCATTAAAGTCCGATTTTGATTCTGAAAAAAAATATTTTTTATCATCTCTTTTTCGTACCATCCGAAATAACTTCTTTCCAGGTGTATTTTCGTTTAACAAAGGTTGGATTTTTTGATTCAGCGGGTCAAAATACACCCATGAACCCACCCATCAAAGTTCGATTCCGATTCTGGCGACAGATATTTTCGATCATCTCTTTTTCGTACCATGCGAAATAACTTTTTTCCAAGCATATTTTTGGTCATCAAAGTTCGGATTTTCGGATTCAGCGGGTCGGAATACACCTAGAAACTCACCCATCAAAGTCCGATTTTGATTCTGAAAAAAAATATTTTCGATCATCTATTTTTCGTATCATGCGAAATACCTTTTTTCCAAGCATATTTTTGGTCATCAAAGTTTGGATTTTCGGATTCAGCGGGTCGGAATACACCTAGAAACTCACCCATTAAAGTCCGATTCTGATTCTGAAAAAAAATATTTTCGATCATCTCTTTGTCGGACCATGCGGAATAACTTCTTTCCAGGTGTATTTTCGTGTAACGAAGGTTGGATTTTTGGATTCAGCGAATCAAAATACACCTATGAACCCACCCATCAAAGTTCGACTTCGATTCTGGAGAAAGATATTTCCGATCATCTCTTTTTCGTACCATGCGAAATAACTTTTTTCCAAGCATATTTTTGGTCATCAAAGCTTGGATTCTCGGATTCAGCGGGTCAAAATACACCTATAAACCCACCCATCAAAGTTCGATTTCAATTCTGGAGACAGATATTTCCGTTCATCTCTTTTTCGTACCATGCGAAATAACTTTTTTCCAAGCATATTTTTGGTCATCAAAGCTTGGATTCTCGGATTCAGCGGGTCAGAATACACCTATAAACCCACCCATCAAAGTTCGATTTTGATTCTGGAGACAGATATTTTCGATCATCTCTTTTTCGAACCATGCGGAATAACTTTTTTTCAAGCATATTTTTGGTCATCAAAGGTTGGAATTTCGGATTCAGCGGGTCGAAATACACCTAGAAACTCACCCATCAAAGTCCGATTCCGATTCGGGAAAAAAATATTTTCGTTCATCTCTTTTTCGTACCGTGCGAAATAACTTTTTTCCAAGCATATTTTTGGTCATCAGAGGTTGGATTCCCGGATTCAGTGGGTCGAAATACACCTAGAAACTCACCCATGAAAGTCCGATTTTGATTCTGAAAAAAAAAATTTTCGATCATCTCTTTTTCGTACCGTGCGACATAACTTTTTTCCAAGCATATTTTTGGTCATCAGAGGTTGGATTTTCGGATTCAGTGGGTCGGAATACACCTAGAAACTCACCCATTAAAGTCCGATTTTGATTCGGAAAAAAATTATTTTCGATCATCTCTTTTTCGTACCGTGCGACATAACTTTTTTCCAAGCATATTTTTGGTCATCAAAGCTTGGATTCTCGGATTCAGCGGGTCAAAATACACCTATAAACCCACCCATCAAAGTTTGATTTCAATTCTGGAGACAGATATTTCCGATCATCTCTTTTTCGTACCATGCGGAATAACTTTTTTCCAAGCATATTTTTGGTCATCAAAGCTTGGATTCTCGGATTCAGCGGGTCAAAATACACCTATAAACCCACCCATCAAAGTTCGATTTTGATTCTGGAGACAGAAATTTTCGATCATCTCTTTTTCGAACCATGCGGAATAACTTTTTTCTAAGCATATTTTTGGTCATCAAAGCTTGGATTCTCGGATTCAGCGGGTCAAAATACACCTATAAACCCACCCATCAAAGTTCGATTTTGATTCTGGAGACAGATATTTTCGATCATCTCTTTTTCGAACCATGCGGAATAACTTTTTTCCAAGCATATTTTTGGTCATCAAAGCTTGGATTCTCGGATTCAGCGGGTCAAAATACACCTATAAACCCACCCATCAAAGTTCGATTTTGATTCTGGAGACAGATATTTTCGATCATCTCTTTTTCGAACCATGCGGAATAACTTTTTTTCAAGCATATTTTTGGTCATCAAAGGTTGGAATTTCGGATTCAGCGGGTCGAAATACACCTAGAAACTCACCCATCAAAGTCCGATTCCGATTCGGAAAAAAAATATTTTCGATCATCTCTTTTTCGTACCGTGCGAAATAACTTTTTTCCAAGCATATTTTTGGTCATCAAAGGTTGGAATTTCGGATTCAGCGGGTCGAAATACACCTAGAAACTCACCCATCAAAGTCCGATTCCGATTCGGGAAAAAAATATTTTCGATCATCTCTTTTTCGTACCGTGCGAAATAACTTTTTTCCAAGCATATTTTCGGTCATCAAAGCGTGGATTCTCGGATTCAGCGGGTCAAAATACACCTATAAACCCACCCATCAAAGTTCGATTTCAATTCTGGAGACAGATATTTCCGATCATCTCTTTTTCGTACCATGCGAAATAACTTTTTTCCAAGCATATTTTTGGTCATCAAAGCTTGGATTCTCGGATTCAGCGGGTCAAAATACACCTATAAACCCACCCATCAAAGTTCGATTTTGATTCTGGAGACAGATATTTTCGATCATCTCTTTTTCGAACCATGCGGAATAACTTTTTTTCAAGCATATTTTTGGTCATCAAAGGTTGGAATTTCGGATTCAGCGGGTCGAAATACACCTAGAAACTCACCCATCAAAGTCCGATTCCGATTCGGAAAAAAAATATTTTCGATCATCTCTTTTTCGTACCGTGCGAATTAACTTTTTTCCAAGCATATTTTTGGTCATCAGAGGTTGGATTTTCGGATTCAGTGGGTCGAAATACACCTAGAAACTCACCCATTAAAGTCCGATTTTGATTCTGAAAAAAAATATTTTCGATCATCTCTTTTTCGTACCATGCGAAATAACTTCTTTCCAGGTGTATTTTCGTTCAACAAAGGTTGGATTTTTGGATTCAGCGGGTCAAAATACACCTATGAACCCACCCATCAAAGTTCGATTCCGATTCTGGAGACAGATATTTTCGATCATCTCTTTTCCGTACCATGCGAAATAACTTTTTTCCAAGCATATTTTTGGTCATCAAAGTTCGGATTTTCGGATTCAGCGGGTCGAAATACACCTAGAAACTCACCTATCAAAGTCCGATTTTGATTCTGAAAAAAAATATTTTCGATCATCTCTTTTTCGGACCATGCGAAATAACTTTTTTCCAAGCATATTTTTGGTCATCAAAGCTTGGATTCTCGGATTCAGCGGGTCAAAATACACCTATAAACCCACCCATCAAAGTTCGATTTCAATTCTGGAGACAGATATTTTCGATCATCTCTTTTTCGTACCATGCGAAGTAACTGTTTTCCAAGCATATTTTTGGTCATCAAAGTTTGGATTTTCAGATTCAGCGGGTCGAAATACACCTAGAAACTGACCCATCAAAGTCCGATTTTGAGTCTGAAAAAAAATATTTTCGATCATCTCTTTTTCGTACCATGCGAAATAACTTTTTTCCAAGCATATTTTTGGTCATCAAAGCTTGGATTGTCGGATTCAGCGGGTCGAAATACACCTAGAAACTCACCAATTAAAGTCCGATTTTGATTCGGAAAAAAAATATTTTCGATCATCTCTTTTTCGTACCGTGCGACATAACTTTTTTCCAAGCATATTTTTGGTCATCAGAGGTTGGATTTTCGGATTCAGTGGGTCGAAATACACCTAGAAACTCACCCATTAAAGTCCGATTTTGATTCGGAAAAAAAATATTTTCGATCATCTCTTTTTCGTACCGTGCGACATAACTTTTTTCCAAGCATATTTTTGGTCATCAGAGGTTGGATTTTCGGATTCAGTGGGTCGAAATACACCTAGAAACTCACCCATTAAAGTCCGATTTTGATTCTGAAAAAAAATATTTTTTATCATCTCTTTTTCGTACCATCCGAAATAACTTCTTTCCAGGTGTATTTTCGTTCAACAAAGGTTGGATTTTTTGATTCAGCGGGTCAAAATACACCCATGAACCCACCCATCAAAGTTCGATTCCGATTCTGGCGACAGATATTTTCGATCATCTCTTTTTCGTACCATGCGAAATAACTTTTTTCCAAGCATATTTTTGGTCATCAAAGTTCGGATTTTCGGATTCAGCGGGTCGGAATACACCTAGAAACTCACCCATCAAAGTCCGATTTTGATTCTGAAAAAAAATATTTTCGATCATCTATTTTTCGTATCATGCGAAATACCTTTTTTCCAAGCATATTTTTGGTCATCAAAGTTTGGATTTTCGGATTCAGCGGGTCGGAATACACCTAGAAACTCACCCATTAAAGTCCGATTTTGATTCTGAAAAAAAATATTTTCGATCATCTCTTTGTCGGACCATGCGGAATAACTTCTTTCCAGGTGTATTTTCGTGTAACGAAGGTTGGATTTTTGGATTCAGCGGGTCAAAATACACCTATGAACCCACCCATCAAAGTTCGACTTCGATTCTGGAGAAAGATATTTCCGATCATCTCTTTTTCGTACCATGCGAAATAACTTTTTTCCAAGCATATTTTTGGTCATCAAAGCTTGGATTCTCGGATTCAGCGGGTCAAAATACACCTATAAACCCACCCATCAAAGTTCGATTTCAATTCTGGAGACAGATATTTCCGATCATCTCTTTTTCGTACCATGCGAAATAACTTTTTTCCAAGCATATTTTTGGTCATCAAAGCTTGGATTCTCGGATTCAGCGGTTCAGAATACACCTATAAACCCACCCATCAAAGTTCGATTTTGATTCTGGAGACAGATATTTTCGATCATCTCTTTTTCGAACCATGCGGAATAACTTTTTTTCAAGCATATTTTTGGTCATCAAAGGTTGGAATGTCGGATTCAGCGGGTCGAAATACACCTAGAAACTCACCCATCAAAGTCCGATTCCGATTCGGGAAAAAAATATTTTCGATCATCTCTTTTTCGTACCGTGCGAAATAACTTTTTTCCAAGCATATTTTTGGTCATCAGAGGTTGGATTTCCGGATTCAGTGGGTCGAAATACACCTAGAAACTCACCCATGAAAGTCCGATTTTGATTCTGAAAAAAAAAATTTTCGATCATCTCTTTTTCGTACCATGCGACATAACTTTTTTCCAAGCATATTTTTGGTCATCAGAGGTTGGATTTTCGGATTCAGTGGGTCGGAATACACCTAGAAACTCACCCATTAAAGTCCGATTTTGATTCGGAAAAAAAATATTTTCGATCATCTCTTTTTCGTACCGTGCGACATAACTTTTTTCCAAGCATATTTTTGGTCATCAGAGGTTGGATTTTCGGATTCAGTGGGTCGAAATACACCTAGAAACTCACCCATTAAAGTCCGATTTTGATTCTGAAAAAAAATATTTTTTATCATCTCTTTTTCGTACCATCCGAAATAACTTCTTTCCAGGTGTATTTTCGTTTAACAAAGGTTGGATTTTTTGATTCAGCGGGTCAAAATACACCCATGAACCCACCCATCAAAGTTCGATTCCGATTCTGGCGACAGATATTTTCGATCATCTCTTTTTCGTACCATGCGAAATAACTTTTTTCCAAGCATATTTTTGGTCATCAAAGTTCGGATTTTCGGATTCAGCGGGTCGGAATACACCTAGAAACTCACCCATCAAAGTCCGATTTTGATTCTGAAAAAAAATATTTTCGATCATCTATTTTTCGTATCATGCGAAATACCTTTTTTCCAAGCATATTTTTGGTCATCAAAGTTTGGATTTTCGGATTCAGCGGGTCGGAATACACCTAGAAACTCACCCATTAAAGTCCGATTCTGATTCTGAAAAAAAATATTTTCGATCATCTCTTTGTCGGACCATGCGGAATAACTTCTTTCCAGGTGTATTTTCGTGTAACGAAGGTTGGATTTTTGGATTCAGCGAATCAAAATACACCTATGAACCCACCCATCAAAGTTCGACTTCGATTCTGGAGAAAGATATTTCCGATCATCTCTTTTTCGTACCATGCGAAATAACTTTTTTCCAAGCATATTTTTGGTCATCAAAGCTTGGATTCTCGGATTCAGCGGGTCAAAATACACCTATAAACCCACCCATCAAAGTTCGATTTCAATTCTGGAGACAGATATTTCCGTTCATCTCTTTTTCGTACCATGCGAAATAACTTTTTTCCAAGCATATTTTTGGTCATCAAAGCTTGGATTCTCGGATTCAGCGGGTCAGAATACACCTATAAACCCACCCATCAAAGTTCGATTTTGATTCTGGAGACAGATATTTTCGATCATCTCTTTTTCGAACCATGCGGAATAACTTTTTTTCAAGCATATTTTTGGTCATCAAAGGTTGGAATTTCGGATTCAGCGGGTCGAAATACACCTAGAAACTCACCCATCAAAGTCCGATTCCGATTCGGGAAAAAAATATTTTCGTTCATCTCTTTTTCGTACCGTGCGAAATAACTTTTTTCCAAGCATATTTTTGGTCATCAGAGGTTGGATTCCCGGATTCAGTGGGTCGAAATACACCTAGAAACTCACCCATGAAAGTCCGATTTTGATTCTGAAAAAAAAAATTTTCGATCATCTCTTTTTCGTACCGTGCGACATAACTTTTTTCCAAGCATATTTTTGGTCATCAGAGGTTGGATTTTCGGATTCAGTGGGTCGGAATACACCTAGAAACTCACCCATTAAAGTCCGATTTTGATTCGGAAAAAAATTATTTTCGATCATCTCTTTTTCGTACCGTGCGACATAACTTTTTTCCAAGCATATTTTTGGTCATCAAAGCTTGGATTCTCGGATTCAGCGGGTCAAAATACACCTATAAACCCACCCATCAAAGTTTGATTTCAATTCTGGAGACAGATATTTCCGATCATCTCTTTTTCGTACCATGCGGAATAACTTTTTTCCAAGCATATTTTTGGTCATCAAAGCTTGGATTCTCGGATTCAGCGGGTCAAAATACACCTATAAACCCACCCATCAAAGTTCGATTTTGATTCTGGAGACAGAAATTTTCGATCATCTCTTTTTCGAACCATGCGGAATAACTTTTTTCTAAGCATATTTTTGGTCATCAAAGCTTGGATTCTCGGATTCAGCGGGTCAAAATACACCTATAAACCCACCCATCAAAGTTCGATTTTGATTCTGGAGACAGATATTTTCGATCATCTCTTTTTCGAACCATGCGGAATAACTTTTTTCCAAGCATATTTTTGGTCATCAAAGCTTGGATTCTCGGATTCAGCGGGTCAAAATACACCTATAAACCCACCCATCAAAGTTCGATTTTGATTCTGGAGACAGATATTTTCGATCATCTCTTTTTCGAACCATGCGGAATAACTTTTTTCTAAGCATATTTTTGGTCATCAAAGGTTGGAATTTCGGATTCAGCGGGTCGAAATACACCTAGAAACTCACCCATCAAAGTCCGATTCCGATTCGGGAAAAAAATATTTTCGATCATCTCTTTTTCGTACCGTGCGAAATAACTTTTTTCCAAGCATATTTTTGGTCATCAAAGGTTGGAATTTCGGATTCAGCGGGTCGAAATACACCTAGAAACTCACCCATCAAAGTCCGATTCCGATTCGGGAAAAAAATATTTTCGATCATCTCTTTTTCGTACCGTGCGAAATAACTTTTTTCCAAGCATATTTTCGGTCATCAAAGCGTGGATTCTCGGATTCAGCGGGTCAAAATACACCTATAAACCCACCCATCAAAGTTCGATTTCAATTCTGGAGACAGATATTTCCGATCATCTCTTTTTCGTACCATGCGAAATAACTTTTTTCAAAGCATATTTTTGGTCATCAAAGCTTGGATTCTCGGATTCAGCGGGTCAAAATACACCTATAAACCCACCCATCAAAGTTCGATTTTGATTCTGGAGACAGATATTTTCGATCATCTCTTTTTCGAACCATGCGGAATAACTTTTTTTCAAGCATATTTTTGGTCATCAAAGGTTGGAATTTCGGATTCAGCGGGTCGAAATACACCTAGAAACTCACCCATCAAAGTCCGATTCCGATTCGGAAAAAAAATATTTTCGATCATCTCTTTTTCGTACCGTGCGAATTAACTTTTTTCCAAGCATATTTTTGGTCATCAGAGGTTGGATTTTCGGATTCAGTGGGTCGAAATACACCTAGAAACTCACCCATTAAAGTCCGATTTTGATTCTGAAAAAAAATATTTTCGATCATCTCTTTTTCGTACCATGCGAAATAACTTCTTTCCAGGTGTATTTTCGTTCAACAAAGGTTGGATTTTTGGATTCAGCGGGTCAAAATACACCTATGAACCCACCCATCAAAGTTCGATTCCGATTCTGGAGACAGATATTTTCGATCATCTCTTTTCCGTACCATGCGAAATAACTTTTTTCCAAGCATATTTTTGGTCATCAAAGTTCGGATTTTCGGATTCAGCGGGTCGAAATACACCTAGAAACTCACCTATCAAAGTCCGATTTTGATTCTGAAAAAAAATATTTTCGATCATCTCTTTTTCGTACCATGCGAAATAACTTTTTTCCAAGCATATTTTTGGTCATCAAAGCTTGGATTCTCGGATTCAGCGGGTCAAAATACACCTATAAACCCACCCATCAAAGTTCGATTTCAATTCTGGAGACAGATATTTTCGATCATCTCTTTTTCGTACCATGCGAAATAACTGTTTTCCAAGCATATTTTTGGTCATCAAAGTTTGGATTTTCAGATTCAGCGGGTCGAAATACACCTAGAAACTGACCCATCAAAGTCCGATTTTGAGTCTGAAAAAAAATATTTTCGATCATCTCTTTTTCGTACCATGCGAAATAACTTTTTTCCAAGCATATTTTTGGTCATCAAAGCTTGGATTGTCGGATTCAGCGGGTCGAAATACACCTAGAAACTCACCCATTAAAGTCCGATTTTGATTCGGAAAAAAAATATTTTCGATCATCTCTTTTTCGTACCGTGCGACATAACTTTTTTCCAAGCATATTTTTGGTCATCAGAGGTTGGATTTTCGGATTCAGTGGGTCGAAATACACCTAGAAACTCACCCATTAAAGTCCGATTTTGATTCGGAAAAAAAATATTTTCGATCATCTCTTTTTCGTACCGTGCGACATAACTTTTTTCCAAGCATATTTTTGGTCATCAGAGGTTGGATTTTCGGATTCAGTGGGTCGAAATACACCTAGAAACTCACCCATTAAAGTCCGATTTTGATTCTGAAAAAAAATATTTTTTATCATCTCTTTTTCGTACCATCCGAAATAACTTCTTTCCAGGTGTATTTTCGTTCAACAAAGGTTGGATTTTTTGATTCAGCGGGTCAAAATACACCCATGAACCCACCCATCAAAGTTCGATTCCGATTCTGGCGACAGATATTTTCGATCATCTCTTTTTCGTACCATGCGAAATAACTTTTTTCCAAGCATATTTTTGGTCATCAAAGTTCGGATTTTCGGATTCAGCGGGTCGGAATACACCTAGAAACTCACCCATCAAAGTCCGATTTTGATTCTGAAAAAAAATATTTTCGATCATCTATTTTTCGTATCATGCGAAATACCTTTTTTCCAAGCATATTTTTGGTCATCAAAGTTTGGATTTTCGGATTCAGCGGGTCGGAATACACCTAGAAACTCACCCATTAAAGTCCGATTTTGATTCTGAAAAAAAATATTTTCGATCATCTCTTTGTCGGACCATGCGGAATAACTTCTTTCCAGGTGTATTTTCGTGTAACGAAGGTTGGATTTTTGGATTCAGCGGGTCAAAATACACCTATGAACCCACCCATCAAAGTTCGACTTCGATTCTGGAGAAAGATATTTCCGATCATCTCTTTTTCGTACCATGCGAAATAACTTTTTTCCAAGCATATTTTTGGTCATCAAAGCTTGGATTCTCGGATTCAGCGGGTCAAAATACACCTATAAACCCACCCATCAAAGTTCGATTTCAATTCTGGAGACAGATATTTCCGATCATCTCTTTTTCGTACCATGCGAAATAACTTTTTTCCAAGCATATTTTTGGTCATCAAAGCTTGGATTCTCGGATTCAGCGGGTCAGAATACACCTATAAACCCACCCATCAAAGTTCGATTTTGATTCTGGAGACAGATATTTTCGATCATCTCTTTTTCGAACCATGCGGAATAACTTTTTTTCAAGCATATTTTTGGTCATCAAAGGTTGGAATGTCGGATTCAGCGGGTCGAAATACACCTAGAAACTCACCCATCAAAGTCCGATTCCGATTCGGGAAAAAAATATTTTCGATCATCTCTTTTTCGTACCGTGCGAAATAACTTTTTTCCAAGCATATTTTTGGTCATCAGAGGTTGGATTTCCGGATTCAGTGGGTCGAAATACACCTAGAAACTCACCCATGAAAGTCCGATTTTGATTCTGAAAAAAAAAATTTTCGATCATCTCTTTTTCGTACCATGCGACATAACTTTTTTCCAAGCATATTTTTGGTCATCAGAGGTTGGATTTTCGGATTCAGTGGGTCGGAATACACCTAGAAACTCACCCATTAAAGTCCGATTTTGATTCGGAAAAAAAATATTTTCGATCATCTCTTTTTCGTACCGTGCGACATAACTTTTTTCCAAGCATATTTTTGGTCATCAGAGGTTGGATTTTCGGATTCAGTGGGTCGAAATACACCTAGAAACTCACCCATTAAAGTCCGATTTTGATTCTGAAAAAAAATATTTTTTATCATCTCTTTTTCGTACCATCCGAAATAACTTCTTTCCAGGTGTATTTTCGTTTAACAAAGGTTGGATTTTTTGATTCAGCGGGTCAAAATACACCCATGAACCCACCCATCAAAGTTCGATTCCGATTCTGGCGACAGATATTTTCGATCATCTCTTTTTCGTACCATGCGAAATAACTTTTTTCCAAGCATATTTTTGGTCATCAAAGTTCGGATTTTCGGATTCAGCGGGTCGGAATACACCTAGAAACTCACCCATCAAAGTCCGATTTTGATTCTGAAAAAAAATATTTTCGATCATCTATTTTTCGTATCATGCGAAATACCTTTTTTCCAAGCATATTTTTGGTCATCAAAGTTTGGATTTTCGGATTCAGCGGGTCGGAATACACCTAGAAACTCACCCATTAAAGTCCGATTTTGATTCTGAAAAAAAATATTTTCGATCATCTCTTTGTCGGACCATGCGGAATAACTTCTTTCCAGGTGTATTTTCGTGTAACGAAGGTTGGATTTTTGGATTCAGCGGGTCAAAATACACCTATGAACCCACCCATCAAAGTTCGACTTCGATTCTGGAGAAAGATATTTCCGATCATCTCTTTTTCGTACCATGCGAAATAACTTTTTTCCAAGCATATTTTTGGTCATCAAAGCTTGGATTCTCGGATTCAGCGGGTCAAAATACACCTATAAACCCACCCATCAAAGTTCGATTTCAATTCTGGAGACAGATATTTCCGATCATCTCTTTTTCGTACCATGCGAAATAACTTTTTTCCAAGCATATTTTTGGTCATCAAAGCTTGGATTCTCGGATTCAGCGGGTCAGAATACACCTATAAACCCACCCATCAAAGTTCGATTTTGATTCTGGAGACAGATATTTTCGATCATCTCTTTTTCGAACCATGCGGAATAACTTTTTTTCAAGCATATTTTTGGTCATCAAAGGTTGGAATTTCGGATTCAGCGGGTCGAAATACACCTAGAAACTCACCCATCAAAGTCCGATTCCGATTCGGGAAAAAAATATTTTCGTTCATCTCTTTTTCGTACCGTGCGAAATAACTTTATTCCAAGCATATTTTTGGTCATCAGAGGTTGGATTTCCGGATTCAGTGGGTCGAAATACACCTAGAAACTCACCCATGAAAGTCCGATTTTGATTCTGAAAAAAAAAATTTTCGATCATCTCTTTTTCGTACCGTGCGACATAACTTTTTTCCAAGCATATTTTTGGTCATCAGAGGTTGGATTTTCGGATTCAGTGGGTCGGAATACACCTAGAAACTCACCCATTAAAGTCCGATTTTGATTCGGAAAAAAATTATTTTCGATCATCTCTTTTTCGTACCGTGCGACATAACTTTTTTCCAAGCATATTTTTGGTCATCAAAGCTTGGATTCTCGGATTCAGCGGGTCAAAATACACCTATAAACCCACCCATCAAAGTTTGATTTCAATTCTGGAGACAGATATTTCCGATCATCTCTTTTTCGTACCATGCGGAATAACTTTTTTCCAAGCATATTTTTGGTCATCAAAGCTTGGATTCTCGGATTCAGCGGGTCAAAATACACCTATAAACCCACCCATCAAAGTTCGATTTTGATTCTGGAGACAGATATTTTCGATCATCTCTTTTTCGAACCATGCGGAATAACTTTTTTCTAAGCATATTTTTGGTCATCAAAGCTTGGATTCTCGGATTCAGCGGGTCAAAATACACCTATAAACCCACCCATCAAAGTTCGATTTTGATTCTGGAGACAGATATTTTCGATCATCTCTTTTTCGAACCATGCGGAATAACTTTTTTCCAAGCATATTTTTGGTCATCAAAGCTTGGATTCTCGGATTCAGCGGGTCAAAATACACCTATAAACCCACCCATCAAAGTTCGATTTTGATTCTGGAGACAGATATTTTCGATCATCTCTTTTTCGAACCATGCGGAATAACTTTTTTCTAAGCATATTTTTGGTCATCAAAGGTTGGAATTTCGGATTCAGCGGGTCGAAATACACCTAGAAACTCACCCATCAAAGTCCGATTCCGATTCGGGAAAAAAATATTTTCGATCATCTCTTTTTCGTACCGTGCGAAATAACTTTTTTCCAAGCATATTTTTGGTCATCAAAGGTTGGAATTTCGGATTCAGCGGGTCGAAATACACCTAGAAACTCACCCATCAAAGTCCGATTCCGATTCGGGAAAAAAATATTTTCGATCATCTCTTTTTCGTACCGTGCGAAATAACTTTTTTCCAAGCATATTTTCGGTCATCAAAGCGTGGATTCTCGGATTCAGCGGGTCAAAATACACCTATAAACCCACCCATCAAAGTTCGATTTCAATTCTGGAGACAGATATTTCCGATCATCGCTTTTTCGTACCATGCGAAATAACTTTTTTCCAAGCATATTTTTGGTCATCAAAGCTTGGATTCTCGGATTCAGCGGGTCAAAATACACCTATAAACCCACCCATCAAAGTTCGATTTTGATTCTGGAGACAGATATTTTCGATCATCTCTTTTTCGAACCATGCGGAATAACTTTTTTTCAAGCATATTTTTGGTCATCAAAGGTTGGAATTTCGGATTCAGCGGGTCGAAATACACCTAGAAACTCACCCATCAAAGTCCGATTCCGATTCGGAAAAAAAATATTTTCGATCATCTCTTTTTCGTACCGTGCGAATTAACTTTTTTCCAAGCATATTTTTGGTCATCAGAGGTTGGATTTTCGGATTCAGTGGGTCGAAATACACCTAGAAACTCACCCATTAAAGTCCGATTTTGATTCTGAAAAAAAATATTTTCGATCATCTCTTTTTCGTACCATGCGAAATAACTTCTTTCCAGGTGTATTTTCGTTCAACAAAGGTTGGATTTTTGGATTCAGCGGGTAAAAATACACCTATGAACCCACCCATCAAAGTTCGATTCCGATTCTGGAGACAGATATTTTCGATCATCTCTTTTCCGTACCATGCGAAATAACTTTTTTCCAAGCATATTTTTGGTCATCAAAGTTCGGATTTTCGGATTCAGCGGGTCGAAATACACCTAGAAACTCACCTATCAAAGTCCGATTTTGATTCTGAAAAAAAATATTTTCGATCATCTCTTTTTCGTACCATGCGAAATAACTTTTTTCCAAGCATATTTTTGGTCATCAAAGCTTGGATTCTCGGATTCAGCGGGTCAAAATACACCTATAAACCCACCCATCAAAGTTCGATTTCAATTCTGGAGACAGATATTTTCGATCATCTCTTTTTCGTACCATGCGAAATAACTGTTTTCCAAGCATATTTTTGGTCATCAAAGTTTGGATTTTCAGATTCAGCGGGTCGAAATACACCTAGAAACTGACCCATCATAGTCCGATTTTGAGTCTGAAAAAAAATATTTTCGATCATCTCTTTTTCGTACCATGCGAAATAACTTTTTTCCAAGCATATTTTTGGTCATCAAAGCTTGGATTGTCGGATTCAGCGGGTCGAAATACACCTAGAAACTCACCCATTAAAGTCCGATTTTGATTCGGAAAAAAAATATTTTCGATCATCTCTTTTTCGTACCGTGCGACATAACTTTTTTCCAAGCATATTTTTGGTCATCAGAGGTTGGATTTTCGGATTCAGTGGGTCGAAATACACCTAGAAACTCACCCATTAAAGTCCGATTTTGATTCGGAAAAAAAATATTTTCGATCATCTCTTTTTCGTACCGTGCGACATAACTTTTTTCCAAGCATATTTTTGGTCATCAGAGGTTGGATTTTCGGATTCAGTGGGTCGAAATACACCTAGAAACTCACCCATTAAAGTCCGATTTTGATTCTGAAAAAAAATATTTTTTATCATCTCTTTTTCGTACCATCCGAAATAACTTCTTTCCAGGTGTATTTTCGTTCAACAAAGGTTGGATTTTTTGATTCAGCGGGTCAAAATACACCCATGAACCCACCCATCAAAGTTCGATTCCGATTCTGGCGACAGATATTTTCGATCATCTCTTTTTCGTACCATGCGAAATAACTTTTTTCCAAGCATATTTTTGGTCATCAAAGTTCGGATTTTCGGATTCAGCGGGTCGGAATACACCTAGAAACTCACCCATCAAAGTCCGATTTTGATTCTGAAAAAAAATATTTTCGATCATCTATTTTTCGTATCATGCGAAATACCTTTTTTCCAAGCATATTTTTGGTCATCAAAGTTTGGATTTTCGGATTCAGCGGGTCGGAATACACCTAGAAACTCACCCATTAAAGTCCGATTTTGATTCTGAAAAAAAATATTTTCGATCATCTCTTTGTCGGACCATGCGGAATAACTTCTTTCCAGGTGTATTTTCGTGTAACGAAGGTTGGATTTTTGGATTCAGCGGGTCAAAATACACCTATGAACCCACCCATCAAAGTTCGACTTCGATTCTGGAGAAAGATATTTCCGATCATCTCTTTTTCGTACCATGCGAAATACCTTTTTTCCAAGCATATTTTTGGTCATCAAAGTTTGGATTTTCGGATTCAGCGGGTCGGAATACACCTAGAAACTCACCCATTAAAGTCCGATTTTGATTCTGAAAAAAAATATTTTCGATCATCTCTTTGTCGGACCATGCGGAATAACTTCTTTCCAGGTGTATTTTCGTGTAACGAAGGTTGGATTTTTGGATTCAGCGGGTCAAAATACACCTATGAACCCACCCATCAAAGTTCGACTTCGATTCTGGAGAAAGATATTTCCGATCATCTCTTTTTCGTACCATGCGAAATAACTTTTTTCCAAGCATATTTTTGGTCATCAAAGCTTGGATTCTCGGATTCAGCGGGTCAAAATACACCTATAAACCCACCCATCAAAGTTCGATTTCAATTCTGGAGACAGATATTTCCGATCATCTCTTTTTCGTACCATGCGAAATAACTTTTTTCCAAGCATATTTTTGGTCATCAAAGCTTGGATTCTCGGATTCAGCGGGTCAGAATACACCTATAAACCCACCCATCAAAGTTCGATTTTGATTCTGGAGACAGATATTTTCGATCATCTCTTTTTCGAACCATGCGGAATAACTTTTTTTCAAGCATATTTTTGGTCATCAAAGGTTGGAATTTCGGATTCAGCGGGTCGAAATACACCTAGAAACTCACCCATCAAAGTCCGATTCCGATTCGGGAAAAAAATATTTTCGTTCATCTCTTTTTCGTACCGTGCGAAATAACTTTATTCCAAGCATATTTTTGGTCATCAGAGGTTGGATTTCCGGATTCAGTGGGTCGAAATACACCTAGAAACTCACCCATGAAAGTCCGATTTTGATTCTGAAAAAAAAAATTTTCGATCATCTCTTTTTCGTACCGTGCGACATAACTTTTTTCCAAGCATATTTTTGGTCATCAGAGGTTGGATTTTCGGATTCAGTGGGTCGGAATACACCTAGAAACTCACCCATTAAAGTCCGATTTTGATTCGGAAAAAAATTATTTTCGATCATCTCTTTTTCGTACCGTGCGACATAACTTTTTTCCAAGCATATTTTTGGTCATCAAAGCTTGGATTCTCGGATTCAGCGGGTCAAAATACACCTATAAACCCACCCATCAAAGTTTGATTTCAATTCTGGAGACAGATATTTCCGATCATCTCTTTTTCGTACCATGCGGAATAACTTTTTTCCAAGCATATTTTTGGTCATCAAAGCTTGGATTCTCGGATTCAGCGGGTCAAAATACACCTATAAACCCACCCATCAAAGTTCGATTTTGATTCTGGAGACAGATATTTTCGATCATCTCTTTTTCGAACCATGCGGATTAACTTTTTTCTAAGCATATTTTTGGTCATCAAAGCTTGGATTCTCGGATTCAGCGGGTCAAAATACACCTATAAACCCACCCATCAAAGTTCGATTTTGATTCTGGAGACAGATATTTTCGATCATCTCTTTTTCGAACCATGCGGAATAACTTTTTTCCAAGCATATTTTTGGTCATCAAAGCTTGGATTCTCGGATTCAGCGGGTCAAAATACACCTATAAACCCACCCATCAAAGTTCGATTTTGATTCTGGAGACAGATATTTTCGATCATCTCTTTTTCGAACCATGCGGAATAACTTTTTTCTAAGCATATTTTTGGTCATCAAAGGTTGGAATTTCGGATTCAGCGGGTCGAAATACACCTAGAAACTCACCCATCAAAGTCCGATTCCGATTCGGGAAAAAAATATTTTCGATCATCTCTTTTTCGTACCGTGCGAAATAACTTTTTTCCAAGCATATTTTTGGTCATCAAAGGTTGGAATTTCGGATTCAGCGGGTCGAAATACACCTAGAAACTCACCCATCAAAGTCCGATTCCGATTCGGGAAAAAAATATTTTCGATCATCTCTTTTTCGTACCGTGCGAAATAACTTTTTTCCAAGCATATTTTCGGTCATCAAAGCGTGGATTCTCGGATTCAGCGGGTCAAAATACACCTATAAACCCACCCATCAAAGTTCGATTTCAATTCTGGAGACAGATATTTCCGATCATCGCTTTTTCGTACCATGCGAAATAACTTTTTTCCAAGCATATTTTTGGTCATCAAAGCTTGGATTCTCGGATTCAGCGGGTCAAAATACACCTATAAACCCACCCATCAAAGTTCGATTTTGATTCTGGAGACAGATATTTTCGATCATCTCTTTTTCGAACCATGCGGAATAACTTTTTTTCAAGCATATTTTTGGTCATCAAAGGTTGGAATTTCGGATTCAGCGGGTCGAAATACACCTAGAAACTCACCCATCAAAGTCCGATTCCGATTCGGAAAAAAAATATTTTCGATCATCTCTTTTTCGTACCGTGCGAATTAACTTTTTTCCAAGCATATTTTTGGTCATCAGAGGTTGGATTTTCGGATTCAGTGGGTCGAAATACACCTAGAAACTCACCCATTAAAGTCCGATTTTGATTCTGAAAAAAAATATTTTCGATCATCTCTTTTTCGTACCATGCGAAATAACTTCTTTCCAGGTGTATTTTCGTTCAACAAAGGTTGGATTTTTGGATTCAGCGGGTAAAAATACACCTATGAACCCACCCATCAAAGTTCGATTCCGATTCTGGAGACAGATATTTTCGATCATCTCTTTTCCGTACCATGCGAAATAACTTTTTTCCAAGCATATTTTTGGTCATCAAAGTTCGGATTTTCGGATTCAGCGGGTCGAAATACACCTAGAAACTCACCTATCAAAGTCCGATTTTGATTCTGAAAAAAAATATTTTCGATCATCTCTTTTTCGTACCATGCGAAATAACTTTTTTCCAAGCATATTTTTGGTCATCAAAGCTTGGATTCTCGGATTCAGCGGGTCAAAATACACCTATAAACCCACCCATCAAAGTTCGATTTCAATTCTGGAGACAGATATTTTCGATCATCTCTTTTTCGTACCATGCGAAATAACTGTTTTCCAAGCATATTTTTGGTCATCAAAGTTTGGATTTTCAGATTCAGCGGGTCGAAATACACCTAGAAACTGACCCATCATAGTCCGATTTTGAGTCTGAAAAAAAATATTTTCGATCATCTCTTTTTCGTACCATGCGAAATAACTTTTTTCCAAGCATATTTTTGGTCATCAAAGCTTGGATTGTCGGATTCAGCGGGTCGAAATACACCTAGAAACTCACCCATTAAAGTCCGATTTTGATTCGGAAAAAAAATATTTTCGATCATCTCTTTTTCGTACCGTGCGACATAACTTTTTTCCAAGCATATTTTTGGTCATCAGAGGTTGGATTTTCGGATTCAGTGGGTCGAAATACACCTAGAAACTCACCCATTAAAGTCCGATTTTGATTCGGAAAAAAAATATTTTCGATCATCTCTTTTTCGTACCGTGCGACATAACTTTTTTCCAAGCATATTTTTGGTCATCAGAGGTTGGATTTTCGGATTCAGTGGGTCGAAATACACCTAGAAACTCACCCATTAAAGTCCGATTTTGATTCTGAAAAAAAATATTTTTTATCATCTCTTTTTCGTACCATCCGAAATAACTTCTTTCCAGGTGTATTTTCGTTCAACAAAGGTTGGATTTTTTGATTCAGCGGGTCAAAATACACCCATGAACCCACCCATCAAAGTTCGATTCCGATTCTGGCGACAGATATTTTCGATCATCTCTTTTTCGTACCATGCGAAATAACTTTTTTCCAAGCATATTTTTGGTCATCAAAGTTCGGATTTTCGGATTCAGCGGGTCGGAATACACCTAGAAACTCACCCATCAAAGTCCGATTTTGATTCTGAAAAAAAATATTTTCGATCATCTATTTTTCGTATCATGCGAAATACCTTTTTTCCAAGCATATTTTTGGTCATCAAAGTTTGGATTTTCGGATTCAGCGGGTCGGAATACACCTAGAAACTCACCCATTAAAGTCCGATTTTGATTCTGAAAAAAAATATTTTCGATCATCTCTTTGTCGGACCATGCGGAATAACTTCTTTCCAGGTGTATTTTCGTGTAACGAAGGTTGGATTTTTGGATTCAGCGGGTCAAAATACACCTATGAACCCACCCATCAAAGTTCGACTTCGATTCTGGAGAAAGATATTTCCGATCATCTCTTTTTCGTACCATGCGAAATAACTTTTTTCCAAGCATATTTTTGGTCATCAAAGCTTGGATTCTCGGATTCAGCGGGTCAAAATACACCTATAAACCCACCCATCAAAGTTCGATTTCAATTCTGGAGACAGATATTTCCGATCATCTCTTTTTCGTACCATGCGAAATAACTTTTTTCCAAGCATATTTTTGGTCATCAAAGCTTGGATTCTCGGATTCAGCGGGTCAGAATACACCTATAAACCCACCCATCAAAGTTCGATTTTGATTCTGGAGACAGATATTTTCGATCATCTCTTTTTCGAACCATGCGGAATAACTTTTTTTCAAGCATATTTTTGGTCATCAAAGGTTGGAATGTCGGATTCAGCGGGTCGAAATACACCTAGAAACTCACCCATCAAAGTCCGATTCCGATTCGGGAAAAAAATATTTTCGATCATCTCTTTTTCGTACCGTGCGAAATAACTTTTTTCCAAGCATATTTTTGGTCATCAGAGGTTGGATTTCCGGATTCAGTGGGTCGAAATACACCTAGAAACTCACCCATGAAAGTCCGATTTTGATTCTGAAAAAAAATATTTTCGATCATCTCTTTTTCGTACCGTGCGACATAACTTTTTTCCAAGCATATTTTTGGTCATCAAAGCGTGGATTCTCGGATTCAGCGGGTCAAAATACACCTATAAACCCACCCATCAAAGTTCGATTTCAATTCTGGAGACAGATATTTCCGATCATCTCTTTTTCGTACCATGCGGAATAACTTTTTTCCAAGCATATTTTTGGTCATCAAAGCTTGGATTCTCGGATTCAGCGGGTCAAAATACACCTATAAACCCACCCATCAAAGTTCGATTCTGATTCTGGAGACAGATATTTTCGATCATCTCTTTTTCGAACCATGCGGAATAACTTTTTTCTAAGCATATTTTTGGTCATCAAAGCTTGGATTCTCGGATTCAGCGGGTCAAAATACACCTATAAACCCACCCATCAAAGTTCGATTTTGATTCTGGAGACAGATATTTTCGATCATCTCTTTTTCGAACCATGCGGAATAACTTTTTTCCAAGCATATTTTTGGTCATCAAAGCTTGGATTCTCGGATTCAGCGGGTCAAAATACACCTATAAACCCACCCATCAAAGTTCGATTTTGATTCTGGAGACAGATATTTTCGATCATCTCTTTTTCGAACCATGCGGAATAACTTTTTTCTAAGCATATTTTTGGTCATCAAAGGTTGGAATTTCGGATTCAGCGGGTCGAAATACACCTAGAAACTCACCCATCAAAGTCCGATTCCGATTCGGGAAAAAAATATTTTCGATCATCTCTTTTTCGTACCGTGCGAAATAACTTTTTTCCAAGCATATTTTTGGTCATCAAAGGTTGGAATTTCGGATTCAGCGGCTCGAAATACACCTAGAAACTCACCCATCAAAGTCCGATTCCGATTCGGGAAAAAAATATTTTCGATCATCTCTTTTTCGTACCGTGCGAAATAACTTTTTTCCAAGCATATTTTTGGTCATCAAAGCGTGGATTCTCGGATTCAGCGGGTCAAAATACACCTATAAACCCACCCATCAAAGTTCGATTTCAATTCTGGAGACAGATATTTCCGATCATCTCTTTTTCGTACCATGCGAAATAACTTTTTTCCAAGCATATTTTTGGTCATCAAAGCTTGGATTCTCGGATTCAGCGGGTCAAAATACACCTATAAACCCACACATCAAAGTTCGATTTTGATTCTGGAGACAGATATTTTCGATCATCTCTTTTTCGAACCATGCGGAATAACTTTTTTTCAAGCATATTTTTGGTCATCAAAGGTTGGAATTTCGGATTCAGCGGGTCGAAATACACCTAGAAACTCACCCATCAAAGTCCGATTCCGATTCGGAAAAAAAATATTTTCGATCATCTCTTTTTCGTACCGTGCGAATTAACTTTTTTCCAAGCATATTTTTGGTCATCAGAGGTTGGATTTTCGGATTCAGTGGGTCGAAATACACCTAGAAACTCACCCATTAAAGTCCGATTTTGATTCTGAAAAAAAAAAATTTTTTATCATCTCTTTTTCGTACCATCCGAAATAACTGCTTTCCAGGTGTATTTTCGTTTAACAAAGGTTGGATTTTTTGATTCAGCGGGTCAAAATACACCCATGAACCCACCCATCAAAGTTCGATTCCGATTCTGGCGACAGATATTTTCGATCATCTCTTTTTCGTACCATGCGAAATAACTTTTTTCCAAGCATATTTTTGGTCATCAAAGTTCGGATTTTCGGATTCAGCTGGTCGGAATACACCTAGAAACTCACCCATCAAAGTCCGATTTTGATTCTGAAAAAAAATATTTTCGATCATCTATTTTTCGTATCATGCGAAATACCTTTTTTCCAAGCATATTTTTGGTCATCAAAGTTTGGATTTTCGGATTCAGCGGGTCGGAATACACCTAGAAACTCACCCATTAAAGTCCGATTTTGATTCTGAAAAAAAATATTTTCGATCATCTCTTTGTCGGACCATGCGGAATAACTTCTTTCCAGGTGTATTTTCGTGTAACGAAGGTTGGATTTTTGGATTCAGCGGGTCAAAATACACCTATGAACCCACCCATCAAAGTTCGACTTCGATTCTGGAGAAAGATATTTCCGATCATCTCTTTTTCGTACCATGCGAAATAACTTTTTTCCAAGCATATTTTTGGTCATCAAAGCTTGGATTCTCGGATTCAGCGGGTCAAAATACACCTATAAACCCACCCATCAAAGTTCGATTTTGATTCTGGAGACAGATATTTTCGATCATCTCTTTTTCGAACCATGCGGAATAACTTTTTTTCAAGCATATTTTTGGTCATCAAAGGTTGGAATTTCGGATTCAGCGGGTCGAAATACACCTAGAAACTCACCCATCAAAGTCCGATTCCGATTCGGGAAAAAAATATTTTCGATCATCTCTTTTTCGTACCGTGCGAAATAACTTTTTTCCAAGCATATTTTTGGTCATCAGAGGTTGGATTTCCGGATTCAGTGGGTCGAAATACACCTAGAAACTCACCCATGAAAGTCCGATTTTGATTCTGAAAAAAAAAATTTTCGATCATCTCTTTTTCGTACCGTGCGACATAACTTTTTTCCAAGCATATTTTTGGTCATCAGAGGTTGGATTTTCGGATTCAGTGGGTCGGAATACACCTAGAAACTCACCCATTAAAGTCCGATTTTGATTCGGAAAAAAAATATTTTCGATCATCTCTTTTTCGTACCGTGCGACATAACTTTTTTCCAAGCATATTTTTGGTCATCAAAGCTTGGATTCTCGGATTCAGCGGGTCAAAATACACCTATAAACCCACCCATCAAAGTTCGATTTCAATTCTGGAGACAGATATTTCGGATCATCTCTTTTTCGTACCATGCGGAATAACTTTTTTCCAAGCATATTTTTGGTCATCAAAGCTTGGATTCTCGGATTCAGCGGGTCAAAATACACCTATAAACCCACCCATCAAAGTTCGATTTTGATTCTGGAGACAGATATTTTCGATCATCTCTTTTTCGAACCATGCGGAATAACTTTTTTCTAAGCATATTTTTGGTCATCAAAGCTTGGATTCTCGGATTCAGCGGGTCAAAATACACCTATAAACCCACCCATCAAAGTTCGATTTTGATTCTGGAGACAGATATTTTCGATCATCTCTTTTTCGAACCATGCGGAATAACTTTTTTCCAAGCATATTTTTGGTCATCAAAGCATGGATTCTCGGATTCAGCGGGTCAAAATACACCTATAAACCCACCCATCAAAGTTCGATTTTGATTCTGGAGACAGATATTTTCGATCATCTCTTTTTCGAACCATGCGGAATAACTTTTTTCTAAGCATATTTTTGGTCATCAAAGGTTGGAATTTCGGATTCAGCGGGTCGAAATACACCTAGAAACTCACCCATCAAAGTCCGATTCCGATTCGGGAAAAAAATATTTTCGATCATCTCTTTTTCGTACCGTGCGAAATAACTTTTTTCCAAGCATATTTTTGGTCATCAAAGGTTGGAATTTCGGATTCAGCGGGTCGAAATACACCTAGAAACTCACCCATCAAAGTCCGATTCCGATTCGGGAAAAAAATATTTTCGATCATCTCTTTTTCGTACCGTGCGAAATAACTTTTTTCCAAGCATATTTTTGGTCATCAAAGCGTGGATTCTCGGATTCAGCGGGTCAAAATACACCTATAAACCCACCCATCAAAGTTCGATTTCAATTCTGGAGACAGATATTTCCGATCATCTCTTTTTCGTACCATGCGAAATAACTTTTTTCCAAGCATATTTTTGGTCATCAAAGTTTGGATTTTCGGATTCAGTGGGTCGGAATACACCTAGAAACTCACCCATTAAAGTCCGATTTTGATTCGGAAAAAAAATATTTTCGATCATCTCTTTTTCGTACCGTGCGACATAACTTTTTTCCAAGCATATTTTTGGTCATCAAAGCTTGGATCCTCGGATTCAGCGGGTCAAAATACACCTATAAACCCACCCATCAAAGTTCGATTTCAATTCTGGAGACAGATATTTCCGATCATCTCTTTTTCGTACCATGCGGAATAACTTTTTTCCAAGCATATTTTTGGTCATCAAAGCTTGGATTCTCGGATTCAGCGGGTCAAAATACACCTATAAACCCACCCATCAAAGTTCGATTCTGATTCTGGAGACAGATATTTTCGATCATCTCTTTTTCGAACCATGCGGAATAACTTTTTTCTAAGCATATTTTTGGTCATCAAAGCTTGGATTCTCGGATTCAGCGGGTCAAAATACACCTATAAACCCACCCATCAAAGTTCGATTTTGATTCTGGAGACAGATATTTTCGATCATCTCTTTTTCGAACCATGCGGAATAACTTTTTTCCAAGCATATTTTTGGTCATCAAAGCTTGGATTCTCGGATTCAGCGGGTCAAAATACACCTATAAACCCACCCATCAAAGTTCGATTTTGATTCTGGAGACAGATATTTTCGATCATCTCTTTTTCGAACCATGCGGAATAACTTTTTTCTAAGCATATTTTTGGTCATCAAAGTTCGGATTTTCGGATTCAGCGGGTCGGAATACACCTAGAAACTCACCCATCAAAGTCCGATTTTGATTCTGAAAAAAAATATTTTCGATCATCTATTTTTCGTATCATGCGAAATACCTTTTTTCCAAGCATATTTTTGGTCATCAAAGTTTGGATTTTCGGATTCAGCGGGTCGGAATACACCTAGAAACTCACCCATTAAAGTCCGATTTTGATTCTGAAAAAAAATATTTTCGATCATCTCTTTGTCGGACCATGCGGAATAACTTCTTTCCAGGTGTATTTTCGTGTAACGAAGGTTGGATTTTTGGATTCAGCGGGTCAAAATACACCTATGAACCCACCCATCAAAGTTCGACTTCGATTCTGGAGAAAGATATTTCCGATCATCTCTTTTTCGTACCATGCGAAATAACTTTTTTCCAAGCATATTTTTGGTCATCAAAGCTTGGATTCTCGGATTCAGCGGGTCAAAATACACCTATAAACCCACCCATCAAAGTTCGATTTCAATTCTGGAGACAGATATTTCCGATCATCTCTTTTTCGTACCATGCGAAATAACTTTTTTCCAAGCATATTTTTGGTCATCAAAGCTTGGATTCTCGGATTCAGCGGGTCAGAATACACCTATAAACCCACCCATCAAAGTTCGATTTTGATTCTGGAGACAGATATTTTCGATCATCTCTTTTTCGAACCATGCGGAATAACTTTTTTTCAGGCATATTTTTGGTCATCAAAGGTTGGAATGTCGGATTCAGCGGGTCGAAATACACCTAGAAACTCACCCATCAAAGTCCGATTCCGATTCGGGAAAAAAATATTTTCGATCATCTCTTTTTCGTACCGTGCGAAATAACTTTTTTCCAAGCATATTTTTGGTCATCAGAGGTTGGATTTCCGGATTCAGTGGGTCGAAATACACCTAGAAACTCACCCATGAAAGTCCGATTTTGATTCTGAAAAAAAAAATTTTCGATCATCTCTTTTTCGTACCATGCGACATAACTTTTTTCCAAGCATATTTTTGGTCATCAGAGGTTGGATTTTCGGATTCAGTGGGTCGGAATACACCTAGAAACTCACCCATTAAAGTCCGATTTTGATTCGGAAAAAAAATATTTTCGATCATCTCTTTTTCGTACCGTGCGACATAACTTTTTTCCAAGCATATTTTTGGTCATCAAAGCTTGGATCCTCGGATTCAGCGGGTCAAAATACACCTATAAACCCACCCATCAAAGTTCGATTTCAATTCTGGAGACAGATATTTCCGATCATCTCTTTTTCGTACCATGCGGAATAACTTTTTTCCAAGCATATTTTTGGTCATCAAAGCTTGGATTCTCGGATTCAGCGGGTCAAAATACACCTATAAACCCACCCATCAAAGTTCGATTCTGATTCTGGAGACAGATATTTTCGATCATCTCTTTTTCGAACCATGCGGAATAACTTTTTTCTAAGCATATTTTTGGTCATCAAAGCTTGGATTCTCGGATTCAGCGGGTCAAAATACACCTATAAACCCACCCATCAAAGTTCGATTTTGATTCTGGAGACAGATATTTTCGATCATCTCTTTTTCGAACCATGCGGAATAACTTTTTTCCAAGCATATTTTTGGTCATCAAAGCTTGGATTCTCGGATTCAGCGGGTCAAAATACACCTATAAACCCACCCATCAAAGTTCGATTTTGATTCTGGAGACAGATATTTTCGATCATCTCTTTTTCGAACCATGCGGAATAACTTTTTTCTAAGCATATTTTTGGTCATCAAAGGTTGGAATTTCGGATTCAGCGGGTCGAAATACACCTAGAAACTCACCCATCAAAGTCCGATTCCGATTCGGGAAAAAAATATTTTCGATCATCTCTTTTTCGTACCGTGCGAAATAACTTTTTTCCAAGCATATTTTTGGTCATCAAAGGTTGGAATTTCGGATTCAGCGGCTCGAAATACACCTAGAAACTCACCCATCAAAGTCCGATTCCGATTCGGGAAAAAAATATTTTCGATCATCTCTTTTTCGTACCGTGCGAAATAACTTTTTTCCAAGCATATTTTTGGTCATCAAAGCGTGGATTCTCGGATTCAGCGGGTCAAAATACACCTATAAACCCACCCATCAAAGTTCGATTTCAATTCTGGAGACAGATATTTCCGATCATCTCTTTTTCGTACCATGCGAAATAACTTTTTTCCAATCATATTTTTGGTCATCAAAGCTTGGATTCTCGGATTCAGCGGGTCAAAATACACCTATAAACCCACACATCAAAGTTCGATTTTGATTCTGGAGACAGATATTTTCGATCATCTCTTTTTCGAACCATGCGGAATAACTTTTTTTCAAGCATATTTTTGGTCATCAAAGGTTGGAATTTCGGATTCAGCGGGTCGAAATACACCTAGAAACTCACCCATCAAAGTCCGATTCCGATTCGGAAAAAAAATATTTTCGATCATCTCTTTTTCGTACCGTGCGAATTAACTTTTTTCCAAGCATATTTTTGGTCATCAGAGGTTGGATTTTCGGATTCAGTGGGTCGAAATACACCTAGAAACTCACCCATTAAAGTCCGATTTTTATTCTGAAAAAAAATATTTTTTATCATCTCTTTTTCGTACCATCCGCAATAACTTCTTTCCAGGTGTATTTTCGTTTAACAAAGGTTGGATTTTTTGATTCAGCGGGTCAAAATACACCCATGAACCCACCCATCAAAGTTCGATTCCGATTCTGGCGACAGATATTTTCGATCATCTCTTTTTCGTACCATGCGAAATAACTTTTTTCCAAGCATATTTTTGGTCATCAAAGTTCGGATTTTCGGATTCAGCGGGTCGGAATACACCTAGAAACTCACCCATCAAAGTCCGATTTTGATTCTGAAAAAAAATATTTTCGATCATCTATTTTTCGTATCATGCGAAATACCTTTTTTCCAAGCATATTTTTGGTCATCAAAGTTTGGATTTTCGGATTCAGCGGGTCGGAATACACCTAGAAACTCACCCATTAAAGTCCGATTTTGATTCTGAAAAAAAATATTTTCGATCATCTCTTTGTCGGACCATGCGGAATAACTTCTTTCCAGGTGTATTTTCGTGTAACGAAGGTTGGATTTTTGGATTCAGCGGGTCAAAATACACCTATGAACCCACCCATCAAAGTTCGACTTCGATTCTGGAGAAAGATATTTCCGATCATCTCTTTTTCGTACCATGCGAAATAACTTTTTTCCAAGCATATTTTTGGTCATCAAAGCTTGGATTCTCGGATTCAGCGGGTCAAAATACACCTATAAACCCACCCATCAAAGTTCGATTTTGATTCTGGAGACAGATATTTTCGATCATCTCTTTTTCGAACCATGCGGAATAACTTTTTTTCAAGCATATTTTTGGTCATCAAAGGTTGGAATGTCGGATTCAGCGGGTCGAAATACACCTAGAAACTCACCCATCAAAGTCCGATTCCGATTCGGGAAAAAAATATTTTCGATCATCTCTTTTTCGTACCGTGCGAAATAACTTTTTTCCAAGCATATTTTTGGTCATCAGAGGTTGGATTTCCGGATTCAGTGGGTCGAAATACACCTAGAAACTCACCCATGAAAGTCCGATTTTGATTCTGAAAAAAAAAATTTTCGATCATCTCTTTTTCGTACCATGCGACATAACTTTTTTCCAAGCATATTTTTGGTCATCAGAGGTTGGATTTTCGGATTCAGTGGGTCGGAATACACCTAGAAACTCACCCATTAAAGTCCGATTTTGATTCGGAAAAAAAATATTTTCGATCATCTCTTTTTCGTACCGTGCGACATAACTTTTTTCCAAGCATATTTTTGGTCATCAAAGCTTGGATCCTCGGATTCAGCGGGTCAAAATACACCTATAAACCCACCCATCAAAGTTCGATTTCAATTCTGGAGACAGATATTTCCGATCATCTCTTTTTCGTACCATGCGGAATAACTTTTTTCCAAGCATATTTTTGGTCATCAAAGCTTGGATTCTCGGATTCAGCGGGTCAAAATACACCTATAAACCCACCCATCAAAGTTCGATTCTGATTCTGGAGACAGATATTTTCGATCATCTCTTTTTCGAACCATGCGGAATAACTTTTTTCTAAGCATATTTTTGGTCATCAAAGCTTGGATTCTCGGATTCAGCGGGTCAAAATACACCTATAAACCCACCCATCAAAGTTCGATTTTGATTCTGGAGACAGATATTTTCGATCATCTCTTTTTCGAACCATGCGGAATAACTTTTTTCCAAGCATATTTTTGGTCATCAAAGCTTGGATTCTCGGATTCAGCGGGTCAAAATACACCTATAAACCCACCCATCAAAGTTCGATTTTGATTCTGGAGACAGATATTTTCGATCATCTCTTTTTCGAACCATGCGGAATAACTTTTTTCTAAGCATATTTTTGGTCATCAAAGGTTGGAATTTCGGATTCAGCGGGTCGAAATACACCTAGAAACTCACCCATCAAAGTCCGATTCCGATTCGGGAAAAAAATATTTTCGATCATCTCTTTTTCGTACCGTGCGAAATAACTTTTTTCCAAGCATATTTTTGGTCATCAAAGGTTGGAATTTCGGATTCAGCGGCTCGAAATACACCTAGAAACTCACCCATCAAAGTCCGATTCCGATTCGGGAAAAAAATATTTTCGATCATCTCTTTTTCGTACCGTGCGAAATAACTTTTTTCCAAGCATATTTTTGGTCATCAAAGCTTGGATTGTCGGATTCAGCGGGTCGAAATACACCTAGAAACTCACCCATCAAAGTCCGATTCCGATTCGGGAAAAAAATATTTTCGATCATCTCTTTTTCGTACCGTGCGAAATAACTTTTTTCCAAGCATATTTTTGGTCATCAGAGGTTGGATTTCCGGATTCAGTGGGTCGAAATACACCTAGAAACTCACCCATGAAAGTCCGATTTTGATTCTGAAAAAAAAAATTTTCGATCATCTCTTTTTCGTACCGTGCGACATAACTTTTTTCCAAGCATATTTTTGGTCATCAGAGGTTGGATTTTCGGATTCAGTGGGTCGGAATACACCTAGAAACTCACCCATTAAAGTCCGATTTTGATTCGGAAAAAAAATATTTTCGATCATCTCTTTTTCGTACCGTGCGACATAACTTTTTTCCAAGCATATTTTTGGTCATCAAAGCTTGGATTCTCGGATTCAGCGGGTCAAAATACACCTATAAACCCACCCATCAAAGTTCGATTTCAATTCTGGAGACAGATATTTCCGATCATCTCTTTTTCGTACCATGCGAAATAACTTTTTTCCAAGCATATTTTTGGTCATCAAGGCTTGGATTCTCGGATTCAGCGGGTCAAAATACACCTATAAACCCACCCATCAAAGTTCGATTTTGATTCTGGAGACAGATATTTTCGATCATCTCTTTTTCGAACCATGCGGAATAACTTTTTTTCAAGCATATTTTTGGTCATCAAAGGTTGGAATTTCGGATTCAGCAGGTCGAAATACACCTAGAAACTCACCCATCAAAGTCCGATTCCGATTCGGAAAAAAAATATTTTCGATCATCTCTTTTTCGTACCGTGCGAATTAACTTTTTTCCAAGCATATTTTTGGTCATCAGAGGTTGGATTTTCGGATTCAGTGGGTCGAAATACACCTAGAAACTCACCCATCACAGTTCGATTTCAATTCTGGAGACAGATATTTCCGATCATCTCTTTTTCGTACCATGCGGAATAACTTTTTTCCAAGCATATTTTTGGTCATCAAAGCTTGGATTCTCGGATTCAGCGGGTCAAAATACACCTATAAACCCACCCATCAAAGTTCGATTTTGATTATGGAGACAGATATTTTCGATCATCTCTTTTTCGAACCATGCGGAATAACTTTTTTCTAAGCATATTTTTGGTCATCAAAGCTTGGATTCTCGGATCCAGCGGGTCGAAATACACCTAGAAACTCACCCATCAAAGTCCGATTCCGATTCGGAAAAAAAATATTTTCGATCATCTCTTTTTCGTACCGTGCGAAATAACTTTTTTCCAAGCATATTTTTGGTCATCAGAGGTTGGATTTTCGGATTCAGTGGGTCGAAATACACCTAGAAACTCACCCATCACAGTTCGATTTCAATTCTGGAGACAGATATTTCCGATCATCTCTTTTTCGTACCATGCGGAATAACTTTTTTCCAAGCATATTTTTGGTCATCAAAGCTTGGATTCTCGGATTCAGCGGGTCAAAATACACCTATAAACCCACCCATCAAAGTTCGATTTTGATTCTGGAGACAGATATTTTCGATCATCTCTTTTTCGTACCGTGCGACATAACTTTTTTCCAAGCATATTTTTGGTCATCAGAGGTTGGATTTCCAGATTCAGTGGGTCGAAATACACCTAGAAACTCACCCATTAAAGTCCGATTTTGATTCTGAAAAAAAATATTTTCGATCATCTCTTTTTCGTACCATGCGAAATAACTTCTTTCCAGGTGTATTTTCGTTTAACAAAGGTTGGATTTTTGGATTCAGCGGGTCAAAATACACCTATGAACCCACCCATCAAAGTTCGATTCCGATTCTGGAGACAGATATTTTCGATCATCTCTTTTTCGTACCATGCGAAATAACTTTTTTCCAAGCATATTTTTGGTCATCAAAGTTCGGATTTTCGGATTCAGCGGGTCGGAATACACCTAGAAACTCACCTATCAAAGTCCGATTTTGATTCTGAAAAAAAATATTTTCGATCATCTCTTTTTCGTACCATGCGAAATAACTTTTTTCCAAGCATATTTTTGGTCATCAAAGCTTGGATTGTCGGATTCAGCGGGTCGAAATACACTTATAAACCCACCCATCAAAGTTCGATTTCGATCCTGGAGACAGATATTTTCGATCATCTCTTTTTCGTACCATGCGAAATAACTTTTTTCCAAGCATATTTTCGGTCATCAAAGGTTGGATTTTCGGATTCAGCGGGTCGAAATACACCTAGAAACTCACCCATCGAAGTCCGATTTTGATTCTGAAAAAAAATATTTTCGATCATCTCTTTGTCGGACCATGCGGAATAACTTCTTTCCAGGTGTATTTTCGTGTAACGAAGGTTGGATTTTTGGATTCAGCGGGTCAAAATACACCTATGAACCCACCCATCAAAGTTCGACTTCGATTCTGGAGAAAGATATTTCCGATCATCTCTTTTTCGTACCATGCGAAATAACTTTTTTCCAAGCATATTTTTGGTCATCAAAGCTTGGATTCTCGGATTCAGCGGGTCAAAATACACCTATAAACCCACCCATCAAAGTTCGATTTCAATTCTGGAGACAGATATTTCCGATCATCTCTTTTTCGTACCATGCGAAATAACTTGTTTCCAAGCATATTTTTGGTCATCAGAGGTTGGATTTTCGGATTCAGTGGGTCGAAATACACCTAGAAACTCACCCATTAAAGTCCGATTTTGATTCGGAAAAAAAATATTTTCGATCATCTCTTTTTCGTACCGTGCGACATAACTTTTTTCCAAGCATATTTTTGGTCATCACAGGTTGGATTTTCGGATTCAGTGGGTCGAAATACACCTAGAAACTCACCCATTAAAGTCCGATTTTGATTCTGAAAAAAAATATTTTTTATCATCTCTTTTTCGTACAATGCGAAATAACTTCTTTCCAGGTGTATTTTCGTTTAACAAAGGTTGGATTTCTTGATTCAGCGGGTCAAAATACACCCATGAACCCACCCATCAAAGTTCGATTCCGATTCTGGAGACAGATATTTTCGATCATCTCTTTTTCGTACCATGCGAAATAACTTTTTTCCAAGCATATTTTTGGTCATCAAAGTTCGGATTTTCGGATTCAGCGGGTCGGAATACACCTAGAAACTCACCCATCAAAGTCCGATTTTGATTCTGAAAAAAAATATTTTCGATCATCTATTTTTCGTATCATGCGAAATACCTTTTTTCCAAGCATATTTTTGGTCATCAAAGTTTGGATTTTCGGATCCAGCGGGTCGGAATACACCTAGAAACTCACCCATTAAAGTCCGATTTTGATTCTGAAAAAAAATATTTTCGATCATCTCTTTGTCGGACCATGCGGAATAACTTCTTTCCAGGTGTATTTTCGTGTAACGAAGGTTGGATTTTTGGATTCAGCGGGTCAAAATACACCTATGAACCCACCCATCAAAGTTCGACTTCGATTCTGGAGAAAGATATTTCCGATAATCTTTTTTTCGTACCATGCGAAATAACTTTTTTCCAAGCATATTTTTGGTCATCAAAGCTTGGATTCTCGGATTCAGCGGGTCAAAATACACCTATAAACCCTTCCATCAAAGTTCGATTTCAATTCTGGAGACAGATATTTCCGATCATCTCTTTTTCGTACCATGCGAAATAACTTTTTTCCAAGCATATTTTTGGTCATCAAAGCTTGGATTCTCGGATTCAGCGGGTCAAAATACACCTATAAACCCACCCATCAAAGTTCGATTTTGATTCTGGAGACAGATATTTTCGATCATCTCTTTTTCGAACCATGCGGAATAACTTTTTTTCAAGCATATTTTTGGTCATCAAAGGTTGGAATTTCGGATTCAGCGGGTCGAAATACACCTAGAAACTCACCCATCAAAGTCCGATTCCGATTCGGAAAAAAAATATTTTCGATCATCTCTTTTTCGTACCGTGCGAATTAACTTTTTTCCAAGCATATTTTTGGTCATCAGAGGTTGGATTTTCGGATTCAGTGGGTCGAAATACACCTAGAAACTCACCAATCACAGTTCGATTTCAATTCTGGAGACAGATATTTCCGATCATCTCTTTTTCGTACCATGCGGAATAACTTTTTTCCAAGCATATTTTTGGTCATCAAAGCTTGGATCCTCGGATTCAGCGGGTCAAAATACACCTATAAACCCACCCATCAAAGTTCGATTTTGATTCTGGAGACAGATATTTTCGATCATCTCTTTTTCGAACCATGCGGAATAACTTTTTTCTAAGCATATTTTTGGTCATCAAAGGTTGGAATTTCGGATTCAGCGGGTCGAAATACACCTAGAAACTCACCCATCAAAGTCCGATTCCGATTCGGAAAAAAAATATTTTCGATCATCTCTTTTTCGTACCGTGCGAAATAACTTTTTTCCAAGCATATTTTTGGTCATCGGAGGTTGGATTTTCGGATTCAGTGGGTCGAAATACACCTAGAAACTCACCCATGAATGTCCGATTTTGATTCTGAAAAAAAAAATTTTCGATCATCTCTTTTTCGTACCGTGCGACATAACTTTGTTCCAAGAATATTTTTGGTCATCAGAGGTTGGATTTTCGGATTCAGTGGGTCGAAATACACCTAGAAACTCACCCATTAAAGTCCGATTTTGATTCGGAAAAAAAATATTTTCGATCATCTCTTTTTCGTACCGTGCGACATAACTTTTTTCCAAGCATATTTTTGGTCATCAAAGCTTGGATTGTCGGATTCAGCGGGTCGAAATACACTTATAAACCCACCCATCAAAGTTCGATTTCGATCCTGGAGACAGATATTTTCGATCATCTCTTTTTCGTACCATGCGAAATAACTTTTTTCCAAGCATATTTTCGGTCATCAAAGTTTGGATTTTCGGATTCAGCGGGTCGAAATACACCTAGAAACTCACCCATCAAAGTCCGATTTTGAGTCTGAAAAAAAATATTTTCGATCATCTCTTTTTCGTACCATGCGAAATAACTTTTTTCCAAGCATATTTTTGGTCATCAAAGCTTGGATTGTCGGATTCAGCGGGTCGAAATACACTTATAAACCCACCCATCGAAGTCCGATTTTGATTCTGAAAAAAAATATTTTCGATCATCTCTTTGTCGGACCATGCGGAATAACTTCTTTCCAGGTGTATTTTCGTGTAACGAAGGTTGGATTTTTGGATTCAGCGGGTCAAAATACACCTATGAACCCACCCATCAAAGTTCGACTTCGATTCTGGAGAAAGATATTTCCGATCATCTCTTTTTCGTACCATGCGAAATAACTTTTTTCCAAGCATATTTTTGGTCATCAAAGTTCGGATTTTCGGATTCAGCGGGTCGGAATACACCTAGAAACTCACCCATCAAAGTCCGATTTTGATTCTGAAAAAAAATATTTTCGATCATCTATTTTTCGTATCATGCGAAATACCTTTTTTCCAAGCATATTTTTGGTCATCAAAGTTTGGATTTTCGGATTCAGCGGGTCGGAATACACCTAGAAACTCACCCATTAAAGTCCGATTTTGATTCTGAAAAAAAATATTTTCGATCATCTCTTTGTCGGACCATGCGGAATAACTTCTTTCCAGGTGTATTTTCGTGTAACGAAGGTTGGATTTTTGGATTCAGCGGGTCAAAATACACCTATGAACCCACCCATCAAAGTTCGACTTCGATTCGGGAGAAAGATATTTCCGATCATCTCTTTTTCGTACCATGCGAAATAACTTTTTTCCAAGCATATTTTTGGTCATCAAAGCTTGGATTCTCGGATTCAGCGGGTCAAAATACACCTATAAACCCACCCATCAAAGTTCGATTTCAATTCTGGAGACAGATATTTCCGATCATCTCTTTTTCGTACCATGCGAAATAACTTTTTTCCAAGCATATTTTTGGTCATCAAAGCTTGGATTCTCGGATTCAGCGGGTCAAAATACACCTATAAACCCACCCATCAAAGTTCGATTTTGATTCTGGAGACAGATATTTTCGATCATCTCTTTTTCGAACCATGCGGAATAACTTTTTTCTAAGCATATTTTTGGTCATCAAAGGTTGGAATTTCGGATTCAGCGGGTCGAAATACACCTAGAAACTCACCCATCAAAGTCCGATTCCGATTCGGAAAAAAAATATTTTCGATCATCTCTTTTTCGTACCGTGCGAAATAACTTTTTTCCAAGCATATTTTTGGTCATCAGAGGTTGGATTTTCGGATTCAGTGGGTCGAAATACACCTAGAAACTCACCCATGAAAGTCCGATTTTGATTCTGAAAAAAAAAATTTTCGATCATCTCTTTTTCGTACCGTGCGACATAACTTTTTTCCAAGCATATTTTTGGTCATCAGAGGTTGGATTTTCGGATTCAGTGGGTCGAAATACACCTAGAAACTCACCCATGAAAGTCCGATTTTGATTCGGAATAAAAATATTTTCGATCATCTCTTTTTCGTACCGTGCGACATAACTTTTTTCCAAGCATATTTTTGGTCATCAGAGGTTGGATTTTCGGATTCAGTGGGTCGAAATACACCTAGAAACTCACCCATTAAAGTCCGATTTTGATTCTGAAAAAAAATATTTTCGATCATCTCTTTTTCGTACCATGCGAAATAACTTCTTTCCAGGTGTATTTTCGTTCAACAAAGGTTGGATTTTTGGATTCAGCGGGTCAAAATACACCTATGAACCCACCCATCAAAGTTCGATTTTGATTCTGGAGACAGATATTTTCGATCATCTCTTTTTCGAACCATGCGGAATAACTTTTTTTCAAGCATATTTTTGGTCATCAAAGGTTGGAATTTCGGATTCAGCGGGTCGAAATACACCTAGAAACTCACCCATCAAAGTCCGATTCCGATTCGGAAAAAAAATATTTTCGATCATCTCTTTTTCGTACCGTGCGAATTAACTTTTTTCCAAGCATATTTTTGGTCATCAGAGGTTGGATTTTCGGATTCAGTGGGTCGAAATACACCTAGAAACTCACCCATCACAGTTCGATTTCAATTCTGGAGACAGATATTTCCGATCATCTCTTTTTCGTACCATGCGGAATAACTTTTTTCCAAGCATATTTTTGGTCATCAAAGCTTGGATTCTCGGATTCAGCGGGTCAAAATACACCTATAAACCCACCCATCAAAGTTCGATTTTGATTCTGGAGACAGATATTTTCGATCATCTCTTTTTCGAACCATGCGGAATAACTTTTTTCTAAGCATATTTTTGGTCATCAAAGGTTGGAATTTCGGATTCAGCGGGTCGAAATACACCTAGAAACTCACCCATCAAAGTCCGATTCCGATTCTGGAGACAGATATTTTCGATCATCTCTTTTTCGTACCATGCGAAATAACTTTTTTCCAAGCATATTTTTGGTCATCAAAGTTCGGATTTTCGGATTCAGCGGGTCGGAATACACCTAGAAACTCACCTATCAAAGTCCGATTTTGATTCTGAAAAAAAATATTTTCGATCATCTCTTTTTCGTACCATGCGGAATAACTTTTTTCCAAGCATATTTTTGGTCATCAAAGCTTGGATTCTCGGATTCAGCGGGTCAAAATACACCTATAAACCCACCCCTCAAAGTTCGATTCCGATTCTGGAGACAGATATTTTCGATCATCTCTTTTTCGTACCATGCGAAATAACTTTTTTCCAAGCATATTTTTGGTCATCAAAGTTCGGATTTTCGGATTCAGCGGGTCGGAATACACCTAGAAACTCACCTATCAAAGTCCGATTTTGATTCTGAAAAAAAATATTTTCGATCATCTCTTTTTCGTACCATGCGAAATAACTTTTTTCCATGCATATTTTTGGTCATCAAAGCTTGGATTCTCGGATTCAGCGGGTCAAAATACACCTATAAACCCACCCATCAAAGTTCGATTTCAATTCTGGAGACAGATATTTTCGATCATCTCTTTTTCGTACCATGCGAAATAACTTTTTACCAAGCATATTTTTGGTCATCAAAGTTTGGATTTTCGGATTCAGCGGGTCGAAATACACCTAGAAACTCACCCATCAAAGTCCGATTTTGAGTCTGAAAAAAAATATTTTCGATCATCTCTTTTTCGTACCATGCGAAATAACTTTTTTCCAAGCATATTTTTGGTCATCAAAGCTTGGATTGTCGGATTCAGCGGGTCGAAATACACTTATAAACCCACCCATCAAAGTTCGATTTCGATCCTGGAGACAGATATTTTCGATCATCTCTTTTTCGTACCATGCGAAATAACTTTTTTCCAAGCATATTTTCGTTCATCAAAGGTTGGATTTTCGGATTCAGCGGGTCGAAATACACCTAGAAACTCACCCATCGAAGTCCGATTTTGATTCTGAAAAAAAATATTTTCGATCATCTCTTTGTCGGACCATGCGGAATAACTTCTTTCCAGGTGTATTTTCGTGTAACGAAGGTTGGATTTTTGGATTCAGCGGGTCAAAATACACCTATGAACCCACCCATCAAAGTTCGACTTCGATTCTGGAGAAAGATATTTCCGATCATCTCTTTTTCGTACCATGCGAAATAACTTTTTTCCAAGCATATTTTTGGTCATCAAAGCTTGGATTCTCGGATTCAGCGGGTCAAAATACACCTATAAACCCACCCATCAAAGTTCGATTTCAATTCTGGAGACAGATATTTCCGATCATCTCTTTTTCGTACCATGCGAAATAACTTGTTTCCAAGCATATTTTTGGTCATCAGAGGTTGGATTTTTGGATTCAGTGGGTCGAAATACACCTAGAAACTCACCCATTAAAGTCCGATTTTGATTCGGAAAAAAAATATTTTCGATCATCTCTTTTTCGTACCGTGCGACATAACTTTTTTCCAAGCATATTTTTGGTCATCAGAGGTTGGATTTTCGGATTCAGTGGGTCGAAATACACCTAGAAACTCACCCATTAAAGTCCGATTTTGATTCTGAAAAAAAATATTTTTTATCATCTCTTTTTCGTACCATGCGAAATAACTTCTTTCCAGGTGTATTTTCGTTTAACAAAGGTTGGATTTTTTGATTTAGCGGGTCAAAATACACCCATGAACCCACCCATCGAAGTTCGATTCCGATTCTGGAGACAGATATTTTCGATCATCTCTTTTTCGTACCATGCGAAATAACTTTTTTCCAAGCATATTTTTGGTCATCAAAGTTCGGATTTTCGGATTCAGCGGGTCGGAATACACCTAGAAACTCACCCATCAAAGTCCGATTTTGATTCTGAAAAAAAATATTTTCGATCATCTATTTTTCGTATCATGCGAAATACCTTTTTTCCAAGCATATTTTTGGTCATCAAAGTTTGGATTTTCGGATTCAGCGGGTCGGAATACACCTAGAAACTCACCCATTAAAGTCCGATTTTGATTCTGAAAAAAAATATTTTCGATCATCTCTTTGTCGGACCATGCGGAATAACTTCTTTCCAGGTGTATTTTCGTGTAACGAAGGTTGGATTTTTGGATTCAGCGGGTCAAAATACACCTATGAACCCACCCATCAAAGTTCGACTTCGATTCTGGAGAAAGATATTTCCGATCATCTATTTTTCGTACCATGCGAAATAACTTTTTTCCAAGCATATTTTTGGTCATCAAAGCTTGGATTCTCGGATTCAGCGGGTCAAAATACACCTATAAACCCACCCATCAAAGTTCGATTTCAATTCTGGAGACAGATATTTCCGATCATCTCTTTTTCGTACCATGCGAAATAACTTTTTTCCAAGCATATTTTTGGTCATCAAAGCTTGGATTCTCGGATTCAGCGGGTCAAAATACACCTATAAACCCACCCATCAAAGTTCGATTTTGATTCTGGAGACAGATATTTTCGATCATCTCTTTTTCGAACCATGCGGAATAACTTTTTTTCAAGCATATTTTTGGTCATCAAAGGTTGGAATTTCGGATTCAGCGGGTCGAAATACACCTAGAAACTCACCCATCAAAGTCCGATTCCGATTCGGAAAAAAAATATTTTCGATCATCTCTTTTTCGTACCGTGCGAATTAACTTTTTTCCAAGCATATTTTTGGTCATCAGAGGTTGGATTTTCGGATTCAGTGGGTCGAAATACACCTAGAAACTCACCCATTAAAGTCCGATTTTGATTCTGAAAAAAAATATTTTCGATCATCTCTTTTTCGTACCATGCGAAATAACTTCTTTCCAGGTGTATTTTCGTTCAACAAAGGTTGGATTTTTGGATTCAGCGGGTCAAAATACACCTAAGAACCCACCCATCAAAGTTCGATTCCGATTCTGGAGACAGATATTTTCGATCATCTCTTTTTCGTACCATGCGAAATAACTTTTTTCCAAGCATATTTTTGGTCATCAAAGTTCGGATTTTCGGATTCAGCGGGTCGGAATACACCTAGAAACTCACCTATCAAAGTCCGATTTTGATTCTGAAAAAAAATATTTTCGATCATCTCTTTTTCGTACCATGCGGAATAACTTTTTTCCAAGCATATTTTTGGTCATCAAAGCTTGGATTCTCGGATTCAGCGGGTCAAAATACACCTATAAACCCACCCCTCAAAGTTCGATTCCGATTCTGGAGACAGATATTTTCGATCATCTCTTTTTCGTACCATGCGAAATAACTTTTTTCCAAGCATATTTTTGGTCATCAAAGTTCGGATTTTCGGATTCAGCGGGTCGGAATACACCTAGAAACTCACCTATCAAAGTCCGATTTTGATTCTGAAAAAAAATATTTTCGATCATCTCTTTTTCGTACCATGCGAAATAACTTTTTTCCATGCATATTTTTGGTCATCAAAGCTTGGATTCTCGGATTCAGCGGGTCAAAATACACCTATAAACCCACCCATCAAAGTTCGATTTCAATTCTGGAGACAGATATTTTCGATCATCTCTTTTTCGTACCATGCGAAATAACTTTTTACCAAGCATATTTTTGGTCATCAAAGTTTGGATTTTCGGATTCAGCGGGTCGAAATACACCTAGAAACTCACCCATCAAAGTCCGATTTTGAGTCTGAAAAAAAATATTTTCGATCATCTCTTTTTCGTACCATGCGAAATAACTGTTTTCCAAGCATATTTTTGGTCATCAAAGCTTGGATTGTCGGATTCAGCGGGTCGAAATACACTTATAAACCCACCCATCAAAGTTCGATTTCGATCCTGGAGACAGATATTTTCGATCATCTCTTTTTCGTACCATGCGAAATAACTTTTTTCCAAGCATATTTTCGTTCATCAAAGGTTGGATTTTCGGATTCAGCGGGTCGAAATACACCTAGAAACTCACCCATCGAAGTCCGATTTTGATTCTGAAAAAAAATATTTTCGATCATCTCTTTGTCGGACCATGCGGAATAACTTCTTTCCAGGTGTATTTTCGTGTAACGAAGGTTGGATTTTTGGATTCAGCGGGTCAAAATACACCTATGAACCCACCCATCAAAGTTCGACTTCGATTCTGGAGAAAGATATTTCCGATCATCTCTTTTTCGTACCATGCGAAATAACTTTTTTCCAAGCATATTTTTGGTCATCAAAGCTTGGATTCTCGGATTCAGCGGGTCAAAATACACCTATAAACCCACCCATCAAAGTTCGATTTCAATTCTGGAGACAGATATTTCCGATCATCTCTTTTTCGTACCATGCGAAATAACTTGTTTCCAAGCATATTTTTGGTCATCAGAGGTTGGATTTTTGGATTCAGTGGGTCGAAATACACCTAGAAACTCACCGGTTAAAGTCCGATTTTGATTCGGAAAAAAAATATTTTCGATCATCTCTTTTTCGTACCGTGCGACATAACTTTTTTCCAAGCATATTTTTGGTCATCAGAGGTTGGATTTTCGGATTCAGTGGGTCGAAATACACCTAGAAACTCACCCATTAAAGTCCGATTTTGATTCTGAAAAAAAATATTTTTTATCATCTCTTTTTCGTACCATGCGAAATAACTTCTTTCCAGGTGTATTTTCGTTTAACAAAGGTTGGATTTTTTGATTCAGCGGGTCAAAATACACCCATGAACCCACCCATCAAAGTTCGATTCCGATTCTGGAGACAGATATTTTCGATCATCTCTTTTTCGTACCATGCGAAATAACTTTTTTCCAAGCATATTTTTGGTCATCAAAGTTCGGATTTTCGGATTCAGCGGGTCGGAATACACCTAGAAACTCACCCATCAAAGTCCGATTTTGATTCTGAAAAAAAATATTTTCGATCATCTATTTTTCGTATCATGCAAATACCTTTTTTCCAAGCATATTTTTGGTCATCAAAGTTTGGATTTTCGGATTCAGCGGGTCGGAATACACCTAGAAACTCACCCATTAAAGTCCGATTTTGATTCTGAAAAAAAATATTTTCGATCATCTCTTTGTCGGACCATGCGGAATAACTTCTTTCCAGGTGTATTTTCGTGTAACGAAGGTTGGATTTTTGGATTCAGCGGGTCAAAATACACCTATGAACCCACCCATCAAAGTTCGACTTCGATTCTGGAGAAAGATATTTCCGATCATCTATTTTTCGTACCATGCGAAATAACTTTTTTCCAAGCATATTTTTGGTCATCAAAGCTTGGATTCTCGGATTCAGCGGGTCAAAATACACCTATAAACCCACCCATCAAAGTTCGATTTCAATTCTGGAGACAGATATTTCCGATCATCTCTTTTTCGTACCATGCGAAATAACTTTTTTGCAAGCATATTTTTGGTCATCAAAGCTTGGATTCTCGGATTCAGCGGGTCAAAATACACCTATAAACCCACCCATCAAAGTTCGATTTTGATTCTGGAGACAGATATTTTCGATCATCTCTTTTTCGAACCATGCGGAATAACTTTTTTTCAAGCATATTTTTGGTCATCAAAGGTTGGAATTTCGGATTCAGCGGGTCGAAATACACCTAGAAACTCACCCATCAAAGTCCGATTCCGATTCGGAAAAAAAATATTTTCGATCATCTCTTTTTCGTACCGTGCGAATTAACTTTTTTCCAAGCATATTTTTGGTCATCAGAGGTTGGATTTTCGGATTCAGTGGGTCGAAATACACCTAGAAACTCACCCATCACAGTTCGATTCCAATTCTGGAGACAGATATTTCCGATCATCTCTTTTTCGTACCATGCGGAATAACTTTTTTCCAAGCATATTTTTGGTCATCAAAGCTTGGATTCTCGGATTCAGCGGGTCAAAATACACCTATAAACCCACCCATCAAAGTTCGATTTTGATTCTGGAGACAGATATTTTCGATCATCTCTTTTTCGAACCATGCGGAATAACTTTTTTCTAAGCATATTTTTGGCAATCAAAGCTTGGATTCTCGGATCCAGCGGGTCGAAATACACCTAGAAACTCACCCATCAAAGTCCGATTCCGATTCGGAAAAAAAAAATTTTCGATCATCTCTTTTTCGTACCGTGCGACATAACTTTTTTCCAAGCATATTTTTGGTCATCAGAGGTTGGATTTTCGGATTCAGTGGGTCGAAATACACCTAGAAACTCACCCATTAAAGTCCGATTTTGATTCGGAAAAAAAATATTTTCGATCATCTCTTTTTCGTACCGTGCGACATAACTTTTTTCCAAGCATATTTTTGGTCATCAGAGGTTGGATTTCCAGATTCAGTGGGTCGAAATACACCTAGAAACTCACCCATTAAAGTCCGATTTTGATTCTGAAAAAAAATATTTTCGATCATCTCTTTTTCGTACCATGCGAAATAACTTCTTTCCAGGTGTATTTTCGTTTAACAAAGGTTGGATTTTTGGATTCAGCGGGTCAAAATACACCTATGAACCCACCCATCAAAGTTCGATTCCGATTCTGGAGACAGATATTTTCGATCATCTCTTTTTCGTACCATGCGAAATCACTTTTTTCCAAGCATATTTTTGGTCATCAAAGTTCGGATTTTCGGATTCAGCGGGTCGGAATACACCTAGAAACTCACCTATCAAAGTCCGATTTTGATTCTGAAAAAAAATATTTTCGATCATCTCTTTTTCGTACCATGCGAAATAACTTTTTTCCAAGCATATTTTTGGTCATCAAAGCTTGGATTGTCGGATTCAGCGGGTCGAAATACACTTATAAACCCACCCATCAAAGTTCGATTTCGATCCTGGAGACAGATATTTTCGATCATCTCTTTTTCGTACCATGCGAAATAACTTTTTTCCAAGCATATTTTCGGTCATCAAAGGTTGGATTTTCGGATTCAGCGGGTCGAAATACACCTAGAAACTCACCCATCGAAGTCCGATTTTGATTCTGAAAAAAAATATTTTCGATCATCTCTTTGTCGGACCATGCGGAATAACTTCTTTCCAGGTGTATTTTCGTGTAACGAAGGTTGGATTTTTGGATTCAGCGGGTCAAAATACACCTATGAACCCACCCATCAAAGTTCGACTTCGATTCTGGAGAAAGATATTTCCGATCATCTCTTTTTCGTACCATGCGAAATAACTTTTTTCCAAGCATATTTTTGGTCATCAAAGCTTGGATTCTCGGATTCAGCGGGTCAAAATACACCTATAAACCCACCCATCAAAGTTCGATTTCAATTCTGGAGACAGATATTTTCGATCATCTCTTTTTCGTACCATGCGAAATAACTTTTTACCAAGCATATTTTTGGTCATCAAAGTTTGGATTTTCGGATTCAGCGGGTCGAAATACACCTAGAAACTCACCCATCAAAGTCCGATTTTGAGTCTGAAAAAAAATATTTTCGATCATCTCTTTTTCGTACCATGCGAAATAACGTTTTTCCAAGCATATTTTTGGTCATCAAAGCTTGGATTGTCGGATTCAGCGGGTCGAAATACACTTATAAACCCACCCATCAAAGTTCGATTTCGATCCTGGAGACAGATATTTTCGATCATCTCTTTTTCGTACCATGCGAAATAACTTTTTTCCAAGCATATTTTTGGTCATCAAAGCTTGGATTCTCGGATTCAGCGGGTCAAAATACACCTATAAACCCACCCATCAAAGTTCGATTTTGATTCTGGAGACAGATATTTTCGATCATCTCTTTTTCGAACCATGCGGAATAACTTTTTTTCAAGCATATTTTTGGTCATCAAAGGTTGGAATTTCGGATTCAGCGGGTCGAAATACACCTAGAAACTCACCCATCAAAGTCCGATTCCGATTCGGAAAAAAAATATTTTCGATCATCTCTTTTTCGTACCGTGCGAATTAACTTTTTTCCAAGCATATTTTTGGTCATCAGAGGTTGGATTTTCGGATTCAGTGGGTCGAAATACACCTAGAAACTCACCCATCACAGTTCGATTTCAATTCTGGAGACAGATATTTCCGATCATCTCTTTTTCGTACCATGCGGAATAACTTTTTTCCAAGCATATTTTTGGTCATCAAAGCTTGGATTCTCGGATTCAGCGGGTCAAAATACACCTATAAACCCACCCATCAAAGTTCGATTTTGATTCTGGAGACAGATATTTTCGATCATCTCTTTTTCGAACCATGCGGAATAACTTTTTTCTAAGCATATTTTTGGTCATCAAAGCTTGGATTCTCGGATCCAGCGGGTCGAAATACACCTAGAAACTCACCCATCAAAGTCCGATTCCGATTCGGAAAAAAAATATTTTCGATCATCTCTTTTTCGTACCGTGCGAAATAACTTTTTTCCAAGCATATTTTTGGTCATCAGAGGTTGGATTTTCGGATTCAGTGGGTCGAAATACACCTAGAAACTCACCCATGAAAGTCCGATTTTGATTCTGAAAAAAAAAATTTTCGATCATCTCTTTTTCGTACCGTGCGACATAACTTTTTTCCAAGCATATTTTTGGTCATCAGAGGTTGGATTTTCGGATTCAGTGGGTCGAAATACACCTAGAAACTCACCCATTAAAGTCCGATTTTGATTCGGAAAAAAAATATTTTCGATCATCTCTTTTTCGTACCGTGCGACATAACTTTTTTCCAAGCATATTTTTGGTCATCAGAGGTTGGATTTCCAGATTCAGTGGGTCGAAATACACCTAGAAACTCACCCATTAAAGTCCGATTTTGATTCTGAAAAAAAATATTTTCGATCATCTCTTTTTCGTACCATGCGAAATAACTTCTTTCCAGGTGTATTTTCGTTTAACAAAGGTTGGATTTTTGGATTCAGCGGGTCAAAATACACCTATGAACCCACCCATCAAAGTTCGATTCCGATTCTGGAGACAGATATTTTCGATCATCTCTTTTTCGTACCATGCGAAATAACTTTTTTCCAAGCATATTTTTGGTCATCAAAGTTCGGATTTTCGGATTCAGCGGGTCGGAATACACCTAGAAACTCACCTATCAAAGTCCGATTTTGATTCTGAAAAAAAATATTTTCGATCATCTCTTTTTCGTACCATGCGAAATAACTTTTTTCCAAGCATATTTTTGGTCATCAAAGCTTGGATTGTCGGATTCAGCGGGTCGAAATACACTTATAAACCCACCCATCAAAGTTCGATTTCGATCCTGGAGACAGATATTTTCGATCATCTCTTTTTCGTACCATGCGAAATAACTTTTTTCCAAGCATATTTTCGGTCATCAAAGGTTGGATTTTCGGATTCAGCGGGTCGAAATACACCTAGAAACTCACCCATCGAAGTCCGATTTTGATTCTGAAAAAAAATATTTTCGATCATCTCTTTGTCGGACCATGCGGAATAACTTCTTTCCAGGTGTATTTTCGTGTAACGAAGGTTGGATTTTTGGATTCAGCGGGTCAAAATACACCTATGAACCCACCCATCAAAGTTCGACTTCGATTCTGGAGAAAGATATTTCCGATCATCTCTTTTTCGTACCATGCGAAATAACTTTTTTCCAAGCATATTTTTGGTCATCAAAGCTTGGATTCTCGGATTCAGCGGGTCAAAATACACCTATAAACCCACCCATCAAAGTTCGATTTCAATTCTGGAGACAGATATTTTCGATCATCTCTTTTTCGTACCATGCGAAATAACTTTTTACCAAGCATATTTTTGGTCATCAAAGTTTGGATTTTCGGATTCAGCGGGTCGAAATACACCTAGAAACTCACCCATCAAAGTCCGATTTTGAGTCTGAAAAAAAATATTTTCGATCATCTCTTTTTCGTACCATGCGAAATAACTTTTTTCCAAGCATATTTTTGGTCATCAAAGCTTGGATTGTCGGATTCAGCGGGTCGAAATACACTTATAAACCCACCCATCAAAGTTCGATTTCGATCCTGGAGACAGATATTTTCGATCATCTCTTTTTCGTACCATGCGAAATAACTTTTTTCCAAGCATATTTTTGGTCATCAAAGCTTGGATTCTCGGATTCAGCGGGTCAAAATACACCTATAAACCCACCCATCAAAGTTCGATTTTGATTCTGGAGACAGATATTTTCGATCATCTCTTTTTCGAACCATGCGGAATAACTTTTTTTCAAGCATATTTTTGGTCATCAAAGGTTGGAATTTCGGATTCAGCGGGTCGAAATACACCTAGAAACTCACCCATCAAAGTCCGATTCCGATTCGGAAAAAAAATATTTTCGATCATCTCTTTTTCGTACCGTGCGAATTAACTTTTTTCCAAGCATATTTTTGGTCATCAGAGGTTGGATTTTCGGATTCAGTGGGTCGAAATACACCTAGAAACTCACCCATCACAGTTCGATTTCAATTCTGGAGACAGATATTTCCGATCATCTCTTTTTCGTACCATGCGGAATAACTTTTTTCCAAGCATATTTTTGGTCATCAAAGCTTGGATTCTCGGATTCAGCGGGTCAAAATACACCTATAAACCCACCCATCAAAGTTCGATTTTGATTCTGGAGACAGATATTTTCGATCATCTCTTTTTCGAACCATGCGGAATAACTTTTTTCTAAGCATATTTTTGGTCATCAAAGGTTGGAATTTCGGATTCAGCGGGTCGAAATACACCTAGAAACTCACCCATCAAAGTCCGATTCCGATTCGGAAAAAAAATATTTTCGATCATCTCTTTTTCGTACCGTGCGAAATAACTTTTTTCCAAGCATATTTTTGGTCATCAGAGGTTGGATTTTCGGATTCAGTGGGTCGAAATACACCTAGAAACTCACCCATGAAAGTCCGATTTTGATTCTGAAAAAAAAAATTTTCGATCATCTCTTTTTCGTACCGTGCGACATAACTTTTTTCCAAGCATATTTTTGGTCATCAGAGGTTGGATTTTCGGATTCAGTGGGTCGAAATACACCTAGAAACTCACCCATTAAAGTCCGATTTTGATTCGGAAAAAAAATATTTTCGATCATCTCTTTTTCGTACCGTGCGACATAACTTTTTTCCAAGCATATTTTTGGTCATCAGAGGTTGGATTTTCGGATTCAGTGGGTCGAAATACACCTAGAAACTCACCCATTAAAGTCCGATTTTGATTCGGAAAAAAAATATTTTCGATCATCTCTTTTTCGTACCGTGCGACATAACTTTTTTCCAAGCATATTTTTGGTCATCAGAGGTTGGATTTTCGGATTCAGTGGGTCGAAATACACCTAGAAACTCACCCATTAAACTCCGATTTTGATTCTGAAAAAAAATATTTTCGATCATCTCTTTTTCGTACCATGCGAAATAACTTCTTTCCAGGTGTATTTTCGTTTAACAAAGGTTGGATTTTTGGATTCAGCGGGTCAAAATACACCTATGAACCCACCCATCAAAGTTCGATTCCGATTCTGGAGACAGATATTTTCGATCATCTCTTTTTCGTACCATGCGAAATAACTTTTTTCCAAGCATATTTTTGGTCATCAAAGTTCGGATTTTCGGATTCAGCGGGTCGGAATACACCTAGAAACTCACCTATCAAAGTCCGATTTTGATTCTGAAAAAAAATATTTTCGATCATCTCTTTTTCGTACCATGCGAAATAACTTTTTTCCAAGCATATTTTTGGTCATCAAAGCTTGGATTGTCGGATTCAGCGGGTCGAAATACACTTATAAACCCACCCATCAAAGTTCGATTTCGATCCTGGAGACAGATATTTTCGATCATCTCTTTTTCGTACCATGCGAAATAACTTTTTTCCAAGCATATTTTCGGTCATCAAAGGTTGGATTTTTGGATTCAGCGGGTCGAAATACACCTAGAAACTCACCCATCGAAGTCCGATTTTGATTCTGAAAAAAAATATTTTCGATCATCTCTTTGTCGGACCATGCGGAATAACTTCTTTCCAGGTGTATTTTCGTGTAACGAAGGTTGGATTTTTGGATTCAGCGGGTCAAAATACACCTATGAACCCACCCATCAAAGTTCGACTTCGATTCTGGAGAAAGATATTTCCGATCATCTCTTTTTCGTACCATGCGAAATAACTTTTTTCCAAGCATATTTTTGGTCATCAAAGCTTGGATTCTCGGATTCAGCGGGTCAAAATACACCTATAAACCCACCCATCAAAGTTCGATTTCAATTCTGGAGACAGATATTTTCGATCATCTCTTTTTCGTACCATGCGAAATAACTTTTTACCAAGCATATTTTTGGTCATCAAAGTTTGGATTTTCGGATTCAGCGGGTCGAAATACACCTAGAAACTCACCCATCAAAGTCCGATTTTGAGTCTGAAAAAAAATATTTTCGATCATCTCTTTTTCGTACCATGCGAAATAACTTTTTTCCAAGCATATTTTTGGTCATCAAAGCTTGGATTGTCGGATTCAGCGGGTCGAAATACACTTATAAACCCACCCATCAAAGTTCGATTTCGATCCTGGAGACAGATATTTTCGATCATCTCTTTTTCGTACCATGCGAAATAACTTTTTTCCAAGCATATTTTTGGTCATCAAAGCTTGGATTCTCGGATTCAGCGGGTCAAAATACACCTATAAACCCACCCATCAAAGTTCGATTTTGATTCTGGAGACAGATATTTTCGATCATCTCTTTTTCGAACCATGCGGAATAACTTTTTTTCAAGCATATTTTTGGTCATCAAAGGTTGGAATTTCGGATTCAGCGGGTCGAAATACACCTAGAAACTCACCCATCAAAGTCCGATTCCGATTCGGAAAAAAAATATTTTCGATCATCTCTTTTTCGTACCGTGCGAATTAACTTTTTTCCAAGCATATTTTTGGTCATCAGAGGTTGGATTTTCGGATTCAGTGGGTCGAAATACACCTAGAAACTCACCCATCACAGTTCGATTTCAATTCTGGAGACAGATATTTCCGATCATCTCTTTTTCGTACCATGCGGAATAACTTTTTTCCAAGCATATTTTTGGTCATCAAAGCTTGGATTCTCGGATTCAGCGGGTCAAAATACACCTATAAACCCACCCATCAAAGTTCGATTTTGATTCTGGAGACAGATATTTTCGATCATCTCTTTTTCGAACCATGCGGAATAACTTTTTTCTAAGCATATTTTTGGTCATCAAAGGTTGGAATTTCGGATTCAGCGGGTCGAAATACACCTAGAAACTCACCCATCAAAGTCCGATTCCGATTCGGAAAAAAAATATTTTCGATCATCTCTTTTTCGTACCGTGCGAAATAACTTTTTTCCAAGCATATTTTTGGTCATCAGAGGTTGGATTTTCGGATTCAGTGGGTCGAAATACACCTAGAAACTCACCCATGAAAGTCCGATTTTGATTCTGAAAAAAAAAATTTTCGATCATCTCTTTTTCGTACCGTGCGACATAACTTTTTTCCAAGCATATTTTTGGTCATCGGAGGTTGGATTTTCGGATTCAGTGGGTCGAAATACACCTAGAAACTCACCCATTAAAGTCCGATTTTGATTCGGAAAAAAAATATTTTCGATCATCTCTTTTTCGTACCGTGCGACATAACTTTTTTCCAAGCATATTTTTGGTCATCAGAGGTTGGATTTTCGGATTCAGTGGGTCGAAATACACCTAGAAACTCACCCATTAAAGTCCGATTTTGATTCGGAAAAAAAATATTTTCGATCATCTCTTTTTCGTACCGTGCGACATAACTTTTTTCCAAGCATATTTTTGGTCATCAGAGGTTGGATTTTCGGATTCAGTGGGTCAAAATACACCTAGAAACTCACCCATTAAACTCCGATTTTGATTCTGAAAAAAAATATTTTCGATCATCTCTTTTTCGTACCATGCGAAATAACTTTTTTCCAAGCATATTTTTGGTCATCAAAGTTCGGATTTTCGGATTCAGCGGGTCGGAATACACCTAGAAACTCACCTATCAAAGTCCGATTTTGATTCTGAAAAAAAATATTTTCGATCATCTCTTTTTCGTACCATGCGAAATAACTTTTTTCCAAGCATATTTTTGGTCATCAAAGCTTGGATTCTCGGATTCAGCGGGTCAAAATACACCTATAAACCCACCCATCAAAGTTCGATTTCAATTCTGGAGACAGATATTTTCGATCATCTCTTTTTCGTACCATGCGAAATAACTTTTTACCAAGCATATTTTTGGTCATCAAAGTTTGGATTTTCGGATTCAGCGGGTCGAAATACACCTAGAAACTCACCCATCAAAGTCCGATTTTGAGTCTGAAAAAAAATATTTTCGATCATCTCTTTTTCGTACCATGCGAAATAACTTTTTTCCAAGCATATTTTTGGTCATCAAAGCTTGGATTCTCGGATTCAGCGGGTCAAGATACACCTATAAACCCACCCATCAAAGTTCGATTTTGATTCTGGAGACAGATATTTTCGATCATCTCTTTTTCGAACCATGCGGAATAACTTTTTTTCAAGCATATTTTTGGTCATCAAAGGTTGGAATTTCGGATTCAGCGGGTCGAAATACACCTAGAAACTCACCCATCAAAGTCCGATTCCGATTCGGAAAAAAAATATTTTCGATCATCTCTTTTTCGTACCGTGCGAATTAACTTTTTTCCAAGCATATTTTTGGTCATCAGAGGTTGGATTTTCGGATTCAGTGGGTCGAAATACACCTAGAAACTCACCCATCACAGTTCGATTTCAATTCTGGAGACAGATATTTCCGATCATCTCTTTTTCGTACCATGCGGAATAACTTTTTTCCAAGCATATTTTTGGTCATCAAAGCTTGGATTCTCGGATTCAGCGGGTCAAAATACACCTATAAACCCACCCATCAAAGTTCGATTTTGATTCTGGAGACAGATATTTTCGATCATCTCTTTTTCGAACCATGCGGAATAACTTTTTTCTAAGCATATTTTTGGTCATCAAAGCTTGGATTCTCGGATCCAGCGGGTCGAAATACACCTAGAAACTCACCCATCAAAGTCCGATTCCGATTCGGAAAAAAAATATTTTCGATCATCTCTTTTTCGTACCGTGCGAAATAACTTTTTTCCAAGCATATTTTTGGTCATCAGAGGTTGGATTTTCGGATTCAGTGGGTCGAAATACACCTAGAAATTCACCCATGAAAGTCCGATTTTGATTCTGAAAAAAAAAATTTTCGATCATCTCTTTTTCGTACCGTGCGACATAACTTTTTTCCAAGCATATTTTTGGTCATCAGAGGTTGGATTTTCGGATTCAGTGGGTCGAAATACACCTAGAAACTCACCCATTAAAGTCCGATTTTGATTCGGAAAAAAAATATTTTCGATCATCTCTTTTTCGTACCGTGCGACATAACTTTTTTCCAAGCATATTTTTGGTCATCAGAGGTTGGATGTCCGGATTCAGTGGGTCGAAATACACCTAGAAACTCACCCATTAAAGTCCGATTTTGATTCTGAAAAAAAATATTTTCGATCATCTCTTTTTCGTACCATGCGAAATAACTTCTTTCCAGGTGTATTTTCGTTTAACAAAGGTTGGATTTTTGGATTCAGCGGGTCAAAATACACCTATGAACCCACCCATCAAAGTTCGATTCCGATTCTGGAGACAGATATTTTCGATCATCTCTTTTTCGTACCATGCGAAATAACTTTTTTCCAAGCATATTTTTGGTCATCAAAGTTCGGATTTTCGGATTCAGCGGGTCGGAATACACCTAGAAACTCACCTATCAAAGTCCGATTTTGATTCTGAAAAAAAATATTTTCGATCATCTCTTTTTCGTACCATGCGAAATAACTTTTTTCCAAGCATATTTTTGGTCATCAAAGCTTGGATTGTCGGATTCAGCGGGTCGAAATACACTTATAAACCCACCCATCAAAGTTCGATTTCGATCCTGGAGACAGATATTTTCGATCATCTCTTTTTCGTACCATGCGAAATAACTTTTTTCCAAGCATATTTTCGGTCATCAAAGGTTGGATTTTCGGATTCAACGGGTCGAAATACACCTAGAAACTCACCCATCGAAGTCCGATTTTGATTCTGAAAAAAAATATTTTCGATCATCTCTTTGTCGGACCATGCGGAATAACTTCTTTCCAGGTGTATTTTCGTGTAACGAAGGTTGGATTTTTGGATTCAGCGGGTCAAAATACACCTATGAACCCACCCATCAAAGTTCGACTTCGATTCTGGAGAAAGATATTTCCGATCATCTCTTTTTCGTACCATGCGAAATAACTTTTTTCCAAGCATATTTTTGGTCATCAAAGCTTGGATTCTCGGATTCAGCGGGTCAAAATACACCTATAAACCCACCCATCAAAGTTCGATTTCAATTCTGGAGACAGATATTTTCGATCATCTCTTTTTCGTACCATGCGAAATAACTTTTTACCAAGCATATTTTTGGTCATCAAAGTTTGGATTTTCGGATTCAGCGGGTCGAAATACACCTAGAAACTCACCCATCAAAGTCCGATTTTGAGTCTGAAAAAAAATATTTTCGATCATCTCTTTTTCGTACCATACGAAATAACTTTTTTCCAAGCATATTTTTGGTCATCAAAGCTTGGATTGTCGGATTCAGCGGGTCGAAATACACTTATAAACCCACCCATCAAAGTTCGATTTCGATCCTGGAGACAGATATTTTCGATCATCTCTTTTTCGTACCATGCGAAATAACTTTTTTCCAAGCATATTTTTGGTCATCAAAGCTTGGATTCTCGGATTCAGCGGGTCAAAATACACCTATAAACCCACCCATCAAAGTTCGATTTTGATTCTGGAGACAGATATTTTCGATCATCTCTTTTTCGAACCATGCGGAATAACTTTTTTTCAAGCATATTTTTGGTCATCAAAGGTTGGAATTTCGGATTCAGCGGGTCGAAATACACCTAGAAACTCACCCATCAAAGTCCGATTCCGATTCGGAAAAAAAATATTTTCGATCATCTCTTTTTCGTACCGTGCGAATTAACTTTTTTCCAAGCATATTTTTGGTCATCAGAGGTTGGATTTTCGGATTCAGTGGGTCGAAATACACCTAGAAACTCACCCATCACAGTTCGATTTCAATTCTGGAGACAGATATTTCCGATCATCTCTTTTTCGTACCATGCGGAATAACTTTTTTCCAAGCATATTTTTGGTCATCAAAGCTTGGATTCTCGGATTCAGCGGGTCAAAATACACCTATAAACCCACCCATCAAAGTTCGATTTTGATTCTGGAGACAGATATTTTCGATCATCTCTTTTTCGAACCATGCGGAATAACTTTTTTCTAAGCATATTTTTGGTCATCAAAGGTTGGAATTTCGGATTCAGCGGGTCGAAATACACCTAGAAACTCACCCATCAAAGTCCGATTCCGATTCGGAAAAAAAATATTTTCGATCATCTCTTTTTCGTACCGTGCGAAATAACTTTTTTCCAAGCATATTTTTGGTCATCAGAGGTTGGATTTTCGGATTCAGTGGGTCGAAATACACCTAGAAACTCACCCATGAAAGTCCGATTTTGATTCTGAAAAAAAAAATTTTCGATCATCTCTTTTTCGTACCGTGCGACATAACTTTTTTCCAAGCATATTTTTGGTCATCAGAGGTTGGATTTTCGGATTCAGTGGGTCGAAATACACCTAGAAACTTACCCATTAAAGTCCGATTTTGATTCGGAAAAAAAATATTTTCGATCATCTCTTTTTCGTACCGTGCGACATAACTTTTTTCCAAGCATATTTTTGGTCATCAGAGGTTGGATTTTCGGATTCAGTGGGTCGAAATACACCTAGAAACTCACCCATTAAAGTCCGATTTTGATTCGGAAAAAAAATATTTTCGATCATCTCTTTTTCGTACCGTGCGACATAACTTTTTTCCAAGCATATTTTTGGTCATCAGAGGTTGGATTTCCAGATTCAGTGGGTCGAAATACACCTAGAAACTCACCCATTAAAGTCCGATTTTGATTCTGAAAAAAAATATTTTCGATCATCTCTTTTTCGTACCATGCGAAATAACTTCTTTCCAGGTGTATTTTCGTTTAACAAAGGTTGGATTTTTGGATTCAGCGGGTCAAAATACACCTATGAACCCACCCATCAAAGTTCGATTCCGATTCTGGAGACAGATATTTTCGATCATCTCTTTTTCGTACCATGCGAAATAACTTTTTTCCAAGCATATTTTTGGTCATCAAAGTTCGGATTTTCGGATTCAGCGGGTCGGAATACACCTAGAAACTCACCTATCAAAGTCCGATTTTGATTCTGAAAAAAAATATTTTCGATCATCTCTTTTTCGTACCATGCGAAATAACTTTTTTCCAAGCATATTTTTGGTCATCAAAGCTTGGATTGTCGGATTCAGCGGGTCGAAATACACTTATAAACCCACCCATCAAAGTTCGATTTCGATCCTGGAGACAGATATTTTCGATCATCTCTTTTTCGTACCATGCGAAATAACTTTTTACCAAGCATATTTTTGGTCATCAAAGTTTGGATTTTCGGATTCAGCGGGTCGAAATACACCTAGAAACTCACCCATCAAAGTCCGATTTTGAGTCTGAAAAAAAATATTTTCGATCATCTCTTTTTCGTACCATGCGAAATAACTTTTTTCCAAGCATATTTTTGGTCATCAAAGCTTGGATTGTCGGATTCAGCGGGTCGAAATACACCTATAAACCCACCCATCAAAGTTCGATTTCAATTCTGGAGACAGATATTTTCGATCATCTCTTTTTCGTACCATGCGAAATAACTTTTTACCAAGCATATTTTTGGTCATCAAAGTTTGGATTTTCGGATTCAGCGGGTCGAAATACACCTAGAAACTCACCCATCAAAGTCCGATTTTGAGTCTGAAAAAAAATATTTTCGATCATCTCTTTTTCGTACCATGCGAAATAACTTTTTTCCAAGCATATTTTTGGTCATCAAAGCTTGGATTGTCGGATTCAGCGGGTCGAAATACACTTATAAACCCACCCATCAAAGTTCGATTTCGATCCTGGAGACAGATATTTTCGATCATCTCTTTTTCGTACCATGCGAAATAACTTTTTTCCAAGCATATTTTTGGTCATCAAAGCTTGGATTCTCGGATTCAGCGGGTCAAAATACACCTATAAACCCACCCATCAAAGTTCGATTTTGATTCTGGAGACAGATATTTTCGATCATCTCTTTTTCGAACCATGCGGAATAACTTTTTTTCAAGCATATTTTTGGTCATCAAAGGTTGGAATTTCGGATTCAGCGGGTCGAAATACACCTAGAAACTCACCCATCAAAGTCCGATTCCGATTCGGAAAAAAAATATTTTCGATCATCTCTTTTTCGTACCGTGCGAATTAACTTTTTTCCAAGCATATTTTTGGTCATCAGAGGTTGGATTTTCGGATTCAGTGGGTCGAAATACACCTAGAAACTCACCCATCACAGTTCGATTTCAATTCTGGAGACAGATATTTCCGATCATCTCTTTTTCGTACCATGCGGAATAACTTTTTTCCAAGCATATTTTTGGTCATCAAAGCTTGGATTCTCGGATTCAGCGGGTCAAAATACACCTATAAACCCACCCATCAAAGTTCGATTTTGATTCTGGAGACAGATATTTTCGATCATCTCTTTTTCGAACCATGCGGAATAACTTTTTTCTAAGCATATTTTTGGTCATCAAAGCTTGGATTCTCGGATCCAGCGGGTCGAAATACACCTAGAAACTCACCCATCAAAGTCCGATTCCGATTCGGAAAAAAAATATTTTCGATCATCTCTTTTTCGTACCGTGCGAAATAACTTTTTTCCAAGCATATTTTTGGTCATCAGAGGTTGGATTTTCGGATTCAGTGGGTCGAAATACACCTAGAAACTCACCCATGAAAGTCCGATTTTGATTCTGAAAAAAAAAATTTTCGATCATCTCTTTTTCGTACCGTGCGACATAACTTTTTTCCAAGCATATTTTTGGTCATCAGAGGTTGGATTTTCGGATTCAGTGGGTCGAAATACACCTAGAAACTCACCCATTAAAGTCCGATTTTGATTCGGAAAAAAAATATTTTCGATCATCTCTTTTTCGTACCGTGCGACATAACTTTTTTCCAAGCATATTTTTGGTCATCAGAGGTTGGATGTCCGGATTCAGTGGGTCGAAATACACCTAGAAACTCACCCATTAAAGTCCGATTTTGATTCTGAAAAAAAATATTTTCGATCATCTCTTTTTCGTACCATGCGAAATAACTTCTTTCCAGGTGTATTTTCGTTTAACAAAGGTTGGATTTTTGGATTCAGCGGGTCAAAATACACCTATGAACCCACCCATCAAAGTTCGATTCCGATTCTGGAGACAGATATTTTCGATCATCTCTTTTTCGTACCATGCGAAATAACTTTTTTCCAAGCATATTTTTGGTCATCAAAGTTCGGATTTTCGGATTCAGCGGGTCGGAATACACCTAGAAACTCACCTATCAAAGTCCGATTTTGATTCTGAAAAAAAATATTTTCGATCATCTCTTTTTCGTACCATGCGAAATAACTTTTTTCCAAGCATATTTTTGGTCATCAAAGCTTGGATTGTCGGATTCAGCGGGTCGAAATACACTTATAAACCCACCCATCAAAGTTCGATTTCGATCCTGGAGACAGATATTTTCGATCATCTCTTTTTCGTACCATGCGAAATAACTTTTTTCCAAGCATATTTTCGGTCATCAAAGGTTGGATTTTCGGATTCAGCGGGTCGAAATACACCTAGAAACTCACCCATCGAAGTCCGATTTTGATTCTGAAAAAAAATATTTTCGATCATCTCTTTGTCGGACCATGCGGAATAACTTCTTTCCAGGTGTATTTTCGTGTAACGAAGGTTGGATTTTTGGATTCAGCGGGTCAAAATACACCTATGAACCCACCCATCAAAGTTCGACTTCGATTCTGGAGAAAGATATTTCCGATCATCTCTTTTTCGTACCATGCGAAATAACTTTTTTCCAAGCATATTTTTGGTCATCAAAGCTTGGATTCTCGGATTCAGCGGGTCAAAATACACCTATAAACCCACCCATCAAAGTTCGATTTCAATTCTGGAGACAGATATTTTCGATCATCTCTTTTTCGTACCATGCGAAATAACTTTTTACCAAGCATATTTTTGGTCATCAAAGTTTGGATTTTCGGATTCAGCGGGTCGAAATACACCTAGAAACTCACCCATCAAAGTCCGATTTTGAGTCTGAAAAAAAATATTTTCGATCATCTCTTTTTCGTACCATGCGAAATAACTTTTTTCCAAGCATATTTTTGGTCATCAAAGCTTGGATTGTCGGATTCAGCGGGTCGAAATACACTTATAAACCCACCCATCAAAGTTCGATTTCGATCCTGGAGACAGATATTTTCGATCATCTCTTTTTCGTACCATGCGAAATAACTTTTTTCCAAGCATATTTTTGGTCATCAAAGCTTGGATTCTCGGATTCAGCGGGTCAAAATACACCTATAAACCCACCCATCAAAGTTCGATTTTGATTCTGGAGACAGATATTTTCGATCATCTCTTTTTCGAACCATGCGGAATAACTTTTTTTCAAGCATATTTTTGGTCATCAAAGGTGGGAGTTTCGGATTCAGCGGGTCGAAATACACCTAGAAACTCACCCATCAAAGTCCGATTCCGATTCGGAAAAAAAATATTTTCGATCATCTCTTTTTCGTACCGTGCGAATTAACTTTTTTCCAAGCATATTTTTGGTCATCAGAGGTTGGATTTTCGGATTCAGTGGGTCGAAATACACCTAGAAACTCACCCATCACAGTTCGATTTCAATTCTGGAGACAGATATTTCCGATCATCTCTTTTTCGTACCATGCGGAATAACTTTTTTCCAAGCATATTTTTGGTCATCAAAGCTTGGATTCTCGGATTCAGCGGGTCAAAATACACCTATAAACCCACCCATCAAAGTTCGATTTTGATTCTGGAGACAGATATTTTCGATCATCTCTTTTTCGAACCATGCGGAATAACTTTTTTCTAAGCATATTTTTGGTCATCAAAGTTTGGAATTTCGGATTCAGCGGGTCGAAATACACCTAGAAACTCACCCATCAAAGTCCGATTCCGATTCGGAAAAAAAATATTTTCGATCATCTCTTTTTCGTACCGTGCGAAATAACTTTTTTCCAAGCATATTTTTGGTGATCAGAGGTTGGATTTTCGGATTCAGTGGGTCGAAATACACCTAGAAACTCACCCATGGAAGTCCGATTTTGATTCTGAAAAAAAAAATTTTCGATCATCTCTTTTTCGTACCGTGCGACATAACTTTTTTCCAAGCATATTTTTGGTCATCAGAGGTTGGATTTTCGGATTCAGTGGGTCGAAATACACCTAGAAACTCACCCATTAAAGTCCGATTTTGATTCGGAAAAAAAATATTTTCGATCATCTCTTTTTCGTACCGTGCGACATAACTTTTTTCCAAGCATATTTTTGGTCATCAGAGGTTGGATTTTCGGATTCAGTGGGTCGAAATACACCTAGAAACTCACCCATTAAAGTCCGATTTTGATTCGGAAAAAAAATATTTTCGATCATCTCTTTTTCGTACCGTGCGACATAACTTTTTTCCAAGCATATTTTTGGTCATCAGAGGTTGGATTTTCGGATTCAGTGGGTCGAAATACACCTAGAAACTCACCCATTAAACTCCGATTTTGATTCTGAAAAAAAATATTTTCGATCATCTCTTTTTCGTACCATGCGAAATAACTTCTTTCCAGGTGTATTTTCGTTTAACAAAGGTTGGATTTTTGGATTCAGCGGGTCAAAATACACCTATGAACCCACCCATCAAAGTTCGATTCCGATTCTGGAGACAGATATTTTCGATCATCTCTTTTTCGTACCATGCGAAATAACTTTTTTCCACGCATATTTTTGGTCATCAAAGTTCGGATTTTCGGATTCAGCGGGTCGGAATACACCTAGAAACTCACCTATCAAAGTCCGATTTTGATTCTGAAAAAAAATATTTTCGATCATCTCTTTTTCGTACCATGCGAAATAACTTTTTTCCAAGCATATTTTTGGTCATCAAAGCTTGGATTCTCGGATTCAGCGGGTCAAAATACACCTATAAACCCACCCATCAAAGTTCGATTTCAATTCTGGAGACAGATATTTTCGATCATCTCTTTTTCGTACCATGCGAAATAACTTTTTACCAAGCATATTTTTGGTCATCAAAGTTTGGATTTTCGGATTCAGCGGGTCGAAATACACCTAGAAACTCACCCATCAAAGTCCGATTTTGAGTCTGAAAAAAAATATTTTCGATCATCTCTTTTTCGTACCATGCGAAATAACTTTTTTCCAAGCATATTTTTGGTCATCAAAGCTTGGATTGTCGGATTCAGCGGGTCGAAATACACTTATAAACCCACCCATCAAAGTTCGATTTCGATCCTGGAGACAGATATTTTCGATCATCTCTTTTTCGTACCATGCGAAATAACTTTTTTCCAAGCATATTTTCGGTCATCAAAGGTTGGATTTTCGGATTCAGCGGGTCGAAATACACCTAGAAACTCACCCATCGAAGTCCGATTTTGATTCTGAAAAAAAATATTTTCGATCATCTCTTTGTCGGACCATGCGGAATAACTTCTTTCCAGGTGTATTTTCGTGTAACGAAGGTTGGATTTTTGGATTCAGCGGGTCAAAATACACCTATGAACCCACCCATCAAAGTTCGACTTCGATTCTGGAGAAAGATATTTCCGATCATCTCTTTTTCGTACCATGCGAAATAACTTTTTTCCAAGCATATTTTTGGTCATCAAAGCTTGGATTCTCGGATTCAGCGGGTCAAAATACACCTATAAACCCACCCATCAAAGTTCGATTTCAATTCTGGAGACAGATATTTTCGATCATCTCTTTTTCGTACCATGCGAAATAACTTTTTACCAAGCATATTTTTGGTCATCAAAGTTTGGATTTTCGGATTCAGCGGGTCGAAATACACCTAGAAACTCACCCATCAAAGTCCGATTTTGAGTCTGAAAAAAAATATTTTCCATCATCTCTTTTTCGTACCATGCGAAATAACTTTTTTCCAAGCATATTTTTGGTCATCAAAGCTTGGATTGTCGGATTCAGCGGGTCGAAATACACTTATAAACCCACCCATCAAAGTTCGATTTCGATCCTGGAGACAGATATTTTCGATCATCTCTTTTTCGTACCATGCGAAATAACTTTTTTCCAAGCATATTTTCGGTCATCAAAGGTTGGATTTTCGGATTCAGCGGGTCGAAATACACCTAGAAACTCACCCATCGAAGTCCGATTTTGATTCTGAAAAAAAATATTTTCGATCATCTCTTTGTCGGACCAGGCGGAATAACTTCTTTCCAGGTGTATTTTCGTGTAACGAAGGTTGGATTTTTGGATTCAGCGGGTCAAAATACACCTATGAACCCACCCATCAAAGTTCGACTTCGATTCTGGAGAAAGATATTTCCGATCATCTCTTTTTCGTACCATGCGAAATAACTTTTTTCCAAGCAAATTTTTGGTCATCAAAGCTTGGATTCTCGGATTCAGCGGGTCAAAATACACCTATAAACCCACCCATCAAAGTTCGATTTCAATTCTGGAGACAGATATTTTCGATCATCTCTTTTTCGTACCATGCGAAATAACTTTTTACCAAGCATATTTGTGGTCATCAAAGTTTGGATTTTCGAGTTCAGCGGGTCGAAATACACCTAGAAACTCACCCATCAAAGTCCGATTTTGAGTCTGAAAAAAAATATTTTCGATCATCTCTTTTTCGTACCATGCGAAATAATTTTTTTCCAAGCATATTTTTGGTCATCAAAGCTTGGATTGTCGGATTCAGCGGGTCGAAATACACTTATAAACCCACCCATCAAAGTTCGATTTCGATCCTGGAGACAGATATTTTCGATCATCTCTTTTTCGTACCATGCGAAATAACTTTTTTCCAAGCATATTTTTGGTCATCAAAGTTCGGATTCTCGGATTCAGCGGGTCAAAATACACCTATAAACCCACCCATCAAAGTTCGATTTTGATTCTGGAGACAGATATTTTCGATCATCTCTTTTTCGAACCATGCGGAATAACTTTTTTTCAAGCATATTTTTGGTCATCAAAGGTTGGAATTTCGGATTCAGCGGGTCGAAATACACCTAGAAACTCACCCATCAAAGTCCGATTCCGATTCGGAAAAAAAATATTTTCGATCATCTCTTTTTCGTACCGTGCGAATTAACTTTTTTCCAAGCATATTTTTGGTCATCAGAGGTTGGATTTTCGGATTCAGTGGGTCGAAATACACCTAGAAACTCACCCATCACAGTTCGATTTCAATTCTGGAGACAGATATTTCCGATCATCTCTTTTTCGTACCATGCGGAATAACTTTTTTCCAAGCATATTTTTGGTCATCAAAGCTTGGATTCTCGGATTCAGCGGGTCAAAATACACCTATGAACCCACCCATCAAAGTTCGATTTTGATTCTGGAGACAGATATTTTCGATCATCTCTTTTTCGAACCATGCGGAATAACTTTTTTCTAAGCATATTTTTGGTCATCAAAGGTTGGAATTTCGGATTCAGCGGGTCGAAATACACCTAGAAACTCACCCATCAAAGTCCGATTCCGATTCGGAAAAAAAATATTTTCGATCATCTCTTTTTCGTACCGTGCGAAATAACTTTTTTCCAAGCATATTTTTGGTCATCAGAGGTTGGATTTTCGGATTCAGTGGGTCGAAATACACCTAGAAACTCACCCATGAAAGTCCGATTTTGATTGTGAAAAAAAAAATTTTCGATCATCTCTTTTTCGTACCGTGCGACATAACTTTTTTCCAAGCATATTTTTGGTCATCAGAGGTTGGATTTTCGGATTCAGTGGGTCGAAATACACCTAGAAACTCACCCATCAAAGTCCGATTTTGAGTCTGAAAAAAAATATTTTCCATCATCTCTTTTTCGTACCATGCGAAATAACTTTTTTCCAAGCATATTTTTGGTCATCAAAGCTTGGATTGTCGGATTCAGCGGGTCGAAATACACTTATAAACCCACCCATCAAAGTTCGATTTCGATCCTGGAGACAGATATTTTCGATCATCTCTTTTTCGTACCATGCGAAATAACTTTTTTCCAAGCATATTTTCGGTCATCAAAGGTTGGATTTTCGGATTCAGCGGGTCGAAATACACCTAGAAACTCACCCATCGAAGTCCGATTTTGATTCTGAAAAAAAATATTTTCGATCATCTCTTTGTCGGACCAGGCGGAATAACTTCTTTCCAGGTGTATTTTCGTGTAACGAAGGTTGGATTTTTGGATTCAGCGGGTCAAAATACACCTATGAACCCACCCATCAAAGTTCGACTTCGATTCTGGAGAAAGATATTTCCGATCATCTCTTTTTCGTACCATGCGAAATAACTTTTTTCCAAGCAAATTTTTGGTCATCAAAGCTTGGATTCTCGGATTCAGCGGGTCAAAATACACCTATAAACCCACCCATCAAAGTTCGATTTCAATTCTGGAGACAGATATTTTCGATCATCTCTTTTTCGTACCATGCGAAATAACTTTTTACCAAGCATATTTGTGGTCATCAAAGTTTGGATTTTCGGATTCAGCGGGTCGAAATACACCTAGAAACTCACCCATCAAAGTCCGATTTTGAGTCTGAAAAAAAATATTTTCGATCATCTCTTTTTCGTACCATGCGAAATAATTTTTTTCCAAGCATATTTTTGGTCATCAAAGCTTGGATTGTCGGATTCAGCGGGTCGAAATACACTTATAAACCCACCCATCAAAGTTCGATTTCGATCCTGGAGACAGATATTTTCGATCATCTCTTTTTCGTACCATGCGAAATAACTTTTTTCCAAGCATATTTTTGGTCATCAAAGTTCGGATTCTCGGATTCAGCGGGTCAAAATACACCTATAAACCCACCCATCAAAGTTCGATTTTGATTCTGGAGACAGATATTTTCGATCATCTCTTTTTCGAACCATGCGGAATAACTTTTTTTCAAGCATATTTTTGGTCATCAAAGGTTGGAATTTCGGATTCAGCGGGTCGAAATACACCTAGAAACTCACCCATCAAAGTCCGATTCCGATTCGGAAAAAAAATATTTTCGATCATCTCTTTTTCGTACCGTGCGAATTAACTTTTTTCCAAGCATATTTTTGGTCATCAGAGGTTGGATTTTCGGATTCAGTGGGTCGAAATACACCTAGAAACTCACCCATCACAGTTCGATTTCAATTCTGGAGACAGATATTTCCGATCATCTCTTTTTCGTACCATGCGGAATAACTTTTTTCCAAGCATATTTTTGGTCATCAAAGCTTGGATTCTCGGATTCAGCGGGTCAAAATACACCTATGAACCCACCCATCAAAGTTCGATTTTGATTCTGGAGACAGATATTTTCGATCATCTCTTTTTCGAACCATGCGGAATAACTTTTTTCTAAGCATATTTTTGGTCATCAAAGGTTGGAATTTCGGATTCAGCGGGTCGAAATACACCTAGAAACTCACCCATCAAAGTCCGATTCCGATTCGGAAAAAAAATATTTTCGATCATCTCTTTTTCGTACCGTGCGAAATAACTTTTTTCCAAGCATATTTTTGGTCATCAGAGGTTGGATTTTCGGATTCAGTGGGTCGAAATACACCTAGAAACTCACCCATGAAAGTCCGATTTTGATTGTGAAAAAAAAAATTTTCGATCATCTCTTTTTCGTACCGTGCGACATAACTTTTTTCCAAGCATATTTTTGGTCATCAGAGGTTGGATTTTCGGATTCAGTGGGTCGAAATACACCTAGAAACTCACCCATCACAGTTCGATTTCAATTCTGGAGACAGATATTTCCGATCATCTCTTTTTCGTACCATGCGGAATAACTTTTTTCCAAGCATATTTTTGGTCATCAAAGCTTGGATTCTCGGATTCAGCGGGTCAAAATACACCTATAAACCCACCCATCAAAGTTCGATTTTGATTCTGGAGACAGATATTTTCGATCATCTCTTTTTCGAACCATGCGGAATAACTTTTTTCTAAGCATATTTTTGGTCATCAAAGGTTGGAATTTCGGATTCAGCGGGTCGAAATACACCTAGAAACTCGGCCATCAAAGTCCGATTCCGATTCGGAAAAAAAATATTTTCGATCATCTCTTTTTCGTACCGTGCGAAATAACTTTTTTCCAAGCATATTTTTGGTCATCAGAGGTTGGATTTTCGGATTCAGTGGGTCGAAATACACCTAGAAACTCACCCATGAAAGTCCGATTTTGATTCTGAAAAAAAAAATTTTCGATCATCTCTTTTTCGTACCGTGCGACATAACTTTTTTCCAAGCATATTTTTGGTCATCGGAGGTTGGATTTTCGGATTCAGTGGGTCGAAATACACCTAGAAACTCACCCATTAAAGTCCGATTTTGATTCGGAAAAAAAATATTTTCGATCATCTCTTTTTCGTACCGTGCGACATAACTTTTTTCCAAGCATATTTTTGGTCATCAGAGGTTGGATTTTCGGATTCAGTGGGTCGAAATACACCTAGAAACTCACCCATTAAAGTCCGATTTTGATTCGGAAAAAAAATATTTTCGATCATCTCTTTTTCGTACCGTGCGACATAACTTTTTTCCAAGCATATTTTTGGTCATCAGAGGTTGGATTTTCGGATTCAGTGGGTCAAAATACACCTAGAAACTCACCCATTAAACTCCGATTTTGATTCTGAAAAAAAATATTTTCGATCATCTCTTTTTCGTACCATGCGAAATAACTTTTTTCCAAGCATATTTTTGGTCATCAAAGTTCGGATTTTCGGATTCAGCGGGTCGGAATACACCTAGAAACTCACCTATCAAAGTCCGATTTTGATTCTGAAAAAAAATATTTTCGATCATCTCTTTTTCGTACCATGCGAAATAACTTTTTTCCAAGCATATTTTTGGTCATCAAAGCTTGGATTCTCGGATTCAGCGGGTCAAAATACACCTATAAACCCACCCATCAAAGTTCGATTTCAATTCTGGAGACAGATATTTTCGATCATCTCTTTTTCGTACCATGCGAAATAACTTTTTACCAAGCATATTTTTGGTCATCAAAGTTTGGATTTTCGGATTCAGCGGGTCGAAATACACCTAGAAACTCACCCATCAAAGTCCGATTTTGAGTCTGAAAAAAAATATTTTCGATCATCTCTTTTTCGTACCATGCGAAATAACTTTTTTCCAAGCATATTTTTGGTCATCAAAGCTTGGATTCTCGGATTCAGCGGGTCAAGATACACCTATAAACCCACCCATCAAAGTTCGATTTTGATTCTGGAGACAGATATTTTCGATCATCTCTTTTTCGAACCATGCGGAATAACTTTTTTTCAAGCATATTTTTGGTCATCAAAGGTTGGAATTTCGGATTCAGCGGGTCGAAATACACCTAGAAACTCACCCATCAAAGTCCGATTCCGATTCGGAAAAAAAATATTTTCGATCATCTCTTTTTCGTACCGTGCGAATTAACTTTTTTCCAAGCATATTTTTGGTCATCAGAGGTTGGATTTTCGGATTCAGTGGGTCGAAATACACCTAGAAACTCACCCATCACAGTTCGATTTCAATTCTGGAGACAGATATTTCCGATCATCTCTTTTTCGTACCATGCGGAATAACTTTTTTCCAAGCATATTTTTGGTCATCAAAGCTTGGATTCTCGGATTCAGCGGGTCAAAATACACCTATAAACCCACCCATCAAAGTTCGATTTTGATTCTGGAGACAGATATTTTCGATCATCTCTTTTTCGAACCATGCGGAATAACTTTTTTCTAAGCATATTTTTGGTCATCAAAGCTTGGATTCTCGGATCCAGCGGGTCGAAATACACCTAGAAACTCACCCATCAAAGTCCGATTCCGATTCGGAAAAAAAATATTTTCGATCATCTCTTTTTCGTACCGTGCGAAATAACTTTTTTCCAAGCATATTTTTGGTCATCAGAGGTTGGATTTTCGGATTCAGTGGGTCGAAATACACCTAGAAACTCACCCATGAAAGTCCGATTTTGATTCTGAAAAAAAAAATTTTCGATCATCTCTTTTTCGTACCGTGCGACATAACTTTTTTCCAAGCATATTTTTGGTCATCAGAGGTTGGATTTTCGGATTCAGTGGGTCGAAATACACCTAGAAACTCACCCATTAAAGTCCGATTTTGATTCGGAAAAAAAATATTTTCGATCATCTCTTTTTCGTACCGTGCGACATAACTTTTTTCCAAGCATATTTTTGGTCATCAGAGGTTGGATGTCCGGATTCAGTGGGTCGAAATACACCTAGAAACTCACCCATTAAAGTCCGATTTTGATTCTGAAAAAAAATATTTTCGATCATCTCTTTTTCGTACCATGCGAAATAACTTCTTTCCAGGTGTATTTTCGTTTAACAAAGGTTGGATTTTTGGATTCAGCGGGTCAAAATACACCTATGAACCCACCCATCAAAGTTCGATTCCGATTCTGGAGACAGATATTTTCGATCATCTCTTTTTCGTACCATGCGAAATAACTTTTTTCCAAGCATATTTTTGGTCATCAAAGTTCGGATTTTCGGATTCAGCGGGTCGGAATACACCTAGAAACTCACCTATCAAAGTCCGATTTTGATTCTGAAAAAAAATATTTTCGATCATCTCTTTTTCGTACCATGCGAAATAACTTTTTTCCAAGCATATTTTTGGTCATCAAAGCTTGGATTGTCGGATTCAGCGGGTCGAAATACACTTATAAACCCACCCATCAAAGTTCGATTTCGATCCTGGAGACAGATATTTTCGATCATCTCTTTTTCGTACCATGCGAAATAACTTTTTTCCAAGCATATTTTCGGTCATCAAAGGTTGGATTTTCGGATTCAACGGGTCGAAATACACCTAGAAACTCACCCATCGAAGTCCGATTTTGATTCTGAAAAAAAATATTTTCGATCATCTCTTTGTCGGACCATGCGGAATAACTTCTTTCCAGGTGTATTTTCGTGTAACGAAGGTTGGATTTTTGGATTCAGCGGGTCAAAATACACCTATGAACCCACCCATCAAAGTTCGACTTCGATTCTGGAGAAAGATATTTCCGATCATCTCTTTTTCGTACCATGCGAAATAACTTTTTTCCAAGCATATTTTTGGTCATCAAAGCTTGGATTCTCGGATTCAGCGGGTCAAAATACACCTATAAACCCACCCATCAAAGTTCGATTTCAATTCTGGAGACAGATATTTTCGATCATCTCTTTTTCGTACCATGCGAAATAACTTTTTACCAAGCATATTTTTGGTCATCAAAGTTTGGATTTTCGGATTCAGCGGGTCGAAATACACCTAGAAACTCACCCATCAAAGTCCGATTTTGAGTCTGAAAAAAAATATTTTCGATCATCTCTTTTTCGTACCATACGAAATAACTTTTTTCCAAGCATATTTTTGGTCATCAAAGCTTGGATTGTCGGATTCAGCGGGTCGAAATACACTTATAAACCCACCCATCAAAGTTCGATTTCGATCCTGGAGACAGATATTTTCGATCATCTCTTTTTCGTACCATGCGAAATAACTTTTTTCCAAGCATATTTTTGGTCATCAAAGCTTGGATTCTCGGATTCAGCGGGTCAAAATACACCTATAAACCCACCCATCAAAGTTCGATTTTGATTCTGGAGACAGATATTTTCGATCATCTCTTTTTCGAACCATGCGGAATAACTTTTTTTCAAGCATATTTTTGGTCATCAAAGGTTGGAATTTCGGATTCAGCGGGTCGAAATACACCTAGAAACTCACCCATCAAAGTCCGATTCCGATTCGGAAAAAAAATATTTTCGATCATCTCTTTTTCGTACCGTGCGAATTAACTTTTTTCCAAGCATATTTTTGGTCATCAGAGGTTGGATTTTCGGATTCAGTGGGTCGAAATACACCTAGAAACTCACCCATCACAGTTCGATTTCAATTCTGGAGACAGATATTTCCGATCATCTCTTTTTCGTACCATGCGGAATAACTTTTTTCCAAGCATATTTTTGGTCATCAAAGCTTGGATTCTCGGATTCAGCGGGTCAAAATACACCTATAAACCCACCCATCAAAGTTCGTATTTGATTCTGGAGACAGATATTTTCGATCATCTCTTTTTCGAACCATGCGGAATAACTTTTTTCTAAGCATATTTTTGGTCATCAAAGGTTGGAATTTCGGATTCAGCGGGTCGAAATACACCTAGAAACTCACCCATCAAAGTCCGATTCCGATTCGGAAAAAAAATATTTTCGATCATCTCTTTTTCGTACCGTGCGAAATAACTTTTTTCCAAGCATATTTTTGGTCATCAGAGGTTGGATTTTCGGATTCAGTGGGTCGAAATACACCTAGAAACTCACCCATGAAAGTCCGATTTTGATTCTGAAAAAAAAAATTTTCGATCATCTCTTTTTCGTACCGTGCGACATAACTTTTTTCCAAGCATATTTTTGGTCATCAGAGGTTGGATTTTCGGATTCAGTGGGTCGAAATACACCTAGAAACTCACCCATTAAAGTCCGATTTTGATTCGGAAAAAAAATATTTTCGATCATCTCTTTTTCGTACCGTGCGACATAACTTTTTTCCAAGCATATTTTTGGTCATCAGAGGTTGGATTTTCGGATTCAGTGGGTCGAAATACACCTAGAAACTCACCCATTAAAGTCCGATTTTGATTCGGAAAAAAAATATTTTCGATCATCTCTTTTTCGTACCGTGCGACATAACTTTTTTCCAAGCATATTTTTGGTCATCAGAGGTTGGATTTCCAGATTCAGTGGGTCGAAATACACCTAGAAACTCACCCATTAAAGTCCGATTTTGATTCTGAAAAAAAATATTTTCGATCATCTCTTTTTCGTACCATGCGAAATAACTTCTTTCCAGGTGTATTTTCGTTTACCAAAGGTTGGATTTTTGGATTCAGCGGGTCAAAATACACCTATGAACCCACCCATCAAAGTTCGATTCCGATTCTGGAGACAGATATTTTCGATCATCTCTTTTTCGTACCATGCGAAATAACTTTTTTCCAAGCATATTTTTGGTCATCAAAGTTCGGATTTTCGGATTCAGCGGGTCGGAATACACCTAGAAACTCACCTATCAAAGTCCGATTTTGATTCTGAAAAAAAATATTTTCGATCATCTCTTTTTCGTACCATGCGAAATAACTTTTTTCCAAGCATATTTTTGGTCATCAAAGCTTGGATTGTCGGATTCAGCGGGTCGAAATACACTTATAAACCCACCCATCAAAGTTCGATTTCGATCCTGGAGACAGATATTTTCGATCATCTCTTTTTCGTACCATGCGAAATAACTTTTTTCCAAGCATATTTTCGGTCATCAAAGGTTGGATTTTCGGATTCAGCGGGTCGAAATACACCTAGAAACTCACCCATCGAAGTCCGATTTTGATTCTGAAAAAAAATATTTTCGATCATCTCTTTGTCGGACCATGCGGAATAACTTCTTTCCAGGTGTATTTTCGTGTAACGAAGGTTGGATTTTTGGATTCAGCGGGTCAAAATACACCTATGAACCCACCCATCAAAGTTCGACTTCGATTCTGGAGAAAGATATTTCCGATCATCTCTTTTTCGTACCATGCGAAATAACTTTTTTCCAAGCATATTTTTGGTCATCAAAGCTTGGATTCTCGGATTCAGCGGGTCAAAATACACCTATAAACCCACCCATCAAAGTTCGATTTCAATTCTGGAGACAGATATTTTCGATCATCTCTTTTTCGTACCATGCGAAATAACTTTTTACCAAGCATATTTTTGGTCATCAAAGTTTGGATTTTCGGATTCAGCGGGTCGAAATACACCTAGAAACTCACCCATCAAAGTCCGATTTTGAGTCTGAAAAAAAATATTTTCGATCATCTCTTTTTCGTACCATGCGAAATAACTTTTTTCCAAGCATATTTTTGGTCATCAAAGCTTGGATTGTCGGATTCAGCGGGTCGAAATACACTTATAAACCCACCCATCAAAGTTCGATTTCGATCCTGGAGACAGATATTTTCGATCATCTCTTTTTCGTACCATGCGAAATAACTTTTTTCCAAGCATATTTTTGGTCATCAAAGCTTGGATTCTCGGATTCAGCGGGTCAAAATACACCTATAAACCCACCCATCAAAGTTCGATTTTGATTCTGGAGACAGATATTTTCGATCATCTCTTTTTCGAACCATGCGGAATAACTTTTTTTCAAGCATATTTTTGGTCATCAAAGGTTGGAATTTCGGATTCAGCGGGTCGAAATACACCTAGAAACTCACCCATCAAAGTCCGATTCCGATTCGGAAAAAAATATTTTCGATCATCTCTTTTTCGTACCGTGCGAATTAACTTTTTTCCAAGCATATTTTTGGTCATCAGAGGTTGGATTTTCGGATTCAGTGGGTCGAAATACACCTAGAAACTCACCCATCACAGTTCGATTTCAATTCTGGAGACAGATATTTCCGATCATCTCTTTTTCGTACCATGCGGAATAACTTTTTTCCAAGCATATTTTTGGTCATCAAAGCTTGGATTCTCGGATTCAGCGGGTCAAAATACACCTATAAACCCACCCATCAAAGTTCGATTTTGATTCTGGAGACAGATATTTTCGATCATCTCTTTTTCGAACCATGCGGAATAACTTTTTTCTAAGCATATTTTTGGTCATCAAAGCTTGGATTCTCGGATCCAGCGGGTCGAAATACACCTAGAAACTCACCCATCAAAGTCCGATTCCGATTCGGAAAAAAAATATTTTCGATCATCTCTTTTTCGTACCGTGCGAAATAACTTTTTTCCAAGCATATTTTTGGTCATCAGAGGTTGGATTTTCGGATTCAGTGGGTCGAAATACACCTAGAAACTCACCCATGAAAGTCCGATTTTGATTCTGAAAAAAAAATTTTCGATCATCTCTTTTTCGTACCGTGCGACATAACTTTTTTCCAAGCATATTTTTGGTCATCAGAGGTTGGATTTTCGGATTCAGTGGGTCGAAATACACCTAGAAACTCACCCATTAAAGTCCGATTTTGATTCGGAAGAAAAATATTTTCGATCATCTCTTTTCGTACCGTGCGACATAACTTTTTTCCAAGCATATTTTTGGTCATCAGAGGTTGGATGTCCGGATTCAGTGGGTCGAAATACACCTAGAAACTCACCCATTAAAGTCCGATTTTGATTCTGAAAAAAATATTTTCGATCATCTCTTTTTCGTACCATGCGAAATAACTTCTTTCCAGGTGTATTTTCGTTTAACAAAGGTTGGATTTTTGGATTCAGCGGGTCAAAATACACCTATGAACCCACCCATCAAAGTTCGATTCCGATTCTGGAGACAGATATTTTCGATCATCTCTTTTTCGTACCATGCGAAATAACTTTTTTCCAAGCATATTTTTGGTCATCAAAGTTCGGATTTTCGGATTCAGCGGGTCGGAATACACCTAGAAACTCACCTATCAAAGTCCGATTTTGATTCTGAAAAAAAATATTTTCGATCATCTCTTTTTCGTACCATGCGAAATAACTTTTTTCCAAGCATATTTTTGGTCATCAAAGCTTGGATTGTCGGATTCAGCGGGTCGAAATACACTTATAAACCCACCCATCAAAGTTCGATTTCGATCCTGGAGACAGATATTTTCGATCATCTCTTTTTCGTACCATGCGAAATAACTTTTTTCCAAGCATATTTTCGGTCATCAAAGGTTGGATTTTCGGATTCAGCGGGTCGAAATACACCTAGAAACTCACCCATCGAAGTCCGATTTTGATTCTGAAAAAAAATATTTTCGATCATCTCTTTGTCGGACCATGCGGAATAACTTCTTTCCAGGTGTATTTTCGTGTAACGAAGGTTGGATTTTGGATTCAGCGGGTCAAAATACACCTATGAACCCACCCATCAAAGTTCGACTTCGATTCTGGAGAAAGATATTTCCGATCATCTCTTTTTCGTACCATGCGAAATAACTTTTTTCCAAGCATATTTTTGGTCATCAAAGCTTGGATTCTCGGATTCAGCGGGTCAAAATACACCTATAAACCCACCCATCAAAGTTCGATTTCAATTCTGGAGACAGATATTTTCGATCATCTCTTTTTCGTACCATGCGAAATAACTTTTTACCAAGCATATTTTTGGTCATCAAAGTTTGGATTTTCGGATTCAGCGGGTCGAAATACACCTAGAAACTCACCCATCAAAGTCCGATTTTGAGTCTGAAAAAAAATATTTTCGATCATCTCTTTTTCGTACCATGCGAAATAACTTTTTTCCAAGCATATTTTTGGTCATCAAAGCTTGGATTGTCGGATTCAGCGGGTCGAAATACACTTATAAACCCACCCATCAAAGTTCGATTTCGATCCTGGAGACAGATATTTTCGATCATCTCTTTTTCGTACCATGCGAAATAACTTTTTTCCAAGCATATTTTTGGTCATCAAAGCTTGGATTCTCGGATTCAGCGGGTCAAAATACACCTATAAACCCACCCATCAAAGTTCGATTTTGATTCTGGAGACAGATATTTTCGATCATCTCTTTTTCGAACCATGCGGAATAACTTTTTTTCAAGCATATTTTTGGTCATCAAAGGTTGGAGTTTCGGATTCAGCGGGTCGAAATACACCTAGAAACTCACCCATCAAAGTCCGATTCCGATTCGGAAAAAAAATATTTCCGATCATCTCTTTTTCGTACCGTGCGAATTAACTTTTTTCCAAGCATATTTTTGGTCATCAGAGGTTGGATTTTCGGATTCAGTGGGTCGAAATACACCTAGAAACTCACCCATCACAGTTCGATTTCAATTCTGGAGACAGATATTTCCGATCATCTCTTTTTCGTACCATGCGGAATAACTTTTTTCCAAGCATATTTTTGGTCATCAAAGCTTGGATTCTCGGATTCAGCGGGTCAAAATACACCTATAAACCCACCCATCAAAGTTCGATTTTGATTCTGGAGACAGATATTTTCGATCATCTCTTTTCGAACCATGCGGAATAACTTTTTTCTAAGCATATTTTTGGTCATCAAAGTTTGGAATTTCGGATTCAGCGGGTCGAAATACACCTAGAAACTCACCCATCAAAGTCCGATTCCGATTCGGAAAAAAAATATTTTCGATCATCTCTTTTTCGTACCGTGCGAAATAACTTTTTTCCAAGCATATTTTTGGTGATCAGAGGTTGGATTTTCGGATTCAGTGGGTCGAAATACACCTAGAAACTCACCCATGGAAGTCCGATTTTGGATTCTGAATGAAAAAAAAAATTTTCGATCATCTCTTTTTCGTACCGTGCGACATAACTTTTTTCCAAGCATATTTTTGGTCATCAGAGGTTGGATTTTCGGATTCAGTGGGTCGAAATACACCTAGAAACTCACCCATTAAAGTCCGATTTTGATTCGGAAAAAAAATATTTTCGATCATCTCTTTTTCGTACCGTGCGACATAACTTTTTTCCAAGCATATTTTTGGTCATCAGAGGTTGGATTTTCGGATTCAGTGGGTCGAAATACACCTAGAAACTCACCCATTAAAGTCCGATTTTGATTCGGAAAAAAAATATTTTCGATCATCTCTTTTTCGTACCGTGCGACATAACTTTTTTCCAAGCATATTTTTGGTCATCAGAGGTTGGATTTTCGGATTCAGTGGGTCGAAATACACCTAGAAACTCACCCATTAAACTCCGATTTTGATTCTGAAAAAAAATATTTTCGATCATCTCTTTTTCGTACCATGCGAAATAACTTCTTTCCAGGTGTATTTTCGTTTAACAAAGGTTGGATTTTTGGATTCAGCGGGTCAAAATACACCTATGAACCCACCCATCAAAGTTCGATTCCGATTCTGGAGACAGATATTTTCGATCATCTCTTTTTCGTACCATGCGAAATAACTTTTTTCCACGCATATTTTTGGTCATCAAAGTTCGGATTTTCGGATTCAGCGGGTCGGAATACACCTAGAAACTCACCTATCAAAGTCCGATTTTGATTCTGAAAAAAAATATTTTCGATCATCTCTTTTTCGTACCATGCGAAATAACTTTTTTCCAAGCATATTTTTGGTCATCAAAGCTTGGATTCTCGGATTCAGCGGGTCAAAATACACCTATAAACCCACCCATCAAAGTTCGATTTCAATTCTGGAGACAGATATTTTCGATCATCTCTTTTTCGTACCATGCGAAATAACTTTTTACCAAGCATATTTTTGGTCATCAAAGTTTGGATTTTCGGATTCAGCGGGTCGAAATACACCTAGAAACTCACCCATCAAAGTCCGATTTTGAGTCTGAAAAAAAATATTTTCGATCATCTCTTTTTCGTACCATGCGAAATAACTTTTTTCCAAGCATATTTTTGGTCATCAAAGCTTGGATTGTCGGATTCAGCGGGTCGAAATACACTTATAAACCCACCCATCAAAGTTCGATTTCGATCCTGGAGACAGATATTTTCGATCATCTCTTTTTCGTACCATGCGAAATAACTTTTTTCCAAGCATATTTTCGGTCATCAAAGGTTGGATTTTCGGATTCAGCGGGTCGAAATACACCTAGAAACTCACCCATCGAAGTCCGATTTTGATTCTGAAAAAAAATATTTTCGATCATCTCTTTGTCGGACCATGCGGAATAACTTCTTTCCAGGTGTATTTTCGTGTAACGAAGGTTGGATTTTTGGATTCAGCGGGTCAAAATACACCTATGAACCCACCCATCAAAGTTCGACTTCGATTCTGGAGAAAGATATTTCCGATCATCTCTTTTTCGTACCATGCGAAATAACTTTTTTCCAAGCATATTTTTGGTCATCAAAGCTTGGATTCTCGGATTCAGCGGGTCAAAATACACCTATAAACCCACCCATCAAAGTTCGATTTCAATTCTGGAGACAGATATTTTCGATCATCTCTTTTTCGTACCATGCGAAATAACTTTTTACCAAGCATATTTTTGGTCATCAAAGTTTGGATTTTCGGATTCAGCGGGTCGAAATACACCTAGAAACTCACCCATCAAAGTCCGATTTTGAGTCTGAAAAAAAATATTTTCCATCATCTCTTTTTCGTACCATGCGAAATAACTTTTTTCCAAGCATATTTTTGGTCATCAAAGCTTGGATTGTCGGATTCAGCGGGTCGAAATACACTTATAAACCCACCCATCAAAGTTCGATTTCGATCCTGGAGACAGATATTTTCGATCATCTCTTTTTCGTACCATGCGAAATAACTTTTTTCCAAGCATATTTTCGGTCATCAAAGGTTGGATTTTCGGATTCAGCGGGTCGAAATACACCTAGAAACTCACCCATCGAAGTCCGATTTTGATTCTGAAAAAAAATATTTTCGATCATCTCTTTGTCGGACCAGGCGGAATAACTTCTTTCCAGGTGTATTTTCGTGTAACGAAGGTTGGATTTTTGGATTCAGCGGGTCAAAATACACCTATGAACCCACCCATCAAAGTTCGACTTCGATTCTGGAGAAAGATATTTCCGATCATCTCTTTTTCGTACCATGCGAAATAACTTTTTTCCAAGCAAATTTTTGGTCATCAAAGCTTGGATTCTCGGATTCAGCGGGTCAAAATACACCTATAAACCCACCCATCAAAGTTCGATTTCAATTCTGGAGACAGATATTTTCGATCATCTCTTTTTCGTACCATGCGAAATAACTTTTTACCAAGCATATTTGTGGTCATCAAAGTTTGGATTTTCGGATTCAGCGGGTCGAAATACACCTAGAAACTCACCCATCAAAGTCCGATTTTGAGTCTGAAAAAAAATATTTTCGATCATCTCTTTTTCGTACCATGCGAAATAATTTTTTTCCAAGCATATTTTTGGTCATCAAAGCTTGGATTGTCGGATTCAGCGGGTCGAAATACACTTATAAACCCACCCATCAAAGTTCGATTTCGATCCTGGAGACAGATATTTTCGATCATCTCTTTTTCGTACCATGCGAAATAACTTTTTTCCAAGCATATTTTTGGTCATCAAAGTTCGGATTCTCGGATTCAGCGGGTCAAAATACACCTATAAACCCACCCATCAAAGTTCGATTTTGATTCTGGAGACAGATATTTTCGATCATCTCTTTTTCGAACCATGCGGAATAACTTTTTTTCAAGCATATTTTTGGTCATCAAAGGTTGGAATTTCGGATTCAGCGGGTCGAAATACACCTAGAAACTCACCCATCAAAGTCCGATTCCGATTCGGAAAAAAAATATTTTCGATCATCTCTTTTTCGTACCGTGCGAATTAACTTTTTTCCAAGCATATTTTTGGTCATCAGAGGTTGGATTTTCGGATTCAGTGGGTCGAAATACACCTAGAAACTCACCCATCACAGTTCGATTTCAATTCTGGAGACAGATATTTCCGATCATCTCTTTTTCGTACCATGCGGAATAACTTTTTTCCAAGCATATTTTTGGTCATCAAAGCTTGGATTCTCGGATTCAGCGGGTCAAAATACACCTATGAACCCACCCATCAAAGTTCGATTTTGATTCTGGAGACAGATATTTTCGATCATCTCTTTTTCGAACCATGCGGAATAACTTTTTTCTAAGCATATTTTTGGTCATCAACGGTTGGAATTTCGGATTCAGCGGGTCGAAATACACCTAGAAACTCACCCATCAAAGTCCGATTCCGATTCGGAAAAAAAATATTTTCGATCATCTCTTTTTCGTACCGTGCGAAATAACTTTTTTCCAAGCATATTTTTGGTCATCAGAGGTTGGATTTTCGGATTCAGTGGGTCGAAATACACCTAGAAACTCACCCATGAAAGTCCGATTTTGATTGTGAAAAAAAAAATTTTCGATCATCTCTTTTTCGTACCGTGCGACATAACTTTTTTCCAAGCATATTTTTGGTCATCAGAGGTTGGATTTTCGGATTCAGTGGGTCGAAATACACCTAGAAACTCACCCATCAAAGTCCGATTTTGAGTCTGAAAAAAAATATTTTCCATCATCTCTTTTTCGTACCATGCGAAATAACTTTTTTCCAAGCATATTTTTGGTCATCAAAGCTTGGATTGTCGGATTCAGCGGGTCGAAATACACTTATAAACCCACCCATCAAAGTTCGATTTCGATCCTGGAGACAGATATTTTCGATCATCTCTTTTTCGTACCATGCGAAATAACTTTTTTCCAAGCATATTTTCGGTCATCAAAGGTTGGATTTTCGGATTCAGCGGGTCGAAATACACCTAGAAACTCACCCATCGAAGTCCGATTTTGATTCTGAAAAAAAATATTTTCGATCATCTCTTTGTCGGACCAGGCGGAATAACTTCTTTCCAGGTGTATTTTCGTGTAACGAAGGTTGGATTTTTGGATTCAGCGGGTCAAAATACACCTATGAACCCACCCATCAAAGTTCGACTTCGATTCTGGAGAAAGATATTTCCGATCATCTCTTTTTCGTACCATGCGAAATAACTTTTTTCCAAGCAAATTTTTGGTCATCAAAGCTTGGATTCTCGGATTCAGCGGGTCAAAATACACCTATAAACCCACCCATCAAAGTTCGATTTCAATTCTGGAGACAGATATTTTCGATCATCTCTTTTTCGTACCATGCGAAATAACTTTTTACCAAGCATATTTGTGGTCATCAAAGTTTGGATTTTCGGATTCAGCGGGTCGAAATACACCTAGAAACTCACCCATCAAAGTCCGATTTTGAGTCTGAAAAAAAATATTTTCGATCATCTCTTTTTCGTACCATGCGAAATAATTTTTTTCCAAGCATATTTTTGGTCATCAAAGCTTGGATTGTCGGATTCAGCGGGTCGAAATACACTTATAAACCCACCCATCAAAGTTCGATTTCGATCCTGGAGACAGATATTTTCGATCATCTCTTTTTCGTACCATGCGAAATAACTTTTTTCCAAGCATATTTTTGGTCATCAAAGTTCGGATTCTCGGATTCAGCGGGTCAAAATACACCTATAAACCCACCCATCAAAGTTCGATTTTGATTCTGGAGACAGATATTTTCGATCATCTCTTTTTCGAACCATGCGGAATAACTTTTTTTCAAGCATATTTTTGGTCATCAAAGGTTGGAATTTCGGATTCAGCGGGTCGAAATACACCTAGAAACTCACCCATCAAAGTCCGATTCCGATTCGGAAAAAAAATATTTTCGATCATCTCTTTTTCGTACCGTGCGAATTAACTTTTTTCCAAGCATATTTTTGGTCATCAGAGGTTGGATTTTCGGATTCAGTGGGTCGAAATACACCTAGAAACTCACCCATCACAGTTCGATTTCAATTCTGGAGACAGATATTTCCGATCATCTCTTTTTCGTACCATGCGGAATAACTTTTTTCCAAGCATATTTTTGGTCATCAAAGCTTGGATTCTCGGATTCAGCGGGTCAAAATACACCTATGAACCCACCCATCAAAGTTCGATTTTGATTCTGGAGACAGATATTTTCGATCATCTCTTTTTCGAACCATGCGGAATAACTTTTTTCTAAGCATATTTTTGGTCATCAAAGGTTGGAATTTCGGATTCAGCGGGTCGAAATACACCTAGAAACTCACCCATCAAAGTCCGATTCCGATTCGGAAAAAAAATATTTTCGATCATCTCTTTTTCGTACCGTGCGAAATAACTTTTTTCCAAGCATATTTTTGGTCATCAGAGGTTGGATTTTCGGATTCAGTGGGTCGAAATACACCTAGAAACTCACCCATGAAAGTCCGATTTTGATTGTGAAAAAAAAAATTTTCGATCATCTCTTTTTCGTACCGTGCGACATAACTTTTTTCCAAGCATATTTTTGGTCATCAGAGGTTGGATTTTCGGATTCAGTGGGTCGAAATACACCTAGAAACTCACCCATTAAACTCCGATTTTGATTCTGAAAAAAAATATTTTCGATCATCTCTTTTTCGTACCATGCGAAATAACTTCTTTCCAGGTGTATTTTCGTTTAACAAAGGTTGGATTTTTGGATTCAGCGGGTCAAAATACACCTATGAACCCACCCATCAAAGTTCGATTCCGATTCTGGAGACAGATACTTTCGATCATCTCTTTTTCGTACCATGCGAAATAACTTTTTTCCAAGCATATTTTTGGTCATCAAAGTTCGGATTTTCGGATTCAGCGGGTCGGAATACACCTAGAAACTCACCTATCAAAGTCCGATTTTGATTCTGAAAAAAAATATTTTCGATCATCTCTTTTTCGTACCATGCGAAATAACTTTTTTCCAAGCATATTTTTGGTCACCAAAGCTTGGATTCTCGGATTCAGCGGGTCAAAATACACCTATAAACCCACCCATCAAAGTTCGATTTCAATTCTGGAGACAGATATTTTCGATCATCTCTTTTTCGTACCATGCGAAATAACTTTTTACCAAGTATATTTTTGGTCATCAAAGTTTGGATTTTCGGATTCAGCGGGTCGAAATACACCTAGAAACTCACCCATCAAAGTCCGATTTTGAGTCTGAAAAAAAATATTTTCGATCATCTCTTTTTCGTACCATGCGAAATAACTTTTTTCCAAGCATATTTTTGGTCATCAAAGCTTGGATTGTCGGATTCAGCGGGTCGAAATACACTTATAAACCCACCCATCAAAGTTCGATTTCGATCCTGGAGACAGATATTTTCGATCATCTCTTTTTCGTACCCTGCGAAATAACTTTTTTCCAAGCATATTTTCGGTCATCAAAGGTTGGATTTTCGGATTCAGCGGGTCGAAATGTACCTAGAAACTCACCCATCGAAGTCCGATTTTGATTCTGAAAAAAAATATTTTCGATCATCTCTTTGTCGGACCATGCGGAATAACTTCTTTCCAGGTGTATTTTCGTGTAACGAAGGTTGGATTTTTGGATTCAGCGGGTCAAAATACACCTATGAACCCACCCATCAAAGTTCGACTTCGATTCTGGAGAAAGATATTTCCGATCATCTCTTTTTCGTACCATGCGAAATAACTTTTTTCCAAGCATATTTTTGGTCATCAAAGCTTGGATTCTCGGATTCAGCGGGTCAAAATACACCTATAAACCCACCCATCAAAGTTCGATTTCAATTCTGGAGACAGATATTTTCGCTCATCTCTTTTTCGTACCATGCGAAATAACTTTTTACCAAGCATATTTTTGGTCATCAAAGTTTGGATTTTCGGATTCAGCGGGTCGAAATACACCTAGAAACTCACCCATCAAAGTCCGATTTTGAGTCTGAAAAAAAATATTTTCGATCATCTCTTTTTCGTACCATGCGAAATAACTTTTTTCCAAGCATATTTTTGGTCATCAAAGCTTGGATTGTCGGATTCAGCGGGTCGAAATACACTTATAAACCCACCCATCAAAGTTCGATTTCGATCCTGGAGACAGATATTTTCGATCATCTCTTTTTCGTACCATGCGAAATAACTTTTTTCCAAGCATATTTTTGGTCATCAAAGCTTGGATTCTCGGATTCAGCGGGTCAAAATACACCTATAAACCCACCCATCAAAGTTCGATTTTGATTCTGGAGACAGATATTTTCGATCATCTCTTTTTCGAACCATGCGGAATAACTTTTTTTCAAGCATATTTTTGGTCATCGAAGGTTGGAATTTCGGATTCAGCGGGTCGAAATACACCTAGAAACTCACCCATCAAAGTCCGATTCCGATTCGGAAAAAAAATATTTTCGATCATCTCTTTTTCGTACCGTGCGAATTAACTTTTTTCCAAGCATATTTTTGGTCATCAGAGGTTGGATTTTCGGATTCAGTGGGTCGAAATACACCTAGAAACTCACCCATCACAGTTCGATTTCAATTCTGGAGACAGATATTTCCGATCATCTCTTTTTCGTACCATGCGGAATAACTTTTTTCCAAGCATATTTTTGGTCATCAAAGCTTGGATTCTCGGATTCAGCGGGTCAAAATACACCTATAAACCCACCCATCAAAGTTCGATTTTGATTCTGGAGACAGATATTTTCGATCATCTCTTTTTCGAACCATGCGGAATAACTTTTTTCTAAGCATATTTTTGGTCATCAAAGGTTGGAATTTCGGATTCAGCGGGTCGAAATACACCTAGAAACTCACCCATCAAAGTCCGATTCCGATTCGGAAAAAAAATATTTTCGATCATCTCTTTTTCGTACCGTGCGAAATAACTTTTTTCCAAGCATATTTTTGGTCATCAGAGGTTGGATTTTCGGATTCAGTGGGTCGAAATACACCTAGAAACTCACCCATGAAAGTCCGATTTTGATTCTAAAAAAAAAATTTTCGATCATCTCTTTTTCGTACCGTGCGACATAACTTTTTTCCAAGCATATTTTTGGTCATCAGAGGTTGGATTTTCGGATTCAGTGGGTCGAAATACACCTAGAAACTCACCCATTAAAGTCCGATTTTGCCTCGGAAAAAAAATATTCTCGATCATCTCTTTTTCGTACCGTGCGACATAACTTTTTTCCAAGCATATTTTTGGTCATCAAAGTTCAGATTTTCGGATTCAGCGGGTCGGAATACACCTAGAAACTCACCTATCAAAGTCCGATTTTGATTCTGAAAAAAAATATTTTCGATCATCTCTTTTTCGTACCATGCGAAATAACTTTTTTCCAAGCATATTTTTGGTCATCAAAGCTTGGATTCTCGGATTCAGCGGGTCAAAATACACCTATAAACCCACCCATCAAAGTTCGATTTCAATTCTGGAGACAGATATTTTCGATCATCTCTTTTTCGTACCATGCGAAATAACTTTTTACCAAGCATATTTTTGGTCATCAAAGTTTGGATTTTCGGATTCAGCGGGTCGAAATACACCTAGAAACTCACCCATCAAAGTCCGATTTTGAGTCTGAAAAAAAATATTTTCGATCATCTCTTTTTCGTACCATGCGAAATAACTTTTTTCCAAGCATATTTTTGGTCATCAAAGCTTGGATCGTCGGATTAAGCGGGTCGAAATACACTTATAAACCCACCCATCAAAGTTCGATTTCGATCCTGGAGACAGATATTTTCGATCATCTCTTTTTCGTACCATGCGAAATAACTTTTTTCCAAGCATATTTTCGGTCATCAAAGGTTGGATTTTCGGATTCAGCGGGTCGAAATACACCTAGAAACTCACCCATCGAAGTCCGATTTTGATTCTGAAAAAAAATATTTTCGATCATCTCTTTGTCGGACCATGCGGAATAACTTCTTTCCAGGTGTATTTTCGTGTAACGAAGGTTGGATTTTTGGATTCAGCGGGTCAAAATACACCTATGAACCCACCCATCAAAGTTCGACTTCGATTCTGGAGAAAGATATTTCCGATCATCTCTTTTTCGTACCATGCGAAATAACTTTTTTCCAAGCATATTTTTGGTCATCAAAGCTTGGATTCTCGGATTCAGCGGGTCAAAATACACCTATGAACCCACCCATCAAAGTTCGATTTCAATTCTGGAGACAGATATTTTCGATCATCTCTTTTTCGTACCATGCGAAATAACTTTTTACCAAGCATATTTTTGGTCATCAAAGTTTGGATTTTCGGATTCAGCGGGTCGAAATACACCTAGAAACTCACCCATCAAAGTCCGATTTTGAGTCTGAAAAAAAATATTTTCGATCATCTCTTTTTCGTACCATGCGAAATAACTTTTTTCCAAGCATATTTTTGGCCATCAAAGCTTGGATTGTCGGATTCAGCGGGTCGAAATACACTTATAAACCCACCCATCAAAGTTCGATTTCGATCCTGGAGACAGATATTTTCGATCATCTCTTTTTCGTACCATGCGAAATAACTTTTTTCCAAGCATATTTTTGGTCATCAAAGGTTGGATTTTCGGATTCAGCGGGTTGAAACACACCTAGAAACTCACCCATCGAAGTCCGATTTTGATTCTGAAAAAAAATATTTTCGATCATCTCTTTTTCGTACCGTGCGACATAACTTTTTTCCAAGCATATTTTTGGTCATCAGAGGTTGGATTTTCGGATTCAGTGGGTCGAAATACACCTAGAAACTCACCCATGAAAGTCCGATTTTGATTCTGAAAAAAAAAATTTTCGATCATCTCTTTTTCGTACCGTGCGACATAACTTTTTTCCAAGCATATTTTTGGGCATCAGAGGTTGGATTTTCGGATTCAGTGGGTCGAAATACACCTAGAAACTCACCCATTAAAGTCCGATTTTGATTCGGAAAAAAAATATTTTCGATCATCTCTTTTTCGTACCGTGCGACATAACTTTTTTCCAAGCATATTTTTGGTCATCAGAGGTTGGATTTTCGGATTCAGTGGGTCGAAATACACCTAGAAACTCACCCATTAAAGTCCGATTTTGATTCTGAAAAAAAATATTTTCGATCATCTCTTTTTCGTACCATGCGAAATAACTTCTTTCCAGGTGTATTTTCGTTTAACGAAGGTTGGATTTTCGGATTCAGCGGGTCGAAATACACCTAGAAACTCACCCATCAAAGTCCGATTTTGAGTCTGAAAAAAAATATTTTCGATCATCTCTTTTTCGTACCATGCGAAATAACTTTTTTCCAAGCATATTTTTGGTCATCAAAGCTTGGATTGTGGGATTCAGCGGGTCGAAATACACTTATAAACCCACCCATCAAAGTTCGATTTCGATCCTGGAGACAGATATTTTCGATCATCTCTTTTTCGTACCATGCGAAATAACTTTTTTCCAAGCATATTTTCGGTCATCAAAGGTTGGATTTTCGGATTCAGCGGGTCGAAATACACCTAGAAACTCACCCATCGAAGTCCGATTTTGATTCTGAAAAAAAATATTTTCGATCATCTCTTTGTCGGACCATGCGGAATAACTTCTTTCCAGGTGTATTTTCGTGTAACGAAGGTTGGATTTTTGGATTCAGCGGGTCAAAATACACCTATGAACCCACCCATCAAAGTTCGACTTCGATTCTGGAGAAAGATATTTCCGATCATCTCTTTTTCGTACCATGCGAAATAACTTTTTTCCAAGCATATTTTTGGTTATCAAAGCTTGGATTCCCGGATTCAGCGGGTCAAAATACACCTATAAACCCACCCATCAAAGTTGGATTTCAATTCTGGAGACAGATATTTTCGATCATCTCTTTTTCGTACCATGCGAAATAACTTTTTACCAAGCATATTTTTGGTCATCAAAGTTTGGATTTTCGGATTCAGCGGGTCGAAATACACCTAGAAACTCACCCATCGAAGTCCGATTTTGATTCTGAAAAAAAATATTTTCGATCATCTCTTTTTCGTACCGTGCGACATAACTTTTTTCCAAGCATATTTTTGGTCATCAGAGGTTGGATTTTCGGATTCAGTTGGTCGAAATACACCTAGAAACTCACCCATTAAAGTCCGATTTTGATTCTGAAAAAAAATATTTTCGATCATCTCTTTTTCGTACCATGCGAAATAACTTTTTTCCAAGCATATTTTTGGTCATCAAAGGTTGGATTTTCGGATTCAGCGGGTCGAAACACACCTAGAAACTCACCCATCGAAGTCCGATTTTGATTCTGAAAAAAAATATTTTCGATCATCTCTTTTTCGTACCATGCGAAATAACTTTTTTCCAAGCATATTTTTGGCCATCAAAGCTTGGATTGTCGGATTCAGCGGGTCGAAATACACTTATAAACCCACCCATCAAAGTTCGATTTCGATCCTGGAGACAGATATTTTCGATCATCTCTTTTTCGTACCATGCGAAATAACTTTTTTCCAAGCATATTTTCGGTCATCAAAGTTCGGATTTTCGGATTCAGCGGGTCGAAATATACCCAGAAACTCACCTATCAAAGTCCGATTTTGATTCTGAAAAAAAATATTTTCGATCATCTCTTTTTCGTACCATGCGAAATAACTTTTTTCCAAGCATATTTTTGGTCATCAAAGCTTGGATTCTCGGATTCAGCGGGTCAAAATACACCTATAAACCCACCCATCAAAGTTCGATTTCAATTCTGGAGACAGATATTTTCGATCATCTCTTTTTCGTACCATGCGAATTAACTTTTTACCAAGCATATTTTTGGTCATCAAAGTTTGGATTTTCGGATTCAGTGGGTCGAAATACACCTAGAAACTCACCCATCAAAGTCCGATTTTGAGTCTGAAAAAAAATATTTTCGATCATCTCTTTTTCGTACCATGCGAAATAACTTTTTTCCAAGCATATTTTTGGTCATCAAAGCTTGGATTGTGGGATTCAGCGGGTCGAAATACACTTATAAACCCACCCATCAAAGTTCGATTTCGATCCTGGAGACAGATATTTTCGATCATCTCTTTTTCGTACCATGCGAAATAACTTTTTTCCAAGCATATTTTCGGTCATCAAAGGTTGGATTTTCGGATTCAGCGGGTCGAAATACACCTAGAAACTCACCCATCGAAGTCCGATTTTGATTCTGAAAAAAAATATTTTCGATCATCTCTTTGTCGGACCATGCGGAATAACTTCTTTCCAGGTGTATTTTCGTGTAACGAAGGTTGGATTTTTGGATTCAGCGGGTCAAAATACACCTATAAACCCACCCATCAAAGTTCGACTTCGATTCTGGAGAAAGATATTTCCGATCATCTCTTTTTCGTACCATGCGAAATAACTTTTTTCCAAGCATATTTTTGGTCATCAAAGCTTGGATTCTCGGATTCAGCGGGTCAAAATACACCTATAAACCCACCCATCAAAGTTCGATTTCAATTCTGGAGACAGATATTTTCGATCATCTCTTTTTCGTACCATGCGAAATAACTTTTTACCAAGCATATTTTTGGTCATCAAAGTTTGGATTTTCGGATTCAGCGGCTCGAAATACACCTAGAAACTCACCCATCAAAGTCCGATTTTGAGTCTGAAAAAAAATATTTTCGATCATCTCTTTTTCGTACCATGCGAAATAACTTTTTTCCAAGCATATTTTTGGCCATCAAAGCTTGGATTGTCGGATTCAGCGGGTCGAAATACACTTATAAACCCACCCATCAAAGTTCGATTTCGATCCTGGAGACAGATATTTTCGATCATCTCTTTTTCGTACCATGCGAAATAACTTTTTTCCAAGCATATTTTCGGTCATCAAAGGTTGGATTTTCGGATTCAGCGGGTCGAAATACACCTAGAAACTCACCCATCGAAGTCCGATTTTGATTCTGAAAAAAAATATTTTCGATCATCTCTTTTTCGTACCATGCGAAATACCTTCGTTCCAGGTATATTTTCGTGTAACAAAGGTTGGATTTTTGGATTCAGCGGGTCGAAATACACCTATAAACCCACCCATCAAAGTTCGATTTCGATCCTGGAGACAGATATTTTCGATCATCTCTTTTTCGTACCATGCGAAATAACTTTTTTCCAAGCATATTTTTGGTCATCAAAGGTTGGATTTTCGGATTCAGCGGGTCGAAACACACCTAGAAACTCACCCATCGAAGTCCGATTTTGATTCTGAAAAAAAATATTTTCGATCATCTCTTTTTCGTACCGTGCGACATAACTTTTTTCCAAGCATATTTTTGGTCATCAGAGGTTGGATTTTCGGATTCAGTTGGTCAAAATACACCTAGAAACTCACCCATTAAAGTCCGATTTTGATTCTGAAAAAAAATATTTTCGATCATCTCTTTTTCGTACCATGCGAAATAACTTCTTTCCAGGTGTATTTTCGTTTAACAAAGGTTGGATTTTTGGATTCAGCGGGTCAAAATACACCTATGAACCCACCCATCAGAGTTCGATTCCGATTCTGGAGACAGATATTTTCGATCATCTCTTTTTCGTACCATGCGAAATAACTTTTCTCCAAGCATATTTTTGGTCATCAAAGTTCGGATTTTCGGATTCAGCGGGTCGGAATACACCTAGAAACTCACCTATCAAAGTCCGATTTTGATTCTGAAAAAAAATATTTTCGATCATCTATTTTTCGTACCATGCGAAATAACTTTTTTTCAAGCATATTTTTGGTCATCAAAGGTTGGAATTTCGGATTCAGCGGGTCGAAATACACCTAGAAACTCACCCATCAAAGTCCGATTCCGATTCGGAAAAAAAATATTTTCGATCATCTCTTTTTCGTACCGTGCGAATTAACTTTTTTCCAAGCATATTTTTGGTCATCAGAGGTTGGATTTTCGGATTCAGTGGGTCGAAATACACCTAGAAACTCACCCATCACAGTTCGATTTCAATTCTGGAGACAGATATTTCCGATCATCTCTTTTTCGTACCATGCGAAATAACTTTTTTCCAAGCATGTTTTTGGTCATCGAAGCTTGGATTCTCGGATTCAGCGGGTCAAAATACACCTATAAACCCACCCATCAAAGTTCGATTTCAATTCTGGAGACAGATATTTTCGATCATCTCTTTTTCGTACCATGCGAAATAACTTTTTTCCAAGCATATTTTTGGTCATCAAAGTTTGGATTTTCGGATTCAGCGGGTCGAAATACACCTAGAAACTCACCCATCAAAGTCCGATTTTGAGTCTGAAAAAAAATATTTTCGATCATCTCTTTTTCGTACCATGCGAAATAACTTTTTTCCAAGCATATTTTTGGTCATCAAAGCTTGGATTGTCGGATTCAGCGGGTCGAAATACACCTATAAACCCACCCATCAAAGTTCGATTTCGATCCTGGAGACAGATATTTTCGATCATCTCTTTTTCGTACCATGCGGAATAACTTTTTTCCAAGCATATTTTCGGTCATCAAAGGTTGGATTTTCGGATTCAGCGGGTCGAAATACACCCAGAAACTCACCCATCGAAGTCCGATTTTGATTCTGAAAAAAAATATTTTCGATCATCTCTTTTTCGTACATTGCGAAATACCTTCGTTCCAGGTATATTTTCGTGTAACAAAGGTTGGATTTTTGGATTCAGCGGGTCGAAATACACCTATAAACCCACCCATCAAAGTTCGATTTCGATCCTGGAGACAGATATTTTCGATCATCTCTTTTTCGTACCATGCGAAATAACTTTTTTCCAAGCATATTTTTGGTCATCAAAGGTTGGATTTTCGGATTCAGCGGGTCGAAATACACCTAGAAACTCACCCATCGACGTCCGATTTTGATTCTGAAAAAAAATATTTTCGATCATCTCCTTTTCGTACCGTGCGACATAACTTTTTTCCAAGCATATTTTTGGTCATCAGAGGTTGGATTTTCGGATTCAGTTGGTCGAAATACACCTAGAAACTCACCCATTAAAGTCCGATTTTGATTCGGAAAAAAAATATATTCGATCATCTCTTTTTCGTACCGTGCGACATAACTTTTTTCCAAGCATATTTTTGGTCATCAGAGGTTGGATTTTCGGATTCAGTGGGTCGAAATACACCTAGAAACTCACCCATTAAAGTCCGATTTTGATTCTGAAAAAAAATATTTTCGATCATCTCTTTTTCGTACCATGCGAAATAACTTCTTTCCAGGTGTATTTTCGTCTAACAAAGGTTGGATTTTTGGATTCAGCGGGTCAAAATACACCTATGAACCCACCCATCAAAGTTCGATTCCGATTCTGGAGACAGATATTTTCGATCATTTCTTTTTCGTACCATGCGAAATAACTTTTTTCCAAGCATATTTTTGGTCATCAAAGTTCGGATTTTCGGATTCAGCGGGTCGGAATACACATAGAAACTCACCTATCAAAGTCCGATTTTGATTCTGAAAAAAAATATTTTCGATCATCTATTTTTCGTACCATGCGAAATAACTTTTTTCCAAGCATATTTTTGGTCATCAAAGCTTGGATTCTCGGATTCAGCGGGTCAAAATACACCTATAAACCCACCCATCAAAGTTCGATTTTGATTCTGGAGACAGATATTTTCGATCATCTCTTTTTCGAACCATGCGGAATAACTTTTTTTCAAGCATATTTTAGGTCATCAAAGGTTGGAATTTCGGATTCAGCGGGTCGAAATACACCTAGAAACTCACCCATCAAAGTCCGATTCCGATTCGGAAAAAAAATATTTTCGATCATCTCTTTTTCGTACCGTGCGAATTAACTTTTTTCCAAGCATATTTTTGGTCATCAGAGGTTGGATTTTCGGATTCAGTGGGTCGAAATACACCTAGAAACTCACCCATCACAGTTCGATTTCAATTCTGGAGACAGATATTTCCGATCATCTCTTTTTCGTACCATGCGAAATAACTTTTTTCCAAGCATGTTTTTGGTCATCGAAGCTTGGATTCTCGGATTCAGCGGGTCAAAATACACCTATAAACCCACCCATCAAAGTTCGATTTCAATTCTGGAGACAGATATTTTCGATCATCTCTTTTTCGTACCATGCGAAATAACTTTTTTCCAAGCATATTTTTGGTCATCAAAGTTTGGATTTTCGGATTCAGCGGGTCGAAATACACCTAGAAACTCACCCATCAAAGTCCGATTTTGAGTCTGAAAAAAAATATTTTCGATCATCTCTTTTTCGTACCATGCGAAATAACTTTTTTCCAAGCATATTTTTGGTCATCAAAGCTTGGATTGTCGGATTCAGCGGGTCGAAATACACATATAAACCCAACCATCAAAGTTCGATTTCGATCCTGGAGACAGATATTTTCGATCATCTCTTTTTCGTACCATGCGGAATAACTTTTTTCCAAGCATATTTTCGGTCATCAAAGGTTGGATTTTCGGATTCAGCGGGTCGAAATACACCTAGAAACTCACCCATCGAAGTCCGATTTTGATTCTGAAAAAAAATATTTTCGATCATCTCTTTTTCGTACCATGCGAAATACCTTCGTTCCAGGTATATTTTCGTGTAACAAAGGTTGGATTTTTGGATTCAGCGGGTCGAAATACACCTATAAACCCACCCATCAAAGTTCGATTTCGATCCTGGAGACAGATATTTTCGATCATCTCTTTTTCGTACCATGCGAAATAACTTTTTTCCAAGCATATTTTTGGTCATCAGAGGTTGGATTTTCGGATTCAGTTGGTCGAAATACACCTAGAAACTCACCCATTAAAGTCCGATTTTGATTCGGAAAAAAAATATTTTCGATCATCTCTTTTTCGTACCGTGCGACATAACTTTTTTCCAAGCATATTTTTGGTCATCAGAGGTTGGATTTTCGGATTCAGTGGGTCGAAATACACCTAGAAACTCACCCATTAAATTCCGATTTTGATTCGGAAAAAAAATATTTTCGATCATCTCTTTTTCGTACCGTGCGACATAACTTTTTTCCAAGCATATTTTTGGTCATCAGAGGTTGGATTTTCGGATTCAGTGGGTCGAAATACACCTAGAAACTCACCCATTAAAGTCCGATTTTGATTCTGAAAAAAAATATTTTTGATCATCTCTTTTTCGTACCATGCGAAATAACTTCTTTCCAGGTGTATTTTCGTTGAACAAAGGTTGGATTTTTTGATTCAGCGGGTCAAAATACACCTATGAACCCACCCATCAAAGTTCGATTCCGATTCTGGAGACAGATATTTTCGATCATCTCTTTTTCGTACCATGCGAAATAACTTTTTTCCAAGCATATTTTTGGCCATCAAAGCTTGGATTCTCGGATTCAGCGGGTCAAAATACACCTATAAACCCACCCATCAAAGTTCGATTTTGATTCTGGAGACAGATATTTTCGATCATCTCTTTTTCGAACCATGCGGAATAACTTTTTTTCAAGCATATTTTTGGTCATCAAAGGTTGGAATTTCGGATTCAGCGGGTCGAAATACACCTAGAAACTCACCCATCAAAGTCCGATTCCGATTCGGAAAAAAAATATTTTCGATCATCTCTTTTTCGTACCGTGCGAATTAACTTGTTTCCAAGCATATTTTTGGTCATCAGAGGTTGGATTTTCGGATTCAGTGGGTCGAAATACACCTAGAAACTCACCCATCACAGTTCGATTTCAATTCTGGAGACAGATATTTCCGATCATCTCTTTTTCGTACCATGCGAAATAACTTTTTTCCAAGCATGTTTTTGGTCATCGAAGCTTGAATTCTCGGATTCAGCGGGTCAAAATACACCTATAAACCGACCCATCAAAGTTCGATTTCAATTCTGGAGACAGATATTTTCGATCATCTCTTTTTCGTACCATGCGAAATAACTTTTTTCCAAGCATATTTTTGGTCATCAAAGTTTGGATTTTCGGATTCAGCGGGTCGAAATACACCTAGAAACTCACCCATCAAAGTCCGATTTTGAGTCTGAAAAAAAATATTTTCGATCATCTCTTTTTCGTACCATTCGAAATAACTTTTTTCCAAGCATATTTTTGGTCATCAAAGCTTGGATTGTCGGATTCAGCGGGTCGAAATACACCTATAAACCCACCCATCAAAGTTCGATTTCGATCCCGGAGACAGATATTTTCGATCATCTCTTTTTCGTACCATGCGGAATAACTTTTTTCCAAGCATATTTTCGGTCATCAAAGGTTGGATTTTCGGATTCAGCGGGTCGAAATACACCTAGAAACTCACTCATCGAAGTCCGATTTTGATTCTGAAAAAAAATATTTTCGATCATCTCTTTTTCGTACCATGCGAAATAACTTTTTTCCAAGCATATTTTTGGTCATCAAAGCTTGGATTCTCGGATTCAGCGGGTCAAAATACACCTATAAACCCACCCATTAAAGTTCGATTTTGATTCTGGAGGCAGATATTTTCGATCATCTCTTTTTCGTACCGTGCGACATAACTTTTTTCCAAGCATATTTTTGGTCATCAGAGGTTGGATTTTCGGATTCAGTGGGTCGAAATACACCTAGAAACTCACCCATTAAAGTCCGATTTTGATTCGGAAAAAAAATATTTTCGATCATCTCTTTTTCGTACCGTGCGACATAACTTTTTTCCAAGCATATTTTTGGTCATCGGAGGTTGGATTTTCGGATTCAGTGGGTCGAAATACACCTAGAAACTCACCCATCGAAGTCCGATTTTGATTCTGAAAAAAAATATTTTCGATCATCTCTTTTTCGTACCATGCGAAATACCTTCGTTCCAGGTATATTTTCGTGTAACAAAGGTTGGATTTTTGGATTCAGCGGGTCGAAATACACCTATAAACCCACCCATCAAAGTTCGATTTCGATCCTGGAGACAGATATTTTCGATCATCTCTTTTTCGTACCATGCGAAATAACTTTTTTCCAAGCATATTTTTGGTCATCAAAGGTTGGATTTTCGGATTCAGCGGGTCGAAACACACCTAGAAACTCACCCATCGAAGTCCGATTTTGATTCTGAAAACAAATATTTTCGATCATCTCTTTTTCGTACCGTGCGACATAACTTTTTTCCAAGCATATTTTTGGTCATCAGAGGTTGGATTTTCGGATTCAGTGGGTCGAAATACACCTAGAAACTCACCCATGAAAGTCCGATTTTGATTCTGAAAAAAAAAATTTTCGATCATCTCTTTTTCGTACCGTGCGACATAACTTTTTTCCAAGCATATTTTTGATCATCAGAGGTTGGATTTTCGGATTCAGTGGGTCGGAATACACCTGGAAACTCACCCATTAAAGTCCGATTCTGATTCGGAAAAAAAATATTTTCGATCATCTCTTTTTCGTACCGTGCGACATAACTTTTTTCCAAGCATATTTTTGGTCATCAGAGGTTGGATTTTCGGATTCAGTGGGTCGAAATACACCTAGAAACTCACCCATTAAAGTCCGATTTTGATTCTGAAAAAAAATATTTTCGATCATCTCTTTTTCGTACCATGCGAAATAACTTCTTTCCAGGTGTATTTTCGTTTAACAAAGGTTGGATTTTTGGATTCAGCGGGTCAAAATACACCTATGAACCCACCCATCAAAGTTCGATTCCGATTCTGGAGACAGATATTTTCGATCATCTCTTTTTCGTACCATGCGAAATAACTTTTTTCCAAGCATATTTTTGGTCATCAAAGTTCGGATTTTCGGATTCAGCGGGTCGAAATACACCTAGAAACTCACCTATCAAAGTCCGATTTTGATTCTGAAAAAAAATATTTTCGATCATCTCTTTTTCGTACCATGCGAAATAACTTTTTTCCAAGCATATTTTTGGTCATCAAAGGTTGGAATTTCGGATTCAGCGGGTCGAAATACACCTAGAAACTCACCCATCAAAGTCCGATTCCGATTCGGAAAAAAAATATTTTCGATCATCTCTTTTTCGTACCGTGCGAATTAACTTTTTTCCAAGCATATTTTTGGTCATCAGAGGTTGGATTTTCGGATTCAGTGGGTCGAAATACACCTAGAAACTCACCCATCACAGTTCGATTTCAATTCTGGAGACAGATATTTCCGATCATCTCTTTTTCGTACCATGCGAAATAACTTTTTTCCAAGCATGTTTTTGGTCATCGAAGCTTGGATTCTCGGATTCAGCGGGTCAAAATACACCTATAAACCCACCCATCAAAGTTCGATTTCAATTCTGGAGACAGATATTTTCGATCATCTCTTTTTCGTACCATGCGAAATAACTTTTTTCCAAGCATATTTTTGGTCACCAAAAATTGGATTTTCGGATTCAGCGGGTCGAAATACACCTAGAAACTCACCCATCAAAGTCCGATTTTGAGTCTGAAAAAAAATATTTTCGATCATCTCTTTTTCGTACCATGCGAAATAACTTTTTTCCAAGCATATTTTTGGTCATCAGAGGTTGGATTTTCGGATTCAGTGGGTCGAAATACACCTAGAAACTCACCCATTAAAGTCCGATTTTGATTCTGAAAAAAAATATTTTTGATCATCTCTTTTTCGTACCATGCGAAATAACTTCTTTCCAGGTGTATTTTCGTTGAACAAAGGTTGGATTTTTTGATTCAGCGGGTCAAAATACACCTATGAACCCACCCATCAAAGTTCGATTCCGATTCTGGAGACAGATATTTTCGATCATCTCTTTTTCGTACCATGCGAAATAACTTTTTTCCAAGCATATTTTTGGCCATCAAAGCTTGGATTCTCGGATTCAGCGGGTCAAAATACACCTATAAACCCACCCATCAAAGTTCGATTTTGATTCTGGAGACAGATATTTTCGATCATCTCTTTTTCGAACCATGCGGAATAACTTTTTTTCAAGCATATTTTTGGTCATCAAAGGTTGGAATTTCGGATTCAGCGGGTCGAAATACACCTAGAAACTCACCCATCAAAGTCCGATTCCGATTCGGAAAAAAAATATTTTCGATCATCTCTTTTTCGTACCGTGCGAATTAACTTTTTTCCAAGCATATTTTTGGTCATCAGAGGTTGGATTTTCGGATTCAGTGGGTCGAAATACACCTAGAAACTCACCCATCACAGTTCGATTTCAATTCTGGAGACAGATATTTCCGATCATCTCTTTTTCGTACCATGCGAAATAACTTTTTTCCAAGCATGTTTTTGGTCATCGAAGCTTGAATTCTCGGATTCAGCGGTTCAAAATACACCTATAAACCGACCCATCAAAGTTCGATTTCAATTCTGGAGACAGATATTTTCGATCATCTCTTTTTCGTACCATGCGAAATAACTTTTTTCCAAGCATATTTTTGGTCATCAAAGTTTGGATTTTCGGATTCAGCGGGTCGAAATACACCTAGAAACTCACCCATCAAAGTCCGATTTTGAGTCTGAAAAAAAATATTTTCGATCATCTCTTTTTCGTACCATTCGAAATAACTTTTTTCCAAGCATATTTTTGGTCATCAAAGCTTGGATTGTCGGATTCAGCGGGTCGAAATACACCTATAAACCCACCCATCAAAGTTCGATTTCGATCCCGGAGACAGATATTTTCGATCATCTCTTTTTCGTACCATGCGGAATAACTTTTTTCCAAGCATATTTTCGGTCATCAAAGGTTGGATTTTCGGATTCAGCGGGTCGAAATACACCTAGAAACTCACTCATCGAAGTCCGATTTTGATTCTGAAAAAAAATATTTTCGATCATCTCTTTTTCGTACCATGCGAAATAACTTTTTTCCAAGCATATTTTTGGTCATCAAAGCTTGGATTCTCGGATTCAGCGGGTCAAAATACACCTATAAACCCACCCATTAAAGTTCGATTTTGATTCTGGAGGCAGATATTTTCGATCATCTCTTTTTCGTACCGTGCGACATAACTTTTTTCCAAGCATATTTTTGGTCATCAGAGGTTGGATTTTCGGATTCAGTGGGTCGAAATACACCTAGAAACTCACCCATTAAAGTCCGATTTTGATTCGGAAAAAAAATATTTTCGATCATCTCTTTTTCGTACCGTGCGACATAACTTTTTTCCAAGCATATTTTTGGTCATCGGAGGTTGGATTTTCGGATTCAGTGGGTCGAAATACACCTAGAAACTCACCCATCGAAGTCCGATTTTGATTCTGAAAAAAAATATTTTCGATCATCTCTTTTTCGTACCATGCGAAATACCTTCGTTCCAGGTATATTTTCGTGTAACAAAGGTTGGATTTTTGGATTCAGCGGGTCGAAATACACCTATAAACCCACCCATCAAAGTTCGATTTCGATCCTGGAGACAGATATTTTCGATCATCTCTTTTTCGTACCATGCGAAATAACTTTTTTCCAAGCATATTTTTGGTCATCAAAGGTTGGATTTTCGGATTCAGCGGGTCGAAACACACCTAGAAACTCACCCATCGAAGTCCGATTTTGATTCTGAAAAAAAATATTTTCGATCATCTCTTTTTCGTACCGTGCGACATAACTTTTTTCCAAGCATATTTTTGGTCATCAGAGGTTGGATTTTCGGATTCAGTGGGTCGAAATACACCTAGAAACTCACCCATGAAAGTCCGATTTTGATTCTGAAAAAAAAAATTTTCGATCATCTCTTTTTCGTACCGTGCGACATAACTTTTTTCCAAGCATATTTTTGATCATCAGAGGTTGGATTTTCGGATTCAGTGGGTCGGAATACACCTAGAAACTCACCCATTAAAGTCCGATTCTGATTCGGAAAAAAAATATTTTCGATCATCTCTTTTTCGTACCGTGCGACATAACTTTTTTCCAAGCATATTTTTGGTCATCAGAGGTTGGATTTTCGGATTCAGTGGGTCGAAATACACCTAGAAACTCACCCATTAAAGTCCGATTTTGATTCTGAAAAAAAATATTTTCGATCATCTCTTTTTCGTACCATGCGAAATAACTTCTTTCCAGGTGTATTTTCGTTTAACAAAGGTTGGATTTTTGGATTCAGCGGGTCAAAATACACCTATGAACCCACCCATCAAAGTTCGATTCCGATTCTGGAGACAGATATTTTCGATCATCTCTTTTTCGTACCATGCGAAATAACTTTTTTCCAAGCATATTTTTGGTCATCAAAGTTCGGATTTTCGGATTCAGCGGGTCGAAATACACCTAGAAACTCACCTATCAAAGTCCGATTTTGATTCTGAAAAAAAATATTTTCGATCATCTCTTTTTCGTACCATGCGAAATAACTTTTTTCCAAGCATATTTTTGGTCATCAAAGGTTGGAATTTCGGATTCAGCGGGTCGAAATACACCTAGAAACTCACCCATCAAAGTCCGATTCCGATTCGGAAAAAAAATATTTTCGATCATCTCTTTTTCGTACCGTGCGAATTAACTTTTTTCCAAGCATATTTTTGGTCATCAGAGGTTGGATTTTCGGATTCAGTGGGTCGAAATACACCTAGAAACTCACCCATCACAGTTCGATTTCAATTCTGGAGACAGATATTTCCGATCATCTCTTTTTCGTACCATGCGAAATAACTTTTTTCCAAGCATGTTTTTGGTCATCGAAGCTTGGATTCTCGGATTCAGCGGGTCAAAATACACCTATAAACCCACCCATCAAAGTTCGATTTCAATTCTGGAGACAGATATTTTCGATCATCTCTTTTTCGTACCATGCGAAATAACTTTTTTCCAAGCATATTTTTGGTCACCAAAAATTGGATTTTCGGATTCAGCGGGTCGAAATACACCTAGAAACTCACCCATCAAAGTCCGATTTTGAGTCTGAAAAAAAATATTTTCGATCATCTCTTTTTCGTACCATGCGAAATAACTTTTTTCCAAGCATATTTTTGGTCATCAAAGCTTGGATTGTCGGATTCAGCGGGTCGAAATACACCTATAAACCCACCCATCAAAGTTCGATTTCGATCCTGGAGACAGATATTTTCGATCATCTCTTTTTCGTACCATGCGGAATAACTTTTTTCCAAGCATATTTTCGGTCATCAAAGGTTGGATTTTCGGATTCAGCGGGTCGAAATACACCTAGAAACTCACCCATCGAAGTCCGATTTCGATTCTGAAAAAAAATATTTTCGATCATCTCTTTTTCGTACATTGCGAAATACCTTCGTTCCAGGTATATTTTCGTGTAACAAAGGTTGGATTTTCGGATTCAGCGGGTCGAAATACACCTATAAACCCACCCATCAAAGTTCGATTTCGATCCTGGAGACAGATATTTTCGATCATCTCTTTTTCGTACCATGCGAAATAACTTTTTTCCAAGCATATTTTTGGTCATCAAAGGTTGGATTTTCGGATTCAGCGGGTCGAAATACACCTAGAAACTCACCCATCGACGTCCGAATTTGATTCTGAAAAAAAATATTTTCGATCATCTCCTTTTCGTACCGTGCGACATAACTTTTTTCCAAGCATATTTTTGGTCATCAGAGGTTGGATTTTCGGATTCAGTTGGTCGAAATACACCTAGAAACTCACCCATTAAAGTCCGATTTTGATTCGGAAAAAAAATATATTCGATCATCTCTTTTTCGTACCGTGCGACATAACTTTTTTCCAAGCATATTTTTGGTCATCAGAGGTTGGATTTTCGGATTCAGTGGGTCGAAATACATCTAGAAACTCACCCATTAAAGTCCGATTTTGATTCTGAAAAAAAATATTTTCGATCATCTCTTTTTCGTACCATGCGAAATAACTTCTTTCCAGGTGTATTTTCGTTTAACAAAGGTTGGATTTTTGGATTCAGCGGGTCAAAATACACCTATGAACCCACCCATCAAAGTTCGATTCCGATTCTGGAGACAGATATTTTCGATCATCTCTTTTTCGTACCATGCGAAATAACTTTTTTCCAAGCATATTTTTGGTCATCAAAGGTTGGAATTTCGGATTCAGCGGGTCGAAATACACCTAGAAACTCACCCATCAAAGTCCGATTCCGATTCGGAAAAAAAATATTTTCGATCATCTCTTTTTCGTACCGTGCGAATTAACTTTTTTCCAAGCATATTTTTGGTCATCAGAGGTTGGATTTTCGGATTCAGTGGGTCGAAATACACCTAGAAACTCACCCATCACAGTTCGATTTCAATTCTGGAGACAGATATTTCCGATCATCTCTTTTTCGTACCATGCGAAATAACTTTTTTCCAAGCATGTTTTTGGTCATCGAAGCTTGGATTCTCGGATTCAGCGGGTCAAAATACACCTATAAACCCACCCATCAAAGTTCGATTTCAATTCTGGAGACAGATATTTTCGATCATCTCTTTTTCGTACCATGCGAAATAACTTTTTTCCAAGCATATTTTTGGTCACCAAAAATTGGATTTTCGGATTCAGCGGGTCGAAATACACCTAGAAACTCACCCATCAAAGTCCGATTTTGAGTCTGAAAAAAAATATTTTCGATCATCTCTTTTTCGTACCATGCGAAATAACTTTTTTCCAAGCATATTTTTGGTCATCAGAGGTTGGATTTTCGGATTCAGTGGGTCGAAATACACCTAGAAACTCACCCATTAAAGTCCGATTTTGATTCTGAAAAAAAATATTTTTGATCATCTCTTTTTCGTACCATGCGAAATAACTTCTTTCCAGGTGTATTTTCGTTGAACAAAGGTTGGATTTTTTGATTCAGCGGGTCAAAATACACCTATGAACCCACCCATCAAAGTTCGATTCCGATTCTGGAGACAGATATTTTCGATCATCTCTTTTTCGTACCATGCGAAATAACTTTTTTCCAAGCATATTTTTGGCCATCAAAGCTTGGATTCTCGGATTCAGCGGGTCAAAATACACCTATAAACCCACCCATCAAAGTTCGATTTTGATTCTGGAGACAGATATTTTCGATCATCTCTTTTTCGAACCATGCGGAATAACTTTTTTTCAAGCATATTTTTGGTCATCAAAGGTTGGAATTTCGGATTCAGCGGGTCGAAATACACCTAGAAACTCACCCATCAAAGTCCGATTCCGATTCGGAAAAAAAATATTTTCGATCATCTCTTTTTCGTACCGTGCGAATTAACTTTTTTCCAAGCATATTTTTGGTCATCAGAGGTTGGATTTTCGGATTCAGTGGGTCGAAATACACCTAGAAACTCACCCATCACAGTTCGATTTCAATTCTGGAGACAGATATTTCCGATCATCTCTTTTTCGTACCATGCGAAATAACTTTTTTCCAAGCATGTTTTTGGTCATCGAAGCTTGAATTCTCGGATTCAGCGGTTCAAAATACACCTATAAACCGACCCATCAAAGTTCGATTTCAATTCTGGAGACAGATATTTTCGATCATCTCTTTTTCGTACCATGCGAAATAACTTTTTTCCAAGCATATTTTTGGTCATCAAAGTTTGGATTTTCGGATTCAGCGGGTCGAAATACACCTAGAAACTCACCCATCAAAGTCCGATTTTGAGTCTGAAAAAAAATATTTTCGATCATCTCTTTTTCGTACCATTCGAAATAACTTTTTTCCAAGCATATTTTTGGTCATCAAAGCTTGGATTGTCGGATTCAGCGGGTCGAAATACACCTATAAACCCACCCATCAAAGTTCGATTTCGATCCCGGAGACAGATATTTTCGATCATCTCTTTTTCGTACCATGCGGAATAACTTTTTTCCAAGCATATTTTCGGTCATCAAAGGTTGGATTTTCGGATTCAGCGGGTCGAAATACACCTAGAAACTCACTCATCGAAGTCCGATTTTGATTCTGAAAAAAAATATTTTCGATCATCTCTTTTTCGTACCATGCGAAATAACTTTTTTCCAAGCATATTTTTGGTCATCAAAGCTTGGATTCTCGGATTCAGCGGGTCAAAATACACCTATAAACCCACCCATTAAAGTTCGATTTTGATTCTGGAGGCAGATATTTTCGATCATCTCTTTTTCGTACCGTGCGACATAACTTTTTTCCAAGCATATTTTTGGTCATCAGAGGTTGGATTTTCGGATTCAGTGGGTCGAAATACACCTAGAAACTCACCCATTAAAGTCCGATTTTGATTCGGAAAAAAAATATTTTCGATCATCTCTTTTTCGTACCGTGCGACATAACTTTTTTCCAAGCATATTTTTGGTCATCGGAGGTTGGATTTTCGGATTCAGTGGGTCGAAATACACCTAGAAACTCACCCATCGAAGTCCGATTTTGATTCTGAAAAAAAATATTTTCGATCATCTCTTTTTCGTACCATGCGAAATACCTTCGTTCCAGGTATATTTTCGTGTAACAAAGGTTGGATTTTTGGATTCAGCGGGTCGAAATACACCTATAAACCCACCCATCAAAGTTCGATTTCGATCCTGGAGACAGATATTTTCGATCATCTCTTTTTCGTACCATGCGAAATAACTTTTTTCCAAGCATATTTTTGGTCATCAAAGGTTGGATTTTCGGATTCAGCGGGTCGAAACACACCTAGAAACTCACCCATCGAAGTCCGATTTTGATTCTGAAAAAAAATATTTTCGATCATCTCTTTTTCGTACCGTGCGACATAACTTTTTTCCAAGCATATTTTTGGTCATCAGAGGTTGGATTTTCGGATTCAGTGGGTCGAAATACACCTAGAAACTCACCCATGAAAGTCCGATTTTGATTCTGAAAAAAAAAATTTTCGATCATCTCTTTTTCGTACCGTGCGACATAACTTTTTTCCAAGCATATTTTTGATCATCAGAGGTTGGATTTTCGGATTCAGTGGGTCGGAATACACCTAGAAACTCACCCATTAAAGTCCGATTCTGATTCGGAAAAAAAATATTTTCGATCATCTCTTTTTCGTACCGTGCGACATAACTTTTTTCCAAGCATATTTTTGGTCATCAGAGGTTGGATTTTCGGATTCAGTGGGTCGAAATACACCTAGAAACTCACCCATTAAAGTCCGATTTTGATTCTGAAAAAAAATATTTTCGATCATCTCTTTTTCGTACCATGCGAAATAACTTCTTTCCAGGTGTATTTTCGTTTAACAAAGGTTGGATTTTTGGATTCAGCGGGTCAAAATACACCTATGAACCCACCCATCAAAGTTCGATTCCGATTCTGGAGACAGATATTTTCGATCATCTCTTTTTCGTACCATGCGAAATAACTTTTTTCCAAGCATATTTTTGGTCATCAAAGTTCGGATTTTCGGATTCAGCGGGTCGAAATACACCTAGAAACTCACCTATCAAAGTCCGATTTTGATTCTGAAAAAAAATATTTTCGATCATCTCTTTTTCGTACCATGCGAAATAACTTTTTTCCAAGCATATTTTTGGTCATCAAAGGTTGGAATTTCGGATTCAGCGGGTCGAAATACACCTAGAAACTCACCCATCAAAGTCCGATTCCGATTCGGAAAAAAAATATTTTCGATCATCTCTTTTTCGTACCGTGCGAATTAACTTTTTTCCAAGCATATTTTTGGTCATCAGAGGTTGGATTTTCGGATTCAGTGGGTCGAAATACACCTAGAAACTCACCCATCACAGTTCGATTTCAATTCTGGAGACAGATATTTCCGATCATCTCTTTTTCGTACCATGCGAAATAACTTTTTTCCAAGCATGTTTTTGGTCATCGAAGCTTGGATTCTCGGATTCAGCGGGTCAAAATACACCTATAAACCCACCCATCAAAGTTCGATTTCAATTCTGGAGACAGATATTTTCGATCATCTCTTTTTCGTACCATGCGAAATAACTTTTTTCCAAGCATATTTTTGGTCACCAAAAATTGGATTTTCGGATTCAGCGGGTCGAAATACACCTAGAAACTCACCCATCAAAGTCCGATTTTGAGTCTGAAAAAAAATATTTTCGATCATCTCTTTTTCGTACCATGCGAAATAACTTTTTTCCAAGCATATTTTTGGTCATCAAAGCTTGGATTGTCGGATTCAGCGGGTCGAAATACACCTATAAACCCACCCATCAAAGTTCGATTTCGATCCTGGAGACAGATATTTTCGATCATCTCTTTTTCGTACCATGCGGAATAACTTTTTTCCAAGCATATTTTCGGTCATCAAAGGTTGGATTTTCGGATTCAGCGGGTCGAAATACACCTAGAAACTCACCCATCGAAGTCCGATTTCGATTCTGAAAAAAAATATTTTCGATCATCTCTTTTTCGTACATTGCGAAATACCTTCGTTCCAGGTATATTTTCGTGTAACAAAGGTTGGATTTTCGGATTCAGCGGGTCGAAATACACCTATAAACCCACCCATCAAAGTTCGATTTCGATCCTGGAGACAGATATTTTCGATCATCTCTTTTTCGTACCATGCGAAATAACTTTTTTCCAAGCATATTTTTGGTCATCAAAGGTTGGATTTTCGGATTCAGCGGGTCGAAATACACCTAGAAACTCACCCATCGACGTCCGAATTTGATTCTGAAAAAAAATATTTTCGATCATCTCCTTTTCGTACCGTGCGACATAACTTTTTTCCAAGCATATTTTTGGTCATCAGAGGTTGGATTTTCGGATTCAGTTGGTCGAAATACACCTAGAAACTCACCCATTAAAGTCCGATTTTGATTCGGAAAAAAAATATATTCGATCATCTCTTTTTCGTACCGTGCGACATAACTTTTTTCCAAGCATATTTTTGGTCATCAGAGGTTGGATTTTCGGATTCAGTGGGTCGAAATACATCTAGAAACTCACCCATTAAAGTCCGATTTTGATTCTGAAAAAAAATATTTTCGATCATCTCTTTTTCGTACCATGCGAAATAACTTCTTTCCAGGTGTATTTTCGTTTAACAAAGGTTGGATTTTTGGATTCAGCGGGTCAAAATACACCTATGAACCCACCCATCAAAGTTCGATTCCGATTCTGGAGACAGATATTTTCGATCATCTCTTTTTCGTACCATGCGAAATAACTTTTTTCCAAGCATATTTTTGGTCATCAAAGTTCGGATTTTCGGATTCAGCGGGTCGAAATACACCTAGAAACTCACCTATCAAAGTCCGATTTTGATTCTGAAAAAAAATATTTTCGATCATCTCTTTTTCGTACCATGCGAAATAACTTTTTTCCAAGCATATTTTTGGTCATCAAAGGTTGGAATTTCGGATTCAGCGGGTCGAAATACACCTAGAAACTCACCCATCAAAGTCCGATTCCGATTCGGAAAAAAAATATTTTCGATCATCTCTTTTTCGTACCGTGCGAATTAACTTTTTTCCAAGCATATTTTTGGTCATCAGAGGTTGGATTTTCGGATTCAGTGGGTCGAAATACACCTAGAAACTCACCCATCACAGTTCGATTTCAATTCTGGAGACAGATATTTCCGATCATCTCTTTTTCGTACCATGCGAAATAACTTTTTTCCAAGCATGTTTTTGGTCATCGAAGCTTGGATTCTCGGATTCAGCGGGTCAAAATACACCTATAAACCCACCCATCAAAGTTCGATTTCAATTCTGGAGACAGATATTTTCGATCATCTCTTTTTCGTACCATGCGAAATAACTTTTTTCCAAGCATATTTTTGGTCACCAAAAATTGGATTTTCGGATTCAGCGGGTCGAAATACACCTAGAAACTCACCCATCAAAGTCCGATTTTGAGTCTGAAAAAAAATATTTTCGATCATCTCTTTTTCGTACCATGCGGAATAACTTTTTTCCAAGCATATTTTTGGTCATCAAAGCTTGGATTGTCGGATTCAGCGGGTCGAAATACACCTATAAACCCACCCATCAAAGTTCGATTTCGATCCTGGAGACAGATATTTTCGATCATCTCTTTTTCGTACCATGCGGAATAACTTTTTTCCAAGCATATTTTCGGTCATCAAAGGTTGGATTTTCGGATTCAGCGGGTCGAAATACACCTAGAAACTCACCCATCGAAGTCCGATTTCGATTCTGAAAAAAAATATTTTCGATCATCTCTTTTTCGTACATTGCGAAATACCTTCGTTTCAGGTATATTTTCGTGTAACAAAGGTTGGATTTTTGGATTCAGCGGGTCGAAATACACCTATAAACCCACCCATCAAAGTTCGATTTCGATCCTGGAGACAGATATTTTCGATCATCTCTTTTTCGTACCATGCGAAATAACTTTTTTCCAAGCATATTTTTGGTCATCAAAGGTTGGATTTTCGGATTCAGCGGGTCGAAATACACCTAGAAACTCACCCATCGACGTCCGATTTTGATTCTGAAAAAAAATATTTTCGATCATCTCCTTTTCGTACCGTGCGACATAACTTTTTTCCAAGCATATTTTTGGTCATCAGAGGTTGGATTTTCGGATTCAGTTGGTCGAAATACACCTAGAAACTCACCCATTAAAGTCCGATTTTGATTCGGAAAAAAAATATATTCGATCATCTCTTTTTCGTACCGTGCGACATAACTTTTTTCCAAGCATATTTTTGGTCATCAGAGGTTGGATTTTCGGATTCAGTGGGTCGAAATACACCTAGAAACTCACCCATTAAAGTCCGATTTTGATTCTGAAAAAAAATATTTTCGATCATCTCTTTTTCGTACCATGCGAAATAACTTCTTTCCAGGTGTATTTTCGTTTAACAAAGGTTGGATTTTTGGATTCAGCGGGTCAAAATACACCTATGAACCCACCCATCAAAGTTCGATTCCGATTCTGGAGACAGATATTTTCGATCATTTCTTTTTCGTACCATGCGAAATAACTTTTTTCCAAGCATATTTTTGGTCATCAAAGTTCGGATTTTCGGATTCAGCTGGTCGGAATACACCTAGAAACTCACCTATCAAAGTACGATTTTGATTCTGAAAAAAAATATTTTCGATCATCTATTTTTCGTACCATGCGAAATAACTTTTTTCCAAGCATATTTTTGGTCATCAAAGCTTGGATTCTCGGATTCAGCGGGTCAAAATACACCTATAAACCCACCCATCAAAGTTCGAGTTTGATTCTGGAGACAGATATTTTCGATCATCTCTTTTTCGAACCATGCGGAATAACTTTTTTTCAAGCATATTTTAGGTCATCAAAGGTTGGAATTTCGGATTCAGCGGGTCGAAATACACCTAGAAACTCACCCATCAAAGTCCGATTCCGATTCGGAAAAAAAATATTTTCGATCATCTCTTTTTCGTACCGTGCGAATTAACTTTTTTCCAAGCATATTTTTGGTCATCAGAGGTTGGATTTTCGGATTCAGTGGGTCGAAATACACCTAGAAACTCACCCATCACAGTTCGATTTCAATTCTGGAGACAGATATTTCCGATCATCTCTTTTTCGTACCATGCGAAATAACTTTTTTCCAAGCATGTTTTTGGTCATTGAAGCTTGGATTCTCGGATTCAGCGGGTCAAAATACACCTATAAACCCACCCATCAAAGTTCGATTTCAATTCTGGAGACAGATATTTTCGATCATCTCTTTTTCGTACCATGCGAAATAACTTTTTTCCAAGCATATTTTTGGTCATCAAAGTTTGGATTTTCGGATTCAGCGGGTCGAAATACACCTAGAAACTCACCCATCAAAGTCCGATTTTGAGTCTGAAAAAAAATATTTTCGATCATCTCTTTTTCGTACCATGCGAAATAACTTTTTTCCAAGCATATTTTTGGTCATCAAAGCTTGGATTGTCGGATTCAGCGGGTCGAAATACACATATAAACCCAACCATCAAAGTTCGATTTCGATCCTGGAGACAGATATTTTCGATCATCTCTTTTTCGTACCATGCGGAATAACTTTTTTCCAAGCATATTTTCGGTCATCAAAGGTTGGATTTTCGGATTCAGCGGGTCGAAATACACCTAGAAACTCACCCATCGAAGTCCGATTTTGATTCTGAAAAAAAATATTTTCGATCATCTCTTTTTCGTACCATGCGAAATACCTTCGTTCCAGGTATATTTTCGTGTAACAAAGGTTGGATTTTTGGATTCAGCGGGTCGAAATACACCTATAAACCCACCCATCAAAGTTCGATTTCGATCCTGGAGACAGATATTTTCGATCATCTCTTTTTCGTACCATGCGAAATAACTTTTTTCCAAGCATATTTTTGGTCATCAGAGGTTGGATTTTCGGATTCAGTTGGTCGAAATACACCTAGAAACTCACCCATTAAAGTCCGATTTTGATTCGGAAAAAAAATATTTTCGATCATCTCTTTTTCGTACCGTGCGACATAACTTTTTTCCAAGCATATTTTTGGTCATCAGAGGTTGGATTTTCGGATTCAGTGGGTCGAAATACACCTAGAAACTCACCCATTAAAGTCCGATTTTGATTCGGAAAAAAAATATTTTCGATCATCTCTTTTTCGTACCGTGCGACATAACTTTTTTCCAAGCATATTTTTGGTCATCAGAGGTTGGATTTTCGGATTCAGTGGGTCGAAATACACCTAGAAACTCACCCATTAAAGTCCGATTTTGATTCTGAAAAAAAATATTTTTGATCATCTCTTTTTCGTACCATGCGAAATAACTTCTTTCCAGGTGTATTTTCGTTGAACAAAGGTTGGATTTTTTGATTCAGCGGGTCAAAATACACCTATGAACCCACCCATCAAAGTTCGATTCCGATTCTGGAGACAGATATTTTCGATCATCTCTTTTTCGTACCATGCGAAATAACTTTTTTCCAAGCATATTTTTGGCCATCAAAGCTTGGATTCTCGGATTCAGCGGGTCAAAATACACCTATAAACCCACCCATCAAAGTTCGATTTTGATTCTGGAGACAGATATTTTCGATCATCTCTTTTTCGAACCATGCGGAATAACTTTTTTTCAAGCATATTTTTGGTCATCAAAGGTTGGAATTTCGGATTCAGCGGGTCGAAATACACCTAGAAACTCACCCATCAAAGTCCGATTCCGATTCGGAAAAAAAATATTTTCGATCATCTCTTTTTCGTACCGTGCGAATTAACTTTTTTCCAAGCATATTTTTGGTCATCAGAGGTTGGATTTTCGAATTCAGTGGGTCGAAATACACCTAGAAACTCACCCATCACAGTTCGATTTCAATTCTGGAGACAGATATTTCCGATCATCTCTTTTTCGTACCATGCGAAATAACTTTTTTCCAAGCATGTTTTTGGTCATCGAAGCTTGGATTCTCGGATTCAGCGGGTCAAAATACACCTATAAACCGACCCATCAAAGTTCGATTTCAATTCTGGAGACAGATATTTTCGATCATCTCTTTTTCGTACCATGCGGAATAACTTTTTTCCAAGCATATTTTTGGTCATCAAAGTTTGGATTTTCGGATTCAGCGGGTCGAAATACACCTAGAAACTCACCCATCAAAGTCCGATTCTGAGTCTGAAAAAAAATATTTTCGATCATCTCTTTTTCGTACCATTCGAAATAACTTTTTTCCAAGCATATTTTTGGTCATCAAAGCTTGGATTGTCGGATTCAGCGGGTCGAAATACACCTATAAACCCACCCATCAAAGTTCGATTTCGATCCCGGAGACAGATATTTTCGATCATCTCTTTTTCGTACCATGCGGAATAACTTTTTTCCAAGCATATTTTCGGTCATCAAAGGTTGGATTTTCGGATTCAGCGGGTCGAAATACACCTAGAAACTCACTCATCGAAGTCCGATTTTGATTCTGAAAAAAAATATTTTCGATCATCTCTTTTTCGTACCATGCGAAATAACTTTTTTCCAAGCATATTTTTGGTCATCAAAGCTTGGATTCTCGGATTCAGCGGGTCAAAATACACCTATAAACTCACCCATTAAAGTTCGATTTTGATTCTGGAGACAGATATTTTCGATCATCTCTTTTTCGTACCGTGCGACATAACTTTTTTCCAAGCATATTTTTGGTCATCAGAGGTTGGATTTTCGGATTCAGTGGGTCGAAATACACCTAGAAACTCACCCATTAAAGTCCGATTTTGATTCGGAAAAAAAATATTTTCGATCATCTCTTTTTCGTACCGTGCGACATAACTTTTTTCCAAGCATATTTTTGGTCATCAGAGGTTGGATTTTCGGATTCAGTGGGTCGAAATACACCTAGAAACTCACCCATCGAAGTCCGATTTTGATTCTGAAAAAAAATATTTTCGATCATCTCTTTTTCGTACCATGCGAAATACCTTCGTTCCAGGTATATTTTCGTGTAACAAAGGTTGGATTTTTGGATTCAGCGGGTCGAAATACACCTATAAACCCACCCATCAAAGTTCGATTTCGATCCTGGAGACAGATATTTTCGATCATCTCTTTTTCGTACCATGCGAAATAACTTTTTTCCAAGCATATTTTTGGTCATCAAAGGTTGGATTTTCGGATTCAGCGGGTCGAAACACACCTAGAAACTCACCCATCGAAGTCCGATTTTGATTCTGAAAAAAAATATTTTCGATCATCTCTTTTTCGTACCGTGCGACATAACTTTTTTCCAAGCATATTTTTGGTCATCAGAGGTTGGATTTTCGGATTCAGTGGGTCGAAATACACCTAGAAACTCACCCATGAAAGTCCGATTTTGATTCTGAAAAAAAAAATTTTCGATCATCTCTTTTTCGTACCGTGCGACATAACTTTTTTCCAAGCATATTTTTGGTCATCAGAGGTTGGATTTTCGGATTCAGTGGGTCGGAATACACCTAGAAACTCACCCATTAAAGTCCGATTTTGATTCGGAAAAAAAATATTTTCGATCATCTCTTTTTCGTACCGTGCGACATAACTTTTTTCCAAGCATATTTTTGGTCATCAGAGGTTGGATTTTCGGATTCAGTGGGTCGAAATACACCTAGAAACTCACCCATTAAAGTCCGATTTTGATTCTGAAAAAAAATATTTTCGATCATCTCTTTTTCGTACCATGCGAAATAACTTCTTTCCAGGTGTATTTTCGTTTAACAAAGGTTGGATTTTTGGATTCAGCGGGTCAAAATACACCTATGAACCCACCCATCAAAGTTCGATTCCGATTCTGGAGACAGATATTTTCGATCATCTCTTTTTCGTACCATGCGAAATAACTTTTTTCCAAGCATATTTATGGTCATCAAAGTTCGGATTTTCGGATTCAGCGGGTCGAAATACACCTAGAAACTCACCTATCAAAGTCCGATTTTGATTCTGAAAAAAAATATTTTCGATCATCTCTTTTTCGTACCATGCGAAATAACTTTTTTCCAAGCATATTTTTGGTCATCAAAGCTTGGATTCTCGGATTCAGCGGGTCAAAATACACCTATAAACCCACCCATCAAAGTTCGATTTCAATTCTGGAGACAGATATTTTCGATCATCTCTTTTCCGTGCCATGCGAAATAACTTTTTACCAAGCATATTTTTGGTCATCAAAGTTTGGATTTTCGGATTCAGCGGGTCGAAATACACCTAGAAACTCACCCATCAAAGTCCGATTTTGAGTCTGAAAAAAAATATTTTCGATCATCTCTTTTTCGTACCATGCGAAATAACTTTTTTCCAAGCATATTTTTGGTCATCAAAGCTTGGATTGTCGGATTCAGCGGGTCGAAATACACTTATAAACCCACCCATCAAAGTTCGATTTCGATCCTGGAGACAGATATTTTCGATCATCTCTTTTTCGTACCATGCGAAATAACTTTTTTCCAAGCATATTTTCGGTCATCAAAGGTTGGATTTTCGGATTCAGCGGGTCGAAATACACCTAGAAACTCACCCATCGAAGTCCGATTTTGATTCTGAAAAAAAATATTTTCGATCATCTCTTTGTCGGACCATGCGGAATAACTTCTTTCCAGGTGTATTTTCGTGTAACGAAGGTTGGATTTTTGGATTCAGCGGGTCAAAATACACCTATGAACCCACCCATCAAAGTTCGACTTCGATTCTGGAGAAAGATATTTCCGATCATCTCTTTTTCGTACCATGCGAAATAACTTCTTTCCAAGCATATTTTTGGTCATCGAAGCTTGGATTCTCGGATTCAGCGGGTCAAAATACACCTATAAACCCACCCATCAAAGTTCGATTTCAATTCTGGAGACAGATATTTTCGATCATCTCTTTTTCGTACCATGCGAAATAACTTTTTACCAAGCATATTTTTGGTCATCAAAGTTTGGATTTTCGGATTCAGCGGGTCGAAATACACCTAGGAACTCACCCATCAAAGTCCGATTTTGAGTCTGAAAAAAAATATTTTCGATCATCTCTTTTTCGTACCATGCGAAATAACTTTGTTCCAAGCATATTTTTGGCCATCAAAGCTTGGATTGTCGGATTCAGCGGGTCGAAATACACTTATAAACCCACCCATCAAAGTTCGATTTCGATCCTGGAGACAGATATTTTCGATCATCTCTTTTTCCTACCATGCGAAATAACTTTTTTCCAAGCATATTTTCGGTCATCAAAGGTTGGATTTTCGGATTCAGCGGGTCGAAATACACCGAGAAACTCACCCATCGAAGTCCGATTTTGATTCTGAAAAAAAATATTTTCGATCATCTCTTTTTCGTACCATGCGAAATACCTTCGTTCCAGGTATATTTTCGTGTAACAAAGGTTCGATTTTTGGATTCAGCGGGTCGAAATACACCTATAAACCCACCCATCAAAGTTCGATTTCGATCCTGGAGACAGATATTTTCGATCATCTCTTTTTCGTACCATGCGAAATAACTTTTTTCCAAGCATATTTTTGGTCATCAAAGGTTGGATTTTCGGATTCAGCGGGTCGAAACACACCTAGAAACTCACCCATCGGAGTCCGATTTTGATTCTGAAAAAAAATATTTTCGATCATCTCTTTTTCGTACCGTGCGACATAACTTTTTTCCAAGCATATTTTTGGTCATCAGAGGTTGGATTTTCGGATTCAGTTGGTCGAAATACACCTAGAAACTCACCCATTAAAGTCCGATTTTGATTCTGAAAAAAAATATTTTCGATCATCTCTTTTTCGTACCATGCGAAATAACTTCTTTCCAGGTGTATTTTCGTTTAACAAAGGTTGGATTTTTGGATTCAGCGGGTCAAAATACACCTATGAACCCACCCATCAAAGTTCGATTCCGATTCTGGAGACAGATATTTTCGATCATCTCTTTTTCGTACCATGCGAAATAACTTTTTTCCAAGCATATTTTTGGTCATCAAAGTTCGGATTTTCGGATTCAGCGGGTCGGAATACACCTAGAAACTCACCTATCAAAGTCCGATTTTGATTCTGAAAAAAAATATTTTCGATCATCTATTTTTCGTACCATGCGAAATAACTTTTTTCCAAGCATATTTTTGGTCATCAAAGCTTGTATTCTCGGATCCAGCGGGTCAAAATACACCTATAAACCCACCCATCAAAGTTCGATTTTGATTCTGGAGACAGATATTTTCGATCATCTCTTTTTCGAACCATGCGGAATAACTTTTTTCCAAGCATATTTTTGGTCATCAGAGGTTGGATTTTCGGATTCAGTTGGTCGAAATACACCTAGAAACTCACCCATTAAAGTCCGATTTTGATTCTGAAAAAAAATATTTTCGATCATCTCTTTTTCGTACCATGCGAAATAACTTCTTTCCAGGTGTATTTTCGTCTACCAAAGGTTGGATTTTTGGATTCAGCGGGTCAAAATACACCTATGAACCCACCCATCAAAGTTCGATTCCGATTCTGGAGACAGATATTTTCGATCATCTCTTTTTCGTACCATGCGAAATAACTTTTTTCCAAGCATATTTTTGGTCATCAAAGTTCGGATTTTCGGATTCAGCGGGTCGGAATACACCTAGAAACTCACCTATCAAAGTCCGATTTTGATTCTGAAAAAAAATATTTTCGATCATCTATTTTTCGTACCATGCGAAATAACTTTTTTCCAAGCATATTTTTGGTCATCAAAGCTTGGGTTCTCGGATTCAGCGGGTCAAAATACACCTATAAACCCACCCATCAAAGTTCGATTTCAATTCTGGAGACAGATATTTTCGATCATCTCTTTTCCGTGCCATGCGAAATAACTTTTTACCAAGCATATTTTTGGTCATCAAAGTTTGGATTTTCGGATTCAGCGGGTCGAAATACACCTAGAAACTCACCCATCAAAGTCCGATTTTGAGTCTGAAAAAAAATATTTTCGATCATCTCTTTTTCGTACCATGCGAAATAACTTTTTTCCAAGCATATTTTTGGTCATCAAAGCTTGGATTGTCGGATTCAGCGGGTCGAAATACACTTATAAACCCACCCATCAAAGTTCGATTTCGATCCTGGAGACAGATATTTTCGATCATCTCTTTTTCGTACCATGCGAAATAACTTTTTTCCAAGCATATTTTCGGTCATCAAAGGTTGGATTTTCGGATTCAGCGGGTCGAAATACACCTAGAAACTCACCCATCGAAGTCCGATTTTGATTCTGAAAAAAAATATTTTCGATCATCTCTTTGTCGGACCATGCGGAATAACTTCTTTCCAGGTGTATTTTCGTGTAACGAAGGTTGGATTTTTGGATTCAGCGGGTCAAAATACACCTATGAACCCACCCATCAAAGTTCGACTTCGATTCTGGAGAAAGATATTTCCGATCATCTCTTTTTCGTACCATGCGAAATAACTTCTTTCCAAGCATATTTTTGGTCATCGAAGCTTGGATTCTCGGATTCAGCGGGTCAAAATACACCTATAAACCCACCCATCAAAGTTCGATTTCAATTCTGGAGACAGATATTTTCGATCATCTCTTTTTCGTACCATGCGAAATAACTTTTTACCAAGCATATTTTTGGTCATCAAAGTTTGGATTTTCGGATTCAGCGGGTCGAAATACACCTAGGAACTCACCCATCAAAGTCCGATTTTGAGTCTGAAAAAAAATATTTTCGATCATCTCTTTTTCGTACCATGCGAAATAACTTTGTTCCAAGCATATTGTTGGCCATCAAAGCTTGGATTGTCGGATTCAGCGGGTCGAAATACACTTATAAACCCACCCATCAAAGTTCGATTTCGATCCTGGAGACAGATATTTTCGATCATCTCTTTTTCCTACCATGCGAAATAACTTTTTTCCAAGCATATTTTCGGTCATCAAAGGTTGGATTTTCGGATTCAGCGGGTCGAAATACACCGAGAAACTCACCCATCGAAGTCCGATTTTGATTCTGAAAAAAAATATTTTCGATCATCTCTTTTTCGTACCATGCGAAATACCTTCGTTCCAGGTATATTTTCGTGTAACAAAGGTTCGATTTTTGGATTCAGCGGGTCGAAATACACCTATAAACCCACCCATCAAAGTTCGATTTCGATCCTGGAGACAGATATTTTCGATCATCTCTTTTTCGTACCATGCGAAATAACTTTTTTCCAAGCATATTTTTGGTCATCAAAGGTTGGATTTTCGGATTCAGCGGGTCGAAACACACCTAGAAACTCACCCATCGGAGTCCGATTTTGATTCTGAAAAAAAATATTTTCGATCATCTCTTTTTCGTACCGTGCGACATAACTTTTTTCCAAGCATATTTTTGGTCATCAGAGGTTGGATTTTCGGATTCAGTTGGTCGAAATACACCTAGAAACTCACCCATTAAAGTCCGATTTTGATTCTGAAAAAAAATATTTTCGATCATCTCTTTTTCGTACCATGCGAAATAACTTCTTTCCAGGTGTATTTTCGTTTAACAAAGGTTGGATTTTTGGATTCAGCGGGTCAAAATACACCTATGAACCCACCCATCAAAGTTCGATTCCGATTCTGGAGACAGATATTTTCGATCATCTCTTTTTCGTACCATGCGAAATAACTTTTTTCCAAGCATATTTTTGGTCATCAAAGTTCGGATTTTCGGATTCAGCGGGTCGGAATACACCTAGAAACTCACCTATCAAAGTCCGATTTTGATTCTGAAAAAAAATATTTTCGATCATCTATTTTTCGTACCATGCGAAATAACTTTTTTCCAAGCATATTTTTGGTCATCAAAGCTTGTATTCTCGGATCCAGCGGGTCAAAATACACCTATAAACCCACCCATCAAAGTTCGATTTTGATTCTGGAGACAGATATTTTCGATCATCTCTTTTTCGAACCATGCGGAATAACTTTTTTCCAAGCATATTTTTGGTCATCAGAGGTTGGATTTTCGGATTCAGTTGGTCGAAATACACCTAGAAACTCACCCATTAAAGTCCGATTTTGATTCTGAAAAAAAATATTTTCGATCATCTCTTTTTCGTACCATGCGAAATAACTTCTTTCCAGGTGTATTTTCGTCTACCAAAGGTTGGATTTTTGGATTCAGCGGGTCAAAATACACCTATGAACCCACCCATCAAAGTTCGATTCCGATTCTGGAGACAGATATTTTCGATCATCTCTTTTTCGTACCATGCGAAATAACTTTTTTCCAAGCATATTTTTGGTCATCAAAGTTCGGATTTTCGGATTCAGCGGGTCGGAATACACCTAGAAACTCACCTATCAAAGTCCGATTTTGATTCTGAAAAAAAATATTTTCGATCATCTATTTTTCGTACCATGCGAAATAACTTTTTTCCAAGCATATTTTTGGTCATCAAAGCTTGGGTTCTCGGATTCAGCGGGTCAAAATACACCTATAAACCCACCCATCAAAGTTCGATTTTGATTCTGGAGACAGATATTTTCGATCATCTCTTTTTCGAACCATGCGGAATAACTTTTTTTCAAGCATATTTTTGGTCATCAACGGTTGGAATTTCGGATTCAGCGGGTCGAAATACACCTAGAAACTCACCCATCAAAGTCCGATTCCGATTCGGAAAAAAAATATTTTCGATCATCTCTTTTTCGTACCGTGCGAATTAACTTTTTTCCAAGCATATTTTTGGTCATCAGAGGTTGGATTTTCGGATTCAGTGGGTCGAAATACACCTAGAAACTCACCCATCACAGTTCGATTTCAATTCTGGAGACAGATATTTCCGATCATCTCTTTTTCGTACCATGCGAAATAACTTTTTTCCAAGCATGTTTTTGGTCATCGAGGCTTGGATTCTCGGATTCAGCGGGTCAAAATACACCTATAAACCCACCCATCAAAGTTCGATTTCAATTCTGGAGACAGATATTTTCGATCATCTCTTTTTCGTACCATGCGAAATAACTTTTTTCCAAGCATATTTTTGGTCATCAAAGTTTGGATTTTCGGATTCAGCGGGTCGAAATACACCTAGAAACTCACCCATCAAAGTCCGATTTTGAGTCTGAAAAAAAATATTTTCGATCATCTCTTTTTCGTACCATGCGAAATAACTTTTTTCCAAGCATATTTTTGGTCATCAAAGCTTGGATTGTCGGATTCAGCGGGTCGAAATACACCTATAAACCCACCCATCAAAGTTCGATTTCGATCCTGGAGACAGATATTTTCGATCATCTCTTTTTCGTACCATGCGGAATAACTTTTTTCCAAGCATATTTTCGGTCATCAAAGGTTGGATTTTCGGATTCAGCGGGTCGAAATACACCTAGAAACTCACCCATCGAAGTCCGATTTTGATTCTGAAAAAAAATATTTTCGACCATCTCTTTTTCGTACATTGCGAAATACCTTCGTTCCAGGTATATTTTCGTGTAACAAAGGTTGGATTTTTGGATTCAGCGGGTCGAAATACACCTATAAACCCACCCATCAAAGTTCGATTTCGATCCTGGAGACAGATATTTTCGATCATCTCTTTTTCGTACCATGCGAAATAACTTTTTTCCAAGCATATTTTTGGTCATCAAAGGTTGGATTTTCGGATTCAGCGGGTCGAAACACACCTAGAAACTCACCCATCGGAGTCCGATTTTGATTCTGAAAAAAAATATTTTCGATCATCTCTTTTTCGTACCGTGCGACATAACTTTTTTCCAAGCATATTTTTGGTCATCAGAGGTTGGATTTTCGGATTCAGTTGGTCGAAATACACCTAGAAACTCACCCATTAAAGTCCGATTTTGATTCTGAAAAAAAATATTTTCGATCATCTCTTTTTCGTACCATGCGAAATAACTTCTATCCAGGTGTATTTTCGTTTAACAAAGGTTGGATTTTTGGATTCAGCGGGTCAAAATACACCTATGAACCCACCCATCAAAGTTCGATTCCGATTCTGGAGACAGATATTTTCGATCATCTCTTTTTCGTACCATGCGAAATAACTTTTTTCCAAGCATATTTTTGGTCATCAAAGTTCGGATTTTCGGATTCAGCGGGTCGGAATACACCTAGAAACTCACCTATCAGAGTCCGATTTTGATTCTGAAAAAAAATATTTTCGATCATCTATTTTTCGTACCATGCGAAATAACTTATTTCCAAGCATATTTTTGGTCATCAAAGCTTGGATTCTCGGATCCAGCGGGTCAAAATGCACCTATAAACCCACCCATCAAAGTTCGATTTTGATTCTGGAGACAGTTATTTTCGATCATCTCTTTTTCGAACCATGCGGAATAACTTTTTTCCAAGCATATTTTTGGTCATCAGAGGTTGGATTTTCGGATTCAGTTGGTCGAAATACACCTAGAAACTCACCCATTAAAGTCCGATTTTGATTCTGAAAAAAAATATTTTCGATCATCTCTTTTTCGTACCATGCGAAATAACTTCTTTCCAGGTGTATTTTCGTTTACCAAAGGTTGGATTTTTGGATTCAGCGGGTCAAAATACACCTATGAACCCACCCATCAAAGTTCGATTCCGATTCTGGAGACAGATATTTTCGATCATCTCTTTTTCGTACCATGCGAAATAACTTTTTTCCAAGCATATTTTTGGTCATCAAAGTTCGGATTTTCGGATTCAGCGGGTCGGAATACACCTAGAAACTCACCTATCAAAGTCCGATTTTGATTCTGAAAAAAAATATTTTCGATCATCTATTTTTCGTACCATGCGAAATAACTTTTTTCCAAGCATATTTTTGGTCATCAAAGCTTGGATTCTCGGATTCAGCGGGTCAAAATACACCTATAAACCCACCCATCAAAGTTCGATTTTGATTCTGGAGACAGATATTTTCGATCATCTCTTTTTCGAACCATGCGGAATAACTTTTTTTCAAGCATATTTTTGGTCATCAAAGGTTGGAATTTCGGATTCAGCGGGTCGAAATACACCTAGAAACTCACCCATCAAAGTCCGATTCCGATTCGGAAAAAAAATATTTTCGATCATCTCTTTTTCGTACCGTGCGAATTAACTTTTTTCCAAGCATATTTTTGGTCATCAGAGGTTGGATTTTCGGATTCAGTGGGTCGAAATACACCTAGAAACTCACCCATCACAGTTCGATTTTAATTCTGGAGACAGATATTTCCGATCATCTCTTTTTCGTACCATGCGAAATAACTTTTTTCCAAGCATGTTTTTGGTCATCGAAGCTTGGATTCTCGGATTCAGCGGGTCAAAATACACCTATAAACCCACCCATCAAAGTTCGATTTCAATTCTGGAGACAGATATTTTCGATCATCTCTTTTTCGTACCATGCGAAATAACTTTTTTCCAAGCATATTTTTGGTCATCAAAGTTTGGATTTTCGGATTCAGCGGGTCGGAATACACCTAGAAACTCACCCATCAAAGTCCGATTTTGAGTCTGAAAAAAAATATTTTCGATCATCTCTTTTTCGTACCATGCGAAATAACTTTTTTCCAAGCATATTTTTGGTCATCAAAGCTTGGATTGTCGGATTCAGCGGGTCGAAATACACCTATAAACCCACCCATCAAAGTTCGATTTCGATCCTGGAGACAGATATTTTCGATCATCTCTTTTTCGTACCATGCGGAATAACTTTTTTCCAAGCATATTTTCGGTCATCAAAGGTTGGATTTTCGGATTCAGCGGGTCGAAATACACCTAGAAACTCACCCATCGAAGTCCGATTTTGATTCTGAAAAAAAATATTTTCAATCATCTCTTTTTCGTACATTGCGAAATACCTTCGTTCCAGGTATATTTTCGTGTAACAAAGGTTGGATTTTTGAATTCAGCGGGTCGAAATACACCTATAATCCCACCCATCAAAGTTCGATTTCGATCCTGGAGACAGATATTTTCGATCATCTCTTTTTCGTACCATGCGAAATAACTTTTTTCCAAGCATATTTTTGGTCATCAAAGGTCGGATTTTCGGATTCAGCGGGTCGAAATACACCTAGAAACTCACCCATCGACGTCCGATTTTGATTCTGAAAAAAAATATTTTCGATCATCTCTTTTTCGTACCGTGCGACATAACTTTTTTCCAAGCATATTTTTGGTCATCAGAGGTTGGATTTTCGGATTCAGTTGGTCGAAATACACCTAGAAACTCACCCATTAAAGTCCGATTTTGATTCGGAAAAAAAATATTTTCGATCATCTCTTTTTCGTACCGTGCGACATAACTTTTTTCCAAGCATATTTTTGGTCATCAGAGGTTGGATTTTCGGATTCAGTGGGTCGAAATACACCTAGAAACTCACCCATTAAAGTCCGATTTTGATTCGGAAAAAAAATATTTTCGATCATCTCTTTTTCGTACCGTGCGACATAACTTTTTTCCAAGCATATTTTTGGTCATCAGAGGTTGGATTTTCGGATTCAGTGGGTCAAAATACACCTAGAAACTCACCCATTAAAGTCCGATTTTGATTCTGAAAAAAAATATTTTCGATCATCTCTTTGTCGGACCATGCGGAATAACTTCTTTCCAGGTGTATTTTCGTGTAACGAAGGTTGGATTTTTGGATTCAGCGGGTCAAAATACACCTATGAACCCACCCATCAAAGTTCGACTTCGATTCTGGAGAAAGATATTTCCGATCATCTCTTTTTCGTACCATGCGAAATAACTTTTTTCCAAGCATATTTTTGGTCATCAAAGCTTGGATTCTCGGATTCAGCGGGTCAAAATACACCTATAAACCCACCCATCACAGTTCGATTTCAATTCTGGAGACAGATATTTCCGATCATCTCTTTTTCGTACCATGCGAAATAACTTTTTTCCAAGCATATTTTTGGTCATCAAAGCTTGGATTCTCGGATTCAGCGGGTCAAAATACACCTATAAACCCACCCATCAAAGTTCGATTTTGATTCTGGAGACAGATATTTTCGATCATCTCTTTTTCGAACCATGCGGAATAACTTTTTTCCAAGCATATTTTTGGTCGTCAAAGGTTGGAATTTCGGATTCAGCGGGTCGAAATACACCTAGAAACTCACCCATCAAAGTCCGATTCCGATTCGGAAAAAAAATATTTTCGATCATCTCTTTTTCGTACCGTGCGACATAACTTTTTTCCAAGCATATTTTTGGTCATCAGAGGTTGGATTTTCGGATTCAGTGGGTCGAAATACACCTAGAAACTCACCCATTAAAGTCCGATTTTGATTCGGAAAAAAAATATTTTCGATCATCTCTTTTTCGTACCGTGCGACATAACTTTTTTCCAAGCATATTTTTGGTCATCAGAGGTTGGATTTTCGGATTCAGTGGGTCGAAATACACCTAGAAACTCACCCATCGAAGTCCGATTTTGATTCTGAAAAAAAATATTTTCGATCATCTCTTTTTCGTACCATGCGAAATACCTTCGTTCCAGGTATATTTTCGTGTAACAAAGGTTGGATTTTTGGATTCAGCGGGTCGAAATACACCTATAAACCCACCCATCAAAGTTCGATTTCGATCCTGGAGACAGATATTTTCGATCATCTCTTTTTCGTACCATGCGAAATAACTTTTTTCCAAGCATATTTTTGGTCATCAAAGGTTGGATTTTCGGATTCAGCGGGTCGAAACACACCTAGAAACTCACCCATCGAAGTCCGATTTTGATTCTGAAAAAAAATATTTTCGATCATCTCTTTTTCGTACCGTGCGACATAACTTTTTTCCAAGCATATTTTTGGTCATCAGAGGTTGGATTTTCGGATTCAGTGGGTCGAAATACACCTAGAAACTCACCCATGAAAGTCCGATTTTGATTCTGAAAAAAAAAATTTTCGATCATCTCTTTTTCGTACCGTGCGACATAACTTTTTTCCAAGCATATTTTTGGTCATCAGAGGTTGGATTTTCGGATTCAGTGGGTCGAAATACACCTAGAAACTCACCCATTAAAGTCCGATTTTGATTCGGAAAAAAAATATTTTCGATCATCTCTTTTTCGTACCGTGCGACATAACTTTTTTCCAAGCATATTTTTGGTCATCAGAGGTTGGATTTTCGGATTCACTGGGTCGAAATACACCTAGAAACTCACCCATTAAAGTCCGATTTTGATTCGGAAAAAAAATATTTTCGATCATCTCTTTTTCGTACCGTGCGACATAACTTTTTTCCAAGCATATTTTTGGTCATCAGAGGTTGGAATTTCGGATTCAGTGGGTCGAAATACACCTAGAAACTCACCCATCGAAGTCCGATTTTGATTCTGAAAAAAAATATTTTCGATCATCTCTTTTTTGTACCATGCGAAATACCTTCGTTCCAGGTATATTTTCGTGTAACAAAGGTTGGATTTTTGGATTCAGCGGGTCGAAATACACCTATAAACCCACCCATCAAAGTTCGATTTCGATCCTGGAGACAGATATTTTCGATCATCTCTTTTTCGTACCATGCGAAATAACTTTTTTCCAAGCATATTTTTGGTCATCAAAGGTTGGATTTTCGGATTCAGCGGGTCGAAACACACCTAGAAACTCACCCATCGAAGTCCGATTTTGATTCTGAAAAAAAATATTTTCGATCATCTCTTTTTCGTACCGTGCGACATAACTTTTTTCCAAGCATATTTTTGGTCATCAGAGGTTGGATTTTCGGATTCAGTGGGTCGAAATACACCTAGAAACTCACCCATGAAAGTCCGATTTTGATTCTGAAAAAAAAAATTTTCGATCATCTCTTTTTCGTACCGTGCGACACAACTTTTTTCCAAGCATATTTTTGGTCATCAGAGGTTGGATTTTCGGATTCAGTGGGTCGAAATACACCTAGAAACTCACCCATTAAAGTCCGATTTTGATTCGGAAAAAAAATATTTTCGATCATCTCTTTTTCGTACCGTGCGACATAACTTTTTTCCAAGCATATTTTTGGTCATCAGAGGTTGGATTTTCGGATTCAGTGGGTCGAAATACACCTAGAAACTCACCCATTACAGTCCGATTTTGATTCTGAAAAAAAATATTTTCGATCATCTCTTTTTCGTACCATGCGAAATAACTTCTTTCCAGGTGTATTTTCGTTCAACAAAGGTTGGATTTTTGGATTCAGCGGGTCAAAATACACCTATGAACCCACCCATCAAAGTTCGATTCCGATTCTGGAGACAGATATTTTCGATCATCTCTTTTTCGTACCATGCGAAATAACTTTTTTCCAAGCATATTTTTGGTCATCAAAGCTTGGATTGTCGGATTCAGCGGGTCGAAATACACTTATAAACCCACCCATCAAAGTTCGATTTCGATCCTGGAGACAGATATTTTCGATCATCTCTTTTTCGTACCATGCGAAATAACTTTTTTCCAAGCATATTTTCGGTCATCAAAGGTTGGATTTTCGGATTCAGCGGGTCGAAATACACCTAGAAACTCACCCATCGAAGTCCGATTTTGATTCTGAAAAAAAATATTTTCGATCATCTCTTTGTCGGACCATGCGGAATAACTTCTTTCCAGGTGTATTTTCGTGTAACGAAGGTTGGATTTTTGGATTCAGCGGGTCAAAATACACCTATGAACCCACCCATCAAAGTTCGACTTCGATTCTGGAGAAAGATATTTCCGATCATCTCTTTTTCGTACCATGCGAAATAACTTTTTTCCAAGCATATTTTTGGTCATCAAAGCTTGGATTCTCGGATTCAGCGGGTCAAAATACACCTATAAACCCACCCATCAAAGTTCGATTTCAATTCTGGAGACAGATATTTTCGATCATCTCTTTTTCGTACCATGCGAAATAACTTTTTACCGAGCATATTTTTGGTCATCAAAGGTTGGATTTTCGGATTCAGCGGGTCGAAACACACCTAGAAACTCACCCATCGAAGTCCGATTTTGATTCTGAAAAAAAATATTTTCGATCATCTCTTTTTCGTACCGTGCGACATAACTTTTTTCCAAGCATATTTTTGGTCATCAGAGGTTGGATTTTCGGATTCAGCGGGTCGAAATACACCTAGAAACTCACCCATCGAAGTCCGATTTTGATTCTGAAAAAAAATATTTTCGATCATCTCTTTGTCGGACCATGCGGAATAACTTCTTTCCAGGTGTATTTTCGTGTAACGAAGGTTGGATTTTTGGATTCAGCGGGTCAAAATACACCTATGAACCCACCCATCAAAGTTCGACTTCGATTCTGGAGAAAGATATTTCCGATCATCTCTTTTTCGTACCATGCGAAATAACTTTTTTCCAAGCATATTTTTGGTCATCAAAGGTTGGATTTTCGGATTCAGCGGGTCGAAACACACCTAGAAACTCACCCATCGAAGTCCGATTTTGATTCTGAAAAAAAATATTTTCGATCATCTCTTTTTCGTACCGTGCGACATAACTTTTTTCCAAGCATATTTTTGGTCATCAGAGGTTGGATTTTCGGATTCAGTTGGTCGAAATACACCTAGAAACTCACCCATTAAAGTCCGATTTTGATTCTGAAAAAAAATATTTTCGATCATCTCTTTTTCGTACCATGCGAAATAACTTCTTTCCAGGTGTATTTTCGTTTAACAAAGGTTGGATTTTTGGATTCAGCGGGTCAAAATACACCTATGAACCCACCCATCAAAGTTCGATTCCGATTCTGGAGACAGATATTTTCGATCATCTCTTTTTCGTACCATGCGAAATAACTTTTTTCCAAGCATATTTTTGGTCATCAAAGTTCGGATTTTCGGATTCAGCGGGTCGGAATACACCTAGAAACTCACCTATCAAAGTCCGATTTTGATTCTGAAAAAAAATATTTTCGATCATCTATTTTTCGTACCATGCGAAATAACTTTTTTCCAAGCATATTTTTGGTCATCAAAGCTTGGATTCTCGGATTCAGCGGGTCAAAATACACCTATAAACCCACCCATCAAAGTTCGATTTTGATTCTGGAGACAGATATTTTCGATCATCTCTTTTTCGAACCATGCGGAATAACTTTTTTCCAAGCATATTTTTGGTCATCAGAGGTTGGATTTTCGGATTCAGTTGGTCGAAATACACCTAGAAACTCACCCATTAAAGTCCGATTTTGATTCTGAAAAAAAATATTTTCGATCATCTCTTTTTCGTACCATGCGAAATAACTTCTTTCCAGGTGTATTTTCGTTTAACAAAGGTTGGATTTTTGGATTCAGCGGGTCAAAATACACCTATGAACCCACCCATCAAAGTTCGGTTCCGATTCTGGAGACAGATATTTTCGATCATCTCTTTTTCGTACCATGCGAAATAACTTTTTTCCAAGCATATTTTTGGTCATCAAAGTTCGGATTTTCGGATTCAGCGGGTCGGAATACACCTAGAAACTCACCTATCAAAGTCCGATTTTGATTCTGAAAAAAAATATTTTCGATCATCTATTTTTCGTACCATGCGAAATAACTTTTTACCGAGCATATTTTTGGTCATCAAAGGTTGGATTTTCGGATTCAGCGGGTCGAAACACACCTAGAAACTCACCCATCGAAGTCCGATTTTGATTCTGAAAAAAAATATTTTCGATCATCTCTTTTTCGTACCGTGCGACATAACTTTTTTCCAAGCATATTTTTGGTCATCAGAGGTTGGATTTTCGGATTCAGCGGGTCGAAATACACCTAGAAACTCACCCATCGAAGTCCGATTTTGATTCTGAAAAAAAATATTTTCGATCATCTCTTTGTCGGACCATGCGGAATAACTTCTTTCCAGGTGTATTTTCGTGTAACGAAGGTTGGATTTTTGGATTCAGCGGGTCAAAATACACCTATGAACCCACCCATCAAAGTTCGACTTCGATTCTGGAGAAAGATATTTCCGATCATCTCTTTTTCGTACCATGCGAAATAACTTTTTTCCAAGCATATTTTTGGTCATCAAAGGTTGGATTTTCGGATTCAGCGGGTCGAAACACACCTAGAAACTCACCCATCGAAGTCCGATTTTGATTCTGAAAAAAAATATTTTCGATCATCTCTTTTTCGTACCGTGCGACATAACTTTTTTCCAAGCATATTTTTGGTCATCAGAGGTTGGATTTTCGGATTCAGTTGGTCGAAATACACCTAGAAACTCACCCATTAAAGTCCGATTTTGATTCTGAAAAAAAATATTTTCGATCATCTCTTTTTCGTACCATGCGAAATAACTTCTTTCCAGGTGTATTTTCGTTTAACAAAGGTTGGATTTTTGGATTCAGCGGGTCAAAATACACCTATGAACCCACCCATCAAAGTTCGATTCCGATTCTGGAGACAGATATTTTCGATCATCTCTTTTTCGTACCATGCGAAATAACTTTTTTCCAAGCATATTTTTGGTCATCAAAGTTCGGATTTTCGGATTCAGCGGGTCGGAATACACCTAGAAACTCACCTATCAAAGTCCGATTTTGATTCTGAAAAAAAATATTTTCGATCATCTATTTTTCGTACCATGCGAAATAACTTTTTTCCAAGCATATTTTTGGTCATCAAAGCTTGGATTCTCGGATTCAGCGGGTCAAAATACACCTATAAACCCACCCATCAAAGTTCGATTTTGATTCTGGAGACAGATATTTTCGATCATCTCTTTTTCGAACCATGCGGAATAACTTTTTTCCAAGCATATTTTTGGTCATCAGAGGTTGGATTTTCGGATTCAGTTGGTCGAAATACACCTAGAAACTCACCCATTAAAGTCCGATTTTGATTCTGAAAAAAAATATTTTCGATCATCTCTTTTTCGTACCATGCGAAATAACTTCTTTCCAGGTGTATTTTCGTTTAACAAAGGTTGGATTTTTGGATTCAGCGGGTCAAAATACACCTATGAACCCACCCATCAAAGTTCGGTTCCGATTCTGGAGACAGATATTTTCGATCATCTCTTTTTCGTACCATGCGAAATAACTTTTTTCCAAGCATATTTTTGGTCATCAAAGTTCGGATTTTCGGATTCAGCGGGTCGGAATACACCTAGAAACTCACCTATCAAAGTCCGATTTTGATTCTGAAAAAAAATATTTTCGATCATCTATTTTTCGTACCATGCGAAATAACTTTTTTCCAAGCATATTTTTGGTCATCAAAGCTTGGATTCTCGGATTCAGCGGGTCAAAATACACCTATAAACCCACCCATCAAAGTTCGATTTTGATTCTGGAGACAGATATTTTCGATCATCTCTTCTTCGAACCATGCGGAATAACTTTTTTTCAAGCATATTTTTGGTCATCAAAGGTTGGAATTTCGGATTCAGCGGGTCGAAATACACCTAGAAACTCACCCATTAAAGTCCGATTTTGATTCGGAAAAAAAATATTGTCGATCATCTCTTTTTCGTACCGTGCGACATAACTTTTTTCCAAGCATATTTTTGGTCATCAGAGGTTGGATTTTCGGATTCAGTGGGTCGAAATACACCTAGAAACTCACCCATTAAAGTCCGATTTTGATTCGGAAAAAAAATATTTTCGATCATCTCTTTTTCGTACCGTGCGACATAACTTTTTTCCAAGCATATTTTTGGTCATCAGAGGTTGAATTTTCGGATTCAGTGGGTCGAAATACACCTAGAAACTCACCCATCGAAGTCCGATTTTGATTCTGAAAAAAAATATTTTCGATCATCTCTTTTTCGTACCATGCGAAATACCTTCGTTCCAGGTATATTTTCGTGTAACAAAGGTTGGATTTTTGGATTCAGCGGGTCGAAATACACCTATAAACCCACCCATCAAAGTTCGATTTCGATCCTGGAGACAGATATTTTCGATCATCTCTTTTTCGTACCATGCGAAATAACTTTTTTCCAAGCATATTTTTGGTCATCAAAGGTTGGATTTTCGGATTCAGCGGGTCGAAACACACCTAGAAACTCACCCATCGGAGTCCGATTTTGATTCTGAAAAAAAATATTTTCGATCATCTCTTTTTCGTACCGTGCGACATAACTTTTTTCCAAGCATATTTTTGGTCATCAGAGGTTGGATTTTCGGATTCAGTTGGTCGAAATACACCTAGAAACTCACCCATTAAAGTCCGATTTTGATTCTGAAAAAAAATATTTTCGATCATCTCTTTTTCGTACCATGCGACATAACTTCTTTCCAGGTGTATTTTCGTTTAACAAAAATTGGATATTTGGATTCAGCGGGTCAAAATACACCTATGAACCCACCCATCAAAGTTCGATTCCGATTCTGGAGACAGATATTTTCGATCATCTCTTTTTCGTACCATGCGAAATAACTTTTTTCCAAGCATATTTTTGGTCATCAAAGTTCGGATTTTCGGATTCAGCGGGTCGGAATACACCTAGAAACTCACCTATCAAAGTCCGATTTTGATTCTGAAAAAAAATATTTTCGATCATCTATTTTTCGTACCATGCGAAATAACTTTCTTCCAAGCATATTTTTGGTCATCAAAGCTTGGATTCTCGGATCCAGCGGGTCAAAATACACCTATAAACCCACCCATCAAAGTTCGATTTTGATTCTGGAGACAGATATTTTCGATCATCTCTTTTTCGAACCATGCGGAATAACTTTTTTCCAAGCATATTTTTGGTCATCAGAGGTTGGATTTTCGGATTCAGTTGGTCGAAATACACCTAGAAACTCACCCATTAAAGTCCGATTTTGATTCTGAAAAAAAATATTTTCGATCATCTCTTTTTCGTACCATGCGAAATAACTTCTTTCCAGGTGTATTTTCGTTTACCAAAGGTTGGATTTTTGGATTCAGCGGGTCAAAATACATCTATGAACCCACCCATCAAAGTTCGATTCCGATTCTGGAGACAGATATTTTCGATCATCTCTTTTTCGTACCATGCGAAATAACTTTTTTCCAAGCATATTTTTGGTCATCAAAGTTCGGATTTTCGGATTCAGCGGGTCGAAATACACCTAGAAACTCACCTATCAAAGTCCGATTTTGATTCTGAAAAAAAATATTTTCGATCATCTATTTTTCGTACCATGCGAAATAACTTTTTTCCAAGCATATTTTTGGTCATCAAAGCTTGGATTCTCGGATTCAGCGGGTCAAAATACACCTATAAACCCACCCATCAAAGTTCGATTTTGATTCTGGAGACAGATATTTTCGATCATCTCTTTTTCGAACCATGCGGAATAACTTTTTTTCAAGCATATTTTTGGTCATCAAAGGTTGGAATTTCGGATTCAGCGGGTCGAAATACACCTAGAAACTCACCCATCAAAGTCCGATTCCGATTCGGAAAAAAAATATTTTCGATCATCTCTTTTTCGTACCGTGCGAATTAACTTTTTTCCAAGCATATTTTTGGTCATCAGAGGTTGGATTTTCGGATTCAGTGGGTCGAAATACACCTAGAAACTCACCCATCACAGTTCGATTTCAATTCTGGAGACAGATATTTCCGATCATCTCTTTTTCGTACCATGCGAAATAACTTTTTTCCAAGCATGTTTTTGGTCATCGAAGCTTGGATTCTCGGATTCAGCGGGTCAAAATACACCTATAAACCCACCCATCAAAGTTCGATTTCAATTCTGGAGACAGATATTTTCGATCATCTCTTTTTCGTACCATGCGAAATAACTTTTTTCCAAGCATATTTTTGGTCATCAAAGTTTGGATTTTCGGATTCAGCGGGTCGAAATACACCTAGAAACTCACCCATCAAAGTCCGATTTTGAGTCTGAAAAAAAATATTTTCGATCATCTCTTTTTCGTACCATGCGAAATAACTTTTTTCCAAGCATATTTTTGGTCATCAAAGCTTGGATTGTCGGATTCAGCGGGTCGAAATACACCTATAAACCCACCCATCAAAGTTCGATTTCGATCCTGGAGACAGATATTTTCGATCATCTCTTTTTCGTACCATGCGGAATAACTTTTTTCCAGGTGTATTTTCGTTTAACAAAGGTTGGATTTTTGGATTCAGCGGGTCAAAATACACCTATGAACCCACCCATCAAAGTTCGGTTCCGATTCTGGAGACAGATATTTTCGATCATCTCTTTTTCGTACCATGCGAAATAACTTTTTTCCAAGCATATTTTTGGTCATCAAAGTTCGGATTTTCGGATTCAGCGGGTCGGAATACACCTAGAAACTCACCTATCAAAGTCCGATTTTGATTCTGAAAAAAAATATTTTCGATCATCTATTTTTCGTACCATGCGAAATAACTTTTTTCCAAGCATATTTTTGGTCATCAAAGCTTGGATTCTCGGATTCAGCGGGTCAAAATACACCTATAAACCCACCCATCAAAGTTCGATTTTGATTCTGGAGACAGATATTTTCGATCATCTCTTCTTCGAACCATGCGGAATAACTTTTTTTCAAGCATATTTTTGGTCATCAAAGGTTGGAATTTCGGATTCAGCGGGTCGAAATACACCTAGAAACTCACCCATTAAAGTCCGATTTTGATTCGGAAAAAAAATATTGTCGATCATCTCTTTTTCGTACCGTGCGACATAACTTTTTTCCAAGCATATTTTTGGTCATCAGAGGTTGGATTTTCGGATTCAGTGGGTCGAAATACACCTAGAAACTCACCCATTAAAGTCCGATTTTGATTCGGAAAAAAAATATTTTCGATCATCTCTTTTTCGTACCGTGCGACATAACTTTTTTCCAAGCATATTTTTGGTCATCAGAGGTTGAATTTTCGGATTCAGTGGGTCGAAATACACCTAGAAACTCACCCATCGAAGTCCGATTTTGATTCTGAAAAAAAATATTTTCGATCATCTCTTTTTCGTACCATGCGAAATACCTTCGTTCCAGGTATATTTTCGTGTAACAAAGGTTGGATTTTTGGATTCAGCGGGTCGAAATACACCTATAAACCCACCCATCAAAGTTCGATTTCGATCCTGGAGACAGATATTTTCGATCATCTCTTTTTCGTACCATGCGAAATAACTTTTTTCCAAGCATATTTTTGGTCATCAAAGGTTGGATTTTCGGATTCAGCGGGTCGAAACACACCTAGAAACTCACCCATCGGAGTCCGATTTTGATTCTGAAAAAAAATATTTTCGATCATCTCTTTTTCGTACCGTGCGACATAACTTTTTTCCAAGCATATTTTTGGTCATCAGAGGTTGGATTTTCGGATTCAGTTGGTCGAAATACACCTAGAAACTCACCCATTAAAGTCCGATTTTGATTCTGAAAAAAAATATTTTCGATCATCTCTTTTTCGTACCATGCGAAATAACTTCTTTCCAGGTGTATTTTCGTTTAACAAAAATTGGATATTTGGATTCAGCGGGTCAAAATACACCTATGAACCCACCCATCAAAGTTCGATTCCGATTCTGGAGACAGATATTTTCGATCATCTCTTTTTCGTACCATGCGAAATAACTTTTTTCCAAGCATATTTTTGGTCATCAAAGTTCGGATTTTCGGATTCAGCGGGTCGGAATACACCTAGAAACTCACCTATCAAAGTCCGATTTTGATTCTGAAAAAAAATATTTTCGATCATCTATTTTTCGTACCATGCGAAATAACTTTCTTCCAAGCATATTTTTGGTCATCAAAGCTTGGATTCTCGGATCCAGCGGGTCAAAATACACCTATAAACCCACCCATCAAAGTTCGATTTTGATTCTGGAGACAGATATTTTCGATCATCTCTTTTTCGAACCATGCGGAATAACTTTTTTCCAAGCATATTTTTGGTCATCAGAGGTTGGATTTTCGGATTCAGTTGGTCGAAATACACCTAGAAACTCACCCATTAAAGTCCGATTTTGATTCTGAAAAAAAATATTTTCGATCATCTCTTTTTCGTACCATGCGAAATAACTTCTTTCTAGGTGTATTTTCGTTTACCAAAGGTTGGATTTTTGGATTCAGCGGGTCAAAATACATCTATGAACCCACCCATCAAAGTTCGATTCCGATTCTGGAGACAGATATTTTCGATCATCTCTTTTTCGTACCATGCGAAATAACTTTTTTCCAAGCATATTTTTGGTCATCAAAGTTCGGATTTTCGGATTCAGCGGGTCGAAATACACCTAGAAACTCACCTATCAAAGTCCGATTTTGATTCTGAAAAAAAATATTTTCGATCATCTATTTTTCGTACCATGCGAAATAACTTTTTTCCAAGCATATTTTTGGTCATCAAAGCTTGGATTCTCGGATTCAGCGGGTCAAAATACACCTATAAACCCACCCATCAAAGTTCGATTTTGATTCTGGAGACAGATATTTTCGATCATCTCTTTTTCGAACCATGCGGAATAACTTTTTTTCAAGCATATTTTTGGTCATCAAAGGTTGGAATTTCGGATTCAGCGGGTCGAAATACACCTAGAAACTCACCCATCAAAGTCCGATTCCGATTCGGAAAAAAAATATTTTCGATCATCTCTTTTTCGTACCGTGCGAATTAACTTTTTTCCAAGCATATTTTTGGTCATCAGAGGTTGGATTTTCGGATTCAGTGGGTCGAAATACACCTAGAAACTCACCCATCACAGTTCGATTTCAATTCTGGAGACAGATATTTCCGATCATCTCTTTTTCGTACCATGCGAAATAACTTTTTTCCAAGCATGTTTTTGGTCATCGAAGCTTGGATTCTCGGATTCAGCGGGTCAAAATACACCTATAAACCCACCCATCAAAGTTCGATTTCAATTCTGGAGACAGATATTTTCGATCATCTCTTTTTCGTACCATGCGAAATAACTTTTTTCCAAGCATATTTTTGGTCATCAAAGTTTGGATTTTCGGATTCAGCGGGTCGAAATACACCTAGAAACTCACCCATCAAAGTCCGATTTTGAGTCTGAAAAAAAATATTTTCGATCATCTCTTTTTCGTACCATGCGAAATAACTTTTTTCCAAGCATATTTTTGGTCATCAAAGCTTGGATTGTCGGATTCAGCGGGTCGAAATACACCTATAAACCCACCCATCAAAGTTCGATTTCGATCCTGGAGACAGATATTTTCGATCATCTCTTTTTCGTACCATGCGGAATAACTTTTTTCCAAGCATATTTTCGGTCATCAAAGGTTGGATTTTCGGATTCAGCGGGTCGAAATACACCTAGAAACTCACCCATCGAAGTCCGATTTTGATTCTGAAAAAAAATATTCTCGATCATCTCTTTTTCGTACATTGCGAAATACCTTCGTTCCAGGTATATTTTCGTGTAACAAAGGTTGGATTTTTGGATTCAGCGGGTCGAAATACACCTATAAACCCACCCATCAAAGTTCGATTTCGATCCTGGAGACAGATATTTTCGATCATCTCTTTTTCGTACCATGCGAAATAACTTTTTTCCAAGCATATTTTTGGTCATCAAAGGTCGGATTTTCGGATTCAGCGGGTCGAAATACACCTAGAAACTCACCCATCGACGTCCGATTTTGATTCTGAAAAAAAATATTTTCGATCATCTCTTTTTCGTACCGTGCGACATAACTTTTTTCCAAGCATATTTTTGGTCATCAGAGGTTGGATTTTCGGATTCAGTTGGTCGAAATACACCCAGAAACTCACCCATTAAAGTCCGATTTTGATTCGGAAAAAAAATATTTTCGATCATCTCTTTTTCGTACCGTGCGACATAACTTTTTTCCAAGCATATTTTTGGTCATCAGAGGTTGGATTTTCGGATTCAGTGGGTCGAAATACACCTAGAAACTCACCCATTAAAGTCCGATTTTGATTCGGAAAAAAAATATTTTCGATCATCTCTTTTTCGTACCGTGCGACATAACTTTTTTCCAAGCATATTTTTGGTCATCAAAGCTTGGATTGTCGGATTCAGCGGGTCGAAATACACTTATAAACCCACCCATCAAAGTTCGATTTCGATCCTGGAGACAGATATTTTCGATCATCTCTTTTTCGTACCATGCGAAATAACTTTTTTCCAAGCATATTTTCGGTCATCAAAGGTTGGATTTTCGGATTCAGCGGGTCGAAATACACCTAGAAACTCACCCATCGAAGTCCGATTTTGATTCTGAAAAAAAATATTTTCGATCATCTCTTTGTCGGACCATGCGGAATAACTTCTTTCCAGGTGTATTTTCGTGTAACGAAGGTTGGATTTTTGGATTCAGCGGGTCAAAATACACCTATGAACCCACCCATCAAAGTTCGACTTCGATTCTGGAGAAAGATATTTCCGATCATCTCTTTTTCGTACCATGCGAAATAACTTTTTTCCAAGCATATTTTTGGTCATCAAAGCTTGGATTTTCGGATTCAGCGGGTCAAAATACACCTATAAACCCACCCATCAAAGTTCGATTTCAATTCTGGAGACAGATATTTGCGATCATCTCTTTTTCGTACCATGCGAAATAACTTTTTACCAAGCATATTTTTGGTCATCAAAGGTTGGATTTTCGGATTCAGCGGGTCGAAACACACCTAGAAACTCACCCATCGAAGTCCGATTTTGATTCTGAAAAAAAATATTTTCGATCATCTCTTTTTCGTACCGTGCGACATAACTTTTTTCCAAGCATATTTTTGGTCATCAGAGGTTGGATTTTCGGATTCAGCGGGTCGAAATACACCTAGAAACTCACCCATCGAAGTCCGATTTTGATTCTGAAAAAAAATATTTTCGATCATCTCTTTGTCGGACCATGCGGAATAACTTCTTTCCAGGTGTATTTTCGTGTAACGAAGGTTGGATTTTTGGATTCAGCGGGTCAAAATACACCTATGAACCCACCCATCAAAGTTCAACTTCGATTCTGGAGAAAGATATTTCCGATCATCTCTTTTTCGTACCATGCGAAATAACTTTTTTCCAAGCATATTTTTGGTCATCAAAGTTCGGATTTTCGGATTCAGCGGGTCGGAATACACCTAGAAACTCACCTATCAAAGTCCGATTTTGATTCGGAAAAAAAATATTTTCGATCATCTCTTTTTCGTACCGTGCGACATAACTTTTTTCCAAGCATATTTTTGGTCATCAAAGCTTGGATTGTCGGATTCAGCGGGTCGAAATACACTTATAAACCCACCCATCAAAGTTCGATTTCGATCCTGGAGACAGATATTTTCGATCATCTCTTTTTCGTACCATGCGAAATAACTTTTTTCCAAGCATATTTTCGGTCATCAAAGGTTGGATTTTCGGATTCAGCGGGTCGAAATACACCTAGAAACTCACCCATCGAAGTCCGATTTTGATTCTGAAAAAAAATATTTTCGATCATCTCTTTGTCGGACCATGCGGAATAACTTCTTTCCAGGTGTATTTTCGTGTAACGAAGGTTGGATTTTTGGATTCAGCGGGTCAAAATACACCTATGAACCCACCCATCAAAGTTCGACTTCGATTCTGGAGGAAGATATTTCCGATCATCTCTTTTTCGTACCATGCGAAATAACTTTTTTCCAAGCATATTTTTGGTCATCAAAGCTTGGATTTTCGGATTCAGCGGGTCAAAATACACCTATAAACCCACCCATCAAAGTTCGATTTCAATTCTGGAGACAGATATTTTCGATCATCTCTTTTTCGTACCATGCGAAATAACTTTTTACCAAGCATATTTTTGGTCATCAAAGGTTGGATTTTCGGATTCAGCGGGTCGAAACACACCTAGAAACTCACCCATCGAAGTCCGATTTTGATTCTGAAAAAAAATATTTTCGATCATCTCTTTTTCGTACCGTGCGACATAACTTTTTTCCAAGCATATTTTTGGTCATCAGAGGTTGGATTTTCGGATTCAGCGGGTCGAAATACACCTAGAAACTCACCCATCGAAGTCCGATTTTGATTCTGAAAAAAAATATTTTCGATCATCTCTTTGTCGGACCATGCGGAATAACTTCTTTCCAGGTGTATTTTCGTGTAACGAAGGTTGGATTTTTGGATTCAGCGGGTCAAAATACACCTATGAACCCACCCATCAAAGTTCAACTTCGATTCTGGAGAAAGATATTTCCGATCATCTCTTTTTCGCACCATGCGAAATAACTTTTTTCCAAGCATATTTTTGGTCATCAAAGTTCGGATTTTCGGATTCAGCGGGTCGGAATACACCTAGAAACTCACCTATCAAAGTCCGATTTTGATTCTGAAAAAAAATATTTTCGATCATCTATTTTTCGTACCATGCGAAATAACTTTTTTCCAAGCATATTTTTGGTCATCAAAGCTTGGATTCTCGGATTCAGCGGGTCAAAATACACCTATAAACCCACCCATCAAAGTTCGATTTTGATTCTGGAGACAGATATTTTCGATCATCTCTTTTTCGAACCATGCGGAATAACTTTTTTCCAAGCATATTTTTGGTCATCAGAGGTTGGATTTTCGGATTCAGTTGGTCGAAATACACCTAGAAACTCACCCATCGAAGTCCGATTTTGATTCTGAAAAAAAATATTTTCGATCATCTCTTTGTCGGACCATGCGGAATAACTTCTTTCCAGGTGTATTTTCGTGTAACGAAGGTTGGATTTTTGGATTCAGCGGGTCAAAATACACCTATGAACCCACCCATCAAAGTTCAACTTCGATTCTGGAGAAAGATATTTCCGATCATCTCTTTTTCGTACCATGCGAAATAACTTTTTTCCAAGCATATTTTTGGTCATCAAAGTTCGGATTTTCGGATTCAGCGGGTCGGAATACACCTAGAAACTCACCTATCAAAGTCCGATTTTGATTCGGAAAAAAAATATTTTCGATCATCTCTTTTTCGTACCGTGCGACATAACTTTTTTCCAAGCATATTTTTGGTCATCAAAGCTTGGATTGTCGGATTCAGCGGGTCGAAATACACTTATAAACCCACCCATCAAAGTTCGATTTCGATCCTGGAGACAGATATTTTCGATCATCTCTTTTTCGTACCATGCGAAATAACTTTTTACCAAGCATATTTTTGGTCATCAAAGCTTGGATTTTTGGATTCAGCGGGTCGAAATACACCTATAAACCCACCCATCAAAGTTCGATTTCGATCCTGGAGACAGATATTTTCGATCATCTCTTTTTCGTACCATGCGAAATAACTTTTTTCCAAGCATATTTTTGGTCATCAAAGGTTGGATTTTCGGATTCAGCGGGTCGAAATACACCTAGAAACTCACCCATCGACGTCCGATTTTGATTCTGAAAAAAAATATTTTCGATCATCTCTTTTTCGTACCGTGCGACATAACTTTTTTCCAAGCATATTTTTGGTCATCAGAGGTTGGATTTTCGGATTCAGTTGGTCGAAATACACCTAGAAACTCACCCATTAAAGTCCGATTTTGATTCGGAAAAAAAATATTTTCGATCATCTCTTTTTCGTACCGTGCGACATAACTTTTTTCCAAGCATATTTTTGGTCATCAGAGGTTGGATTTTCGGATTCAGTGGGTCGAAATACACCTAGAAACTCACCCATTAAAGTCCGATTTTGATTCGGAAAAAAAATATTTTCGATCATCTCTTTTTCGTACCGTGCGACATAACTTTTTTCCAAGCATATTTTTGGTCATCAGAGGTTGGATTTTCGGATTCAGTGGGTCGAAATACACCTAGAAACTCACCCATTAAAGTCCGATTTTGATTCTGAAAAAAAATATTTTCGATCATCTCTTTTTCGTACCATGCGAAATAACTTCTTTCCAGGTGTATTTTCGTTTATCAAAGGTTGGATTTTTGGATTCAGCGGGTCAAAATACACCTATGAACCCACCCATCAAAGTTCGATTCCGATTCTGGAGACAGATATTTTCGATCATTTCTTTTTCGTACCATGCGAAATAACTTTTTTCCAAGCATATTTTTGGTCATCAAAGTTCGGATTTTCGGATTCAGCGGGTCGGAATACACCTAGAAACTCACCTATCAAAGTCCGATTTTGATTCTGAAAAAAAATATTTTCGATCATCTATTTTTCGTACCATGCGAAATAACTTTTTTCCAAGCATATTTTTGGTCATCAAAGCTTGGATTCTCGGATTCAGCGGGTCAAAATACACCTATAAACCCACCCATCAAAGTTCGATTTTGATTCTGGAGACAGATATTTTCGATCATCTCTTTTTCGAACCATGCGGAATAACTTTTTTTCAAGCATATTTTTGGTCATCAAAGGTTGGAATTTCGGATTCAGCGGGTCGAAATACACCTAGAAACTCACCCATCAAAGTCCGATTCCGATTCGGAAAAAAAATATTTTCGATCATCTCTTTTTCGTACCGTGCGAATTAACTTTTTTCCAAGCATATTTTTGGTCATCAGAGGTTGGATTTTCGGATTCAGTGGGTCGAAATACACCCAGAAACTCACCCATCACAGTTCGATTTCAATTCTGGAGACAGATATTTCCGATCATCTCTTTTTCGTACCATGCGAAATAACTTTTTTCCAAGCATGTTTTTGGTCATCGAAGCTTGGATTCTCGGATTCAGCGGGTCAAAATACACCTATAAACCCACCCATCAAAGTTCGATTTCAATTCTGGAGACAGATATTTTCGATCATCTCTTTTTCGTACCATGCGAAATAACTTTTTTCCAAGCATATTTTTGGTCATCAAAGTTTGGATTTTCGGATTCAGCGGGTCGAAATACACCTAGAAACTCACCCATCAAAGTCCGATTTTGAGTCTGAAAAAAAATATTTTCGATCATCTCTTTTTCGTACCATGCGAAATAACTTTTTTCCAAGCATATTTTTGGTCATCAAAGCTTGGATTGTCGGATTCAGCGGGTCGAAATACACCTATAAACCCACCCATCAAAGTTCGATTTCGATCCTGGAGACAGATATTTTCGATCATCTCTTTTTCGTACCATGCGGAATAACTTTTTTCCAAGCATATTTTCGGTCATCAAAGGTTGGATTTTCGGATTCAGCGGGTCGAAATACACCTAGAAACTCACCCATCGAAGTCCGATTTTGATTCTGAAAAAAAATATTTTCGATCATCTCTTTTTCGTACCATGCGAAATACCTTCGTTCCAGGTATATTTTCGTGTAACAAAGGTTGGATTTTTGGATTCAGCGGGTCGAAATACACCTATAAACCCACCCATCAAAGTTCGATTTCGATCCTGGAGACAGATATTTTCGATCATCTCTTTTTCGTACCATGCGAAATAACTTTTTTCCAAGCATATTTTTGGTCATCAGAGGTTGGATTTTCGGATTCAGTTGGTCGAAATACACCTAGAAACTCACCCATTAAAGTCCGATTTTGATTCGGAAAAAAAATATTTTCGATCATCTCTTTTTCGTACCGTGCGACATAACTTTTTTCCAAGCATATTTTTGGTCATCAGAGGTTGGATTTTCGGATTCAGTGGGTCGAAATACACCTAGAAACTCACCCATTAAAGTCCGATTTTGATTCGGACAAAAAATATTTTCGATCATCTCTTTTTCGTACCGTGCGACATAACTTTTTTCAAAGCATATTTTTGGTCATCAGAGGTTGGAATTTCGGATTCAGTGGGTCGAAATACACCTAGAAACTCACCCATCGAAGTCCGATTTTGATTCTGAAAAAAAATATTTTCGATCATCTCTTTTTTGTACCATGCGAAATACCTTCGTTCCAGGTATATTTTCGTGTAACAAAGGTTGGATTTTTGGATTCAGCGGGTCGAAATACACCTATAAACCCACCCATCAAAGTTCGATTTCGATCCTGGAGACAGATATTTTCGATCATCTCTTTTTCGTACCATGCGAAATAACTTTTTTCCAAGCATATTTTTGGGCATCAAAGGTTGGATTTTCGGATTCAGCGGGTCGAAACACACCTAGAAACTCACCCATCGAAGTCCGATTTTGATTCTGAAAAAAAATATTTTCGATCATCTCTTTTTCGTACCGTGCGACATAACTTTTTTCCAAGCATATTTTTGGTCATCAGAGGTTGGATTTTCGGATTCAGTGGGTCGAAATACACCTAGAAACTCACCCATTAAAGTCCGATTTTGATTCTGAAAAAAAATATTTTTGATCATCTCTTTTTCGTACCATGCGAAATAACTTCTTTCCAGGTGTATTTTCGTTGAACAAAGGTTGGATTTTTTGATTCAGCGGGTCAAAATACACCTATGAACCCACCCATCAAAGTTCGATTCCGATTCTGGAGACAGATATTTTCGATCATCTCTTTTTCGTACCATGCGAAATAACTTTTTTCCAAGCATATTTTTGGTCATCAAAGCTTGGATTCTCGGATTCAGCGGGTCAAAATACACCTATAAACCCACCCATCAAAGTTCGATTTTGATTCTGGAGACAGATATTTTCGATCATCTCTTTTTCGAACCATGCGGAATAACTTTTTTTCAAGCATATTTTTGGTCATCAAAGGTTGGAATTTCGGATTCAGCGGGTCGAAATACACCTAGAAACTCACCCATCAAAGTCCGATTCCGATTCGGAAAAAAAATATTTTCGATCATCTCTTTTTCGTACCGTGCGAATTAACTTTTTTCCAAGCATATTTTTGGTCATCAGAGGTTGGATTTTCGGATTCAGTGGGTCGAAATACACCTAGAAACTCACCCATCACAGTTCGATTTCAATTCTGGAGACAGATATTTCCGATCATCTCTTTTTCGTACCATGCGAAATAACTTTTTTCCAAGCATGTTTTTGGTCATCGAAGCTTGGATTCTCGGATTCAGCGGGTCAAAATACACCTATAAACCCACCCATCAAAGTTCGATTTCAATTCTGGAGACAGATATTTTCGATCATCTCTTTTTCGTACCATGCGAAATACCTTTTTTCCAAGCATATTTTTGGTCATCAAAGTTTGGATTTTCGGATTCAGCGGGTCGAAATACACCTAGAAACTCACCCATCAAAGTCCGATTTTGAGTCTGAAAAAAAATATTTTCGATCATCTCTTTTTCGTACCATGCGAAATAACTTTTTTCCAAGCATATTTTTGGTCATCAAAGCTGGGATTGTCGGATTCAGCGGGTCGAAATACACCTATAAACCCCCCCATCGAAGTTCGATTTCGATCCTGGAGACAGATATTTTCGATCATCTCTTTTTCGTACCATGCGGAATAACTTTTTTCCAAGCATATTTTCGGTCATCAAAGGTTGGATTTTCGGATTCAGCGGGTCGAAATACACCTAGAAACTCACCCATCGAAGTCCGATTTTGATTCTGAAAAAAAATATTTTCGATCATCTCTTTTTCGTACCATGCGAAATACCTTCGTTCCAGGTATATTTTCGTGTAACAAAGGTTGGATTTTTGGATTCAGCGGGTCGAAATACACCTATAAACCCACCCATCAAAGTTCGATTTCGATCCTGGAGACAGATATTTTCGATCATCTCTTTTTCGTACCATGCGAAATAACTTTTTTCCAAGCATATTTTTGGTCATCAGAGGTTGGATTTTCGGATTCAGTTGGTCGAAATACACCTAGAAACTCACCCATTAAAGTCCGATTTTGATTCGGAAAAAAAATATTTTCGATCATCTCTTTTTCGTACCGTGCGACATAACTTTTTTCCAAGCATATTTTTGGTCATCAGAGGTTGGATTTTCGGATTCAGTGGGTCGAAATACACCTAGAAACTCACCCATTAAAGTCCGATTTTGATTCGGAAAAAAAATATTTTCGATCATCTCTTTTTCGTACCGTGCGACATAACTTTTTTCCAAGCATATTTTTGGTCATCAGAGGTTGGATTTTCGGATTCAGTGGGTCGAAATACACCTAGAAACTCACCCATTAAAGTCCGATTTTGATTCTGAAAAAAAATATTTTTGATCATCTCTTTTTCGTACCATGCGAAATAACTTCTTTCCAGGTGTATTTTCGTTGAACAAAGGTTGGATTTTTTGATTCAGCGGGTCAAAATACACCTATGAACCCACCCATCAAAGTTCGATTCCGATTCTGGAGACAGATATTTTCGATCATCTCTTTTTCGTACCATGCGAAATAACTTTTTTCCAAGCATATTTTTGGTCATCAAAGCTTGGATTCTCGGATTCAGCGGGTCAAAATACACCTATAAACCCACCCATCAAAGTTCGATTTTGATTCTGGAGACAGATATTTTCGATCATCTCTTTTTCGAACCATGCGGAATAACTTTTTTTCAAGCATATTTTTGGTCATCAAAGGTTGGAATTTCGGATTCAGCGGGTCGAAATACACCTAGAAACTCACCCATCAAAGTCCGATTCCGATTCGGAAAAAAAATATTTTCGATCATCTCTTTTTCGTACCGTGCGAATTAACTTTTTTCCAAGCATATTTTTGGTCATCAGAGGTTGGATTTTCGGATTCAGTGGGTCGAAATACACCTAGAAACTCACCCATCACAGTTCGATTTCAATTCTGGAGACAGATATTTCCGATCATCTCTTTTTCGTACCATGCGAAATAACTTTTTTCCAAGCATGTTTTTGGTCATCGAAGCTTGGATTCTCGGATTCAGCGGGTCAAAATACACCTATAAACCCACCCATCAAAGTTCGATTTCAATTCTGGAGACAGATATTTTCGATCATCTCTTTTTCGTACCATGCGAAATACCTTTTTTCCAAGCATATTTTTGGTCATCAAAGTTTGGATTTTCGGATTCAGCGGGTCGAAATACACCTAGAAACTCACCCATCAAAGTCCGATTTTGAGTCCGAAAAAAAATATTTTCGATCATCTCTTTTTCGTACCATGCGAAATAACTTTTTTCCAAGCATATTTTTGGTCATCAAAGCTTGGATTGTCGGATTCAGCGGGTCGAAATACACCTATAAACCCCCCCATCGAAGTTCGATTTCGATCCTGGAGACAGATATTTTCGATCATCTCTTTTTCGTACCATGCGGAATAACTTTTTTCCAAGCATATTTTCGGTCATCAAAGGTTGGATTTTCGGATTCAGCGGGTCGAAATACACCTAGAAACTCACCCATCGAAGTCCGATTTTGATTCTGAAAAAAAATATTTTCGATCATCTCTTTTTCGTACCATGCGAAATACCTTCGTTCCAGGTATATTTTCGTGTAACAAAGGTTGGATTTTTGGATTCAGCGGGTCGAAATACACCTATAAACCCACCCATCAAAGTTCGATTTCGATCCTGGAGACAGATATTTTCGATCATCTCTTTTTCGTACCATGCGAAATAACTTTTTTCCAAGCATATTTTTGGGCATCAAAGGTTGGATTTTCGGATTCAGCGGGTCGAAATACACCTAGAAACTCACCCATCGAAGTCCGATTTTGATTCTGAAAAAAAATATTTTCGATCATCTCTTTTTCGTACCGTGCGACATAACTTTTTTCCAAGCATATTTTTGGTCATCAGAGGTTGGATATTCGGATTCAGTTGGTCGAAATACACCTAGAAACTCACCCATTAAAGTCCGATTTTGATTCGGAAAAAAAATATTTTCGATCATCTCTTTTTCGTACCGTGCGACATAACTTTTTTCCAAGCATATTTTTGGTCATCAGAGGTTGGATTTTCGGATTCAGTGGGTCGAAATACACCTAGAAACTCACCCATTGAAGTCCGATTTTGATTCGGAAAAAAAATATTTTCGATCATCTCTTTTTCGTACCGTGTGACATAACTTTTTTCCAAGCATATTTTTGGTCATCAGAGGTTGGATTTTCGGATTCAGTGGGTCGAAATACACCTAGAAACTCACCCATTAAAGTCCGATTTTGATTCTGAAAAAAAATATTTTTGATCATCTCTTTTTCGTACCATGCGAAATAACTTCTTTCCAGGTGTATTTTCGTTGAACAAAGGTTGGATTTTTTGATTCAGCGGGTCAAAATACACCTATGAACCCACCCATCAAAGTTCGATTCCGATTCTGGAGACAGATATTTTCGATCATCTCTTTTTCGTACCATGCGAAATAACTTTTTTCCAAGCATATTTTTGGTCATCAAAGTTCGGATTTTCGGATTCAGCGGGTCGGAATACACCTAGAAACTCACCCATCAAAGTCCGATTTTGATTCTGAAAAAAAATATTTTCGATCATCTATTTTTCGTATCATGCGAAATACTTTTTTTCCAAGCATATTTTTGGTCATCAAAGTTTGGATTTTCGGATTCAGCGGGTCGGAATACATCTAGAAACTCACCCATTAAAGTCCGATTTTGATTCTGAAAAAAAATATTTTCGATCATCTCTTTGTCGGACCATGCGGAATAACTTCTTTCCAGGTGTATTTTCGTGTAACGAAGGTTGGATTTTTGGATTCAGCGGGTCAAAATACACCTATGAACCCACCCATCAAAGTTCGACTTCGATTCTGGAGAAAGATATTTCCGATCATCTCTTTTTCGTACCATGCGAAATAACTTTTTTCCAAGCATATTTTTGGTCATCAAAGCTTGGATTCTCGGATTCAGCGGGTCAAAATACACCTATAAACCCACCCATCACAGTTCGATTTCAATTCTGGAGACAGATATTTCCGATCATCTCTTTTTCGTACCATGCGAAATAACTTTTTTCCAAGCATATTTTTGGTCATCAAAGCTTGGATTCTCGGATTCAGCGGGTCAAAATACACCTATAAACCCACCCATTAAAGTTCGATTTTGATTCTGGAGACAGATATTTTCGATCATCTCTTTTTCGAACCATGCGGAATAACTTTTTTCCAAGCATATTTTTGGTCGTCAAAGGTTGGAATTTCGGATTCAGCGGGTCGAAATACACCTAGAAACTCACCCATCAAAGTCCGATTCCGATTCGGAAAAAAAATATTTTCGATCATCTCTTTTTCGTACCGTGCGACATAACTTTTTTCCAAGCATATTTTTGGTCATCAGAGGTTGGATTTTCGGATTCAGTGGGTCGAAATACACCTAGAAACTCACCCATTAAAGTCCGATTTTGATTCGGAAAAAAAATATTTTCGATCATCTCTTTTTCGTACCGTGCGACATAACTTTTTTCCAAGCATATTTTTGGTCATCAGAGGTTGGATTTTCGGATTCAGTGGGTCGAAATACACCTAGAAACTCACCCATTAAAGTCCGATTTTGATTCTGAAAAAAAATATTTTCGATCATCTCTTTTTCGTACCTTGCGAAATAACTTCTTTCCAGGTGTATTTTCGTTTAACAAAGGTTGGATTTTTGGATTCAGCGGGTCAAAATACACCTATGAACCCACCCATCAAAGTTCGATTCCGATTCTGGAGACAGATATTTTCGATCATCTCTTTTCCGTACCATGCGGAATAACTTTTTTCCAAGCATATTTTTGGTCATCAAAGTTCGGATTTTCGGATTCAGCGGGTCGGAATACACCTAGAAACTCACCCATTAAAGTCCGATTTTGATTCTGAAAAAAAATATTTTCGATCATCTCTTTTTCGTACCATGCGAAATAACTTCTTTCCAGGTGTATTTTCGTTTAACAAAGGTTGGATTTTTGGATTCAGCGGGTCAAAATACACCTATGAACCCACCCATCAAAGTTCGATTCCGATTCTGGAGACAGATATTTTCGATCATCTCTTTTTCGTACCATGCGAAATAACTTTTTACCAAGCATATTTTTGGTCATCAAAGCTTGGATTCTCGGATTCAGCGGGTCAAAATACACCTATAAACCCACCCATCAAAGTTCGATTTCAATTCTGGAGACAGATATTTTCGATCATCTCTTTTTCGTACCATGCGAAATAACTTTTTACCAAGCATATTTTTGGTCATCAAAGGTTGGATTTTCGGATTCAGCGGGTCGAAACACACCTAGAAACTCACCCATCGAAGTCCGATTTTGATTCTGAAAAAAAATATTTTCGATCATCTCTTTTTCGTACCGTGCGACATAACTTTTTTCCAAGCATATTTTTGGTCATCAGAGGTTGGATTTTCGGATTCAGTTGGTCGAAATACACCTAGAAACTCACCCATTAAAGTCCGATTTTGATTCTGAAAAAAAATATTTTCGATCATCTCTTTTTCGTACCATGCGAAATAACTTCTTTCCAGGTGTATTTTCGTTTAACAAAGGTTGGATTTTTGGATTCAGCGGGTCAAAATACACCTATGAACCCACCCATCAAAGTTCGATTCCGATTCTGGAGACAGATATTTTCGATCATCTCTTTTTCGTACCATGCGAAATAACTTTTTTCCAAGCATATTTTTGGTCATCAAAGTTCGGATTTTCGGATTCAGCGGGTCGGAATACACCTAGAAACTCACCTATCAAAGTCCGATTTTGATTCTGAAAAAAAATATTTTCGATCATCTATTTTTCGTACCATGCGAAATAACTTTTTTCCAAGCATATTTTTGGTCATCAAAGCTTGGATTCTCGGATTCAGCGGGTCAAAATACACCTATAAACCCACCCATCAAAGTTCGATTTTGATTCTGGAGACAGATATTTTCGATCATCTCTTTTTCGAACCATGCGGAATAACTTTTTTCCAAGCATATTTTTGGTCATCAGAGGTTGGATTTTCGGATTCAGTTGGTCGAAATACACCTAGAAACTCACCCATTAAAGTCCGATTTTGATTCTGAAAAAAAATATTTTCGATCATCTCTTTTTCGTACCATGCGAAATAACTCCTTTCCAGGTGTATTTTCGTTTAACAAAGGTTGGATTTTTGGATTCAGCGGGTCAAAATACACCTATGAACCCACCCATCAAAGTTCGATTCCGATTCTGGAGACAGATATTTTCGATCATCTCTTTTTCGTACCATGCGAAATAACTTTTTTCCAAGCATATTTTTGGTCATCAAAGTTCGGATTTTCGGATTCAGCGGGTCGGAATACACCTAGAAACTCACCTATCAAAGTCCGATTTTGATTCTGAAAAAAAATATTTTCGATCATCTATTTTTCGTACCATGCGAAATAACTTTTTTCCAAGCATATTTTTGGTCATCAAAGCTTGGATTCTCGGATTCAGCGGGTCAAAATACACCTATAAACCCACCCATCAAAGTTCGATTTTGATTCTGGAGACAGATATTTTCGATCATCTCTTTTTCGAACCATGCGGAATAACTTTTTTTCAAGCATATTTTTGGTCATCAAAGGTTGGAATTTCGGATTCAGCGGGTCGAAATACACCTAGAAACTCACCCATCAAAGTCCGATTCCGATTCGGAAAAAAAATATTTTCGATCATCTCTTTTTCGTACCGTGCGAATTAACTTTTTTCCAAGCATATTTTTGGTCATCAGAGGTTGGATTTTCGGATTCAGTGGGTCGAAATACACCTAGAAACTCACCCATCACAGTTCGATTTCAATTCTGGAGACAGATATTTCCGATCATCTCTTTTTCGTACCATGCGAAATAACTTTTTTCCAAGCATGTTTTTGGTCATCGAAGCTTGGATTCTCGGATTCAGCGGGTCAAAATACACCTATAAACCCACCCATCAAAGTTCGATTTCAATTCTGGAGACAGATATTTTCGATCATCTCTTTTTCGTACCATGCGAAATAACTTTTTTCCAAGCATATTTTTGGTCATCAAAGTTTGGATTTTCGGATTCAGCGGGTCAAAATACACCTAGAAACTCACCCATCAAAGTCCGATTTTGAGTCTGAAAAAAAATATTTTCGATCATCTCTTTTTCGTACCATGCGAAATAACTTTTTTCCAAGCATATTTTTGGTCATCAAAGCTTGGATTGTCGGATTCAGCGGGTCGAAATACACCTATAAACCCACCCATCAAAGTTCGATTTCGATCCTGGAGACAGATATTTTCGATCATCTCTTTTTCGTACCATGCGGAATAACTTTTTTCCAAGCATATTTTCGGTCATCAAAGGTTGGATTTTCGGATTCAGCGGGTCGAAATACACCTAGAAACTCACCCATCGAAGTCCGATTTTGATTCTGAAAAAAAAAATTTCCGATCATCTCTTTTTCGTACATTGCGAAATACCTTCGTTCCAGGTATATTTTCGTGTAACAAAGGTTGGATTTTTGGATTCAGCGGGTCGAAATACACCTATAAACCCACCCATCAAAGTTCGATTTCGATCCTGGAGACAGATATTTTCGATCATCTCTTTTTCGTACCATGCGAAATAACTTTTTTCCAAGCATATTTTTGGTCATCAAAGGTTGGATTTTCGGATTCAGCGGGTCGAAATACACCTAGAAACTCACCCATCGACGTCCGATTTTGATTCTGAAAAAAAATATTTTCGATCATCTCTTTTTCGTACCGTGCGACATAACTTTTTTCCAAGCATATTTTTGGTCATCAAAGTTTGGATTTTCGGATTCAGCGGGTCGAAATACACCTAGAAACTCACCCATCAAAGTCCGATTTTGAGTCTGAAAAAAAATATTTTCGATCATCTCTTTTTCGTACCATGCGAAATAACTTTTTTCCAAGCATATTTTTGGTCATCAAAGCTTGGATTGTCGGATTCAGCGGGTCGAAATACACCTATAAACCCCCCCATCAAAGTCCGATTTTGATTCTGAAAAAAAATATTTTCGATCATCTCTTTTTCGTACCATGCGAAATAACTTCTTTCCAGGTGTATTTTCGTTTAACAAAGGTTGGATTTTTTGATTCAGCGGGTCAAAATACACCCATGAACCCACCCATCAAAGTTCGATTCCGATTCTGGAGACAGATATTTTCGATCATCTCTTTTTCGTACCATGCGAAATAACTTTTTTCCAAGCATATTTTTGGTCATCAAAGTTCGGATTTTCGGATTCAGCGGGTCGGAATACAACTAGAAACTCACCCATTAAAGTCCGATTTTGATTCGGAAAAAAAATATTTTCGATCATCTCTTTTTCGTACCGTGCGACATAACTTTTTTCCAAGCATATTTTTGGTCATCAGAGGTTGGATTTTCGGATTCAGTGGGTCGAAATACACCTAGAAACTCACCCATTAAAGTCCGATTTTGATTCGGAAAAAAAATATTTTCGATCATCTCTTTTTCGTACCGTGCGACATAACTTTTTTCCAAGCATATTTTTGGTCATCAGAGGTTGGATTTTCGGATTCAGTGGGTCGAAATACACCTAGAAACTCACCCATTAAAGTCCGATTTTGATTCTGAAAAAAAATATTTTCGATCATCTCTTTTTCGTACCATGCGAAATAACTTCTTTCCAGGTGTATTTTCGTTTAACAAAGGTTGGATTTTTGGATTCAGCGGGTCAAAATACACCTATGATCCCACCCATCAAAGTTCGATTCCGATTCTGGAGACAGATATTTTCGATCATTTCTTTTTCGTACCATGCGAAATAACTTTTTTCCAAGCATATTTTTGGTCATCAAAGTTCGGATTTTCGGATTCAGCGGGTCGGAATACACCTAGAAACTCACCTATCAAAGTCCGATTTTGATTCTGAAAAAAAATATTTTCGATCATCTATTTTTCGTACCATGCGAAATAACTTTTTTCCAAGCATATTTTTGGTCATCAAAGCTTGGATTCTCGGATTCAGCGGGTCAAAATACACCTATAAACCCACCCATCAAAGTTCGATTTTGATTCTGGAGACAGATATTTTCGATCATCTCTTTTTCGTACCATGCGAAATAACTTTTTTCCAAGCATATTTTTGGTCATCAAAGTTTGGATTTTCGGATTCAGCGGGTCAAAATACACCTAGAAACTCACCCATCAAAGTCCGATTTTGAGTCTGAAAAAAAATATTTTCGATCATCTCTTTTTCGTACCATGCGAAATAACTTTTTTCCAAGCATATTTTTGGTCATCAAAGCTTGGATTGTCGGATTCAGCGGGTCGAAATACACCTATAAACCCACCCATCAAAGTTCGATTTCGATCCTGGAGACAGATATTTTCGATCATCTCTTTTTCGTACCATGCGAAATAACTTTTTTCCAAGCATATTTTTGGTCATCAAAGTTTGGATTTTCGGATTCAGCGGGTCAAAATACACCTAGAAACTCACCCATCAAAGTCCGATTTTGAGTCTGAAAAAAAATATTTTCGATCATCTCTTTTTCGTACCATGCGAAATAACTTTTTTCCAAGCATATTTTTGGTCATCAAAGCTTGGATTGTCGGATTCAGCGGGTCGAAATACACCTATAAACCCACCCATCAAAGTTCGATTTCGATCCTGGAGACAGATATTTTCGATCATCTCTTTTTCGTACCATGCGGAATAACTTTTTTCCAAGCATATTTTCGGTCATCAAAGGTTGGATTTTCGGATTCAGCGGGTCGAAATACACCTAGAAACTCACCCATCGAAGTCCGATTTTGATTCTGAAAAAAAAAATTTCCGATCATCTCTTTTTCGTACATTGCGAAATACCTTCGTTCCAGGTATATTTTCGTGTAACAAAGGTTGGATTTTTGGATTCAGCGGGTCGAAATACACCTATAAACCCACCCATCAAAGTTCGATTTCGATCCTGGAGACAGATATTTTCGATCATCTCTTTTTCGTACCATGCGAAATAACTTTTTTCCAAGCATATTTTTGGTCATCAAAGGTTGGATTTTCGGATTCAGCGGGTCGAAATACACCTAGAAACTCACCCATCGACGTCCGATTTTGATTCTGAAAAAAAATATTTTCGATCATCTCTTTTTCGTACCGTGCGACATAACTTTTTTCCAAGCATATTTTTGGTCATCAAAGTTTGGATTTTCGGATTCAGCGGGTCGAAATACACCTAGAAACTCACCCATCAAAGTCCGATTTTGAGTCTGAAAAAAAATATTTTCGATCATCTCTTTTTCGTACCATGCGAAATAACTTTTTTCCAAGCATATTTTTGGTCATCAAAGCTTGGATTGTCGGATTCAGCGGGTCGAAATACACCTATAAACCCCCCCATCGAAGTTCGATTTCGATCCTGGAGACAGATATTTCCGATCATCTCTTTTTCGTACCATGCGAAATAACTTTTTTCCAAGCATATTTTTGGTCATCAAAGCTTGGATTCTCGGATTCAGCGGGTCAAAATACACCTATAAACCCACCCATCAAAGTTCGATTTTGATTCTGGAGACAGATATTTTCGATCATCTCTTTTTCGAACCATGCGGAATAACTTTTTTCCAAGCATATTTTTGGTCGTCAAGGGTTGGAATTTCGGATTCAGCGGGTCGAAATACACCTAGAAACTCACCCATCAAAGTCCGATTCCGATTCGGAAAAAAAATATTTTCGATCATCTCTTTTTCGTACCGTGCGACATAACTTTTTTCCAAGCATATTTTTGGTCATCAGAGGTTGGATTTTCGGATTCAGTGGGTTGAAATACACCTAGAAACTCACCCATTAAAGTCCGATTTTGATTCGGAAAAAAAATATTTTCGATCATCTCTTTTTCGTACCGTGCGACATAACTTTTTTCCAAGCATATTTTTGGTTATCAGAGGTTGGATTTTCGGATTCAGTGGGTCGAAATACACCTAGAAACTCACCCATTAAAGTCCGATTTTGATTCTGAAAAAAAATATTTTCGATCATCTCTTTTTCGTACCATGCGAAATAACTTCTTTCCAGGTGTATTTTCGTTTAACAAAGGTTGGATTTTTTGATTCAGCGGGTCAAAATACACCCATGAACCCACCCATCAAAGTTCGATTCCGATTCTGGAGACAGATATTTTCGATCATCTCTTTTTCGTACCATGCGAAATAACTTTTTTCCAAGCATATTTTTGGTCATCAAAGTTCGGATTTTCGGATTCAGCGGGTCGGAATACACCTAGAAACTCACCTATCAAAGTCCGATTTTGATTCTGAAAAAAAATATTTTCGATCATCTATTTTTCGTACCATGCGAAATAACTTTTTTCCAAGCATATTTTTGGTCATCAAAGCTTGGATTCTCGGATTCAGCGGGTCAAAATACACCTATAAACCCACCCATCAAAGTTCGATTTTGATTCTGGAGACAGATATTTTCGATCATCTCTTTTTCGAACCATGCGGAATAACTTTTTTTCAAGCATATTTTTGGTCATCAAAGGTTGGAATTTCGGATTCAGCGGGTCGAAATACACCTAGAAACTCACCCATCAAAGTCCGATTCCGATTCGGAAAAAAAATATTTTCGATCATCTCTTTTTCGTACCGTGCGAATTAACTTTTTTCCAAGCATATTTTTGGTCATCAGAGGTTGGATTTTCGGATTCAGTGGGTCGAAATACACCCAGAAACTCACCCATCACAGTTCGATTTCAATTCTGGAGACAGATATTTCCGATCATCTCTTTTTCGTACCATGCGAAATAACTTTTTTCCAAGCATGTTTTTGGTCATCGAAGCTTGGATTCTCGGATTCAGCGGGTCAAAATACACCTATAAACCCACCCATCAAAGTTCGATTTCAATTCTGGAGACAGATATTTTCGATCATCTCTTTTTCGTACCATGCGAAATAACTTTTTTCCAAGCATATTTTTGGTCATCAAAGTTTGGATTTTCGGATTCAGCGGGTCGAAATACACCTAGAAACTCACCCATCAAAGTCCGATTTTGAGTCTGAAAAAAAATATTTTCGATCATCTCTTTTTCGTACCATGCGAAATAACTTTTTTCCAAGCATATTTTTGGTCATCAAAGCTTGGATTGTCGGATTCAGCGGGTCGAAATACACCTATAAACCCACCCATCAAAGTTCGATTTCGATCCTGGAGACAGATATTTTCGATCATCTCTTTTTCGTACCATGCGGAATAACTTTTTTCCAAGCATATTTTCGGTCATCAAAGGTTGGATTTTCGGATTCAGCGGGTCGAAATACACCTAGAAACTCACCCATCGAAGTCCGATTTTGATTCTGAAAAAAAATATTTTCGATCATCTCTTTTTCGTACCATGCGAAATACCTTCGTTCCAGGTATATTTTCGTGTAACAAAGGTTGGATTTTTGGATTCAGCGGGTCGAAATACACCTATAAACCCACCCATCAAAGTTCGATTTCGATCCTGGAGACAGATATTTTCGATCATCTCTTTTTCGTACCATGCGAAATAACTTTTTTCCAAGCATATTTTTGGTCATCAGAGGTTGGATTTTCGGATTCAGTTGGTCGAAATACACCTAGAAACTCACCCATTAAAGTCCGATTTTGATTCGGAAAAAAAATATTTTCGATCATCTCTTTTTCGTACCGTGCGACATAACTTTTTTCCAAGCATATTTTTGGTCATCAGAGGTTGGATTTTCGGATTCAGTGGGTCGAAATACACCTAGAAACTCACCCATTAAAGTCCGATTTTGATTCGGAAAAAAAATATTTTCGATCATCTCTTTTTCGTACCGTGCGACATAACTTTTTTCCAAGCATATTTTTGGTCATCAGAGGTTGGATTTTCGGATTCAGTGGGTCGAAATACACCTAGAAACTCACCCATTAAAGTCCGATTTTGATTCTGAAAAAAAATATTTTTGATCATCTCTTTTTCGTACCATGCGAAATAACTTCTTTCCAGGTGTATTTTCGTTGAACAAAGGTTGGATTTTTTGATTCAGCGGGTCAAAATACACCTATGAACCCACCCATCAAAGTTCGATTCCGATTCTGGAGACAGATATTTTCGATCATCTCTTTTTCGTACCATGCGAAATAACTTTTTTCCAAGCATATTTTTGGTCATCAAAGCTTGGATTCTCGGATTCAGCGGGTCAAAATACACCTATAAACCCACCCATCAAAGTTCGATTTTGATTCTGGAGACAGATATTTTCGATCATCTCTTTTTCGAACCATGCGGAATAACTTTTTTTCAAGCATATTTTTGGTCATCAAAGGTTGGAATTTCGGATTCAGCGGGTCGAAATACACCTAGAAACTCACCCATCAAAGTCCGATTCCGATTCGGAAAAAAAATATTTTCGATCATCTCTTTTTCGTACCGTGCGAATTAACTTTTTTCCAAGCATATTTTTGGTCATCAGAGGTTGGATTTTCGGATTCAGTGGGTCGAAATACACCTAGAAACTCACCCATCACAGTTCGATTTCAATTCTGGAGACAGATATTTCCGATCATCTCTTTTTCGTACCATGCGAAATAACTTTTTTCCAAGCATGTTTTTGGTCATCGAAGCTTGGATTCTCGGATTCAGCGGGTCAAAATACACCTATAAACCCACCCATCAAAGTTCGATTTCAATTCTGGAGACAGATATTTTCGATCATCTCTTTTTCGTACCATGCGAAATACCTTTTTTCCAAGCATATTTTTGGTCATCAAAGTTTGGATTTTCGGATTCAGCGGGTCGAAATACACCTAGAAACTCACCCATCAAAGTCCGATTTTGAGTCTGAAAAAAAATATTTTCGATCATCTCTTTTTCGTACCATGCGAAATAACTTTTTTCCAAGCATATTTTTGGTCATCAAAGCTTGGATTGTCGGATTCAGCGGGTCGAAATACACCTATAAACCCCCCCATCGAAGTTCGATTTCGATCCTGGAGACAGATATTTTCGATCATCTCTTTTTCGTACCATGCGGAATAACTTTTTTCCAAGCATATTTTCGGTCATCAAAGGTTGGATTTTCGGATTCAGCGGGTCGAAATACACCTAGAAACTCACCCATCGAAGTCCGATTTTGATTCTGAAAAAAAATATTTTCGATCATCTCTTTTTCGTACCATGCGAAATACCTTCGTTCCAGGTATATTTTCGTGTAACAAAGGTTGGATTTTTGGATTCAGCGGGTCGAAATACACCTATAAACCCACCCATCAAAGTTCGATTTCGATCCTGGAGACAGATATTTTCGATCATCTCTTTTTCGTACCATGCGAAATAACTTTTTTCCAAGCATATTTTTGGTCATCAGAGGTTGGATTTTCGGATTCAGTTGGTCGAAATACACCTAGAAACTCACCCATTAAAGTCCGATTTTGATTCGGAACAAAAATATTTTCGATCATCTCTTTTTCGTACCGTGCGACATAACTTTTTTCCAAGCATATTTTTGGTCATCAGAGGTTGGATTTTCGGATTCAGTGGGTCGAAATACACCTAGAAACTCACCCATTAAAGTCCGATTTTGATTCGGAAAAAAAATATTTTCGATCATCTCTTTTTCGTACCGTGCGACATAACTTTTTTCCAAGCATATTTTTGGTCATCAGAGGTTGGATTTTCGGATTCAGTGGGTCGAAATACACCTAGAAACTCACCCATTAAAGTCCGATTTTGATTCTGAAAAAAAATATTTTTGATCATCTCTTTTTCGTACCATGCGAAATAACTTCTTTCCAGGTGTATTTTCGTTGAACAAAGGTTGGATTTTTTGATTCAGCGGGTCAAAATACACCTATGAACCCACCCATCAAAGTTCGATTCCGATTCTGGAGACAGATATTTTCGATCATCTCTTTTTCGTACCATGCGAAATAACTTTTTTCCAAGCATATTTTTGGTCATCAAAGCTTGGATTCTCGGATTCAGCGGGTCAAAATACACCTATAAACCCACCCATCAAAGTTCGATTTTGATTCTGGAGACAGATATTTTCGATCATCTCTTTTTCGAACCATGCGGAATAACTTTTTTTCAAGCATATTTTTGGTCATCAAAGGTTGGAATTTCGGATTCAGCGGGTCGAAATACACCTAGAAACTCACCCATCAAAGTCCGATTCCGATTCGGAAAAAAAATATTTTCGATCATCTCTTTTTCGTACCGTGCGAATTAACTTTTTTCCAAGCATATTTTTGGTCATCAGAGGTTGGATTTTCGGATTCAGTGGGTCGAAATACACCTAGAAACTCACCCATCACAGTTCGATTTCAATTCTGGAGACAGATATTTCCGATCATCTCTTTTTCGTACCATGCGAAATAACTTTTTTCCAAGCATGTTTTTGGTCATCGAAGCTTGGATTCTCGGATTCAGCGGGTCAAAATACACCTATAAACCCACCCATCAAAGTTCGATTTCAATTCTGGAGACAGATATTTTCGATCATCTCTTTTTCGTACCATGCGAAATACCTTTTTTCCAAGCATATTTTTGGTCATCAAAGTTTGGATTTTCGGATTCAGCGGGTCGAAATACACCTAGAAACTCACCCATCAAAGTCCGATTTTGAGTCTGAAAAAAAATATTTTCGATCATCTCTTTTTCGTACCATGCGAAATAACTTTTTTCCAAGCATATTTTTGGTCATCAAAGCTTGGATTGTCGGATTCAGCGGGTCGAAATACACCTATAAACCCCCCCATCGAAGTTCGATTTCGATCCTGGAGACAGATATTTTCGATCATCTCTTTTTCGTACCATGCGGAATAACTTTTTTCCAAGCATATTTTCGGTCATCAAAGGTTGGATTTTCGGATTCAGCGGGTCGAAATACACCTAGAAACTCACCCATCGAAGTCCGATTTTGATTCTGAAAAAAAATATTTTCGATCATCTCTTTTTCGTACCATGCGAAATACCTTCGTTCCAGGTATATTTTCGTGTAACAAAGGTTGGATTTTTGGATTCAGCGGGTCGAAATACACCTATAAACCCACCCATCAAAGTTCGATTTCGATCCTGGAGACAGATATTTTCGATCATCTCTTTTTCGTACCATGCGAAATAACTTTTTTCCAAGCATATTTTTGGGCATCAAAGGTTGGATTTTCGGATTCAGCGGGTCGAAATACACCTAGAAACTCACCCATCGAAGTCCGATTTTGATTCTGAAAAAAAATATTTTCGATCATCTCTTTTTCGTACCGTGCGACATAACTTTTTTCCAAGCATATTTTTGGTCATCAGAGGTTGGATATTCGGATTCAGTTGGTCGAAATACACCTAGAAACTCACCCATTAAAGTCCGATTTTGATTCGGAAAAAAAATATTTTCGATCATCTCTTTTTCGTACCGTGCGACATAACTTTTTTCCAAGCATATTTTTGGTCATCAGAGGTTGGATTTTCGGATTCAGTGGGTCGAAATACACCTAGAAACTCACCCATTGAAGTCCGATTTTGATTCGGAAAAAAAATATTTTCGATCATCTCTTTTTCGTACCGTGTGACATAACTTTTTTCCAAGCATATTTTTGGTCATCAGAGGTTGGATTTTCGGATTCAGTGGGTCGAAATACACCTAGAAACTCACCCATTAAAGTCCGATTTTGATTCTGAAAAAAAATATTTTTGATCATCTCTTTTTCGTACCATGCGAAATAACTTCTTTCCAGGTGTATTTTCGTTGAACAAAGGTTGGATTTTTTGATTCAGCGGGTCAAAATACACCTATGAACCCACCCATCAAAGTTCGATTCCGATTCTGGAGACAGATATTTTCGATCATCTCTTTTTCGTACCATGCGAAATAACTTTTTTCCAAGCATATTTTTGGTCATCAAAGTTCGGATTTTCGGATTCAGCGGGTCGGAATACACCTAGAAACTCACCCATCAAAGTCCGATTTTGATTCTGAAAAAAAATATTTTCGATCATCTATTTTTCGTATCATGCGAAATACTTTTTTTCCAAGCATATTTTTGGTCATCAAAGTTTGGATTTTCGGATTCAGCGGGTCGGAATACATCTAGAAACTCACCCATTAAAGTCCGATTTTGATTCTGAAAAAAAATATTTTCGATCATCTCTTTGTCGGACCATGCGGAATAACTTCTTTCCAGGTGTATTTTCGTGTAACGAAGGTTGGATTTTTGGATTCAGCGGGTCAAAATACACCTATGAACCCACCCATCAAAGTTCGACTTCGATTCTGGAGAAAGATATTTCCGATCATCTCTTTTTCGTACCATGCGAAATAACTTTTTTCCAAGCATATTTTTGGTCATCAAAGCTTGGATTCTCGGATTCAGCGGGTCAAAATACACCTATAAACCCACCCATCACAGTTCGATTTCAATTCTGGAGACAGATATTTCCGATCATCTCTTTTTCGTACCATGCGAAATAACTTTTTTCCAAGCATATTTTTGGTCATCAAAGCTTGGATTCTCGGATTCAGCGGGTCAAAATACACCTATAAACCCACCCATTAAAGTTCGATTTTGATTCTGGAGACAGATATTTTCGATCATCTCTTTTTCGAACCATGCGGAATAACTTTTTTCCAAGCATATTTTTGGTCGTCAAAGGTTGGAATTTCGGATTCAGCGGGTCGAAATACACCTAGAAACTCACCCATCAAAGTCCGATTCCGATTCGGAAAAAAAATATTTTCGATCATCTCTTTTTCGTACCGTGCGACATAACTTTTTTCCAAGCATATTTTTGGTCATCAGAGGTTGGATTTTCGGATTCAGTGGGTCGAAATACACCTAGAAACTCACCCATTAAAGTCCGATTTTGATTCGGAAAAAAAATATTTTCGATCATCTCTTTTTCGTACCGTGCGACATAACTTTTTTCCAAGCATATTTTTGGTCATCAGAGGTTGGATTTTCGGATTCAGTGGGTCGAAATACACCTAGAAACTCACCCATTAAAGTCCGATTTTGATTCTGAAAAAAAATATTTTCGATCATCTCTTTTTCGTACCTTGCGAAATAACTTCTTTCCAGGTGTATTTTCGTTTAACAAAGGTTGGATTTTTGGATTCAGCGGGTCAAAATACACCTATGAACCCACCCATCAAAGTTCGATTCCGATTCTGGAGACAGATATTTTCGATCATCTCTTTTCCGTACCATGCGGAATAACTTTTTTCCAAGCATATTTTTGGTCATCAAAGTTCGGATTTTCGGATTCAGCGGGTCGGAATACACCTAGAAACTCACCCATTAAAGTCCGATTTTGATTCTGAAAAAAAATATTTTCGATCATCTCTTTTTCGTACCATGCGAAATAACTTCTTTCCAGGTGTATTTTCGTTTAACAAAGGTTGGATTTTTGGATTCAGCGGGTCAAAATACACCTATGAACCCACCCATCAAAGTTCGATTCCGATTCTGGAGACAGATATTTTCGATCATCTCTTTTTCGTACCATGCGAAATAACTTTTTACCAAGCATATTTTTGGTCATCAAAGCTTGGATTCTCGGATTCAGCGGGTCAAAATACACCTATAAACCCACCCATCAAAGTTCGATTTCAATTCTGGAGACAGATATTTTCGATCATCTCTTTTTCGTACCATGCGAAATAACTTTTTACCAAGCATATTTTTGGTCATCAAAGGTTGGATTTTCGGATTCAGCGGGTCGAAACACACCTAGAAACTCACCCATCGAAGTCCGATTTTGATTCTGAAAAAAAATATTTTCGATCATCTCTTTTTCGTACCGTGCGACATAACTTTTTTCCAAGCATATTTTTGGTCATCAGAGGTTGGATTTTCGGATTCAGTTGGTCGAAATACACCTAGAAACTCACCCATTAAAGTCCGATTTTGATTCTGAAAAAAAATATTTTCGATCATCTCTTTTTCGTACCATGCGAAATAACTTCTTTCCAGGTGTATTTTCGTTTAACAAAGGTTGGATTTTTGGATTCAGCGGGTCAAAATACACCTATGAACCCACCCATCAAAGTTCGATTCCGATTCTGGAGACAGATATTTTCGATCATCTCTTTTCCGTACCATGCGGAATAACTTTTTTCCAAGCATATTTTTGGTCATCAAAGTTCGGATTTTCGGATTCAGCGGGTCGGAATACACCTAGAAACTCACCCATTAAAGTCCGATTTTGATTCTGAAAAAAAATATTTTCGATCATCTCTTTTTCGTACCATGCGAAATAACTTCTTTCCAGGTGTATTTTCGTTTAACAAAGGTTGGATTTTTGGATTCAGCGGGTCAAAATACACCTATGAACCCACCCATCAAAGTTCGATTCCGATTCTGGAGACAGATATTTTCGATCATCTCTTTTTCGTACCATGCGAAATAACTTTTTACCAAGCATATTTTTGGTCATCAAAGCTTGGATTCTCGGATTCAGCGGGTCAAAATACACCTATAAACCCACCCATCAAAGTTCGATTTCAATTCTGGAGACAGATATTTTCGATCATCTCTTTTTCGTACCATGCGAAATAACTTTTTACCAAGCATATTTTTGGTCATCAAAGGTTGGATTTTCGGATTCAGCGGGTCGAAACACACCTAGAAACTCACCCATCGAAGTCCGATTTTGATTCTGAAAAAAAATATTTTCGATCATCTCTTTTTCGTACCGTGCGACATAACTTTTTTCCAAGCATATTTTTGGTCATCAGAGGTTGGATTTTCGGATTCAGTTGGTCGAAATACACCTAGAAACTCACCCATTAAAGTCCGATTTTGATTCTGAAAAAAAATATTTTCGATCATCTCTTTTTCGTACCATGCGAAATAACTTCTTTCCAGGTGTATTTTCGTTTAACAAAGGTTGGATTTTTGGATTCAGCGGGTCAAAATACACCTATGAACCCACCCATCAAAGTTCGATTCCGATTCTGGAGACAGATATTTTCGATCATCTCTTTTTCGTACCATGCGAAATAACTTTTTTCCAAGCATATTTTTGGTCATCAAAGTTCGGATTTTCGGATTCAGCGGGTCGGAATACACCTAGAAACTCACCTATCAAAGTCCGATTTTGATTCTGAAAAAAAATATTTTCGATCATCTATTTTTCGTACCATGCGAAATAACTTTTTTCCAAGCATATTTTTGGTCATCAAAGCTTGGATTCTCGGATTCAGCGGGTCAAAATACACCTATAAACCCACCCATCAAAGTTCGATTTTGATTCTGGAGACAGATATTTTCGATCATCTCTTTTTCGAACCATGCGGAATAACTTTTTTCCAAGCATATTTTTGGTCATCAGAGGTTGGATTTTCGGATTCAGTTGGTCGAAATACACCTAGAAACTCACCCATTAAAGTCCGATTTTGATTCTGAAAAAAAATATTTTCGATCATCTCTTTTTCGTACCATGCGAAATAACTTCTTTCCAGGTGTATTTTCGTTTAACAAAGGTTGGATTTTTGGATTCAGCGGGTCAAAATACACCTATGAACCCACCCATCAAAGTTCGATTCCGATTCTGGAGACAGATATTTTCGATCATCTCTTTTTCGTACCATGCGAAATAACTTTTTTCCAAGCATATTTTTGGTCATCAAAGTTCGGATTTTCGGATTCAGCGGGTCGGAATACACCTAGAATCTCACCTATCAAAGTCCGATTTTGATTCTGAAAAAAAATATTTTCGATCATCTATTTTTCGTACCATGCGAAATAACTTTTTTCCAAGCATATTTTTGGTCATCAAAGCTTGGATTCTCGGATTCAGCGGGTCAAAATACACCTATAAACCCACCCATCAAAGTTCGATTTTGATTCTGGAGACAGATATTTTCGATCATCTCTTTTTCGAACCATGCGGAATAACTTTTTTTCAAGCATATTTTTGGTCATCAAAGGTTGGAATTTCGGATTCAGCGGGTCGAAATACACCTAGAAACTCACCCATCAAAGTCCGATTCCGATTCGGAAAAAAAATATTTTCGATCATCTCTTTTTCGTACCGTGCGAATTAACTTTTTTCCAAGCATATTTTTGGTCATCAGAGGTTGGATTTTCGGATTCAGTGGGTCGAAATACACCTAGAAACTCACCCATCACAGTTCGATTTCAATTCTGGAGACAGATATTTCCGATCATCTCTTTTTCGTACCATGCGAAATAACTTTTTTCCAAGCATGTTTTTGGTCATCGAAGCTTGGATTCTCGGATTGAGCGGGTCAAAATACACCTATAAACCCACCCATCAAAGTTCGATTTCAATTCTGGAGACAGATATTTTCGATCATCTCTTTTTCGTACCATGCGAAATAACTTTTTTCCAAGCATATTTTTGGTCATCAAAGTTTGGATTTTCGGATTCAGCGGGTCAAAATACACCTAGAAACTCACCCATCAAAGTCCGATTTTGAGTCTGAAAAAAAATATTTTCGATCATCTCTTTTTCGTACCATGCGAAATAACTTTTTTCCAAGCATATTTTTGGTCATCAAAGCTTGGATTGTCGGATTCAGCGGGTCGAAATACACCTATAAACCCACCCATCAAAGTTCGATTTCGATCCTGGAGACAGATATTTTCGATCATCTCTTTTTCGTACCATGCGGAATAACTTTTTTCCAAGCATATTTTCGGTCATCAAAGGTTGGATTTTCGGATTCAGCGGGTCGAAATACACCTAGAAACTCACCCATCGAAGTCCGATTTTGATTCTGAAAAAAAAAATTTCCGATCATCTCTTTTTCGTACATTGCGAAATACCTTCGTTCCAGGTATATTTTCGTGTAACAGAGGTTGGATTTTTGGATTCAGCGGGTCGAAATACACCTATAAACCCACCCATCAAAGTTCGATTTCGATCCTGGAGACAGATATTTTCGATCATCTCTTTTTCGTACCATGCGAAATAACTTTTTTCCAAGCATATTTTTGGTCATCAAAGGTTGGATTTTCGGATTCAGCGGGTCGAAATACACCTAGAAACTCACCCATCGACGTCCGATTTTGATTCTGAAAAAAAATATTTTCGATCATCTCTTTTTCGTACCGTGCGACATAACTTTTTTCCAAGCATATTTTTGGTCATCAGAGGTTGGATTTTCGGATTCAGTTGGTCGAAATACACCTAGAAACTCACCCATTAAAGTCCGATTTTGATTCGGAAAAAAAATATTTTCGATCATCTCTTTTTCGTACCGTGCGACATAACTTTTTTCCAAGCATATTTTTGGTCATCAGAGGTTGGTTTTTCGGATTCAGTGGGTTGAAATACACCTAGAAACTCACCCATTAAAGTCCGATTTTGATTCGGAAAAAAAATATTTTCGATCATCTCTTTTTCGTACCGTGCGACATAACTTTTTTCCAAGCATATTTTTGGTCATCAGAGGTTGGATTTTCGGATTCAGTGGGTCGAAATACACCTAGAAACTCACCCATTAAAGTCCGATTTTGATTCTGAAAAAAAATATTTTTGATCATCTCTTTTTCGTACCATGCGAAATAACTTCTTTCCAGGTGTATTTTCGTTGAACAAAGGTTGGATTTTTTGATTCAGCGGGTCAAAATACACCTATGAACCCACCCATCAAAGTTCGATTCCGATTCTGGAGACAGATATTTTCGATCATCTCTTTTTCGTACCATGCGAAATAACTTTTTTCCAAGCATATTTTTGGTCATCAAAGTTCGGATTTTCGGATTCAGCGGGTCGGAATACACCTAGAAACTCACCCATCAAAGTCCGATTTTGATTCTGAAAAAAAATATTTTCGATCATCTATTTTTCGTATCATGCGAAATACTTTTTTTCCAAGCATATTTTTGGTCATCAAAGTTTGGATTTTCGGATTCAGCGGGTCGGAATACATCTAGAAACTCACCCATTAAAGTCCGATTTTGATTCTGAAAAAAAATATTTTCGATCATCTCTTTGTCGGACCATGCGGAATAACTTCTTTCCAGGTGTATTTTCGTGTAACGAAGGTTGGATTTTTGGATTCAGCGGGTCAAAATACACCTATGAACCCACCCATCAAAGTTCGACTTCGATTCTGGAGAAAGATATTTCCGATCATCTCTTTTTCGTACCATGCGAAATAACTTTTTTCCAAGCATATTTTTGGTCATCAAAGCTTGGATTCTCGGATTCAGCGGGTCAAAATACACCTATAAACCCACCCATCACAGTTCGATTTCAATTCTGGAGACAGATATTTCCGATCATCTCTTTTTCGTACCATGCGAAATAACTTTTTTCCAAGCATATTTTTGGTCATCAAAGCTTGGATTCTCGGATTCAGCGGGTCAAAATACACCTATAAACCCACCCATTAAAGTTCGATTTTGATTCTGGAGACAGATATTTTCGATCATCTCTTTTTCGAACCATGCGGAATAACTTTTTTCCAAGCATATTTTTGGTCGTCAAAGGTTGGAATTTCGGATTCAGCGGGTCGAAATACACCTAGAAACTCACCCATCAAAGTCCGATTCCGATTCGGAAAAAAAATATTTTCGATCATCTCTTTTTCGTACCGTGCGACATAACTTTTTTCCAAGCATATTTTTGGTCATCAGAGGTTGGATTTTTGGATTCAGTGGGTCGAAATACACCTAGAAACTCACCCATTAAAGTCCGATTTTGATTCGGAAAAAAAATATTTTCGATCATCTCTTTTTCGTACCGTGCGACATAACTTTTTTCCAAGCATATTTTTGGTCATCAGAGGTTGGATTTTCGGATTCAGTGGGTCGAAATACACCTAGAAACTCACCCATTAAAGTCCGATTTTGATTCTGAAAAAAAATATTTTCGATCATCTCTTTTTCGTACCTTGCGAAATAACTTCTTTCCAGGTGTATTTTCGTTTAACAAAGGTTGGATTTTTGGATTCAGCGGGTCAAAATACACCTATGAACCCACCCATCAAAGTTCGATTCCGATTCTGGAGACAGATATTTTCGATCATCTCTTTTCCGTACCATGCGGAATAACTTTTTTCCAAGCATATTTTTGGTCATCAAAGTTCGGATTTTCGGATTCAGCGGGTCGGAATACACCTAGAAACTCACCCATTAAAGTCCGATTTTGATTCTGAAAAAAAATATTTTCGATCATCTCTTTTTCGTACCATGCGAAATAACTTCTTTCCAGGTGTATTTTCGTTTAACAAAGGTTGGATTTTTGGATTCAGCGGGTCAAAATACACCTATGAACCCACCCATCAAAGTTCGATTCCGATTCTGGAGACAGATATTTTCGATCATCTCTTTTTCGTACCATGCGAAATAACTTTTTACCAAGCATATTTTTGGTCATCAAAGCTTGGATTCTCGGATTCAGCGGGTCAAAATACACCTATAAACCCACCCATCAAAGTTCGATTTCAATTCTGGAGACAGATATTTTCGATCATCTCTTTTTCGTACCATGCGAAATAACTTTTTACCAAGCATATTTTTGGTCATCAAAGGTTGGATTTTCGGATTCAGCGGGTCGAAACACACCTAGAAACTCACCCATCGAAGTCCGATTTTGATTCTGAAAAAAAATATTTTCGATCATCTCTTTTTCGTACCGTGCGACATAACTTTTTTCCAAGCATATTTTTGGTCATCAGAGGTTGGATTTTCGGATTCAGTTGGTCGAAATACACCTAGAAACTCACCCATTAAAGTCCGATTTTGATTCTGAAAAAAAATATTTTCGATCATCTCTTTTTCGTACCATGCGAAATAACTTCTTTCCAGGTGTATTTTCGTTTAACAAAGGTTGGATTTTTGGATTCAGCGGGTCAAAATACACCTATGAACCCACCCATCAAAGTTCGATTCCGATTCTGGAGACAGATATTTTCGATCATCTCTTTTTCGTACCATGCGAAATAACTTTTTTCCAAGCATATTTTTGGTCATCAAAGTTCGGATTTTCGGATTCAGCGGGTCGGAATACACCTAGAAACTCACCTATCAAAGTCCGATTTTGATTCTGAAAAAAAATATTTTCGATCATCTATTTTTCGTACCATGCGAAATAACTTTTTTCCAAGCATATTTTTGGTCATCAAAGCTTGGATTCTCGGATTCAGCGGGTCAAAATACACCTATAAACCCACCCATTAAAGTTCGATTTTGATTCTGGAGACAGATATTTTCGATCATCTCTTTTTCGAACCATGCGGAATAACTTTTTTCCAAGCATATTTTTGGTCGTCAAAGGTTGGAATTTCGGATTCAGCGGGTCGAAATACACCTAGAAACTCACCCATCAAAGTCCGATTCCGATTCGGAAAAAAAATATTTTCGATCATCTCTTTTTCGTACCGTGCGACATAACTTTTTTCCAAGCATATTTTTGGTCATCAGAGGTTGGATTTTCGGATTCAGTGGGTCGAAATACACCTAGAAACTCACCCATTAAAGTCCGATTTTGATTCGGAAAAAAAATATTTTCGATCATCTCTTTTTCGTACCGTGCGACATAACTTTTTTCCAAGCATATTTTTGGTCATCAGAGGTTGGATTTTCGGATTCAGTGGGTCGAAATACACCTAGAAACTCACCCATTAAAGTCCGATTTTGATTCTGAAAAAAAATATTTTCGATCATCTCTTTTTCGTACCTTGCGAAATAACTTCTTTCCAGGTGTATTTTCGTTTAACAAAGGTTGGATTTTTGGATTCAGCGGGTCAAAATACACCTATGAACCCACCCATCAAAGTTCGATTCCGATTCTGGAGACAGATATTTTCGATCATCTCTTTTCCGTACCATGCGGAATAACTTTTTTCCAAGCATATTTTTGGTCATCAAAGTTCGGATTTTCGGATTCAGCGGGTCGGAATACACCTAGAAACTCACCCATTAAAGTCCGATTTTGATTCTGAAAAAAAATATTTTCGATCATCTCTTTTTCGTACCATGCGAAATAACTTCTTTCCAGGTGTATTTTCGTTTAACAAAGGTTGGATTTTTGGATTCAGCGGGTCAAAATACACCTATGAACCCACCCATCAAAGTTCGATTCCGATTCTGGAGACAGATATTTTCGATCATCTCTTTTTCGTACCATGCGAAATAACTTTTTACCAAGCATATTTTTGGTCATCAAAGCTTGGATTCTCGGATTCAGCGGGTCAAAATACACCTATAAACCCACCCATCAAAGTTCGATTTCAATTCTGGAGACAGATATTTTCGATCATCTCTTTTTCGTACCATGCGAAATAACTTTTTACCAAGCATATTTTTGGTCATCAAAGGTTGGATTTTCGGATTCAGCGGGTCGAAACACACCTAGAAACTCACCCATCGAAGTCCGATTTTGATTCTGAAAAAAAATATTTTCGATCATCTCTTTTTCGTACCGTGCGACATAACTTTTTTCCAAGCATATTTTTGGTCATCAGAGGTTGGATTTTCGGATTCAGTTGGTCGAAATACACCTAGAAACTCACCCATTAAAGTCCGATTTTGATTCTGAAAAAAAATATTTTCGATCATCTCTTTTTCGTACCATGCGAAATAACTTCTTTCCAGGTGTATTTTCGTTTAACAGAGGTTGGATTTTTGGATTCAGCGGGTCAAAATACACCTATGAACCCACCAATCAAAGTTCGATTCCGATTCTGGAGACAGATATTTTCGATCATCTCTTTTTCGTACCATGCGAAATAACTTTTTTCCAAGCATATTTTTGGTCATCAAAGTTCGGATTTTCGGATTCAGCGGGTCGGAATACACCTAGAAACTCACCTATCAAAGTCCGATTTTGATTCTGAAAAAAAATATTTTCGATCATCTATTTTTCGTACCATGCGAAATAACTTTTTTCCAAGCATATTTTTGGTCATCAAAGCTTGGATTCTCGGATTCAGCGGGTCAAAATACACCTATAAACCCACCCATCAAAGTTCGATTTTGATTCTGGAGACAGATATTTTCGATCATCTCTTTTTCGAACCATGCGGAATAACTTTTTTCCAAGCATATTTTTGGTCATCAGAGGTTGGATTTTCGGATTCAGTTGGTCGAAATACACCTAGAAACTCACCCATTAAAGTCCGATTTTGATTCTGAAAAAAAATATTTTCGATCATCTCTTTTTCGTACCATGCGAAATAACTTCTTTCCAGGTGTATTTTCGTTTAACAAAGGTTGGATTTTTGGATTCAGCGGGTCAAAATACACCTATGAACCCACCCATCAAAGTTCGATTCCGATTCTGGAGACAGATATTTTCGATCATCTCTTTTTCGTACCATGCGAAATAACTTTTTTCCAAGCATATTTTTGGTCATCAAAGTTCGGATTTTCGGATTCAGCGGGTCGGAATACACCTAGAAACTCACCTATCAAAGTCCGATTTTGATTCTGAAAAAAAATATTTTCGATCATCTATTTTTCGTACCATGCGAAATAACTTTTTTCCAAGCATATTTTTGGTCATCAAAGCTTGGATTCTCGGATTCAGCGGGTCAAAATACACCTATAAACCCACCCATCAAAGTTCGATTTTGATTCTGGAGACAGATATTTTCGATCATCTCTTTTTCGAACCATGCGGAATAACTTTTTTTCAAGCATATTTTTGGTCATCAAAGGTTGGAATTTCGGATTCAGCGGGTCGAAATACACCTAGAAACTCACCCATCAAAGTCCGATTCCGATTCGGAAAAAAAATATTTTCGATCATCTCTTTTTCGTACCGTGCGAATTAACTTTTTTCCAAGCATATTTTTGGTCATCAGAGGTTGGATTTTCGGATTCAGTGGGTCGAAATACACCTAGAAACTCACCCATCACAGTTCGATTTCAATTCTGGAGACAGATATTTCCGATCATCTCTTTTTCGTACCATGCGAAATAACTTTTTTCCAAGCATGTTTTTGGTCATCGAAGCTTGGATTCTCGGATTCAGCGGGTCAAAATACACCTATAAACCCACCCATCAAAGTTCGATTTCAATTCTGGAGACAGATATTTTCGATCATCTCTTTTTCGTACCATGCGAAATAACTTTTTTCCAAGCATATTTTTGGTCATCAAAGTTTGGATTTTCGGATTCAGCGGGTCAAAATACACCTAGAAACTCACCCATCAAAGTCCGATTTTGAGTCTGAAAAAAAATATTTTCGATCATCTCTTTTTCGTACCATGCGAAATAACTTTTTTCCAAGCATATTTTTGGTCATCAAAGCTTGGATTGTCGGATTCAGCGGGTCGAAATACACCTATAAACCCACCCATCAAAGTTCGATTTCGATCCTGGAGACAGATATTTTCGATCATCTCTTTTTCGTACCATGCGGAATAACTTTTTTCCAAGCATATTTTCGGTCATCAAAGGTTGGATTTTCGGATTCAGTTGGTCGAAATACACCTAGAAACTCACCCATTAAAGTCCGATTTTGATTCTGAAAAAAAATATTTTCGATCATCTCTTTTTCGTACCATGCGAAATAACTTCTTTCCAGGTGTATTTTCGTTTAACAAAGGTTGGATTTTTGGATTCAGCGGGTCAAAATACACCTATGAACCCACCCATCAAAGTTCGATTCCGATTCTGGAGACAGATATTTTCGATCATCTCTTTTTCGTACCATGCGAAATAACTTTTTTCCAAGCATATTTTTGGTCATCAAAGTTCGGATTTTCGGATTCAGCGGGTCGGAATACACCTAGAAACTCACCTATCAAAGTCCGATTTTGATTCTGAAAAAAAATATTTTCGATCATCTATTTTTCGTACCATGCGAAATAACTTTTTTCCAAGCATATTTTTGGTCATCAAAGCTTGGATTCTCGGATTCAGCGGGTCAAAATACACCTATAAACCCACCCATCAAAGTTCGATTTTGATTCTGGAGACAGATATTTTCGATCATCTCTTTTTCGAACCATGCGGAATAACTTTTTTCCAAGCATATTTTTGGTCATCAGAGGTTGGATTTTCGGATTCAGTTGGTCGAAATACACCTAGAAACTCACCCATTAAAGTCCGATTTTGATTCTGAAAAAAAATATTTTCGATCATCTCTTTTTCGTACCATGCGAAATAACTTCTTTCCAGGTGTATTTTCGTTTAACAAAGGTTGGATTTTTGGATTCAGCGGGTCAAAATACACCTATGAACCCACCCATCAAAGTTCGATTCCGATTCTGGAGACAGATATTTTCGATCATCTCTTTTTCGAACCATGCGGAATAACTTTTTTTCAAGCATATTTTTGGTCATCAAAGGTTGGAATTTCGGATTCAGCGGGTCGAAATACACCTAGAAACTCACCCATCAAAGTCCGATTCCGATTCGGAAAAAAAATATTTTCGATCATCTCTTTTTCGTACCGTGCGAATTAACTTTTTTCCAAGCATATTTTTGGTCATCAGAGGTTGGATTTTCGGATTCAGTGGGTCGAAATACACCTAGAAACTCACCCATCACAGTTCGATTTCAATTCTGGAGACAGATATTTCCGATCATCTCTTTTTCGTACCATGCGAAATAACTTTTTTCCAAGCATGTTTTTGGTCATCGAAGCTTGGATTCTCGGATTCAGCGGGTCAAAATACACCTATAAACCCACCCATCAAAGTTCGATTTCAATTCTGGAGACAGATATTTTCGATCATCTCTTTTTCGTACCATGCGAAATAACTTTTTTCCAAGCATATTTTTGGTCATCAAAGTTTGGATTTTCGGATTCAGCGGGTCAAAATACACCTAGAAACTCACCCATCAAAGTCCGATTTTGAGTCTGAAAAAAAATATTTTCGATCATCTCTTTTTCGTACCATGCGAAATAACTTTTTTCCAAGCATATTTTTGGTCATCAAAGCTTGGATTGTCGGATTCAGCGGGTCGAAATACACCTATAAACCCACCCATCAAAGTTCGATTTCGATCCTGGAGACAGATATTTTCGATCATCTCTTTTTCGTACCATGCGGAATAACTTTTTTCCAAGCATATTTTCGGTCATCAAAGGTTGGATTTTCGGATTCAGCGGGTCGAAATACACCTAGAAACTCACCCATCGAAGTCCGATTTTGATTCTGAAAAAAAAAATTTCCGATCATCTCTTTTTCGTACATTGCGAAATACCTTCGTTCCAGGTATATTTTCGTGTAACAAAGGTTGGATTTTTGGATTCAGCGGGTCGAAATACACCTATAAACCCACCCATCAAAGTTCGATTTCGATCCTGGAGACAGATATTTTCGATCATCTCTTTTTCGTACCATGCGAAATAACTTTTTTCCAAGCATATTTTTGGTCATCAAAGGTTGGATTTTCGGATTCAGCGGGTCGAAATACACCTAGAAACTCACCCATCGACGTCCGATTTTGATTCTGAAAAAAAATATTTTCGATCATCTCTTTTTCGTACCGTGCGACATAACTTTTTTCCAAGCATATTTTTGGTCATCAGAGGTTGGATTTTCGGATTCAGTTGGTCGAAATACACCTAGAAACTCACCCATTAAAGTCCGATTTTGATTCGGAAAAAAAATATTTTCGATCATCTCTTTTTCGTACCGTGCGACATAACTTTTTTCCAAGCATATTTTTGGTCATCAGAGGTTGGATTTTCGGATTCAGTGGGTCGAAATACACCTAGAAACTCACCCATTAAAGTCCGATTTTGATTCGGAAAAAAAATATTTTCGATCATCTCTTTTTCGTACCGTGCGACATAACTTTTTTCCAAGCATATTTTTGGTCATCAGAGGTTGGATTTTCGGATTCAGTGGGTCGAAATACACCTAGAAACTCACCCATTAAAGTCCGATTTTGATTCTGAAAAAAAATATTTTCGATCATCTCTTTTTCGTACCATGCGAAATAACTTCTTTCCAGGTGTATTTTCGTTTAACAAAGGTTGGATTTTTGGATTCAGCGGGTCAAAATACACCTATGAACCCACCCATCAAAGTTCGATTCCGATTCTGGAGACAGATATTTTCGATCATTTCTTTTTCGTACCATGCGAAATAACTTTTTTCCAAGCATATTTTTGGTCATCAAAGTTCGGATTTTCGGATTCAGCGGGTCGGAATACACCTAGAAACTCACCTATCAAAGTCCGATTTTGATTCTGAAAAAAAATATTTTCGATCATCTATTTTTCGTACCATGCGAAATAACTTTTTTCCAAGCATATTTTTGGTCATCAAAGCTTGGATTCTCGGATTCAGCGGGTCAAAATACACCTATAAACCCACCCATCAAAGTTCGATTTTGATTCTGGAGACAGATATTTTCGATCATCTCTTTTTCGAACCATGCGGAATAACTTTTTTTCAAGCATATTTTTGGTCATCAAAGGTTGGAATTTCGGATTCAGCGGGTCGAAATACACCTAGAAACTCACCCATCAAAGTCCGATTCCGATTCGGAAAAAAAATATTTTCGATCATCTCTTTTTCGTACCGTGCGAATTAACTTTTTTCCAAGCATATTTTTGGTCATCAGAGGTTGGATTTTCGGATTCAGTGGGTCGAAATACACCCAGAAACTCACCCATCACAGTTCGATTTCAATTCTGGAGACAGATATTTCCGATCATCTCTTTTTCGTACCATGCGAAATAACTTTTTTCCAAGCATGTTTTTGGTCATCGAAGCTTGGATTCTCGGATTCAGCGGGTCAAAATACACCTATAAACCCACCCATCAAAGTTCGATTTCAATTCTGGAGACAGATATTTTCGATCATCTCTTTTTCGTACCATGCGAAATAACTTTTTTCCAAGCATATTTTTGGTCATCAAAATTTGGATTTTCGGATTCAGTGGGTCGAAATACACCTAGAAACTCACCCATTAAAGTCCGATTTTGATTCTGAAAAAAAATATTTTCGATCATCTCTTTTTCGTACCTTGCGAAATAACTTCTTTCCAGGTGTATTTTCGTTTAACAAAGGTTGAATTTTTGGATTCAGCGGGTCAAAATACACCTATGAACCCACCCATCAAAGTTCGATTCCGATTCTGGAGACAGATATTTTCGATCATCTCTTTTCCGTACCATGCGGAATAACTTCTTTCCAGGTGTATTTCCGTGTAACAAAGGTTGGATTTTTGGATTCAGCGGGTCAAAATACACCTATGAACCCACCCATCAAAGTTCGATTCCGATTCTGGAGACAGATATTTTCGATCATCTCTTTTTCGTACCATGCGAAATAACTTTTTACCAAGCATATTTTTGGTCATCAAAGCTTGGATTCTCGGATTCAGCGGGTCAAAATACACCTATAAACCCACCCATCAAAGTTCGATTTCAATTCTGGAGACAGATATTTTCGATCATCTCTTTTTCGTACCATGCGAAATAACTTTTTACCAAGCATATTTTTGGTCATCAAAGGTTGGATTTTCGGATTCAGCGGGTCGAAACACACCTAGAAACTCACCCATCGAAGTCCGATTTTGATTCTGAAAAAAAATATTTTCGATCATCTCTTTTTCGTACCGTGCGACATAACTTTTTTCCAAGCATATTTTTGGTCATCAGAGGTTGGATTTTCGGATTCAGTTGGTCGAAATACACCTAGAAACTCACCCATTAAAGTCCGATTTTGATTCTGAAAAAAAATATTTTCGATCATCTCTTTTTCGTACCATGCGAAATAACTTCTTTCCAGGTGTATTTTCGTTTAACAAAGGTTGGATTTTTGGATTCAGCGGGTCAAAATACACCTATGAACCCACCCATCAAAGTTCGATTCCGATTCTGGAGACAGATATTTTCGATCATCTCTTTTTCGTACCATGCGAAATAACTTTTTTCCAAGCATATTTTTGGTCATCAAAGTTCGGATTTTCGGATTCAGCGGGTCGGAATACACCTAGAAACTCACCTATCAAAGTCCGATTTTGATTCTGAAAAAAAATATTTTCGATCATCTATTTTTCGTACCATGCGAAATAACTTTTTTCCAAGCATATTTTTGGTCATCAAAGCTTGGATTCTCGGATTCAGCGGGTCAAAATACACCTATAAACCCACCCATCAAAGTTCGATTTTGATTCTGGAGACAGATATTTTCGATCATCTCTTTTTCGAACCATGCGGAATAACTTTTTTCCAAGCATATTTTTGGTCATCAGAGGTTGGATTTTCGGATTCAGTTGGTCGAAATACACCTAGAAACTCACCCATTAAAGTCCGATTTTGATTCTGAAAAAAAATATTTTCGATCATCTCTTTTTCGTACCATGCGAAATAACTTCTTTCCAGGTGTATTTTCGTTTAACAAAGGTTGGATTTTTGGATTCAGCGGGTCAAAATACACCTATGAACCCACCCATCAAAGTTCGATTCCGATTCTGGAGACAGATATTTTCGATCATCTCTTTTTCGAACCATGCGGAATAACTTTTTTTCAAGCATATTTTTGGTCATCAAAGGTTGGAATTTCGGATTCAGCGGGTCGAAATACACCTAGAAACTCACCCATCAAAGTCCGATTCCGATTCGGAAAAAAAATATTTTCGATCATCTCTTTTTCGTACCGTGCGAATTAACTTTTTTCCAAGCATATTTTTGGTCATCAGAGGTTGGATTTTCGGATTCAGTGGGTCGAAATACACCTAGAAACTCACCCATCACAGTTCGATTTCAATTCTGGAGACAGATATTTCCGATCATCTCTTTTTCGTACCATGCGAAATAACTTTTTTCCAAGCATGTTTTTGGTCATCGAAGCTTGGATTCTCGGATTCAGCGGGTCAAAATACACCTATAAACCCACCCATCAAAGTTCGATTTCAATTCTGGAGACAGATATTTTCGATCATCTCTTTTTCGTACCATGCGAAATAACTTTTTTCCAAGCATATTTTTGGTCATCAAAGTTTGGATTTTCGGATTCAGCGGGTCAAAATACACCTAGAAACTCACCCATCAAAGTCCGATTTTGAGTCTGAAAAAAAATATTTTCGATCATCTCTTTTTCGTACCATGCGAAATAACTTTTTTCCAAGCATATTTTTGGTCATCAAAGCTTGGATTGTCGGATTCAGCGGGTCGAAATACACCTATAAACCCACCCATCAAAGTTCGATTTCGATCCTGGAGACAGATATTTTCGATCATCTCTTTTTCGTACCATGCGGAATAACTTTTTTCCAAGCATATTTTCGGTCATCAAAGGTTGGATTTTCGGATTCAGCGGGTCGAAATACACCTAGAAACTCACCCATCGAAGTCCGATTTTGATTCTGAAAAAAAAAATTTCCGATCATCTCTTTTTCGTACATTGCGAAATACCTTCGTTCCAGGTATATTTTCGTGTAACAAAGGTTGGATTTTTGGATTCAGCGGGTCGAAATACACCTATAAACTCACCCATCAAAGTTCGATTTCGATCCTGGAGACAGATATTTTCGATCATCTCTTTTTCGTACCATGCGAAATAACTTTTTTCCAAGCATATTTTTGGTCATCAAAGGTTGGATTTTCGGATTCAGCGGGTCGAAATACACCTAGAAACTCACCCATCGACGTCCGATTTTGATTCTGAAAAAAAATATTTTCGATCATCTCTTTTTCGTACCGTGCGACATAACTTTTTTCCAAGCATATTTTTGGTCATCAGAGGTTGGATTTTCGGATTCAGTTGGTCGAAATACACCTAGAAACTCACCCATTAAAGTCCGATTTTGATTCGGAAAAAAAATATTTTCGATCATCTCTTTTTCGTACCGTGCGACATAACTTTTTTCCAAGCATATTTTTGGTCATCAGAGGTTGGATTTTCGGATTCAGTGGGTCGAAATACACCTAGAAACTCACCCATTTAAGTCCGATTTTGATTCGGAAAAAAAATATTTTCGATCATCTCTTTGTCGTACCGTGCGACATAACTTTTTTCCAAGCATATTTTTGGTCATCAGAGGTTGGATTTTCGGATTCAGTGGGTCGAAAAACACCTAGAAACTCACCCATTAAAGTCCGATTTTGATTCGGAAAAAAAATATTTTCGATCATCTCTTTTTCGTACCGTGCGACATAACTTTTTTCCAAGCATATTTTTGGTCATCAGAGGTTGGATTTTCGGATTCAGTGGGTCGAAATACACCTAGAAACTCACCCATTAAAGTCCGATTTTGATTCTGAAAAAAAATATTTTCGATCATCTCTTTTTCGTACCATGCGAAATAACTTCTTTCCAGGTGTATTTTCGTTTAACAAAGGTTGGATTTTTGGATTCAGCGGGTCAAAATACACCTATGAACCCACCCATCAAAGTTCGATTCCGATTCTGGAGACAGATATTTTCGATCATCTCTTTTTCGAACCATGCGGAATAACTTTTTTTCAAGCATATTTTTGGTCATCAAAGGTTGGAATTTCGGATTCAGCGGGTCGAAATACACCTAGAAACTCACCCATCAAAGTCCGATTCCGATTCGGAAAAAAAATATTTTCGATCATCTCTTTTTCGTACCGTGCGAATTAACTTTTTTCCAAGCATATTTTTGGTCATCAGAGGTTGGATTTTCGGATTCAGTGGGTCGAAATACACCTAGAAACTCACCCATCACAGTTCGATTTCAATTCTGGAGACAGATATTTCCGATCATCTCTTTTTCGTACCATGCGAAATAACTTTTTTCCAAGCATGTTTTTGGTCATCGAAGCTTGGATTCTCGGATTCAGCCTGTCAAAATACACCTATAAACCCACCCATCAAAGTTCGATTTCAATTCTGGAGACAGATATTTTCGATCATCTCTTTTTCGTACCACGCGAAATAACTTTTTTCCAAGCATATTTTTGGTCATCAAAGTTTGGATTTTCGGATTCAGCGGGTCAAAATACACCTAGAAACTCACCCATCAAAGTCCGATTTTGAGTCTGAAAAAAAATATTTTCGATCATCTCTTTTTCGTACCATGCGAAATAACTTTTTTCCAAGCATATTTTTGGTCATCAAAGCTTGGATTGTCGGATTCAGCGGGTCGAAATACACCTATAAACCCACCCATCAAAGTTCGATTTCGATCCTGGAGACAGATATTTTCGATCATCTCTTTTTCGTACCATGCGGAATAACTTTTTTCCAAGCATATTTTCGGTCATCAAAGGTTGGATTTTCGGATTCAGCGGGTCGAAATACACCTAGAAACTCACCCATCGAAGTCCGATTTTGATTCTGAAAAAAAAAATTTCCGATCATCTCTTTTTCGTACATTGCGAAATACCTTCGTTCCAGGTATATTTTCGTGTAACAAAGGTTGGATTTTTGGATTCAGCGGGTCGAAATACACCTATAAACCCACCCATCAAAGTTCGATTTCGATCCTGGAGACAGATATTTTCGATCATCTCTTTTTCGTACCATGCGAAATAACTTTTTTCCAAGCATATTTTTGGTCATCAAAGGTTGGATTTTCGGATTCAGCGGGTCGAAATACACCTAGAAACTCACCCATCGACGTCCGATTTTGATTCTGAAAAAAAATATTTTCGATCATCTCTTTTTCGTACCGTGCGACATAACTTTTTTCCAAGCATATTTTTGGTCATCAGAGGTTGGATTTTCGGATTCAGTTGGTCGAAATACACCTAGAAACTCACCCATTAAAGTCCGATTTTGATTCGGAAAAAAAATATTTTCGATCATCTCTTTTTCGTACCGTGCGACATAACTTTTTTCCAAGCATATTTTTGGTCATCAGAGGTTGGATTTTCGGATTCAGTGGGTCGAAATACACCTAGAAACTCACCCATTAAAGTCCGATTTTGATTCGGAAAAAAAATATTTTCGATCATCTCTTTTTCGTACCGTGCGACATAACTTTTTTCCAAGCATATTTTTGGTCATCAGAGGTTGGATTTTCGGATTCAGTGGGTCGAAATACACCTAGAAACTCACCCATTAAAGTCCGATTTTGATTCTGAAAAAAAATATTTTCGATCATCTCTTTTTCGTACCATGCGAAATAACTTCTTTCCAGGTGTATTTTCGTTTAACAAAGGTTGGATTTTTGGATTCAGCGGGTCAAAATACACCTATGAACCCACCCATCAAAGTTCGATTCCGATTCTGGAGACAGATATTTTCGATCATTTCTTTTTCGTACCATGCGAAATAACTTTTTTTCAAGCATATTTTTGGTCATCAAAGTTCGGATTTTCGGATTCAGCGGGTCATAATACACCTAGAAACTCACCTATCAAAGTCCGATTTTGATTCTGAAAAAAAATATTTTCGATCATCTATTTTTCGTACCATGCGAAATAACTTTTTTCCAAGCATATTTTTGGTCATCAAAGCTTGGATTCTCGGATTCAGCGGGTCAAAATACACCTATAAACCCACCCATCAAAGTTCGATTTTGATTCTGGAGACAGATATTTTCGATCATCTCTTTTTCGAACCATGCGGAATAACTTTTTTTCAAGCATATTTTTGGTCATCAAAGGTTGGAATTTCGGATTCAGCGGGTCGAAATACACCTAGAAACTCACCCATCAAAGTCCGATTCCGATTCGGAAAAAAAATATTTTCGATCATCTCTTTTTCGTACCGTGCGAATTAACTTTTTTCCAAGCATATTTTTGGTCATCGGAGGTTGGATTTTCGGATTCAGTGGGTCGAAATACACCCAGAAACTCACCCATCACAGTTTGATTTCAATTCTGGAGACAGATATTTCCGATCATCTCTTTTTCGTACCATGCGAAATAACTTTTTTCCAAGCATGTTTTTGGTCATCGAAGCTTGGATTCTCGGATTCAGCGGGTCAAAATACACCTATAAACCCACCCATCAAAGTTCGATTTCAATTCTGGAGACAGATATTTTCGATCATCTCTTTTTCGTACCATGCGAAATAACTTTTTTCCAAGCATATTTTTGGTCATCAAAGTTTGGATTTTCGGATTCAGCGGGTCGAAATACACCTAGAAACTCACCCATCAAAGTCCGATTTTGAGTCTGAAAAAAAATATTTTCGATCATCTCTTTTTCGTACCATGCGAAATAACTTTTTTCCAAGCATATTTGTGGTCATCAAAGCTTGGATTGTCGGATTCAGCGGGTCGAAATACACCTATAAACCCACCCATCAAAGTTCGATTTCGATCCTGGAGACAGATATTTTCGATCATCTCTTTTTCGTACCATGCGGAATAACTTTTTTCCAAGCATATTTTCGGTCATCAAAGGTTGGATTTTCGGATTCAGCGGGTCGAAATACACCTAGAAACTCACCCATCGAAGTCCGATTTTGATTCTGAAAAAAAATATTTTCGATCATCTCTTTTTCGTACCATGCGAAATACCTTCGTTCCAGGTATATTTTCGTGTAACAAAGGTTGGATTTTTGGATTCAGCGGGTCGAAATACACCTATAAACCCACCCATCAAAGTTCGATTTCGATCCTGGAGACAGATATTTTCGATCATCTCTTTTTCGTACCATGCGAAATAACTTTTTTCCAAGCTATTTTTGGTCATCAGAGGTTGGATTTTCGGATTCAGTTGGTCGAAATACACCTAGAAACTCACCCATTAAAGTCCGATTTTGATTCGGAAAAAAAATATTTTCGATCATCTCTTTTTCGTACCGTGCGACATAACTTTTTTCCAAGCATATTTTTGGTCATCAGAGGTTGGATTTTCGGATTCAGTGGGTCGAAATACACCTAGAAACTCACCCATTAAAGTCCGATTTTGATTCGGAAAAAAAATATTTTCGATCATCTCTTTTTCGTACCGTGCGACATAACTTTTTTCCAAGCATATTTTTGGTCATCAGAGGTTGGATTTTCGGATTCAGTGGGTCGAAATACACCTAGAAACTCACCCATTAAAGTCCGATTTTGATTCTGAAAAAAAATATTTTTGATCATCTCTTTTTCGTACCATGCGAAATAACTTCTTTCCAGGTGTATTTTCGTTGAACAAAGGTTGGATTTTTTGATTCAGCGGGTCAAAATACACCTATGAACCCACCCATCAAAGTTCGATTCCGATTCTGGAGACAGATATTTTCGATCATCTCTTTTTCGTACCATGCGAAATAACTTTTTCCAAGCATATTTTTGGTCATCAAAGCTTGGATTCTCGGATTCAGCGGGTCAAAATACACCTATAAACCCACCCATCAAAGTTCGATTTTGATTCTGGAGACAGATATTTTCGATCATCTCTTTTTCGAACCATGCGGAATAACTTTTTTTCACGCATATTTTTGGTCATCAAAGGTTGGAATTTCGGATTCAGCGGGTCGAAATACACCTAGAAACTCACCCATCAAAGTCCGATTCCGATTCGGAAAAAAAATATTTTCGATCATCTCTTTTTCGTACCGTGCGAATTAACTTTTTTCCAAGCATATTTTTGGTCATCAGAGGTTGGATTTTCGGATTCAGTGGGTCGAAATACACCTAGAAACTCACCCATCACAGTTCGATTTCAATTCTGGAGACAGATATTTCCGATCATCTCTTTTTCGTACCATGCGAAATAACTTTTTTCCAAGCATGTTTTTGGTCATCGAAGCTTGGATTCTCGGATTCAGCGGGTCAAAATACACCTATAAACCCACCCATCAAAGTTCGATTTCAATTCTGGAGACAGATATTTTCGATCATCTCTTTTTCGTACCATGCGAAATACCTTTTTTCCAAGCATATTTTTGGTCATCAAAGTTTGGATTTTCGGATTCAGCGGGTCGAAATACACCTAGAAACTCACCCATCAAAGTCCGATTTTGAGTCTGAAAAAAAATATTTTCGATCATCTCTTTTTCGTACCATGCGAAATAACTTTTTTCCAAGCATATTTTTGGTCATCAAAGCTTGGATTGTCGGATTCAGCGGGTCGAAATACACCTATAAACCCCCCCATCAAAGTTCGATTTCGATCCTGGAGACGGATATTTTCGATCATCTCTTTTTCGTACCATGCGGAATAACTTTTTTCCAAGCATATTTTCGGTCATCAAAGGTTGGATTTTCGGATTCAGCGGGTCGAAATACACCTAGAAACTCACCCATCGAAGTCCGATTTTGATTCTGAAAAAAAATATTTTCGATCATCTCTTTTTCGTACCATGCGAAATAACTTTTTTCCAAGCATATTTTTGGTCATCAAAGCTTGGATTCTCGGATTCAGCGGGTCAAAATACACCTATAAACCCACCCATTAAAGTTCGATTTTGATTCTGGAGACAGATATTTTCGATCATCTCTTTTTCGAACCATGCGGAATAACTTTTTTCCAAGCATATTTTTGGTCGTCAAAGGTTGGAATTTCGGATTCAGCGGGTCGAAATACACCTAGAAACTCACCCATCAAAGTCCGATTCCGATTCGGAAAAAAAATATTTTCGATCATCTCTTTTTCGTACCGTGCGACATAACTTTTTTCCAAGCATATTTTTGGTCATCAGAGGTTGGATTTTCGGATTCAGTGGGTCGAAATACACCTAGAAACTCACCCATTAAAGTCCGATTTTGATTCGGAAAAAAAATATTTTCGATCATCTCTTTTTCGTACCGTGCGACATAACTTTTTTCCAAGCATATTTTTGGTCATCAGAGGTTGGATTTTCGGATTCAGTGGGTCGAAATACACCTAGAAACTCACCCATTAAAGTCCGATTTTGATTCTGAAAAAAAATATTTTCGATCATCTCTTTTTCGTACCTTGCGAAATAACTTCTTTCCAGGTGTATTTTCGTTTAACAAAGGTTGGATTTTTAGATTCAGCGGGTCAAAATACACCTATGAACCCACCCATCAAAGTTCGATTCCGATTCTGGAGACAGATATTTTCGATCATCTCTTTTCCGTACCATGCGGAATAACTTTTTTCCAAGCATATTTTTGGTCATCAAAGTTCGGATTTTCGGATTCAGCGGGTCGGAATACACCTAGAAACTCACCCATTAAAGTCCGATTTTGATTCTGAAAAAAAATATTTTCGATCATCTCTTTGTCGGACCATGCGGAATAACTTCTTTCCAGGTGTATTTTCGTGTAACGAAGGTTGGATTTTTGGATTCAGCGGGTCAAAATACACCTATGAACCCACCCATCAAAGTTCGACTTCGATTCTGGAGAAAGATATTTCCGATCATCTCTTTTTCGTACCATGCGAAATAACTTTTTTCCAAGCATATTTTTGGTCATCAAAGCTTGGATTCTCGGATTCAGCGGGTCAAAATACACCTATAAACCCACCCATCAAAGTTCGATTTCAATTCTGGAGACAGATATTTCCGATCATCTCTTTTTCGTACCATGCGAAATAACTTTTTTCCAAGCATATTTTTGGTCATCAAAGCTTGGATTCTCGGATTCAGCGGGTCAAAATACACCTATAAACCCACCCATCAAAGTTCGATTTTGATTCTGGAGACAGATATTTTCGATCATCTCTTTTTCGAACCATGCGGAATAACTTGTTTTCAAGCATATTTTTGGTCATCAAAGGTTGGAATTTCGGATTCAGCGGGTCGAAATACACCTAGAAACTCACCCATCAAAGTCCGATTCCGATTCGGAAAAAAAATATTTTCGATCATCTCTTTTTCGTACCGTGCGAATTAACTTTTTTCCAAGCATATTTTTGGTCATCAAAGTTTGGATTTTCGGATTCAGCGGGTCGAAATACACCTAGAAACTCACCCATCAAAGTCCGATTTTGAGTCTGAAAAAAAATATTTTCGATCATCTCTTTTTCGTACCATGCGAAATACCTTCGTTCCAGGTATATTTTCGTGTAACAAAGGTTGGATTTTTGGATTCAGCGGGTCGGAATACACCTATAAACCCACCCATCAAAGTTCGATTTCGATCCTGGAGACAGATATTTTCGATCATCTCTTTTTCGTACCATGCGAAATAACTTTTTTCCAAGCATATTTTTGGTCGTCAAAGGTTGGAATTTCGGATTCAGCGGGTCGAAATACACCTAGAAACTCACCCATCAAAGTCCGATTCCGATTCGGAAAAAAAATATTTTCGATCATCTCTTTTTCGTACCGTGCGACATAACTTTTTTCCAAGCATATTTTTGGTCATCAGAGGTTGGATTTTCGGATTCAGTGGGTCGAAATACACCTAGAAACTCACCCATTAAAGTCCGATTTTGATTCGGAAAAAAAATATTTTCGATCATCTCTTTTTCGTACCGTGCGACATAACTTTTTTCCAAGCATATTTTTGGTCATCAGAGGTTGGATTTTCGGATTCAGTGGGTCGAAATACACCTAGAAACTCACCCATTAAAGTCCGATTTTGATTCTGAAAAAAAATATTTTCGATCATCTCTTTTTCGTACCTTGCGAAATAACTTCTTTCCAGGTGTATTTTCGTTTAACAAAGGTTGGATTTTTAGATTCAGCGGGTCAAAATACACCTATGAACCCACCCATCAAAGTTCGATTCCGATTCTGGAGACAGATATTTTCGATCATCTCTTTTCCGTACCATGCGGAATAACTTTTTTCCGAGCATATTTTTGGTCATCAAAGTTCGGATTTTCGGATTCAGCGGGTCGGAATACACCTAGAAACTCACCCATTAAAGTCCGATTTTGATTCTGAAAAAAAATATTTTCGATCATCTCTTTGTCGGACCATGCGGAATAACTTCTTTCCAGGTGTATTTTCGTGTAACGAAGGTTGGATTTTTGGATTCAGCGGGTCAAAATACACCTATGAACCCACCCATCAAAGTTCGACTTCGATTCTGGAGAAAGATATTTCCGATCATCTCTTTTTCGTACCATGCGAAATAACTTTTTTCCAAGCATATTTTTGGTCATCAAAGCTTGGATTCTCGGATTCAGCGGGTCAAAATACACCTATAAACCCACCCATCAAAGTTCGATTTCAATTCTGGAGACAGATATTTCCGATCATCTCTTTTTCGTACCATGCGAAATAACTTTTTTCCAAGCATATTTTTGGTCATCAAAGCTTGGATTCTCGGATTCAGCGGGTCAAAATACACCTATAAACCCACCCATCAAAGTTCGATTTTGATTCTGGAGACAGATATTTTCGATCATCTCTTTTTCGAACCATGCGGAATAACTTGTTTTCAAGCATATTTTTGGTCATCAAAGGTTGGAATTTCGGATTCAGCGGGTCGAAATACACCTAGAAACTCACCCATCAAAGTCCGATTCCGATTCGGAAAAAAAATATTTTCGATCATCTCTTTTTCGTACCGTGCGAATTAACTTTTTTCCAAGCATATTTTTGGTCATCAAAGTTTGGATTTTCGGATTCAGCGGGTCGAAATACACCTAGAAACTCACCCATCAAAGTCCGATTTTGAGTCTGAAAAAAAATATTTTCGATCATCTCTTTTTCGTACCATGCGAAATACCTTCGTTCCAGGTATATTTTCGTGTAACAAAGGTTGGATTTTTGGATTCAGCGGGTCGGAATACACCTATAAACCCACCCATCAAAGTTCGATTTCGATCCTGGAGACAGATATTTTCGATCATCTCTTTTTCGTACCATGCGAAATAACTTTTTTCTAAGCATATTTTTGGTCATCAAAGGTTGGATTTTCGGATTCAGCGGGTCGAAATACACCTAGAAACTCACCCATCGAAGTCCGATTTAGATTCTGAAAAAAAATATTTTCGATCATCTCTTTTTCGTACCGTGCGACATAACTTTTTTCCAAGCATATTTTTGGTCATCAGAGGTTGGATTTTCGTATTCAGTTGGTCGAAATACACCTAGAAACTCACCCATTAAAGTCCGATTTTGATTCGGAAAAAAAATATTTTCGATCATCTCTTTTTCGTACCGTGCGACATAACTTTTTTCCAAGCATATTTTTGGTCATCAGAAGTTGGATTTTCGGATTCAGTGGGTCGAAATACACCTAGAAACTCACCCATTAAAGTCCGATTTTGATTCGGAAAAAAAATATTTTCGATCATCTCTTTTTCGTACCGTGCGACATAACTTTTTTCCAAGCATATTTTTGGTCATCAGAGGTTGGATTTTCGGATTCAGTGGGTCGAAATACACCTAGAAACTCACCCATTAAAGTCCGATTTTGATTCTGAAAAAAAATATTTTTGATCATCTCTTTTTCGTACCATGCGAAATAACTTCTTTCCAGGTGTATTTTCGTTGAACAAAGGTTGGATTTTTTGATTCAGCGGGTCAAAATACACCTATGAACCCACCCATCAAAGTTCGATTCCGATTCTGGAGACAGATATTTTCGATCATCTCTTTTTCGTACCATGCGAAATAACTTTTTTCCAAGCATATTTTTGGTCATCAAAGTTCGGATTTTCGGATTCAGCGGGTCGGAATACACCTAGAAACTCACCCATCAAAGTCCGATTTTGATTCTGAAAAAAAATATTTTCGATCATCTATTTTTCGTATCATGCGAAATACTTTTTTTCCAAGCATATTTTTGGTCATCAAAGTTTGGATTTTCGGATTCAGCGGGTCGGAATACACCTAGAAACTCACCCATTAAAGTCCGATTTTGATTCTGAAAAAAAATATTTTCGATTATCTCTTTGTCGGACCATGCGGAATAACTTCTTTCCAGGTGTATTTTCGTGTAACGAAGGTTGGATTTTTGGATTCAGCGGGTCAAAATACACCTATGAACCCACCCATCAAAGTTCGACTTCGATTCTGGAGAAAGATATTTCCGATCATCTCTTTTTCGTACCATGCGAAATAACTTTTTTCCAAGCATATTTTTGGACATCAAAGCTTGGATTCTCGGATTCAGCGGGTCAAAATACACCTATAAACCCACCCATCACAGTTCGATTTCAATTCTGGAGACAGATATTTCCGATCATCTCTTTTTCGTACCATGCGAAATAACTTTTTTCCAAGCATATTTTTGGTCATTAAAGCTTGGATTCTCGGATTCAGCGGGTCAAAATACACCTATAAACCCACCCATCAAAGTTCGATTTTGATTCTGGAGACAGATATTTTCGATCATCTCTTTTTCGAACCATGCGGAATAACTTTTTTCCAAGCATATTTTTGGTCGTCAAAGGTTGGAATTTCGGATTCAGCGGGTCGAAATACACCTAGAAACTCACCCATCAAAGTCCGATTCCGATTCGGAAAAAAAATATTTTCGATCATCTCTTTTTCGTACCGTGCGACATAACTTTTTTCCAAGCATATTTTTGGTCATCAGAGGTTGGATTTTCGGATTCAGTGGGTCGAAATACACCTAGAAACTCACCCATTAAAGTCCGATTTTGATTCGGAAAAAAAATATTTTCGATCATCTCTTTTTCGTACCGTGCGACATAACTTTTTTCCAAGCATATTTTTGGTCATCAGAGGTTGGATTTTCGGATTCAGTGGGTCGAAATACACCTAGAAACTCACCCATTAAAGTCCGATTTTGATTCTGAAAAAAAATATTTTCGATCATCTCTTTTTCGTACCATGCGAAATAACTTCTTTCCAGGTGTATTTTCGTTTAACAAAGGTTGGATTTTTGGATTCAGCGGGTCAAAATACACCTATGAACCCACCCATCAAAGTTCGATTCCGATTCTGGAGACAGATATTTTCGATCATCTCTTTTCCGTACCATGCGAAATAACTTTTTTCCAAGCATATTTTCGGTCATCAAAGTTCGGATTTTCGGATTCAGCGGGTCGGAATACACCTAGAAACTCACCTATCAAAGTCCGATTTTGATTCTGAAAAAAAATATTTTCGATCATCTCTTTTTCGTACCATGCGAAATAACTTTTTTCCAAGCATATTTTTGGTCATCGAAGCTTGGATTCTCGGATTCAGCGGGTCAAAATACACCTATAAACCCACCCATCAAAGTTCGATTTCAATTCTGGAGACAGATATTTTCGATCATCTCTTTTTCGTACCATGCGAAATAACTTTTTTCCAAGCATATTTTTGGTCACCAAAGTTTGGATTTTCAGATTCAGCGGGTCGAAATACACCTAGAAACTCACCCATCAAAGTCCGATTTTGAGTCTGAAAAAAAATATTTTCGATCATCTCTTTTTCGTACCATGCGAAATAACTTTTTTCCAAGCATATTCTTGGTCATCAAAGCTTGGATTGTCGGATTCAGCGGGTCGAAATACACCTAGAAACTCACCCATTAAAGTCCGATTTTGTTTCGGAAAAAAAATATTTTCGATCATCTCTTTTTCGTACCGTGCGACATAACTTTTTTCCAAGCATATTTTTGGTCATCAGAGTTCGGATTTTCGGATTCAGTGGGTCGAAATACACCTAGAAACTCACCCATTAAAGTCCGATTTTGATTCGGAAAAAAAATATTTTCGATCATCTCTTTTTCGTACCGTGCGACATAACTTTTTTCCAAGCATATTTTTGGTCATCAGAGGTTGGATTTTCGGATCCAGTGGGTCGAAATACACCTAGAAACTCACCCATTAAAGTCCGATTTAGATTCTGAAAAAAAATATTTTTTATCATCTCTTTTTCGTACCATGCGAAATAACTTCTTTCCAGGTGTATTTTCGTTCAACAAAGGTTGGATTTTTGGATTCAGCGGGTCAAAATACACCTATGAACCCACCCATCAAAGTTCGATTCCGATTCTGGAGACAGATATTTTCGATCATCTCTTTATCGTACCATGCGAAATAACTTTTTTCCAAGCATATTTTTGGTCATCAAAGTTCGGATTTTCGGATTCAGCGGGTCGGAATACACCTAGAAACTCACCTATCAAAGTCCGATTTTGATTCTGAAAAAAAATATTTTCGATCATCTATTTTTCGTACCATGCGAAATAACTTTTTTCCAAGCATATTTTTGGTCATCAAAGCTTGGATTCTCGGATTCAGCGGGTCAAAATACACCTATAAACCCACCCATCAAAGTTCGATTTTGATTCTGGAGACAGATATTTTCGATCATCTCTTTTTCGAACCATGCGGAATAACTTTTTTCCAAGCATATTTTTGGTCATCAGAGGTTGGATTTTCGGATTCAGTTGGTCGAAATACACCTAGAAACTCACCCATTAAAGTCCGATTTTGATTCTGAAAAAAAATATTTTCGATCATCTCTTTTTCGTACCATGCGAAATAACTTCTTTCCAGGTGTATTTTCGTTTAACAAAGGTTGGATTTTTGTATTCAGCGGGTCAAAATACACCTATGAACCCACCCATCAAAGTTCGATTCCGATTCTGGAGACAGATATTTTCGATCATCTCTTTTTCGTACCATGCGAAATAACTTTTTTCCAAGCATATTTTTGGTCATCAAAGTTCGGATTTTCGGATTCAGCGGGTCGGAATACACCTAGAAACTCACCTATCAAAGTCCGATTTTGATTCTGAAAAAAAATATTTTCGATCATCTATTTTTCGTACCATGCGAAATAACTTTTTTCCAAGCATATTTTTGGTCATCAAAGCTTGGATTCTCGGATTCAGCGGGTCAAAATACACCTATAAACCCACCCATCAAAGTTCGATTTTGATTCTGGAGACAGATATTTTCGATCATCTCTTTTTCGAACCATGCGGAATAACTTTTTTTCAAGCATATTTTTGGTCATCAAAGGTTGGAATTTCGGATTCAGCGGGTCGAAATACACCTAGAAACTCACCCATCAAAGTCCGATTCCGATTCGGAAAAAAAATATTTTCGATCATCTCTTTTTCGTACCGTGCGAATTAACTTTTTTCCAAGCATATTTTTGGTCATCAGAGGTTGGATTTTCGGATTCAGTGGGTCGAAATACACCTAGAAACTCACCCATCACAGTTCGATTTCAATTCTGGAGACAGATATTTCCGATCATCTCTTTTTCGTACCATGCGAAATAACTTTTTTCCAAGCATGTTTTTGGTCATCGAAGCTTGGATTCTCGGATTCAGCGGGTCAAAATACACCTATAAACCCACCCATCAAAGTTCGATTTCAATTCTGGAGACAGATATTTTCGATCATCTCTTTTTCGTATCATGCGAAATAACTTTTTTCCAAGCATATTTTTGGTCATCAAAGGTTGGAATTTCGGATTCAGCGGGTCGAAATACACCTAGAAACTCACCCATCAAAGTCCGATTCCGATTCGGAAAAAAAATATTTTCGATCATCTCTTTTTCGTACCGTGCGAATTAACTTTTTTCCAAGCATATTTTTGGTCATCAAAGTTTGGATTTTCGGATTCAGCGGGTCGAAATACACCTAGAAACTCACCCATCAAAGTCCGATTTTGAGTCTGAAAAAAAATATTTTCGATCATCTCTTTTTCGTACCATGCGAAATAACTTTTTTCCAAGCATATTTTTGGTCATCAAAGCTTGGATTGTCGGATTCAGCGGGTCGAAATACACCTATAAACCCACCCATCAAAGTTCGATTTCGATCCTGGAGACAGATATTTTCGATCATCTCTTTTTCGTACCATGCGGAATAACTTTTTTCCAAGCATATTTTCGGTCATCAAAGGTCGGATTTTCGGATTCAGCGGGTCGAAATACACCTAGAAACTCACCCATCGAAGTCCGATTTTGATTCTGAAAAAAAATATTGTCGATCATCTCTTTTTCGTACCATGCGAAATACCTTCGTTCCAGGTATATTTTCGTGTAACAAAGGTTGGATTTTTGGATTCAGCGGGTCGAAATACACCTATAAACCCACCCATCAAAGTTCGATTTCGATCCTGGAGACAGATATTTTCGATCATCTCTTTTTCGTACCATGCGAAATAACTTTTTTCCAAGCATATTTTTGGTCATCAAAGTTCGGATTTTCGGATTCAGCGGGTCGGAATACACCTAGAAACTCACCTATCAAAGTCCGATTTTGATTCTGAAAAAAAATATTTTCGATCATCTATTTTTCGTACCATGCGAAATAACTTTTTTCCAAGCATATTTTTGGTCATCAAAGCTTGGATTCTCGGATTCAGCGGGTCAAAATACACCTATAAACCCACCCATCAAAGTTCGATTTTGATTCTGGAGACAGATATTTTCGATCATCTCTTTTTCGAACCATGCGGAATAACTTTTTTCCAAGCATATTTTTGGTCATCAGAGGTTGGATTTTCGGATTCAGTTGGTCGAAATACACCTAGAAACTCACCCATTAAAGTCCGATTTTGATTCTGAAAAAAAATATTTTCGATCATCTCTTTTTCGTACCATGCGAAATAACTTCTTTCCAGGTGTATTTTCGTTTAACAAAGGTTGGATTTTTGTATTCAGCGGGTCAAAATACACCTATGAACCCACCCATCCAAGTTCGATTCCGATTCTGGAGACAGATATTTTCGATCATCTCTTTTTCGTACCATGCGAAATAACTTTTTTCCAAGCATATTTTTGGTCATCAAAGTTCGGATTTTCGGATTCAGCGGGTCGGAATACACCTAGAAACTCACCTATCAAAGTCCGATTTTGATTCTGAAAAAAAATATTTTCGATCATCTATTTTTCGTACCATGCGAAATAACTTTTTTCCAAGCATATTTTTGGTCATCAAAGCTTGGATTCTCGGATTCAGCGGGTCAAAATACACCTATAAACCCACCCATCAAAGTTCGATTTTGATTCTGGAGACAGATATTTTCGATCATCTCTTTTTCGAACCATGCGGAATAACTTTTTTTCAAGCATATTTTTGGTCATCAAAGGTTGGAATTTCGGATTCAGCGGGTCGAAATACACCTAGAAACTCACCCATCAAAGTCCGATTCCGATTCGGAAAAAAAATATTTTCGATCATCTCTTTTTCGTACCGTGCGAATTAACTTTTTTCCAAGCATATTTTTGGTCATCAGAGGTTGGATTTTCGGATTCAGTGGGTCGAAATACACCTAGAAACTCACCCATCACAGTTCGATTTCAATTCTGGAGACAGATATTTCCGATCATCTCTTTTTCGTACCATGCGAAATAACTTTTTTCCAAGCATGTTTTTGGTCATCGAAGCTTGGATTCTCGGATTCAGCGGGTCAAAATACACCTATAAACCCACCCATCAAAGTTCGATTTCAATTCTGGAGACAGATATTTTCGATCATCTCTTTTTCGTACCATGCGAAATAACTTTTTTCCAAGCATATTTTTGGTCATCAAAGGTTGGAATTTCGGATTCAGCGGGTCGAAATACACCTAGAAACTCACCCATCAAAGTCCGATTCCGATTCGGAAAAAAAATATTTTCGATCATCTCTTTTTCGTACCGTGCGAATTAACTTTTTTCCAAGCATATTTTTGGTCATCAAAGTTTGGATTTTCGGATTCAGCGGGTCGAAATACACCTAGAAACTCACCCATCAAAGTCCGATTTTGAGTCTGAACAAAAATATTTTCGATCATCTCTTTTTCGTACCATGCGAAATAACTTTTTTCCAAGCATATTTTTGGTCATCAAAGCTTGGATTGTCGGATTCAGCGGGTCGAAATACACCTATAAACCCACCCATCAAAGTTCGATTTCGATCCTGGAGACAGATATTTTCGATCATCTCTTTTTCGTACCATGCGGAATAACTTTTTTCCAAGCATATTTTCGGTCATCAAAGGTTGGATTTTCGGATTCAGCGGGTCGAAATACACCTAGAAACTCACCCATCGAAGTCCGATTTTGATTCTGAAAAAAAATATTTTCGATCATCTCTTTTACGTACCATGCGAAATACCTTCGTTCCAGGTATATTTTCGTGTAACAAAGGTTGGATTTTTGGATTCAGCGGGTCGAAATACACCTATAAACCCACCCATCAAAGTTCGATTTCGATCCTGGAGACAGATATTTTCGATCATCTCTTTTTCGTACCATGCGAAATAACTTTTTTCCAAGCATATTTTTGGTCATCAAAGGTTGGATTTTCGGATTCAGCGGGTCGAAATACACCTAGAAACTCACCCATCGAAGTCCGATTTTGATTCTGAAAAAAAATATTTTCGATCATCTCTTTTTCGTACCGTGCGACATAACTTTTTTCCAAGCATATTTTTGGTCATCAGAGGTTGGATTTTCGGATTCAGTTGGTCGAAATACACCTAGAAACTCACCCATTAAAGTCCGATTTTGATTCGGAAAAAAAATATTTTCGATCATCTCTTTTTCGTACCGTGCGACATAACTTTTTTCCAAGCATATTTTTGGTCATCAGAAGCTGGATTTTCGGATTCAGTGGGTCGAAATACACCTAGAAACTCACCCATTAAAGTCCGATTTTGATTCGGAAAAAAAATATTTTCGATCATCTCTTTTTCGTACCGTGCGACATAACTTTTTTCCAAGCATATTTTTGGACATCAGAGGTTGGATTTTCGGATTCAGTGGGTCGAAATACACCTAGAAACTCACCCATTAAAGTCCGATTTTGATTCTGAAAAAAAATATTTTTGATCATCTCTTTTTCGTACCATGCGAAATAACTTCTTTCCAGGTGTATTTTCGTTGAACAAAGGTTGGATTTTTTGATTCAGCGGGTCAAAATACACCTATGAACCCACCCATCAAAGTTCGATTCCGATTCTGGAGACAGATATTTTCGATCATCTCTTTTTCGTACCATGCGAAATAACTTTTTTCCAAGCATATTTTTGGTCATCAAAGTTCGGATTTTCGGATTCAGCGGGTCGGAATACACCTAGAAACTCACCCATTAAAGTCCGATTTTGATTCTGAAAAAAAATATTTTCGATTATCTCTTTGTCGGACCATGCGGAATAACTTCTTTCCAGGTGTATTTTCGTGTAACGAAGGTTGGATTTTTGGATTCAGCGGGTCAAAATACACCTATGAACCCACCCATCAAAGTTCGACTTCGATTCTGGAGAAAGATATTTCCGATCATCTCTTTTTCGTACCATGCGAAATAACTTTTTTCCAAGCATATTTTTGGACATCAAAGCTTGGATTCTCGGATTCAGCGGGTCAAAATACACCTATGAACCCACCCATCACAGTTCGATTCCAATTCTGGAGACAGATATTTCCGATCATCTCTTTTTCGTACCATGCGAAATAACTTTTTTCCAAGCATATTTTTGGTCATCAAAGCTTGGATTCTCGGATTCAGCGGGTCAAAATACACCCATAAACCCACCCATCAAAGTTCGATTTTGATTCTGGAGACAGATATTTTCGATCATCTCTTTTTCGAACCATGCGGAATAACTTTTTTCCAAGCATATTTTTGGTCGTCAAAGGTTGGAATTTCGGATTCAGCGGGTCGAAATACACCTAGAAACTCACCCATCAAAGTCCGATTCCGATTCGGAAAAAAAATATTTTCGATCATCTCTTTTTCGTACCGTGCGACATAACTTTTTTCCAAGCATATTTTTGGTCATCAGAGGTTGGATTTTCGGATTCAGTGGGTCGAAATACACCTAGAAACTCACCCATTAAAGTCCGATTTTGATTCGGAAAAAAAATATTTTCGATCATCTCTTTTTCGTACCGTGCGACATAACTTTTTTCCAAGCATATTTTTGGTCATCAGAGGTTGGATTTTCGGATTCAGTGGGTCGAAATACACCTAGAAACTCACCCATTAAAGTCCGATTTTGATTCTGAAAAAAAATATTTTCGATCATCTCTTTTTCGTACCATGCGAAATAACTTCTTTCCAGGTGTATTTTCGTTTAACAAAGGTTGGATTTTTGGATTCAGCGGGTCAAAATACACCTATGAACCCACCCATCAAAGTTCGATTCCGATTCTGGAGACAGATATTTTCGATCATCTCTTTTCCGTACCATGCGAAATAACTTTTTTCCAAGCATATTTTCGGTCATCAAAGTTCGGATTTTCGGATTCAGCGGGTCGGAATACACCTAGAAACTCACCTATCAAAGTCCGATTTTGATTCTGAAAAAAAATATTTTCGATCATCTCTTTTTCGTACCATGCGAAATAACTTTTTTCCAAGCATATTTTTGGTCATCAAAGCTTGGATTCTCGGATTCAGCGGGTCAAAATACACCTATAAACCCACCCATCAAAGTTCGATTTCAATTCTGGAGACAGATATTTTCGATCATCTCTTTTTCGTACCATGCGAAATAACTTTTTTCCAAGCATATTTTTGGTCATCAAAGTTTGGATTTTCAGATTCAGCGGGTCGAAATACACCTAGAAACTCACCCATCAAAGTCCGATTTTGAGTCTGAAAAAAAATATTTTCGATCATCTCTTTATCGTACCATGCGAAATAACTTTTTTCCAAGCATATTCTTGGTCATCAAAGCTTGGATTGTCGGATTCAGCGGGTCGAAATACACCTAGAAACTCACCCATTAAAGTCCGATTTTGATTCGGAAAAAAAATATTTTCGATCATCTCTTTTTCGTACCGTGCGACATAACTTTTTTCCAAGCATATTTTTGGTCATCAGAGGTTGGATTTTCGGATTCAGTGGGTCGAAATACACCTAGAAACTCACCCATTAAAGTCCGATTTTGATTCGGAAAAAAAATATTTTCGATCATCTCATTTTCGTACCGTGCGAAATAACTTCTTTCCAGGTGTATTTTCGTTTAACAAAGGTTGGATTTTTGTATTCAGCGGGTCAAAATACACCTATGAACCCACCCATCAAAGTTCGATTCCGATTCTGGAGACAGATATTTTCGATCATCTCTTTTTCGTACCATGCGAAATAACTTTTTTCCAAGCATATTTTTGGTCATCAAAGTTCGGATTTTCGGATTCAGCGGGTCGGAATACACCTAGAAACTCACCTATCAAAGTCCGATTTTGATTCTGAAAAAAAATATTTTCGATCATCTATTTTTCGTACCATGCGAAATAACTTTTTTCCAAGCATATTTTTGGTCATCAAAGCTTGGATTCTCGGATTCAGCGGGTCAAAATACACCTATAAACCCACCCATCAAAGTTCGATTTTGATTCTGGAGACAGATATTTTCGATCATCTCTTTTTCGAACCATGCGGAATAACTTTTTTTCAAGCATATTTTTGGTTATCAAAGGTTGGAATTTCGGATTCAGCGGGTCGAAATACACCTAGAAATTCACCCATCAAAGTCCGATTCCGATTCGGAAAAAAAATATTTTCGATCATCTCTTTTTCGTACCGTGCGAATTAACTTTTTTCCAAGCATATTTTTGGTCATCAGAGGTTGGATTTTCGGATTCAGTGGGTCGAAATACACATAGAAACTCACCCATCACAGTTCGATTTCAATTCTGGAGACAGATATTTCCGATCATCTCTTTTTCGTACCATGCGAAATAACTTTTTTCCAAGCATGTTTTTGGTCATCGAAGCTTGGATTCTCGGATTCAGCGGGTCAAAATACACCTATAAACCCACCCATCAAAGTTCGATTTCAATTCTGGAGACAGATATTTTCGATCATCTTTTTTTCGTACCATGCGAAATAACTTTTTTCCAAGCATATTTTTGGTCATCAAAGGTTGGAATTTCGGATTCAGCGGGTCGAAATACACCTAGAAACTCACCCATCAAAGTCCGATTCCGATTCGGAAAAAAAATATTTTCGATCATCTCTTTTTCGTACCGTGCGAATTAACTTTTTTCCAAGCATATTTTTGGTCATCAAAGTTTGGATTTTCGGATTCAGCGGGTCGAAATACACCTATGAACCCACCCATCAAAGTTCGACTTCGATTCTGGAGAAAGATATTTCCGATCATCTCTTTTTCGTACCATGCGAAATAACTTTTTTCCAAGCATATTTTTGGTCATCAAAGCTTGGATTCTCGGATTCAGCGGGTCAAAATACACCTATAAACCCACCCATCAAAGTTCGATTTCAATTCTGGAGACAGATATTTCCGATCATCTCTTTTTCGTACCATGCGAAATAACTTTTTTCCAAGCATATTTTTGGTCATCAAAGCTTGGATTCTCGGATTCAGCGGGTCAAAATACACCTATAAACCCACCCATCAAAGTTCGATTTTGATTCTGGAGACAGATATTTTCGATCATCTCTTTTTCGAACCATGCGGAATAACTTGTTTTCAAGCATATTTTTGGTCATCAAAGGTTGGAATTTCGGATTCAGCGGGTCGAAATACACCTAGAAACTCACCCATCAAAGTCCGATTCCGATTCGGAAAAAAAATATTTTCGATCATCTCTTTTTCGTACCGTGCGAATTAACTTTTTTCCAAGCATATTTTTGGTCATCAAAGTTTGGATTTTCGGATTCAGCGGGTCGAAATACACCTAGAAACTCACCCATCAAAGTCCGATTTTGAGTCTGAAAAAAAATATTTTCGATCATCTCTTTTTCGTACCATGCGAAATAACTTTTTTCCAAGCATATTTTTGGTCATCAAAGCTTGGATTGTCGGATTCAGCGGGTCGAAATACACCTATAAACCCACCCATCAAAGTTCGATTTCGATCCTGGAGACAGACATTTTCGATCATCTCTTTTTCGTACCATGCAGAATAACTTTTTTCCAAGCATATTTTCGGTCATCAAAGGTTGGATTTTCGGATTCAGCGGGTCGAAATACACCTAGAAACTCACCCATCGAAGTCCGATTTTGATTCTGAAAAAAAATATTTTCGATCATCTCTTTTACGTACCATGCGAAATACCTTCGTTCCAGGTATATTTTCGTGTAACAAAGGTTGGATTTTTGGATTCAGCGGGTCGAAATACACCTATAAACCCACCCATCAAAGTTCGATTTCGATCCTGGAGACAGATATTTTCGATCATCTCTTTTTCGTACCATGCGAAATAACTTTTTTCCAAGCATATTTTTGGTCATCAAAGGTTGGATTTTCGGATTCAGCGGGTCGAAATACACCTAGAAACTCACCCATCGAAGTCCGATTTTGATTCTGAAAAAAAATATTTTCGATCATCTCTTTTTCGTACCGTGCGACATAACTTTTTTCCAAGCATATTTTTGGTCATCAGAGGTTGGATTTTCGGATTCAGTTGGTCGAAATACACCTAGAAACTCACCCATTAAAGTCCGATTTTGATTCGGAAAAAAAATATTTTCGATCATCTCTTTTTCGTACCGTGCGACATAACTTTTTTCCAAGCATATTTTTGGTCATCAGAGGTTGGATTTTCGGATTCAGTGGGTCGAAATACACCTAGAAACTCACCCATTAAAGTCCGATTTTGATTCGGAAAAAAAAATATTTTCGATCATCTCTTTTTCGTACCGTGCGACATAACTTTTTTCCAAGCATATTTTTGGTCATCAGAGGTTGGATTTTCGGATTCAGTGGGTCGAAATACACCTAGAAACTCACCCATTAAAGTCCGATTTTGATTCTGAAAAAAAATATTTTCGATCATCTCTTTTTCGTACCATGCGAAATAACTTCTTTCCAGGTGTATTTTCGTTTAACAAAGGTTGGATTTTTGGATTCAGCGGGTCAAAATACACCTATGAACCCACCCATCAAAGTTCGATTCCGATTCTGGAGACAGATATTTTCGATCATCTCTTTTCCGTACCATGCGAAATAACTTTTCTCCAAGCATATTTTCGGTCATCAAAGTTCGGATTTTCGGATTCAGCGGGTCGGAATACACCTAGAAACTCACCTATCAAAGTCCGATTTTGATTCTGAAAAAAAATATTTTCGATCATCTCTTTTTCGTACCATGCGAAATAACTTTTTTCCAAGCATATTTTTGGTCATCAAAGCTTGGATTCTCGGATTCAGCGGGTCAAAATACACCTATAAACCCACCCATCAAAGTTCGATTTCAATTCTGGAGACAGATATTTTCGATCATCTCTTTTTCGTACCATGCGAAATAACTTTTTTCCAAGCATATTTTTGGTCATCAAAGTTTGGATTTTCAGATTCAGCGGGTCGAAATACACCTAGAAACTCACCCATCAAAGTCCGATTTTGAGTCTGAAAAAAAATATTTTCGATCATCTCTTTATCGTACCATGCGAAATAACTTTTTTCCAAGCATATTCTTGGTCATCAAAGCTTGGATTGTCGGATTCAGCGGGTCGAAATACACCTAGAAACTCACCCATTAAAGTCCGATTTTGATTCGGAAAAAAAATATTTTCGATCATCTCTTTTTCGTACCGTGCGACATAACTTTTTTCCAAGCATATTTTTGGTCATCAGAGGTTGGATTTTCGGATTCAGTGGGTCGAAATACACCTAGAAACTCACCCATTAAAGTCCGATTTTGATTCGGAAAAAAAATATTTTCGATCATCTCATTTTCGTACCGTGCGAAATAACTTCTTTCCAGGTGTATTTTCGTTTAACAAAGGTTGGATTTTTGTATTCAGCGGGTCAAAATACACCTATGAACCCACCCATCAAAGTTCGATTCCGATTCTGGAGACAGATATTTTCGATCATCTCTTTTTCGTACCATGCGAAATAACTTTTTTCCAAGCATATTTTTGGTCATCAAAGTTCGGATTTTCGGATTCAGCGGGTCGGAATACACCTAGAAACTCACCTATCAAAGTCCGATTTTGATTCTGAAAAAAAATATTTTCGATCATCTATTTTTCGTACCATGCGAAATAACTTTTTTCCAAGCATATTTTTGGTCATCAAAGCTTGGATTCTCGGATTCAGCGGGTCAAAATACACCTATAAACCCACCCATCAAAGTTCGATTTTGATTCTGGAGACAGATATTTTCGATCATCTCTTTTTCGAACCATGCGGAATAACTTTTTTTCAAGCATATTTTTGGTTATCAAAGGTTGGAATTTCGGATTCAGCGGGTCGAAATACACCTAGAAATTCACCCATCAAAGTCCGATTCCGATTCGGAAAAAAAATATTTTCGATCATCTCTTTTTCGTACCGTGCGAATTAACTTTTTTCCAAGCATATTTTTGGTCATCAGAGGTTGGATTTTCGGATTCAGTGGGTCGAAATACACCTAGAAACTCACCCATCACAGTTCGATTTCAATTCTGGAGACAGATATTTCCGATCATCTCTTTTTCGTACCATGCGAAATAACTTTTTTCCAAGCATGTTTTTGGTCATCGAAGCTTGGATTCTCGGATTCAGCGGGTCAAAATACACCTATAAACCCACCCATCAAAGTTCGATTTCAATTCTGGAGACAGATATTTTCGATCATCTCTTTTTCGTACCATGCGAAATAACTTTTTTCCAAGCATATTTTTGGTCATCAAAGGTTGGAATTTCGGATTCAGCGGGTCGAAATACACCTAGAAACTCACCCATCAAAGTCCGATTCCGATTCGGAAAAAAAATATTTTCGATCATCTCTTTTTCGTACCGTGCGAATTAACTTTTTTCCAAGCATATTTTTGGTCATCAAAGTTTGGATTTTCGGATTCAGCGGGTCGAAATACACCTATGAACCCACCCATCAAAGTTCGACTTCGATTCTGGAGAAAGATATTTCCGATCATCTCTTTTTCGTACCATGCGAAATAACTTTTTTCCAAGCATATTTTTGGTCATCAAAGCTTGGATTCTCGAATTCAGCGGGTCAAAATACACCTATAAACCCACCCATCAAAGTTCGATTTCAATTCTGGAGACAGATATTTCCGATCATCTCTTTTTCGTACCATGCGAAATAACTTTTTTCCAAGCATATTTTTGGTCATCAAAGCTTGGATTCTCGGATTCAGCGGGTCAAAATACACCTATAAACCCACCCATCAAAGTTCGATTTTGATTCTGGAGACAGATATTTTCGATCATCTCTTTTTCGAACCATGCGGAATAACTTGTTTTCAAGCATATTTTTGGTCATCAAAGGTTGGAATTTCGGATTCAGCGGGTCGAAATACACCTAGAAACTCACCCATCAAAGTCCGATTCCGATTCGGAAAAAAAATATTTTCGATCATCTCTTTTTCGTACCGTGCGAATTAACTTTTTTCCAAGCATATTTTTGGTCATCAAAGTTTGGATTTTCGGATTCAGCGGGTCGAAATACACCTAGAAACTCACCCATCAAAGTCCGATTTTGAGTCTGAAAAAAAATATTTTCGATCATCTCTTTTTCGTACCATGCGAAATAACTTTTTTCCAAGCATATTTTTGGTCATCAAAGCTTGGATTGTCGGATTCAGCGGGTCGAAATACACCTATAAACCCACCCATCAAAGTTCGATTTCGATCCTGGAGACAGATATTTTCGATCATCTCTTTTTCGTACCATGCGGAATAACTTTTTTCCAAGCATATTTTCGGTCATCAAAGGTTGGATTTTCGGATTCAGCGGGTCGAAATACACCTAGAAACTCACCCATCGAAGTCCGATTTTGATTCTGAAAAAAAATATTTTCGATCATCTCTTTTACGTACCATGCGAAATACCTTCGTTCCAGGTATATTTTCGTGTAACAAAGGTTGGATTTTTGGATTCAGCGGGTCGAAATACACCTATAAACCCACCCATCAAAGTTCGATTTCGATCCTGGAGACAGATATTTTCGATCATCTCTTTTTCGTACCATGCGAAATAACTTTTTTCCAAGCATATTTTTGGTCATCAAAGGTTGGATTTTCGGATTCAGCGGGTCGAAATACACCTAGAAACTCACCCATCGAAGTCCGATTTTGATTCTGAAAAAAAATATTTTCGATCATCTCTTTTTCGTACCGTGCGACATAACTTTTTTCCAAGCATATTTTTGGTCATCAGAGGTTGGATTTTCGGATTCAGTTGGTCGAAATAGACCTAGAAACTCACCCATTAAAGTCCGATTTTGATTCGGAAAAAAAATATTTTCGATCATCTCTTTTTCGTACCGTGCGACATAACTTTTTTCCAAGCATATTTTTGGTCATCAGAAGCTGGATTTTCGGATTCAGTGGGTCGAAATACACCTAGAAACTCACCCATTAAAGTCCGATTTTGATTCGGAAAAAAAATATTTTCGATCATCTCTTTTTCGTACCGTGCGACATAACTTTTTTCCAAGCATATTTTTGGACATCAGAGGTTGGATTTTCGGATTCAGTGGGTCGAAATACACCTAGAAACTCACCCATTAAAGTCCGATTTTGATTCTGAAAAAAAATATTTTTGATCATCTCATTTTCGTACCATGCGAAATAACTTCTTTCCAGGTGTATTTTCGTTTAACAAAGGTTGGATTTTTGTATTCAGCGGGTCAAAATACACCTATGAACCCACCCATCAAAGTTCGATTCCGATTCTGGAGACAGATATTTTCGATCATCTCTTTTTCGTACCATGCGAAATAACTTTTTTCCAAGCATATTTTTGGTCATCAAAGTTCGGATTTTCGGATTCAGCGGGTCGGAATACACCTAGAAACTCACCTATCGAAGTCCGATTTTGATTCTGAAAAAAAATATTTTCGATCATCTATTTTTCGTACCATGCGAAATAACTTTTTTCCAAGCATATTTTTGGTCATCAAAGCTTGGATTCTCGGATTCAGCGGGTCAAAATACACCTATAAACCCACCCATCAAAGTTCGATTTTGATTCTGGAGACAGATATTTTCGATCATCTCTTTTTCGAACCATGCGGAATAACTTTTTTTCAAGCATATTTTTGGTTATCAAAGGTTGGAATTTCGGATTCAGCGGGTCGAAATACACCTAGAAATTCACCCATCAAAGTCCGATTCCGATTCGGAAAAAAAATATTTTCGATCATCTCTTTTTCGTACCGTGCGAATTAACTTTTTTCCAAGCATATTTTTGGTCATCAGAGGTTGGATTTTCGGATTCAGTGGGTCGAAATACACCTAGAAACTCACCCATCACAGTTCGATTTCAATTCTGGAGACAGATATTTCCGATCATCTCTTTTTCGTACCATGCGAAATAACTTTTTTCCAAGCATGTTTTTGGTCATCGAAGCTTGGATTCTCGGATTCAGCGGGTCAAAATACACCTATAAACCCACCCATCAAAGTTCGATTTCAATTCTGGAGACAGATATTTTCGATCATCTCTTTTTCGTACCATGCGAAATAACTTTTTTCCAAGCATATTTTTGGTCATCAAAGGTTGGATTTTCGGATTCAGCGGGTCGAAATACACCTAGAAACTCACCCATCGAAGTCCGATTTTGATTCTGAAAAAAAATATTTTCGATCATCTCTTTTACGTACCATGCGAAATACCTTCGTTCCAGGTATATTTTCGTGTAACAAAGGTTGGATTTTTGGATTCAGCGGGTCGAAATACACCTATAAACCCACCCATCAAAGTTCGATTTCGATCCTGGAGACAGATATTTTCGATCATCTCTTTTTCGTACCATGCGAAATAACTTTTTTCCAAGCATATTTTTGGTCATCAAAGGTTGGATTTTCGGATTCAGCGGGTCGAAATACACCTAGAAACTCACCCATCGAAGTCCGATTTTGATTCTGAAAAAAAATATTTTCGATCATCTCTTTTTCGTACCGTGCGACATAACTTTTTTCCAAGCATATTTTTGGTCATCAGAGGTTGGATTTTCGGATTCAGTTGGTCGAAATACACCTAGAAACTCACCCATTAAAGTCCGATTTTGATTCGGAAAAAAAATATTTTCGATCATCTCTTTTTCGTACCGTGCGACATAACTTTTTTCCAAGCATATTTTTGGTCATCAGAGGTTGGATTTTCGGATTCAGTGGGTCGAAATACACCTAGAAACTCACCCATTAAAGTCCGATTTTGATTCGGAAAAAAAAATATTTTCGATCATCTCTTTTTCGTACCGTGCGACATAACTTTTTTCCAAGCATATTTTTGGTCATCAGAGGTTGGATTTTCGGATTCAGTGGGTCGAAATACACCTAGAAACTCACCCATTAAAGTCCGATTTTGATTCTGAAAAAAAATATTTTCGATCATCTCTTTTTCGTACCATGCGAAATAACTTCTTTCCAGGTGTATTTTCGTTTAACAAAGGTTGGATTTTTGGATTCAGCGGGTCAAAATACACCTATGAACCCACCCATCAAAGTTCGATTCCGATTCTGGAGACAGATATTTTCGATCATCTCTTTTCCGTACCATGCGAAATAACTTTTTTCCAAGCATATTTTCGGTCATCAAAGTTCGGATTTTCGGATTCAGCGGGTCGGAATACACCTAGAAACTCACCTATCAAAGTCCGATTTTGATTCTGAAAAAAAATATTTTCGATCATCTCTTTTTCGTACCATGCGAAATAACTTTTTTCCAAGCATATTTTTGGTCATCAAAGCTTGGATTCTCGGATTCAGCGGGTCAAAATACACCTATAAACCCACCCATCAAAGTTCGATTTCAATTCTGGAGACAGATATTTTCGATCATCTCTTTTTCGTACCATGCGAAATAACTTTTTTCCAAGCATATTTTTGGTCATCAAAGTTTGGATTTTCAGATTCAGCGGATCGAAATACACCTAGAAACTCACCCATCAAAGTCCGATTTTGAGTCTGAAAAAAAATATTTTCGATCATCTCTTTATCGTACCATGCGAAATAACTTTTTTCCAAGCATATTCTTGGTCATCAAAGCTTGGATTGTCGGATTCAGCGGGTCGAAATACACCTAGAAACTCACCCATTAAAGTCCGATTTTGATTCGGAAAAAAAATATTTTCGATCATCTCTTTTTCGTACCGTGCGACATAACTTTTTTCCAAGCATATTTTTGGTCATCAGAGGTTGGATTTTCGGATTCAGTGGGTCGAAATACACCTAGAAACTCACCCATTAAAGTCCGATTTTGATTCGGAAAAAAAATATTTTCGATCATCTCATTTTCGTACCGTGCGAAATAACTTCTTTCCAGGTGTATTTTCGTTTAACAAAGGTTGGATTTTTGTATTCAGCGGGTCAAAATACACCTATGAACCCACCCATCAAAGTTCGATTCCGATTCTGGAGACAGATATTTTCGATCATCTCTTTTTCGTACCATGCGAAATAACTTTTTTCCAAGCATATTTTTGGTCATCAAAGTTCGGATTTTCGGATTCAGCGGGTCGGAATACACCTAGAAACTCACCTATCAAAGTCCGATTTTGATTCTGAAAAAAAATATTTTCGATCATCTATTTTTCGTACCATGCGAAATAACTTTTTTCCAAGCATATTTTTGGTCATCAAAGCTTGGATTCTCGGATTCAGCGGGTCAAAATACACCTATAAACCCACCCATCAAAGTTCGATTTTGATTCTGGAGACAGATATTTTCGATCATCTCTTTTTCGAACCATGCGGAATAACTTTTTTTCAAGCATATTTTTGGTTATCAAAGGTTGGAATTTCGGATTCAGCGGGTCGAAATACACCTAGAAATTCACCCATCAAAGTCCGATTCCGATTCGGAAAAAAAATATTTTCGATCATCTCTTTTTCGTACCGTGCGAATTAACTTTTTTCCAAGCATATTTTTGGTCATCAGAGGTTGGATTTTCGGATTCAGTGGGTCGAAATACACCTAGAAACTCACCCATCACAGTTCGATTTCAATTCTGGAGACAGATATTTCCGATCATCTCTTTTTCGTACCATGCGAAATAACTTTTTTCCAAGCATGTTTTTGGTCATCGAAGCTTGGATTCTCGGATTCAGCGGGTCAAAATACACCTATAAACCCACCCATCAAAGTTCGATTTCAATTCTGGAGACAGATATTTTCGATCATCTCTTTTTCGTACCATGCGAAATAACTTTTTTCCAAGCATATTTTTGGTCATCAAAGGTTGGAATTTCGGATTCAGCGGGTCGAAATACACCTAGAAACTCACCCATCAAAGTCCGATTCCGATTCGGAAAAAAAATATTTTCGATCATCTCTTTTTCGTACCGTGCGAATTAACTTTTTTCCAAGCATATTTTTGGTCATCAAAGTTTGGATTTTCGGATTCAGCGGGTCGAAATACACCTATGAACCCACCCATCAAAGTTCGACTTCGATTCTGGAGAAAGATATTTCCGATCATCTCTTTTTCGTACCATGCGAAATAACTTTTTTCCAAGCATATTTTTGGTCATCAAAGCTTGGATTCTCGGATTCAGCGGGTCAAAATACACCTATAAACCCACCCATCAAAGTTCGATTTCAATTCTGGAGACAGATATTTCCGATCATCTCTTTTTCGTACCATGCGAAATAACTTTTTTCCAAGCATATTTTTGGTCATCAAAGCTTGGATTCTCGGATTCAGCGGGTCAAAATACACCTATAAACCCACCCATCAAAGTTCGATTTTGATTCTGGAGACAGATATTTTCGATCATCTCTTTTTCGAACCATGCGGAATAACTTGTTTTCAAGCATATTTTTGGTCATCAAAGGTTGGAATTTCGGATTCAGCGGGTCGAAATACACCTAGAAACTCACCCATCAAAGTCCGATTCCGATTCGGAAAAAAAATATTTTCGATCATCTCTTTTTCGTACCGTGCGAATTAACTTTTTTCCAAGCATATTTTTGGTCATCAAAGTTTGGATTTTCGGATTCAGCGGGTCGAAATACACCTAGAAACTCACCCATCAAAGTCCGATTTTGAGTCTGAAAAAAAATATTTTCGATCATCTCTTTTTCGTACCATGCGAAATAACTTTTTTCCAAGCATATTTTTGGTCATCAAAGCTTGGATTGTCGGATTCAGCGGGTCGAAATACACCTATAAACCCACCCATCAAAGTTCGATTTCGATCCTGGAGACAGATATTTTCGATCATCTCTTTTTCGTACCATGCGGAATAACTTTTTTCCAAGCATATTTTCGGTCATCAAAGGTTGGATTTTCGGATTCAGCGGGTCGAAATACACCTAGAAACTCACCCATCGAAGTCCGATTTTGATTCTGAAAAAAAATATTTTCGATCATCTCTTTTACGTACCATGCGAAATACCTTCGTTCCAGGTATATTTTCGTGTAACAAAGGTTGGATTTTTGGATTCAGCGGGTCGAAATACACCTATAAACCCACCCATCAAAGTTCGATTTCGATCCTGGAGACAGATATTTTCGATCATCTCTTTTTCGTACCATGCGAAATAACTTTTTTCCAAGCATATTTTTGGTCATCAAAGGTTGGATTTTCGGATTCAGCGGGTCGAAATACACCTAGAAACTCACCCATCGAAGTCCGATTTTGATTCTGAAAAAAAATATTTTCGATCATCTCTTTTTCGTACCGTGCGACATAACTTTTTTCCAAGCATATTTTTGGTCATCAGAGGTTGGATTTTCGGATTCAGTTGGTCGAAATAGACCTAGAAACTCACCCATTAAAGTCCGATTTTGATTCGGAAAAAAAATATTTTCGATCATCTCTTTTTCGTACCGTGCGACATAACTTTTTTCCAAGCATATTTTTGGTCATCAGAAGCTGGATTTTCGGATTCAGTGGGTCGAAATACACCTAGAAACTCACCCATTAAAGTCCGATTTTGATTCGGAAAAAAAATATTTTCGATCATCTCTTTTTCGTACCGTGCGACATAACTTTTTTCCAAGCATATTTTTGGACATCAGAGGTTGGATTTTCGGATTCAGTGGGTCGAAATACACCTAGAAACTCACCCATTAAAGTCCGATTTTGATTCTGAAAAAAAATATTTTTGATCATCTCATTTTCGTACCATGCGAAATAACTTCTTTCCAGGTGTATTTTCGTTTAACAAAGGTTGGATTTTTGTATTCAGCGGGTCAAAATACACCTATGAACCCACCCATCAAAGTTCGATTCCGATTCTGGAGACAGATATTTTCGATCATCTCTTTTTCGTACCATGCGAAATAACTTTTTTCCAAGCATATTTTTGGTCATCAAAGTTCGGATTTTCGGATTCAGCGGGTCGGAATACACCTAGAAACTCACCTATCGAAGTCCGATTTTGATTCTGAAAAAAAATATTTTCGATCATCTATTTTTCGTACCATGCGAAATAACTTTTTTCCAAGCATATTTTTGGTCATCAAAGCTTGGATTCTCGGATTCAGCGGGTCAAAATACACCTATAAACCCACCCATCAAAGTTCGATTTTGATTCTGGAGACAGATATTTTCGATCATCTCTTTTTCGAACCATGCGGAATAACTTTTTTTCAAGCATATTTTTGGTTATCAAAGGTTGGAATTTCGGATTCAGCGGGTCGAAATACACCTAGAAATTCACCCATCAAAGTCCGATTCCGATTCGGAAAAAAAATATTTTCGATCATCTCTTTTTCGTACCGTGCGAATTAACTTTTTTCCAAGCATATTTTTGGTCATCAGAGGTTGGATTTTCGGATTCAGTGGGTCGAAATACACCTAGAAACTCACCCATCACAGTTCGATTTCAATTCTGGAGACAGATATTTCCGATCATCTCTTTTCGTACCATGCGAAATAACTTTTTTCCAAGCATGTTTTTGGTCATCGAAGCTTGGATTCTCGGATTCAGCGGGTCAAAATACACCTATAAACCCACCCATCAAAGTTCGATTTCAATTCTGGAGACAGATATTTTCGATCATCTCTTTTTCGTACCATGCGAAATAACTTTTTTCCAAGCATATTTTTGGTCATCAAAGGTTGGAATTTCGGATTCAGCGGGTCGAAATACACCTAGAAACTCACCCATCCAAGTCCGATTCCGATTCGGAAAAAAAATATTTTCGATCATCTCTTTTTCGTACCGTGCGAATTAACTTTTTTCCAAGCATATTTTTGGTCATCAAAGTTTGGATTTTCGGATTCAGCGGGTCGAAATACACCTATGAACCCACCCATCAAAGTTCGACTTCGATTCTGGAGAAAGATATTTCCGATCATCTCTTTTTCGTACCATGCGAAATAACTTTTTTCCAAGCATATTTTTGGTCATCAAAGCTTTGGATTCTCGGATTCAGCGGGTCAAAATACACCTATAAACCCACCCATCAAAGTTCGATTTCAATTCTGGAGACAGATATTTCCGATCATCTCTTTTTCTACCATGCGAAATAACTTTTTTCCAAGCATATTTTTGGTCATCAAAGCTTGGATTCTCGGATTCAGCGGGTCAAAATACACCTATAAACCCACCCATCAAAGTTCGATTTTGATTCTGGAGACAGATATTTTCGATCATCTCTTTTTCGAACCATGCGGAATAACTTGTTTTCAAGCATATTTTTGGTCATCAAAGGTTGGAATTTCGGATTCAGCGGGTCGAAATACACCTAGAAACTCACCCATCAAAGTCCGATTCCGATTCGGAAAAAAAATATTTTCGATCATCTCTTTTTCGTACCGTGCGAATTAACTTTTTTCCAAGCATATTTTTGGTCATCAAAGTTTGGATTTTCGGATTCAGCGGGTCGAAATACACCTAGAAACTCACCCATCAAAGTCCGATTTTGAGTCTGAAAAAAAATATTTTCGATCATCTCTTTTTCGTACCATGCGAAATAACTTTTTTCCAAGCATATTTTTGGTCATCAAAGCTTGGATTGTCGGATTCAGCGGGTCGAAATACACCTATAAACCCACCCATCAAAGTTCGATTTCGATCCTGGAGACAGATATTTTCGATCATCTCTTTTTCGTACCATGCGGAATAACTTTTTTCCAAGCATATTTTCGGTCATCAAAGGTTGGATTTTCGGATTCAGCGGGTCGAAATACACCTAGAAACTCACCCATCGAAGTCCGATTTTGATTCTGAAAAAAAATATTTTCGATCATCTCTTTTACGTACCATGCGAAATACCTTCGTTCCAGGTATATTTTCGTGTAACAAAGGTTGGATTTTTGGATTCAGCGGGTCGAAATACACCTATAAACCCACCCATCAAAGTTCGATTTCGATCCTGGAGACAGATATTTTCGATCATCTCTTTTTCGTACCATGCGAAATAACTTTTTTCCAAGCATATTTTTGGTCATCAAAGGTTGGATTTTCGGATTCAGCGGGTCGAAATACACCTAGAAACTCACCCATCGAAGTCCGATTTTGATTCTGAAAAAAAATATTTTCGATCATCTCTTTTTCGTACCGTGCGACATAACTTTTTTCCAAGCATATTTTTGGTCATCAGAGGTTGGATTTTCGGATTCAGTTGGTCGAAATACACCTAGAAACTCACCCATCAAAGTCCGATTCCGATTCGGAAAAAAAATATTTTCGATCATCTCTTTTTCGTACCGTGCGAATTAACTTTTTTCCAAGCATATTTTTGGTCATCAAAGTTTGGATTTTCGGATTCAGCGGGTCGAAATACACCTAGAAACTCACCCATCAAAGTCCGATTTTGAGTCTGAAAAAAAATATTTTCGATCATCTCTTTTTCGTACCATGCGAAATAACTTTTTTCCAAGCATATTTTTGGTCATCAAAGCTTGGATTGTCGGATTCAGCGGGTCGAAATACACCTATAAACCCACCCATCAAAGTTCGATTTCGATCCTGGAGACAGATATTTTCGATCATCTCTTTTTCGTACCATGCGGAATAACTTTTTTCCAAGCATATTTTCGGTCATCAAAGGTTGGATTTTCGGATTCAGCGGGTCGAAATACACCTAGAAACTCACCCATCGAAGTCCGATTTTGATTCTGAAAAAAAATATTTTCGATCATCTCTTTTACGTACCATGCGAAATACCTTCGTTCCAGGTATATTTTCGTGTAACAAAGGTTGGATTTTTGGATTCAGCGGGTCGAAATACACCTATAAACCCACCCATCAAAGTTCGATTTCGATCCTGGAGACAGATATTTTCGATCATCTCTTTTTCGTACCATGCGAAATAACTTTTTTCCAAGCATATTTTTGGTCATCAAAGGTTGGATTTTCGGATTCAGCGGGTCGAAATACACCTAGAAACTCACCCATCGAAGTCCGATTTTGATTCTGAAAAAAAATATTTTCGATCATCTCTTTTTCGTACCGTGCGACATAACTTTTTTCCAAGCATATTTTTGGTCATCAGAGGTTGGATTTTCGGATTCAGTTGGTCGAAATAGACCTAGAAACTCACCCATTAAAGTCCGATTTTGATTCGGAAAAAAAATATTTTCGATCATCTCTTTTTCGTACCGTGCGACATAACTTTTTTCCAAGCATATTTTTGGTCATCAGAAGCTGGATTTTCGGATTCAGTGGGTCGAAATACACCTAGAAACTCACCCATTAAAGTCCGATTTTGATTCGGAAAAAAAATATTTTCGATCATCTCTTTTTCGTACCGTGCGACATAACTTTTTTCCAAGCATATTTTTGGACATCAGAGGTTGGATTTTCGGATTCAGTGGGTCGAAATACACCTAGAAACTCACCCATTAAAGTCCGATTTTGATTCTGAAAAAAAATATTTTTGATCATCTCATTTTCGTACCATGCGAAATAACTTCTTTCCAGGTGTATTTTCGTTTAACAAAGGTTGGATTTTTGTATTCAGCGGGTCAAAATACACCTATGAACCCACCCATCAAAGTTCGATTCCGATTCTGGAGACAGATATTTTCGATCATCTCTTTTTCGTACCATGCGAAATAACTTTTTTCCAAGCATATTTTTGGTCATCAAAGTTCGGATTTTCGGATTCAGCGGGTCGGAATACACCTAGAAACTCACCTATCGAAGTCCGATTTTGATTCTGAAAAAAAATATTTTCGATCATCTATTTTTCGTACCATGCGAAATAACTTTTTTCCAAGCATATTTTTGGTCATCAAAGCTTGGATTCTCGGATTCAGCGGGTCAAAATACACCTATAAACCCACCCATCAAAGTTCGATTTTGATTCTGGAGACAGATATTTTCGATCATCTCTTTTTCGAACCATGCGGAATAACTTTTTTTCAAGCATATTTTTGGTTATCAAAGGTTGGAATTTCGGATTCAGCGGGTCGAAATACACCTAGAAATTCACCCATCAAAGTCCGATTCCGATTCGGAAAAAAAATATTTTCGATCATCTCTTTTTCGTACCGTGCGAATTAACTTTTTTCCAAGCATATTTTTGGTCATCAGAGGTTGGATTTTCGGATTCAGTGGGTCGAAATACACCTAGAAACTCACCCATCACAGTTCGATTTCAATTCTGGAGACAGATATTTCCGATCATCTCTTTTTCGTACCATGCGAAATAACTTTTTTCCAAGCATGTTTTTGGTCATCGAAGCTTGGATTCTCGGATTCAGCGGGTCAAAATACACCTATAAACCCACCCATCAAAGTTCGATTTCAATTCTGGAGACAGATATTTTCGATCATCTCTTTTTCGTACCATGCGAAATAACTTTTTTCCAAGCATATTTTTGGTCATCAAAGGTTGGAATTTCGGATTCAGCGGGTCGAAATACACCTAGAAACTCACCCATCAAAGTCCGATTCCGATTCGGAAAAAAAATATTTTCGATCATCTCTTTTTCGTACCGTGCGAATTAACTTTTTTCCAAGCATATTTTTGGTCATCAAAGTTTGGATTTTCGGATTCAGCGGGTCGAAATACACCTATGAACCCACCCATCAAAGTTCGACTTCGATTCTGGAGAAAGATATTTCCGATCATCTCTTTTTCGTACCATGCGAAATAACTTTTTTCCAAGCATATTTTTGGTCATCAAAGCTTGGATTCTCGGATTCAGCGGGTCAAAATACACCTATAAACCCACCCATCAAAGTTCGATTTCAATTCTGGAGACAGATATTTCCGATCATCTCTTTTTCTACCATGCGAAATAACTTTTTTCCAAGCATATTTTTGGTCATCAAAGCTTGGATTCTCGGATTCAGCGGGTCAAAATACACCTATAAACCCACCCATCAAAGTTCGATTTTGATTCTGGAGACAGATATTTTCGATCATCTCTTTTTCGAACCATGCGGAATAACTTGTTTTCAAGCATATTTTTGGTCATCAAAGGTTGGAATTTCGGATTCAGCGGGTCGAAATACACCTAGAAACTCACCCATCAAAGTCCGATTCCGATTCGGAAAAAAAATATTTTCGATCATCTCTTTTTCGTACCGTGCTAATTAACTTTTTTCCAAGCATATTTTTGGTCATCAAAGTTTGGATTTTCGGATTCAGCGGGTCGAAATACACCTAGAAACTCACCCATCAAAGTCCGATTTTGAGTCTGAAAAAAAATATTTTCGATCATCTCTTTTTCGTACCATGCGAAATAACTTTTTTCCAAGCATATTTTTGGTCATCAAAGCTTGGATTGTCGGATTCAGCGGGTCGAAATACACCTATAAACCCACCCATCAAAGTTCGATTTCGATCCTGGAGACAGATATTTTCGATCATCTCTTTTTCGTACCATGCGGAATAACTTTTTTCCAAGCATATTTTCGGTCATCAAAGGTTGGATTTTCGGATTCAGCGGGTCGAAATACACCTAGAAACTCACCCATCGAAGTCCGATTTTGATTCTGAAAAAAAATATTTTCGATCATCTCTTTTACGTACCATGCGAAATACCTTCGTTCCAGGTATATTTTCGTGTAACAAAGGTTGGATTTTTGGATTCAGCGGGTCGAAATACACCTATAAACCCACCCATCAAAGTTCGATTTCGATCCTGGAGACAGATATTTTCGATCATCTCTTTTTCGTACCATGCGAAATAACTTTTTTCCAAGCATATTTTTGGTCATCAAAGGTTGGATTTTCGGATTCAGCGGGTCGAAATACACCTAGAAACTCACCCATCGAAGTCCGATTTTGATTCTGAAAAAAAATATTTTCGATCATCTCTTTTTCGTACCGTGCGACATAACTTTTTTCCAAGCATATTTTTGGTCATCAGAGGTTGGATTTTCGGATTCAGTTGGTCGAAATACACCTAGAAACTCACCCATTAAAGTCCGATTTTGATTCGGAAAAAAAATATTTTCGATCATCTCTTTTTCGTACCGTGCGACATAACTTTTTTCCAAGCATATTTTTGGTCATCAGAAGCTGGATTTTCGGATTCAGTGGGTCGAAATACACCTAGAAACTCACCCATTAAAGTCCGATTTTGATTCGGAAAAAAAATATTTTCGATCATCTCTTTTTCGTACCGTGCGACATAACTTTTTTCCAAGCATATTTTTGGACATCAGAGGTTGGATTTTCGGATTCAGTGGGTCGAAATACACCTAGAAACTCACCCATTAAAGTCCGATTTTGATTCTGAAAAAAAATATTTTTGATCATCTCTTTTTCGTACCATGCGAAATAACTTCTTTCCAGGTGTATTTCGTTGAACAAAGGTTGGATTTTTTGATTCAGCGGGTCAAAATACACCTATGAACCCACCCATCAAAGTTCGATTCCGATTCTGGAGACAGATATTTTCGATCATCTCTTTTTCGTACCATGCGAAATAACTTTTTTCCAAGCATATTTTTGGTCATCAAAGTTCGGATTTTCGGATTCAGCGGGTCGGAATACACCTAGAAACTCACCCATTAAAGTCCGATTTTGATTCTGAAAAAAAATATTTTCGATTATCTCTTTGTCGGACCATGCGGAATAACTTCTTTCCAGGTGTATTTTCGTGTAACGAAGGTTGGATTTTTGGATTCAGCGGGTCAAAATACACCTATGAACCCACCCATCAAAGTTCGACTTCGATTCTGGAGAAAGATATTTCCGATCATCTCTTTTTCGTACCATGCGAAATAACTTTTTTCCAAGCATATTTTTGGACATCAAAGCTTGGATTCTCGGATTCAGCGGGTCAAAATACACCTATAAACCCACCCATCACAGTTCGATTCCAATTCTGGAGACAGATATTTCCGATCATCTCTTTTTCGTACCATGCGAAATAACTTTTTTCCAAGCATATTTTTGGTCATCAAAGCTTGGATTCTCGGATTCAGCGGGTCAAAATACACCCATAAACCCACCCATCAAAGTTCGATTTTGATTCTGGAGACAGATATTTTCGATCATCTCTTTTTCGAACCATGCGGAATAACTTTTTTCCAAGCATATTTTTGGTCGTCAAAGGTTGGAATTTCGGATTCAGCGGGTCGAAATACACCTAGAAACTCACCCATCAAAGTCCGATTCCGATTCGGAAAAAAAATATTTTCGATCATCTCTTTTTCGTACCGTGCGACATAACTTTTTTCCAAGCATATTTTTGGTCATCAGAGGTTGGATTTTCGGATTCAGTGGGTCGAAATACACCTAGAAACTCACCCATTAAAGTCCGATTTTGATTCGGAAAAAAAATATTTTCGATCATCTCTTTTTCGTACCGTGCGACATAACTTTCTTCCAAGCATATTTTTGGTCATCAGAGGTTGGATTTTCGGATTCAGTGGGTCGAAATACACCTAGAAACTCACCCATTAAAGTCCGATTTTGATTCTGAAAAAAAATATTTTCGATCATCTCTTTTTCGTACCATGCGAAATAACTTCTTTCCAGGTGTATTTTCGTTTAACAAAGGTTGGATTTTTGGATTCAGCGGGTCAAAATACACCTATGAACCCACCCATCAAAGTTCGATTCCGATTCTGGAGACAGATATTTTCGATCATCTCTTTTCCGTACCATGCGAAATAACTTTTTTCCAAGCATATTTTCGGTCATCAAAGTTCGGATTTTCGGATTCAGCGGGTCGGAATACACCTAGAAACTCACCTATCAAAGTCCGATTTTGATTCTGAAAAAAAATATTTTCGATCATCTCTTTTTCGTACCATGCGAAATAACTTTTTTCCAAGCATATTTTTGGTCATCAAAGCTTGGATTCTCGGATTCAGCGGGTCAAAATACACCTATAAACCCACCCATCAAAGTTCGATTTCAATTCTGGAGACAGATATTTTCGATCATCTCTTTTTCGTACCATGCGAAATAACTTTTTTCCAAGCATATTTTTGGTCATCAAAGTTTGGATTTTCAGATTCAGCGGGTCGAAATACACCTAGAAACTCACCCATCAAAGTCCGATTTTGAGTCTGAAAAAAAATATTTTCGATCATCTCTTTATCGTACCATGCGAAATAACTTTTTTCCAAGCATATTCTTGGTCATCAAAGCTTGGATTGTCGGATTCAGCGGGTCGAAATACACCTAGAAACTCACCCATTAAAGTCCGATTTTGATTCGGAAAAAAAATATTTTCGATCATCTCTTTTTCGTACCGTGCGACATAACTTTTTTCCAAGCATATTTTTGGTCATCAGAGGTTGGATTTTCGGATTCAGTGGGTCGAAATACACCTAGAAACTCACCCATTAAAGTCCGATTTTGATTCGGAAAAAAAATATTTTCGATCATCTCTTTTTCGTACCGTGCGACATAACTTTTTACCAAGCATATTTTTGGTCATCAGAGGTTGGATTTTCGGATCCAGTGGGTCGAAATACACCTAGAAACTCACCCATTAAAGTCCGATTTAGATTCTGAAAAAAAATATTTTTTATCATCTCTTTTTCGTACCATGCGAAATAACTTCTTTCCAGGTGTATTTTCGTTCAACAAAGGTTGGATTTTTGGATTCAGCGGGTCAAAATACACCTATGAACCCACCCATCAAAGTTCGATTCCGATTCTGGAGACAGATATTTTCGATCATCTCTTTTTCGTACCATGCGAAATAACTTTTTTCCAAGCATATTTTTGGTCATCAAAGTTCGGATTTTCGGATTCAGCGGGTCGGAATACACCTAGAAACTCACCTATCAAAGTCCGATTTTGATTCTGAAAAAAAATATTTTCGATCATCTATTTTTCGTACCATGCGAAATAACTTTTTTCCAAGCATATTTTTGGTCATCAAAGCTTGGATTCTCGGATTCAGCGGGTCAAAATACACCTATAAACCCACCCATCAAAGTTCGATTTTGATTCTGGAGACAGATATTTTCGATCATCTCTTTTTCGAACCATGCGGAATAACTTTTTTCCAAGCATATTTTTGGTCATCAGAGGTTGGATTTTCGGATTCAGCGGGTCGGAATACACCTAGAAACTCACCTATCAAACTCCGATTTTGATTCTGAAAAAAAATATTTTCGATCATCTATTTTTCGTACCATGCGAAATAACTTTTTTCCAAGCATATTTTTGGTCATCAAAGCTTGGATTCTCGGATTCAGCGGGTCGGAATACACCTAGAAACTCACCTATCAAAGTCCGATTTTGATTCTGAAAAAAAATATTTTCGATCATCTATTTTTCGTACCATGCGAAATAACTTTTTTCCAAGCATATTTTTGGTCATCAAAGTTCGGATTTTCGGATTCAGCGGGTCGGAATACACCTAGAAACTCACCTATCAAAGTCCGATTTTGATTCTGAAAAAAAATATTTTCGATCATCTATTTTTCGTACCATGCGAAATAACTTTTTTCCAAGCATATTTTTGGTCATCAAAGCTTGGATTCTCGGATTCAGCGGGTCAAAATACACCTATAAACCCACCCATCAAAGTTCGATTCCGATTCTGGAGACAGATATTTTCGATCATCTCTTTTTCGTACCATGCGAAATAACTTTTTTCCAAGCATATTTTTGGTCATCAAAGTTCGGATTTTCGGATTCAGCGGGTCGGAATACACCTAGAAACTCACCTATCAAAGTCCGATTTTGATTCTGAAAAAAAATATTTTCGATCATCTATTTTTCGTACCATGCGAAATAACTTTTTTCCAAGCATATTTTTGGTCATCAAAGCTTGGATTCTCGGATTCAGCGGGTCAAAATACACCTATAAACCCACCCATCAAAGTTCGATTTTGATTCTGGAGACAGATATTTTCGATCATCTCTTTTTCGAACCATGCGGAATAACTTTTTTTCAAGCATATTTTTGGACATCAGAGGTTGGATTTTCGGATTCAGTGGGTCGAAATACACCTAGAAACTCACCCATTAAAGTCCGATTTTGATTCTGAAAAAAAATATTTTTGATCATCTCTTTTTCGTACCATGCGAAATAACTTCTTTCCAGGTGTATTTCGTTGAACAAAGGTTGGATTTTTTGATTCAGCGGGTCAAAATACACCTATGAACCCACCCATCAAAGTTCGATTCCGATTCTGGAGACAGATATTTTCGATCATCTCTTTTTCGTACCATGCGAAATAACTTTTTTCCAAGCATATTTTTGGTCATCAAAGTTCGGATTTTCGGATTCAGCGGGTCGGAATACACCTAGAAACTCACCCATTAAAGTCCGATTTTGATTCTGAAAAAAAATATTTTCGATTATCTCTTTGTCGGACCATGCGGAATAACTTCTTTCCAGGTGTATTTTCGTGTAACGAAGGTTGGATTTTTGGATTCAGCGGGTCAAAATACACCTATGAACCCACCCATCAAAGTTCGACTTCGATTCTGGAGAAAGATATTTCCGATCATCTCTTTTTCGTACCATGCGAAATAACTTTTTTCCAAGCATATTTTTGGACATCAAAGCTTGGATTCTCGGATTCAGCGGGTCAAAATACACCTATAAACCCACCCATCACAGTTCGATTCCAATTCTGGAGACAGATATTTCCGATCATCTCTTTTTCGTACCATGCGAAATAACTTTTTTCCAAGCATATTTTTGGTCATCAAAGCTTGGATTCTCGGATTCAGCGGGTCAAAATACACCCATAAACCCACCCATCAAAGTTCGATTTTGATTCTGGAGACAGATATTTTCGATCATCTCTTTTTCGAACCATGCGGAATAACTTTTTTCCAAGCATATTTTTGGTCGTCAAAGGTTGGAATTTCGGATTCAGCGGGTCGAAATACACCTAGAAACTCACCCATCAAAGTCCGATTCCGATTCGGAAAAAAAATATTTTCGATCATCTCTTTTTCGTACCGTGCGACATAACTTTTTTCCAAGCATATTTTTGGTCATCAGAGGTTGGATTTTCGGATTCAGTGGGTCGAAATACACCTAGAAACTCACCCATTAAAGTCCGATTTTGATTCGGAAAAAAAATATTTTCGATCATCTCTTTTTCGTACCGTGCGACATAACTTTCTTCCAAGCATATTTTTGGTCATCAGAGGTTGGATTTTCGGATTCAGTGGGTCGAAATACACCTAGAAACTCACCCATTAAAGTCCGATTTTGATTCTGAAAAAAAATATTTTCGATCATCTCTTTTTCGTACCATGCGAAATAACTTCTTTCCAGGTGTATTTTCGTTTAACAAAGGTTGGATTTTTGGATTCAGCGGGTCAAAATACACCTATGAACCCACCCATCAAAGTTCGATTCCGATTCTGGAGACAGATATTTTCGATCATCTCTTTTCCGTACCATGCGAAATAACTTTTTTCCAAGCATATTTTCGGTCATCAAAGTTCGGATTTTCGGATTCAGCGGGTCGGAATACACCTAGAAACTCACCTATCAAAGTCCGATTTTGATTCTGAAAAAAAATATTTTCGATCATCTCTTTTTCGTACCATGCGAAATAACTTTTTTCCAAGCATATTTTTGGTCATCAAAGCTTGGATTCTCGGATTCAGCGGGTCAAAATACACCTATAAACCCACCCATCAAAGTTCGATTTCAATTCTGGAGACAGATATTTTCGATCATCTCTTTTTCGTACCATGCGAAATAACTTTTTTCCAAGCATATTTTTGGTCATCAAAGTTTGGATTTTCAGATTCAGCGGGTCGAAATACACCTAGAAACTCACCCATCAAAGTCCGATTTTGAGTCTGAAAAAAAATATTTTCGATCATCTCTTTATCGTACCATGCGAAATAACTTTTTTCCAAGCATATTCTTGGTCATCAAAGCTTGGATTGTCGGATTCAGCGGGTCGAAATACACCTAGAAACTCACCCATTAAAGTCCGATTTTGATTCGGAAAAAAAATATTTTCGATCATCTCTTTTTCGTACCGTGCGACATAACTTTTTTCCAAGCATATTTTTGGTCATCAGAGGTTGGATTTTCGGATTCAGTGGGTCGAAATACACCTAGAAACTCACCCATTAAAGTCCGATTTTGATTCGGAAAAAAAATATTTTCGATCATCTCTTTTTCGTACCGTGCGACATAACTTTTTACCAAGCATATTTTTGGTCATCAGAGGTTGGATTTTCGGATCCAGTGGGTCGAAATACACCTAGAAACTCACCCATTAAAGTCCGATTTAGATTCTGAAAAAAAATATTTTTTATCATCTCTTTTTCGTACCATGCGAAATAACTTCTTTCCAGGTGTATTTTCGTTCAACAAAGGTTGGATTTTTGGATTCAGCGGGTCAAAATACACCTATGAACCCACCCATCAAAGTTCGATTCCGATTCTGGAGACAGATATTTTCGATCATCTCTTTTTCGTACCATGCGAAATAACTTTTTTCCAAGCATATTTTTGGTCATCAAAGTTCGGATTTTCGGATTCAGCGGGTCGGAATACACCTAGAAACTCACCTATCAAAGTCCGATTTTGATTCTGAAAAAAAATATTTTCGATCATCTATTTTTCGTACCATGCGAAATAACTTTTTTCCAAGCATATTTTTGGTCATCAAAGCTTGGATTCTCGGATTCAGCGGGTCAAAATACACCTATAAACCCACCCATCAAAGTTCGATTTTGATTCTGGAGACAGATATTTTCGATCATCTCTTTTTCGAACCATGCGGAATAACTTTTTTCCAAGCATATTTTTGGTCATCAGAGGTTGGATTTTCGGATTCAGCGGGTCGGAATACACCTAGAAACTCACCTATCAAACTCCGATTTTGATTCTGAAAAAAAATATTTTCGATCATCTATTTTTCGTACCATGCGAAATAACTTTTTTCCAAGCATATTTTTGGTCATCAAAGCTTGGATTCTCGGATTCAGCGGGTCGGAATACACCTAGAAACTCACCTATCAAAGTCCGATTTTGATTCTGAAAAAAAATATTTTCGATCATCTATTTTTCGTACCATGCGAAATAACTTTTTTCCAAGCATATTTTTGGTCATCAAAGTTCGGATTTTCGGATTCAGCGGGTCGGAATACACCTAGAAACTCACCTATCAAAGTCCGATTTTGATTCTGAAAAAAAATATTTTCGATCATCTATTTTTCGTACCATGCGAAATAACTTTTTTCCAAGCATATTTTTGGTCATCAAAGCTTGGATTCTCGGATTCAGCGGGTCAAAATACACCTATAAACCCACCCATCAAAGTTCGATTCCGATTCTGGAGACAGATATTTTCGATCATCTCTTTTTCGTACCATGCGAAATAACTTTTTTCCAAGCATATTTTTGGTCATCAAAGTTCGGATTTTCGGATTCAGCGGGTCGGAATACACCTAGAAACTCACCTATCAAAGTCCGATTTTGATTCTGAAAAAAAATATTTTCGATCATCTATTTTTCGTACCATGCGAAATAACTTTTTTCCAAGCATATTTTTGGTCATCAAAGCTTGGATTCTCGGATTCAGCGGGTCAAAATACACCTATAAACCCACCCATCAAAGTTCGATTTTGATTCTGGAGACAGATATTTTCGATCATCTCTTTTTCGAACCATGCGGAATAACTTTTTTTCAAGCATATTTTTGGTCATCAAAGGTTGGCATTTCGGATTCAGCGGGTCGAAATACACCTAGAAACTCACCCATCAAAGTCCGATTCCGATTCGGAAAAAAAATATTTTCGATCATCTCTTTTTCGTACCGTGCGAATTAACTTTTTTCCAAGCATATTTTTGGTCATCAGAGGTTGGATTTTCGGATTCAGTGGGTCGAAATACACCTAGAAACTCACCCATCACAGTTCGATTCCAATTCTGGAGACAGATATTTCCGATCATCTCTTTTTCGTACCATGCGAAATAACTGTTTTCCAAGCATGTTTTTGGTCATCGAAGCTTGGATTCTCGGATTCAGCGGGTCAAAATACACCTATAAATCCACCCATCAAAGTTCGATTTCAATTCTGGAGACAGATATTTTCGATCATCTCTTTTTCGTACCATGCGAAATAACTTTTTTCCAAGCATATTTTTGGTCATCAAAGTTTGGATTTTCGGATTCAGCGGGTCAAAATACACCTAGAAACTCACCCATCAAAGTCCGATTTTGAGTCTGAAAAAAAATATTTTCGATCATCTCTTTTTCGTACCATGCGAAATAACTTTTTTCCAAGCATATTTTTGGTCATCAAAGCTTGGATTGTCGGATTCAGCGGGTCGAAATACACCTATAAGCCCACCCATCAAAGTTCGATTTCGATCCTGGAGACAGATATTTTCGATCATCTCTTTTTCGTACCATGCGGAATAACTTTTTTCCAAGCATATTTTCGGTCATCAAAGGTTGGATTTTCGGATTCAGCGGGTCGAAATACACCTAGAAACTCACCCATCGAAGTCCGATTTTGATTCTGAAAAAAAATATTTCCGATCATCTCTTTTTCGTACATTGCGAAATACCTTCGTTCCAGGTATATTTTCGTGTAACAAAAGTTGGATTTTTGGATTCAGCGGGTCGAAATACACCTATAAACCCACCCATCAAAGTTCGATTTCGATCCTGGAGACAGATATTTTCGATCATCTCTTTTTCGTACCATGCGAAATAACTTTTTTCCAAGCATATTTTTGGTCATCAAAGGTTGGATTTTCGGATTCAGCGGGTCGAAATACACCTAGAAACTCACCCATCGACGTCCGATTTTGATTCTGAAAAAAAATATTTTCGATTATCTCTTTTTCGTACCGTGCGACATAACTTTTTTCCAAGCATATTTTTGGTCATCAGAGGTTGGATTTTCGGATTCAGTTGGTCGAAATACACCTAGAAACTCACCCATTAAAGTCCGATTTTGATTCGGAAAAAAAATATTTTCGATCATCTCTTTTTCGTACCGTGCGACATAACTTTTTTCCAAGCATATTTTTGGTCATCAGAGGTTGGATTTTCGGATTCAGTGGGTCGAAATACACCTAGAAACTCACCCATTAAAGTCCGATTTTGATTCGGAAAAAAAATATTTTCGATCATCTCTTTTTCGTACCGTGCGACATAACTTTTTTCCAAGCATATTTTTGGTCATCAGAGGTTGGATTTTCGGATTCAGTGGGTCGAAATACACCTAGAAACTCACCCATTAAAGTCCGATTTTGATTCTGAAAAAAAATATTTTCGATCATCTCTTTTTCGTACCATGCGAAATAACTTCTTTCCAGGTGTATTTTCGTTTAACAAAGGTTGGATTTTTGGATTCAGCGGGTCAAAATACACCTATGAACCCACCCATCAAAGTTCGATTCCGATTCTGGAGACAGATATTTTCGATCATTTCTTTTTCGTACCATGCGAAATAACTTTTTTCCAAGCATATTTTTGGGCATCAAATTTCGGATTTTCGGATTCAGCGGGTCGAAATACACCTAGAAACTCACCTATCAAAGTCCGATTTTGATTCTGAAAAAAAATATTTTCGATCATCTATTTTTCGTACCATGCGAAATAACTTTTTTCCAAGCATATTTTTGGTCATCAAAGCTTGGATTCTCGGATTCAGCGGGTCAAAATACACCTATAAACCCACCCATCAAAGTTCGATTTTGATTCTGGAGACAGATATTTTCGATCATCTCTTTTTCGAACCATGCGGAATAACTTTTTTTCAAGCATATTTTTGGTCATCAAAGGTTGGAATTTCGGATTCAGCGGGTCGAAATACACCTAGAAACTCACCCATCAAAGTCCGATTCCGATTCGGAAAAAAAATATTTTCGATCATCTCTTTTTCGTACCGTGCGAATTAACTTTTTTCCAAGCATATTTTTGGTCATCAGAGGTTGGATTTTCGGATTCAGTGGGTCGAAATACACCTAGAAACTCACCCATCACAGTTCGATTTCAATTCTGGAGACAGATATTTCCGATCATCTCTTTTTCGTACCATGCGAAATAACTTTTTTCCAAGCATGTTTTTGGTCATCGAAGCTTGGATTCTCGGATTCAGCGGGTCAAAATACACCTATAAACCCACCCATCAAAGTTCGATTTCAATTCTGGAGACAGATATTTTCGATCATCTCTTTTTCGTACCATGCGAAATAACTTTTTTCCAAGCATATTTTTGGTCATCAAAGTTTGGATTTTCGGATTCAGCGGGTCGAAATACACCTAGAAACTCACCCATCAAAGTCCGATTTTAAGTCTGAAAAAAAATATTTTCGATCATCTCTTTTTCGTACCATGCGAAATAACTTTTTTCCAAGCATATTTTTGGTCATCAAAGCTTGGATTGTCGGATTCAGCGGGTCGAAATACACCTATAAACCCACCCATCAAAGTTCGATTTCGATCCTGGAGACAGATATTTTCGATCATCTCTTTTTCGTACCATGCGGAATAACTTTTTTCCACGCATATTTTCGGTCATCAAAGGTTGGATTTTCGGATTCAGCGGGTCGAAATACACCTAGAAACTCACCCATCGAAGTCCGATTTTGATTCTGAAAAAAAATATTTTCGATCATCTCTTTTTCGTACCATGCGAAATACCTTCGTTCCAGGTATATTTTCGTGTAACAAAGGTTGGATTTTTGGATTCAGCGGGTCGAAATACACCTATAAACCCACCCATCAAAGTTCGATTTCGATCCTGGAGACAGATATTCTCGATCATCTCTTTTTCGTACCATGCGAAATAACTTTTTTCCAAGCATATTTTTGGTCATCAGAGGTTGGATTTTCGGATTCAGTTGGTCGAAATACACCTAGAAACTCACCCATTAAAGTCCGATTTTGATTCGGAAAAAAAATATTTTCGATCATCTCTTTTTCGTACCGTGCGACATAACTTTTTTCCAAGCATATTTTTGGTCATCAGAGGTTGGATTTTCGGATTCAGTGGGTCGAAATACACCTAGAAACTCACCCATTAAAGTCCGATTTTGATTCGGAAAAAAAATATTTTCGATCATCTCTTTTTCGTACCGTGCGACATAACTTTTTTCCAAGCATATTTTTGGTCATCAGAGGTTGGATTTTCGGATTCAGTGGGTCGAAATACACCTAGAAACTCACCCATTAAAGTCCGATTTTGATTCTGAAAAAAAATATTTTTGATCATCTCTTTTTCGTACCATGCGAAATAACTTCTTTCCAGGTGTATTTTCGTTGAACAAAGGTTGGATTTTTTGATTCAGCGGGTCAAAATACACCCATGAACCCACCCATCAAAGTTCGATTCCGATTCTGGAGACAGATATTTTCGATCATCTCTTTTTCGTACCATGCGAAATAACTTTTTTCCAAGCATATTTTTGGTCATCAAAGCTTGGATTCTCGGATTCAGCGGGTCAAAATACACCTATAAACCCACCCATCAAAGTTCGATTTTGATTCTGGAGACAGATATTTTCGATCATCTCTTTTTCGAACCATGCGGAATAACTTTTTTTCAAGCATATTTTTGGTCATCAAAGGTTGGAATTTCGGATTCAGCGGGTCGAAATACACCTAGAAACTCACCCATCAAAGTCCGATTCCGATTCGGAAAAAAAATATTTTCGATCATCTCTTTTTCGTACCGTGCGAATTAACTTTTTTCCAAGCATATTTTTGGTCATCAGAGGTTGGATTTTCGGATTCAGTGGGTCGAAATACACCTAGAACCTCACCCATCACAGTTCGATTTCACTTCTGGAGACAGATATTTCCGATCATCTCTTTTTCGTACCATGCGAAATAACTTTTTTCCAAGCATGTTTTTGGTCATCGAAGCTTGGATTCTCGGATTCAGCGGGTCAAAATACACCTATAAACCCACCCATCAAAGTTCGATTTCAATTCTGGAGACAGATATTTTCGATCATCTCTTTTTCGTACCATGCGAAATAACTTTTTTCCAAGCATATTTTTGGTCATCAAAGGTTGGAATTTCGGATTCAGCGGGTCGAAATACACCTAGAAACTCACCCATAAAAGTCCGATTCCGATTCGGAAAAAAAATATTTTCGATCATCTCTTTTTCGTACCGTGCGAATTAACTTTTTTCCAAGCATATTTTTGGTCATCAAAGTTTGGATTTTCGGATTCAGCGGGTCGAAATACACCTAGAAACTCACCCATCAAAGTCCGATTTTGAGTCTGAAAAAAAATATTTTTGATCATCTCTTTTTCGTACCATGCGAAATAACTTTTTTCCAAGCATATTTTTGGTCATCAAAGCTTGGATTGTCGGATTCAGCGGGTCGAAATACACCTATAAACCCACCCATCAAAGTTCGATTTCGATCCTGGAGACAGATATTTTCGATCATCTCTTTTTCGTACCATGCGGAATAACTTTTTTCCAAGCATATTTTCGGTCATCAAAGGTTGGATTTTCGGATTCAGCGGGTCGAAATACACCTAGAAACTCACCCATCGAAGTCCGATTTTGATTCTGAAAAAAAATATTTTCGATCATCTCTTTTTCGTACCATGCGAAATACCTTCGTCCCAGGTATATTTTCGTGTAACAAAGGTTGGATTTTTGGATTCAGCGGGTCGAAATACACCTATAAACCCACCCATCAAAGTTCGATTTCGATCCTGGAGACAGATATTTTCGATCATCTCTTTTTCGTACCATGCGAAATAACTTTTTTCCAAGCATATTTTTGGTCATCAAAGGTTGGATTTTCGGATTCAGCGGGTCGAAATACACCTAGAAACTCACCCATCGAAGTCCGATTTTGATTCTGAAAAAAAATATTTTCGATCATCTCTTTTTCGTACCGTGCGACATAACTTTTTTCCAAGCATATTTTTGGTCATCAGAGGTTGGATTTTCGGATTCAGTTGGTCGAAATACACCTAGAAACTCACCCATTAAAGTCCGATTTTGATTCGGAAAAAAAATATTTTCGATCATCTCTTTTTCGTACCGTGCGACATAACTTTTTTCCAAGCATATTTTTGGTCATCAGAGGTTGGATTTTCGGATTCAGTGGGTCGAAATACACCTAGAAACTCACCCATTAAAGTCCGATTTTGATTCGGAAAAAAAATATTTTCGATCATCTCTTTTTCGTACCGTGCGACATAACTTTTTTCCAAGCATATTTTTGGTCATCAGAGGTTGGATTTTCGGATTCAGTGGGTCGAAATACACCTAGAAACTCACCCATTAAAGTCCGATTTTGATTCTGAAAAAAAATATTTTTGATCATCTCTTTTTCGTACCATGCGAAATAACTTCTTTCCAGGTGTATTTTCGTTGAACAAAGGTTGGATTTTTTGATTCAGCGGGTCAAAATACACCTATGAACCCACCCATCAAAGTTCGATTCCGATTCTGGAGACAGATATTTTCGATCATCTCTTTTTCGTACCATGCGAAATAACTTTTTTCCAAGCATATTTTTGGTCATCAAAGCTTGGATTCTCGGATTCAGCGGGTCAAAATACACCTATAAACCCACCCATCAAAGTTCGATTTTGATTCTGGAGACAGATATTTTCGATCATCTCTTTTTCGAACCATGCGGAATAACTTTTTTTCAAGCATATTTTTGGTCATCAAAGGTTGGAATTTCGGATTCAGCGGGTCGAAATACACCTAGAAACTCACCCATCAAAGTCCGATTCCGATTCGGAAAAAAAATATTTTCGATCATCTCTTTTTCGTACCGTGCGAATTACCTTTTTTCCAAGCATATTTTTGGTCATCAGAGGTTGGATTTTCGGATTCAGTGGGTCGAAATACACCTAGAAACTCACCCATCACAGTTCGATTTCAATTCTGGAGACAGATATTTCCGATCATCTCTTTTTCGTACCATGCGAAATAACTTTTTTCCAAGCATGTTTTTGGTCATCGAAGCTTGGATTCTCGGATTCAGCGGGTCAAAATACACCTATAAACCCACCCATCAAAGTTCGATTTCAATTCTGGAGACAGATATTTTCGATCATCTCTTTTTCGTACCATGCGAAATAACTTTTTTCCAAGCATATTTTTGGTCATCAAAGTTTGGATTTTCGGATTCAGCGGGTCGGAATACACCTAGAAACTCACCCATCAAAGTCCGATTTTGAGTCTGAAAAAAAATATTTTCGATCATCTCTTTTTCGTACCATGCGAAATAACTTTTTTCCAAGCATATTTTTGGTCATCAAAGCTTGGATTGTCGGATTCAGCGGGTCGAAATACACCTATAAACCCACCCATCAAAGTTCGATTTCGATCCTGGAGACAGATATTTTCGATCATCTCTTTTTCGTACCATGCGGAATAACTTTTTTCCAAGCATATTTTCGGTCATCAAAGGTTGGATTTTCGGATTCAGCGGGTCGAAATACACCTAGAAACTCACCCATCGAAGTCCGATTTTGATTCTGAAAAAAAATATTTTCGATCATCTCTTTTTCGTACCATGCGAAATACCTTCGTCCCAGGTATATTTTCGTGTAACAAAGGTTGGATTTTTGGATTCAGCGGGTCGAAATACACCTATAAACCCACCCATCAAAGTTCGATTTCGATCCTGGAGACAGATATTTTCGATCATCTCTTTTGCGTACCATGCGAAATAACTTTTTTCCAAGCATATTTTTGGTCATCAAAGGTTGGATTTTCGGATTCAGCGGGTCGAAATACACCTAGAAACTCACCCATCGAAGTCCGATTTTGATTCTGAAAAAAAATATTTTCGATCATCTCTTTTTCGTACCGTGCGACATAACTTTTTTCCAAGCATATTTTTGGTCATCAGAGGTTGGATTTTCGGATTCAGTTGGTCGTAATACACCTAGAAACTCACCCATCAAAGTCCGATTCCGATTCGGAAAAAAAATATTTTCGATCATCTCTTTTTCGTACCGTGCGACATAACTTTTTTCCAAGCATATTTTTGGTCATCAGAGGTTGGATTTTCGGATTCAGTGGGTCGAAATACACCTAGAAACTCACCCATTAAAGTCCGATTTTGATTCGGAAAAAAAATATTTTCGATCATCTCTTTTTCGTACCGTGCGACATAACTTTTTTCCAAGCATATTTTTGGTCATCAGAGGTTGGATTTTCGGATTCAGTGGGTCGAAATACACCTAGAAACCCACCCATTAAAGTCCGATTTTGATTCTGAAAAAAAATATTTTTGATCATCTCTTTTTCGTACCATGCGAAATAACTTCTTTCCAGGTGTATTTTCGTTGAACAAAGGTTGGATTTTTTGATTCAGCGGGTCAAAATACACCTATGAACCCACCCATCAAAGTTCGATTCCGATTCTGGAGACAGATATTTTCGATCATCTCTTTTTCGTACCATGCGAAATAACTTTTTTCCAAGCATATTTTTGGTCATCAAAGTTCGGATTTTCGGATTCAGCGGGTCGGAATACACCTAGAAACTCACCCATCAAAGTCCGATTTTGATTCTGAAAAAAAATATTTTCGATCATCTATTTTTCGTATCATGCGAAATACTTTTTTTCCAAGCATATTTTTGGTCATCAAAGTTTGGATTTTCGGATTCAGCGGGTCGGAATACACCTAGAAACTCACCCATTAAAGTCCGATTTTGATTCTGAAAAAAAATATTTTCGATTATCTCTTTGTCGGACCATGCGGAATAACTTCTTTCCAGGTGTATTTTCGTGTAACGAAGGTTGGATTTTTGGATTCAGCGGGTCAAAATACACCTATGAACCCACCCATCAAAGTTCGACTTCAATTCTGGAGAAAGATATTTCCGATCATCTCTTTTTCGTACCATGCGAAATAACTTTTTTCCAAGCATATTTTTGGTCATCATAGCTTGGATTCTCGGATTCAGCGGGTCAAAATACACCTATAAACCCACCCATCACAGTTCGATTTCAATTCTGGAGACAGATATTTCCGATCATCTTTTTTTCGTACCATGCGAAATAACTTTTTTCCAAGCATATTTTTGGTCATCAAAGCTTGGATTCTCGGATTCAGCGGGTCAAAATACACCTATAAACCCACCCATCAAAGTTCGATTTTGATTCTGGAGACAGATATTTTCGATCATCTCTTTTTCGAACCATGCGGAATAACTTTTTTCCAAGCATATTTTTGGTCGTCAAAGGTTGGAATTTCGGATTCAGCGGGTCGAAATACACCTAGAAACTCACCCATCAAAGTCCGATTCCGATTCGGAAAAAAAATATTTTCGATCATCTCTTTTTCGTACCGTGCGACATAACTTTTTTCCAAGCATATTTTTGGTCATCAGAGGTTGGATTTTCGGATTCAGTGGGTCGAAATACACCTAGAAACTCACCCATTAAAGTCCGATTTTGATTCGGAAAAAAAATATTTTCGATCATCTCTTTTTCGTACCGTGCGACATAACTTTTTTCCAAGCATATTTTTGGTCATCAGAGGTTGGATTTTCGGATTCAGTGGGTCGAAATACACCTAGAAACTCACCCATTAAAGTCCGATTTTGATTCTGAAAAAAAATATTTTCGATCATCTCTTTTTCGTACCATGCGAAATAACTTCTTTCCAGGTGTATTTTCGTTCAACAAAGGTTGGATTTTTGGATTCAGCGGGTCAAAATACACCTATGAACCCACCCATCAAAGTTCGATTCCGATTCTGGAGACAGATATTTTCGATCATCTCTTTTCCGTACCATGCGAAATAACTTTTTTCCAAGCATATTTTTGGTCATCAAAGTTCGGATTTTCGGATTCAGCGGGTCGAAATACACCTAGAAACTCACCTATCAAAGTCCGATTTTGATTCTGAGAAAAAATATTTTCGATCATCTCTTTTTCGTACCATGCGAAATAACTTTTTTCCAAGCATATTTTTGGTCATCAAAGCTTGGATTCTCGGATTCAGCGGGTCAAAATACACCTATAAACCCACCCATCAAAGTTCGATTTCAATTCTGGAGACAGATATTTTCGATCATCTCTTTTTCGTACCATGCGAAATAACTTTTTTCCAAGCATATTTTTGGTCATCAAAGTTTGGATTTTCAGATTCAGCGGGTCGAAATACACCTAGAAACTCACCCATCAAAGTCCGATTTTGAGTCTGAAAAAAAATATTTTCGATCATCTCTTTTTCGTACCATGCGAAATAACTTTTTTCCAAGCATATTTTTGGTCATCAAAGCTTGGATTGTCGGATTCAGCGGGTCGAAATACACCTAGAAACTCACCCATTAAAGTCCGATTTTGATTCGGAAAAAAAATATTTTCGATCATCTCTTTTTCGTACCGTGCGACATAACTTTTTTCCAAGCATATTTTTGGTCATCAGAGGTTGGATTTTCGGATTCAGTGGGTCGAAATACACCTAGAAACTCACCCATTAAAGTCCAATTTTGATTCGGAAAAAAAATATTTTCGATCATCTCTTTTTCGTACCGTGCGACATAACTTTTTTCCAAGCATATTTTTGGTCATCAGAGGTTGGATTTTCGGATCCAGTGGGTCGGAATACACCTAGAAACTCACCCATTAAAGTCCGATTTTGATTCTGAAAAAAAATATTTTTTATCATCTCTTTTTCGTACCATGCGAAATAACTTCTTTCCAGGTGTATTTTCGTTTAACAAAGGTTGGATTTTTTGATTCAGCGGGTCAAAATACACCCATGAACCCACCCATCAAAGTTCGATTCCGATTCTGGAGACAGATATTTTCGATCATCTCTTTTTCGTACCATGCGAAATAACTTTTTTCCAAGCATATTTTTGGTCATCAAAGTTCGGATTTTCGGATTCAGCGGGTCGGAATACACCTAGAAACTCACCCATCAAAGTCCGATTTTGATTCTGAAGAAAAATATTTTCGATCATCTATTTTTCGTATCATGCGAAATACCTTTTTTCCAAGCATATTTTTGGTCATCAAAGTTTGGATTTTCGGATTCAGCGGGTCGGAATACACCTAGAAACTCACCCATTAAAGTCCGATTTTGATTCTGAAAAAAAATATTTTCGATCATCTCTTTGTCGGACCATGCGGAATAACTTCTTTCCAGGTGTATTTTCGTGTAACGAAGGTTGGATTTTTGGATTCAGCGGGTCAAAATACACCTATGAACCCACCCATCAAAGTTCGACTTCGATTCTGGAGAAAGATATTTCCGATCATCTCTTTTTCGTACCATGCGAAATAACTTTTTTCCAAGCATATTTTTGGTCATCAAAGCTTGGATTCTCGGATTCAGCGGGTCGGAATACACCTAGAAACTCACCTATCAGAGTCCGATTTTGATTCTGAAAAAAAATATTTTCGATCATCTATTTTTCGTACCATGCGAAATAACTTTTTTCCAAGCATATTTTTGGTCATCAAAGCTTGGATTCTCGGATTCAGCGGGTCGGAATACACCTAGAAACTCACCTATCAAAGTCCGATTTTGATTCTGAAAAAAAATATTTTCGATCATCTCTTTTTCGTACCGTGCGACATAACTTTTTTCCAAGCATATTTTTGGTCATCAGAGGTTGGATTTTCGGATCCAGTGGGTCGAAATACACCTAGAAACTCACCCATTAAAGTCCGATTTAGATTCTGAAAAAAAATATTTTTTATCATCTCTTTTTCGTACCATGCGAAATAACTTCTTTCCAGGTGTATTTTCGTTCAACAAAGGTTGGATTTTTGGATTCAGCGGGTCAAAATACACCTATGAACCCACCCATCAAAGTTCGATTCCGATTCTGGAGACAGATATTTTCGATCATCTCTTTTTCGTACCATGCGAAATAACTTTTTTCCAAGCATATTTTTGGTCATCAAAGTTCGGATTTTCGGATTCAGCGGGTCGGAATACACCTAGAAACTCACCTATCAAAGTCCGATTTTGATTCTGAAAAAAAATATTTTCGATCATCTATTTTTCGTACCATGCGAAATAACTTTTTTCCAAGCATATTTTTGGTCATCAAAGCTTGGATTCTCGGATTCAGCGGGTCAAAATACACCTATAAACCCACCCATCAAAGTTCGATTTTGATTCTGGAGACAGATATTTTCGATCATCTCTTTTTCGAACCATGCGGAATAACTTTTTTCCAAGCATATTTTTGGTCATCAGAGGTTGGATTTTCGGATTCAGCGGGTCGGAATACACCTAGAAACTCACCTATCAAAGTCCGATTTTGATTCTGAAAAAAAATATTTTCGATCATCTATTTTTCGTACCATGCGAAATAACTTTTTTCCAAGCATATTTTTGGTCATCAAAGCTTGGATTCTCGGATTCAGCGGGTCGGAATACACCTAGAAACTCACCTATCAAAGTCCGATTTTGATTCTGAAAAAAAAAATTTTCGATCATCTATTTTTCGTACCATGCGAAATAACTTTTTTCCAAGCATATTTTTGGTCATCAAAGTTCGGATTTTCGGATTCAGCGGGTCGGAATACACCTAGAAACTCACCTATCAAAGTCCGATTTTGATTCTGAAAAAAAATATTTTCGATCATCTATTTTTCGTACCATGCGAAATAACTTTTTTCCAAGCATATTTTTGGTCATCAAAGCTTGGATTCTCGGATTCAGCGGGTCAAAATACACCTATAAACCCACCCATCAAAGTTCGATTCCGATTCTGGAGACAGATATTTTCGATCATCTCTTTTTCGTACCATGCGAAATAACTTTTTTCCAAGCATATTTTTGGTCATCAAAGTTCGGATTTTCGGATTCAGCGGGTCGGAATACACCTAGAAACTCACCTATCAAAGTCCGATATTGATTCTGAAAAAAAATATTTTCGATCATCTATTTTTCGTACCATGCGAAATAACTTTGTTCCAAGCATATTTTTGGTCATCAAAGCTTGGATTCTCGGATTCAGCGGGTCAAAATACACCTATAAACCCACCCATCAAAGTTCGATTTTGATTCTGGAGACAGATATTTTCGATCATCTCTTTTTCGAACCATGCGGAATAACTTTTTTTCAAGCATATTTTTGGTCATCAAAGGTTGGAATTTCGGATTCAGCGGGTCGAAATACACCTAGAAACTCACCCATCAAAGTCCGATTCCGATTCGGAAAAAAAATATTTTCGATCATCTCTTTTTCGTACCGTGCGAATTAACTTTTTTCCAAGCATATTTTTGGTCATCAGAGGTTGGATTTTCGGATTCAGTGGGTCGAAATACACCTAGAAACTCACCCATCACAGTTCGATTTCAATTCTGGAGACAGATATTTCCGATCATCTCTTTTTCGTACCATGCGAAATAACTTTTTTCCAAGCATGTTTTTGGTCATCGAAGCTTGGATTCTCGGATTCAGCGGGTCAAAATACACCTATAAACCCACCCATCAAAGTTCGATTTCAATTCTGGAGACAGATATTTTCGATCATCTCTTTTTCGTACCATGCGAAATAACTTTTTTCCAAGCATATTTTTGGTCATCAAAGGTTGGAATTTCGGATTCAGCGGGTCGAAATACACCTAGAAACTCACCCATCAAAGTCCGATTCCGATTCGGAAAAAAAATATTTTCGATCATCTCTTTTTCGTACCGTGCGAATTAACTTTTTTCCAAGCATATTTTTGGTCATCAAAGTTTGGATTTTCGGATTCAGCGGGTCGAAATACACCTAGAAACTCACCCATCAAAGTCCGATTTTGAGTCTGAAAAAAAATATTTTCGATCATCTCTTTTTCGTACCATGCGAAATAACTTTTTTCCAAGCATATTTTTGGTCATCAAAGCTTGGATTGTCGGATTCAGCGGGTCGAAATACACCTATAAACCCACCCATCAAAGTTCGATTTCGATCCTGGAGACAGATATTTTCGATCATCTCTTTTTCGTACCATGCGGAATAACTTTTTTCCAAGCATATTTTCGGTCATCAAAGGTTGGATTTTCGGATTCAGCGGGTCGAAATACACCTAGAAACTCACCCATCGAAGTCCGATTTTGATTCTGAAAAAAAATATTTTCGATCATCTCTTTTACGTACCATGCGAAATACCTTCGTTCCAGGTATATTTTCGTGTAACAAAGGTTGGATTTTTGGATTCAGCGGGTCGAAATACACCTATAAACCCACCCATCAAAGTTCGATTTCGATCCTGGAGACAGATATTTTCGATCATCTCTTTTTCGTACCATGCGAAATAACTTTTTTCCAAGCATATTTTTGGTCATCAAAGGTTGGATTTTCGGATTCAGCGGGTCAAAATACACCTAGAAACTCACCCATCGAAGTCCGATTTTGATTCTGAAAAAAAATATTTTCGATCATCTCTTTTTCGTACCGTGCGACATAACTTTTTTCCAAGCATATTTTTGGTCATCAGAGGTTGGATTTTCGGATTCAGTTGGTCGAAATACACCTAGAAACTCACCCATTAAAGTCCGATTTTGATTCGGAAAAAAAATATTTTCGATCATCTCTTTTTCGTACCGTGCGACATAACTTTTTTCCAAGCATATTTTTGGTCATCAGAAGCTGGATTTTCGGATTCAGTGGGTCGAAATACACCTAGAAACTCACCCATTAAAGTCCGATTTTGATTCGGAAAAAAAATATTTTCGATCATCTCTTTTTCGTACCGTGCGACATAACTTTTTTCCAAGCATATTTTTGGACATCAGAGGTTGGATTTTCGGATTCAGTGGGTCGAAATACACCTAGAAACTCACCCATTAAAGTCCGATTTTGATTCTGAAAAAAAATATTTTTGATCATCTCTTTTTCGTACCATGCGAAATAACTTCTTTCCAGGTGTATTTTCGTTGAACAAAGGTTGGATTTTTTGATTCAGCGGGTCAAAATACACCTATGAACCCACCCATCAAAGTTCGATTCCGATTCTGGAGACAGATATTTTCGATCATCTCTTTTTCGTACCATGCGAAATAACTTTTTTCCAAGCATATTTTTGGTCATCAAAGTTCGGATTTTCGGATTCAGCGGGTCGGAATACACCTAGAAACTCACCCATTAAAGTCCGATTTTGATTCTGAAAAAAAATATTTTCGATTATCTCTTTGTCGGACCATGCGGAATAACTTCTTTCCAGGTGTATTTTCGTGTAACGAAGGTTGGATTTTTGGATTCAGCGGGTCAAAATACACCTATGAACCCACCCATCAAAGTTCGACTTCGATTCTGGAGAAAGATATTTCCGATCATCTCTTTTTCGTACCATGCGAAATAACTTTTTTCCAAGCATATTTTTGGACATCAAAGCTTGGATTCTCGGATTCAGCGGGTCAAAATACACCTATGAACCCACCCATCACAGTTCGATTCCAATTCTGGAGACAGATATTTCCGATCATCTCTTTTTCGTACCATGCGAAATAACTTTTTTCCAAGCATATTTTTGGTCATCAAAGCTTGGATTCTCGGATTCAGCGGGTCAAAATACACCCATAAACCCACCCATCAAAGTTCGATTTTGATTCTGGAGACAGATATTTTCGATCATCTCTTTTTCGAACCATGCGGAATAACTTTTTTTCAAGCATATTTTTGGTCATCAAAGGTTGGAATTTCGGATTCAGCGGGTCGAAATACACCTAGAAACTCACCCATCAAAGTCCGATTCCGATTCGGAAAAAAAATATTTTCGATCATCTCTTTTTCGTACCGTGCGAATTAACTTTTTTCCAAGCATATTTTTGGTCATCAGAGGTTGGATTTTCGGATTCAGTGGGTCGAAATACACCTAGAAACTCACCCATCACAGTTCGATTTCAATTCTGGAGACAGATATTTCCGATCATCTCTTTTTCGTACCATGCGAAATAACTGTTTTCCAAGCATGTTTTTGGTCATCGAAGCTTGGATTCTCGGATTCAGCGGGTCAAAATACACCTATAAACCCACCCATCAAAGTTCGATTTCAATTCTGGAGACAGATATTTTCGATCATCTCTTTTTCGTACCATGCGAAATAACTTTTTTCCAAGCATATTTTTGGTCATCAAAGTTTGGATTTTCGGATTCAGCGGGTCAAAATACACCTAGAAACTCACCCATCAAAGTCCGATTTTGAGTCTGAAAAAAAATATTTTCGATCATCTCTTTTTCGTACCATGCGAAATAACTTTTTTCCAAGCATATTTTTGGTCATCAAAGCTTGGATTGTCGGATTCAGCGGGTCGAAATACACCTATAAACCCACCCATCAAAGTTCGATTTCGATCCTGGAGACAGATATTTTCGATCATCTCTTTTTCGTACCATGCGGAATAACTTTTTTCCAAGCATATTTTCGGTCATCAAAGGTTGGATTTTCGGATTCAGCGGGTCGAAATACACCTAGAAACTCACCCATCGAAGTCCGATTTTGATTCTGAAAAAAAATATTTCCGATCATCTCTTTTTCGTACATTGCGAAATACCTTCGTTCCAGGTATATTTTCGTGTAACAAAAGTTGGATTTTTGGATTCAGCGGGTCGAAATACACCTATAAACCCACCCATCAAAGTTCGATTTCGATCCTGGAGACAGATATTTTCGATCATCTCTTTTTCGTACCATGCGAAATAACTTTTTTCCAAGCATATTTTTGGTCATCAAAGGTTGGATTTTCGGATTCAGCGGGTCGAAATACACCTAGAAACTCACCCATCGACGTCCGATTTTGATTCTGAAAAAAAATATTTTCGATCATCTCTTTTTCGTACCGTGCGACATAACTTTTTTCCAAGCATATTTTTGGTCATCAGAGGTTGGATTTTCGGATTCAGTTGGTCGAAATACACCTAGAAACTCACCCATTAAAGTCCGATTTTGATTCGGAAAAAAAATATTTTCGATCATCTCTTTTTCGTACCGTGCGACATAACTTTTTTCCAAGCATATTTTTGGTCATCAGAGGTTGGATTTTCGGATTCAGTGGGTCGAAATACACCTAGAAACTCACCCATTAAAGTCCGATTTTGATTCGGAAAAAAAATATTTTCGATCATCTCTTTTTCGTACCGTGCGACATAACTTTTTTCCAAGCATATTTTTGGTCATCAGAGGTTGGATTTTCGGATTCAGTGGGTCGAAATACACCTAGAAACTCACCCATTAAAGTCCGATTTTGATTCTGAAAAAAAATATTTTCGATCATCTCTTTTTCGTACCATGCGAAATAACTTCTTTCCAGGTGTATTTTCGTTTAACAAAGGTTGGATTTTTGGATTCAGCGGGTCAAAATACACCTATGAACCCACCCATCAAAGTTCGATTTCGATCCTGGAGACAGATATTTTCGATCATCTCTTTTTCGTACCATGCGAAATAACTTTTTTCCAAGCATATTTTTGGTCATCAAAGGTTGGATTTTCGGATTCAGCGGGTCGAAATACACCTAGAAACTCACCCATCGACGTCCGATTTTGATTCTGAAAAAAAATATTTTCGATCATCTCTTTTTCGTACCGTGCGACATAACTTTTTTCCAAGCATATTTTTGGTCATCAGAGGTTGGATTTTCGGATTCAGTTGGTCGAAATACACCTAGAAACTCACCCATTAAAGTCCGATTTTGATTCGGAAAAAAAATATTTTCGATCATCTCTTTTTCGTACCGTGCGACATAACTTTTTTCCAAGCATATTTTTGGTCATCAGAGGTTGGATTTTCGGATTCAGTGGGTCGAAATACACCTAGAAACTCACCCATTAAAGTCCGATTTTGATTCGGAAAAAAAATATTTTCGATCATCTCTTTTTCGTACCGTGCGACATAACTTTTTTCCAAGCATATTTTTGGTCATCAGAGGTTGGATTTTCGGATTCAGTGGGTCGAAATACACCTAGAAACTCACCCATTAAAGTCCGATTTTGATTCTGAAAAAAAATATTTTCGATCATCTCTTTTTCGTACCATGCGAAATAACTTCTTTCCAGGTGTATTTTCGTTTAACAAAGGTTGGATTTTTGGATTCAGCGGGTCAAAATACACCTATGAACCCACCCATCAAAGTTCGATTCCGATTCTGGAGACAGATATTTTCGATCATTTCTTTTTCGTACCATGCGAAATAACTTTTTTCCAAGCATATTTTTGGGCATCAAATTTCGGATTTTCGGATTCAGCGGGTCGAAATACACCTAGAAACTCACCTATCAAAGTCCGATTTTGATTCTGAAAAAAAATATTTTCGATCATCTATTTTTCGTACCATGCGAAATAACTTTTTTCCAAGCATATTTTTGGTCATCAAAGCTTGGATTCTCGGATTCAGCGGGTCAAAATACACCTATAAACCCACCCATCAAAGTTCGATTTTGATTCTGGAGACAGATATTTTCGATCATCTCTTTTTCGAACCATGCGGAATAACTTTTTTTCAAGCATATTTTTGGTCATCAAAGGTTGGAATTTCGGATTCAGCGGGTCGAAATACACCTAGAAACTCACCCATCAAAGTCCGATTCCGATTCGGAAAAAAAATATTTTCGATCATCTCTTTTTCGTACCGTGCGAATTAACTTTTTTCCAAGCATATTTTTGGTCATCAGAGGTTGGATTTTCGGATTCAGTGGGTCGAAATACACCTAGAAACTCACCCATCACAGTTCGATTTCAATTCTGGAGACAGATATTTCCGATCATCTCTTTTTCGTACCATGCGAAATAACTTTTTTCCAAGCATGTTTTTGGTCATCGAAGCTTGGATTCTCGGATTCAGCGGGTCAAAATACACCTATAAACCCACCCATCAAAGTTCGATTTCAATTCTGGAGACAGATATTTTCGATCATCTCTTTTTCGTACCATGCGAAATAACTTTTTTCCAAGCATATTTTTGGTCATCAAAGTTTGGATTTTCGGATTCAGCGGGTCGAAATACACCTAGAAACTCACCCATCAAAGTCCGATTTTGAGTCTGAAAAAAAATATTTTCGATCATCTCTTTTTCGTACCATGCGAAATAACTTTTTTCCAAGCATATTTTTGGTCATCAAAGCTTGGATTGTCGGATTCAGCGGGTCGAAATACACCTATAAACCCACCCATCAAAGTTCGATTTCGATCCTGGAGACAGATATTTTCGATCATCTCTTTTTCGTACCATGCGGAATAACTTTTTTCCAAGCATATTTTCGGTCATCAAAGGTTGGATTTTCGGATTCAGCGGGTCGAAATACACCTAGAAACTCACCCATCGAAGTCCGATTTTGATTCTGAAAAAAAATATTTTCGATCATCTCTTTTTCGTACCATGCGAAATACCTTCGTTCCAGGTATATTTTCGTGTAACAAAGGTTGGATTTTTGGATTCAGCGGGTCGAAATACACCTATAAACCCACCCATCAAAGTTCGATTTCGATCCTGGAGACAGATATTCTCGATCATCTCTTTTTCGTACCATGCGAAATAACTTTTTTCCAAGCATATTTTTGGTCATCAGAGGTTGGATTTTCGGATTCAGTTGGTCGAAATACACCTAGAAACTCACCCATTAAAGTCCGATTTTGATTCGGAAAAAAAATATTTTCGATCATCTCTTTTTCGTACCGTGCGACATAACTTTTTTCCAAGCATATTTTTGGTCATCAGAGGTTGGATTTTCGGGGTCAGTGGGTCGAAATACACCTAGAAACTCACCCATTAAAGTCCGATTTTGATTCGGAAAAAAAATATTTTCGATCATCTCTTTTTCGTACCGTGCGACATAACTTTTTTCCAAGCATATTTTTGGTCATCAGAGGTTGGATTTTCGGATTCAGTGGGTCGAAATACACCTAGAAACTCACCCATTAAAGTCCGATTTTGATTCTGAAAAAAAATATTTTTGATCATCTCTTTTTCGTACCATGCGAAATAACTTCTTTCCAGGTGTATTTTCGTTGAACAAAGGTTGGATTTTTTGATTCAGCGGGTCAAAATACACCTATGAACCCACCCATCAAAGTTCGATTCCGATTCTGGAGACAGATATTTTCGATCATCTCTTTTTCGTACCATGCGAAATAACTTTTTTCCAAGCATATTTTTGGTCATCAAAGCTTGGATTCTCGGATTCAGCGGGTCAAAATACACCTATAAACCCACCCATCAAAGTTCAATTTTGATTCTGGAGACAGATATTTTCGATCATCTCTTTTTCGAACCATGCGGAATAACTTTTTTTCAAGCATATTTTTGGTCATCAAAGGTTGGAATTTCGGATTCAGCGGGTCGAAATACACCTAGAAACTCACCCATCAAAGTCCGATTCCGATTCGGAAAAAAAATATTTTCGATCATCTCTTTTTCGTACCGTGCGAATTAACTTTTTTCCAAGCATATTTTTGGTCATCAGAGGTTGGATTTTCGGATTCAGTGGGTCGAAATACACCTAGAACCTCACCCATCACAGTTCGATTTCAATTCTGGAGACAGATATTTCCGATCATCTCTTTTTCGTACCATGCGAAATAACTTTTTTCCAAGCATGTTTTTGGTCATCGAAGCTTGGATTCCCGGATTCAGCGGGTCAAAATACACCTATAAACCCACCCATCAAAGTTCGATTTCAATTCTGGAGACAGATATTTTCGATCATCTCTTTTTTGTACCATGCGAAATAACTTTTTTCCAAGCATATTTTTGGTCATCAAAGGTTGGAATTTCGGATTCAGCGGGTCGAAATACACCTAGAAACTCACCCATCAAAGTCCGATTCCGATTCGGAAAAAAAATATTTTCGATCATCTCTTTTTCGTACCGTGCGAATTAACTTTTTTCCAAGCATATTTTTGGTCATCAAAGTTTGGATTTTCGGATTCAGCGGGTCGAAATACACCTAGAAACTCACCCATCAAAGTCCGATTTTGAGTCTGAAAAAAAATATTTTTGATCATCTCTTTTTCGTACCATGCGAAATAACTTTTTTCCAAGCATATTTTTGGTCATCAAAGCTTGGATTGTCGGATTCAGCGGGTCGAAATACACCTATAAACCCACCCATCAAAGTTCGATTTCGATCCTGGAGACAGATATTTTCGATCATCTCTTTTTCGTACCATGCGGAATAACTTTTTTCCAAGCATATTTTCGGTCATCAAAGGTTGGATTTTCGGATTCAGCGGGTCGAAATACACCTAGAAACTCACCCATCGAAGTCCGATTTTGATTCTGAAAAAAAATATTTTCGATCATCTCTTTTTCGTACCATGCGAAATACCTTCGTCCCAGGTATATTTTCGTGTAACAAAGGTTGGATTTTTGGATTCAGCGGGTCGAAATACACCTATAAACCCACCCATCAAAGTTCGATTTCGATCCTGGAGACAGATATTTTCGATCATCTCTTTTTCGTACCATGCGAAATAACTTTTTTCCAAGCATATTTTTGGTCATCAAAGGTTGGATTTTCGGATTCAGCGGGTCGAAATACACCTAGAAACTCACCCATCGAAGTCCGATTTTGATTCTGAAAAAAAATATTTTCGATCATCTCTTTTTCGTACCGTGCGACATAACTTTTTTCCAAGCATATTTTTGGTCATCAGAGGTTGGATTTTCGGATTCAGTTGGTCGAAATACACCTAGAAACTCACCCATTAAAGTCCGATTTTGATTCGGAAAAAAAATATTTTCGATCATCTCTTTTTCGTACCGTGCGACATAACTTTTTTCGAAGCATATTTTTGGTCATCAGAGGTTGGATTTTCGGATTCAGTGGGTCGAAATACACCTAGAAACTCACCCATTAAAGTCCGATTTTGATTCGGAAAAAAAATATTTTCGATCATCTCTTTTTCGTACCGTGCGACATAACTTTTTTCCAAGCATATTTTTGGTCATCAGAGGTTGGATTTTCGGATTCAGTGGGTCGAAATACACCTAGAAACTCACCCATTAAAGTCCGATTTTGATTCTGAGAAAAAATATTTTTGATCATCTCTTTTTCGTACCATGCGAAATAACTTCTTTCCAGGTGTATTTTCGTTGAACAAAGGTTGGATTTTTTGATTCAGCGGGTCAAAATACACCTATGAACCCACCCATCAAAGTTCGATTCCGATTCTGGAGACAGATATTTTCGATCATCTCTTTTTCGAACCATGCGGAATAACTTTTTTTCAAGCATGTTTTTGGTCATCAAAGGTTGGAATTTCGGATTCAGCGGGTCGAAATACACCTAGAAACTCACCCATCAAAGTCCGATTCCGATTCGGAAAAAAAATATTTTCGATCATCTCTTTTTCGTACCGTGCGAATTAACTTTTTTCCAAGCATATTTTTGGTCATCAGAGGTTGGATTTTCGGATTCAGTGGGTCGAAATACACCTAGAAACTCACCCATCACAGTTCGATTTCAATTCTGGAGACAGATATTTCCGATCATATCTTTTTCGTACCATGCGAAATAACTTTTTTCCAAGCATGTTTTTGGTCATCGAAGCTTGGATTCTCGGATTCAGCGGGTCAAAATACACCTATAAACCCACCCATCAAAGTTCGATTTCAATTCTGGAGACAGATATTTTCGATCATCTCTTTTTCGTACCATGCGAAATAACTTTTTTCCAAGCATATTTTTGGTCATCAAAGTTTGGATTTTCGGATTCAGCGGGTCGAAATACACCTAGAAACTCACCCATCAAAGTCCGATTTTGAGTCTGAAAAAAAATATTTTCGATCATCTCTTTTTCGTACCATGCGAAATAACTTTTTTCCAAGCATATTTTTGGTCATCAAAGCTTGGATTGTCGGATTCAGCGGGTCGAAATACACCTATAAACCCACCCATCAAAGTTCGATTTCGATCCTGGAGACAGATATTTTCGATCATCTCTTTTTCGTACCATGCGGAATAACTTTTTTCCAAGCATATTTTCGGTCATCAAAGGTTGGATTTTCGGATTCAGCGGGTCGAAATACACCTAGAAACTCACCCATCGAAGTCCGATTTTGATTCTGAAAAAAAATATTTTCGATCATCTCTTTTTCGTACCATGCGAAATACCTTCGTCCCAGGTATATTTTCGTGTAACAAAGGTTGGATTTTTGGATTCAGCGGGTCGAAATACACCTATAAACCCACCCATCAAAGTTCGATTTCGATCCTGGAGACAGATATTTTCGATCATCTCTTTTTCGTACCATGCGAAATAACTTTTTTCCAAGCATATTTTTGGTCATCAGAGGTTGGATTTTCGGATTCAGTGGGTCGAAATACACCTAGAAACTCACCCATTAAAGTCCGATTCTGATTCGGAAAAAAAATATTTTCGATCATCTCTTTTTCGTACCGTGCGACATAACTTTTTTCCAAGCATATTTTTGGTCATCAGAGGTTGGATTTTCGGATTCAGTGGGTCGAAATACACCTAGAAACTCACCCATTAAAGTCCGATTTTGATTCTGAAAAAAAATATTTTTGATCATCTCTTTTTCGTACCATGCGAAATAACTTCTTTCCAGGTGTATTTTCGTTGAACAAAGGTTGGATTTTTTGATTCAGCGGGTCAAAATACACCTATGAACCCACCCATCAAAGTTCGATTCCGATTCTGGAGACAGATATTTTCGATCATCTCTTTTTCGTACCATGCGAAATAACTTTTTTCCAAGCATATTTTTGGTCATCAAAGCTTGGATTCTCGGATTCAGCGGGTCAAAATACACCTATAAACCCACCCATCAAAGTTCGATTTTGATTCTGGAGACAGATATTTTCGATCATCTCTTTTTCGAACCATGCGGAATAACTTTTTTTCAAGCATATTTTTGGTCATCAAAGGTTGGAATTTCGGATTCAGCGGGTCGAAATACACCTAGAAACTCACCCATCAAAGTCCGATTCCGATTCGGAAAAAAAATATTTTCGATCATCTCTTTTTCGTACCGTGCGAATTAACTTTTTTCCAAGCATATTTTTGGTCATCAGAGGTTGGATTTTCGGATTCAGTGGGTCGAAATACACCTAGAAACTCACCCATCACAGTTCGATTTCAATTCTGGAGACAGATATTTCCGATCATCTCTTTTTCGTACCATGCGAAATAACTTTTTTCCAAGCATGTTTTTGGTCATCGAAGCTTGGATTCTCGGATTCAGCGGGTCAAAATACACCTATAAACCCACCCATCAAAGTTCGATTTCAATTCTGGAGACAGATATATTCGATCATCTCTTTTTCGTACCATGCGAAATAACTTTTTTCCAAGCATATTTTTGGTCATCAAAGTTTGGATTTTCGGATTCAGCGGGTCGAAATACACCTAGAAACTCACCCATCAAAGTCCGATTTTGAGTCTGAAACAAAATATTTTCGATCATCTCTTTTTCGTACCATGCGAAATAACTTTTTTCCAAGCATATTTTTGGTCATCAAAGCTTCGATTGTCGGATTCAGCGGGTCGAAATACACCTATAAACCCACCCATCAAAGTTCGATTTCGATCCTGGAGACAGATATTTTCGATCATCTCTTTTTCGTACCATGCGGAATAACTTTTTTCCAAGCATATTTTCGGTCATCAAAGGTTGGATTTTCGGATTCAGCGGGTCGAAATACACCTAGAAACTCACCCATCGAAGTCCGATTTTGATTCTGAAAAAAAATATTTTCGATCATCTCTTTTTCGTACCATGCGAAATACCTTCGTCCCAGGTATATTTTCGTGTAACAAAGGTTGGATTTTTGGATTCAGCGGGTCGAAATACACCTATAAACCCACCCATCAAAGTTCGATTTCGATCCTGGAGACAGATATTTTCGATCATCTCTTTTTCGTACCATGCGAAATAACTTTTTTCCAAGCATATTTTTGGTCATCAAAGGTTGGATTTTCGGATTCAGCGGGTCGAAATACACCTAGAAACTCACCCATCGAAGTCCGATTTTGATTCTGAAAAAAAATATTTTCGATCATCTCTTTTTCGTACCGTGCGACATAACTTTTTTCCAAGCATATTTTTGGTCATCAGAGGTTGGATTTTCGGATTCAGTTGGTCGAAATACACCTAGAAACTCACCCATCAAAGTCCGATTCCGATTCGGAAAAAAAATATTTTCGATCATCTCTTTTTCGTACCGTGCGACATAACTTTTTTCCAAGCATATTTTTGGTCATCAGAGGTTGGATTTTCGGATTCAGTGGGTCGAAATACACCTAGAAACTCACCCATTAAAGTCCGATTTTGATTCGGAAAAAAAATATTTTCGATCATCTCTTTTTCGTACCGTGCGACATAACTTTTTTCCAAGCATATTTTTGGTCATCAGAGGTTGGATTTTCGGATTCAGTGGTTCGAAATACACCTAGAAACTCACCCATTAAAGTCCGATTTTGATTCTGAAAAAAAATATTTTTGATCATCTCTTTTTCGTACCATGCGAAATAACTTCTTTCCAGGTGTATTTTCGTTGAACAAAGGTTGGATTTTTTGATTCAGCGGGTCAAAATACACCTATGAACCCACCCATCAAAGTTCGATTCCGATTCTGGAGACAGATATTTTCGATCATCTCTTTTTCGTACCATGCGAAATAACTTTTTTCCAAGCATATTTTTGGTCATCAAAGTTCGGATTTTCGGATTCAGCGGGTCGGAATACACCTAGAAACTCACCCATCAAAGTCCGATTTTGATTCTGAAAAAAAATATTTTCGATCATCTATTTTTCGTATCATGCGAAATACTTTTTTTCCAAGCATATTTTTGGTCATCAAAGTTTGGATTTTCGGATTCAGCGGGTCGGAATACACCTAGAAACTCACCCATTAAAGTCCGATTTTGATTCTGAAAAAAAATATTTTCGATTATCTCTTTGTCGGACCATGCGGAATAACTTCTTTCCAGGTGTATTTTCGTGTAACGAAGGTTGGATTTTTGGATTCAGCGGGTCAAAATACACCTATGAACCCACCCATCAAAGTTCGACTTCAATTCTGGAGAAAGATATTTCCGATCATCTCTTTTTCGTACCATGCGAAATAACTTTTTTCCAAGCATATTTTTGGTCATCAAAGCTTGGATTCTCGGATTCAGCGGGTCAAAATACACCTATAAACCCACCCATCACAGTTCGATTTCAATTCTGGAGACAGATATTTCCGATCATCTCTTTTTCGTACCATGCGAAATAACTTTTTTCCAAGCATATTTTTGGTCATCAAAGCTTGGATTCTCGGATTCAGCGGGTCAAAATACACCTATAAACCCACCCATCAAAGTTCGATTTTGATTCAGGAGACAGATATTTTCGATCATCTCTTTTTCGAACCATGCGGAATAACTTTTTTCCAAGCATATTTTTGGTCGTCAAAGGTTGGAATTTCGGATTCAGCGGGTCGAAATACACCTAGAAACTCACCCATCAAAGTCCGATTCCGATTCGGAAAAAAAATATTTTCGATCATCTCTTTTTCGTACCGTGCGACATAACTTTTTTCCAAGCATATTTTTGGTCATCAGAGGTTGGATTTTCGGATTCAGTGGGTCGAAATACACCTAGAAACTCACCCATTAAAGTCCGATTTTGATTCGGAAAAAAAATATTTTCGATCATCTCTTTTTCGTACCGTGCGACATAACTTTTTTCCAAGCATATTTTTGGTCATCAGAGGTTGGATTTTCGGATCCAGTGGGTCGAAATACACCTAGAAACTCACCCATTAAAGTCCGATTTTGATTCTGAAAAAAAATATTTTCGATCATCTCTTTTTCGTACCATGCGAAATAACTTCTTTCCAGGTGTATTTTCGTTGAACAAAGGTTGGATTTTTTGATTCAGCGGGTCAAAATACACCTATGAACCCACCCATCAAAGTTCGATTCCGATTCTGGAGACAGATATTTTCGATCATCTCTTTTTCGTACCATGCGAAATAACTTTTTTCCAAGCATATTTTTGGTCATCAAAGTTCGGATTTTCGGATTCAGCGGGTCGGAATACACCTAGAAACTCACCCATCAAAGTCCGATTTTGATTCTGAAAAAAAATATTTTCGATCATCTATTTTTCGTATCATGCGAAATACTTTTTTTCCAAGCATATTTTTGGTCATCAAAGTTTGGATTTTCGGATTCAGCGGGTCGGAATACACCTAGAAACTCACCCATTAAAGTCCGATTTTGATTCTGAAAAAAAATATTTTCGATTATCTCTTTGTCGGACCATGCGGAATAACTTCTTTCCAGGTGTATTTTCGTGTAACGAAGGTTGGATTTTTGGATTCAGCGGGTCAAAATACACCTATGAACCCACCCATCAAAGTTCGACTTCAATTCTGGAGAAAGATATTTCCGATCATCTCTTTTTCGTACCATGCGAAATAACTTTTTTCCAAGCATATTTTTGGTCATCAAAGCTTGGATTCTCGGATTCAGCGGGTCAAAATACACCTATAAACCCACCCATCACAGTTCGATTTCAATTCTGGAGACAGATATTTCCGATCATCTCTTTTTCGTACCATGCGAAATAACTTTTTTCCAAGCATATTTTTGGTCATCAAAGCTTGGATTCTCGGATTCAGCGGGTCAAAATACACCTATAAACCCACCCATCAAAGTTCGATTTTGATTCAGGAGACAGATATTTTCGATCATCTCTTTTTCGAACCATGCGGAATAACTTTTTTCCAAGCATATTTTTGGTCGTCAAAGGTTGGAATTTCGGATTCAGCGGGTCGAAATACACCTAGAAACTCACCCATCAAAGTCCGATTCCGATTCGGAAAAAAAATATTTTCGATCATCTCTTTTTCGTACCGTGCGACATAACTTTTTTCCAAGCATATTTTTGGTCATCAGAGGTTGGATTTTCGGATTCAGTGGGTCGAAATACACCTAGAAACTCACCCATTAAAGTCCGATTTTGATTCGGAAAAAAAATATTTTCGATCATCTCTTTTTCGTACCGTGCGACATAACTTTTTTCCAAGCATATTTTTGGTCATCAGAGGTTGGATTTTCGGATTCAGTGGGTCGAAATACACCTAGAAACTCACCCATTAAAGTCCGATTTTGATTCTGAAAAAAAATATTTTCGATCATCTCTTTTTCGTACCATGCGAAATAACTTCTTTCCAGGTGTATTTTCGTGTAACGAAGGTTGGATTTTTGGATTCAGCGGGTCAAAATACACCTATGAACCCACCCATCAAAGTTCGACTTCAATTCTGGAGAAAGATATTTCCGATCATCTCTTTTTCGTACCATGCGAAATAACTTTTTTCCAAGCATATTTTTGGTCATCAAAGCTTGGATTCTCGGATTCAGCGGGTCAAAATACACCTATAAACCCACCCATCACAGTTCGATTTCAATTCTGGAGACAGATATTTCCGATCATCTCTTTTTCGTACCATGCGAAATAACTTTTTTCCAAGCATATTTTTGGTCATCAAAGCTTGGATTCTCGGATTCAGCGGGTCAAAATACACCTATAAACCCACCCATCAAAGTTCGATTTTGATTCAGGAGACAGATATTTTCGATCATCTCTTTTTCGAACCATGCGGAATAACTTTTTTCCAAGCATATTTTTGGTCGTCAAAGGTTGGAATTTCGGATTCAGCGGGTCGAAATACACCTAGAAACTCACCCATCAAAGTCCGATTCCGATTCGGAAAAAAAATATTTTCGATCATCTCTTTTTCGTACCGTGCGACATAACTTTTTTCCAAGCATATTTTTGGTCATCAGAGGTTGGATTTTCGGATTCAGTGGGTCGAAATACACCTAGAAACTCACCCATTAAAGTCCGATTTTGATTCGGAAAAAAAATATTTTCGATCATCTCTTTTTCGTACCGTGCGACATAACTTTTTTCCAAGCATATTTTTGGTCATCAGAGGTTGGATTTTCGGATTCAGTGGGTCGAAATACACCTAGAAACTCACCCATTAAAGTCCGATTTTGATTCTGAAAAAAAATATTTTCGATCATCTCTTTTTCGTACCATGCGAAATAACTTCTTTCCAGGTGTATTTTCGTTTAACAAAGGTTGGATTTTTGGATTCAGCGGGTCAAAATACACCTATGAACCCACCCATCAAAGTTCGATTCCGATTCTGGAGACAGATATTTTCGATCATCTCTTTTCCGTACCATGCGAAATAACTTTTTTCCAAGCATATTTTTGGTCATCAAAGTTCGGATTTTCGGATTCAGCGGGTCGAAATACACCTAGAAACTCACCTATCAAAGTAAGATTTTGATTCTGAGAAAAAATATTTTCGATCATCTCTTTTTCGTACCATGCGAAATAACTTTTTTCCAAGCATATTTTTGGTCATCAAAGCTTGGATTCTCGGATTCAGCGGGTCAAAATACACCTATAAACCCACCCATCAAAGTTCGATTTTGATTCTGGAGACAGATATTTTCGATCATCTCTTTTTCGAACCATGCGGAATAACTTGTTTTCAAGCATATTTTTGGTCATCAAAGGTTGGAATTTCGGATTCAGCGGGTCGAAATACACCGAGAAACTCACCCATCAAAGTCCGATTCCGATTCGGAAAAAAAATATTTTCGATCATCTCTTTTTCGTACCGTGCGAATTAACTTTTTTCCAAGCATATTTTTGGTCATCACAGTTTGGATTTTCGGATTCAGCGGGTCGAAATACACCTAGAAACTCACCCATCAAAGTCCGATTTTGAGTCTGAAAAAAAATATTTTCGATCATCTCTTTTTCGTACCATGCGAAATAACTTTTTTCCAAGCATATTTTTGGTCATCAAAGCTTGGATTGTCGGATTCAGCGGGTCGAAATACACCTAGAAACTCACCCATTAAAGTCCGATTTTGATTCGGAAAAAAAATATTTTCGATCATCTCTTTTTCGTACCGTGCGACATAACTTTTTTCCAAGCATATTTTTGGTCATCAGAGGTTGGATTTTCGGATTCAGTGGGTCGAAATACACCTAGAAACTCACCCATTAAAGTCCAATTTTGATTCGGAAAAAAAATATTTTCGATCATCTCTTTTTCGTACCGTGCGACATAACTTTTTTCCAAGCATATTTTTGGTCATCAGAGGTTGGATTTTCGGATCCAGTGGGTCGGAATACACCTAGAAACTCACCCATTAAAGTCCGATTTTGATTCTGAAAAAAAATATTTTTTATCATCTCTTTTTCGTACCATGCGAAATAACTTCTTTCCAGGTGTATTTTCGTTTAACAAAGGTTGGATTTTTTGATTCAGCGGGTCAAAATACACCCATGAACCCACCCATCAAAGTTCGATTCCGATTCTGGAGACAGATATTTTCGATCATCTCTTTTTCGTACCATGCGAAATAACTTTTTTCCAAGCATATTTTTGGTCATCAAAGTTCGGATTTTCGGATTCAGCGGGTCGGAATACACCTAGAAACTCACCCATCAAAGTCCGATTTTGATTCTGAAAAAAAATATTTTCGATCATCTATTTTTCGTATCATGCGAAATACCTTTTTTCCAAGCATATTTTTGGTCATCAAAGTTTGGATTTTCGGATTCAGCGGGTCGGAATACACCTAGAAACTCACCCATTAAAGTCCGATTTTGATTCTGAAAAAAAATATTTTCGATCATCTCTTTGTCGGACCATGCGGAATAACTTCTTTCCAGGTGTATTTTCGTGTAACGAAGGTTGGATTTTTGGATTCAGCGGGTCAAAATACACCTATGAACCCACCCATCAAAGTTCGACTTCGATTCTGGAGAAAGATATTTCCGATCATCTCTTTTTCGTACCATGCGAAATAACTTTTTTCCAAGCATATTTTTGGTCATCAAAGCTTGGATTCTCGGATTCAGCGGGTCAAAATACACCTATAAACCCACCCATCAAAGTTCGATTTCAATTCTGGAGACAGATATTTCCGATCATCTCTTTTTCGTACCATGCGAAATAACTTTTTTCCAAGCATATTTTTGGTCATCAAAGCTTGGATTCTCGGATTCAGCGGGTCAAAATACACCTATAAACCCACCCATCAAAGTTCGATTTTGATTCTGGAGACAGATATTTTCGATCATCTCTTTTTCGAACCATGCGGAATAACTTGTTTTCAAGCATATTTTTGGTCATCAAAGGTTGGAATTTCGGATTCAGCGGGTCGAAATACACCGAGAAACTCACCCATCAAAGTCCGATTCCGATTCGGAAAAAAAATATTTTCGATCATCTCTTTTTCGTACCGTGCGAATTAACTTTTTTCCAAGCATATTTTTGGTCATCACAGTTTGGATTTTCGGATTCAGCGGGTCGAAATACACCTAGAAACTCACCCATCAAAGTCCGATTTTGAGTCTGAAAAAAAATATTTTCGATCATCTCTTTTTCGTACCATGCGAAATAACTTTTTTCCAAGCATATTTTTGGTCATCAAAGCTTGGATTGTCGGATTCAGCGGGTTGGAATACACCTATAAACCCACCCATCAAAGTTCGATTTCGATCCTGGAGACAGATATTTTCGATCATCTCTTTTTCGTACCATGCGGAATAACTTTTTTCCAAGCATATTTTCGGTCATCAAAGGTTGGATTTTCGGATTCAGCGGGTCGAAATACACCTAGAAACTCACCCATCGAAGTCCGATTTTGATTCTGAAAAAAAATATTTTCGATCATCTCTTTTTCGTACCATGCGAAATACCTTCGTTCCAGGTATATTTTCGTGTAACAAAGGTTGGATTTTTGGATTCAGCGGGTCGAAATACACCTATAAACCCACCCATCAAAGTTCGATTTCGATCCTGGAGACAGATATTTTCGATCATCTCTTTTTCGTACCATGCGAAATAACTTTTTTCCAAGCATATTTTTGGTCATCAAAGGTTGGATTTTCGGATTCAGCGGGTCGAAATACACCTAGAAACTCACCCATCGAAGTCCGATTTTGATTCTGAAAAAAAATATTTTCGATCATCTCTTTTTCGTACCGTGCGACATAACTTTTTTCCAAGCATATTTTTGGTCATCAGAGGTTGGATTTTCGGATTCAGTTGGTCGAAATACACCTAGAAACTCACCCATTAAAGTCCGATTTTGATTCGGAAAAAAAATATTTTCGATCATCTCTTTTTCGTACCGTGCGACATAACTTTTTTCCAAGCATATTTTTGGTCATCAGAGGTTGGATTTTCGGATTCAGTGGGTCGAAATACACCTAGAAACTCACCCATTAAAGTCCGATTTTGATTCGGAAAAAAAATATTTTCGATCATCTCTTTTTCGTACCGTGCGACATAACTTTTTTCCAAGCATATTTTTGGTCATCAGAGGTTGGATTTTCGGATTCAGTGGGTCGAAATACACCTAGAAACTCACCCATTAAAGTCCGATTTTGATTCTGAAAAAAAATATTTTTGATCATCTCTTTTTCGTACCATGCGAAATAACTCCTTTCCAGGTGTATTTTCGTTGAACAAAGGTTGGATTTTTTGATTCAGCGGGTCAAAATACACCTATGAACCCACCCATCAAAGTTCGATTCCGATTCTGGAGACAGATATTTTCGATCATCTCTTTTTCGTACCATGCGAAATAACTTTTTTCCAAGCATATTTTTGGTCATCAAAGTTCGGATTTTCGGATTCAGCGGGTCGAAATACACCTAGAAACTCACCCATCAAAGTCCGATTTTGATTCTGAAAAAAAATATTTTCGATCATCTATTTTTCGTATCATGCGAAATACTTTTTTTCCAAGCATATTTTTGGTCATCAAAGTTTGGATTTTCGGATTCAGCGGGTCGGAATACACCTAGAAACTCACCCATTGAAGTCCGATTTTGATTCTGAAAAAAGATATTTTCGATTATCTCTTTGTCGGACCATGCGGAATAACTTCTTTCCAGGTGTATTTTCGTGTAACGAAGGTTGGATTTTTGGATTCAGCGGGTCAAAATACACCTATGAACCCACCCATCAAAGTTCGACTTCGATTCTGGAGAAAGATATTTCCGATCATCTCTTTTTCGTACCATGCGAAATAACTTTTTTCCAAGCATATTTTTGGTCATCAAAGCTTGGATTCTCGGATTCAGCGGGTCAAAATACACCTATAAACCCACCCATCACAGTTCGATTTCAATTCTGGAGACAGATATTTCCGATCATCTCTTTTTCGTACCATGCGAAATAACTTTTTTCCAAGCATATTTTTGGTCATCAAAGCTTGGATTGTCGGATTCAGCGGGTCGAAATACACCTAGAAACTCACCCATTAAAGTCCGATTTTGATTCCGAAAAAAAATATTTTCGATCATCTCTTTTTCGTACCGTGCGACATAACTTTTTTCCAAGCATATTTTTGGTGATCAGAGGTTGGATTTTCGGATTCAGTGGGTCGAAATACACCTAGAAACTCACCCATTAAAGTCCAATTTTGATTCGGAAAAAAAATATTTTCGATCATCTCTTTTTCGTACCGTGCGACATAACTTTTTTCCAAGCATATTTTTGGTCATCAGAGGTTGGATTTTCGGATCCAGTGGGTCGGAATACACCTAGAAACTCACCCATTAAAGTCCGATTTTGATTCTGAAAAAAAATATTTTTTATCATCTCTTTTTCGTACCATGCGAAATAACTTCTTTCCAGGTGTATTTTCGTTTAACAAAGGTTGGATTTTTTGATTCAGCGGGTCAAAATACACCCATGAACCCACCCATCAAAGTTCGATTCCGATTCTGGAGACAGATATTTTCGATCATCTCTTTTTCGTACCATGCGAAATAACTTTTTTCCAAGCATATTTTTGGTCATCAAAGTTCGGATTTTCGGATTCAGCGGGTCGGAATACACCTAGAAACTCACCCATCAAAGTCCGATTTTGATTCTGAAAAAAAATATTTTCGATCATCTATTTTTCGTATCATGCGAAATACCTTTTTTCCAAGCATATTTTTGGTCATCAAAGTTTGGATTTTCGGATTCAGCGGGTCGGAATACACCTAGAAACTCACCCATTAAAGTCCGATTTTGATTCTGAAAAAAAATATTTTCGATCATCTCTTTGTCGGACCATGCGGAATAACTTCTTTCCAGGTGTATTTTCGTGTAACGAAGGTTGGATTTTTGGATTCAGCGGGTCAAAATACACCTATGAACCCACCCATCAAAGTTCGACTTCGATTCTGGAGAAAGATATTTCCGATCATCTCTTTTTCGTACCATGCGAAATAACTTTTTTCCAAGCATATTTTTGGTCATCAAAGCTTGGATTCTCGGATTCAGCGGGTCAAAATACACCTATAAACCCACCCATCAAAGTTCGATTTCAATTCTGGAGACAGATATTTCCGATCATCTCTTTTTCGTACCATGCGAAATAACTTTTTTCCAAGCATATTTTTGGTCATCAAAGCTTGGATTCTCGGATTCAGCGGGTCAAAATACACCTATGAACCCACCCATCAAAGTTCGATTTTGATTCTGGAGACAGATATTTTCGTTCATCTCTTTTTCGAACCATGCGGAATAACTTGTTTTCAAGCATATTTTTGGTCATCAAAGGTTGGAATTTCGGATTCAGCGGGTCGAAATACACCTAGAAACTCACCCATCAAAGTCCGATTCCGATTCGGAAAAAAAATATTTTCGATCATCTCTTTTTCGTACCGTGCGAATTAACTTTTTTCCAAGCATATTTTTGGTCATCAAAGTTTGGATTTTCGGATTCAGCGGGTCGAAATACACCTAGAAACTCACCCATCAAAGTCCGATTTTGAGTCTGAAAAAAAATATTTTCGATCATCTCTTTTTCGTACCATGCGAAATAACTTTTTTCCAAGCATATTTTTGGTCATCAAAGCTTGGATTGTCGGATTCAGCGGGTTGAAATACACCTATAAACCCACCCATCAAAGTTCGATTTCGATCCTGGAGACAGATATTTTCGATCATCTCTTTTTCGTACCATGCGGAATAACTTTTTTCCAAGCATATTTTCGGTCATCAAAGGTTGGATTTTCGGATTCAGCGGGTCGAAATACACCTAGAAACTCACCCATCGAAGTCCGATTTTGATTCTGAAAAAAAATATTTTCGATCATCTCTTTTTCGTACCATGCGAAATACCTTCGTTCCAGGTATATTTTCGTGTAACAAAGGTTGGATTTTTGGATTCAGCGGGTCGAAATACACCTATAAACCCACCCATCAAAGTTCGATTTCGATCCTGGAGACAGATATTTTCGATCATCTCTTTTTCGTACCATGCGAAATAACTTTTTTCCAAGCATATTTTTGGTCATCAAAGGTTGGATTTTCGGATTCAGCGGGTCGAAATACACCTAGAAACTCACCCATCGAAGTCCGATTTTGATTCTGAAAAAAAATATTTTCGATCATCTCTTTTTCGTACCGTGCGACATAACTTTTTTCCAAGCATATTTTTGGTCATCAGAGGTTGGATTTTCGGATTCAGTTGGTCGAAATACACCTAGAAACTCACCCATTAAAGTCCGATTTTGATTCGGAAAAAAAATATTTTCGATCATCTCTTTTTCGTACCGTGCGACATAACTTTTTTCCAAGCATATTTTTGGTCATCAGAGGTTGGATTTTCGGATTCAGTGGGTCGAAATACACCTAGAAACTCACCCATCAAAGTCCGATTTTGATTCGGAAAAAAAATATTTTCGATCATCTCTTTTTCGTACCGTGCGACATAACTTTTTTCCAAGCATATTTTTGGTCATCAGAGGTTGGATTTTCGGATTCAGTGGGTCGAAATACACCCAGAAACTCACCCATTAAAGTCCGATTTTGATTCTGAAAAAAAATATTTTTGATCATCTCTTTTTCGTACCATGCGAAATAACTTCTTTCCAGGTGTATTTTCGTTGAACAAAGGTTGGATTTTTTAATTCAGCGGGTCAAAATACACCTATGAACCCACCCATCAAAGTTCGATTCCGATTCTGGAGACAGATATTTTCGATCATCTCTTTTTCGTACCATGCGAAATAACTTTTTTCCAAGCATATTTTTGGTCATCAAAGTTCGGATTTTCGGATTCAGCGGGTCGAAATACACCTAGAAACTCACCCATCAAAGTCCGATTTTGATTCTGAAAAAAAATATTTTCGATCATCTATTTTTCGTATCATGCGAAATACTTTTTTTCCAAGCATATTTTTGGTCATCAAAGTTTGGATTTTCGGATTCAGCGGGTCGGAATACACCTAGAAACTCACCCATTAAAGTCCGATTTTGATTCTGAAAAAAAATATTTTCGATTATCTCTTTGTCGGACCATGCGGAATAACTTCTTTCCAGGTGTATTTTCGTGTAACGAAGGTTGGATTTTTGGATTCAGCGGGTCAAAATACACCTATGAACCCACCCATCAAAGTTCGACTTCGATTCTGGAGAAAGATATTTCCGATCATCTCTTTTTCGTACCATGCGAAATAACTTTTTTCCAAGCATATTTTTGGTCATCAGAGGTTGGATTTTCGGATTCAGTGGGTCGAAATACACCTAGAAACTCACCCATTAAAGTCCGATTTTGATTCGGAAAAAAAATATTTTCGATCATCTCTTTTTCGTACCGTGCGACATAACTTTTTTCCAAGCATATTTTTGGTCATCAGAGGTTGGATTTTCGGATTCAGTGGGTCGAAATACACCTAGAAACTCACCCATTAAAGTCCGATTTTGATTCTGAAAAAAAATATTTTCGATCATCTCTTTTTCGTACCATGCGAAATAACTTCTTTCCAGGTGTATTTGCGTTTAACAAGGGTTGGATTTTTGGATTCAGCGGGTCAAAATACACCTATGAACCCACCCATCAAAGTTCGATTCCGATTCTGGAGACAGATATTTTCGATCATCTCTTTTCCGTACCATGCGAAATAACTTTTTTCCAAGCATATTTTCGGTCATCAAACTTCGGATTTTCGGATTCAGCGGGTCGGAATACACCTAGAAACTCACCTATCAAAGTCCGATTTTGATTCTGAAAGAAAATATTTTCGATCATCTCTTTTTCGTACCATGCGAAATAACTTTTTTCCAAGCATATTTTTGGTCATCAAAGCTTGGATTCTCGGATTCAGCGGGTCAAAATACACCTATAAACCCACCCATCAAAGTTCGATTTCAATTCTGGAGACAGATATTTTCGATCATCTCTTTTTCGTACCATGCGAAATAACTTTTTTCCAAGCATATTTTTGGTCATCAAAGTTTGGATTTTCAGATTCAGCGGGTCGAAATACACCTAGAAACTCACCCATCACAGTCCGATTTTGAGTCTGAAAAAAAATATTTTCGATCATCTCTTTTTCGTACCATGCGAAATAACTTTTTTCCAAGCATATTCTTGGTCATCAAAGCTTGGATTGTCGGATTCAGCGGGTCGAAATACACCTAGAAACTCACCCATTAAAGTCCGGTTTTGATTCGGAAAAAAAATATTTTCGATCATCTCTTTTTCGTACCGTGCGACATAACTTTTTTCCAAGCATATTTTTGGTCATCAGAGGTTGGATTTTCGGATTCAGTGGGTCGAAATACACCTAGAAACTCACCCATTAAAGTCCGATTTTGATTCGGAAAAAAAATATTTTCGATCATCTCTTTTTCGTACCGTGCGACATAACTTTTTTCCAAGCATATTTTTGGTCATCAGAGGTTGGATTTTCGGATCCAGTGGGTCGAAATACACCTAGAAACTCACCCATCAAAGTCCGATTTAGATTCTGAAAAAAAATATTTTTTATCATCTCTTTTTCGTACCATGCGAAATAACTTCTTTCCAGGTGTATTTTCGTTTAACAAAGGTTGGATTTTTTGATTCAGCGGGTCAAAATACACCCATGAACCCACCCATCAAAGTTCGATTCCGATTCTGGAGACAGATATTTTCGATCATCTCTTTTTCGTACCATGCGAAATAACTTTTTTCCAAGCATATTTTTGGTCAGCAAAGTTCGGATTTTCGGATTCAGCGGGTCGGAATACACCTAGAAACTCACCCATCAAAGTCCGATTTTGATTCTGAAAAAAAATATTTTCGATCATCTATTTTTCGTATCATGCGAAATACCTTTTTTCCAAGCATATTTTTGGTCATCAAAGTTTGGATTTTCGGATTCAGCGGGTCGGAATACACCTAGAAACTCACCCATTAAAGTCCGATTTTGATTCTGAAAAAAAATATTTTCGATCATCTCTTTGTCGGACCATGCGGAATAACTTCTTTCCAGGTGTATTTTCGTGTAACGAAGGTTGGATTTTTGGATTCAGCGGGTCAAAATACACCTATGAACCCACCCATCAAAGTTCGATTTCAATTCTGGAGACAGATATTTCCGATCATCTCTTTTTCGTACCATGCGAAATAACTTTTTTCCAAGCATATTTTTGGTCATCAAAGCTTGGATTCTCGGATTCAGCGGGTCAAAATACACCTATAAACCCACCCATCAAAGTTCGATTTCAATTCTGGAGACAGATATTTCCGATCATCTCTTTTTCGTACCATGCGAAATAACTTTTTTCCAAGCATATTTTTGGTCATCAAAGCTTGGATTCTCGGATTCAGCGGGTCAAAATACACCTATAACCCCACCCATCAAAGTTTGATTTTGATTCTGGAGACAGATATTTTCGATCATCTCTTTTTCGAACCATGCGGAATAACTTGTTTTCAAGCATATTTTTGGTCATCAAAGGTCGGAATTTCGGATTCAGCGGGTCGAAATACACCTAGAAACTCACGCATCAAAGTCCGATTCCGATTCGGAAAAAAAATATTTTCGATCATCTCTTTTTCGTACCGTGCGAATTAACTTTTTTCCAAGCATATTTTTGGTCATCAGAGGTTGGATTTTCGGATTCAGTGGGTCGAAATACACCTAGAAACTCACCCATCACAGTTCGATTTCAATTCTGGAGACAGATATTTCCGATCATCTCTTTTTCGTACCATGCGGAATAACTTTTTTCCAAGCATATTTTTGGTCATCAAAGCTTGGATTCTCCGATTCAGCGGGTCAAAATACAGCTATAAACCCACCCATCAAAGTTCGATTTTGATTCTGGAGACAGATATTTTCGATCATCTCTTTTTCGAACCATGCGGAATAACTTTTTTCTGAGCATATTTTTGGTCATCAAAGGTTGGAATTTCGGATTCAGCGGGTCGAAATACACCTAGAAACTCACCCATCAAAGTCCGATTCGGATTCGGAAAAAAAATATTTTCGATCATCTCTTTTTCGTACCGTGCGAAATAACTTTTTTCCAAGCATATTTTTGGTCATCAGAGGTTGGATTTTCGGATTCAGTGGGTCGAAATACACCTAGAAACTCACCCATGAAAGTCCGATTTTGATTCTGAAAAAAAAAATTTTCGATCATCTCTTCTTCGTACCGTGCGACATAACTTTCTTCCAAGCATATTTTTGGTCATCAGAGGTTGGATTTTCGGATTCAGTGGGTCGAAATACACCTAGAAACTCACCCATTAAAGTCCGATTTTGATTCGGAAAAAAAATATTTTCGATCATCTCTTTTTCGTACCGTGCGACATAACTTTTTTCCAAGCATATTTTTGGTCATCAGAGGTTGGATTTTCGGATTCAGTGGGTCGAAATACACCTAGAAACTCACCCATTAAAGTCCGATTTTGATTCTGAAAAAAAATATTTTCGATCATCTCTTTTTCGTACCATGCGAAATAACTTCTTTCCAAGCATATTTTTGGTCATCAAAGCTTGGATTCTCGGATTCAGCGGGTCAAAATACACCTATAAACCCACCCATCACAGTTCGATTTCAATTCTGGAGACAGATATTTCCGATCATCTCTTTTTCGTACCATGCGAAATAACTTTTTTCCAAGCATATTTTTGGTCATCAAAGCTTGGATTCTCGGATTCAGCGGGTCAAAATACACCTATAAACCCACCCATCAAAGTTCGATTTTGATTCTGGAGACAGATATTTTCGATCATCTCTTTTTCGAACCATGCGGAATAACTTTTTTCCAAGCATATTTTTGGATGTCAAAGGTTGGAATTTCGGATTCAGCGGGTCGAAATACACCTAGAAACTCACCAATCAAAGTCCGATTCCGATTCGGAAAAAAAATATTTTCGATCATCTCTTTTTCGTACCGTGCGACATAACTTTTTTCCAAGCATATTTGTGGTCATCAGAGGTTGGATTTTCGGATTCAGTGGGTCGAAATACACCTAAAAACTCACCCAATAAAGTCCGATTTTGATTCGGAAAAAAAATATTTTCGATCATCTCTTTTTCGTACCGTGCGACATAACTTTTTTCCAAGCATATTTTTGGTCATCAGAGGTTGGATTTTCGGATTCAGTGGGTCGAAATACACCTAGAAACTCACCCATTAAAGTCCGATTTTGATTCTGAAAAAAAATATTTTCGATCATCTCTTTTTCGTACCATGCGAAATAACTTCTTTCCAGGTGCATTTTCGTTTAACAAAGGTTGGATTTTTGGATTCAGCGGGTCAAAATACAACTATGAACCCACCCATCAAAGTTCGATTCCGATTCTGGAGACAGATATTTCCGATCATCTCTTTTCCGTACCATGCGAAATAACTTTTTTCCAAGCATATTTTTGGTCATCAAAGTTCGGATTTTCGGATTCAGCGGGTCGAAATACACCTAGAAACTCACCTATCAAAGTCCGATTTTGATTCTGAAAAAAAATATTTTCGATCATCTCTTTTTCGTACCATGCGAAATAACTTTTTTCCAAGCATATTTTTGGTCATCAAAGCTTGGATTCTCGGATTCAGCGGGTCAAAATACACCTATAAACCCACCCATCAAAGTTCGATTTCAATTCTGGAGACAGATATTTTCGATCATCTCTTTTTCGTACCATGCGAAATAACTTTTTTCCAAGCATATTTTTGGTCATCAAAGTTTGGATTTTCAGATTCAGCGGGTCGGAATACACCTAGAAACTCACCCATCAAAGTCCGATTTTGAGTCTGAAAAAAAATATTTTCGATCATCTCTTTTTCGTACCATGCGAAATAACTTTTTTCCAAGCATATTTTTGGTCATCAAAGCTTGGATTGTCGGATTCAGCGGGTCGAAATACACCTAGAAACTCACCCATTACAGTCCGATTTTGATTCGGAAAAAAAATATTTTCGATCATCTCTTTTTCGTACCGTGCGACATAACTTTTTTCCAAGCATATTTTTGGTCATCAGAGGTTGGATTTTCGGATTCAGCGGGTCGAAATACACCTAGAAACTCACCCATTAAAGTCCGATTTTGATTCGGAAAAAAAATATTTTCGATCGTCTCTTTTTCGTACCGTGCGACATAACTTTTTTCCAAGCATATTTTTGGTCATCAGAGGTTGGATTTTCGGATTCAGTGGGTCAAAATACACCTATAAACCCACCCATCACAGTTCGATTTCAATTCTGGAGACAGATATTTCCGATCATCTCTTTTTCGTACCATGCGGAATAACTTTTTTCCAAGCATATTTTTGGTCATCAAAGCTTGGATTCTCGGATTCAGCGGGTCAAAATACACCTATGAACCCACCCATCAAAGTTCGATTCCGATTCTGGAGACAGATATTTCCGATCATCTCATTTCCGTACCATGCGAAATAACTTTTTTCCAAGCATATTTTTGGTCATCAAAGTTCGGATTTTCGGATTCAGCGGGTCGGAATACACCTAGAAACTCACCTATCAAAGTCCGATTTTGATTCTGAAAAAAAATATTTTCGATCATCTCTTTTTCGTACCATGCGAAATAACTTTTTTCCAAGCATATTTTTGGTCATCAAAGCTTGGATTCTCGGATTCAGCGGGTCAAAATACACCTATAAACCCACCCATCAAAGTTCGATTTCAATTCTGGAGACAGATATTTTCGATCATCTCTTTTTCGTACCATGCGAAATAACTTTTTTCCAAGCATATTTTTGGTCATCAAAGCTTGGATTCTCGGATTCAGCGGGTCAAAATACACCTATAAACCCACCCATCAAAGATCGATTTTGATTCTGGAGACAGATATTTTCGATCATCTCTTTTTCGAACCATGCGGAATAACTTTTTTCCAAGCATATTTTTGGTCGTCAAAGGTTGGAATTCCGGATTCAGCGGGTCGAAATACACCTAGAAACTCACCCATCAAAGTCCGATTCCGATTCGGAAAAAAAATATTTTCGATCATCTCTTTTTCGTACCGTGCGACATAACTTTTTTCCAAGCATATTTTTGGTCATCAGAGGTTGGATTTTCGGATTCAGTGGGTCGAAATACACCTAGAAACTCACCCAATAGAGTCCGATTTTGATTCGGAAAAAAAATATTTTCGATCATCTCTTTTTCGTACCGTGCGACATAACTTTTTTCCAAGCATATTTTTGGTCATCAGAGGTTAGATTTTCGGATTCAGTGGGTCGAAATACACCTAGAAACTCACCCATTAAAGTCCGATTTTGATTCTGAAAATAAATATTTTCGATCATCTCTTTTTCGTACCATGCGAAATAACTTCTGTCCAGGTGCATTTTCGTTTAACAAAGGTTGGATTTTTGGATTCAGCGGGTCAAAATACACCTATGAACCCACCCATCAAAGTTCGATTCCGATTCTGGAGACAGATATTTCCGATCATCTCTTTTCCGTACCATGCGAAATAACTTTTTTCCAAGCATATTTTTGGTCATCAAAGTTCGGATTTTCGGATTCAGCGGGTCGGAATACACCTAGAAACTCACCTATCAAAGTCCGATTTTGATTCTGAAAAAAAATATTTTCGATCATCTCTTTTTCGTACCATGCGAAATAACTTATTTCCAAGCATATTTTTGGTCATCAAAGCTTGGATTCTCGGATTCAGCGTGTCAAAATACACCTATAAACCCACCCATCAAAGTTCGATTTCAATTCTGGAGACAGATATTTTCGATCATCTCTTTTTCGTACCATGCGAAATAACTTTTTTCCAAGCATATTTTTGGTCATCAAAGTTTGGATTTTCAGATTCAGCGGGTCGAAATACACCTAGAAACTCACCCATCAAAGTCCGATTTTGAGTCTGAAAAAAAATATTTTCGATCATCTCTTTTTCGTACCATGCGAAATAACTTTTTTCCAAGCATATTTTTGGTCATCAAAGCTTGGATTGTCGGATTCAGCGGGTCGAAATACACCTAGAAACTCACCCATTACAGTCCGATTTTGATTCGGAAAAAAAATATTTTCGATCATCTCTTTTTCGTACCGTGCGACATAACTTTTTTCCAAGCATATTTTTGGTCATCAGAGGTTGGATTTTCGGATTCAGTGGGTCGAAATACACCTAGAAACTCACCCATTAACGTCCGATTTTGATTCGGAAAAAAAATATTTTCGATCATCTCTTTTTCGTACCGTGCGACATAACTTTTTTCCAAGCATATTTTTGGTCATCAGAGGTTGGATTTTCGGATTCAGTGGGTCGAAATACACCTAGAAACTCACCCATTAAAGTCTGATTTTGATTCTGAACAAAAATATTTTTTATCATCTCTTTTTCGTACCATGCGAAATAACTTCTTTCCAGGTGTATTTTCGTTTAACAAAGGTTGGATTTTTTGATTCAGCGGGTCAAAATACACCCATGAACCCACCCATCAAAGTTCGATTCCGATTCTGGAGACAGATATTTTCGATCATCTCTTTTTCGTACCATGCGAAATAACTTTTTTCCAAGCATATTTTTGGTCATCAAAGTTCGGATTTTCGGATTCAGCGGGTCGGAATACACCTAGAAACTCACCCATCAAAGTCCGATTTTGATTCTGAAAAAAAATATTTTCGATCATCTATTTTTCGTATCATGCGAAATACCTTTTTTCCAAGCATATTTTTGGTCATCAAAGTTTGGATTTTCGGATTCAGCGGGTCGGAATACACCTAGAAACTCACCCATTAAAGTCCGATTTTGATTCTGAAAAAAAATATTTTCGATCATCTCTTTGTCGGACCATGCGGAATAACTTCTTTCCAGGTGTATTTTCGTGTAACGAAGGTTGGATTTTTGGATTCAGCGGGTCAAAATACACCTATGAACCCACCCATCAAAGTTCGACTTCAATTCTGGAGAAAGATATTTCCGATCATCTCTTTTTCGTACCATGCGAAATAACTTTTTTCCAAGCATATTTTTGGTCATCAAAGCTTGGATTCTCGGATTCAGCGGGTCAAAATACACCTATAAACCCACCCATCAAAGTTCGATTTCAATTCTGGAGACAGATATTTCCGATCATCTCTTTTTCGTACCATGCGAAATAACTTTTTTCCAAGCATATTTTTGGTCATCAAAGTTTGGATTTTCAGATTCAGCGGGTCGAAATACACCTAGAAACTCACCCATCAAAGTCCGATTTTGAGTCTGAAAAAAAATATTTTCGATCATCCCTTTTTCGTACCATGCGAAATAACTTTTTTCCAAGCATATTTTTGGTCATCAAAGCTTGGATTGTCGGATTCAGCGGGTCGAAATACACCTAGAAACTCACCCATTACAGTCCGATTTTGATTCGGAAAAAAAATATTTTCGATCATCTCTTTTTCGTACCGTGCGACATAACTTTTTTCCAAGCATATTTTTGGTCATCAGAGGTTGGATTTTCGGATTCAGTGGGTCGAAATACACCTAGAAACTCACCCATTAAAGTCCGATTTTGATTCGGAAAAAAAATATTTTCGATCGTCTCTTTTTCGTACCGTGCGACATAACTTTTTTCCAAGCATATTTTTGGTCATCAGAGGTTGGATTTTCGGAATCAGTGGGTCGAAATACACCTAGAAACTCACCCATTAAAGTCCGATTTTGATTCTGAACAAAAATATTTTTTATCATCTCTTTTTCGTACCATGCAAAATAAATTCTTTCCAGGTGTATTTTCGTTTAACAAAGGTTGGATTTTTTGATTCAGCGGGTCGAAATACACCCATGAACCCACCCATCAAAGTTCGATTCCGATTCTGGAGACAGATATTTTCGATCATCTCTATTTCGTACCATGCGAAATAACTTTTTTCCAAGCATATTTTTGGTCATCAAAGTTCGGATTTTCGGATTCAGCGGGTCGGAATACACCTAGAAACTCACCCATCAAAGTCCGATTTTGATTCTGAAAAAAAATATTTTCGATCATCTATTTTTCGTATCATGCGAAATACCTTTTTTCCAAGCATATTTTTGGTCATCAAAGTTTGGATTTTCGGATTCAGCGGGTCGGAATACACCTAGAAACTCACCCATTAAAGTCCGATTTTGATTCTGAAAAAAAATATTTTCGATCATCTCTTTGTCGGACCATGCGGAATAACTTCTTTCCAGGTGTATTTTCGTGTAACGAAGGTTGGATTTTTGGATTCAGCGGGTCAAAATACACCTATGAACCCACCCATCAAAGTTCGACTTCGATTCTGGAGAAAGATATTTCCGATCATCTCTTTTTCGTACCATGCGAAATAACTTTTTTCCAAGCATATTTTTGGTCATCAAAGCTTGGATTCTCGGATTCAGCGGGTCAAAATACACCTATAAACCCACCCATCAAAGTTCGATTTCAATTCTGGAGACAGATATTTCCGATCATCTCTTTTTCGTACCATGCGAAATAACTTTTTTCCAAGCATATTTTTGGTCATCAAAGCTTGGATTCTCGGATTCAGCGGGTCAAAATACACCTATAAACCCACCCATCAAAGTTCGATTTTGATTCTGGAGACAGATATTTTCGATCATCTCTTTTTCGAACCATGCGGAATAACTTTTTTTCAAGCATATTTTTGGTCATCAAAGGTTGGAATTTCGGATTCAGCGGGTCGAAATACACCTAGAAACTCACCCATCAAAGTCCGATTCCGATTCGGAAAAAAAATATTTTCGATCATCTCTTTTTCGTACCGTGCGAATTAACTTTTTTCCAAGCATATTTTTGGTCATCAGAGGTTGGATTTTCGGATTCAGTGGGTCGAAATACACCTAGAAACTCACCCATCACAGTTCGATTTCAATTCTGGAGACAGATATTTCCGATCATCTCTTTTTCGTACCATGCGGAATAACTTTTTTCCAAGCATATTTTTGGTCATCAAAGCTTGGATTCTCGGATTCAGCGGGTCGAAATACACCTAGAAACTCACCCATTAAAGTCCGATTTTGATTCGGAAAAAAAATATTTTCGATCATCTCTTTTTCGTACCGTGCGACATAACTTTTTTCCAAGCATATTTTTGGTCATCAGAGGTTGGATTTTCGGATTCAGTGGGTCGAAATACACCTAGAAACTCACCCATTAAAGTCCGATTTTGATTCTGAAAAAAAATATTTTCGATCATCTCTTTTTCGTACCATGCGAAATAACTTCTTTCTAAGCATATTTTTGGTCATCAAAGCTTGGATTCTCGGATTCAGCGGGTCAAAATACACCTATAAACCCACCCATCACAGTTCGATTTCAATTCTGGAGACAGATATTTCCGATCATCTCTTTTTCGTACCATGCGAAATAACTTTTTTCCAAGCATATTTTTGGTCATCAAAGCTTGGATTCTCGGATTCAGCGGGTCAAAATACACCTATAAACCCACCCATCAAAGTTCGATTTTGATTCTGGAGACAGATATTTTCGATCATCTCTTTTTCGAACCATGCGGAATAACTTTTTTCCAAGCATATTTTTGGATGTCAAAGGTTGGAATTTCGGATTCAGCGGGTCGAAATACACCTAGAAACTCACCCATCAAAGTCCGATTCCGATTCGGAAAAAAAATATTTTCGATCATCTCTTTTTCGTACCGTGCGACATAACTTTTTTCCAAGCATATTTTTGGTCATCAGAGGTTGGATTTTCGGATTCAGTGGGTCGAAATACACCTAGAAACTCACCCATTAAAGTCCGATTTTGATTCGGAAAAAAAATATTTTCGATCGTCTCTTTTTCGTACCGTGCGACATAACTTTTTTCCAAGCATATTTTTGGTCATCAGAGGTTGGATTTTCGGAATCAGTGGGTCGAAATACACCTAGAAACTCACCCATTAAAGTCCGATTTTGATTCTGAACAAAAATATTTTTTATCATCTCTTTTTCGTACCATGCAAAATAAATTCTTTCCAGGTGTATTTTCGTTTAACAAAGGTTGGATTTTTTGATTCAGCGGGTCGAAATACACCCATGAACCCACCCATCAAAGTTCGATTCCGATTCTGGAGACAGATATTTTCGATCATCTCTATTTCGTACCATGCGAAATAACTTTTTTCCAAGCATATTTTTGGTCATCAAAGTTCGGATTTTCGGATTCAGCGGGTCGGAATACACCTAGAAACTCACCCATCAAAGTCCGATTTTGATTCTGAAAAAAAATATTTTCGATCATCTATTTTTCGTATCATGCGAAATACCTTTTTTCCAAGCATATTTTTGGTCATCAAAGTTTGGATTTTCGGATTCAGCGGGTCGGAATACACCTAGAAACTCACCCATTAAAGTCCGATTTTGATTCTGAAAAAAAATATTTTCGATCATCTCTTTGTCGGACCATGCGGAATAACTTCTTTCCAGGTGTATTTTCGTGTAACGAAGGTTGGATTTTTGGATTCAGCGGGTCAAAATACACCTATGAACCCACCCATCAAAGTTCGACTTCGATTCTGGAGAAAGATATTTCCGATCATCTCTTTTTCGTACCATGCGAAATAACTTTTTTCCAAGCATATTTTTGGTCATCAAAGCTTGGATTCTCGGATTCAGCGGGTCAAAATACACCTATAAACCCACCCATCAAAGTTCGATTTCAATTCTGGAGACAGATATTTCCGATCATCTCTTTTTCGTACCATGCGAAATAACTTTTTTCCAAGCATATTTTTGGTCATCAAAGCTTGGATTCTCGGATTCAGCGGGTCAAAATACACCTATAAACCCACCCATCAAAGTTCGATTTTGATTCTGGAGACAGATATTTTCGATCATCTCTTTTTCGAACCATGCGGAATAACTTTTTTTCAAGCATATTTTTGGTCATCAAAGGTTGGAATTTCGGATTCAGCGGGTCGAAATACACCTAGAAACTCACCCATCAAAGTCCGATTCCGATTCGGAAAAAAAATATTTTCGATCATCTCTTTTTCGTACCGTGCGAATTAACTTTTTTCCAAGCATATTTTTGGTCATCAGAGGTTGGATTTTCGGATTCAGTGGGTCGAAATACACCTAGAAACTCACCCATCACAGTTCGATTTCAATTCTGGAGACAGATATTTCCGATCATCTCTTTTTCGTACCATGCGGAATAACTTTTTTCCAAGCATATTTTTGGTCATCAAAGCTTGGATTCTCGGATTCAGCGGGTCGAAATACACCTAGAAACTCACCCATTAAAGTCCGATTTTGATTCGGAAAAAAAATATTTTCGATCATCTCTTTTTCGTACCGTGCGACATAACTTTTTTCCAAGCATATTTTTGGTCATCAGAGGTTGGATTTTCGGATTCAGTGGGTCGAAATACACCTAGAAACTCACCCATTAAAGTCCGATTTTGATTCTGAAAAAAAATATTTTCGATCATCTCTTTTTCGTACCATGCGAAATAACTTCTTTCTAAGCATATTTTTGGTCATCAAAGCTTGGATTCTCGGATTCAGCGGGTCAAAATACACCTATAAACCCACCCATCACAGTTCGATTTCAATTCTGGAGACAGATATTTCCGATCATCTCTTTTTCGTACCATGCGAAATAACTTTTTTCCAAGCATATTTTTGGTCATCAAAGCTTGGATTCTCGGATTCAGCGGGTCAAAATACACCTATAAACCCACCCATCAAAGTTCGATTTTGATTCTGGAGACAGATATTTTCGATCATCTCTTTTTCGAACCATGCGGAATAACTTTTTTCCAAGCATATTTTTGGATGTCAAAGGTTGGAATTTCGGATTCAGCGGGTCGAAATACACCTAGAAACTCACCCATCAAAGTCCGATTCCGATTCGGAAAAAAAATATTTTCGATCATCTCTTTTTCGTACCGTGCGACATAACTTTTTTCCAAGCATATTTTTGGTCATCAGAGGTTGGATTTTCGGATTCAGTGGGTCGAAATACACCTAGAAACTCACCCATTAAAGTCCGATTTTGATTCTGAAAAAAAATATTTTCGATCATCTCTTTTTCGTACCATGCGAAATAACTTCTTTCCAGGTGCATTTTCGTTTAACAAAGGTTGGATTTTTGGATTCAGCGGGTCAAAATACAACTATGAACCCACCCATCAAAGTTCGATTCCGATTCTGGAGACAGATATTTCCGATCATCTCTTTTCCGTACCATGCGAAATAACTTTTTTCCAAGCATATTTTTGGTCATCAAAGTTCGGATTTTCGGATTCAGCGGGTCGGAATACACCTAGAAACTCACCTATCAAAGTCCGATTTTGATTCTGAAAAAAAATATTTTCGATCATCTCTTTTTCGTACCATGCGAAATAACTTTTTTCCAAGCATATTTTTGGTCATCAAAGCTTGGATTCTCGGATTCAGCGGGTCAAAATACACCTATAAACCCACCCATCAAAGTTCGATTTCAATTCTGGAGACAGATATTTCCGATCATCTCTTTTTCGTACCATGCGAAATAACTTTTTTCCAAGCATATTTTTGGTCATCAAAGTTTGGATTTTCAGATTCAGCGGGTCGAAATACACCTAGAAACTCACCCATCAAAGTCCGATTTTGAGTCTGAAAAAAAATATTTTCGATCATCCCTTTTTCGTACCATGCGAAATAACTTTTTTCCAAGCATATTTTTGGTCATCAAAGCTTGGATTGTCGGATTCAGCGGGTCGAAATACACCTAGAAACTCACCCATTACAGTCCGATTTTGATTCGGAAAAAAAATATTTTCGATCATCTCTTTTTCGTACCGTGCGACATAACTTTTTTCCAAGCATATTTTTGGTCATCAGAGGTTGGATTTTCGGATTCAGTGGGTCGAAATACACCTAGAAACTCACCCATTAAAGTCCGATTTTGATTCGGAAAAAAAATATTTTCGATCGTCTCTTTTTCGTACCGTGCGACATAACTTTTTTCCAAGCATATTTTTGGTCATCAGAGGTTGGATTTTCGGAATCAGTGGGTCGAAATACACCTAGAAACTCACCCATTAAAGTCCGATTTTGATTCTGAACAAAAATATTTTTTATCATCTCTTTTTCGTACCATGCGAAATAACTTCTTTCCAGGTGTATTTTCGTTTAACAAAGGTTGGATTTTTTGATTCAGCGGGTCGAAATACACCCATGAACCCACCCATCAAAGTTCGATTCCGATTCTGGAGACAGATATTTTCGATCATCTCTTTTTCGTACCATGCGAAATAACTTTTTTCCAAGCATATTTTTGGTCATCAAAGTTCGGATTTTCGGATTCAGCGGGTCGGAATACACCTAGAAACTCACCCATCAAAGTCCGATTTTGATTCTGAAAAAAAATATTTTCGATCATCTATTTTTCGTATCATGCGAAATACCTTTTTTCCAAGCATATTTTTGGTCATCAAAGTTTGGATTTTCGGATTCAGCGGGTCGGAATACACCTAGAAACTCACCCATTAAAGTCCGATTTTGATTCTGAAAAAAAATATTTTCGATCATCTCTTTGTCGGACCATGCGGAATAACTTCTTTCCAGGTGTATTTTCGTGTAACGAAGGTTGGATTTTTGGATTCAGCGGGTCAAAATACACCTATGAACCCACCCATCAAAGTTCGACTTCGATTCTGGAGAAAGATATTTCCGATCATCTCTTTTTCGTACCATGCGAAATAACTTTTTTCCAAGCATATTTTTGGTCATCAAAGCTTGGATTCTCGGATTCAGCGGGTCAAAATACACCTATAAACCCACCCATCAAAGTTCGATTTCAATTCTGGAGACAGATATTTCCGATCATCTCTTTTTCGTACCATGCGAAATAACTTTTTTCCAAGCATATTTTTGGTCATCAAAGCTTGGATTCTCGGATTCAGCGGGTCAAAATACACCTATAAACCCACCCATCAAAGTTCGATTTTGATTCTGGAGACAGATATTTTCGATCATCTCTTTTTCGAACCATGCGGAATAACTTTTTTTCAAGCATATTTTTGGTCATCAAAGGTTGGAATTTCGGATTCAGCGGGTCGAAATACACCTAGAAACTCACCCATCAAAGTCCGATTCCGATTCGGAAAAAAAATATTTTCGATCATCTCTTTTTCGTACCGTGCGAATTAACTTTTTTCCAAGCATATTTTTGGTCATCAGAGGTTGGATTTTCGGATTCAGTGGGTCGAAATACACCTAGAAACTCACCCATCACAGTTCGATTCCAATTCTGGAGACAGATATTTCCGATCATCTCTTTTTCGTACCATGCGGAATAACTTTTTTCCAAGCATATTTTTGGTCATCAAAGCTTGGATTCTCGGATTCAGCGGGTCGAAATACACCTAGAAACTCACCCATTAAAGTCCGATTTTGATTCGGAAAAAAAATATTTTCGATCATCTCTTTTTCGTACCGTGCGACATAACTTTTTTCCAAGCATATTTTTGGTCATCAGAGGTTGGATTTTCGGATTCAGTGGGTCGAAATACACCTAGAAACTCACCCATTAAAGTCCGATTTTGATTCTGAAAAAAAATATTTTCGATCATCTCTTTTTCGTACCATGCGAAATAACTTCTTTCCAAGCATATTTTTGGTCATCAAAGCTTGGATTCTCGGATTCAGCGGGTCAAAATACACCTATAAACCCACCCATCACAGTTCGATTTCAATTCTGGAGACAGATATTTCCGATCATCTCTTTTTCGTACCATGCGAAATAACTTTTTTCCAAGCATATTTTTGGTCATCAAAGCTTGGATTCTCGGATTCAGCGGGTCAAAATACACCTATAAACCCACCCATCAAAGTTCAATTTTGATTCTGGAGACAGATATTTTCGATCATCTCTTTTTCGAACCATGCGGAATAACTTTTTTCCAAGCATATTTTTGGATGTCAAAGGTTGGAATTTCGGATTCAGCGGGTCGAAATACACCTAGAAACTCACCCATCAAAGTCCGATTCCGATTCGGAAAAAAAATATTTTCGATCATCTCTTTTTCGTACCGTGCGACATAACTTTTTTCCAAGCATATTTTTGGTCATCAGAGGTTGGATTTTCGGATTCAGTGGGTCGAAATACACCTAGAAACTCACCCATTAAAGTCCGATTTTGATTCTGAAAAAAAATATTTTCGATCATCTCTTTTTCGTACCATGCGAAATAACTTCTTTCCAAGCATATTTTTGGTCATCAAAGCTTGGATTCTCGGATTCAGCGGGTCAAAATACACCTATAAACCCACCCATCACAGTTCGATTTCAATTCTGGAGACAGATATTTCCGATCATCTCTTTTTCGTACCATGCGAAATAACTTTTTTCCAAGCATATTTTTGGTCATCAAAGCTTGGATTCTCGGATTCAGCGGGTCAAAATACACCTATAAACCCACCCATCAAAGTTCGATTTCGATTCTGGAGACAGATATTTTCGATCATCTCTTTTTCGAACCATGCGGAATAACTTTTTTCCAAGCATATTTTTGGATGTCAAAGGTTGGAATTTCGGATTCAGCGGGTCGAAATACACCTAGAAACTCACCCATCAAAGTCCGATTCCGATTCGGAAAAAAAATATTTTCGATCATCTCTTTTTCGTACCGTGCGACATAACTTTTTTCCAAGCATATTTTTGGTCATCAGAGGTTGGATTTTCGGATTCAGTGGGTCAAAATACACCTATAAACCCACCCATCAAAGTTCGATTTTGATTCTGGAGACAGATATTTTCGATCATCTCTTTTTCGAACCATGCGGAATAACTTTTTTTCAAGCATATTTTTGGTCATCAAAGGTTGGAATTTCGGATTCAGCGGGTCGAAATACACCTAGAAACTCACCCATCATAGTCCGATTCCGATTCGGAAAAAAAATATTTTCGATCATCTCTTTTTCGTACCGTGCGAATTAACTTTTTTCCAAGCATATTTTTGGTCATCAGAGGTTGGATTTTCGGATTCAGTGGGTCGAAATACACCTAGAAACTCACCCATCACAGTTCGATTTCAATTCTGGAGACAGATATTTCCGATCATCTCTTTTTCGTACCATGCGGAATAACTTTTTTCCAAGCATATTTTTGGTCATCAAAGCTTGGATTCTCGGATTCAGCGGGTCAAAATACACCTATGAACCCACCCATCAAAGTTCGATTCCGATTCTGGAGACAGATATTTCCGATCATCTCTTTTCCGTACCATGCGAAATAACTTTTTTCCAAGCATATTTTTGGTCATCAAAGTTCGGATTTTCGGATTCAGCGGGTCGGAATACACCTAGAAACTCACCTATCAAAGTCCGATTTTGATTCTGAACAAAAATATTTTCGATCATCTCTTTTTCGTACCATGCGAAATAACTTTTTTCCAAGCATATTTTTGGTCATCAAAGCTTGGATTCTCGGATTCAGCGGGTCAAAATACACCTATAAACCCACCCATCAAAGTTCGATTTCAATTCTGGAGACAGATATTTTCGATCATCTCTTTTTCGTACCATGCGAAATAACTTTTTTCCAAGCATATTTTTGGTCATCAAAGCTTGGATTCTCGGATTCAGCGGGTCAAAATACACCTATAAACCCACCCATCAAAGTTCGATTTTGATTCTGGAGACAGATATTTTCGATCATCTCTTTTTCGAACCATGCGGAATAACTTTTTTCCAAGCATATTTTTGGTCGTCAAAGGTTGGAATTTCGGATTCAGCGGGTCGAAATACACCTAGAAACTCACCCATCAAAGTCCGATTCCGATTCGGAAAAAAAATATTTTCGATCATCTCTTTTTCGTACCGTGCGACATAACTTTTTTCCAAGCATATTTTTGGTCATCAGAGGTTGGATTTTCGGATTCAGTGGGTCGAAATACACCTAGAAACTCACCCAATAGAGTCCGATTTTGATTCGGAAAAAAAATATTTTCGATCATCTCTTTTTCGTACCGTGCGACATAACTTTTTTCCAAGCATATTTTTGGTCATCAGAGGTTGGATTTTCGGATTCAGTGGGTCGAAATACACCTAGAAACTCACCCATTAAAGTCCGATTTTGATTCTGAAAAAAAATATTTTCGATCATCTCTTTTTCGTACCATGCGAAATAACTTCTTTCCAGGTGCATTTTCGTTTAACAAAGGTTGGATTTTTGGATTCAGCGGGTCAAAATACACCTATGAACCCACCCATCAAAGTTCGATTCCGATTCTGGAGACAGATATTTCCGATCATCTCTTTTTCGTACCATGCGAAATAACTTTTTTCCAAGCATATTTTTGGTCATCAAAGTTTGGATTTTCAGATTCAGCGGGTCGAAATACACCTAGAAACTCACCCATCAAAGTCCGATTTTGAGTCTGAAAAAAAATATTTTCGATCATCCCTTTTTCGTACCATGCGAAATAACTTTTTTCCAAGCATATTTTTGGTCATCAAAGCTTGGATTGTCGGATTCAGCGGGTCGAAATACACCTAGAAACTCACCCATTACAGTCCGATTTTGATTCGGAAAAAAAATATTTTCGATCATCTCTTTTTCGTACCGTGCGACATAACTTTTTTCCAAGCATATTTTTGGTCATCAGAGGTTGGATTTTCGGATTCAGTGGGTCGAAATACACCTAGAAACTCACCCATTAAAGTCCGATTTTGATTCGGAAAAAAAATATTTTCGATCGTCTCTTTTTCGTACCGTGCGACATAACTTTTTTCCAAGCATATTTTTGGTCATCAGAGGTTGGATTTTCGGAATCAGTGGGTCGAAATACACCTAGAAACTCACCCATTAAAGTCCGATTTTGATTCTGAACAAAAATATTTTTTATCATCTCTTTTTCGTACCATGCGAAATAACTTCTTTCCAGGTGTATTTTCGTTTAACAAAGGTTGGATTTTTTGATTCAGCGGGTCGAAATACACCCATGAACCCACCCATCAAAGTTCGATTCCGATTCTGGAGACAGATATTTTCGATCATCTCTTTTTCGTACCATGCGAAATAACTTTTTTCCAAGCATATTTTTGGTCATCAAAGTTCGGATTTTCGGATTCAGCGGGTCGGAATACACCTAGAAACTCACCCATCAAAGTCCGATTTTGATTCTGAAAAAAAATATTTTCGATCATCTATTTTTCGTATCATGCGAAATACCTTTTTTCCAAGCATATTTTTGGTCATCAAAGTTTGGATTTTCGGATTCAGCGGGTCGGAATACACCTAGAAACTCACCCATTAAAGTCCGATTTTGATTCTGAAAAAAAATATTTTCGATCATCTCTTTGTCGGACCATGCGGAATAACTTCTTTCCAGGTGTATTTTCGTGTAACGAAGGTTGGATTATTGGATTCAGCGGGTCAAAATACACCTATGAACCCACCCATCAAAGTTCGACTTCGATTCTGGAGAAAGATATTTCCGATCATCTCTTTTTCGTACCATGCGAAATAACTTTTTTCCAAGCATATTTTTGGTCATCAAAGCTTGGATTCTCGGATTCAGCGGGTCAAAATACACCTATAAACCCACCCATCAAAGTTCGATTTCAATTCTGGAGACAGATATTTCCGATCATCTCTTTTTCGTACCATGCGAAATAACTTTTTTCCAAGCATATTTTTGGTCATCAAAGCTTGGATTCTCGGATTCAGCGGGTCAAAATACACCTATAAACCCACCCATCAAAGTTCGATTTTGATTCTGGAGACAGATATTTTCGATCATCTCTTTTTCGAACCATGCGGAATAACTTTTTTTCAAGCATATTTTTGGTCATCAAAGGTTGGAATTTCGGATTCAGCGGGTCGAAATACACCTAGAAACTCACCCATCAAAGTCCGATTCCGATTCGGAAAAAAAATATTTTCGATCATCTCTTTTTCGTACCGTGCGAATTAACTTTTTTCCAAGCATATTTTTGGTCATCAGAGGTTGGATTTTCGGATTCAGTGGGTCGAAATACACCTAGAAACTCACCCATCACAGTTCGATTTCAATTCTGGAGACAGATATTTCCGATCATCTCTTTTTCGTACCATGCGGAATAACTTTTTTCCAAGCATATTTTTGGTCATCAAAGCTTGGATTCTCGGATTCAGCGGGTCAAAATACACCTATGAACCCACCCATCAAAGTTCGATTCCGATTCTGGAGACAGATATTTCCGATCATCTCTTTTCCGTACCATGCGAAATAACTTTTTTCCAAGCATATTTTTGGTGATCAAAGTTCGGATTTTCGGATTCAGCGGGTCGGAATACACCTAGAAACTCACCTATCAAAGTCCGATTTTGATTCTGAAAAAAAATATTTTCGATCATCTCTTTTTCGTACCATGCGAAATAACTTTTTTCCAAGCATATTTTTGGTCATCAAAGCTTGGATTCTCGGATTCAGCGGGTCAAAATACACCTATAAACCCACCCATCAAAGTTCGATTTCAATTCTGGAGACAGATATTTTCGATCATCTCTTTTTCGTACCATGCGAAATAACTTTTTTCCAAGCATATTTTTGGTCATCAAAGCTTGGATTCTCGGATTCAGCGGGTCAAAATACACCTATAAACCCACCCATCAAAGTTCGATTTCAATTCTGGAGACAGATATTTCCGATCATCTCTTTTTCGTACCATGCGAAATAACTTTTTTCCAAGCATATTTTTGGTCATCAAAGCTTGGATTCTCGGATTCAGCGGGTCAAAATACACCTATAAACCCACCCATCAAAGTTCGATTTTGATTCTGGAGACAGATATTTTCGATCATCTCTTTTTCGAACCATGCGGAATAACTTTTTTTCAAGCATATTTTTGGTCATCAAAGGTTGGAATTTCGGATTCAGCGGGTCGAAATACACCTAGAAACTCACCCATCAAAGTCCGATTCCGATTCGGAAAAAAAATATTTTCGATCATCTCTTTTTCGTACCGTGCGAATTAACTTTTTTCCAAGCATATTTTTGGTCATCAGAGGTTGGATTTTCGGATTCAGTGGGTCGAAATACACCTAGAAACTCACCCATCACAGTTCGATTTCAATTCTGGAGACAGATATTTCCGATCATCTCTTTTTCGTACCATGCGGAATAACTTTTTTCCAAGCATATTTTTGGACATCAAAGCTTGGATTCTCGGATTCAGCGGGTCAAAATACACCTATGAACCCACCCATCAAAGTTCGATTCCGATTCTGGAGACAGATATTTCCGATCATCTCTTTTCCGTACCATGCGAAATAACTTTTTTCCAAGCATATTTTTGGTGATCAAAGTTCGGATTTTCGGATTCAGCGGGTCGGAATACACCTAGAAACTCACCTATCAAAGTCCGATTTTGATTCTGAAAAAAAATATTTTCGATCATCTCTTTTTCGTACCATGCGAAATAACTTTTTTCCAAGCATATTTTTGGTCATCAAAGCTTGGATTCTCGGATTCAGCGGGTCAAAATACACCTATAAACCCACCCATCAAAGTTCGATTTCAATTCTGGAGACAGATATTTTCGATCATCTCTTTTTCGTACCATGCGAAATAACTTTTTTCCAAGCATATTTTTGGTCATCAAAGCTTGGATTCTCGGATTCAGCGGGTCAAAATACACCTATAAACCCACCCATCAAAGTTCGATTTTGATTCTGGAGACAGATATTTTCGATCATCTCTTTTTCGAACCATGCGGAATAACTTTTTTCCAAGCATATTTTTGGTCGTCAAAGGTTGGAATTTCGGATTCAGCGGGTCGAAATACACCTAGAAACTCACCCATCAAAGTCCGATTCCGATTCGGAAAAAAAATATTTTCGATCATCTCTTTTTCGTACCGTGCGACATAACTTTTTTCCAAGCATATTTTTGGTCATCAGAGGATGGATTTTCGGATTCAGTGGGTCGAAATACACCTAGAAACTCACCCAATAAAGTCCGATTTTGATTCGGAAAAAAAATATTTTCGATCATCTCTTTTTCGTACCGTGCGACATAACTTTTTTCCAAGCATATTTTTGGTCATCAGAGGTTGGATTTTCGGATTCAGTGGGTCGAAATACACCTAGAAACTCACCCATTAAAGTCCGATTTTGATTCTGAAAAAAAATATTTTCGATCATCTCTTTTTCGTACCATGCGAAATAACTTCTTTCCAGGTGCATTTTCGTTTAACAAAGGTTGGATTTTTGGATTCAGCGGGTCGAAATACACCTAGAAACTCACCCATCACAGTTCGATTTCAATTCTGGAGACAGATATTTCCGATCATCTCTTTTTCGTACCGTGCGAATTAACTTTTTTCCAAGCATATTTTTGGTCATCAGAGGTTGGATTTTCGGATTCAGTGGGTCGAAATACACCTAGAAACTCACCCATCACAGTTCGATTTCAATTCTGGAGACAGATATTTCCGATCATCTCTTTTTCGTACCATGCGAAATAACTTTTTTCCAAGCATATTTTTGGTCATCAAAGCTTGGATTCTCGGATTCAGCGGGTCAAAATACACCTATGAACCCACCCATCAAAGTTCGATTTCAATTCTGGAGACAGATATTTCCGATCATCTCTTTTTCGTACCATGCGAAATAACTTTTTTCCAAGCATATTTTTGGTCATCAAAGTTTGGATTTTCAGATTCAGCGGGTCGAAATACACCTAGAAACTCACCCATCAAAGTCCGATTTTGAGTCTGAAAAAAAATATTTTCGATCATCCCTTTTTCGTACCATGCGAAATAACTTTTTTCCCAGCATATTTTTGGTCATCAAAGCTTGGATTGTCGGATTCAGCGGGTCGAAATACACCTAGAAACTCACCCATTACAGTCCGATTTTGATTCGGAAAAAAAATATTTTCGATCATCTCTTTTTCGTACCGTGCGACATAACTTTTTTCCAAGCATATTTTTGGTCATCAGAGGTTGGATTTTCGGATTCAGTGGGTCGAAATACACCTAGAAACTCACCCATTAAAGTCCGATTTTGATTCGGAAAAAAAATATTTTCGATCGTCTCTTTTTCGTACCGTGCGACATAACTTTTTTCCAAGCATATTTTTGGTCATCAGAGGTTGGATTTTCGGAATCAGTGGGTCGAAATACACCTAGAAACTCACCCATTAAAGTCCGATTTTGATTCTGAACAAAAATATTTTTTATCATCTCTTTTTCGTACCATGCGAAATAACTTCTTTCCAGGTGTATTTTCGTTTAACAAAGGTTGGATTTTTTGATTCAGCGGGTCGAAATACACCCATGAACCCACCCATCAAAGTTCGATTCCGATTCTGGAGACAGATATTTTCGATCATCTCTTTTTCGTACCATGCGAAATAACTTTTTTCCAAGCATATTTTTGGTCATCAAAGTTCGGATTTTCGGATTCAGCGGGTCGGAATACACCTAGAAACTCACCCATCGAAGTCCGATTTTGATTCTGAAAAAAAATATTTTCGATCATCTATTTTTCGTATCATGCGAAATACCTTTTTTCCAAGCATATTTTTGGTCATCAAAGTTTGAATTTTCGGATTCAGCGGGTCGGAATACACCTAGAAACTCACCCATTAAAGTCCGATTTTGATTCTGAAAAAAAATATTTTCGATCATCTCTTTGTCGGACCATGCGGAATAACTTCTTTCCAGGTGTATTTTCGTGTAACGAAGGTTGGATTTTTGGATTCAGCGGGTCAAAATACACCTATGAACCCACCCATCAAAGTTCGACTTCGATTCTGGAGAAAGATATTTCCGATCATCTCTTTTTCGTACCATGCGAAATAACTTTTTTCCAAGCATATTTTTGGTCATCAAAGCTTGGATTCTCGGATTCAGCGGGTCAAAATACACCTATAAACCCACCCATCAAAGTTCGATTTCAATTCTGGAGACAGATATTTCCGATCATCTCTTTTTCGTACCATGCGAAATAACTTTTTTCCAAGCATATTTTTGGTCATCAAAGCTTGGATTCTCGGATTCAGCGGGTCAAAATACACCTATAAACCCACCCATCAAAGTTCGATTTTGATTCTGGAGACAGATATTTTCGATCATCTCTTTTTCGAACCATGCGGAATAACTTTTTTTCAAGCATATTTTTGGTCATCAAAGGTTGGAATTTCGGATTCAGCGGGTCGAAATACACCTAGAAACTCACCCATCAAAGTCCGATTCCGATTCGGAAAAAAAATATTTTCGATCATCTCTTTTTCGTACCGTGCGAATTAACTTTTTTCCAAGCATATTTTTGGTCATCAGAGGTTGGATTTTCGGATTCAGTGGGTCGAAATACACCTAGAAACTCACCCATCACAGTTCGATTTCAATTCTGGAGACAGATATTTCCGATCATCTCTTTTTCGTACCATGCGGAATAACTTTTTTCCAAGCATATTTTTGGTCATCAAAGCTTGGATTCTCGGATTCAGCGGGTCAAAATACACCTATGAACCCACCCATCAAAGTTCGATTCCGATTCTGGAGACAGATATTTCCGATCATCTCTTTTCCGTACCATGCGAAATAACTTTTTTCCAAGCATATTTTTGGTCATCAAAGTTCGGATTTTCGGATTCAGCGGGTCGGAATACACCTAGAAACTCACCTATCAAAGTCCGATTTTGATTCTGAAAAAAAATATTTTCGATCATCTCTTTTTCGTACCATGCGAAATAACTTTTTTCCAAGCATATTTTTGGTCATCAAAGCTTGGATTCTCGGATTCAGCGGGTCAAAATACACCTATAAACCCACCCATCAAAGTTCGATTTCAATTCTGGAGACAGATATTTTCGATCATCTCTTTTTCGTACCATGCGAAATAACTTTTTTCCAAGCATATTTTTGGTCATCAAAGCTTGGATTCTCGGATTCAGCGGGTCAAAATACACCTATAAACCCACCCATCAAAGTTCGATTTTGATTCTGGAGACAGATATTTTCGATCATCTCTTTTTCGAACCATGCGGAATAACTTTTTTCCAAGCATATTTTTGGTCGTCAAAGGTTGGAATTTCGGATTCAGCGGGTCGAAATACACCTAGAAACTCACCCATCAAAGTCCGATTCCGATTCGGAAAAAAAATATTTTCGATCATCTCTTTTTCGTACCGTGCGACATAACTTTTTTCCAAGCATATTTTTGGTCATCAGAGGATGGATTTTCGGATTCAGTGGGTCGAAATACACCTAGAAACTCACCCAATAAAGTCCGATTTTGATTCGGAAAAAAAATATTTTCGATCATCTCTTTTTCGTACCGTGCGACATAACTTTTTTCCAAGCATATTTTTGGTCATCAGAGGTTGGATTTTCGGATTCAGTGGGTCGAAATACACCTAGAAACTCACCCATTAAAGTCCGATTTTGATTCTGAAAAAAAATATTTTCGATCATCTCTTTTTCGTACCATGCGAAATAACTTCTTTCCAGGTGCATTTTCGTTTAACAAAGGTTGGATTTTTGGATTCAGCGGGTCGAAATACACCTAGAAACTCACCCATCACAGTTCGATTTCAATTCTGGAGACAGATATTTCCGATCATCTCTTTTTCGTACCATGCGGAATAACTTTTTTCCAAGCATATTTTTGGTCATCAAAGCTTGGATTCTCGGATTCAGCGGGTCAAAATACACCTATGAACCCACCCATCAAAGTTCGATTCCGATTCTGGAGACAGATATTTCCGATCATCTCTTTTCCGTACCATGCGAAATAACTTTTTTCCAAGCATATTTTTGGTCATCAAAGTTCGGATTTTCGGATTCAGCGGGTCGGAATACACCTAGAAACTCACCTATCAAAGTCCGATTTTGATTCTGAAAAAAAATATTTTCGATCATCTCTTTTTCGTACCATGCGAAATAACTTTTTTCCAAGCATATTTTTGGTCATCAAAGCTTGGATTCTCGGATTCAGCGGGTCAAAATACACCTATAAACCCACCCATCAAAGTTCGATTTCAATTCTGGAGACAGATATTTTCGATCATCTCTTTTTCGTACCATGCGAAATAACTTTTTTCCAAGCATATTTTTGGTCATCAAAGTTTGGATTTTCAGATTCAGCGGGTCGAAATACACCTAGAAACTCACCCATCAAAGTCCGATTTTGAGTCTGAAAAAAAATATTTTCGATCATCTCTTTTTCGTACCATGCGAAATAACTTTTTTCCAAGCATATTTTTGGTCATCAAAGCTTGGATTGTCGGATCCAGCGGGTCGAAATACACCTAGAAACTCACTCATTACAGTCCGATTTTGATTCGGAAAAAAAATATTTTCGATCATCTCTTTTTCGTACCGTGCGACATAACTTTTTTCCAAGCATATTTTTGGTCATCAGAGGTTGGATTTTCGGATTCAGTGGGTCGAAATACACCTAGAAACTCACCCATTAAAGTCCGATTTTGATTCGGAAAAAAAATATTTTCGATCATCTCTTTTTCGTACCGTGCGACATAACTTTTTTCCAAGCATGTTTTTGGTCATCAGAGGTTGGATTTTCGGATTCAGTGGGTCGAAATACACCTAGAAACTCACCCATTAAAGTCCGATTTTGATTCTGAACAAAAATATTTTTTATCATCTCTTTTTCATACCATGCGAAATAACTTCTTTCCAGGTGTATTTTCGTTTAACAAAGGTTGGATTTTTTGATTCAGCGGGTCAAAATACACCCATGAACCCACCCATCAAAGTTCGATTCCGATTCTGGAGACAGATATTTTCGATCATCTCTTTTTCGTACCATGCGAAATAACTTTTTTCCAAGCATATTTTTGGTCATCAAAGTTCGGATTTTCGGATTCAGCGGGTCGGAATACACCTAGAAACTCACCCATCAAAGTCCGATTTTGATTCTGAAAAAAAATATTTTCGATCATCTATTTTTCGTATCATGCGAAATACCTTTTTTCCAAGCATATTTTTGGTCATCAAAGTTTGGATTTTCGGATTCAGCGGGTCGGAATACACCTAGAAACTCACCCATTAAAGTCCGATTTTGATTCTGAAAAAAAATATTTTCGATCATCTCTTTGTCGGACCATGCGGAATAACTTCTTTCCAGGTGTATTTTCGTGTAACGAAGGTTGGATTTTTGGATTCAGCGGGTCAAAATACACCTATGAACCCACCCATCAAAGTTCGACTTCGATTCTGGAGAAAGATATTTCCGATCATCTCTTTTTCGTACCATGCGGAATAACTTTTTTCCCAGCATATTTTTGGTCATCAAAGCTTGGATTCTCGGATTCAGCGGGTCAAAATACACCTATAAACCCACCCATCAAAGTTCGATTTCAATTCTGGAGACAGATATTTCCGATCATCTCTTTTTCGTACCATGCGAAATAACTTTTTTCCAAGCATATTTTTGGTCATCAAAGCTTGGATTCTCGGATTCAGCGGGTCAAAATACACCTATAAACTCACCCATCAAAGTTCGATTTTGATTCTGGAGACAGATATTTTCGATCATCTCTTTTTCGAACCATGCGGAATAACTTTTTTTCAAGCATATTTTTGGTCATCAAAGGTTGGAATTTCGGATTCAGCGGGTCGAAATACACCTAGAAACTCACCCATCAAAGTCCGATTCCGATTCGGAAAAAAAATATTTTCGATCATCTCTTTTTCGTACCGTGCGAATTAACTTTTTTCCAAGCATATTTTTGGTCATCAGAGGTTGGATTTTCGGATCCAGTGGGTCGAAATACACCTAGAAACTCACCCATCACAGTTCGATTTCAATTCTGGAGACAGATATTTCCGATCATCTCTTTTTCGTACCATGCGGAATAACTTTTTTCCAAGCATATTTTTGGTCATCAAAGCTTGGATTCTCGGATTCAGCGGGTCAAAATACACCTATGAACCCACCCATCAAAGTTCGATTCCGATTCTGGAGACAGATATTTCCGATCATCTCTTTTCCGTACCATGCGAAATAACTTTTTTCCAAGCATATTTTTGGTCATCAAAGTTCGGATTTTCGGATTCAGCGGGTCGGAATACACCTAGAAACTCACCTATCAAAGTCCGATTTTGATTCTGAAAAAAAATATTTTCGATCATCTCTTTTTCGTACCATGCGAAATAACTTTTTTCCAAGCATATTTTTGGTCATCAAAGCTTGGATTCTCGGATTCAGCGGGTCAAAATACACCTATAAACCCACCCATCAAAGTTCGATTTCAATTCTGGAGACAGATATTTTCGATCATCTCTTTTTCGTACCATGCGAAATAACTTTTTTCCAAGCATATTTTTGGTCATCAAAGTTTGGATTTTCAGATTCAGCGGGTCGAAATACACCTAGAAACTCACCCATCAAAGTCCGATTTTGAGTCTGAAAAAAAATATTTTCGATCATCTCTTTTTCGTACCATGCGAAATAACTTTTTTCCAAGCATATTTTTGGTCATCAAAGCTTGGATTGTCGGATTCAGCGGGTCGAAATACACCTAGAAACTCACCCATTACAGTCCGATTTTGATTCGGAAAAAAAATATTTTCGATCATCTCTTTTTCGTACCGTGCGACATAACTTTTTTCCAAGCATATTTTTGGTCATCAGAGGTTGGGTTTTCGGATTCAGTGGGTCGAAATACACCTAGAAACTCACCCATTAAAGTCCGATTTTGATTCGGAAAAAAAATATTTTCGATCATCTCTTTTTCGTACCGTGCGACATAACTTTTTTCCAAGCATATTTTTGGTCATCAGAGGTTGGATTTTCGGATTCAGTGGGTCGAAATACACCTAGAAACTCACCCATTAAAGTCCGATTTTGATTCTGAACAAAAATATTTTTTATCATCTCTTTTTCGTACCATGCGAAATAACTTCTTTCCAGATGTATTTTCGTTTAACAAAGGTTGGATTTTTTGATTCAGCGGGTCAAAATACACCCATGAACCCACCCATCAAAGTTCGATTCCGATTCTGGAGACAGATATTTTCGATCATCTCTTTTTCGTACCATGCGAAATAACTTTTCTCCAAGCATATTTTTGGTCATCAAAGTTCGGATTTTCGGATTCAGCGGGTCGGAATACACCTAGAAACTCACCCATCAAAGTCCGATTTTGATTCTGAAAAAAAATATTTTCGATCATCTATTTTTCGTATCATGCGAAATACCTTTTTTCCAAGCATATTTTTGGTCATCAAAGTTTGGATTTTCGGATTCAGCGGGTCGGAATACACCTAGAAACTCACCCATTAAAGTCCGATTTTGATTCTGAAAAAAAATATTTTCGATCATCTCTTTGTCGGACCATGCGGAATAACTTCTTTCCAGGTGTATTTTCGTGTAACGAAGGTTGGATTTTTGGATTCAGCGGGTCAAAATACACCTATGAACCCACCCATCAAAGTTCGACTTCGATTCTGGAGAAAGATATTTCCGATCATCTCTTTTTCGTACCATGCGAAATAACTTTTTTCCAAGCATATTTTTGGTCATCAAAGCTTGGATTTTCGGATTCAGCGGGTCAAAATACACCTATAAACCCACCCATCAAAGTTCGATTTCAATTCTGGAGACAGATATTTCCGATCATCTCTTTTCCGTACCATGCGAAATAACTTTTTTCCAAGCATATTTTTGGTCATCAAAGCTTGGATTCTCGGATTCAGCGGGTCAAAATACACCTATAAACCCACCCATCAAAGTTCGATTTTGATTCTGGAGACAGATATTTTCGATCATCTCTTTTTCGAACCATGCGGAATAACTTTTTTTCAAGCATATTTTTGGTCATCAAAGGTTGGAATTTCGGATTCAGCGGGTCGAAATACACCTAGAAACTCACCCATCAAAGTCCGATTCCGATTCGGAAAAAAAATATTTTCGATCATCTCTTTTTCGTACCGTGCGAATTAACTTTTTTCCAAGCATATTTTTGGTCATCAGAGGTTGGATTTTCGGATTCAGTGGGTCGAAATACACCTAGAAACTCACCCATCACAGTTCGATTTCAATTCTGGAGACAGATATTTCCGATCATCTCTTTTTCGTACCATGCGGAATAACTTTTTTCCAAGCATATTTTTGGTCATCAAAGCTTGGATTCTCGGATTCAGCGGGTCAAAATACACCTATGAACCCACCCATCAAAGTTCGATTCCGATTCTGGAGACAGATATTTCCGATCATCTCTTTTCCGTACCATGCGAAATAACTTTTTTCCAAGCATATTTTTGGTCATCAAAGTTCGGATTTTCGGATTCAGCGGGTCGGAATACACCTAGAAACTCACCTATCAAAGTCCGATTTTGATTCTGAAAAAAAATATTTTCGATCATCTCTTTTTCGTACCATGCGAAATAACTTTGTTCCAAGCATATTTTTGGTCATCAAAGCTTGGATTCTCGGATTCAGCGGGTCAAAATACACCTATAAACCCACCCATCAAAGTTCGATTTCAATTCTGGAGACAGATATTTTCGATCATCTCTTTTTCGTACCATGCGAAATAACTTTTTTCCAAGCATATTTTTGGTCATCAAAGTTTGGATTTTCAGATTCAGCGGGTCGAAATACACCTAGAAACTCACCCATCAAAGTCCGATTTTGAGTCTGAAAAAAAATATTTTCGATCATCTCTTTTTCGTACCATGCGAAATAACTTTTTTCCAAGCATATTTTTGGTCATCAAAGCTTGGATTGTCGGATTCAGCGGGTCGAAATACACCTAGAAACTCACCCATTACAGTCCGATTTTGATTCGGAAAAAAAATATTTTCGATCATCTCTTTTTCGTACCGTGCGACATAACTTTTTTCCAAGCATATTTTTGGTCATCAGAGGTTGGATTTTCGGATTCAGTGGGTCGAAATACACCTAGAAACTCACCCATTAAAGTCCGATTTTGATTCGGAAAAAAAATATTTTCGATCATCTCTTTTTCGTACCGTGCGACATAACTTTTTTCCAAGCATATTTTTGGTCATCAGAGGTTGGATTTTCGGATTCAGTGGGTCGAAATACACCTAGAAACTCACCCATTAAAGTCCGATTTTGATTCTGAACAAAAATATTTTTTATCATCTCTTTTTCGTACCATGCGAAATAACTTCTTTCCAGGTGTATTTTCGTTTAACAAAGGTTGGATTTTTTGATTCAGCGGGTCAAAATACACCCATGAACCCACCCATCAAAGTTCGATTCCGATTCTGGAGACAGATATTTTCGATCATCTCTTTTTCGTACCATGCGAAATAACTTTTCTCCAAGCATATTTTTGGTCATCAAAGTTCGGATTTTCGGATTCAGCGGGTCGGAATACACCTAGAAACTCACCCATCAAAGTCCGATTTTGATTCTGAAAAAAAATATTTTCGATCATCTATTTTTCGTATCATGCGAAATACCTTTTTTCCAAGCATATTTTTGGTCATCAAAGTTTGGATTTTCGGATTCAGCGGGTCATATTACACCTAGAAACTCACCCATTAAAGTCCGATTTTGATTCTGAAAAAAAATATTTTCGATCATCTCTTTGTCGGACCATGCGGAATAACTTCTTTCCAGGTGTATTTTCGTGTAACGAAGGTTGGATTTTTGGATTCAGCGGGTCAAAATACACCTATGAACCCACCCATCAAAGTTCGACTTCGATTCTGGAGAAAGATATTTCCGATCATCTCTTTTTCGTACCATGCGAAATAACTTTTTTCCAAGCATATTTTTGGTCATCAAAGCTTGGATTCTCGGATTCAGCGGGTCAAAATACACCTATAAACCCACCCATCAAAGTTCGATTCCAATTCTGGAGACAGATATTTCCGATCATCTCTTTTTCGTACCATGCGAAATAACTTTTTTCCAAGCATATTTTTGGTCATCAAAGCTTGGATTCTCGGATTCAGCGGGTCAAAATACACCTATAAACCCACCCATCAAAGTTCGATTTTGATTCTGGAGACAGATATTTTCGATCATCTCTTTTTCGAACCATGCGGAATAACTTTTTTTCAAGCATATTTTTGGTCATCAAAGGTTGGAATTTCGGATTCAGCGGGTCGAAATACACCTAGAAACTCACCCATCAAAGTCCGATTCCGATTCGGAAAAAAAATATTTTCGATCATCTCTTTTTCGTACCGTGCGAATTAACTTTTTTCAAGCATATTTTTGGTCATCAGAGGTTGGATTTTCGGATTCAGTGGGTCGAAATACACCTAGAAACTCACCCATCACAGTTCGATTTCAATTCTGGAGACAGATATTTCCGATCATCTCTTTTTCGTACCATGCGGAATAACTTTTTTCCAAGCATATTTTTGGTCATCAAAGCTTGGATTCTCGGATTCAGCGGGTCAAAATACACCTATAAACCCACCCATCAAAGTTCGATTTTGATTCTGGAGACAGATATTTTCGATCATCTCTTTTTCGAACCATGCGGAATAACTTTTTTCTAAGCATGTTTTTGGTCATCAAAGGTTGGAATTTCGGATTCAGCGGGTCGAAATACACCTAGAAACCCACCCATCAAAGTCCGATTCCGATTCGGAAAAAAAATATTTTCGATCAACTCTTTTTCGTACCGTGCGAAATAACTTTTTTCCAAGCATATTTTTGGTCATCAGAGGTTGGATTTTCGGATTCAGTGGGTCGAAATACACCTAGAAACTCACCCATGCAAGTCCGATTTTGATTCTGAAAAAAAATATTTTCGATCATCTCTTTTTCGTACCATGCGAAATAACTTCTTTCCAAGCATATTTTTGGTCATCAAAGCTTGGATTCTCGGATTCAGCGGGTCAAAATACACCTATAAACCCACCCATCACAGTTCGATTTCAATTCTGGAGACAGATATTTCCGATCATCTCTTTTTCGTACCATGCGAAATAACTTTTTTCCAAGCATATTTTTGGTCATCAAAGCTTGGATTCTCGGATTCAGCGGGTCAAAATACACCTATAAACCCACCCATCAAAGTTCGATTTTGATTCTGGAGACAGATATTTTCGATCATCTCTTTTTCGAACCATGCGGAATAACTTTTTTCCAAGCATATTTTTGGTCGTCAAAGGTTGGAATTTCGGATTCAGCGGGTCGAAATACACCTAGAAACTCACCCATCAAAGTCCGATTCCGATTCGGAAAAAAAATATTTTCGATCATCTCTTTTTCGTACCGTGCGACATAACTTTTTTCCAAGCATTTTTTTGGTCATCAGAGGTTGGATTTTCGGATTCAGTGGGTTGAAATACACCTAGAAACTCACCCATTAAAGTCCGATTTTGATTCGGAAAAAAAATATTTTCGATCATCTCTTTTTCGTACCGTGCGACATAACTTTTTTCCAAGCATATTTTTGGTTATCAGAGGTTGGATTTCCGGATTCAGTGGGTCGAAATACACCTAGAAACTCACCCATTAAAGTCCGATTTTGATTCTGAAAAAAAATATTTTCGATCATCTCTTTTTCGTACCGTGCGACATAACTTTTTTCCAAGCATATTTTTGGTCATCAGAGGTTGGATTTTCGGATTCAGTGGGTCGAAATACACCTAGAAACTCACCCATTAAAGTCCGATTTTGATTCTGAACAAAAATATTTTTTATCATCTCTTTTTCGTACCATGCGAAATAACTTCTTTCCAGGTGTATTTTCGTTTAACAAAGGTTGGATTTTTTGATTCAGCGGGTCAAAATACACCCATGAACCCACCCATCAAAGTTCGATTCCGATTCTGGAGACAGATATTTTCGATCATCTCTTTTTCGTACCATGCGAAATAACTTTTCTCCAAGCATATTTTTGGTCATCAAAGTTCGGATTTTCGGATTCAGCGGGTCGGAATACACCTAGAAACTCACCCATCAAAGTCCGATTTTGATTCTGAAAAAAAATATTTTCGATCATCTATTTTTCGTATCATGCGAAATACCTTTTTTCCAAGCATATTTTTGGTCATCAAAGTTTGGATTTTCGGATTCAGCGGGTCATATTACACCTAGAAACTCACCCGTTAAAGTCCGATTTTGATTCTGAAAAAAAATATTTTCGATCATCTCTTTGTCGGACCATGCGGAATAACTTCTTTCCAGGTGTATTTTCGTGTAACGAAGGTTGGATTTTTGGATTCAGCGGGTCAAAATACACCTATGAACCCACCCATCAAAGTTCGACTTCGATTCTGGAGAAAGATATTTCCGATCATCTCTTTTTCGTACCATGCGAAATAACTTTTTTCCAAGCATATTTTTGGTCATCAAAGCTTGGATTCTCGGATTCAGCGGGTCAAAATACACCTATAAACCCACCCATCAAAGTTCGATTCCAATTCTGGAGACAGATATTTCCGATCATCTCTTTTTCGTACCATGCGAAATAACTTGTTTCCAAGCATATTTTTGGTCATCAAAGCTTGGATTCTCGGATTCAGCGGGTCAAAATACACCTATAAACCCACCCATCAAAGTTCGATTTTGATTCTGGAGACAGATATTTTCGATCATCTCTTTTTCGAACCATGCGGAATAACTTTTTTTCAAGCATATTTTTGGTCATCAAAGGTTGGAATTTCGGATTCAGCGGGTCGAAATACACCTAGAAACTCACCCATCAAAGTCCGATTCCGATTCGGAAAAAAAATATTTTCGATCATCTCTTTTTCGTACCGTGCGAATTAACTTTTTTCAAGCATATTTTTGGTCATCAGAGGTTGGATTTTCGGATTCAGTGGGTCGAAATACACCTAGAAACTCACCCATCACAGTTCGATTTCAATTCTGGAGACAGATATTTCCGATCATCTCTTTTTCGTACCATGCGGAATAACTTTTTTCCAAGCATATTTTTGGTCATCAAAGCTTGGATTCTCGGATTCAGCGGGTCAAAATACACCTATAAACCCACCCATCAAAGTTCGATTTTGATTCTGGAGACAGATATTTTCGATCATCTCTTTTTCGAACCATGCGGAATAACTTTTTTCTAAGCATGTTTTTGGTCATCAAAGGTTGGAATTTCGGATTCAGCGGGTCGAAATACACCTAGAAACCCACCCATCAAAGTCCGATTCCGATTCGGAAAAAAAATATTTTCGATCAACTCTTTTTCGTACCGTGCGAAATAACTTTTTTCCAAGCATATTTTTGGTCATCAGAGGTTGGATTTTCGGATTCAGTGGGTCGAAATACACCTAGAAACTCACCCATGCAAGTCCGATTTTGATTCTGAAAAAAAATATTTTCGATCATCTCTTTTTCGTACCATGCGAAATAACTTCTTTCCAAGCATATTTTTGGTCATCAAAGCTTGGATTCTCGGATTCAGCGGGTCAAAATACACCTATAAACCCACCCATCACAGTTCGATTTCAATTCTGGAGACAGATATTTCCGATCATCTCTTTTTCGTACCATGCGAAATAACTTTTTTCCAAGCATATTTTTGGTCATCAAAGCTTGGATTCTCGGATTCAGCGGGTCAAAATACACCTATAAACCCACCCATCAAAGTTCGATTTTGATTCTGGAGACAGATATTTTCGATCATCTCTTTTTCGAACCATGCGGAATAACTTTTTTCCAAGCATATTTTTGGTCGTCAAAGGTTGGAATTTCGGATTCAGCGGGTCGAAATACACCTAGAAACTCACCCATCAAAGTCCGATTCCGATTCGGAAAAAAAATATTTTCGATCATCTCTTTTTCGTACCGTGCGACATAACTTTTTTCCAAGCATTTTTTTGGTCATCAGAGGTTGGATTTTCGGATTCAGTGGGTTGAAATACACCTAGAAACTCACCCATTAAAGTCCGATTTTGATTCGGAAAAAAAATATTTTCGATCATCTCTTTTTCGTACCGTGCGACATAACTTTTTTCCAAGCATATTTTTGGTTATCAGAGGTTGGATTTTCGGATTCAGTGGGTCGAAATACACCTAGAAACTCACCCATTAAAGTCCGATTTTGATTCTGAAAAAAAATATTTTCGATCATCTCTTTTTCGTACCATGCGAAATAACTTCTTTCCAGGTGTATTTTCGTTTAACAAAGGTTGGATTTTTTGATTCAGCGGGTCAAAATACACCCATGAACCCACCCATCAAAGTTCGATTCCGATTCTGGAGACAGATATTTTCGATCATCTCTTTTTCGTACCATGCGAAATAACTTTTTTCCAAGCATATTTTTGGTCATCAAAGTTCGGATTTTCGGATTCAGCGGGTCGGAATACACCTAGAAACTCACCCATCAAAGTCCGATTTTGATTCTGAAAAAAAATATTTTCGATCATCTATTTTTCGTATCATGCGAAATACCTTTTTTCCAAGCATATTTTTGGTCATCAAAGTTTGGATTTTCGGATTCAGCGGGTCGGAATACACCTAGAAACTCACCCATTAAAGTCCGATTTTGATTCTGAAAAAAAATATTTTCGATCATCTCTTTGTCGGACCATGCGGAATAACTTCTTTCCAGGTGTATTTTCGTGTAACGAAGGTTGGATTTTTGGATTCAGCGGGTCAAAATACACCTATGAACCCACCCATCAAAGTTCGACTTCGATTCTGGAGAAAGATATTTCCGATCATCTCTTTTTCGTACCATGCGAAATAACTTTTTTCCAAGCATATTTTTGGTCATCAAAGCTTGGATTCTCGGATTCAGCGGGTCAAAATACACCTATAAACCCACCCATCAAAGTTCGATTTCAATTCTGGAGACAGATATTTCCGATCATCTCTTTTTCGTACCATGCGAAATAACTTTTTTCCAAGCATATTTTTGGTCATCAAAGCTTGGATTCTCGGATTCAGCGGGTCAAAATACACCTATAAACCCACCCATCAAAGTTCGATTTTGATTCTGGAGACAGATATTTTCGATCATCTCTTTTTCGAACCATGCGGAATAACTTGTTTTCAAGCATATTTTTGGTCATCAAAGGTTAGAATTTCGGATTCAGCGGGTCGAAATACACCTAGAAACTCACCCATCAAAGTCCGATTCCGATTCGGAAAAAAAATATTTTCGATCATCTCTTTTTCGTACCGTGCGAATTAACTTTTTTCCAAGCATATTTTTGGTCATCAAAGTTTGGATTTTCGGATTCAGCGGGTCGAAATACACCTAGAAACTCACCCATCAAAGTCCGATTTTGAGTCTGAACAAAAATATTTTCGATCATCTCTTTTTCGTACCATGCGAAATAACTTTTTTCCAAGCATATTTTTGGTCATCAAAGCTTGGATTGTCGGATTCAGCGGGTCGAAATACACCTATAAACCCACCCATCAAAGTTCGATTTCGATCCTGGAGACAGATATTTTCGATCATCTCTTTTTCGTACCATGCGGAATAACTTTTTTCCAAGCATATTTTCGGTCATCAAAGGTTGGATTTTCGGATTCAGCGGGTCCAAATACACCTAGAAACTCACCCATCGAAGTCCGATTTTGATTCTGAAAAAAAATATTTTCGATCATCTCTTTTTCGTACCATGCGAAATACCTTCGTTCCAGGTATATTTTCGTGTGACAAAGGTTGGATTTTTAGATTCAGCGGGTCGAAATACACCTATAAACCCACCCATCAAAGTTCGATTTCGATCCTGGAGACAGATATTTTCGATCATCTCTTTTTCGTACCATGCGAAATAACTTTTTTCCAAGCATATTTTTGGTCATCAAAGGTTGGATTTTCGGATTCAGCGGGTCGAAATACACCTAGAAACTCACCCATCGAAGTCCGATTTTGATTCTGAAAAAAAATATTTTCGATCATCTCTTTTTCGTACCGTGCGCCATAACTTTTTTCCAAGCATATTTTTGGTCATCAGAGGTTGGATTTTCGGATTCAGTTGGTCGAAATACACCTAGAAACTCACCCATTAAAGTCCGATTTTGATTCGGAACAAAAATATTTTCGATCATCTCTTTTTCGTACCGTGCGACATAACTTTTTTCCAAGCATATTTTTGGTCATCAGAGGTTGGATTTTCGGATTCAGTGGGTCGAAATACACCTAGAAACTCACCCATTAAAGTCCGATTTTGATTCGGAAAAAAAATATTTTCGATCATCTCTTTTTCGTACCGTGCGACATAACTTTTTTCCAAGCATATTTTTGGTCATCAAAGGTTGGATTTTCGGATTCAGTGGGTCGAAATACACCTAGAAACTCACCCATTAAAGTCCGATTTTGATTCTGAAAAAAAATATTTTTGATCATCTCTTTTTCGTACCATGCGAAATAACTTCTTTCCAGGTGTATTTTCGTTGAACAAAGGTTGGATTTTTTGATTCAGCGGGTCAAAATACACCTATGAACCCACCCATCAAAGTTCGATTCCGATTCTGGAGACAGATATTTTCGATCATCTCTTTTTCGTACCATGCGAAATAACTTTTTTCCAAGCATATTTTTGGTCATCAAAGTTCGGATTTTCGGATTCAGCGGGTCGGAATACACCTAGAAACTCACCCATCAAAGTCCGATTCCGATTCGGAAAAAAAATATTTTCGATCATCTCTTTTTCGTACCGTGCGAATTAACTTTTTTCCAAGCATATTTTTGGTCATCAGAGGTTGGATTTTCGGATCCAGTGGGTCGAAATACACCTAGAAACTCACCCATCACAGTTCGATTTCAATTCTGGAGACAGATATTTCCGATCATCTCTTTTTCGTACCATGCGGAATAACTTTTTTCCAAGCATATTTTTGGTCATCAAAGCTTGGATTCTCGGATTCAGCGGGTCAAAATACACCTATGAACCCACCCATCAAAGTTCGATTCCGATTCTGGAGACAGATATTTCCGATCATCTCTTTTCCGTACCATGCGAAATAACTTTTTTCCAAGCATATTTTTGGTCATCAAAGTTCGGATTTTCGGATTCAGCGGGTCGGAATACACCTAGAAACTCACCTATCAAAGTCCGATTTTGATTCTGAAAAAAAATATTTTCGATCATCTCTTTTTCGTACCATGCGAAATAACTTTTTTCCAAGCATATTTTTGGTCATCAAAGCTTGGATTCTCGGATTCAGCGGGTCAAAATACACCTATAAACCCACCCATCAAAGTTCGATTTCAATTCTGGAGACAGATATTTTCGATCATCTCTTTTTCGTACCATGCGAAATAACTTTTTTCCAAGCATATTTTTGGTCATCAAAGTTTGGATTTTCAGATTCAGCGGGTCGAAATACACCTAGAAACTCACCCATCAAAGTCCGATTTTGAGTCTGAAAAAAAATATTTTCGATCATCTCTTTTTCGTACCATGCGGAATAACTTTTTTTCAAGCATATTTTTGGTCGTCAAAGGTTGGAATTTCGGATTCAGCGGGTCGAAATACACCTAGAAACTCACCCATCAAAGTCCAATTCCGATTCGGAAAAAAAATATTTTCGATCATCTCTTTTTCGTACCGTGCGAATTAACTTTTTTCCAAGCATATTTTCGGTCATCAGAGGTTGGATTTTCGGATTCAGTGGGTCGAAATACACCTAGAAACTCACCCATCACAGTTCGATTTCAATTCTGGAGACAGATATTTCCGATCATCTCTTTTTCGTACCATGCGGAATAACTTTTTTCCAAGCATATTTTTGGTCATCAGAGGTTGGATTTTCGGATTCAGTGGGTCGAAATACACCTAGAAACCCACCCATCAAAGTTCGATTTCAATTCTGGAGACAGATATTTTCGATCATCTCTTTTTCGTACCATGCGAAATAACTTTTTTCCAAGCATATTTTTGGTCATCAAAGTTTGGATTTTCAGATTCAGCGGGTCAAAATACACCTATAAACCCACCCATCAAAGTTCGATTTTGATTCTGGAGACAGATATTTTCGATCATCTCTTTTTCGAACCATGCGGAATAACTTTTTTTCAAGCATATTTTTGGTCGTCAAAGGTTGGAATTTCGGATTCAGCGGGTCGAAATACACCTAGAAACTCACCCATCAAAGTCCAATTCCGATTCGGAAAAAAAATATTTTCGATCATCTCTTTTTCGTACCGTGCGAATTAACTTTTTTCCAAGCATATTTTCGGTCATCAGAGGTTGGATTTTCGGATTCAGTGGGTCGAAATACACCTAGAAACTCACCCATCACAGTTCGATTTCAATTCTGGAGACAGATATTTCCGATCATCTCTTTTTCGTACCATGCGGAATAACTTTTTTCCAAGCATATTTTTGGTCATCAAAGCTTGGATTCTCGGATTCAGCGGGTCAAAATACACCTATGAACCCACCCATCAAAGTTCGATTCCGATTCTGGAGACAGATATTTCCGATCATCTCTTTTCCGTACCATGCGAAATAACTTTTTTCCAAGCATATTTTTGGTCATCAAAGTTCGGATTTTCGGATTCAGCGGGTCGGAATACACCTAGAAACTCACCTATCAAAGTCCGATTTTGATTCTGAAAAAAAATATTTTCGATCATCTCTTTTTCGTACCATGCGAAATAACTTTTTTCCAAGCATATTTTTGGTCATCAAAGCTTGGATTCTCGGATTCAGCGGGTCAAAATACACCTATAAACCCACCCATCAAAGTTCGATTTCAATTCTGGAGACAGATATTTTCGATCATCTCTTTTTCGTACCATGCGAAATAACTTTTTTCCAAGCATATTTTTGGTCATCAAAGCTTGGATTCTCGGATTCAGCGGGTCAAAATACACCTATAAACCCACCCATCAAAGTTCGATTTTGATTCTGGAGACAGATATTTTCGATCATCTCTTTTTCGAACCATGCGGAATAACTTTTTTCCAAGCATATTTTTGGTCGTCAAAGGTTGGAATTTCGGATTCAGCGGGTCGAAATACACCTAGAAACTCACCCATCAAAGTCCGATTCCGATTCGGAAAAAAAATATTTTCGATCATCTCTTTTTCGTACCGTGCGACATAACTTTTTTCCAAGCATATTTTTGGTCATCAGAGGTTGGATTTTCGGATTCAGTGGGTTGAAATACACCTAGAAACTCACCCATTAAAGTCCGATTTTGATTTGGAAAAAAAATATTTTCGATCATCTCTTTTTCGTACCGTGCGACATAACTTTTTTCCAAGCATATTTTTGGTTATCAGAGGTTGGATTTTCGGATTCAGTGGGTCGAAATACACCTAGAAACTCACCCATTAAAGTCCGATTTTGATTCTGAAAAAAAATATTTTCGATCATCTCTTTTTCGTACCATGCGAAATAACTTCTTTCCAGGTGTATTTTCGTTTAACAAAGGTTGGATTTTTTGATTCAGCGGGTCAAAATACACCCATGAACCCACCCATCAAAGTTCGATTCCGATTCTGGAGACAGATATTTTCGATCATCTCTTTTTCGTACCATGCGAAATAACTTTGTTCCAAGCATATTTTTGGTCATCAAAGTTCGGATTTTCGGATTCAGCGGGTCGGAATACACCTAGAAACTCACCCATCAAAGTCCGATTTTGATTCTGAAAAAAAATATTTTCGATCATCTATTTTTCGTATCATGCGAAATACCTTTTTTCCACGCATATTTTTGGTCATCAAAGTTTGGATTTTCGGATTCAGCGGGTCGGAATACACCTAGAAACTCACCCATTAAAGTCCGATTTTGATTCTGAAAAAAAATATTTTCGATCATCTCTTTGTCGGACCATGCGGAATAACTTCTTTTCAGGTGTATTTTCGTGTAACGAAGGTTGGATTTTTGGATTCAGCGGGTCAAAATACACCTATGAACCCACCCATCAAAGTTCGACTTCGATTCTGGAGAAAGATATTTCCGATCATCTCTTTTTCGTACCATGCGAAATAACTTTTTTCCAAGCATATTTTTGGTCATCAAAGCTTGGATTCTCGGATTCAGCGGGTCAAAATACACCTATAAACCCACCCATCAAAGTTCGATTTCAATTCTGGAGACAGATATTTCCGATCATCTCTTTTTCGTACCATGCGAAATAACTTTTTTCCAAGCATATTTTTGGTCATCAACGCTTGGATTCTCGGATTCAGCGGGTCAAAATACACCTATAAACCCACCCATCAAAGTTCGATTTTGATTCTGGAGACAGATATTTTCGATCATCTCTTTTTCGAACCATGCGGAATAACTTGTTTTCAAGCATATTTTTGGTCATCAAAGGTTGGAATTTCGGATTCAGCGGGTCGAAATACACCTAGAAACTCACCCATCAAAGTCCGATTCCGATTCGGAAAAAAAATATTTTCGATCATCTCTTTTTCGTACCGTGCGAATTAACTTTTTTCCAAGCATATTTTTGGTCATCAAAGTTTGGATTTTCGGATTCAGCGGGTCGAAATACACATAGAAACTCACCCATCAAAGTCCGATTTTGAGTCTGAAAAAAAATATTTTCGATCATCTCTTTTTCGTACCATGCGAAATAACTTTTTTCCAAGCATATTCTTGGTCATCAAAGCTTGGATTGTCGGATTCAGCGGGTCGAAATACACCTATAAACCCACCCATCAAAGTTCGATTTCGATCCTGGAGACAGATATTTTCGATCATCTCTTTTTCGTACCATGCGGAATAACTTTTTTCCAAGCATATTTTCGGTCATCAAAGGTTGGATTTTCGGATTCAGCGGGTCGAAATACACCTAGAAACTCACCCATCGAAGTCTGATTTTGATTCTGAAAAAAAATATTTTCGATCATCTCTTTTTCGTACCATGCGAAATACCTTCGTTCCAGGTATATTTTCGTGTAACAAAGGTTGGATTTTTGGATTCAGCGGGTCGAAATACACCTATAAACCCACCCATCAAAGTTCGATTTCAATTCTGGAGACAGATATTTCCGATCATCTCTTTTTCGTACCATGCGAAATAACTTTTTTCCAAGCATATTTTTGGTCATCAAAGCTTGGATTCTCGGATTCAGCGGGTCAAAATACACCTATAAACCCACCCATCAAAGTTCGATTTTGATTCTGGAGACAGATATTTTCGATCATCTCTTTTTCGAACCATGCGGAATAACTTGTTTTCAAGCATATTTTTGGTCATCAAAGGTTGGAATTTCGGATTCAGCGGGTCGAAATACACCTAGAAACTCACCCATCAAAGTCCGATTCCGATTCGGAAAAAAAATATTTTCGATCATCTCTTTTTCGTACCGTGCGAATTAACTTTTTTCCAAGCATATTTTTGGTCATCAAAGTTTGGATTTTCGGATTCAGCGGGTCGAAATACACCTAGAAACTCACCCATCAAAGTCCGATTTTGAGTCTGAAAAAAAATATTTTCGATCATCTCTTTTTCGTACCATGCGAAATAACTTTTTTCCAAGCATATTTTTGGTCATCAAAGCTTGGATTGTCGGATTCAGCGGGTCGAAATACACCTATAAACCCACCCATCAAAGTTCGATTTCGATCCTGGAGACAGATATTTTCGATCATCTCTTTTTCGTACCATGCGGAATAACTTTTTTCCAAGCATATTTTCTGTCATCAAAGGTTGGATTTTCGGATTCAGCGGGTCGAAATACACCTAGAAACTCACCCATCGAAGTCCGATTTTGATTCTGAAAAAAAATATTTTCGATCATCTCTTTTTCGTACCATGCGAAATACCTTCGTTCCAGGTATATTTTCGTGTAACAAAGGTTGGATTTTTGGATTCAGCGGGTCGAAATACACCTATAAACCCACCCATCAAAGTTCGATTTCGATCCTGGAGACAGATATTTTCGATCATCTCTTTTTCGTACCATGCGAAATAACTTTTTTCCAAGCATATTTTTGGTCATCAAAGGTTGGATTTTCGGATTCAGCGGGTCGAAATACACCTAGAAACTCACCCATCGAAGTCCGATTTTGATTCTGACAAAAAATATTTTCGATCATCTCTTTTTCGTACCGTGCGACATAACTTTTTTCCAAGCATATTTTTGGTCATCAGAGGTTGGATTTTCGGATTCAGTTGGTCGAAATACACCTAGAAACTCACCCATTAAAGTCCGATTTTGATTCGGAACAAAAATATTTTCGATCATCTCTTTTTCGTACCGTGCGACATAACTTTTTTCCAAGCATATTTTTGGTCATCAGAGGTTGGATTTTCGGATTCAGTGGGTCGAAATACACCTAGAAACTCACCCATTAAAGTCCGATTTTGATTCGGAAAAAAAATATTTTCGATCATCTCTTTTTCGTACCGTGCGACATAACTTTTTTCCAAGCATATTTTTGGTCATCAGAGGTTGGATTTTCGGATTCAGTGGGTCGAAATACACCTAGAAACTCACCCATTGAAGTCCGATTTTGATTCTGAAAAAAAATATTTTTGATCATCTCTTTTTCGTACCATGCGAAATAACTTCTTTCCAGGTGTATTTTCGTTGAACAAAGGTTGGATTTTTTGATTCAGCGGGTCAAAATACACCTATGAACCCACCCATCAAAGTTCGATTCCGATTCTGGAGACAGATATTTTCGATCATCTCTTTTTCGTACCATGCGAAATAACTTTTTTCCAAGCATATTTTTGGTCATCAAAGTTCGGATTTTCGGATTCAGCGGGTCGGAATACACCTAGAAACTCACCCATCAAAGTCCGATTTTGATTCTGAAAAAAAATATTTTCGATCATCTATTTCTCGTATCATGCGAAATACTTTTTTTCCAAGCATATTTCTGGTCATCAAAGTTTGGATTTTCGGATTCAGCGGGTCGGAATACACCTAGAAACTCACCCATTAAAGTCCGATTTTGATTCTGAAAAAAAATATTTTCGATCATCTCTTTGTCGGACCATGCGGAATAACTTCTTTCCAGGTGTATTTTCGTGTAACGAAGGTTGGATTTTCGAATTCAGCGGGTCAAAATACACCTATGAACCCACCCATCAAAGTTCGACTTCGATTCTGGAGAAAGATATTTCCGATCATCTCTTTTTCGTACCATGCGAAATAACTTTTTTCCAAGCATATTTTTGGTCATCAAAGCTTGGATTCTCGGATTCAGCGGGTCAAAATACACCTATAAACCCACCCATCACAGTTCGATTTCAATTCTGGAGACAGATATTTCCGATCATCTCTTTTTCGTACCATGCGAAATAACTTTTTTCCAAGCATATTTTTGGTCATCAAAGCTTGGATTCTCGGATTCAGCGGGTCAAAATACACCTATAAACCCACCCATCAAAGTTCGATTTTGATTCTGGAGACAGATATTTTCGATCATCTCTTTTTCGAACCATGCGGAATAACTTTTTTTCAAGCATATTTTTGGTCGTCAAAGGTTGGAATTTCGGATTCAGCGGGTCGAAATACACCTAGAAACTCACCCATCAAAGTCCGATTCCGATTCGGAAAAAAAATATTTTCGATCATCTCTTTTTCGTACCGTGCGAATTAACTTTTTTCCAAGCATATTTTGTGTCATCAGAGGTTGGATTTTCGGATTCAGTGGGTCGAAATACACCTAGAAACTCACCCATCACAGTTCGATTTCAATTCTGGAGACAGATATTTCCGATCATCTCTTTTTCGTACCATGCGGAATAACTTTTTTCCAAGCATATTTTTGGTCATCAAAGCTTGGATTCTCGGATTCAGCGGGTCAAAATACACCTATGAACCCACCCATCAAAGTTCGATTCCGATTCTGGAGACAGATATTTCCGATCATCTCTTTTCCGTACCATGCGAAATAACTTTTTTCCAAGCATATTTTTGGTCATCAAAGTTCGGATTTTCGGATTCAGCGGGTCGGAATACACCTAGAAACTCACCTATCAAAGTCCGATTTCGATTCTGAAAAAAAATATTTTCGATCATCTCTTTTTCGTACCATGCGAAATAACTTTTTTCCAAGCATATTTTTGGTCATCAAAGCTTGGATTCTCGGATTCAGCGGGTCAAAATACACCTATAAACCCACCCATCAAAGTTCGATTTCAATTCTGGAGACAGATATTTTCGATCATCTCTTTTTCGTACCATGCGAAATAACTTTTTTCCAAGCATATTTTTGGTCATCAAAGCTTGGATTCTCGGATTCAGCGGGTCAAAATACACCTATAAACCCACCCATCAAAGTCCGATTTTGATTCTGGAGACAGATATTTTCGATCATCTCTTTTTCGAACCATGCGGAATAACTTTTTTCCAAGCATATTTTTGGTCGTCAAAGGTTGGAATTTCGGATTCAGCGGGTCGAAATACACCTAGAAACTCACCCATCAAAGTCCGATTCCGATTCGGAAAAAAAATATTTTCGATCATCTCTTTTTCGTACCGTGCGACATAACTTTTTTCCAAGCATATTTTTGGTCATCAGAGGTTGGATTTTCGGATTCAGTGGGTCGAAATACACCTAGAAACTCACCCAATAAATTCCGATTTTGATTCGGAAAAAAAATATTTTCGATCATCTCTTTTTCGTACCGTGCGACATAACTTTTTTCCAAGCATATTTTTGGTCATCAGAGGTTGGATTTTCGGATTCAGTGGGTCGAAATACACCTAGAAACTCACCCATTAAAGTCCGATTTTGATTCTGAAAAAAAATATTTTCGATCATCTCTTTTTCGTACCATGCGAAATAACTTCTTTCCAGGTGCATTTTCGTTTAACAAAGGTTGGATTTTTGGATTCAGCGGGTCGAAATACACCTAGAAACTCACCCATCACAGTTCGATTTCAATTCTGGAGACAGATATTTCCGATCATCTCTTTTTCGTACCGTGCGAATTACTTTTTTTCCAAGCATATTTTTGGTCATCAGAGGTTGGATTTTCGGATTCAGTGGGTCGAAATACACCTAGAAACTCACCCATCACAGTTCGATTTCAATTCTGGAGACAGATATTTCCGATCATCTCTTTTTCGTACCATGCGGAATAACTTTTTTCCAAGCATATTTTTGGTCATCAAAGCTTGGATTCTCGGATTCAGCGGGTCAAAATACACCTATGAACCCACCCATCAAAGTTCGATTCCGATTCTGGAGACAGATATTTCCGATCATCTCTTTTCCGTACCATGCGAAATAACTTTTTTCCAAGCATATTTTTGGTCATCAAAGTTCGGATTTTCGGATTCAGCGGGTCGGAATACACCTAGAAACTCACCTATCAAAGTCCGATTTTGATTCTGAAAAAAAATATTTTCGATCATCTCTTTTTCGTACCATGCGAAATAACTTTTTTCCAAGCATATTTTTGGTCATCAAAGCTTGGATTCTCGGATTCAGCGGGTCAAAATACACCTATAAACCCACCCATCAAAGTTCGATTTTGATTCTGGAGACAGATATTTTCGATCATCTCTTTTTCGAACCATGCGGAATAACTTGTTTTCAAGCATATTTTTGGTCATCAAAGGTTGGAATTTCGGATTCAGCGGGTCGAAATACACCTAGAAACTCACCCATCAAAGTCCGATTCCGATTCGGAAAAAAAATATTTTCGATCATCTCTTTTTCGTACCGTGCGAATTAACTTTTTTCCAAGCATATTTTTGGTCATCAAAGTTTGGATTTTCGGATTCAGCGGGTCGAAATACACCTAGAAACTCACCCATCAAAGTCCGATTTTGATTCTGAAAAAAAATATTTTCGATCATCTCTTTTTCGTACCATGCGAAATAACTTCTTTCCAGGTGTATTTTCGTGTAACAAAGGTTGGATTTTCGGATTCAGCGGGTCGAAATACACCTAGAAACTCACCCATCAAAGTCCGATTGTAATTCTGAAAGAAAATATTTTCGATCATCTCTTTTTCGTACCATGCGAAATAACTTTTTTCCAAGCATGTTTTTGGTCACAAGAGGTCGGATTTTTGGATTCAGCGGGTCGAAATACCCCTAGAAACTCACCCATTGAAGTCCGATTTTGATTCTGAAAAAAAATATTTTCGATCATCTCTTTTTCGTACCATGCGAAATAACTTTTTTCCAAGCATATTTTTGGTCATCAGAGGTTGGATTTTCGGATTCAGGGGGTCGAAAGACACCTAGAAACTCACGCATTACAGTCCGATTTTGATTCTGAAAAAAAATATTTTCGATCATCTCTTTTTCGTACCATGCGAAATAACTTCTTTCCAGGTGTATTTTCGTGTAACAAAGGTTGGATTCTCGGATTCAGCGGGTCGAAATACACCTAGAAACTCACCCATCAAAGTCCGATTGTAATTCTGAAAGAAAATATTTTCGATCATCTCTTTTTCGTACCATGCGAAATAACTTTTTTCCAAGCATGTTTTTGGTCACAAGAGGTCGGATTTTTGGATTCAGCGGGTCGAAATACCCCTCGAAACTCACCCATTAAAGTCCGATCTCGATTCTGAAAAAAAATATTTTCGATCATCTCTTTTTCGTACCATGCGGAATAACTTCTTTCCAGGTGTATTTTCGTTTGACAAAGGTTTGATTTTTGGATTCAGCGGGTCAAAATACACCTATAAACCCACCCATCAAAGTTCGATTCCGATTCTGGAGACAGATATTTTCGATCATCTCTTTTTCGTACCATGCGAAATAACTTTTTTCCAAGCATATTTTTGCTCATCAAAGTTCGGATTTTCGGATTCAGCGGGTCGAAATACACCTAGAAACTCACCCATCAAAGTCCGATCTTGATTCTGAAAAAAAATATTTTCGATCATCTCTTTTTCGTACCATTCGAAATACCTTTTTTCCAAGCATATTTTTGGTCATCAGAGGTTGGATTTTCGGATTCAGGGGGTCGAAATACACCTAGAAACTCGCCCATTGAAGTCCGATTTTGATTCTGAAAAAAAATATTTGCGATCATCTCTTTTTCGTTCCATGCGAAATAACTTCTTTCCAGGTGTATTTTCGTGTAACAAAGGTTGGATTTTCGGATTCAGCGGGTCGAAATACACCTAGAAACTCACCCATCAAAGTCCGATCTTGATTCTGAAAAAAAATATTTTCGATCATCTCTTTTTCGTACCATGCGAAATAACTTTGTTCCAAGCATATTTTTGGTCATCAGAGGTTGGATTTTCGGATTCAGGTGGTCGAAATACACCCAGAAACTCACCCATTAAAGTCCGATCTCGATTCTGAAAAAAAATAATTTCGATCATCTCTTTTTCGTACCATGCGAAATAACTTCTTTCCAGGTGTATTTTCGTCTAACAAAGGTTGGATTTTTGGATTCAGCGGGTCAAAATACACCTATAAACCCACCCATCAAAGTTTGATTCCGATTCTGGAGACAGATATTTTCGATCATCTCTTTTTCGTACCATGCGAAATAACTTTTTTCCAAGCATATTTTTGGTCATCAGAGGTTGGATTTTCGGATTCAGGGGGTACGAAATACACCTAGAAACTCACCCATTAAAGTCCGATCTCGATTCTGAAAAAAAATAATTTCGATCATCTCTTTTTCGTACCATGCGGAATAACTTCTTTCCAGGTGTATTTTCGTCTAACAAAGGTTGGATTTTTGGATTCAGCGGGTCAAAATACACCTATAAACCCACCCATCAAAGTTCGATTCCGATTCTGGAGACAGATATTTTCGATCATCTCTTTTTCGTACCATGCGAAATAACTTTTTTCCAAGCATATTTTTGCTCATCAAAGTTCGGATTTTCGGATTCAGCGGGTCGAAATACACCTAGAAACTCACCCATCAAAGTCCGATCATGATTCTGAAAAAAAATATTTTCGATCATCTCTTTTTCGTACCATTCGAAATAACTTTTTTCCAAGCATATTTTTGGTCATCAGAGGTTGGATTTTCGGATTCAGGGGGTCGAAATACACCTAGAAACTCGCCCATTGAAGTCCGATTTTGATTCTGAAAAAAAATATTTGCGATCATCTCTTTTTCGTTCCATGCGAAATAACTTCTTTCCAGGTGTATTTTCGTGTAACAAAGGTTGGATTTTCGGATTCAGCGGGTCGAAATACACCTAGAAACTCTCCCATCAAAGTCCGATCTTGATTCTGAAAAAAAATATTTTCGATCATCTCTTTTTCGTACCATGCGAAATAACTTTTTTCCAAGCATATTTTTGGTCATCAGAGGTTGGATTTTCGGATTCAGGGGGTCGAAATACACCTAGAAACTCACCCAATAAAGTCCGATTTTGATTCTGAAAAAAAATATTTTCGATCATCTCTTTTTCGTACCATGCGAAATAATTTCTTTCCAGGTGTATTTTCGTGTAACAAAGGTTGTATTTTGGGATTCAGCGGGTCAAAATACACCTATAAACCCACCCTTCAAAGTTCGATTTCGATTCTGGAGACAGATATTTTCGATCATCTCTTTTTCGTACCATTCGAAATAACTTTTTTCCAAGCATATTTTTGGTCATCAAAGGTTGGATTTTCGGATTCAGCGGGTCGAAATACACCTAGAAACTCAGCCATCAAAGTCCGATCTTGATTCTGAAAAAAAATATTTTCGATCATCTCTTTTTCGTATCATGCGAAATAACTTTTTTCCAAGCATATTTTTGGTCATCAGAGGTTGGATTTTCGGATTCAGAGGGTCGAAATACACCTAGAAACTCACCCATTAAAGTCCGATTTTGATTCTGAAAAAAAATATTTTCGATCATCTCTTTTTCGTACCATGCGAAATAACTTCTTTCCAGGTGTATTTTCGTGTAACAAAGGTTGGATTTTTGGATTCAGCGGGTCAAGATACACCTATAAACCCACCCTTCAAAGTTCGATTTCGATTCTGGAGACAGATATTTTCGATCATCTCTTTTTCGTACCATGCGAAATAACTTTTTTCCAAGCATATTTTTGGTCATCAAAGGTTGGATTTTCGCATCCAGCGGGTCGAAATACACCTAGAAACTCACCCATCAAAGTCCGATTTTGATTCTGAAAGAAAATATTTTCGATCATCTCTTTTTCGTACCATGCGAAATAACTTTTTTCCAAGCATGTTTTTGGTCACAAGAGGTCGGATTCTTGGATTCAGCGGGTCGAAATACCCCTAGAAACTCACCCATTGAAGTCCGATTTTGATTCTGAAAAAAAATATTTTCGATCATCTCTTTTTCGTTCCATGCGAAATAACTTCTTTCCAGGTGTATTTTCGTGTAACAGAGGATGGATTTTTGGATTCAGCGGGTCGAAATACCCCTAGAAACTCACCCATTGAAGTCCGATTTTGATTCTGAATAAAAATATTTTCGATCATCTCTTTTTCGTACCATGCGAAATAACTTTTTTCCAAGCATATTTTTGGTCATCAGAGGTAGGATTTTCGGATTCAGGGGGTCGGAAGACACCTAGAAACTCACCCATTACAGTCCGATTTTGATTCTGAAAAAAAATATTTTCGATCATCTCTTTCTCGTACCATGCGAAATAACTTCTTTCCAGGTGTATTTTCGTGTAACAAAGGTTGGATTTTCGGATTCAGCGGGTCGAAATACCCCTCGAAACTCACCCATTAAAGTCCGATCTCGATTCTGAAAAAAAATATTTTCGATCATCTCTTTTTCGTACCATGCGGAATAACTTCTTTCCAGGTGTATTTTCGTTCGACAAAGGTTTGATTTTTGGATTCAGCGGGTCAAAATACACCTATAAACCCACCCATCAAAGTTCGATTCCGATTCTGGAGACAGATATTTTCGATCATCTCTTTTTCGTACCATGCGAAATAACTTTTTTCCAAGCATATTTTTGCTCATCAAAGTTCGGATTTTCGGATTCAGCGGGTCGAAATACACCTAGAAACTCACCCATCAAAGTCCGATCTTGATTCTGAAAAAAAATATTTTCGATCATCTCTTTTTCGTACCATTCGAAATAACTTTTTTCCAAGCATATTTTTGGTCATCAGAGGTTGGATTTTCGGATTCAGCGGGTCGAAATACACCTAGAAACTCGCCCATTGAAGTCCGATTTTGATTCTGAAAAAAAATATTTGCGATCATCCCTTTTTCGTTCCATGCGAAATAACTTCTTTCCAGGTGTATTTTCGTGTAACAAAGGTTGGATTTTCGGATTCAGCGGGTCGAAATACACCTAGAAACTCACCCATCAAAGTCCGATCTTGATTCTGAAAAAAAATATTTTCGATCATCTCTTTTTCGTACCATGCGAAATAACTTTTTTCCAAGCATATTTTTGGTCATCAGAGGTTGGATTTTCGGATTCAGGTGGTCGAAATACACCCAGAAACTCACCCATTAAAGTCCGATCTCGATTCTGCAAAAAAATAATTTCGATCATCTCTTTTTCGTACCATGCGAAATAACTTCTTTCCAGGTGTATTTTCGTCGAACAAAGGTTGGATTTTTGGATTCAGCGGGTCAAAATACACCTATAAACCCACCCATCAAAGTTCGATTCCGATTCTGGAGACAGATATTTTCGATCATCTCTTTTTCGTACCATGCGAAATAACTTTTTTCCAAGCATATTTTTGCTCATCAAAGTTCGGATTTTCGGATTCAGCGGGTCGAAATACACCTAGAAACTCACCCATCAAAGTCCGATCTTGATTCTGAAAAAAAATATTTTCGATCATCTCTTTTTCGTACCATTCGAAATAACTTTTTTCCAAGCATATTTTTGGTCATCAGAGGTTGGATTTTCGGATTCAGGGGGTCGAAATACACCTAGAAACTCGCCCATTGAAGTCCGATCTTGATTCTGAAAAAAAATATTTTCGATCATCTCTTTTTCGTACCATGCGAAATAACTTTTTTCCAAGCATATTTTTGGTCATCAGAGGTTGGATTTTCGGATTCAGGGGGTCGAAATACACCTAGAAACTCACCCATTAAAGTCCGATCTCGATTCTGAAGAAAAATAATTTCGATCATCTCTTTTTCGTACCATGCGGAATAACTTCTTTCCAGGTGTATTTTCGTTTGACAAAGGTTTGATTTTTGGATTCAGCGGGTCAAAATACACCTATAAACCCACCCATCAAAGTTCGATTCCGATTCTGGAGACAGATATTTTCGATCATCTCTTTTTCGTACCATGCGAAATAACTTTTTTCCAAGCATATTTTTGCTCATCAAAGTTCGGATTTTCGGATTCAGCGGGTCGAAATACACCTAGAAACTCACCCATCAAAGTCCGATCTTGATTCTGAAAAAAAATATTTTCGATCATCTCTTTTTCGTACCATTCGAAATAACTTTTTTCCAAGCATATTTTTGGTCATCAGAGGTTGGATTTTCGGATTCAGGGGGTCGAAATACACCTAGAAACTCGCCCATTGAAGTCCGATCTTGATTCTGAAAAAAAATATTTTCGATCATCTCTTTTTCGTACCATGCGAAATAACTTTTTTCCAAGCATGTTTTTGGTCACAAGAGGTCGGATTTTTGGATTCAGCGGGTCGAAATACCCCTAGAAACTCACCCATTGAAGTCCGATTTTGATTCTGAAAAAAAATATTTTCGATCATCTCTTTTTCGTACCATGCGAAATAACTTTTTTCCAAGCATATTTTTGGTCATCAGAGGTTGGATTTTCGGATTCAGGGGGTCGAAAGACACCTAGAAACTCACCCATTACAGTCCGATTTTGATTCTGAAAAAAAATATTTTCGATCATCTCTTTTTCGTACCATGCGAAATAACTTCTTTCCAGGTGTATTTTCGTGTAACAAAGGTTGGATTTTCGGATTCAGCGGGTCGAAATACACCTAGAAACTCACCCATCAAAGTCCGATTGTAATTCTGAAAGAAAATATTTTCGATCATCTCTTTTTCGTACCATGCGAAATAACTTTTTTCCAAGCATATTTTTGGTCATCAGAGGTTGGATTTTCGGATTCAGGGGGTCGAAATACACCTAGAAACTCACCCATTAAAGTCCGATCTCGATTCTGAAAAAAAATAATTTCGATCATCTCTTTTTCGTACCATGCGGAATAACTTCTTTCCAGGTGTATTTTCGTTTGACAAAGGTTTGATTTTTGGATTCAGCGGGTCAAAATACACCTATAAACCCACCCATCAAAGTTCGATTCCGATTCTGGAGACAGATATTTTCGATCATCTCTTTTTCGTACCATGCGAAATAACTTTTTTCCAAGCATATTTTTGCTCATCAAAGTTCGGATTTTCGGATTCAGCGGGTCGAAATACACCTAGAAACTCACCCATCAAAGTCCGATCTTGATTCTGAAAAAAAATATTTTCGATCATCTCTTTTTCGTACCATTCGAAATAACTTTTTTCCAAGCATATTTTTGGTCATCAGAGGTTGGATTTTCGGATTCAGGGGGTCGAAATACACCTAGAAACTCGCCCATTGAAGTCCGATCTTGATTCTGAAAAAAAATATTTTCGATCATCTCTTTTTCGTACCATGCGAAATAACTTTTTTCCAAGCATATTTTCGGTCATCAGAGGTTGGATTTTCGGATTCAGGTGGTCGAAATACACCCAGAAACTCACCCATTAAAGTCCGATCTCGATTCTGCAAAAAAATAATTTCGATCATCTCTTTTTCGTACCATGCGAAATAACTTCTTTCCAAGCATGTTTTTGGTCACAAGAGGTCGGATTTTTGGATTCAGCGGGTCGAAATACCCCTAGAAACTCACCCATTGAAGTCCGATTTTGATTCTGAAAAAAAATATTTTCGATCATCTCTTTTTCGTACCATGCGAAATAACTTTTTTCCAAGCATATTTTTGGTCATCAGAGGTTGGATTTTCGGATTCAGGGGGTCGAAAGACACCTAGAAACTCACCCATTACAGTCCGATTTTGATTCTGAAAAAAAATATTTTCGATCATCTCTTTTTCGTACCATGTGAAATAACTTCTTTCCAGGTGTATTTTCGTGTAACAAAGGTTGGATTTTCGGATTCAGCGGGTCGAAATACACCTAGAAACTCACCCATCAAAGTCCGATTGTAATTCTGAAAGAAAATATTTTCGATCATCTCTTTTTCGTACCATGCGAAATAACTTTTTTCCAAGCATGTTTTTGGTCACAAGAGGTCGGATTTTTGGATTCAGCGGGTCGAAATACCCCTCGAAACTCACCCATTAAAGTCCGATCTCAATTCTGAAAAAAAATATTTTCGATCATCTCTTTTTCGTACCATGCGGAATAACTTCGTTCCAGGTGTATTTTCGTTTGACAAAGGTTTGATTTTTGGATTCAGCGGGTCAAAATACACCTATAAACCCACCCATCAAAGTTCGATTCCGATTCTGGAGACAGATATTTTCGATCATCTCTTTTTCGTACCATGCGAAATAACTTTTTTCCAAGCATATTTTTGCTCATCAAAGTTCGGATTTTCGGATTCAGCGGGTCGAAATACACCTAGAAACTCACCCATCAAAGTCCGATCTTGATTCTGAAAAAAAATATTTTCGATCATCTCTTTTTCGTACCATTCGAAATAACTTTTTTCCAAGCATATTTTTGGTCATCAGAGGTTGGATTTTCGGATTCAGGGGGTCGAAATACACCTAGAAACTCGCCCATTGAAGTCCGATCTTGATTCTGAAAAAAAATATTTTCGATCATCTCTTTTTCGTACCATGCGAAATAACTTTTTTCCAAGCATATTTTTGGTCATCAGAGGTTGGATTTTCGGATTCAGGTGGTCGAAATACACCCAGAAACTCACCCATTAAAGTCCGATCTCGATTCTGCAAAAAAATAATTTCGATCATCTCTTTTTCGTACCATGCGAAATAACTTCTTTCCAGGTGTATTTTCGTCTAACAAAGGTTGGATTTTTGGATTCAGCGGGTCAAAATACACCTATAAACCCACCCATCAAAGTTCGATTCCGATTCTGGAGACAGATATTTTCGATCATCTCTTTTTCGTACCATGCGAAATAACTTTTTTCCAAGCATATTTTTGGTCATCAGAGGTTGGATTTTCGGATTCAGGGGGTCGAAATACACCTAGAAACTCACCCATTAAAGTCCGATCTCGATTCTGAAAAAAAATAATTTCGATCATCTCCTTTTCGTACCATGCGGAATAACTTCTTTCCAGGTGTATTTTCGTTTGACAAAGGTTTGATTTTTGGATTCAGCGGGTCAAAATACACCTATAAACCCACCCATCAAAGTTCGATTCCGATTCTGGAGACAGATATTTTCGATCATCTCTTTTTCGTACCATGCGAAATAACTTTTTTCCAAGCATATTTTTGCTCATCAAAGTTCGGATTTTCGGATTCAGCGGGTCGAAATACACCTAGAAACTCACCCATCAAAGTCCGATCTTGATTCTGAAAAAAAATATTTTCGATCATCTCTTTTTCGTACCATTCGAAATAACTTTTTTCCAAGCATATTTTTGGTCATCAGAGGTTGGATTTTCGGATTCAGGGGGTCGAAATACACCTAGAAACTCGCCCATTGAAGTCCGATCTTGATTCTGAAAAAAAATATTTTCGATCATCTCTTTTTCGTACCATGCGAAATAACTTTTTTCCAAGCATGTTTTTGGTCACAAGAGGTCGGATTTTTGGATTCAGCGGGTCGAAATACCCCTAGAAACTCACCCATTGAAGTCCGATTTTGATTCTGAAAAAAAATATTTTCGATCATCTCTTTTTCGTACCATGCGAAATAACTTTTTTCCAAGCATATTTTTGGTCATCAGAGGTTGGATTTTCGGATTCAGGGGGTCGAAAGACACCTAGAAACTCACCCATTACAGTCCGATTTTGATTCTGAAAAAAAATATTTTCGATCATCTCTTTTTCGTACCATGCGAAATAACTTCTTTCCAGGTGTATTTTCGTGTAACAAAGGTTGGATTTTCGGATTCAGCGGGTCGAAATACACCTAGAAACTCACCCATCAAAGTCCGATTGTAATTCTGAAAGAAAATATTTTCGATCATCTCTTTTTCGTACCATGCGAAATAACTTTTTTCCAAGCATGTTTTTGGTCACAAGAGGTCGGATTTTTGGATTCAGCGGGTCGAAATACCCCTCGAAACTCACCCATTAAAGTCCGATCTCGATTCTGAAAAAAAATATTTTCGATCATCTCTTTTTCGTACCATGCGGAATAACTTCTTTCCAGGTGTATTTTCGTTTGACAAAGGTTTGATTTTTGGATTCAGCGGGTCAAAATACACCTATAAACCCACCCATCAAAGTTCGATTCCGATTCTGGAGACAGATATTTTCGATCATCTCTTTTTCGTACCATGCGAAATAACTTTTTTCCAAGCATATTTTTGCTCATCAAAGTTCGGATTTTCGGATTCAGCGGGTCGAAATACACCTAGAAACTCACCCATCAAAGTCCGATCTTGATTCTGAAAAAAAATATTTTCGATCATCTCTTTTTCGTACCATTCGAAATAACTTTTTTCCAAGCATATTTTTGGTCATCAGAGGTTGGATTTTCGGATTCAGGGGGTCGAAATACACCTAGAAACTCGCCCATTGAAGTCCGATCTTGATTCTGAAAAAAAATATTTTCGATCATCTCTTTTTCGTACCATGCGAAATAACTTTTTTCCAAGCATGTTTTTGGTCACAAGAGGTCGGATTTTTGGATTCAGCGGGTCGAAATACCCCTAGAAACTCACCCATTGAAGTCCGATTTTGATTCTGAAAAAAAATATTTTCGATCATCTCTTTTTCGTACCATGCGAAATAACTTTTTTCCAAGCATATTTTTGGTCATCAGAGGTTGGATTTTCGGATTCAGGGGGTCGAAAGACACCTAGAAACTCACCCATTACAGTCCGATTTTGATTCTGAAAAAAAATATTTTCGATCATCTCTTTTTCGTACCATGCGAAATAACTTCTTTCCAGGTGTATTTTCGTGTAACAAAGGTTGGATTTTCGGATTCAGCGGGTCGAAATACACCTAGAAACTCACCCATCAAAGTCCGATTGTAATTCTGAAAGAAAATATTTTCGATCATCTCTTTTTCGTACCATGCGAAATAACTTTTTTCCAAGCATGTTTTTGGTCACAAGAGGTCGGATTTTTGGATTCAGCGGGTCGAAATACCCCTCGAAACTCACCCATTAAAGTCCGATCTCGATTCTGAAAAAAAATATTTTCGATCATCTCTTTTTCGTACCATGCGGAATAACTTCTTTCCAGGTGTATTTTCGTTTGACAAAGGTTTGATTTTTGGATTCAGCGGGTCAAAATACACCTATAAACCCACCCATCAAAGTTCGATTCCGATTCTGGAGACAGATATTTTCGATCATCTCTTTTTCGTACCATGCGAAATAACTTTTTTCCAAGCATATTTTTGCTCATCAAAGTTCGGATTTTCGGATTCAGCGGGTCGAAATACACCTAGAAACTCACCCATCAAAGTCCGATCTTGATTCTGAAAAAAAATATTTTCGATCATCTCTTTTCCGTACCATTCGAAATAACTTTTTTCCAAGCATATTTTTGGTCATCAGAGGTTGGATTTTCGGATTCAGGGGGTCGAAATACACCTAGAAACTCGCCCATTGAAGTCCGATCTTGATTCTGAAAAAAAATATTTTCGATCATCTCTTTTTCGTACCATGCGTCATAACTTTTTTCCAAGCATGTTTTTGGTCACAAGAGGTCGGATTTTTGGATTCAGCGGGTCGAAATACCCCTAGAAACTCACCCATTGAAGTCCGATTTTGATTCTGAAAAAAAATATTTTCGATCATCTCTTTTTCGTACCATGCGAAATAACTTTTTTCCAAGCATATTTTTGGTCATCAGAGGTTGGATTTTCGGATTCAGGGGGTCGACAGACACCTAGAAACTCACCCATTACAGTCCGATTTTGATTCTGAAAAAAAATATTTTCGATCATCTCTTTTTCGTACCATGCGAAATAACTTCTTTCCAGGTGTATTTTCGTGTAACAAAGGTTGGATTTTCGGATTCAGCGGGTCGAAATACACCTAGAAACTCACCCATCAAAGTCCGATTGTAATTCTGAAAGAAAATATTTTCGATCATCTCTTTTTCGTACCATGCGAAATAACTTTTTTCCAAGCATGTTTTTGGTCACAAGAGGTCGGATTTTTGGATTCAGCGGGTCGAAATACCCCTCGAAACTCACCCATTAAAGTCCGATCTCGATTCTGAAAAAAAATATTTTCGATCATCTCTTTTTCGTACCATGCGGAATAACTTCTTTCCAGGTGTATTTTCGTTTGACAAAGGTTTGATTTTTGGATTCAGCGGGTCAAAATACACCTATAAACCCACCCATCAAAGTTCGATTCCGATTCTGGAGACAGATATTTTCGATCATCTCTTTTTCGTACCATGCGAAATAACTTTTTTCCAAGCATATTTTTGCTCATCAAAGTTCGGATTTTCGGATTCAGCGGGTCGAAATACACCTAGAAACTCACCCATCAAAGTCCGATCTTGATTCTGAAAAAAAATATTTTCGATCATCTCTTTTTCGTACCATTCGAAATAACTTTTTTCCAAGCATATTTTTGGTCATCAGAGGTTGGATTTTCGGATTCAGGGGGTCGAAATACACCTAGAAACTCGCCCATTGAAGTCCGATTTTGATTCTGAAAAAAAATATTTGCGATCATCTCTTTTTCGTTCCATGCGAAATAACTTCTTTCCAGGTGTATTTTCGTGTAACAAAGGTTGGATTTTCGGATTCAGCGGGTCGAAATACACCTAGAAACTCACCCATCAAAGTCCGATCTTGATTCTGAAAAAAAATATTTTCGATCATCTCTTTTTCGTACCATGCGAAATAACTTTTTTCCAAGCATATTTTTGGTCATCAGAGGTTGGATTTTCGGATTCAGGTGGTCGAAATACACCCAGAAACTCACCCATTAAAGTCCGATCTCGATTCTGAAAAAAAATAATTTCGATCATCTCTTTTTCGTACCATGCGAAATAACTTCTTTCCAGGTGTATTTTCGTCTAACAAAGGTTGGATTTTTGGATTCAGCGGGTCAAAATACACCTATAAACCCACCCACCAAAGTTCGATTCCGATTCTGGAGACAGATATTTTCGATCATCTCTTTTTCGTACCATGCGAAATAACTTTTTTCCAAGCCTATTTTTGGTCATCAGAGGTTGGATTTTCGGATTCAGGGGGTCGAAATACACCTAGAAACTCACCCATTAAAGTCCGATCTCGATTCTGAAAAAAAATAATTTCGATCATCTCTTTTTCGTACCATGCGGAATAACTTCTTTCCAGGTGTATTTTCGTCTAACAAAGGTTGGATTTTTGGATTCAGCGGGTCAAAATACACCTATAAACCCACCCATCAAAGTTCGATTCCGATTCTGGAGACAGATATTTTCGATCATCTCTTTTTCGTACCATGCGAAATAACTTTTTTCCAAGCATATTTTTGCACATCAAAGTTCGGATTTTCGGATTCAGCGGGTCAAAATACACCTAGAAACTCACCCATCAAAGTCCGATCTTGATTCTGAAAAAAAATATTTTCGATCATCTCTTTTTCGTACCATGCGAAATAACTTTGTTCCAAGCATATTTTTGGTCATCAGAGGTTGGATTTTCGGATTCAGGGGGTCGAAATACACCTAGAAACTCACCCATTAAAGTCCGATTTTGATTCTGAAAAAAAATATTTTCGATCATCTCTTTTTCGTACCATGCGAAATAATTTCTTTCCAGGTGTATTTTCGTGTAACAAAGGTAGTATTTTGGGATTCAGCGGGTCAAAATACACCTATAAACCCACCCTTCAAAGTTCGATTTCGATTCTGGAGACAGATATTTTCGATCATCTCTTTTTCGTACCATTCGAAATAACTTTTTTCCAAGCATATTTTTGGTCATCAAAGGTTGGATTTTCGGATTCAGCGGGTCGAAATACACCTAGAAACTCACCCATCAAAGTCCGATCTTGATTCTGAAAAAAAATATTTTCGATCATCTCTTTTTCGTACCATGCGAAATAACTTTTTTCCAAGCATATTTTTGGTCATCAGAGGTTGGATTTTCGGATTCAGAGGGTCGAAATACACCTAGAAATTCACCCATTAAAGTCCGATTTTGATTCTGAAAAAAAATATTTTCGATCATCTCTTTTTCGTACCATGCGAAATAACTTCTTTCCAGGTGTATTTTCGTGTAACAAAGGTTGGATTTTCGGATTCAGCGGGTCGAAATACACCTAGAAACTCACCCATCAAAGTCCGATTGTAATTCTGAAAGAAAATATTTTCGATCATCTCTTTTTCGTACCATGCGAAATAACTTTTTTCCAAGCATGTTTTTGGTCACAAGAGGTCGGATTTTTGGATTCAGCGGGTCGAAATACCCCTAGAAACTCACCCATTGAAGTCCGATTGTAATTCTGAAAGAAAATATTTTCGATCATCTCTTTTTCGTACCATGCGAAATAACTTTTTTCCAAGCCTATTTTTGGTCATCAGAGGTTGGATTTTCGGATTCAGGGGGTCGAAATACACCTAGAAACTCACCCATTAAAGTCCGATCTCGATTCTGAAAAAAAATATTTTCGATCATCTCTTTTTCGTACCATGCGGAATAACTTCTTTCCAGGTGTATTTTCGTTTGACAAAGGTTTGATTTTTGGATTCAGCGGGTCAAAATACACCTATAAACCCACCCATCAAAGTTCGATTCCGATTCTGGAGACAGATATTTTCGATCATCTCTTTTTCGTACCATGCGAAATAACTTTTTTCCAAGCATATTTTTGCTCATCAAAGTTCGGATTTTCGGATTCAGCGGGTCGAAATACACCTAGAAACTCACCCATCAAAGTCCGATCTTGATTCTGAAAAAAAATATTTTCGATCATCTCTTTTTCGTACCATTCGAAATAACTTTTTTCCAAGCATATTTTTGGTCATCAGAGGTTGGATTTTCGGATTCAGGGGGTCGAAATACACCTAGAAACTCGCCCATTGAAGTCCGATTTTGATTCTGAAAAAAAATATTTGCGATCATCTCTTTTTCGTTCCATGCGAAATAACTTCTTTCCAGGTGTATTTTCGTGTAACAAAGGTTGGATTTTCGGATTCAGCGGGTCGAAATACACCTAGAAACTCACCCATCAAAGTCCGATCTTGATTCTGAAAAAAAATATTTTCGATCATCTCTTTTTCGTACCATGCGAAATAACTTTTTTCCAAGCATATTTTTGGTCATCAGAGGTTGGATTTTCGGATTCAGGTGGTCGAAATACACCCAGAAACTCACCCATTAAAGTCCGATCTCGATTCTGAAAAAAAATAATTTCGATCATCTCTTTTTCGTACCATGCGAAATAACTTCTTTCCAGGTGTATTTTCGTCTAACAAAGGTTGGATTTTTGGATTCAGCGGGTCAAAATACACCTATAAACCCACCCACCAAAGTTCGATTCCGATTCTGGAGACAGATATTTTCGATCATCTCTTTTTCGTACCATGCGAAATAACTTTTTTCCAAGCCTATTTTTGGTCATCAGAGGTTGGATTTTCGGATTCAGGGGGTCGAAATACACCTAGAAACTCACCCATTAAAGTCCGATCTCGATTCTGAAAAAAAATAATTTCGATCATCTCTTTTTCGTACCATGCGGAATAACTTCTTTCCAGGTGTATTTTCGTCTAACAAAGGTTGGATTTTTGGATTCAGCGGGTCAAAATACACCTATAAACCCACCCATCAAAGTTCGATTCCGATTCTGGAGACAGATATTTTCGATCATCTCTTTTTCGTACCATGCGAAATAACTTTTTTCCAAGCATATTTTTGCACATCAAAGTTCGGATTTTCGGATTCAGCGGGTCAAAATACACCTAGAAACTCACCCATCAAAGTCCGATCTTGATTCTGAAAAAAAATATTTTCGATCATCTCTTTTTCGTACCATGCGAAATAACTTTGTTCCAAGCATATTTTTGGTCATCAGAGGTTGGATTTTCGGATTCAGGGGGTCGAAATACACCTAGAAACTCACCCATTAAAGTCCGATTTTGATTCTGAAAAAAAATATTTTCGATCATCTCTTTTTCGTACCATGCGAAATAATTTCTTTCCAGGTGTATTTTCGTGTAACAAAGGTAGTATTTTGGGATTCAGCGGGTCAAAATACACCTATAAACCCACCCTTCAAAGTTCGATTTCGATTCTGGAGACAGATATTTTCGATCATCTCTTTTTCGTACCATTCGAAATAACTTTTTTCCAAGCATATTTTTGGTCATCAAAGGTTGGATTTTCGGATTCAGCGGGTCGAAATACACCTAGAAACTCACCCATCAAAGTCCGATCTTGATTCTGAAAAAAAATATTTTCGATCATCTCTTTTTCGTACCATGCGAAATAACTTTTTTCCAAGCATATTTCTGGTCATCAGAGGTTGGATTTTCGGATTCAGAGGGTCGAAATACACCTAGAAATTCACCCATTAAAGTCCGATTTTGATTCTGAAAAAAAATATTTTCGATCATCTCTTTTTCGTACCATGCGAAATAACTTCTTTCCAGGTGTATTTTCGTGTAACAAAGGTTGGATTTTCGGATTCAGCGGGTCGAAATACACCTAGAAACTCACCCATCAAAGTCCGATTGTAATTCTGAAAGAAAATATTTTCGATCATCTCTTTTTCGTACCATGCGAAATAACTTTTTTCCAAGCATGTTTTTGGTCACAAGAGGTCGGATTTTTGGATTCAGCGGGTCGAAATACCCCTAGAAACTCACCCATTGAAGTCCGATTGTAATTCTGAAAGAAAATATTTTCGATCATCTCTTTTTCGTACCATGCGAAATAACTTTTTTCCAAGCCTATTTTTGGTCATCAGAGGTTGGATTTTCGGATTCAGGGGGTCGAAATACACCTAGAAACTCACCCATTAAAGTCCGATCTCGATTCTGAAAAAAAATAATTTCGATCATCTCTTTTTCGTACCATGCGGAATAACTTCTTTCCAGGTGTATTTTCGTCTAACAAAGGTTGGATTTTTGGATTCAGCGGGTCAAAATACACCTATAAACCCACCCATCAAAGTTCGATTCCGATTCTGGAGACAGATATTTTCGATCATCTCTTTTTCGTACCATGCGAAATAACTTTTTTCCAAGCATATTTTTGCACATCAAAGTTCGGATTTTCGGATTCAGCGGGTCAAAATACACCTAGAAACTCACCCATCAAAGTCCGATCTTGATTCTGAAAAAAAATATTTTCGATCATCTCTTTTTCGTACCATGCGAAATAACTTTGTTCCAAGCATATTTTTGGTCATCAGAGGTTGGATTTTCGGATTCAGGGGGTCGAAATACACCTAGAAACTCACCCATTAAAGTCCGATTTTGATTCTGAAAAAAAATATTTTCGATCATCTCTTTTTCGTACCATGCGAAATAATTTCTTTCCAGGTGTATTTTCGTGTAACAAAGGTAGTATTTTGGGATTCAGCGGGTCAAAATACACCTATAAACCCACCCTTCAAAGTTCGATTTCGATTCTGGAGACAGATATTTTCGATCATCTCTTTTTCGTACCATTCGAAATAACTTTTTTCCAAGCATATTTTTGGTCATCAAAGGTTGGATTTTCGGATTCAGCGGGTCGAAATACACCTAGAAACTCACCCATCAAAGTCCGATCTTGATTCTGAAAAAAAATATTTTCGATCATCTCTTTTTCGTACCATGCGAAATAACTTTTTTCCAAGCATATTTTTGGTCATCAGAGGTTGGATTTTCGGATTCAGAGGGTCGAAATACACCTAGAAATTCACCCATTAAAGTCCGATTTTGATTCTGAAAAAAAATATTTTCGATCATCTCTTTTTCGTACCATGCGAAATAACTTCTTTCCAGGTGTATTTTCGTGTAACAAAGGTTGGATTTTCGGATTCAGCGGGTCGAAATACACCTAGAAACTCACCCATCAAAGTCCGATTGTAATTCTGAAAGAAAATATTTTCGATCATCTCTTTTTCGTACCATGCGAAATAACTTTTTTCCAAGCATGTTTTTGGTCACAAGAGGTCGGATTTTTGGATTCAGCGGGTCGAAATACCCCTAGAAACTCACCCATTGAAGTCCGATTTTGATTCTGAAAAAAAATAATTTCGATCATCTCTTTTTCGTACCATGCGGAATAACTTCTTTCCAGGTGTATTTTCGTCTAACAAAGGTTGGATTTTTGGATTCAGCGGGTCAAAATACACCTATAAACCCACCCATCAAAGTTCGATTCCGATTCTGGAGACAGATATTTTCGATCATCTCTTTTTCGTACCATGCGAAATAACTTTTTTCCAAGCATATTTTTGCTCATCAAAGTTCGGATTTTCGGATTCAGCGGGTCGAAATACACCTAGAAACTCACCCATCAAAGTCCGATCTTGATTCTGAAAAAAAATATTTTCGATCATCTCTTTTTCGTACCATTCGAAATAACTTTTTTCCAAGCATATTTTTGGTCATCAGAGGTTGGATTTTCGGATTCAGGGGGTCGAAATACACCTAGAAACTCGCCCATTGAAGTCCGATTTTGATTCTGAAAAAAAATATTTGCGATCATCTCTTTTTCGTACCATGCGGAATAACTTCTTTCCAGGTGTATTTTCGTCTAACAAAGGTTTGATTTTTGGATTCAGCGGGTCAAAATACACCTATAAACCCACCCATCAAAGTTCGATTCCGATTCTGGAGACAGATATTTTCGATCATCTCTTTTTCGTACCATGCGAAATAACTTTTTTCCAAGCATATTTTTGCTCATCAAAGTTCGGATTTTCGGATTCAGCGGGTCGAAATACACCTAGAAACTCACCCATCAAAGTCCGATCTTGATTCTGAAAAAAAATATTTTCGATCATCTCTTTTCCGTACCATTCGAAATAACTTTTTTCCAAGCATATTTTTGGTCATCAGAGGTTGGATTTTCGGATTCAGGGGGTCGAAATACACCTAGAAACTCGCCCATTGAAGTCCGATCTTGATTCTGAAAAAAAATATTTTCGATCATCTCTTTTTCGTACCATGCGTCATAACTTTTTTCCAAGCATGTTTTTGGTCACAAGAGGTCGGATTTTTGGATTCAGCGGGTCGAAATACCCCTAGAAACTCACCCATTGAAGTCCGATTTTGATTCTGAAAAAAAATATTTTCGATCATCTCTTTTTCGTACCATGCGAAATAACTTTTTTCCAAGCATATTTTTGGTCATCAGAGGTTGGATTTTCGGATTCAGGGGGTCGACAGACACCTAGAAACTCACCCATTACAGTCCGATTTTGATTCTGAAAAAAAATATTTTCGATCATCTCTTTTTCGTACCATGCGAAATAACTTCTTTCCAGGTGTATTTTCGTGTAACAAAGGTTGGATTTTCGGATTCAGCGGGTCGAAATACACCTAGAAACTCACCCATCAAAGTCCGATTGTAATTCTGAAAGAAAATATTTTCGATCATCTCTTTTTCGTACCATGCGAAATAACTTTTTTCCAAGCATGTTTTTGGTCACAAGAGGTCGGATTTTTGGATTCAGCGGGTCGAAATACCCCTCGAAACTCACCCATTAAAGTCCGATCTCGATTCTGAAAAAAAATATTTTCGATCATCTCTTTTTCGTACCATGCGGAATAACTTCTTTCCAGGTGTATTTTCGTTTGACAAAGGTTTGATTTTTGGATTCAGCGGGTCAAAATACACCTATAAACCCACCCATCAAAGTTCGATTCCGATTCTGGAGACAGATATTTTCGATCATCTCTTTTTCGTACCATGCGAAATAACTTTTTTCCAAGCATATTTTTGCTCATCAAAGTTCGGATTTTCGGATTCAGCGGGTCGAAATACACCTAGAAACTCACCCATCAAAGTCCGATCTTGATTCTGAAAAAAAATATTTTCGATCATCTCTTTTTCGTACCATTCGAAATAACTTTTTTCCAAGCATATTTTTGGTCATCAGAGGTTGGATTTTCGGATTCAGGGGGTCGAAATACACCTAGAAACTCGCCCATTGAAGTCCGATTTTGATTCTGAAAAAAAATATTTGCGATCATCTCTTTTTCGTTCCATGCGAAATAACTTCTTTCCAGGTGTATTTTCGTGTAACAAAGGTTGGATTTTCGGATTCAGCGGGTCGAAATACACCTAGAAACTCACCCATCAAAGTCCGATCTTGATTCTGAAAAAAAATATTTTCGATCATCTCTTTTTCGTACCATGCGAAATAACTTTTTTCCAAGCATATTTTTGGTCATCAGAGGTTGGATTTTCGGATTCAGGTGGTCGAAATACACCCAGAAACTCACCCATTAAAGTCCGATCTCGATTCTGAAAAAAAATAATTTCGATCATCTCTTTTTCGTACCATGCGAAATAACTTCTTTCCAGGTGTATTTTCGTCTAACAAAGGTTGGATTTTTGGATTCAGCGGGTCAAAATACACCTATAAACCCACCCACCAAAGTTCGATTCCGATTCTGGAGACAGATATTTTCGATCATCTCTTTTTCGTACCATGCGAAATAACTTTTTTCCAAGCCTATTTTTGGTCATCAGAGGTTGGATTTTCGGATTCAGGGGGTCGAAATACACCTAGAAACTCACCCATTAAAGTCCGATCTCGATTCTGAAAAAAAATAATTTCGATCATCTCTTTTTCGTACCATGCGGAATAACTTCTTTCCAGGTGTATTTTCGTCTAACAAAGGTTGGATTTTTGGATTCAGCGGGTCAAAATACACCTATAAACCCACCCATCAAAGTTCGATTCCGATTCTGGAGACAGATATTTTCGATCATCTCTTTTTCGTACCATGCGAAATAACTTTTTTCCAAGCATATTTTTGCACATCAAAGTTCGGATTTTCGGATTCAGCGGGTCAAAATACACCTAGAAACTCACCCATCAAAGTCCGATCTTGATTCTGAAAAAAAATATTTTCGATCATCTCTTTTTCGTACCATGCGAAATAACTTTGTTCCAAGCATATTTTTGGTCATCAGAGGTTGGATTTTCGGATTCAGGGGGTCGAAATACACCTAGAAACTCACCCATTAAAGTCCGATTTTGATTCTGAAAAAAAATATTTTCGATCATCTCTTTTTCGTACCATGCGAAATAATTTCTTTCCAGGTGTATTTTCGTGTAACAAAGGTAGTATTTTGGGATTCAGCGGGTCAAAATACACCTATAAACCCACCCTTCAAAGTTCGATTTCGATTCTGGAGACAGATATTTTCGATCATCTCTTTTTCGTACCATTCGAAATAACTTTTTTCCAAGCATATTTTTGGTCATCAAAGGTTGGATTTTCGGATTCAGCGGGTCGAAATACACCTAGAAACTCACCCATCAAAGTCCGATCTTGATTCTGAAAAAAAATATTTTCGATCATCTCTTTTTCGTACCATGCGAAATAACTTTTTTCCAAGCATATTTTTGGTCATCAGAGGTTGGATTTTCGGATTCAGAGGGTCGAAATACACCTAGAAATTCACCCATTAAAGTCCGATTTTGATTCTGAAAAAAAATATTTTCGATCATCTCTTTTTCGTACCATGCGAAATAACTTCTTTCCAGGTGTATTTTCGTGTAACAAAGGTTGGATTTTCGGATTCAGCGGGTCGAAATACACCTAGAAACTCACCCATCAAAGTCCGATTGTAATTCTGAAAGAAAATATTTTCGATCATCTCTTTTTCGTACCATGCGAAATAACTTTTTTCCAAGCATGTTTTTGGTCACAAGAGGTCGGATTTTTGGATTCAGCGGGTCGAAATACCCCTAGAAACTCACCCATTGAAGTCCGATTGTAATTCTGAAAGAAAATATTTTCGATCATCTCTTTTTCGTACCATGCGAAATAACTTTTTTCCAAGCCTATTTTTGGTCATCAGAGGTTGGATTTTCGGATTCAGGGGGTCGAAATACACCTAGAAACTCACCCATTAAAGTCCGATCTCGATTCTGAAAAAAAATATTTTCGATCATCTCTTTTTCGTACCATGCGGAATAACTTCTTTCCAGGTGTATTTTCGTTTGACAAAGGTTTGATTTTTGGATTCAGCGGGTCAAAATACACCTATAAACCCACCCATCAAAGTTCGATTCCGATTCTGGAGACAGATATTTTCGATCATCTCTTTTTCGTACCATGCGAAATAACTTTTTTCCAAGCATATTTTTGCTCATCAAAGTTCGGATTTTCGGATTCAGCGGGTCGAAATACACCTAGAAACTCACCCATCAAAGTCCGATCTTGATTCTGAAAAAAAATATTTTCGATCATCTCTTTTTCGTACCATTCGAAATAACTTTTTTCCAAGCATATTTTTGGTCATCAGAGGTTGGATTTTCGGATTCAGGGGGTCGAAATACACCTAGAAACTCGCCCATTGAAGTCCGATTTTGATTCTGAAAAAAAATATTTGCGATCATCTCTTTTTCGTTCCATGCGAAATAACTTCTTTCCAGGTGTATTTTCGTGTAACAAAGGTTGGATTTTCGGATTCAGCGGGTCGAAATACACCTAGAAACTCACCCATCAAAGTCCGATCTTGATTCTGAAAAAAAATATTTTCGATCATCTCTTTTTCGTACCATGCGAAATAACTTTTTTCCAAGCATATTTTTGGTCATCAGAGGTTGGATTTTCGGATTCAGGTGGTCGAAATACACCCAGAAACTCACCCATTAAAGTCCGATCTCGATTCTGAAAAAAAATAATTTCGATCATCTCTTTTTCGTACCATGCGAAATAACTTCTTTCCAGGTGTATTTTCGTCTAACAAAGGTTGGATTTTTGGATTCAGCGGGTCAAAATACACCTATAAACCCACCCACCAAAGTTCGATTCCGATTCTGGAGACAGATATTTTCGATCATCTCTTTTTCGTACCATGCGAAATAACTTTTTTCCAAGCCTATTTTTGGTCATCAGAGGTTGGATTTTCGGATTCAGGGGGTCGAAATACACCTAGAAACTCACCCATTAAAGTCCGATCTCGATTCTGAAAAAAAATAATTTCGATCATCTCTTTTTCGTACCATGCGGAATAACTTCTTTCCAGGTGTATTTTCGTCTAACAAAGGTTGGATTTTTGGATTCAGCGGGTCAAAATACACCTATAAACCCACCCATCAAAGTTCGATTCCGATTCTGGAGACAGATATTTTCGATCATCTCTTTTTCGTACCATGCGAAATAACTTTTTTCCAAGCATATTTTTGCACATCAAAGTTCGGATTTTCGGATTCAGCGGGTCAAAATACACCTAGAAACTCACCCATCAAAGTCCGATCTTGATTCTGAAAAAAAATATTTTCGATCATCTCTTTTTCGTACCATGCGAAATAACTTTGTTCCAAGCATATTTTTGGTCATCAGAGGTTGGATTTTCGGATTCAGGGGGTCGAAATACACCTAGAAACTCACCCATTAAAGTCCGATTTTGATTCTGAAAAAAAATATTTTCGATCATCTCTTTTTCGTACCATGCGAAATAATTTCTTTCCAGGTGTATTTTCGTGTAACAAAGGTAGTATTTTGGGATTCAGCGGGTCAAAATACACCTATAAACCCACCCTTCAAAGTTCGATTTCGATTCTGGAGACAGATATTTTCGATCATCTCTTTTTCGTACCATTCGAAATAACTTTTTTCCAAGCATATTTTTGGTCATCAAAGGTTGGATTTTCGGATTCAGCGGGTCGAAATACACCTAGAAACTCACCCATCAAAGTCCGATCTTGATTCTGAAAAAAAATATTTTCGATCATCTCTTTTTCGTACCATGCGAAATAACTTTTTTCCAAGCATATTTTTGGTCATCAGAGGTTGGATTTTCGGATTCAGAGGGTCGAAATACACCTAGAAATTCACCCATTAAAGTCCGATTTTGATTCTGAAAAAAAATATTTTCGATCATCTCTTTTTCGTACCATGCGAAATAACTTCTTTCCAGGTGTATTTTCGTGTAACAAAGGTTGGATTTTCGGATTCAGCGGGTCGAAATACACCTAGAAACTCACCCATCAAAGTCCGATTGTAATTCTGAAAGAAAATATTTTCGATCATCTCTTTTTCGTACCATGCGAAATAACTTTTTTCCAAGCATGTTTTTGGTCACAAGAGGTCGGATTTTTGGATTCAGCGGGTCGAAATACCCCTAGAAACTCACCCATTGAAGTCCGATTTTGATTCTGAAAAAAAATAATTTCGATCATCTCTTTTTCGTACCATGCGGAATAACTTCTTTCCAGGTGTATTTTCGTCTAACAAAGGTTGGATTTTTGGATTCAGCGGGTCAAAATACACCTATAAACCCACCCATCAAAGTTCGATTCCGATTCTGGAGACAGATATTTTCGATCATCTCTTTTTCGTACCATGCGAAATAACTTTTTTCCAAGCATATTTTTGCTCATCAAAGTTCGGATTTTCGGATTCAGCGGGTCGAAATACACCTAGAAACTCACCCATCAAAGTCCGATCTTGATTCTGAAAAAAAATATTTTCGATCATCTCTTTTTCGTACCATTCGAAATAACTTTTTTCCAAGCATATTTTTGGTCATCAGAGGTTGGATTTTCGGATTCAGGGGGTCGAAATACACCTAGAAACTCGCCCATTGAAGTCCGATTTTGATTCTGAAAAAAAATATTTGCGATCATCTCTTTTTCGTTCCATGCGAAATAACTTCTTTCCAGGTGTAGTTTCGTTTATCAAAGGTTGGATTTTCGGATTCAGCGGGTCGAAATACACCTAGAAACTCACCCATCAAAGTCCGATCTTGATTCTGAAAAAAAATATTTTCGATCATCTCTTTTTCGTACCATGCGAAATAACTTTTTTCCAAGCATATTTTTGGTCATCAGAGGTTGGATTTTCGGATTCAGGTGGTCGAAATACACCCAGAAACTCACCCATTAAAGTCCGATCTCGATTCTGAAAAAAAATAATTTCGATCATCTCTTTTTCGTACCATGCGAAATAACTTCTTTCCAGGTGTATTTTCGTCTAACAAAGGTTGGATTTTTGGATTCAGCGGGTCAAAATACACCTATAAACCCACCCACCAAAGTTCGATTCCGATTCTGGAGACAGATATTTTCGATCATCTCTTTTTCGTACCATGCGAAATAACTTTTTTCCAAGCATATTTTTGGTCATCAGAGGTTGGATTTTCGGATTCAGGGGGTCGAAATACACCTAGAAACTCACCCATTAAAGTCCGATCTCGATTCTGAAAAAAAATAATTTCGATCATCTCTTTTTCGTACCATGCGGAATAACTTCTTTCCAGGTGTATTTTCGTCTAACAAAGGTTGGATTTTTGGATTCAGCGGGTCAAAATACACCTATAAACCCACCCATCAAAGTTCGATTCCGATTCTGGAGACAGATATTTTCGATCATCTCTTTTTCGTACCATGCGAAATAACTTTTTTCCAAGCATATTTTTGCTCATCAAAGTTCGGATTTTCGGATTCAGCGGGTCGAAATACACCTAGAAACTCACCCATCAAAGTCCGATCTTGATTCTGAAAAAAAATATTTTCGATCATCTCTTTTTCGTACCATGCGAAATAACTTTTTTCCAAGCATATTTTTGGTCATCAGAGGTTGGATTTTCGGATTCAGGGGGTCGAAATACACCTAGAAACTCACCCATTAAAGTCCGATTTTGATTCTGAAAAAAAATATTTTCGATCATCTCTTTTTCGTACCATGCGAAATAATTTCTTTCGAGGTGTATTTTCGTGTAACAAAGGTAGTATTTTGGGATTCAGCGGGTCAAAATACACCTATAAACCCACCCTTCAAAGTTCGATTTCGATTCTGGAGACAGATATTTTCGATCATCTCTTTTTCGCACCATTCGAAATAACTTTTTTCCAAGCATATTTTTGGTCATCAAAGGTTAGATTTTCGGATTCAGCGGGTCGGAATACACCTAGAAACTCACCCATCAAAGTCCGATCTTGATTCTGAAAAAAAATATTTTCGATCATCTCTTTTTCGTACCATGCGAAATAACTTTTTTCCAAGCATATTTTTGGTCATCAGAGGTTGGATTTTCGGATTCAGAGGGTCGAAATACACCTAGAAACTCACCCATTAAAGTCCGATTTTGATTCTGAAAAAAAATATTTTCGATCATCTCTTTTTCGTACCATGCGAAATAACTTCTTTCCAGGTGTATTTTCGTGTAACAAAGGTTGGATTTTCGGATTCAGCGGGTCGAAATACACCTAGAAACTCACCCATCAAAGTCCGATTGTAATTCTGAAAGAAAATATTTTCGATCATCTCTTTTTCGTACCATGCGAAATAACTTTTTTCCAAGCATGTTTTTGGTCACAAGAGGTCGGATTTTTGGATTCAGCGGGTCGAAATACCCCTAGAAACTCACCCATTGAAGTCCGATTTTGATTCTGAAAAAAAATATTTTCGATCATCTCTTTTTCGTACCATGCGAAATAACTTTTTTCCAAGCATATTTTTGGTCATCAGAGGTTGGATTTTCGGATTCAGGGGGTCGAAAGACACCTAGAAACTCACCCATTACAGTCCGATTTTGATTCTGAAAAAAAATATTTTCGATCATCTCTTTTTCGTACCATGCGAAATAACTTCTTTCCAGGTGTATTTTCGTGTAACAAAGGTTGGATTCTCGGATTCAGCGGGTCGAAATACACCTAGAAACTCACCCATCAAAGTCCGATTGTAATTCTGAAAGAAAATATTTTCGATCATCTCTTTTTCGTACCATGCGAAATAACTTTTTTCCAAGCATATTTTTGGTCATCAGAGGTTGGATTTTCGGATTCAGGGGGTCGAAAGACACCTAGAAACTCACCCATTACAGTCCGATTTTGATTCTGAAAAAAAATATTTTCGATCATCTCTTTTTCGTACCATGCGAAATAACTTCTTTCCAGGTGTATTTTCGTGTAACAAAGGTTGGATTTTCGGATTCAGCGGGTCGAAATACACCTAGAAACTCACCCATCAAAGTCCGATTGTAATTCTGAAAGAAAATATTTTCGATCATCTCTTTTTCGTACCATGCGAAATAACTTTTTTCCAAGCATGTTTTTGGTCACAAGAGGTCGGATTTTTGGATTCAGCGGGTCGAAATACCCCTCGAAACTCACCCATTAAAGTCCGATCTCGATTCTGAAAAAAAATATTTTCGATCATCTCTTTTTCGTACCATGCGGAATAACTTCTTTCCAGGTGTATTTTCGTTTGACAAAGGTTTGATTTTTGGATTCAGCGGGTCAAAATACACCTATAAACCCACCCATCAAAGTTCGATTCCGATTCTGGAGACAGATATTTTCGATCATCTCTTTTTCGTACCATGCGAAATAACTTTTTTCCAAGCATATTTTTGCTCATCAAAGTTCGGATTTTCGGATTCAGCGGGTCGAAATACACCTAGAAACTCACCCATCAAAGTCCGATCTTGATTCTGAAAAAAAATATTTTCGATCATCTCTTTTCCGTACCATTCGAAATAACTTTTTTCCAAGCATATTTTTGGTCATCAGAGGTTGGATTTTCGGATTCAGGGGGTCGAAATACACCTAGAAACTCGCCCATTGAAGTCCGATCTTGATTCTGAAAAAAAATATTTTCGATCATCTCTTTTTCGTACCATGCGTCATAACTTTTTTCCAAGCATGTTTTTGGTCACAAGAGGTCGGATTTTTGGATTCAGCGGGTCGAAATACCCCTAGAAACTCACCCATTGAAGTCCGATTTTGATTCTGAAAAAAAATATTTTCGATCATCTCTTTTTCGTACCATGCGAAATAACTTTTTTCCAAGCATATTTTTGGTCATCAGAGGTTGGATTTTCGGATTCAGGGGGTCGACAGACACCTAGAAACTCACCCATTACAGTCCGATTTTGATTCTGAAAAAAAATATTTTCGATCATCTCTTTTTCGTACCATGCGAAATAACTTCTTTCCAGGTGTATTTTCGTGTAACAAAGGTTGGATTTTCGGATTCAGCGGGTCGAAATACACCTAGAAACTCACCCATCAAAGTCCGATTGTAATTCTGAAAGAAAATATTTTCGATCATCTCTTTTTCGTACCATGCGAAATAACTTTTTTCCAAGCATGTTTTTGGTCACAAGAGGTCGGATTTTTGGATTCAGCGGGTCGAAATACCCCTCGAAACTCACCCATTAAAGTCCGATCTCGATTCTGAAAAAAAATATTTTCGATCATCTCTTTTTCGTACCATGCGGAATAACTTCTTTCCAGGTGTATTTTCGTTTGACAAAGGTTTGATTTTTGGATTCAGCGGGTCAAAATACACCTATAAACCCACCCATCAAAGTTCGATTCCGATTCTGGAGACAGATATTTTCGATCATCTCTTTTTCGTACCATGCGAAATAACTTTTTTCCAAGCATATTTTTGCTCATCAAAGTTCGGATTTTCGGATTCAGCGGGTCGAAATACACCTAGAAACTCACCCATCAAAGTCCGATCTTGATTCTGAAAAAAAATATTTTCGATCATCTCTTTTTCGTACCATTCGAAATAACTTTTTTCCAAGCATATTTTTGGTCATCAGAGGTTGGATTTTCGGATTCAGGGGGTCGAAATACACCTAGAAACTCGCCCATTGAAGTCCGATTTTGATTCTGAAAAAAAATATTTGCGATCATCTCTTTTTCGTTCCATGCGAAATAACTTCTTTCCAGGTGTATTTTCGTGTAACAAAGGTTGGATTTTCGGATTCAGCGGGTCGAAATACACCTAGAAACTCACCCATCAAAGTCCGATCTTGATTCTGAAAAAAAATATTTTCGATCATCTCTTTTTCGTACCATGCGAAATAACTTTTTTCCAAGCATATTTTTGGTCATCAGAGGTTGGATTTTCGAATTCAGGTGGTCGAAATACACCCAGAAACTCACCCATTAAAGTCCGATCTCGATTCTGAAAAAAAATAATTTCGATCATCTCTTTTTCGTACCATGCGAAATAACTTCTTTCCAGGTGTATTTTCGTCTAACAAAGGTTGGATTTTTGGATTCAGCGGGTCAAAATACACCTATAAACCCACCCACCAAAGTTCGATTCCGATTCTGGAGACAGATATTTTCGATCATCTCTTTTTCGTACCATGCGAAATAACTTTTTTCCAAGCCTATTTTTGGTCATCAGAGGTTGGATTTTCGGATTCAGGGGGTCGAAATACACCTAGAAACTCACCCATTAAAGTCCGATCTCGATTCTGAAAAAAAATAATTTCGATCATCTCTTTTTCGTACCATGCGGAATAACTTCTTTCCAGGTGTATTTTCGTCTAACAAAGGTTGGATTTTTGGATTCAGCGGGTCAAAATACACCTATAAACCCACCCATCAAAGTTCGATTCCGATTCTGGAGACAGATATTTTCGATCATCTCTTTTTCGTACCATGCGAAATAACTTTTTTCCAAGCATATTTTTGCACATCAAAGTTCGGATTTTCGGATTCAGCGGGTCAAAATACACCTAGAAACTCACCCATCAAAGTCCGATCTTGATTCTGAAAAAAAATATTTTCGATCATCTCTTTTTCGTACCATGCGAAATAACTTTGTTCCAAGCATATTTTTGGTCATCAGAGGTTGGATTTTCGGATTCAGGGGGTCGAAATACACCTAGAAACTCACCCATTAAAGTCCGATTTTGATTCTGAAAAAAAATATTTTCGATCATCTCTTTTTCGTACCATGCGAAATAATTTCTTTCCAGGTGTATTTTCGTGTAACAAAGGTAGTATTTTGGGATTCAGCGGGTCAAAATACACCTATAAACCCACCCTTCAAAGTTCGATTTCGATTCTGGAGACAGATATTTTCGATCATCTCTTTTTCGTACCATTCGAAATAACTTTTTTCCAAGCATATTTTTGGTCATCAAAGGTTGGATTTTCGGATTCAGCGGGTCGAAATACACCTAGAAACTCACCCATCAAAGTCCGATCTTGATTCTGAAAAAAAATATTTTCGATCATCTCTTTTTCGTACCATGCGAAATAACTTTTTTCCAAGCATATTTTTGGTCATCAGAGGTTGGATTTTCGGATTCAGAGGGTCGAAATACACCTAGAAATTCACCCATTAAAGTCCGATTTTGATTCTGAAAAAAAATATTTTCGATCATCTCTTTTTCGTACCATGCGAAATAACTTCTTTCCAGGTGTATTTTCGTGTAACAAAGGTTGGATTTTCGGATTCAGCGGGTCGAAATACACCTAGAAACTCACCCATCAAAGTCCGATTGTAATTCTGAAAGAAAATATTTTCGATCATCTCTTTTTCGTACCATGCGAAATAACTTTTTTCCAAGCATGTTTTTGGTCACAAGAGGTCGGATTTTTGGATTCAGCGGGTCGAAATACCCCTAGAAACTCACCCATTGAAGTCCGATTTTGATTCTGAAAAAAAATAATTTCGATCATCTCTTTTTCGTACCATGCGGAATAACTTCTTTCCAGGTGTATTTTCGTCTAACAAAGGTTGGATTTTTGGATTCAGCGGGTCAAAATACACCTATAAACCCACCCATCAAAGTTCGATTCCGATTCTGGAGACAGATATTTTCGATCATCTCTTTTTCGTACCATGCGAAATAACTTTTTTCCAAGCATATTTTTGCTCATCAAAGTTCGGATTTTCGGATTCAGCGGGTCGAAATACACCTAGAAACTCACCCATCAAAGTCCGATCTTGATTCTGAAAAAAAATATTTTCGATCATCTCTTTTTCGTACCATTCGAAATAACTTTTTTCCAAGCATATTTTTGGTCATCAGAGGTTGGATTTTCGGATTCAGGGGGTCGAAATACACCTAGAAACTCGCCCATTGAAGTCCGATTTTGATTCTGAAAAAAAATATTTGCGATCATCTCTTTTTCGTTCCATGCGAAATAACTTCTTTCCAGGTGTAGTTTCGTTTAACAAAGGTTGGATTTTCGGATTCAGCGGGTCGAAATACACCTAGAAACTCACCCATCAAAGTCCGATCTTGATTCTGAAAAAAAATATTTTCGATCATCTCTTTTTCGTACCATGCGAAATAACTTTTTTCCAAGCATATTTTTGGTCATCAGAGGTTGGATTTTCGGATTCAGGTGGTCGAAATACACCCAGAAACTCACCCATTAAAGTCCGATCTCGATTCTGAAAAAAAATAATTTCGATCATCTCTTTTTCGTACCATGCGAAATAACTTCTTTCCAGGTGTATTTTCGTCTAACAAAGGTTGGATTTTTGGATTCAGCGGGTCAAAATACACCTATAAACCCACCCACCAAAGTTCGATTCCGATTCTGGAGACAGATATTTTCGATCATCTCTTTTTCGTACCATGCGAAATAACTTTTTTCCAAGCATATTTTTGGTCATCAGAGGTTGGATTTTCGGATTCAGGGGGTCGAAATACACCTAGAAACTCACCCATTAAAGTCCGATCTCGATTCTGAAAAAAAATAATTTCGATCATCTCTTTTTCGTACCATGCGGAATAACTTCTTTCCAGGTGTATTTTCGTCTAACAAAGGTTGGATTTTTGGATTCAGCGGGTCAAAATACACCTATAAACCCACCCATCAAAGTTCGATTCCGATTCTGGAGACAGATATTTTCGATCATCTCTTTTTCGTACCATGCGAAATAACTTTTTTCCAAGCATATTTTTGCTCATCAAAGTTCGGATTTTCGGATTCAGCGGGTCGAAATACACCTAGAAACTCACCCATCAAAGTCCGATCTTGATTCTGAAAAAAAATATTTTCGATCATCTCTTTTTCGTACCATGCGAAATAACTTTTTTCCAAGCATATTTTTGGTCATCAGAGGTTGGATTTTCGGATTCAGGGGGTCGAAATACACCTAGAAACTCACCCATTAAAGTCCGATTTTGATTCTGAAAAAAAATATTTTCGATCATCTCTTTTTCGTACCATGCGAAATAATTTCTTTCGAGGTGTATTTTCGTGTAACAAAGGTAGTATTTTGGGATTCAGCGGGTCAAAATACACCTATAAACCCACCCTTCAAAGTTCGATTTCGATTCTGGAGACAGATATTTTCGATCATCTCTTTTTCGCACCATTCGAAATAACTTTTTTCCAAGCATATTTTTGGTCATCAAAGGTTGGATTTTCGGATTCAGCGGGTCGGAATACACCTAGAAACTCACCCATCAAAGTCCGATCTTGATTCTGAAAAAAAATATTTTCGATCATCTCTTTTTCGTACCATGCGAAATAACTTTTTTCCAAGCATATTTTTGGTCATCAGAGGTTGGATTTTCGGATTCAGAGGGTCGAAATACACCTAGAAACTCACCCATTAAAGTCCGATTTTGATTCTGAAAAAAAATATTTTCGATCATCTCTTTTTCGTACCATGCGAAATAACTTCTTTCCAGGTGTATTTTCGTGTAACAAAGGTTGGATTTTCGGATTCAGCGGGTCGAAATACACCTAGAAACTCACCCATCAAAGTCCGATTGTAATTCTGAAAGAAAATATTTTCGATCATCTCTTTTTCGTACCATGCGAAATAACTTTTTTCCAAGCATGTTTTTGGTCACAAGAGGTCGGATTTTTGGATTCAGCGGGTCGAAATACCCCTAGAAACTCACCCATTGAAGTCCGATTTTGATTCTGAAAAAAAATATTTTCGATCATCTCTTTTTCGTACCATGCGAAATAACTTTTTTCCAAGCATATTTTTGGTCATCAGAGGTTGGATTTTCGGATTCAGGGGGTCGAAAGACACCTAGAAACTCACCCATTACAGTCCGATTTTGATTCTGAAAAAAAATATTTTCGATCATCTCTTTTTCGTACCATGCGAAATAACTTCTTTCCAGGTGTATTTTCGTGTAACAAAGGTTGGATTCTCGGATTCAGCGGGTCGAAATACACCTAGAAACTCACCCATCAAAGTCCGATTGTAATTCTGAAAGAAAATATTTTCGATCATCTCTTTTTCGTACCATGCGAAATAACTTTGTTCCAAGCATATTTTTGGTCATCAGAGGTTGGATTTTCGGATTCAGGGGGTCGAAATACACCTAGAAACTCACCCATTAAAGTCCGATTTTGATTCTGAAAAAAAATATTTTCGATCATCTCTTTTTCGTACCATGCGAAATAATTTCTTTCCAGGTGTATTTTCGTGTAACAAAGGTAGTATTTTGGGATTCAGCGGGTCAAAATACACCTATAAACCCACCCTTCAAAGTTCGATTTCGATTCTGGAGACAGATATTTTCGATCATCTCTTTTTCGTACCATTCGAAATAACTTTTTTCCAAGCATATTTTTGGTCATCAAAGGTTGGATTTTCGGATTCAGCGGGTCGAAATACACCTAGAAACTCACCCATCAAAGTCCGATCTTGATTCTGAAAAAAATATTTTCGATCATCTCTTTTTCGTACCATGCGAAATAACTTTTTTCCAAGCATATTTTTGGTCATCAGAGGTTGGATTTTCGGATTCAGAGGGTCGAAATACACCTAGAAACTCACCCATTAAAGTCCGATTTTGATTCTGAAAAAAAATATTTTCGATCATCTCTTTTTCGTACCATGCGAAATAACTTCTTTCCATGTGTATTTTCGTGTAACAAAGGTTGGATTTTTGGATTCAGCGGGTCAAGATACACCTATAAACCCACCCTTCAAAGTTCGATTCCGATTCTGGAGACAGATATTTTCGATCATCTCTTTTTCGTACCATGCGAAATAACTTTTTTCCAAGCATATTTTTGGTCATCAAAGGTTGGATTTTCGCATCCAGCGGGTCGAAATACACCTAGAAACTCACCCATCAAAGTCCGATTTTGATTCTGAAAGAAAATATTTTCGATCATCTCTTTTTCGTACCATGCGAAATAACTTTTTTCCAAGCATGTTTTTGGTCACAAGAGGTCGGATTTTTGGATTCAGCGGGTCGAAATACCCCTAGAAACTCACCCATTGAAGTCCGATTTTGATTCTGAAAAAAAATATTTTCGATCATCTCTTTTTCGTTCCATGCGAAATAACTTCTTTCCAGGTGTATTTTCGTGTAACAAAGGATGGATTTTTGGATTCAGCGGGTCGAAATACACCTAGAAACTCACCCATCAAAGTCCGATCTTGATTCTGAAAAAAAATATTTTCGATCATCTCTTTTTCGTACCATGCGAAATAACTTTTTTCCAAGCATGTTTTTGGTCACAAGAGGTCGGATTTTTGGATTCAGCGGGTCGAAATACCCCTAGAAACTCACCCATTGAAGTCCGATTTTGATTCTGAAAAAAAATATTTTCGATCATCTCTTTTTCGTACCATGCGAAATAACTTTTTTCCAAGCATATTTTTGGTCATCAGAGGTTGGATTTTCGGATTCAGGGGGTCGAAAGACACCTAGAAACTCACCCATTACAGTCCGATTTTGATTCTGAAAAAAAATATTTTCGATCATCTCTTTTTCGTACCATGTGAAATAACTTCTTTCCAGGTGTATTTTCGTGTAACAAAGGTTGGATTTTCGGATTCAGCGGGTCGAAATACACCTAGAAACTCACCCATCAAAGTCCGATTGTAATTCTGAAAGAAAATATTTTCGATCATCTCTTTTTCGTACCATGCGAAATAACTTTTTTCCAAGCATGTTTTTGGTCACAAGAGGTCGGATTTTTGGATTCAGCGGGTCGAAATACCCCTCGAAACTCACCCATTAAAGTCCGATCTCAATTCTGAAAAAAAATATTTTCGATCATCTCTTTTTCGTACCATGCTGAATAACTTCTTTCCAGGTGTATTTTCGTTTGACAAAGGTTTGATTTTTGGATTCAGCGGGTCAAAATACACCTATAAACCCACCCATCAAAGTTCGATTCCGATTCTGGAGACAGATATTTTCGATCATCTCTTTTTCGTACCATGCGAAATAACTTTTTTCCAAGCATATTTTTGGTCATCAAAGGTTGGATTTTCGGATTCAGCGGGTCGAAATACACCTAGAAACTCACCCATCAAAGTCCGATCTTGATTCTGAAAAAAAATATTTTCGATCATCTCTTTTTCGTACCATGCGAAATAACTTTTTTCCAAGCATATTTTTGGGCATCAGAGGTTGGATTTTCGGATTCAGAGGGTCGAAATACACCTAGAAACTCACCCATTAAAGTCCGATTTTGATTCTGAAAAAAAATATTTGCGATCATCTCTTTTTCGTTCCATGCGAAATAACTTCTTTCCAGGTGTATTTTCGTGTAACAAAGGTTGGATTTTCGGATTCAGCGGGTCGAAATACACCTAGAAACTCACCCATCAAAGTCCGATCTTGATTCTGAAAAAAAATATTTTCGATCATCTCTTTTTCGTACCATGCGAAACAACTTTTTTCCAAGCATATTTTTGGTCATCAGAGGTTGGATTTTCGGATTCAGGTGGTCGAAATACACCCAGAAACTCACCCATTGAAGTCCGATCTCGATTCTGAAAAAAAATAATTTCGATCATCTCTTTTTCGTACCATGCGAAATAACTTCTTTCCAGGTGTATTTTCGTCTAACAAAGGTTGGATTTTTGGATTCAGCGGGTCAAAATACACCTATAAACCCACCCACCAAAGTTCGATTCCGATTCTGGAGACAGATATTTTCGATCATCTCTTTTTCGTACCATGCGAAATAACTTTTTTCCAAGCATATTTTTGGTCATCAGAGGTTGGATTTTCGGATTCAGGGGGTCGAAATACACCTAGAAACTCACCCATTAAAGTCCGATCTCGATTCTGAAAAAAAATAATTTCGATCATCTCTTTTTCGTACCATGCGGAATAACTTCTTTCCAGGTGTATTTTCGTCTAACAAAGGTTGGATTTTTGGATTCAGCGGGTCAAAATACACCTATAAACCCACCCATCAAAGTTCGATTCCGATTCTGGAGACAGATATTTTCGATCATCTCTTTTTCGTACCATGCGAAATAACTTTTTTCCAAGCATATTTTTGGTCATCAAAGGTTGGATTTTCGCATCCAGCGGGTCGAAATACACCTAGAAACTCACCCATCAAAGTCCGATTTTGATTCTGAAAGAAAATATTTTCGATCATCTCTTTTTCGTACCATGCGAAATAACTTTTTTCCAAGCATGTTTTTGGTCACAAGAGGTCGGATTTTTGGATTCAGCGGGTCGAAATACCCCTAGAAACTCACCCATTGAAGTCCGATTTTGATTCTGAAAAAAAATATTTTCGATCATCTCTTTTTCGTTCCATGCGAAATAACTTCATTCCAGGTGTATTTTCGTGTAACAAAGGATGGATTTTTGGATTCAGCGGGTCGAAATACACCTAGAAACTCACCCATCAAAGTCCGATCTTGATTCTGAAAAAAATATTTTCGATCATCTCTTTTTCGTACCATGCGAAATAACTTTTTTCCAAGCATGTTTTTGGTCACAAGAGGTCGGATTTTTGGATTCAGCGGGTCGAAATACCCCTAGAAACTCACCCATTGAAGTCCGATTTTGATTCTGAAAAAAAATATTTTCGATCATCTCTTTTTCGTACCATGCGAAATAACTTTTTTCCAAGCATATTTTTGGTCATCAGAGGTTGGATTTTCGGATTCAGGGGGTCGAAAGACACCTAGAAACTCACCCATTACAGTCCGATTTTGATTCTCATAAAAAATATTTTCGATCATCTCTTTTTCGTACCATGTGAATTAACTTCTTTCCAGGTGTATTTTCGTGTAACAAAGGTTGGATTTTCGGATTCAGCGGGTCGAAATACACCTAGAAACTCACCCATCAAAGTCCGATTGTAATTCTGAAAGAAAATATTTTCGATCATCTCTTTTTCGTACCATGCGAAATAACTTTTTTCCAAGCATGTTTTTGGTCACAAGAGGTCGGATTTTTGGATTCAGCGGGTCGAAATACCCCTCGAAACTCACCCATTAAAGTCCGATCTCAATTCTGAAAAAAAATATTTTCGATCATCTCTTTTTCGTACCATGCGGAATAACTTCTTTCCAGGTGTATTTTCGTTTAACAAAGGTTTGATTTTTGGATTCAGCGGGTCAAAATACACCTATAAACCCACCCATCAAAGTTCGATTCCGATTCTGGAGACAGATATTTTCGATCATCTCTTTTTCGTACCATGCGAAATAACTTTTTTCCAAGCATATTTTTGCTCATCAAAGTTCGGATTTTCGGATTCAGCGGGTCGAAATACACCTAGAAACTCACCCATCAAAGTCCGATCTTGATTCTGAAAAAAAATATTTTCGATCATCTCTTTTTCGTACCATTCGAAATAACTTTTTTCCAAGCATATTTTTGGTCATCAGAGGTTGGATTTTCGGATTCAGGGGGTCGAAATACACCTAGAAACTCGCCCATTGAAGTCCGATTTTGATTCTGAAAAAAAATATTTGCGATCATCTCTTTTTCGTTCCATGCGAAATAACTTCTTTCCAGGTGTATTTTCGTGTAACAAAGGTTGGATTTTTGGATTCAGCGGGTCAAAATACACCTATAAACCCACCCACCAAAGTTCGATTCCGATTCTGGAGACAGATATTTTCGATCATCTCTTTTTCGTACCATGCGAAATAACTTTTTTCCAAGCCTATTTTTGGTCATCAGAGGTTGGATTTTCGGATTCAGGGGGTCGAAATACACCTAGAAACTCACCCATTAAAGTCCGATCTCGATTCTGAAAAAAAATAATTTCGATCATCTCTTTTTCGTACCATGCGGAATAACTTCTTTCCAGGTGTATTTTCGTCTAACAAAGGTTGGATTTTTGGATTCAGCGGGTCAAAATACACCTATAAACCCACCCATCAAAGTTCGATTCCGATTCTGGAGACAGATATTTTCGATCATCTCTTTTTCGTACCATGCGAAATAACTTTTTTCCAAGCATATTTTTGCTCATCAAAGTTCGGATTTTCGGATTCAGCGGGTCGAAATACACCTAGAAACTCACCCATCAAAGTCCGATCTTGATTCTGAAAAAAAATATTTTCGATCATCTCTTTTTCGTACCATGCGAAATAACTTTTTTCCAAGCATATTTTTGGTCATCAGAGGTTGGATTTTCGGATTCAGGGGGTCGAAATACACCTAGAAACTCACCCATTGAAGTCCGATTTTGATTCTGAAAAAAAATATTTTCGATCATCTCTTTTTCGTACCATGCGAAATAATTTCTTTCCAGGTGTATTTTCGTGTAACAAAGGTAGTATTTTGGGATTCAGCGGGTCAAAATACACCTATAAACCCACACTTCAAAGTTCGATTTCGATTCTGGAGACAGATATTTTCGATCATCTCTTTTTCGTACCATTCGAAATAACTTTTTTCCAAGCATATTTTTGGTCATCAAAGGTTGGATTTTCGGATTCAGCGGGTCGAAATACACCTAGAAACTCACCCATCAAAGTCCGATCTTGATTCTGAAAAAAAATATTTTCGATCATCTCTTTTTCGTACCATGCGAAATAACTTTTTTCCAAGCATATTTTTGGTCATCAGAGGTTGGATTTTCGGATTCAGAGGGTCGAAATACACCTAGAAATTCACCCATTAAAGTCCGATTTTGATTCTGAAAAAAAATATTTTCGATCATCTCTTTTTCGTACCATGCGAAATAACTTCTTTCCAGGTGTATTTTCGTGTAACAAAGGTTGGATTTTCGGATTCAGCGGGTCGAAATACACCTAGAAACTCACCCATCAAAGTCCGATTGTAATTCTGAAAGAAAATATTTTCGATCATCTCTTTTTCGTACCATGCGAAATAACTTTTTTCCAAGCATGTTTTTGGTCACAAGAGGTCGGATTTTTGGATTCAGCGGGTCGAAATACCCCTAGAAACTCACCCATTGAAGTCCGATTTTGATTCTGAAAAAAAATAATTTCGATCATCTCTTTTTCGTACCATGCGGAATAACTTCTTTCCAGGTGTATTTTCGTCTATCAAAGGTTGGATTTTTGGATTCAGCGGGTCAAAATACACCTATAAACCCACCCATCAAAGTTCGATTCCGATTCTGGAGACAGATATTTTCGATCATCTCTTTTTCGTACCATGCGAAATAACTTTTTTCCAAGCATATTTTTGCTCATCAAAGTTCGGATTTTCGGATTCAGCGGGTCGAAATACACCTAGAAACTCACCCATCAAAGTCCGATCTTGATTCTGAAAAAAAATATTTTCGATCATCTCTTTTTCGTACCATTCGAAATAACTTTTTTCCAAGCATATTTTTGGTCATCAGAGGTTGGATTTTCGGATTCAGGGGGTCGAAATACACCTAGAAACTCGCCCATTGAAGTCCGATTTTGATTCTGAAAAAAAATATTTGCGATCATCTCTTTTTCGTTCCATGTGAAATAACTTCTTTCCAGGTGTATTTTCGTGTAACAAAGGTTGGATTTTCGGATTCAGCGGGTCGAAATACACCTAGAAACTCACCCATGAAAGTCCGATCTTGATTCTGAAAAAAAATATTTTCGATCATCTCTTTTTCGTACCATGCGAAATAACTTTTTTCCAAGCATATTTTTGGTCATCAGAGGTTGGATTTTCGGATTCAGGTGGTCGAAATACACCCAGAAACTCACCCATTAAAGTCCGATCTCGATTCTGAAAAAAAATAATTTCGATCATCTCTTTTTCGTACCATGCGGAATAACTTCTTTCCAGGTGTATTTTCGTCTAACAAAGGTTGGATTTTTGGATCCAGCGGGTCGAAATACACCTAGAAACTCACCCATCAAAGTCCGATCTTGATTCTGAAAAAAATATTTTCGATCATCTCTTTTTCGTACCATGCGAAATAACTTTTTTCCAAGCATGTTTTTGGTCACAAGAGGTCGGATTTTTGGATTCAGCGGGTCGAAATACCCCTAGAAACTCACCCATTGAAGTCCGATTTTGATTCTGAAAAAAAATATTTTCGATCATCTCTTTTTCGTACCATGCGAAATAACTTCTTTCCAAGCATATTTTTGGTCATCAGAGGTTGGATTTTCGGATTCAGGGGGTCGAAAGACACCTAGAAACTCACCCATTACAGTCCGATTTTGATTCTCATAAAAAATATTTTCGATCATCTCTTTTTCGTACCATGCGAAATAACTTCTTTCCAGGTGTATTTTCGTGTAACAAAGGTTGGATTTTCGGATTCAGCGGGTCGAAATACACCTAGAAACTCACCCATCAAAGTCCGATTGTAATTCTGAAAGAAAATATTTTCGATCATCTATTTTTCGTACCATGCGAAATAACTTTTTTCCAAGCATGTTTTTGGTCACAAGAGGTCGGATTTTTGGATTCAGCGGGTCGAAATACCCCTCGAAACTCACCCATTAAAGTCCGATCTCAATTCTGAAAAAAAATATTTTCGATCATCTCTTTTTCGTACCATGCGGAATAACTTCTTTCCAGGTGTATTTTCGTTTGACAAAGGTTTGATTTTTGGATTCAGCGGGTCAAAATACACCTATAAACCCACCCATCAAAGTTCGATTCCGATTCTGGAGACAGATATTTTCGATCATCTCTTTTTCGTACCATGCGAAATAACTTTTTTCCAAGCATATTTTTGCTCATCAAAGTTCGGATTTTCGGATTCAGCGGGTCGAAATACACCTAGAAACTCACCCATCAAAGTCCGATCTTGATTCTGAAAAAAAATATTTTCGATCATCTCTTTTTCGTACCATTCGAAATAACTTTTTTCCAAGCATATTTTTGGTCATCAGAGGTTGGATTTTCGGATTCAGGGGGTCGAAATACACCTAGAAACTCGCCCATTGAAGTCCGATTTTGATTCTGAAAAAAAATATTTGCGATCATCTCTTTTTCGTTCCATGCGAAATAACTTCTTTCCAGGTGTATTTTCGTGTAACAAAGGTTGGATTTTTGGATTCAGCGGGTCAAAATACACCTATAAACCCACCCACCAAAGTTCGATTCCGATTCTGGAGACAGATATTTTCGATCATCTCTTTTTCGTACCATGCGAAATAACTTTTTTCCAAGCCTATTTTTGGTCATCAGAGGTTGGATTTTCGGATTCAGGGGGTCGAAATACACCTAGAAACTCACCCATTGAAGTCCGATTTTGATTCTGAAAAAAAATATTTTCGATCATCTCTTTTTCGTACCATGCGAAATAACTTTTTTCCAAGCATATTTTTGGTCATCAGAGGTTGGATTTTTGGATTCAGGGGGTCGAAATACACCTAGAAACTCACCCATTGAAGTCCGATTTTGATTCTGAAAAAAAATATTTTCGATCATCTCTTTTTCGTACCATGCGAAATAATTTCTTTCCAGGTGTATTTTCGTGTAACAAAGGTAGTATTTTGGGATTCAGCGGGTCAAAATACACCTATAAACCCACCCTTCAAAGTTCGATTTCGATTCTGGAGACAGATATTTTCGATCATCTCTTTTTCGTACCATTCGAAATAACTTTTTTCCAAGCATATTTTTGGTCATCAAAGGTTGGATTTTCGGATTCAGCGGGTCGAAATACACCTAGAAACTCACCCATCAAAGTCCGATCTTGATTCTGAAAAAAAATATTTTCGATCATCTCTTTTTCGTACCATGCGAAATAACTTTTTTCCAAGCATATTTTTGGTCATCAGAGGTTGGATTTTCGGATTCAGAGGGTCGAAATACACCTAGAAATTCACCCATTAAAGTCCGATTTTGATTCTGAAAAAAAATATTTTCGATCATCTCTTTTTCGTACCATGCGAAATAACTTCTTTCCAGGTGTATTTTCGTGTAACAAAGGTTGGATTTTCGGATTCAGCGGGTCGAAATACACCTAGAAACTCACCCATCAAAGTCCGATTGTAATTCTGAAAGAAAATATTTTCGATCATCTCTTTTTCGTACCATGCGAAATAACTTTTTTCCAAGCATGTTTTTGGTCACAAGAGGTCGGATTTTTGGATTCAGCGGGTCGAAATACCCCTAGAAACTCACCCATTGAAGTCCGATTTTGATTCTGAAAAAAAATAATTTCGATCATCTCTTTTTCGTACCATGCGGAATAACTTCTTTCCAGGTGTATTTTCGTCTATCAAAGAATGGATTTTTGGATTCAGCGGGTCAAAATACACCTATAAACCCACCCATCAAAGTTCGATTCCGATTCTGGAGACAGATATTTTCGATCATCTCTTTTTCGTACCATGCGAAATAACTTTTTTCCAAGCATATTTTTGCTCATCAAAGTTCGGATTTTCGGATTCAGCGGGTCGAAATACACCTAGAAACTCACCCATCAAAGTCCGATCTTGATTCTGAAAAAAAATATTTTCGATCATCTCTTTTTCGTACCATTCGAAAGAACTTTTTTCCAAGCATATTTTTGGTCATCAGAGGTTGGATTTTCGGATTCAGGGGGTCGAAATACACCTAGAAACTCGCCCATTGAAGTCCGATTTTGATTCTGAAAAAAAATATTTGCGATCATCTCTTTTTCGTTCCATGCGAAATAACTTCTTTCCAGGTGTATTTTCGTGTAACAAAGGTTGGATTTTTGGATTCAGCGGGTCAAAATACACCTATAAACCCACCCACCAAAGTTCGATTCCGATTCTGGAGACAGATATTTTCGATCATCTCTTTTTCGTACCATGCGAAATAACTTTTTTCCAAGCCTATTTTTGGTCATCAGAGGTTGGATTTTCGGATTCAGGGGGTCGAAATACACCTAGAAACTCACCCATTGAAGTCCGATTTTGATTCTGAAAAAAAATATTTTCGATCATCTCTTTTTCGTACCATGCGAAATAACTTTTTTCCAAGCATATTTTTGGTCATCAGAGGTTGGATTTTCGGATTCAGGGGGTCGAAATACACCTAGAAACTCACCCATTGAAGTCCGATTTTGATTCTGAAAAAAAATATTTTCGATCATCTCTTTTTCGTACCATGCGAAATAATTTCTTTCCAGGTGTATTTTCGTGTAACAAAGGTAGTATTTTGGGATTCAGCGGGTCAAAATACACCTATAAACCCACCCTTCAAAGTTCGATTTCGATTCTGGAGACAGATATTTTCGATCATCTCTTTTTCGTACCATTCGAAATAACTTTTTTCCAAGCATATTTTTGGTCATCAAAGGTTGGATTTTCGGATTCAGCGGGTCGAAATACACCTAGAAACTCACCCATCAAAGTCCGATCTTGATTCTGAACAAAAATATTTTCGATCATCTCTTTTTCGTACCATGCGGAATAACTTCTTTCCAGGTGTATTTTCGTCTAACAAAGGTTGGATTTTTGGATTCAGCGGGTCAAAATACACCTATAAACCCACCCATCAAAGTTCGATTCCGATTCTGGAGACAGATATTTTCGATCATCTCTTTTTCGTACCATGCGAAATAACTTTTTTCCAAGCATATTTTTGCTCATCAAAGTTCGGATTTTCGGATTCAGCGGGTCGAAATACACCTAGAAACTCACCCATCAAAGTCCGATCTTGATTCTGAAAAAAAATATTTTCGATCATCTCTTTTTCGTACCATTCGAAATAACTTTTTTCCAAGCATATTTTTGGTCATCAGAGGTTGGATTTTCGGATTCAGGGGGTCGAAATACACCTAGAAACTCGCCCATTGAAGTCCGATTTTGATTCTGAAAAAAAATATTTGCGATCATCTCTTTTTCGTTCCATGCGAAATAACTTCTTTCCAGGTGTATTTTCGTGTAACAAAGGTTGGATTTTCGGATTCAGCGGGTCGAAATACACCTAGAAACTCACCCATCAAAGTCCGATCTTGATTCTGAAAAAAAATATTTTCGATCATCTCTTTTTCGTACCATGCGAAATAACTTTTTTCCAAGCATATTTTTGGTCATCAGAGGTTGGATTTTCGGATTCAGGTGGTCGGAATACACCCAGAAACTCACCCATTGAAGTCCGATCTCGATTCTGAAAAAAAATAATTTCGATCATCTCTTTTTCGTACCATGCGAAATAACTTCTTTCCAGGTGTATTTTCGTCTAACAAAGGTTGGATTTTTGGATTCAGCGGGTCAAAATACACCTATAAACCCACCCACCAAAGTTCGATTCCGATTCTGGAGACAGATATTTTCGATCATCTCTTTTTCGTACCATGCGAAATAACTTTTTTCCAAGCATATTTTTGGTCATCAGAGGTTGGATTTTCGGATTCAGGGGGTCGAAATACACCTAGAAACTCACCCATTAAAGTCCGATCTCGATTCTGAAAAAAAATAATTTCGATCATCTCTTTTTCGTACCATGCGGAATAACTTCTTTCCAGGTGTATTTTCGTCTAACAAAGGTTGGATTTTTGGATTCAGCGGGTCAAAATACACCTATAAACCCACCCATCAAAGTTCGATTCCGATTCTGGAGACAGATATTTTCGATCATCTCTTTTTCGTACCATGCGAAATAACTTTTTTCCAAGCATATTTTTGGTCATCAAAGGTTGGATTTTCGCATCCAGCGGGTCGAAATACACCTAGAAACTCACCCATCAAAGTCCGATTTTGATTCTGAAAGAAAATATTTTCGATCATCTCTTTTTCGTACCATGCGAAATAACTTTTTTCCAAGCATGTTTTTGGTCACAAGAGGTCGGATTTTTGGATTCAGCGGGTCGAAATACCCCTAGAAACTCACCCATTGAAGTCCGATTTTGATTCTGAAAAAAAATATTTTCGATCATCTCTTTTTCGTTCCATGCGAAATAACTTCATTCCAGGTGTATTTTCGTGTAACAAAGGATGGATTTTTGGATTCAGCGGGTCGAAATACACCTAGAAACTCACCCATCAAAGTCCGATCTTGATTCTGAAAAAAATATTTTCGATCATCTCTTTTTCGTACCATGCGAAATAACTTTTTTCCAAGCATGTTTTTGGTCACAAGAGGTCGGATTTTTGGATTCAGCGGGTCGAAATACCCCTAGAAACTCACCCATTGAAGTCCGATTTTGATTCTGAAAAAAAATATTTTCGATCATCTCTTTTTCGTACCATGCGAAATAACTTTTTTCCAAGCATATTTTTGGTCATCAGAGGTTGGATTTTCGGATTCAGGGGGTCGAAAGACACCTAGAAACTCACCCATTACAGTCCGATTTTGATTCTCATAAAAAATATTTTCGATCATCTCTTTTTCGTACCATGTGAATTAACTTCTTTCCAGGTGTATTTTCGTGTAACAAAGGTTGGATTTTCGGATTCAGCGGGTCGAAATACACCTAGAAACTCACCCATCAAAGTCCGATTGTAATTCTGAAAGAAAATATTTTCGATCATCTCTTTTTCGTACCATGCGAAATAACTTTTTTCCAAGCATGTTTTTGGTCACAAGAGGTCGGATTTTTGGATTCAGCGGGTCGAAATACCCCTCGAAACTCACCCATTAAAGTCCGATCTCAATTCTGAAAAAAAATATTATCGATCATCTCTTTTTCGTACCATGCGGAATAACTTCTTTCCAGGTGTATTTTCGTTTAACAAAGGTTTGATTTTTGGATTCAGCGGGTCAAAATACACCTATAAACCCACCCATCAAAGTTCGATTCCGATTCTGGAGACAGATATTTTCGATCATCTCTTTTTCGTACCATGCGAAATAACTTTTTTCCAAGCATATTTTTGCTCATCAAAGTTCGGATTTTCGGATTCAGCGGGTCGAAATACACCTAGAAACTCACCCATCAAAGTCCGATCTTGATTCTGAAAAAAAATATTTTCGATCATCTCTTTTTCGTACCATTCGAAATAACTTTTTTCCAAGCATATTTTTGGTCATCAGAGGTTGGATTTTCGGATTCAGGGGGTCGAAATACACCTAGAAACTCGCCCATTGAAGTCCGATTTTGATTCTGAAAAAAAATATTTGCGATCATCTCTTTTTCGTTCCATGCGAAATAACTTCTT